>OU612033.1:16353125-17782500 GCA_914767945.1 Eilema depressum | reverse complement strand
CGGGGCACGGTGGGTTCTCCGAGTACTTGACGAGGTTCAAGTGCAAGGAGGACCCATCGTGTGCCTGCGATCCGGATAAAACCGAAAACGTTCCCCATTTAATAACGGAATGCCCCATATATGCAGTGCAGAGATTGAATCTGGAACAGAAAATACAAACAGAAATTAAATTAGAAAACTTGAGCCAAATTATAAACTGCAAAAAACGTAGACAACAGCTCCTAGATTTCTGTGTCAATATTGTTAAGGCGGCAAATAATAGAAATAAGTAGAATAAGATTATTAATATAATGATAACCTAAGGTTATCACATGTATTTAATAAGAAACCTTGTATAAATAATAGATGTAAAGCACATAGAAATAACACTATGGAAAATATTATTTAAGAGAATAAATAGACTGTAATTAGATAAGCAAAAATTTTTTGTAATAAATGTCTGTATTATATAATAAGTTAAAATATGTAAGAAACGAAATAAATAAAGTTTAAGACCCCCATCCCAATACCCAAAAGAAGGAAGGAAATAAAGAGAGAGACGTGTACACAATTTATTTACCCGTGTTATTAGAGTAAGAAAACAAATAAAAAGTAAAAATAAATAAAGTAGATAGTAGCATAGAAGCAAACAATTGCTTGGGTACGAAAGGATGAATGAAAGAAAGAACAAGTATGCGGAATGAAAGTACGAGAAGTAGCAAAAGCGAGAACTGGAATGAAAGGAATAGTCTAGGAAGAACTCCGAATTATAGATATCGGAGAACTAGGTGTAGAAAAAAAAAAAAAAAAAAAAAAAAAAAAAAAAAAAAAAAAACCTAACCTAACCTAACCTAACCTAACCTAACCTAACCTAACCTAACCTAACCTAACCTAACCTAACCTAACCTAACCTAACCTAACCTAACCTAACCTAACCTAACCTAACCTAACCTAACCTAACCTAACCTAACCTAACCTAACCTAACCTAACCTAACCTAACCTAACCTAACCTAACCTAACCTAACCTAACCTAACCTAACCTAACCTAACCTAACCTAACCTAACCTAACCTAACCTAACCTAACCTAACCTAACCTAACCTAACCTAACCTAACCTAACCTAACCTAACCTAACCTAACCTAACCTAACCTAACCTAACCTAACCTAACCTAACCTAACCTAACCTAACCTAACCTAACCTAACCTAACCTAACCTAACCTAACCTAACCTAACCTAACCTAACCTAACCTAACCTAACCTAACCTAACCTAACCTAACCTAACCTAACCTAACCTAACCTAACCTAACCTAACCTAACCTAACCTAACCTAACCTAACCTAACCTAACCTAACCTAACCTAACCTAACCTAACCTAACCTAACCTAACCTAACCTAACCTAACCTAACCTAACCTAACCTAACCTAACCTAACCTAACCTAACCTAACCTAACCTAACCTAACCTAACCTAACCTAACCTAACCTAACCTAACCTAACCTAACCTAACCTAACCTAACCTAACCTAACCTAACCTAACCTAACCTAACCTAACCTAACCTAACCTAACCTAACCTAACCTAACCTAACCTAACCTAACCTAACCTAACCTAACCTAACCTAACCTAACCTAACCTAACCTAACCTAACCTAACCTAACCTAACCTAACCTAACCTAACCTAACCTAACCTAACCTAACCTAACCTAACCTAACCTAACCTAACCTAACCTAACCTAACCTAACCTAACCTAACCTAACCTAACCTAACCTAACCTAACCTAACCTAACCTAACCTAACCTAACCTAACCTAACCTAACCTAACCTAACCTAACCTAACCTAACCTAACCTAACCTAACCTAACCTAACCTAACCTAACCTAACCTAACCTAACCTAACCTAACCTAACCTAACCTAACCTAACCTAACCTAACCTAACCTAACCTAACCTAACCTAACCTAACCTAACCTAACCTAACCTAACCTAACCTAACCTAACCTAACCTAACCTAACCTAACCTAACCTAACCTAACCTAACCTAACCTAACCTAACCTAACCTAACCTAACCTAACCTAACCTAACCCGGGGATACTCCCTCTTGACCTTCGCGTACGCGAAGCAGCCTTACTGTATAGGGTCAAGAGGGGGGATCCCATTCCGGACCTGGGGGGGAGGGAGATCGAGCGGATGTCATCGGCATTGGAAAACCCACATCCTGCGGAACATATGCGCCTGGAGTTCCTAAGCCTGGAGACCAATGAGCAAGTGGAAGGTACCCTTGACACCACTATGCAGATTTATACGGACGGCAGCAAGATTGAGGGCAGGGTGGGAGCCGCACTGTCCATGTGGAGGGGCGGGACAGAAACCCGGGCCCTCAAGCTTGCCTTGCCGTCCTATTGTACCGTCTACCAGGCGGAACTCTTGGCGATATGTGAAGCAACGAGGGTGATCCTGAGACATGAGCCGGCCTCTTTTGGCATCTACAGCGACTCAACCGCAGCACTCCAGACGGTCGTGAATCCCGGTTGTCTCCATCCCCTGGCAGTTCAAACGAGGAAAAATATAAGATCAAGTTTCCACCAGAACAAACCTGTGAAGTTGTTCTGGATCAAGGCACACGCGGGGATGGAGGGGAACGAGAGGGCCGACCAACTGGCAAAAGAGGCAGCCTTGGGGCTGAGGCGTGCACCCGACTACGACCTTTGTCCGGTCTCATTCGTCAAACGGAAAATCCGTAAGGATACGCTGGGCGAGTGGAACCGGAGGTACGAGTCGGGCGAGTCCGCCTCAGTCACAAGACTCTTCTTCCCAAGTGCGTTGGACGCATATATCACTATCAGGAAATTCGAACCCACTAAATTCACAACGCAGCTGCTGACGGGGCACGGTGGATTCTCCGAGTACTTGGCAAGGTTCAAGTGCAAGGAGGATCCATCGTGTGCATGCGATCCGGATCAGCCCGAGAGTGTTCCGCACTTAATTACAGAATGCCCGATATACGCAGGGCAAAGATTTGATCTAGAACAAAGAGTAGAAACGCAAATAACATTAGAGAACCTGAGGCAAATTATTACTTGTAAAAGGAATAGAAAACAGTTTCTAGATTTCTGTATTAACATTGTTAAATCAGTAAACAACAGAAATAAAGTAGATTAAGATTATTAATATTAAGATAACCTAAGGTTATCATTATATATGTAATAAGACTAAATAGTATATATAATAGATGTAAGAGAATACAGAAATAAATATTATGTAATACCTAAGTGTTAATAATAAGATAAAACTGTGTGTAATTAGTTTATAGTAAAGTATTGTTATAAAAAGTAAGAAATAAATCAGTCCAACCCTATCCTAATACCCAACATGAAGGAATGAAATAAAGATTAAAGAATGTGTACACAACTTATTACCCGTGTTACTAGCTTAAGAAAAAGAAATAAAAAGTAAAATAAAAAAGTAGAGAATAGAATAAAGCAAAATAATTGCTTGGGTATGAAAGGATGTATAAAAGAAAGATCAAGTATGCGGCATGAAAGTACGAGAAGTAGCAAAAGCGAGAACTGGAATGAAAGGACTAGTCTAGGAAGAACTCCGAATTATGAATATCGGAGAACTAGGTGTAAAAAAAAAAAAAAAAAAAAAAAAAAAAAAAAAAAAAAAAAAAACCTAACCTAACCTAACCTAACCTAACCTAACCTAACCTAACCTAACCTAACCTAACCTAACCTAACCTAACCTAACCTAACCTAACCTAACCTAACCTAACCTAACCTAACCTAACCTAACCTAACCTAACCTAACCTAACCTAACCTAACCTAACCTAACCTAACCTAACCTAACCTAACCTAACCTAACCTAACCTAACCTAACCTAACCTAACCTAACCTAACCTAACCTAACCTAACCTAACCTAACCTAACCTAACCTAACCTAACCTAACCTAACCTAACCTAACCTAACCTAACCTAACCTAACCTAACCTAACCTAACCTAACCTAACCTAACCTAACCTAACCTAACCTAACCTAACCTAACCTAACCTAACCTAACCTAACCTAACCTAACCTAACCTAACCTAACCTAACCTAACCTAACCTAACCTAACCTAACCTAACCTAACCTAACCTAACCTAACCTAACCTAACCTAACCTAACCTAACCTAACCTAACCTAACCTAACCTAACCTAACCTAACCTAACCTAACCTAACCTAACCTAACCTAACCCAGTCGCCCGCCACTCCTAGAGCTGACCGGATCGTTTTCTGTAGTGCTCCGCATTTGAAAATTGCTTTGAGTGGGTTTTTCTTACGCGATCGTACAGTGCGATACATCAAAAGTTGCGTCTCGGCGGCGCCCATCCGCCTGCACATCGGGATTCAGCCGCACGATATCGTGTGAGCCGTTAAAAGTGGATTACAGCGAATTTACAGGTTATTCAACACGTGGTAGGACACTAATTTGTGAATAAACCTGTGAAAAGAGTTCGGATCAGCAAGTTCGAAGTGTCCTCGGCTGCGGGCAGTGGAGCCCCACCCCCCACATTGGTCAAATTCACCCGGACGGCGCTGGTTTTTCCGGGAAAACCGGGAAACCAACTTCCACGTGGTCACGAGGTACCAGAACCAGCAGGCCGAGGAGGCTGAAAATTTGCAGGCAGGAGGACTCGTACTGGAGCAGTGTTTTTCTGCAATCAGAAAAATTTTCGGTCAGTTGGAAAAATTTATATTTCAGTTACAAACTTCAAACTTTGACCTCGAATAGCGGCGGAACCAAGACCTATTTTAAAATTCCGCAATTGCTATCTTTTGCGCGCTCGTTTGAAGACCAGGACCTGAGTGTTCCAGATTTTTCGGACTATTTTTCGGACCACAGTAATTAAAAATTCAAAATTTTCAGTTTTTCGATTTTAATTGTACCTAGTTTTTAATATTTTTAAATTGTTAATTGCCCACTTGATAGGCCTCTATTTAACCTTAATTTTAATATTTTTTGTGTATTTTTATTGTTATCCAGCCCGGAGATAGCGAATTTTTAGTGTTTTTTCGAAATTAAATTAAAACAGGTAGAAAATCATTGTTTTTATCGACGGGGTCGGGTTTAGATAGGCTTTCTACACCTGTTTAAGCCCAAACAAGGTCCCTCTAGCGCTAGAAATAACGATTTTCATAAAATCCGACTTTTTGGTACCATTAGTTCCATATTTTTGAACTCAATTATTTCCGGACTGGATAGGCCTAGAAGAGTGCGGTTTTCGTAACTGTGTGTTGTTTTGGCTTATCTATAAGCCACGCTACAAATTTTCCGAAAAGGACAACTTTTCGTAAAAAGCGTTTAAACCCCCCCCAGGAGATAGAGCACATCGAGTACCCCCCAGATATCGATTTTGGGAGCTCTAGGACAAACCGTTCCGGGGTTGCAGCCGGTCAAAGTTTGACCTCGGCTGCGCGGCGGCCATCTTGGTTTCCTTTGGACGGCCGTAGCTCCGCCGCGGAAGGTCGTAGAAGCTCCGGATTTCGACTGGGGGGACCAGGGGGACACCGGCTCTCCCACCCTGTACAGTTTCGGGGGGAAGGGGGCAAAAATTTTGTCAAAAATTTTTTGACCGTTTTGCACCAAGGGGTGGTAGAGGAGGCCAAGCCCTTCAGTAGGGAACTTTTCGCGGCTCGCTGGGACGCCTGGGACCCGAGATACACCGGTTCAAAGTTCTGTAAGTCGGCCATCTTGGAAAATTACAAACCGGTGTATCTTGGCAACGGGTGGTCGTAGCGGATTGCGGTTTCCGCTGAGAGACTTGGCTTTCCACTCCGCTTCGAACTAGTGGGGTGGGGATTTGACCCCACCAAATTGGGGGGGTCAAATTTTGGGGGTCACCCTATCTGACTGACAGGTACGTCAGGGGGTAGGTCTCGTCGAGACCTTTCAGGGGAACCCAATCTCGACGAGTTCGGACCTCTGGTTCTCGAGCAAACCCGGTTCCAAGTTCTGGTACCAAGTTGGTACCAAAACTTTGGAGACCGATTGTCTCCGAACCCGTGGACCTAGGACCTTCGAGTTTGGAGTCTTTTTGAAGGGCTCGGGGGGCTCTATCAGCTCGTCCTGGTAGAGTGACTCTACATAGAGCCGTGGTAGAGTTTGCCTGTAGAGCCGTTAAAAACGGTGCCCCAGGGCTTAAATTTCTGCAGGCGCTACGTCTCCTGGGTCGGGACCCTGTGGTAGGGCGACATAGCTTAGTTTACTGTCGATATTTGGAAAAATTAATATAAGTTTAACTGTGTTTTAACAATTATCGCCTTAGCGATTTGTACATACTTAGATTAAGTAGTCTATAAGTAGTATAAGTTAATTTAACTAGTGCCCTATTGGCCATTAAAAAAGACGGGTAGCAGGGCTACCGAGGACGGGTAGAAGGATTCTAACCAAAATCTTTACTTGACACTCGACTAGGGCCCCTATTGGCCACAAGCAAGACAAGGTAGCCGGGCTACCATAAACGTGTAGAGCGATTGCTCTACAGAAATTACTGACTCTGACTTATTGTTTTATTATTTGTTTCTATTGTTTTTTCTGTCCTTATATCGTTGTACCTTATTTTATTTGACACGCAGAACTATCAGAGCTGCGTATACACTACACGGAACTACACACGCACGCACACAACAATCACTTACATAACACACGCGAATACACACAACACTACACCACCTGCACATAACACTCCACAGAAAACTATACAGGACACACAACTACAAACGACACACCTGGGGTACCTATACATACCACCAGACTTTTTATTTTTATAAGCCATAACACGCGATAATATGGCCACACCTAGAACTCCGGTCGCGAAGGCTATAGAAAGCGAAGGGGTAGGAGAGGAGAGTTTGTCCAGGACTGTGGTGAAGCAGTCCGCCTTCAGGCGAAGTCTGGAGACTTTCCAGGAGGGCGAGGCAGCTAAGAAGCCCGCACCTCGGAAGGCGACGGTGTCTGGGGCCGTCAGGACGTATTCTGGCTCGTTGCAGGGGGGGCCCACTGCGGCAAGGACCGGCCGAACAACGCCCGGGTCAGGGTCTTCGCCCGGATCCGAGCCCAGAGGGACTGCGCCTGGGCCCGGGGGGGTTGGGCCTGGGGCTGGAGCTAGCACGGCTTCACCGGGGTCGAGAACCGGTGGAGCGTTGCCCGCGGGGAAGTCAGCCGAAAAAGCGCCGAGGTCGCCTGTTTCGGGACGGAGTGGGTCTGCTGGGGTTGCTGCCAAACTGAACCTTGGCTCTGAGGACATAAGCACTAAGGTGTACACGAGCAAGCTCGAAGAGGCAAAGGCATACATGCAAAGCGGCATGAAATTTCTGGGTGAATCGCGCAACCTTAGGGGCGATATAAAAACCGGGGTCATGCAAGCACTTAAAAGGCTGTTCGCGCTGGTGAAACAACTTGAGGCGAAATCCGAAACCACCAGGGAGAAGCCCACAGACGAACAGCCCAAACTCCAAAACAACGAGTATGCCACACTCGCATCAAAAATTGAGGAGCATACAAAGCTCCTCAACCAAAATGCAGAGGCTATGAAGGCAGTGCAGATAGCACTGCAGGAAAATACCGCAGCGCTCGCAAACCCCACCTATGCGTCCATGGCCGCAAAACCTCCACTATCACAAAGTCCTGATAGACCCGCTCTGCACTCCATCATAGTCTCGTCGGACAGGGAGGACGAGTCAGGAGATGAGGTCTTGGAGAGGGTACGAAAGGCGGTGGACGCAAAGGAGGGGTGGGTAAAGGTGGAGAGGGTCCGACGGGCTAAGGACCGAAAGGTTATCCTCGGGTGCCCGACGTCTGCGGATAGGGATAGGGCACGTGAAAGACTTGAGTCCGGTCGCCTCATTGTCGAGGACATCAAGAATAAGGACCCTATGGTGATGTTGAAAGATGTGCTGAGTGTCAACTCGGATGAGGAAGTACTCGGTGCACTCCGAAAACAAAACCGGGACGTTTTTGGTGGTCTCGGGGATGGGGATGACCGGATTCAGGTTAAATATAAGAAAAAGACCAGAAACCCCCACACTCACCACCTAGTCCTGGCCGTATCTCCGACCATCTGGAGAAGAGTGACAGGACTGGGTGCGCTACACGTGGATCTGCAACGGGTCCGGGTGGTGGACCAGTCACCTCTGGTGCAGTGCTCCCGATGTCTGGCGTATGGCCACACCCGGAGGTACTGCACGGAGGAGAGCGACATCTGCAGCCATTGTGGGGGAAACCACCTGAAGGCAAAGTGTGAGCTATGGACGCTGGGCGTGACGCCGACGTGCAAAAACTGCACCAAAGCAAAGATAGCTCGCACCGACCACAACGCATTCAGCGAGGACTGCCCTGTCCGCAGGCGATGGGATACACTGGCACGGTCCACTGTAGCATATTGCTAAGGTGGAGACGGGGACCTTGGCATACCGTGTGTTCCAGGCAAACCTCATGAAAAAGAAGCTCGCAACGGAAGAGCTCATCATGGAGGCTTCCAAGCGCAAGATTGCAGCCGCCCTAATCCAGGAACCTTACGTCGGTGCGGCTCGAAGTATGAGGAACTACGCTGGCGTCCGGATCTTCCAGAATAATGCCACGGGGGAGGGTACCGTCAAAGCGGCAATTGCCGTATTTGACGGTAGCCTAGATGTGATCCAATACCCCCAGCTCACCACCGACCACATTGTGGTGGTGGGACTATCAACCACGGCATGGAGGATCACGCTAGTATCCTTTTACTTTGAGCCGGACCGCCCTATAGGCCCTTACATTGAGGAATTAAAACACGTAGCTCAGACACCTGGATTGGGGATGAAAATCATGGGGGGGGATGCGAATGCCTGGAACACATGGTGGGGTAGTGTGGAAGTGGACGAGCAGGGGGAGGAACTGATGGAGATGTTTGATGAGTCGGGTCTCCACATCCTAAACGAAGGTGACACCCCGACGTTTGATACCATCAGGGGTGGCCGTCGTTTCCAAAGCCACGTAGATGTAACTGCCTGCTCCACTAACGCACTGAACCTGGTGGTAGATTGGAAGGTGGAAGTGAACCTCACGAGCTCGGACCACAACGGAATCACTTTTGGAATCAGGCTGCAGAAGTCAGAAGGTACTGACATCAAACGGACAACCAGGCTGTATAACACCAAAAGAGCCAACTGGGATCGGTTCCATGGTGAATTAACCAAGTTGAGGACAGAAACGAATTTTACTGCGATAGAAGTGGGCAACATCAGAGACAGAAGACAGCTTGAGGACACCGTAACTAGATATACGGCCCTAGTTACTAAAGCCTGCACCGCTTCTATACCGATAAAAAACGCTGACCAAAAGATAAGGATTCCGTGGTGGTCCGAGGAACTTGCCAAATTAAAAAAGGAGGTTACCACCAGGAGGCGCAGGATAAAGGGCGCCGCTCCGGCCCGACGCGACAGGATCGTTAATGATTATCTTCAGATAAAGGAGAAATATGAAACGGAGGCTAAAAAAGCCCAAATCGCAAGTTGGAAACAGTTCTGCTGCAAACAAGATAGGGAAGGGATGTGGGAGGGGATTTACAGGGTGATTGGTAGAACTGCCAAGAGAGCGGAGGACGTACCCCTGGAACTGAATGGCGTGGTCATGAACGCGGAACAGTCCGTGCGGCTCATGGCCGATGTGTTTTACCCTGAAGACTTGGAGGAGGAGGATACGGCAGAACAGGCCCGCTTGAGAGAAAGAGCGAGAGGGCTGAGCGGGGAGCCCTGCGCAGAGCAGCGGGACCCCCCGTTCACTCATTTCGAACTTGAAATGGCGGCCAGATCCTTCAACTCCAAGAAAGCACCAGGGGCAGACGGTCTCACGGCTGATATCTGCAGCCACGCCATCAGAAACGAACCCCAGCTGTTCCTTGCCATGGCAAATAAATGCCTGACACTTCACCACTTTCCGAAAACCTGGAAAGAAGCAACTGTCGTCGCACTTCGGAAACCAGGTCGAGATAGCTATAGTCTTCCCAAGTCATATAGGCCCATCGGACTGCTTCCAGTCATGGGCAAGATACTTGAGAAGATGATTATGGCGAGACTGCGGCACCATCTCCACCCAAGTATCAGCGCCCGCCAATACGGGTTCATGCCACAAAGGAGCTGTGAGGACGCCCTGTATACCCTGGTCCAGCACATAAGATCAAAGCTTGATGACAAGCAGATCGTGGTGCTGGTCTCCTTGGATATAGAGGGCGCCTTCGACAGCGCCTGGTGGCCGGCGATTAAAGTCCGACTCGTGGAGGAGAAGTGTCCGGAGGGCCTTAGAAGGCTCATAAATAGCTACCTGGAAGACAGACAGGTCAAGGTGAGGTACGCCGGCAAGGAATATAGCAAAAGCACGAGAAAGGGTTGCGTCCAAGGCTCGATTGGTGGGCCAATCCTCTGGAATCTCCTTCTGGATCCACTACTGCGGGGTCTTGAGGATGGGGAGCATTATGCTCAGGCATTTGCGGATGATGTCGTCCTGGTCTTCCACGGTGACACAGCTGCCGAGATAGAGAGGCGCGCCAATGCCGCTCTCGCCTATGTTCAGGGGTGGGGAGATGCAAATAAGCTGAAATTTGCACCCCAAAAGACCAATGCAATGGTCATCACAAGGAAGCTTAAGTATGACACACCACGTCTGAGCATGGGCGGGATTGGCATAAGCACCTCTAGGGAAATTAAAATTCTTGGCCTCACCATAGACGACAAGCTAACATTCAACCAGCACGTAGATAACACCTGCAAAAAAGTCACCAGCATCTACAAGCAGTTGATCAGGGCGGCTAGGGCAAGTTGGGGTTTGCATCCGGAAGTAGTACATACAATCTACACTGCCACAGTCGAACCGATAGTGTTGTATGCGGCCAGCGCGTGGGCACCGGCGGTTGGGAAGTTGGGGATCCAAAAGAGGTTAAACTTTATTCAACGAGGTTTCGCGCAGAAGATCTGCAAAGCATATCGTACAGTCTCCCTCCACTCGGCAGTGCTCTTGGCGGGGATACTCCCTCTTGACCTTCGCGTCCGCGAAGCAGCCTTGCTGTACAAGGTCAAGAGGGGGGATCCCATTCCGGACCTGGGGGGGAGGGAGATTGAACGAATGGCATCGGCCATGGAAAACCCTCATCCTGCGGAACATATGCGCCTGGAGTTCCTAAACCTGGAGACCAATGAGCAAGTGGAAGGTACCCTTGATACCACTATGCAGATTTATACGGACGGCAGCAGGATTGAGGGCAGGGTGGGAGCCGCACTGTCCATTTGGAGGGGCGGGACAGAAACCCGGGCCCTCAAACTTGCTTTGCCGTCCTATTGTACTGTCTACCAGGCGGAACTCTTGGCGATATGCGAAGCAACGAGGGTGATCCTGAAACATGAGCCGGCCTCTTTTGGTATCTACAGTGACTCAACCGCAGCACTCCAGACGGTCGCGAATCCCGGTTGCCTCCATCCCCTGGCAGTTCAAGCAAGGAAAAACCTAAGATCATGTTTTCACCAGAACAAACTTGTACAGTTGTTCTGGATAAAGGCACACGCGGGGATGGAGGGGAACGAGAGGGCCGACCAACTGGCAAAAGAGGCAGCCTTGGGGCTGAGGCGAGCACCCGACTACGACCTTTGTCCGGTCTCATTCGTCAAGCGGAAAATCCGTAAGGATACGCTGGGCGAGTGGAACCGGAGGTACGAGTCGGGCGAGACCGCCTCAGTCACAAGACTCTTCTTCCCAAGTGCGTTGGACGCATATATCACTATCAGGAAATTCGAACCCACCAAATACACAACGCAGCTTCTGACAGGACACGGTGGGTTCTCCGAGTACTTGGCGAGGTTCAAGTGCAAGGAGGATCCATCGTGTGCCTGCGACCCGGATAGACCCGAAAGTATCCCTCATCTGATAACCGAATGCCCTATTTACGCGGTACAAAGATTTAATCTGGAACAGAGACTGAAGACACAAATAACAGTAGAAAATTTAAGGCAAATTATAAATTGTAAAAAAGGTAGACAGCACTTACTAGATTTCTGTATTAACATAGTAAAGGCGGTAAACAACAGAAACAGAGTAGACTAAGTTTATTAATATTAAGATAACCTGAGGTTATCATATATATGTAATAAGACATAATAGTATAAATAATAGAGTAAGAAAATACAGAAATAAATGTTATACATCTAAGTTAAGAATAAGATAAAACTACTGTAATAAGTATAGATTTAAGAATTGTTGTATAGCTAAGTTGAATAAAAGTAAGAAATAAATAAATCAGATAACCCTATCCCAATACCCAACTTGAAGGAAGGAAATAAAGATAAATGAATGTGTACATAATTATTTACCCGTGTTATTAGATTAAGAAAACAATGAAAAGTAAAAATAAATATAGTAGAAAGTAGCATAGAAGCAAAAAATTGCTTGGGTACGAAAGGATGAATGAAAGAAAGAACAAGTATGCAGCATGAAAGTACGAGAAGTAGCACAAGCGAGAACTGGAATGAAAGGAATAGTCTAGGAAGAACTCCGAATTATGAATATCGGAGAACTAGGTGTAGTATAAAAAAAAAAAAAAAAAAAAAAAAAAAAAAAAAAAAAAACCTAACCTAACCTAACCTAACCTAACCTAACCTAACCTAACCTAACCTAACCTAACCTAACCTAACCTAACCTAACCTAACCTAACCTAACCTAACCTAACCTAACCTAACCTAACCTAACCTAACCTAACCTAACCTAACCTAACCTAACCTAACCTAACCTAACCTAACCTAACCTAACCTAACCTAACCTAACCTAACCTAACCTAACCTAACCTAACCAGTCTTGTAATTAGAATAGATCAAGTTTGTAATTAATGTAAGAAAGAACATGTAAGAAAAAAGAAATAAATAGACCATTGAACCCTATCCCTATACCCAATGAAAAAGAGGAAATAAAGAGAAAGAAAAATGTGTTAAAAATTTATTACCTGTGTTTATACTATAAGAAAAACAAATAGAAGTAAAATAAGAGTAGACAATAGAATAGAAGCAACTTAATTGCTTGGGTATACAAGGATGAATGAAAGAAAGAACAAGTATGCAGCATGAAAGTACGAGAAGTAGCAAAAGCGAGAACTGGAATGAAAGGAATAGTCTAGGAAGAACTCCGAATTATAGATATCGGAGAACTAGGTGTAGAAAAAAAAAAAAAAAAAAAAAAAAAAAAAAAAAAAAAAAAAAAAAAACCTAACCTAACCTAACCTAACCTAACCTAACCTAACCTAACCTAACCTAACCTAACCTAACCTAACCTAACCTAACCTAACCTAACCTAACCTAACCTAACCTAACCTAACCTAACCTAACCTAACCTAACCTAACCTAACCTAACCTAACCTAACCTAACCTAACCTAACCTAACCTAACCTAACCTAACCTAACCTAACCTAACCTAACCTAACCTAACCTAACCTAACCCAGTCTTGTTCGAGCCGCCGTAGAGAACGGACGCGTCCACCTGTGCGCTCCCGAATTATTCGATCGAGACCTTGTCGTGACTTTGACGGGTCCTTGTCGGGTCCTTGTCGGGACGTGTCGTGAAAATTTTATCTATTCGCAAATAAGTGTGTGTACGGGATACATCCTCAAGAACAGCAGAAAAGCAGAACTGCTCCTGAGACCAGAGCCTGGAACATCAGCCCAAGGTTGGTCCATACAATTATCTACCTGTGCTAGGCTTCTACCTTACCTAGCATAAGGACATTGCTGTGTGTTCCCGTAGAAAAATTTTCTTTTACATAATACCGACATCTTATTTTCTACACTTAACACTAAAAACTTGACTGCGAAATATATACACCGCTCTACCCTGGCGATACACTCGACTAGGCTAAACCACATGGGGATACTAGTCGACTGCACTGCCGAGTGATAAAAAACAAAAATTTCTACAACTGCAACTTGAAAAGCTGTTGCCAGCGCTCAGAAACACGTGCCGCCAGGCGCCGAATACCTGCCTTCAATTGGCCACACCCTCGGCAGAACTTGGACATACGTACCATCAGGCGGCAAGCGCGAAAACTCGGCCAAAAACCTTGATAACTGTTGACTGGGAATACAATCGAACTTTCCAACCCCGAATACAACTACAATATTAGACGTATATTACTGTATATTAATACTGACTTCTGACCGAATTTATTTTACATAATTTTAATTTTATATACCGACTTTTAAATTTTGACCAGACAATTCTAGAATTTCTATTCTATTATTTAATTTTCTTTTTACATATACCTACATTCTAAATATTTGACCATTATAATAATTTGACTACAAATAACTAGCTTTTAATCAAAGCGATATTCTACTTTTACTTTATTTTTACACTAACTGTCTGTGCTGTTTATACATTTTACCATATTTACAACTTATACAAACTTACATCACTTATTAATCGTGCCGTCTTGCGTAATACTTTCTGTATCTGGTCATTTAACTACCTTCATAATGAATTTCGCCGGCCACTCACCGATGCCGAACAAAGAAAAAACCTTCGTTGTGGACAGTGGCCCTGAGGCGGAGGAGGGCGACCTCATCAAGATGGTCCACAAGAAGAGTAAGAAGGCCAGAAAGTCCACCGAACACGCCCCCTTTCAGCCTGCGACCGAAAGGCCGGCAGCGCCGCCCCTGTGTCCATCGCCGTCCACTATGGCAGCAGCGGCATCTGATGGTCCCGCGGTGCCCGTGGAGGGGGGGGCGCGGGAGGCGAAGCTGTGCAACAATCGCGCCAAGATGGCTTTGAACAGTGCGCGAAACTTGAAGACTGAAATCAAGTTGGCAGTCCTCAAGGAGGTGGAGCGCCTGTACCAACTGGTGAAGGAGGCGGAGGCACGAGCTGTACCAGGCGGGCACGAGACCGCCAAAGAGAGGACGGGGAACCCGCACGGAGGAGACTGGGCGGAAGCTAGGATCCTGGACGGCATAGCTGCGGCTACCCAACAAATCCTGGCAGATAATCAGCAAAAGTGGGCGACGCACTACGCCTATCAAGAGCGAGCCGAGGACGAATACACCAAGACCCTAGTGCTCACCAATGATATTATGAGGGTAGCCGCCAAAACATGGGACCGGATCGAGAACGGGAAACCGGAGCCGAAAACCCTGCACTCCTTGGTCGTCTCCTTGAAGGACGAGACGGAAAGCGCTGATGCCGTGATGGGCGGCATCAAGGAGACGATCAATGCAGTGTCAGAAGGGTGGGTGAAGGTGGAACGAATAAGGAAGGCGAAGGACCGAAAGGTCATCATGGGGTGCAGGACGGTCGAAGATAGCCAGAGAATTAAGAGAAAGTTGGAGCAGAACGGAAACTTCATTGTCGAGAGCGTTAAAAATCGAGACCCGCTTCTGGTGCTGAAGGGCGTGACGAAGGACCTCAGTGACGAGGAGATCCGTTGCGCCCTTTTGAACCAGAACGCGGGGATATTTGATGCTCCCGGCGATGACGAAAACAGAATTACTTTCCGTTACAAAAAGAAAGCACGGGACCAAAATTGCCACCACGTGGTCATTAGCGTCGCGCCGGCGGCCTGGGCGAGGGCGACTGCGGCGGGTCGACTTTACATCGACCTCCAACGTGTGGTGGTGGCCGACCAGTCGCCCCTTGTCCAGTGCACCCGGTGCCTGGGCTATGGCCACGGCAAGCGCTTTTGCACTGCCGAGGAGGTGGCAGACCTCTGCTCCAACTGCGGACCGCTTCCTCACCCCAGGGATGAAGAGTGCCCGAGGGATGGCTTCCGCCCTACCTGTGTGAATTGCCACCGGGAGACTGGGGAGAAGGCATACCATCACGCCTTCTTCCCGGACTGCCCGGTCCGTAAGAAATGGGACGCAGTGGCCAGGGCATCGGTGGCATACTGTTAGCGGTGCCCTGGAGACTGTGCCGACCGCTTGCACTTGCATAAGAAACACAAAAATATACTACACATAAACTCTCTACAATAATTGAATTAGGACATACATCTCACAATCACACACTCATACCACATCAAAATTATCTTTCACACATCGGGCATTCTGCATTTTATACCATCATAAAATGGCAAAATAAACCGAGTACATAATAATCACACTTACAACACAAACGTACACAATTAAAACTAACAGATAACGCAACTAAATAATAAATTACTATACTGAACTAACCTAACGATAACAACCAACAACAGTAAAATGCCATAAAGCCTTATCATATTAAAACAGCACCCGAGCATAATAACACAATACAATAGTCCTACATTCTCTTTAAATAATTAAATAATTAATAAAAGCAAGGGTGAATTGGCAATATTTTAAATTAAATTACCCCCAATCAATTATTTTTATATATACCTTATACTAATAGTTTATAACATTTAATCCATTCCTTCTTTTATATTTCTATACTATAGTACTATAATCACTTAATAAACTCTATCTCTTACTCAAAACACTTGAGTAAAATTTTCCTTGGGAAAATTGTACCAAGATGCACTGTAATAAAAAATTCTTACTTTCTATACTATGTTATTAACTATTACACTTATATATACACACTTATACTTTACTTACCTACTTGCTTATATACTTTGCCATATACTTTACCTTAAACTTACTTACCCTCTACTTACTCGGCTCATACAGCTGAGTATCATTTATAACTTATTATATACATAATATATACACTTAATGTGCATATAATCTTATATATTACTTCCCAGCAACTACATCTCTTCAATATATCTAAATTATATTACTTACTATCACAAACATCTATGTGTTGGGAATATGTGCTTTCACCCTATGTAAACATGCATGGGGTGGAGGCGCATATTTCCACCACCTTACTTAATATACTTATAACTATATTAAATGATACATAATACATACATTTAATGTGCATATAATCTTATATACTTATATATATTACTTCCCAACAACTACATCTCTTCAATATATCTAAATTATATCACTAATTATCACAAACATCTATGTGTTGGGAATATGTGCTTTTACCCTATGTAAACATGCATGGGGTGGAGGCGCATATTTCCACCACCTTACTTTAATATTTACAATCATATTAAATGATACATAATATATACATTTAATGTGCATATAATCTTATATACTTATATATTACTTCCCAACAACTACATCTCTTCAATATATCTAAATTATATGTAACTATATCATAATATAATGACATTATGCATTTCTATTGCTCAAAATAAAACTTGACGCAATCGAAACTGCACATCTTATAAATATATACACCTAATATAACTACACTATTCTAATTATTTATTTATCTATCTGTATCTTTAACTCTTAATTTGATTTACTAAAACTGTAACAAGGACCCCGCAACATTTATGCAGCGGGGGAATTCCTGAGGAGTCTCATTGGTATGCAGTACCCTCGGGTGCTGTATACTGATGGGACTTTACAAAAAAAAAAAAAAAAAAAAAAAAAAAAAAAAAAAAAAAAAAAAAAAAAAAAAAAAAAAAAAAAAAAAAAAACCTAACCTAACCTAACCTAACCTAACCTAACCTAACCTCACCTTTTTTTTTTTTTTTTTTTTTTTTTTTTTTTTTACGTGGTGGAATGCATTTACGCACTTCGCTCCCCCCCCGCGGGGGCAGGGGGCGAGCTTCGTGTGGGACTCCTGGCATCTAAAGGCCAGACTACCCACTAAACCACCACGGTGTCCGTCGTCACCACATATCGACGATGGCGGGAACAGCATCTTCCGCCATCGCCGTGTGGGTCGCCCGCCGCTGAACAGCGGCAGGCCCGTCTCTGTTGCGGCAGAAGAGGAGTCCTTCTGCCGCCCGCCTAGGCAAGGCACACGCGACACGACGTGTGCCTTCATCCTCGAGGCCTTGTAAGGGCAGCAGACGCCCCCGCGTCTACTGCCCGGCCCGGTTAGGGGGGGAGGAGTTGGTGGTACCTTCTCCTCCGGGCCCCGGTTCGCTTGCGGCGCTGCGGGAGGGAACGTGGGTCGCATTCCCTCTCCCTCTCCGCCGCCTCCTTCTGCGACATCACCGTCTCGCAGAAGGCCTGAACCGCCGCCCACGCCTCATCGCCACCGACCATAGACAGAACTACGGTCGGCAGCGAGAGGTCCGTCCCCACTTCGGCGATAAGAGCACGGCGCTCCCCAGCCCACGCGGGGCACTCCTCTAGGGTGTGCTGCGCCGTGTCATTATCGCCACCACAGTGGTGGCACCCATTGGTCGGCTCTCGTCCCACCTGGCACAGGCGTCTCCCGAAGCATCCATGCCCCGAGAGGACCTGCGCCATCCGGAACGTCACCGACCCCCGCGATCTGTCCATCCAGTCCCTGAGGACCGGACGGATCGCCTCGACGGTCCTGATGCCAGCCGTGGGATTGGCCAGCCGCCGCTCCCACTCTAGGAGCATGGACCGCCTCGCCTGAAGCCTCCGCTCGCCCACCTCCGAGGGTGCCGGGAACTCGCCCCGGCTCCGGGCCTCCTCGCGCCAATGATACACTGACGCGAGGACCCCGACCTCCAGCTCCCACGGAGGGGAGCCCGCCATAACGCACGCCGCCTCGAATGAGATGGAGCGGTACCCTCTCACCGCCCCGATGGCCATCGCCCTCTGCGGACGTTGCAAGAGGGCGACGTGGTGTGCCCTCAGGGCGTCGGCCCATACGGGGGCCCCGTATAGGGCCATCGACCGCACCACTCCCAAATAAAGGAGGCGGCTGCTCGACTGGGGTCCCCCTAGGTTCGGCATCAACCGCCGGAGGGCGGTGGTCGTGCCAAACAGACGGGGGACCAGGCGGGCGAAATGAGCGCGGAAGCTCCATCGTGGATCGAGGACAAGTCCAAGGTACCTCATTTCAGACTTGACCTCGATCCGGGTGCCACTCACTACGATGTGGGAGCCCGCCGGTGGCACTCGCCGAGGGCCATGGAAACAAATGGCCCCCGACTTGCTGAGCGCCACCCCGAGTCCCAACATCGTTATTCGCCGCACGACCATGGCCACCGACGCAGTGGCGAGGCGCGCGGCGTGTTCATAGGTCGCCCCCCGGGCGGTAACCAACGTGTCGTCTGCATAGCAGGTCACGTTGACACCCGGGAGGCGAGCTCCTCGGAGTACCCAGTCGTACCCGATGTTCCACAAGAGGGGCCCCAACACTGACCCCTGTGGAACACCGCGGCACATGGCCCACCTGTGAAGGCTGCCATCCTCTCCTGGGCACTCCACGTACCGCTCCGATAGATAGGCGCCGACGATTCTGCGGAGGTAGGGAGGCACGTCATGGTATTTGAGCGCCTCCCGTATGCACTCCCAGGGCAGGGTATTGAACGCATTGGCGATGTCCAGCGACACCGCCAACAGAACCCCGCCCTTGCGGACCTCCTCTTGCGCCAGCGCCTTCACCCGAAGGACGGCGTCGACGGTCGAGCGACGTGTCCGAAAACCATATTGGTAGTCGGACAGGCCGCGATCTCCATCCTCGAGGTGCCGGACGATGCGAGCGAACAACACTCTCTCAAAGAGCTTGCCCGCCTCGTCCAGCAGCACTATCGGTCGGTACGCCACCGAGGGCGATTCCGCGGGCCGTCCCCCCTTCTCGATGAGGACGAGCCTGCCCGTTCTCCATCGGACCGGGTATTGCCCGGTTTGCAGGCACGCACTCATCAGCCCGCAGAATCGCTCCTCGAGCTCCCGGAGCGCGACCACCAAAACGCGTCCAGGAACTCCGTCGGGTCCAGGAGCCTTCACCCCTTTCTCCTGAACCCGCCTGACGGCCACAGCCAGCTCCGCCGTTGTGACCTGCGGCACCTCCGTCACGACCTCCTCTCTGCGCGCCGGAGCCATCACCGGGGGAACAAACCCCTCCTCCCTCTCTGGAAATAGGGAGGAGATAACCTCCCCCAGCACTCTCGACTCCAGGCACTCCGTGACTGGAGGCGCCCATGGGCGGAGCTTAGCCCTGACCATCTTGTAGGGCCGTCCCCAGGGGTCCCTGTCAAGGGTGGCTAACAGAGACGCCCTCGAAGCTTCCTTCGCGTCTCCTATTGCCACCCCGAGAGACTGAGCGCACGACCGATATTCGGCGTACAGCTGCGCCTCCTCCTCCGGCACCCGCCGCGCCCTGCGGCGGTACCGGGTGTACCGGCGACGTTTCGCGACGCACAGAGATCGCAGTTCAGCGATCTCCGGCGTCCACCAGTACACCTTCCGGTTGGGGAGTCGAGGCTTGGCCCGAGGCATGCACGCGTCGCAGATCTGCGACGCGGCGCTCCCGAACCATTCCGCCTCCGCCTCGACTCCTACTTCCGCCGGAGGAGTCGCCCAAGACTGGACGATCGACGCCAGCTCCAACGCCTCACGGTCTATGCGCCCCAGGACCCACCTGTTGGCGGACGGCCCCTCGCGTCTGGGACTCGCCACGTTCTGGCCCGTGGAGACATCGTAACGGATGTACCGATGATCCGTCAGATTCTCCACGTCGTCCAGGACTCGCCAGTCCCGGACGGCCTGTGCGACAGCAGGGGTCGTGAACGTGATGTCCACGATGGACCTTCCCTGCTGCGACACGAACGTGTCGACCGACCCACGATTACTTATCATCAGGCCGGTCGTCGTGGCCCACTCCTCCAGCAACCGGCCGCGCTCGTCGGCCACCGGGGAACCCCAAGCCGTGGATTTGGCATTAAAGTCCCCGGCGACCACCGCCAGACGGGGTGAGATTTGCCCCAGCAGGGCACCCACCGCATCCAGCGCCGTCTCGAACTCGGCCAGTCTCATGCTGGGAGGGAAGTACACCGCAATGATGATGTACCTCCCCCACCCGCAGGCCACGAAGCCCCTCCCCCTGGAAATGAGGGAGGGGGGTGCCACTCGCTGTGTCCCAGACGCGATAACACACACCGACCCGTCAGTGTCCCCCAACCACAGACCGTGAGGAGGGACAAAGTACGGGTCGGAAACTACCGCCACATCAATGGACCACTCCGCCATGGACTGCAGGAGGAGGTCCTGCGCCCGGGCGGAGTGGTTGAGATTCGCCTGGAGGAAGCGATGGGGGATACCGTCCATTACGGTTCCATCGCTTCCTCTCGCCCTTGCGGGGGCGTCGCTGCCACGGGAACTGGGGCAGCCGGGGTCCGTCCGGCCGCCTTTTTGCCCTTCCTGGGCTTTGTCCCGCGGCATGCTTTGCCGCCTACTATGTGGTTGCTCGGTCCGCCTCCCATTGCTGCGCAGATGACGCAGTGGGGGTCGACCGAGCATGCCGCAGCTTTGTGGCCAGGACGACCGCAGCGGTAGCAGATTTCACCGCGGTCTTCCTGTGAGGTGCACTGTGCCCTGACGTGTCCTGACATCAGGCACCGGAAACACCTCATGGGTCTTCGCCCAAGCAAAGTTACTCGAGCAGAGACCCAGCCAACTGTAAGGCGTCCAGCGGCCACTTTACTGGCCGCTTCCACGGGGCAGCTGACTACCACCGTGCCGCTCCCCCTCAACGCCCGGCGAATCTCACCAACCCTGACGTTCAGGGGAGGGCAGCTGCCGTGGCGCGCGACTGCGTCAGCCACCTCCTCCCTCGTCACTGATTCGTCCAGACCGGTAATGCGCATGTCTGCGCACTTGACCGGCCTGGACACATTTGCCGTCCCGGAGCCGAGCACCTCCCGGAGACGCGCCGCCAGCCTGTCGGCCTTCTCCCCGCTGGAGTCACCGGCCACCTCCAAGATGGTGGCACCGGTCTGCGCCTTCTTGTAGTTCGTACGGGGGATATCAAAGTCTTGCAGGTTAACCTGCGACTTTAACCCCCGTATGACCTCCGCGTACGTAGCGCCCCTTTCTGAGGCCTCCGGCAGCAGCGTTATCACTACTGCCGAAGAGCGGGGCGCACGCGGTCCCTTCCTCTTGCGTGTACGCCTCTTCTTCTTAGAAGAAGAGGTTGCAGAGGAAGCTGCAGTCCGGGCCGACGTGCTGGCCTCTTGGGCAGCAGCCGGCGCTCCAGGCTTCTTCTTTTTGGGCCTCTTGGCTACCGTCGTCCACGCCTCGTCCATTGACGACGGTGCAGGCGGCAGCGGCCTCGGCTCTCTCTCCTTGGGGGGAGGGGTGGGGGTGCTCTTCTTCCCCTTCCCCTTTCCCTTCGATGACCCCGCTTGCGGGGGAAGGGGTGGCGGCGACGGCTTAGAGGGAGCCGGTGGTGATGGCTCCGACTGAGTCGATGGACCGGGCCTTGGGTCGGCCTTGCGCCTGGCGTCAGACGCTAGGGGCGGGCGGAGGCGTGGCTCCGGCAGGAGTCTGGACTCCAAGCCCGCCCACCTCGCGTCCACCGCGGACAGCACGCGGTCCATGATGGCCCGCGACATCTCCTCCAGGGGAGCGACAGCGGCTGGTTCCGCTGCCTTCTCCTTCTCCTCCCGGAGAAAGCGGACCTCCATCCGGAGCCTCTCCACCTCCGCTCGAAGGGTGGCCACCTCGTCATTGACGTTCCGGCCCTCAAGCACGTCTACGGCATCGATGACGTCGAATGCCGCGCCCTTGAGGGCCTTTATGAAGCCACCCTTCAGGTTTTTTGATTTGTTGGCGACGTCCAACACAAGGCCCATATTTTCTCGGACCTTTGCCGCCAACAAATCGGTGGGCAGTTTTTCCCATGACGGGTCTGCCCTTCTCCTGGAGGATCGCGACGCCACTGAAGACGACCGCGATCCTGCCACCGTGCCATCCGGTTGGGCCATTTGCTCGATGGCCTGTCTCTTCACCGCGCCTTGGAGGACCGGGGACTCGGTCTCCTCCTCGCTGTGCTGCCTCTTGTGAGCAGCACTGCTATCGCGCGACGACGTCGCGCTGCGATCCATGTCGGATCCCGCCATGGACTGCGTAGGTCCTGGTGTCGAAGGCCTCGACAGCCTCGACAGCCTTACCGAGCATCGGCGAGTCTGTCCTTCGGGAACTTGGTCCCGGCTAGACCCCGCCGTCTGCTCCTCGCGCTCACGCGCCTGTCGCTCGGGAAACCTAACCTAACCTAACCTAACCTAACCTAACCTAACCTAACCTAACCTAACCTGGGGTGCGACGAAGGGTAACCTCCACGTTGGCTGCTCCGTGTCTTTCCTGCGGAGTGGCTGGTGCATCCTGGACGGCGGCTAACGCCCTCTGTTAGCCGTTGACTAATAGCCCGACAAGCCCTTTTCAGGGCTAGCTGACCCCATTGCACGAGGGGGTCGTGGTATGGCGGGCCTGCTAGGCCCGCGTGGAGGAGCCGCGAGGCGTCCTCCAGGCCCTTTTCAGGGCCACCAAAACAGCCCTTTTCAGGGCTAGCTGGAGGGAGCCGCGAGGTATCCTCCAGGCCCTTTTCAGGGCCACCAAAACAGCCCTTTTCAGGGCTAGCTGACCCATGTGGGGGTCGTGGTATGGCGGACCTGCAAGGTCCGCGTGGACGGAGCCGCGAGGCGTCCTCCAGGCCCTTTTCAGGGCCACAACAACAGCCCTTTTCAGGGCTAGTTGACCCGTGAGGGGGTCGGTGTATGGCGGACCTTCAAGGTCCGCGTGGCGGGATCCGAGAGGATCAAGTGACGGGTCGGCCCACTGCTCGCGCGGGGGTTGACGGGCACTCGTGCCACCGTCGGTGTTGGGGGGGTTGGCTGCCCTCCCGCGTCGCGTAGCCTCCGGGGGATCGACAACGACCTGAGTGTTAGCCACACTCGGGAATGCCGTGAACCTGGAGAACGTGGGGCTTGCCTTAATTGGCCGGCCCGCGACAAGGAAAAGTCTTTAAAACCCGACAGTGAAGTCGTTTAAAACCTGTGGATACCTGGGGACCTCCACAGTAAGTACCCCGCTCACCGGAATGAGCGTCACCCGGTGAGTGTATTTTAGTTCGTCTCTACTCGTGGGATTTGATATGGAACATTCATTACAAAACCAAAAGGAGGAGGAGAGTGAGAAGGAGATGGAGGTAGAGACGGAGGCCGCAAGGTCTCTTGGCTCCCTCGGAGAAGCAGTTGTGGTGCTGGAGCGTCTCGACGCTCCGAGCACGAGTCCGGGAGGCTCGCGTTCGTCTTCCCCAGGAATGGGGAAGCTCTGGCGCAAGCGCGTCCCGGAGGAGGAGGTAGCGGAGGCTTCGAAGAAGCCCCGTGGTCGCCCGCCCAGCACGGGCGAATACGTCGGCCTGGCGAAAGCCAAGGCCGAGTTGAACGCGGCCAAGGAGCGGGAGCTGGAGCTCCGCGCGGAGGCAGAGCTCGCTGAAGAGCTGAGAAAAAAGAGGACTCTCTTTTTAAGAGAGACCCCTAGCCCGCAGCCAGTATCATCTGCAGCATCTCAGCCCGTCAGCGCAGACCAGCTGACGGGCGCGATCGAGGCGGCGGTGGCGACGGTAACCATGGTCGCCACAAAAAGCCAAAACCTTAAGGGCCAGTATGTCAAGGCCCTTAAGGAAGCATGCACGGCGATCATGCAGAACGTGCAAGTGCTCCGATCGCACACGGAAAGCGAGGAAGTCGCCAACCTGCAGAGAGAACTGGCTGCTGTCCGTGCGGAAATGCGGGCCTGGAAGCAGCAGGCCGAATCCGCTCCCCCCCAGATGAGCCGCGACGAGATCGGCTTTATGATCGACGCGCGGCTCGCGGGGATCACGGACCGGCTGCTGCCAGAGGCCCGCATCCGTCCACCTCTCCAGGCGGACGCTCGGAACGCGGCTCGGGCAGCCAGGAATTCCGTACAGCAGTCGGAGGAGCTCTCGTCGGACCTCCCGCAGCCACAAGAGCCCACTGGTGAGCTCCCGGCTCTTCCGCCCTCGCCCACCCAAATGCCAGACGGGCAACCGGGGACGGCGAGTAAGCCCAAAAAGAAGAAGCCCAATAAGAAGACTGCCGCAGCCAAAGAGGCGGAAGCTGCCCGGCAATCCCGAGCAGCTCCATCGGCTGCCCCGGCGGCCCCCGCAACAGCCCCACTGTGGAGTACGGTGGCCGCACGGCCGAAGGCACCGAAGCTGACTCCTGCCCAGACAGCCGCACGCCCGGCCACAGCCGCCACGCCAGCGCAACCGGCCAAGAAGAAGCCGAGAAAACGTGGTGCCCGCCAGGCCCGCAAATTGCGCGCCCCGCAAACGGCAGCTATCACACTGACGCTGCAGCCGGGCGCGCAGGAGCAGGGCATTACATATTATGATGTAATCACCAAGGCCGAAGGGGCGATTGACTTAAAAGCCCTGGGGATTGACGGCCTCCGGAGTATCCGCCCTGCGGCTACCGGGGGTCGCATCCTCGAGGTCGCAGGAGAAGACCGGGTGCGGAAGGCGGACCAGTTGGCCGCCAAACTTCGAGAGGTATTTCCTGAGGTCCGGGTCGCCAGGCCGGAGAGGTGCGTGGAGCTGCGCATCTCCGGCCTGAGTGACTCGGCCACAAAGGAAAAGGTGGCGACGGCACTAGCGGCTGAGGGGGGCTGCCCCTCTGACGCAATCAAGGTGGGCGATATACAACGCCCACCTGGCCGGCAGGGCACTGCCTGGCTGCGGTGCCCAATTGAGGCCGCTAAGCGTTTGACGGATGGCCGTCGAATTGTCGTCGGGTGGTCGGCGGTTAGGCTGACCACCCTGGAGCCCAGGCCGGCGCGTTGCTTCTGTTGCCTGGAACCAGGACATGTTGGGGCCAAGTGCACTGCGGGTGTAGACCGCAGTGCACTGTGCTTCCGCTGTGGGCAGGCTGGCCACAAATCGGCCACCTGCTCCGCGGAGCCGAAGTGCCCCGTGTGTGCGGCGGCGGGAGCAGCGTCCGGCCATAAGCTCGGCGCGGGCGACTGCAAGGCGGCCTCCAGAAAGAGGCCCGCCACACGTAAAGGCGGTGCGGCGGGTGGGGCAGGACCCAAGCCAACCCCAACCCAGCCGCAACCAGAGGAGGCGATGGACACCGCCCAACAATAATGGCCCACATCTCCGTACTGCAGGCCAACGTGAACCACTGCGTCACGGCACAGGACCTTCTGGCCCAAACCATGGCGCAGTGGCAAGCGACATTGGCAGTAGTCGCCGAGCCGTACTACGTTCGCAACGCCCCGAACTGGGCCAACAGCGTGGACGGCTTGGTGGCTATCGTCGCCCAGCGAGCCGCCCCACCCTTCGGCGTCGTGCGAAGGGGTCAGGGGTTTGTGCTCGTCACGCTGGGCGGCGCTGCAGTGATTGGGGTGTACTGCCCCCCCAGCAGAAGCCTCGCCGAATTCGAGCGACTGCTCAGCGAGGTCGAGGCTCTGCTGGCTGAAGTGCACCCCACCCCGGTGGTCGTGGCCGGGGATTTCAACGCTCACTCTCGGGCGTGGGGATCTCCGGCGACCGATGCCCGGGGGGAGATGGTTATGAGTTGGGCGGTGTCGCAAGACTTGGTGCTGCTCAATCAGGGGGCGGCCCACACACTCGTGCGGCCCCAGGGCAGGTCGATCGTAGACTTATCGTTCGCCAGTTCTGCCCTGGCTCGCCGCATTGTCAACTGGCGGGTCGTCGTGGGGGTGGAGACGGCGTCGGATCACCGGTACATCCGGTTCGACGTCGTTCCCGCCACCCCGGCGGCCCGCGTGGAGTACGACCGCCCCTTGAGGGATGAGGGTCCGCGGTGGCGACTGAGTACCCTGGATCGGGAGCTGGCCAAAGAGGCGGCTATCGTCGAGCGATGGGCCGCTGTGGATAGCGGCCCGGACGTGGACGCGAGGTGCGAGCGGCTCGCTGGAGCGCTGACTCGCGTCTGCGATGTGGCGATGCAGAGGGCGAGGCCTATCCCGCCCCGGAAGCAGGTGTACTGGTGGCGTCCCCACCTTGCCGGGCTGCGTACAGCGAGTTACGCGGCCCAGAGGCAGTACACCCGCAGCCGGAGGCGGGCTGTTAGAGATCTTGCCCGCGAAGAGGAACTGCACGCCACGTACAGGGCCGCCCGTGAGGCCCTGAGCTCGGCGATCAAAGCCGCCAAAGACGAGGCCTGGAAGGAGTGGCTCGAGAGCCTGGACCGAGATCCGTGGGGGCGCCCATACAAGACTGTGAGTGGGAAACTCCGGCCTTGGGCGCCTCCCCTCACCAGAACTCTCGAGCCGAGTCTCCTGGGCCGAGTGGTCGGCTCCCTCTTCCCTGAGAGGGGAGAGTGGGTCCCACCGCGGATGACAGCGGCAGCACCAAGTCGTACGCCGGCTGACGGAGAGGCAATACCTCCCGTGTCCGAGGCCGAGTTAGGGGTCGCTATCCTGGCTCTCAAGTCCAGGAATCGCGCCCCGGGCCCGGACGGCATCCCTGGGAAGGTGATTGCCACCGTCATGCCGGCACTGGAGGAGGAGACGCTGTCCCTCATGTCGGAGTGCTTGGCGTCGGGGAGAGTCCCGCGACAGTGGAAGACGGGCAAGCTCGTGCTGCTCCGGAAGCACGGGCGCCCAGCCGAGGAGCCGTCGGCCTACCGCCCCATCGTTTTGCTCGACGAGACGTGCAAGCTCTTTGAGCGGGTGCTCGCTGCACGTCTCGTCGGTCACCTAGAGGGGGCGGGGCCCAATCTGAGTGACGGCCAGTTCGGCTTCCGTCGCGGGAGGTCGACCATCGACGCCATTTCCCGGCTGAGGGACAGCGTCGACGAGGCGGTCTCCGGGGGTGAGGTGTTGTTGGCTGTATCGCTGGATATAGCCAACGCCTTCAACACCCTCCCCTGGGAGACTATTGCTGAGGCGCTGAGGTACCACAACGTGCCGTGGTACCTCAGGCGCGTCCTGGCGGACTACTTCGTGGACCGGGTCATCATTTACCCGGCCCGAGACGAGGTGGTCCGCCGCAATATGGCGTGTGGCGTTCCACAGGGGTCGGTCCTAGGGCCGCTCCTGTGGAACATTGGTTTCGATTGGGTCCTGCGCGGTACTAATCTTCGGGGGGTCGGCGTACTTTGTTACGCCGACGACACCCTAGTCACCGCGCGGGGCCCCACGTTTCGTGACGCCGCCGTCCTCGCTACGGCAGGCGTCGCTCATATCGTGCGCCGCATCGGGGCGCTAGGGCTGAAGGTGGCCCTCGAAAAGTCCGGGGCCCTGTTCTTCCATGGGCCTCGGCAGACGCCGCCTCGAGATCGGGCGATTGTGGTGGGCGGCACCTCCATCGCTGTCGGGACGAGCCTGAAATATCTCGGGCTCATTCTCGACAGTCGGTGGCGGTTCGCGGAGCATTTCCGGCAGCTTGAACCCAAGCTGGAAGCGTATTCCGGAATGCTCTCGCGGTTGCTGCCCAACACCGGGGGACCGGGGTCTGTCTGCCGCCGTCTCTACGACGGGGTGGTGCGCTCCAAGGCGCTCTATGGAGCGCCCATATGGGCGGAGGCCCTCTGCGCGGAAAACCTAAAGGTACTGCGGCGTACGCAGCGTACCATCGCGCGGAGGGCTGCACGGGCGTACCACACCGTCTCTCGTGAGGCGGCGTGCCTGATTGCGGGCAGTGTCCCCTGGGATCTCGAGGCTGGCGTCCTGAAGAGGGTCTATACCGAGGGTGCCCTGATGCGGCGCAATAGTGGAGGTCGTCCGCCTCCGGAGGAGATCGATCGCTGGAGACAGGCGGCTCGCGACGATCTCTTCCGGAGGTGGTCAGAAAGGTTGAGTCTATCCAGGAGCTCAACGCTGCTCGTGGGGGCCGTGCGGCCCGTCCTGCGCGAGTTCGTGGAGAGGGGTCATGGGGCTCCAACATTCCACCTCACCCAACTTCTCACGGGTCATGGCCCGTTCGCCAAGTACCTGTGGGAGGTGGTGGGGGTGGAATCAGAGCCCCGGTGCCGCAGTTGCACCAGCGGCGACCCCGACACGGCCCAACACACATTGGCCGTGTGTGAGGCGTGGGACGGTCCAAGGGCGGCCCTCACGAGCACCATTGGTGCGGATCTCTCGCTGCCGGCCGTAATTCGTGCTATGGTCGGCAGCGACCAGTGTTGGGCCGCCGTCGCCTCGTTCGCTAGCGAGGTGATGGCGGCCAAGAGAGAGGCTCTGCGGGTGCGGGAGCAAGCTGGGCTTACTCTCCCGCCCCGCAGGCCCCCGGCAAGGGGACGCCGGCGAGCACTGTTCGCCCGCGTCCCCGAATGAGAGAGGCCACGGGCGGTGGGTCGGGGGACCCGCCGCCCCATGCTAATGTGGCGGAATGCGCCCCTGTGTGTTCCGGGGGTGCATTCTTGGAGGAGGACGGGCCCCACCATATTGATGGTGGGGCCCCGACGAGTCGGGCCCTTTTAGATAAGGGCGTCCCCAGCCGAGTCGCGGTGAGCAAACTATCCCGCGGCTCGGAGTGGGCGACGGAGGAACACCGTGGTGGTTTAGTGGGTAGTCTGGCCTCCCTTCGAGGTCAGGAGTCCCACACGAAGCGAACCCCCTGCCCCCGCGGGGGGGGAGCGAAGTGCGTAAATGCATTCCCCACGTTAAAAAAAAAAAAAAAAAAAAAAAAAAAAAAAAAAAAAACCTAACCTAACCTAACCTAACCTGGGGTGCGGGGGTGCGACGAAGGGTAACCTCCACGTTGGCTGCTCCGTGTCTTTCCTGCGGAGTGGCTGGTGCATCCTGGACGGCGGCTAACGCCCTCTGTTAGCCGTTGACTAATAGCCCGACAAGCCCTTTTCAGGGCTAGCTGACCCCATTGCACGAGGGGGTCGTGGTATGGCGGGCCTGCTAGGCCCGCGTGGAGGAGCCGCGAGGCGTCCTCCAGGCCCTTTTCAGGGCCACCAAAACAGCCCTTTTCAGGGCTAGCTGGAGGGAGCCGCGAGGTATCCTCCAGGCCCTTTTCAGGGCCACCAAAACAGCCCTTTTCAGGGCTAGTTGACCCATGTGGGGGTCGTGGTATGGCGGACCTGCAAGGTCCGCGTGGACGGAGCCGCGAGGCGTCCTCCAGGCCCTTTTCAGGACCACCACAACAGCCCTTTTCAGGGCTAGTTGACCCATGAGGGGGTCGGTGTATGGCGGACCTTCAAGGTCCGCGTGGCGGGATCCGGAGAGGATCAAGTGACGGGTCGGCCCACTGCTCGCGCGGGGGTTGACGGGCACTCGTGCCACCGTCGGTGTTGGGGGGGTTGGCTGCCCTCCCGCGTCGCGTAGCCTCCGGGGGATCGACAACGACCTGAGTGTTAGCCACACTCGGGAATGCCGTGAACCTGGAGAACGTGGGGCTTGCCTTAATTGGCCGGCCCGCGACAAGGAAAAGTCTTTAAAACCCGACAGTGAAGTCGTTTAAAACCTGTGGATACCTGGGGACCTCCACAGTAAGTACCCCGCTCACCGGAATGAGCGTCACCCGGTGAGTGTATTTTAGTTCGTCTCTACTCGTGGGATTTGATATGGAACATTCATTACAAAACCAAAAGGAGGAGGAGAGTGAGAAGGAGATGGAGGTAGAGACGGAGGCCGCAAGGTCTCTTGGCTCCCTCGGAGAAGCAGTTGTGGTGCTGGAGCGTCTCGACGCTCCGAGCACGAGTCCGGGAGGCTCGCGTTCGTCTTCCCCAGGAATGGGGAAGCTCTGGCGCAAGCGCGTCCCGGAGGAGGAGGTAGCGGAGGCTTCGAAGAAGCCCCGTGGTCGCCCGCCCAGCACGGGCGAATACGTCGGCCTGGCGAAAGCCAAGGCCGAGTTGAACGCAGCCAAGGAGCGGGAGCTGGAGCTCCGCGCGGAGGCAGAGCTCGCTGAAGAGCTGCGAAAAAAGAGGACTCTCTTTTTAAGAGAGACCCCTAGCCCGCAGCCCCAGCCTGGCCTGCCAGGAGTGGCAAGTGCAAGCACAGCATCGGCCAGCACCGAAGATCTGACGGGTGCGATCGAGGCGGCGGTGGCGACAGTTCACATGGTCGCCACCAAGAGCCAAAATCTTAAGGGCCAATACATCAAGGCCCTTAAGGAAGCGTGTGCGGCGATTCTTAACAACGTGCAGGTGCTCCGCTCCCATTCGGAGAGCGAGGAAGTCGCCCACCTGCAAAAGGAGCTGGCTGCTGTCCGCGCTGAAATGCGGGCCTGGAAGCAGCAGGCCGAAGCCGCTCCCCCCCAGATGAGCCGTGACGAGATCGGCTTTATGATCGACGCACGGCTCGCGGGGATCACGGATCGACTGCTGCCAGAGGCCCGCATCCGTCCGCCTCTGCAGGCAGACGCTCGGAACGCGGCTCGGGCAGCCAGGAAACCCGCACCGCAGTCGGAGGAGCTCTCGTTGGACCTCCCGCAGTCACAAGAGCCCATTAGTGAGCTCCCGGCTCTTCCGCCCTCGCCTACCCAAATGCCAGACGGGCAATCGGGGACGGCGAGCAAGCAAAAGAAGCCGAGTCAAGCCAAGCCCAAGAAGAAGTCAGCCGCTGCCAAGGAGGCGGAAGCTGCCCGCCAATCCCGGGTAACTCCATCGGCTGCCCCGGCGGCACCTACAACAGCCCCTACCACGTGGAGTACGGTGGCGGCACGGCCGAAGGCAGCAAAGCCGACTTCAGCCCGGGTAGCCGCTCGCCCGGCCACTGCCGCCACGCCAGCACAACCGGCCGCCAAGGCAAGGAAGCGTGGTGCCCGCAAGTCCCACAAACTGCGCGCCCCACAGACCGCAGCAATAACCCTGACGCTGCAGCCGGCCGCAAAAGAGCAGGGCATTACTTATTTTGACCTAATCACCAAGGCCGAAGGGGCGATCGACTTAAAAGCCCTGGGGATTGACGGCCTCCGGAGTATCCGCCCTGCGGCTACCGGGGGTCGCATCCTCGAGGTCGCAGGAGAAGACCGGGTGCGGAAGGCGGACCAGTTGGCCGCCAAACTCAGAGAAGTCTTTCCGGAGGTCCGGGTCGCCAGGCCGGAGAGGTGCGTGGAGCTGCGCATCTCCGGCCTGAGTGACTCGGCCACTAAGGAAAAGGTGGCGGCAGCGCTGGCTTCGGAGGGGGGCTGTGTTCCCGACGCCATAAGGGTGGGCGATATTCAGCGCCCACCTGGCCGGCAGGGCACAGCCTGGCTGAAGTGCCCTGTTGAAGCCGCCAAAATATTGACGGACGGCCGCCGCATCACTGTTGGGTGGTCAGCGGTTAGGCTGACCGCCCTGGAGCCGAGGCCGGCGCGGTGCTTCCGCTGCCTGGAGCCGGGACATGTGGGGGCAAAGTGCACTGCGGGAGTCGACCGCAGTGCGCTGTGCTTCAGATGCGGGCAGGCGGGCCACAAGTCGGCCACCTGCTCCGCGGAGCCGAGGTGCCCCGTGTGCGCGGCGGCGGGAGCAGCGTCCGGCCACAAGCTCGGCGCGGGCGACTGCAAGGCGGCCTCAAGAAAGAGGCCCGCCTCACGTAAAGGCGCAGCGGCAGGTGGGGCGAAGCCCACACCAACCCCCACCCAGCCGCAACCGGAGGAGGCGATGGACACCGCCCAACAATAATGGCCCACATCTCCGTACTGCAGGCCAACGTGAACCACTGCGTCACGGCACAGGACCTTCTGGCCCAAACCATGGCGCAGTGGCAAGCGACATTGGCAGTAGTCGCCGAGCCGTATTACGTTCGCGACGCCCCGAACTGGGCCAGCAGCGTTGACGGCTTGGTGGCTATCGTCGCCCAGCGAGCCGCCCCACCCTTCGGCGTCGTGCGAAGGGGTCAGGGGTTTGTGCTCGTCACGCTGGGCGGCGCTGCAGTGATTGGGGTGTACTGCCCCCCCAGCAGAAGCCTCACCGAGTTCGAGCGACTGCTCAGCGAGGTCGAGGCTCTGCTGGCTGAAGTGCACCCCACCCCGGTGGTCGTGGCCGGGGATTTCAACGCTCACTCTCGGGCGTGGGGATCTCCGGCGACCGATGCCCGGGGGGAGATGGCTATGAGTTGGGCGGTGTCACAAGACTTGGTGCTGCTCAATCAGGGGGCGGTCCACACACTCGTGCGGCCCCAGGGCAGATCGATCGTAGACTTATCGTTCGCCAGTTCTGCCCTGGCTCGCCGCATTGTCAACTGGCGGGTCGTCGTGGGGGTGGAGACGGCGTCGGATCACCGGTACATCCGGTTCGACGTCGTTCCCGCCACCCCGGCGGCCCGCGTGGAATACGACCGCCCCTTGAGGGATGAGGGTCCGCGGTGGCGACTAAGTACCCTGGATCGGGAGCTGGCCAAAGAGGCGGCTATCGTCGAGCGATGGGCCGCTGTGGATAGCGGCCCGGACGTGGACGCGAGGTGCGAGCGGCTCGCTGGAGCGCTGACTCGCGTCTGCGACGTGGCGATGCAGAGGGCGAGGCCTATCCCGCCCCGGAAGCAGGTGTACTGGTGGCGTCCCCACCTTGCCGGGCTGCGTACAGCGAGTTACGCGGCCCAGAGGCAGTACACCCGCAGCCGGAGGCGGGCCGTCAGAGACCTTGCCCGCGAAGAAGAACTGCACGCTGCGTACAGGGCCGCCCGTGAGGCCCTGAGCTCGGCGATCAAAGCCGCCAAGGACGAGGCCTGGAAGGAGTGGCTCGAGAGCCTGGACCGAGACCCGTGGGGGCGCCCGTACAAGACCGTGAGTGGAAAACTCCGGCCTTGGGCGCCTCCCCTCACCAGAACTCTCGAGCCGAGTCTACTGGGCCGAGTGGTCAGCTCCCTCTTCCCTGCGAGGGGAGAGTGGGTCCCACCGCGGATGACAGCGGCAGCACCAAGTCGCGTGCCGGCTGACGGAGAGGCGATACCTCCCGTGTCCGAGGCCGAGTTAGGGGTCGCTATCCTGGCACTCAAATCCAGGAATCGCGCCCCGGGCCCGGACGGCATCCCTGGGAAGGTGATTGCCACCGTCATGCCGGCACTGGAGGAGGAGACGCTGTCCTTCATGTCGGACTGTTTGGCGTCGGGGAGAGTCCCGCGACAGTGGAAGACTGGGAAGCTCGTGCTGCTCAGGAAGCACGGGCGCCCAGCCGAGGAGCCGTCGGCCTACCGCCCCATCGTTTTGCTCGACGAGATGTGCAAGCTCTTTGAGCGGGTGCTCGCTGCACGTCTCGTCGGTCACCTAGAGGGGGCGGGGCCCAATCTGAGTGACGGCCAGTTCGGCTTCCGTCGCGGGAGGTCGACCATCGACGCCATTTCCCGGCTGAGGGACGGCGTCGACGAGGCGGTCTCCGGGGGTGAGGTGTTGTTGGCTGTATCGCTGGATATAGCCAACGCCTTCAACACCCTCCCCTGGGAGACTATTGCGGAGGCGCTGAGGTACCACAACGTCCCGTGGTACCTCAGGCGCGTCTTGGCGGACTACTTCGTGGACCGGGTCATCATTTACCCGGCCCGAGACGAAGTGGTCCGCCGCAATATGGCATGTGGCGTTCCACAGGGGTCGGTCCTTGGGCCGCTCCTGTGGAACATTGGCTTTGATTGGGTCCTGCGCGGTGCTAATCTTCGGGGGGTCGGCGTACTCTGTTACGCCGACGATACCCTAGTCACCGCGCGGGGCCCCACGTTCCGCGACGCCGCCGTTCTTGCTACGGCGGGCGTCGCTCATGTCGTGCGCCGCATCGGGGCGCTAGGGCTGAAGGTGGCCCTCGAAAAGTCCGGGGCCCTGTTCTTCCATGGGCCTCGGCAGACGCCGCCTCGAGATCGGGTGATTGTGGTGGGTGGCACCTCCATCGCTGTCGGGACGAGCCTGAAATACCTCGGGCTCATTCTCGACAGTCGGTGGCGGTTCGCGGAGCATTTCCGGCAGCTTGAACCCAAGCTGGAGGCGTATTCCGGAATGCTCTCGCGGTTGCTGCCCAACACCGGGGGACCGGGCTCTGTCTGCCGCCGTCTCTACGACGGGGTGGTGCGCTCCAAGGCGCTCTATGGAGCGCCCATATGGGCGGAGGCCCTCTGCGCGGAAAATCTAAAGGTACTGCGGCGTACGCAGCGTACCATCGCGCGGAGGGCTGCACGGGCGTACCACACCGTCTCTCGTGAGGCGGCGTGCCTGATTGCGGGTAGTGTCCCCTGGGATCTCGAGGCTGGCGTCCTGAAGAGGGTCTATACCGAGGGTGCCCTGATGCGGCGCAATAGTGGAGGTCGTCCGCCTCCGGAGGAGATCGATCGCTGGAGACAGGCGGCTCGCGACGATCTCTTCCGGAGGTGGTCAGAGCGATTGGGTGTCAGTAGGAGCTCAACGCTGCTCGTGGGGGCCGTTCGGCCCGTCCTGCGGGAGTTTGTGGAGAGGGGTCATGGGGCTCCAACGTTCCACCTTACTCAACTCCTCACGGGTCATGGCCCTTTCGCCAAGTACCTGTGGGAGGTGGTGGGGGTGGAACAAGAGCCCCGGTGCCGCAGTTGCACCAGTGGCGACCCCGACACGGCCCAACACACATTGGCCGTGTGTGAGGCGTGGGACGGGCCCAGGGCGGCCCTCACCAGCACCATTGGTGCGGACCTCTCGCTGCCGGCCGTAATTCGAGCTATGGTCGGCAGCGAACAGTGTTGGGCCGCCGTCGCCTCGTTCGCTAGCGAGGTGATGGCGGCCAAGAGAGAGGCTCTGCGGGTGCGGGAGCAAGCTGGGCTTACTCTCCCGCCCCGCAGGCCCCCGGCGAGGGGACGCCGGCGAGCGCTATTCGCCCGCGTCCCCGATTGAGAGAGGCCACGGGCGGTGGGTCGGGGGACCCGCCGCCCCATGCTAATGTGGCGGAATGCGCCCCTGTGTGTTCCGGGGGTGCATTCTTGGAGGAGGACGGGCCCCACCATATTGATGGTGGGGCCCCGACGAGTCGGGCCCTTTTAGATAAGGGCGTCCCCAGCCGAGTCGCGGTGAGCAAACTATCCCGCGGCTCGGAGTGGGCGACGGAGGAACACCGTGGTGGTTTAGTGGGTAGTCTGGCCTCCCTTCGAGGTCAGGAGTCCCACACGAAGCGAACCCCCTGCCCCCGCGGGGGGGGAGCGAAGTGCGTAAATGCATTCCCCACGTTAAAAAAAAAAAAAAAAAAAAAAAAAAAAAAAAAAAAAAAAAAAACCTGGGGTGCGACGAAGGGTAACCTCCACGTTGGCTGCTCCGCGTCTTTCCTGCGGAGTGGCTGGTGCATCCTGGACGGCGGCTAACGCCCTCTGTTAGCCGTTGACTAATAGCCCGACAAGCCCTTTTCAGGGCTAGCTGACCCCATTGCACGAGGGGGTCGTGGTATGGCGGGCCTGCTAGGCCCGCGTGGAGGAGCCGCGAGGCGTCCTCCAGGCCCTTTTCAGGGCCACCAAAACAGCCCTTTTCAGGGCTAGCTGGAGGGAGCCGCGAGGTATCCTCCAGGCCCTTTTCAGGGCCACCAAAACAGCCCTTTTTAGGGCTAGCTGACCCATGTGGGGGTCGTGGTATGGCGGACCTGCAAGGTCCGCGTGGACGGAGCCACGAGGCGTCCTCCAGGCCCTTTTCAGGGCCACCACAACAGCCCTTTTCAGGGCTAGTTGACCCGTGAGGGGGTCGGTGTATGGCGGACCTTCAAGGTCTGCGTGGCGGGATCCGAGAGGATCAAGTGACGGGTCGGCCCACTGCTCGCGCGGGGGTTGACGGGCACTCGTGCCACCGTCGGTGTTGGGGGGGTTGGCTGCCCTCCCGCGTCGCGTAGCCTCCGGGGGATCGACAACGACCTGAGTGTTAGCCACACTCGGGAATGCCGTGAACCTGGAGAACGTGGGGCTTGCCTTAATTGGCCGGCCCGCGACAAGGAAAAGTCTTTAAAACCCGACAGTGAAGTCGTTTAAAACCTGTGGATACCTGGGGACCTCCACAGTAAGTACCCCGCTCACCGGAATGAGCGTCACCCGGTGAGTGTATTCTAGTTCGTCTCTACTCGTGGGATTTGATATGGAATTGAATAACAAAAACCAAAAGGAGGAGGAGAGTGAGAAGGAGATGGAGGTAGAGACGGAGGCCGCAAGGTCTCTTGGCTCCCTCGGAGAAGCAGTTGTGGTGCTGGAGCGTCTCGACGCTCCGAGCACGAGTCCGGGAGGCTCGCGTTCGTCTTCCCCAGGAATGGGGAAGCTCTGGCGCAAGCGCGTCCCGGAGGAGGAGGTAGCGGAGGCTTCGAAGAAGCCCCGTGGTCGCCCGCCCAGCACGGGCGAATACGTCGGCCTGGCGAAAGCCAAGGCCGAGTTGAACGCGGCCAAGGAGCGGGAGCTGGAGCTCCGCGCGGAGGCAGAGCTCGCTGAAGAGCTGCGAAAAAAGAGGACTCTCTTTTTAAGAGAGACCCCTAGCCCGCAGCCCCAGTCTAGCCTGCCAGGAGTGGCAAGTGCAAGCACAGCATCGGCCAGCACCGAAGATCTGACGGGTGCGATCGAGGCGGCGGTGGCGACAGTTCACATGGTCGCCACCAAGAGCCAAAATCTTAAGGGCCAATACATCAAGGCCCTTAAGGAAGCGTGTGCGGCGATTCTTAACAACGTGCAGGTGCTCCGCTCCCATTCGGAGAGCGAGGAAGTCGCCCACCTGCAAAAGGAGCTGGCTGCTGTCCGCGCTGAAATGCGGGCCTGGAAGCAGCAGGCCGAAGCCGCTCCCCCCCAGATGAGCCGTGACGAGATCGGCTTTATGATCGACGCACGGCTCGCGGGGATCACGGATCGGCTGCTGCCAGAGGCCCGCATCCGTCCGCCTCTCCAGGCGGACGCGCGAAACGCGGCTCGGGCAGCTCGGGAACCTGAGCCACAACCGGAGGAGCTCACGTTGGAGCTCCCGGCTCTTCCGCCCTCACCCACCCAAGCGCCAGACGGGCAAATGGGAACGGTGAGTAAGCCGAAGAAAAAGAAGCCTCAAAAGAAGACGGCCGCCGCCAAAGAGGCGGAAGCTGCCCGCCAAGCCCGGGCAACTCCATCGGCTGCCCCGGTGGCCCCTACCACGGCCCCTACCACGTGGAGTACAGTGGCGGCACGGCCGAAGGCTCCGAAGCCGGCTCCAGCCCGGGCAGCGGCCTCCTCGGCCACAGCCACGCCAGCACAACCGGCCGCCAAGAAGGCGAGAAAACGTGGTGCCCGCAAGGCCCGCAAACTGCGCGCCCCGCAAACTGCGGCTATTACACTCACGCTGCAGCCGGGCGCGCAGGAGCAGGGCATTACATATTATGATGTCATCTCCAAGGCTGAAGGGGCCATCGACCTGAAGGCCTTGGGGATCAACGGCCTGAAAAGCATCCGCCCTGCGGCTACCGGGGGTCGCATTCTCGAGGTGGCAGGGGAGGATAGGGCCAAGAAGGCAGACCTCCTCGCTGCCAAGCTTCAGGAAGTATTTCCAGAGGTCCGGGTCGCCAGGCCGGAGAGGTGCGTGGAGCTACGCATCTCTGGCCTGAGTGACTCGGCCACAAAGGAGAAGGTGGCGGCAGCGCTGGCTTCGGAGGGGGGCTGTTCTCCCGGGGTCATAAAGGTGGGCGACATACAGCGCCCACCTGGCCGGCAGGGCACCGCCTGGCTAAAGTGCCCGATTGAGGCCGCCAAGCAGCTAACAGATGGCCGACGCATCGTTGTCGGGTGGTCAGAGGTCAGGCTGACCACCCTGGAGCCCAGGCCGGCACGTTGCTTCCGGTGCCTGGAGCCGGGGCATGTGGGGGCAAAGTGCACTGCGGGAGTCGACCGCAGTGCGCTGTGCTTCAGATGCGGGCAGGTGGGCCACAAGTCGGCCACCTGCTCCGCGGAGCCGAGGTGCCCCGTGTGCGCGGCGGCGGGAGCAGCGTCCGGCCATAAGCTCGGCGCGGGCGACTGCAAGGCGGCCTCCAGAAAGAGGCCCGCCACACGTAAAGGCGGTGCGGCGGGTGGGGCAGGACCCAAGCCAACCCCAACCCAGCCGCAACCAGAGGAGGCGATGGACACCGCCCAACAATAATGGCCCATACCATCTCCGTACTGCAGGCCAACGTGAACCACTGCGTCACGGCACAGGACCTTCTGGCCCAAACCATGGCGCAGTGGCAAGCGACATTGGCAGTAGTCGCCGAGCCGTATTACGTTCGCAACGCCCCGAATTGGGCCAGCAGCGTTGACGGCTTGGTGGCTATCGTCGCCCAGCGAGCCGCCCCACCCTTCGGCGTCGTGCGAAGGGGTCAGGGGTTTGTGCTCGTCACGCTGGGCGGCGCTGCAGTGATTGGGGTGTACTGCCCCCCCAGCAGAAGCCTCGCCGAGTTCGAGCGACTGCTCAGCGAGGTCGAGGCTCTGCTGGCTGAAGTGCACCCCACCCCGGTGGTCGTGGCCGGGGATTTCAACGCTCACTCTCGGGCGTGGGGATCTCCGGCGACCGATGCCCGGGGGGAGATGGTTATGAGTTGGGCGGTGTCGCAAGACTTGGTGCTGCTCAATCAGGGGGCGGTCCACACACTCGTGCGGCCCCAGGGCAGGTCGATCGTAGACTTAACGTTCGCCAGTTCTGCCCTGGCTCGCCGCATTGTCAACTGGCGGGTCGTCGTGGGGGTGGAGACGGCGTCGGATCATCGGTACATCCGGTTCGACGTCGTTTCCGCCGCCCCGGCGGCCCGCGTGGAGTACGACCGCCCCTTGAGGGATGAGGGTCCGCGGTGGCGACTGAATACCCTGGATCGGGAGCTGGCCAAAGAGGCGGCTGTCGTCGAGCGATGGGCCGCTGTGGATAGCGGCCCGGACGTGGACGCGAGGTGCGAGCGGCTCGCTGGAGCGCTGACTCGCGTCTGCGACGCGGCGATGCAGAGGGCGAGGCCTATCCCGCCCCGGAGGCAGGTGTACTGGTGGCGTCCCCACCTTGCCGGGCTGCGTACAGCGAGTTACGCGGCCCAGAGGCAGTACACCCGCAGCCGGAGGCGGGCCGTCAGAGACCTTGCCCGCGAAGAAGAACTGCACGCCGCGTACAGGGCCGCCCGTGAGGCCCTGAGCTCGGCGATCAAAGCCGCCAAGGACGAGGCCTGGAAGGAGTGGCTCGAGAGCCTGGACCGAGACCCGTGGGGGCGCCCGTACAAGACCGTGAGTGGGAAACTCCGGCCTTGGGCGCCTCCCCTCACCAGAACTCTCGAGCCGAGTCTACTGGGCCGAGTGGTCAGCTCCCTCTTCCCTGCGAGGGGAGAGTGGGTCCCACCGCGGATGACAGCGGCAGCACCAAGTCGTACGCCGGCTGACGGAGAGGCAATACCTCCCGTGTCCGAGGCCGAGTTAGGGGTCGCTATCCTGGCTCTCAAGTCCAGGAATCGCGCCCCGGGCCCGGACGGCATCCCTGGGAAGGTGATTGCCACCGTCATGCCGGCACTGGAGGAGGAGACGCTGTCCCTCATGTCGGACTGTTTGGCGTCGGGGAGAGTCCCGCGACAGTGGAAGACGGGCAAGCTCGTGCTGCTCCGGAAGCACGGGCGCCCAGCCGAGGAGCCATCGGCCTACCGCCCCATCGTTTTGCTCGACGAGATGTGCAAGCTCTTTGAGCGGGTGCTCGCTGCACGTCTCGTCGGTCACCTAGAGGGGGCGGGGCCCAATCTGAGTGACGGCCAGTTCGGCTTCCGTCGCGGGAGGTCGACCATCGACGCCATTTCCCGGCTGAGGGACGGCGTCGACGAGGCGGTCTCCGGGGGTGAGGTGTTGTTGGCTGTATCGCTGGATATAGCCAACGCCTTCAACACCCTCCCCTGGGAGACTATTGCTGAGGCGCTGAGGTACCACAACGTGCCGTGGTACCTCAGGCGCGTCCTGGCGGACTACTTCGTGGACCGGGTCATCATTTACCCGGCCCGAGACGAGGTGGTCCGCCGCAATATGGCGTGTGGCGTTCCACAGGGGTCGGTCCTGGGGCCGCTCCTGTGGAACATTGGTTTCGATTGGGTCCTGCGCGGTACTAATCTTCGGGGGGTCGGCGTACTTTGCTACGCCGACGATACCCTAGTCACCGCGCGGGGCCCCACGTTTCGCGACGCCGCCGTCCTCGCTACGGCCGGCGTCGCTCATATCGTGCGCCGCATCGGGGCGCTAGGGCTGAAGGTGGCCCTAGAAAAGTCCGGGGCCCTGTTCTTCCATGGGCCTCGGCAGACGCCGCCTCGAGATCGGACGATTGTGGTGGGTGGCACCTCCATCGCTGTCGGGACGAGCCTGAAATACCTCGGGCTCATTCTCGACAGTCGGTGGCGGTTCGCGGAGCATTTCCGGCAGCTTGAACCCAAGCTGGAGGCGTATTCCGGAATGCTCTCGCGGTTGCTGCCCAACACCGGGGGACCGGGGTCTATCTGCCGCCGTCTCTACGACGGGGTGGTGCGCTCCAAGGCGCTCTACGGAGCGCCTATATGGGCGGAGGCCCTCTGCGCAGAAAATTTGAAGATACTTCGGCGTTCGCAGCGTACCATCGCGCAGAGGGCTGCACGGGCGTACCACACCGTCTCTCGTGAGGCGGCGTGTTTGATTGCAGGCAGTGTCCCCTGGGATCTCGAGGCTGGCGTCCTGAAGAGGGTGTATACCGAGGGCGCCCTGATGCGGCGCAATAGTGGAGGTCGTCCGCCTCCGGAGGAGATCGATCGCTGGAGACAGGCGGCTCGCGACGATCTCTTCCGGAGGTGGTCAGAGCGATTGGGTGTCAGTAGGAGCTCAACGCTGCTCGTGGGGGCCGTTTGGCCCGTCCTGCGGGAGTTTGTGGAGAGGGGTCATGGGGCTCCAACGTTCCACCTCACCCAACTTCTCACGGGTCATGGCCCTTTCGCCAAGTACCTGTGGGAGTTGGTGGGGGTGGAATCGGAGCCCCGATGCCGCAGCTGCACCAGCGGCGACCCCGACACGGCCCAACATACACTGGCCGTGTGTGAGGCGTGGGACGGGCCCAGGACGGCCCTCACCAGCACCATTGGTGCGGACCTCTCGCTGCCGGCCGTAATTAGAGCTATGGTCGGCAGCGAACAGTGTTGGGTCGCCGTCGCCTCGTTCGCTAGCGAGGTGATGGCGGCCAAGAGAGAGGCTCTGCGGGTGCGGGAGCAAGCTGGGCTTACTCTCCCGCCCCGCAGGCCCCCGGCGAGGGGACGCCGGCGAGCGCTATTCGCCCGCGTCCCCGATTGAGAGAGGCCACGGGCGGTGGGTCGGGGGACCCGCCGCCCCATGCTAATGTGGCGGAATGCGCCCCTGTGTGTTCCGGGGGTGCATTCATAGAGGAGGACGGGCCCCACCATATTGATGGTGGGGCCCCGACGAGTCGGGCCCTAAATAGGGCGTCCCCAGCCGAGTCGCGGTGAGCAAACTATCCCGCGGCTCGGAGTGGGCGACGGAGGAACACCGTGGTGGTTTAGTGGGTAGTCTGGCCTCCCTTCGAGGTCAGGAGTCCCACACGAAGCGAACCCCCTGCCCCCGCGGGGGGGGAGCGAAGTGCGTAAATGCATTCCCCACGTTAAAAAAAAAAAAAAAAAAAAAAAAAAACCTAACCTAACCTAACCTAACCTAACCTAACCTAACCTAACCTAACCTAACCTAACCTAACCTAACCTAACCTAACCTAACCTAACCTAACCTAACCTAACCTAACCTAACCTAACCTAACCTAACCTAACCTAACCTAACCTAACCTAACCTAACCTAACCTAACCTAACCAGTCTTGTTCGAGCCGCCGTCCCGAGCGGTCGTGTCCACAGTGCGCTCTTGAAATAAATCGTGAATAAAAAATAATTTTTGGAAATATTTTTAAAATAGTTTAAAATAATTTAAAATAATTCGAATAATAGTTGTGATCGTTGGAGAAGTGTTCCGGTGCAGCAGAACAGCTCCTGAAGACCCGAAGCTGAAGCAGCGTCTGAGGTTGGTCCACATTAACTACATATCAGTGCTAGATTATCCAACCCTACCTGGCACTGAACCCCCGCTATAAAACTTTTTATTGTGATACCGACACAAACTATTTTCTACTACTAAATCACGAAATACACTGTAATACACACCGTTTCGCTCTGGCGAAATACTCAGCAAGGCTACATTCAATCAAAACGCAGTAGAAGAGTCAACAGCACTACCAAATTACAAGAAACGAGGTTCCTGTCGAAACTAGTAAAGCAGCTGCCAGGCACTTAACAACGCGTGCCCCCAGGCGCCGACTACTTGCCTTCGCTTGCGAATACCTTCGGCAGACATCCGACATACTAACCGTCGGGCGGCAGCCACGCAGCGAGCCAAACTTGACCTGAAATTGTATAAAATAGTACATTTTATTTGACCACAAATATCAATTGCATTTATACCGACTGAACAGGACAAACAAGCATATACTGCTGCTGTTTTTACATTTTACTTTTGACTAATTACATTTTAATTTGACTATTGACGAGAAAATTGTATTAATTTATCTTTTTACTTTTATTTTTATATACCGACCTTTTAAAATTGTATAACGAAATAACTAACTTAGCTTGTAAACCAAGCGTAACTTTACTTCTTTTTTACAATACTTGTCTGTGCCGTCTTATATACAATTTATACAACTTATACTTATTAATTTAACCTTGACTATATAGTATTATATAATAGACGTGTACAATATATACATACAAATTGACTATTATAGACTACAAGCGTATACTGCTGTATTAACTTTAAGTTCTGACTGTTTTTGTAAAATTTTTATTTCAATTTTAATTTTAACTTTTGACTAGAAATTTTGTAATTCTATTTGTACTTGCTTGTAAGCTAAGCGTTGTTTTACTTTTACAATATTCGTTTGTGTCGTCCTATATACAATTTATATACAAATTTACAATATAAGTACACTTTAATATTACTTTAATAGTCGCGCGATCTTGCCCAATACTTTCTTTTATCTACCTACCTGACTATTAAAAATGAATTTCGCTGGCCATTCACCGCTCCCAGACAAGGAGCGGACTTTTGTGGTAGAAAATGGTCCAGAAACAGATACGAAAAACCTTATTAAGAAAGCCCAACAAAATAGCAAGAAGGTCAGGAGATCTTTCGACCAGGCGCCTAACCAACCAGCGTCTTCCGAACTGGCAGCGCCATCCCCATGTCCCTCGACATCTACTGAGGCAGCGGCAGCATCTGATGGGTCCGCTGAGCCGGTGGAAGACAGGGTGCATGAGGCGAAGCTATGCCACAACCGCGCCAAGATGGCCCTCAACAGCGCGAGGAACCTACGTACGGAAATCAAATTGACCGTCACTAAAGAACTGGAGAGGTTGTACCAGTTGGTAAAAGAAGCAGAAGCAGGGAACCCACCGAGCAACCCATCGAATACACACAAGACCGTCAAAAAGAAGAATGAAAAACCATGCGGTGGAGACTGGGCAGAGGACATGGAAAGGAGAATCCTGGACAGTATTGCCACAGCCACCCACCAGATCGTGACCCATAGTAAGGATAACTGGGCAAAGCATCATACTTACCTGGAGTTGGCGGAGGTATCCTACACCAAATCCATCGTGACCACCGACGAAATAAAGTTAGTAGCTATGAAGACGCTGGACCTCATAGAAAATGGAAAACCCGAACCAAAGACTCTGCACTCGATGATTGTTTCCTCAACAGACGGAACAGAGTCTGCCGACGAGGTGATGGGGGGCATAAAAGGGTCAATCAACGCAATTTCCGAAGGGTGGGTGAAGATTGAAAAAATAAGAAAGGCAAAAGACAGGAAGGTGATAATGGGGTGCAAGACGGCCGAGGAGAGAGCGAGGATCAAGGAAAGGCTAGAGCGAGACGGAAAATTCGTCGTCGAGAACATAAAAAACAGGGACCCGCTTCTGGTTCTGAAGGGCGTGACGAAGGAACTCAGTGATGAGGAGATCCGGCGCGCCCTGTGGAACCAGAACGCGGGGGTGTTTGGTGCTCCCGACGATGAAGAAAATAGGATAGTCATCCGTTATAAGAAAAAAGCGCGAGACCAAAATTGCCATCACGTGGTCATCAGTGTGGCGCCGGCGGCCTGGGCAAGGGCGACTGAGGCGGGGCGATTATACGTCGATCTCCAGCGTGTTGTCGTGGAGGATCAGTCGCCCCTTGTCCAGTGCACCCGGTGCCTTGGATATGGCCACGGAAAGCGCTATTGCACCAGTGAAGAGACGGCAGACCTCTGCTCAAACTGCGGGCCACTCCCCCACCCCAGGGACGAGGAATGCCCAAGAGCAACCTATCGTCCCACCTGTATCAACTGTTTCCGGGATACAGGGGAGAAGGCATACCACCACGCCTTCTCCAAAGACTGCCCAGTACGGAAGAAGTGGGACGCAGTGGCCAGGGCATCGGTGGCATACGTGTAGCGGTGCCCTGGAGACTGTGCTGGGAACATGTGCTTTTACCCTATGTTTACATGGGGTAAAGGCACATGTTTTCATCCACTGTTTGCTACAACGGGGACTGCCTTCTATGCATATATTGATATGATTTACTTGATATCACTGTAGCATGGGGTGTATACCGGACTGGCATTCAGGGGACAACACTTCGATGTATGTACGGAACTCCACCGAAATAAAACAACGTTATTATAGTATATTTATTTATATTTTTTTAAAACACAAGCATACACTGTACAAAATACTCTATACTTACATGAAATTAGGCCATACATTTCACGATTAACACTTACACTACATCAAAATTATCTTACACACACCTGGGTGTTCTGCATTTTGTATCAGACAAGATGGCAAAATAAACCGGTTACATAATTACACGTACAACACAAACCTACACAAAATAACTAACTAGAATAAATCAAGCGAAATACAATCTAACTAGTAACAAACACCCTATAAAAATCATTTAAATATCACTTCCATAGCAAATAAATAAAACGAAATTAATTAACAATACCCCCAATTGAATTATCTTTCTAAAATGTATCCTTCTTTCAAATATAATAAAACTTCTATTCCACATAGTCCCTTCATGTTTTATACTATATATTATCACTATATTAACTACTTTTCTACACACTAACACTACAACATTTGGAAAAATTTTCTTTGGAAAATTTAAACAAAATGTATGCATATCAAAACTTACCTTCCTATTTTATAAACAACTAACTTACCAACTTTTTAAAACATATATATACAATATCGACATATGTCCACTTTAACTACTACTTATATATACAATATTACATATTTACACTCTAACTACTGCTCGGCTCTGAACAGCTGAGTAGTACTCTATAAACAAAATACATTAATATATTTAACGTTCATTTTATAATTTTACATAATTATATATATATTTAAGTACTTACTCGGTTTAGAACAGCTGAGTAGTACTCTATAAACATAATACATTATTTAATGTTCATTTTATAATTTTACATATTTATATATATATTTGAGTACTTACTCAGCTCTAAACAGCTGAGTAGTACTCGATAAACATAATACATTAACATATCTAACGTTCACTTTATAATTCTACATATTTATATACATATTTACTTATTAAAGAACTATATCTCTTCAATATATTTAAATATATGTAATTATATAATACTATGACTTCTAAGCATTTTTGTTGTTCAAATTGACCTTGATACAATCGAAACTGCACATCTTTTCTATATATAACCCTAATAAAACGTCATTACTCTAATTACCTATCTATTTGTATTTCTTAACACTCTTAATTTGATTTGAATAACTATTGTAACAAGGTCCCCGCAACATTTATGCAGCGGGGGAACTCCTGAGGGGTTCCTTTGGAGTGCATTATCCTTGGGTGATGCACTCTGGTGGGATCTTACAAAAAAAAAAAAAAAAAAAAAAAAAAACCTAACCTAACCTAACCTAACCTAACCTGGGGTGCGACGAAGGGTAACCTCCACGTTGGCTGCTCCGTGTCTTTCCTGCGGAGTGGCTGGTGCATCCTGGACGGCGGCTAACGCCCTCTGTTAGCCGTTGACTAATAGCCCGACAAGCCCTTTTCAGGGCTAGCTGACCCCATTGCACGAGGGGGTCGTGGTATGGCGGGCCTGCTAGGCCCGCGTGGAGGAGCCGCGAGGCGTCCTCCAGGCCCTTTTCAGGGCCACCAAAACAGCCCTTTTCAGGGCTAGCTGGAGGGAGCCGCGAGGTATCCTCCAGGCCCTTTTCAGGGCCACCAAAACAGCCCTTTTCAGGGCTAGCTGACCCATGTGGGGGTCGTGGTATGGCGGACCTGCAAGGTCCGCGTGGACGGAGCCGCGAGGCGTCCTCCAGGCCCTTTTCAGGGCCACCACAACAGCCCTTTTCAGGGCTAGTTGACCCGTGAGGGGGTCGGTGTATGGCGGACCTTCAAGGTCTGCGTGGCGGGATCCGAGAGGATCAAGTGACGGGTCGGCCCACTGCTCGCGCGGGGGTTGACGGGCACTCGTGCCACCGTCGGTGTTGGGGGGGTTGGCTGCCCTCCCGCGTCGCGTAGCCTCCGGGGGATCGACAACGACCTGAGTGTTAGCCACACTCGGGAATGCCGTGAACCTGGAGAACGTGGGGCTTGCCTTAATTGGCCGGCCCGCGACAAGGAAAAGTCTTTAAAACCCGACAGTGAAGTCGTTTAAAACCTGTGGATACCTGGGGACCTCCACAGTAAGTACCCCGCTCACCGGAATGAGCGTCACCCGGTGAGTGTATTTTAGTTCGTCTCTACTCGTGGGATAAGCTTATGGATTGTAATAACTTAAACCAAAAGACGGAGGAGAAGGAGAAGGAGATGGAGGTAGAGACGGAGGCCGCAAGGTCTCTTGGCTCCCTCGGAGAAGCAGTTGTGGTGCTGGAGCGTCTCGACGCTCCGAGCACGAGTCCGGGAGGCTCGCGTTCGTCTTCCCCAGGAATGGGGAAGCTCTGGCGCAAGCGCGTCCCGGAGGAGGAGGTAGCGGAGGCTTCGAAGAAGCCCCGTGGTCGCCCGCCCAGCACGGGCGAATACGTCGGCCTGGCGAAAGCCAAGGCCGAGTTGAACGCGGCCAAGGAGCGGGAGCTGGAGCTCCGCGCGGAGGCAGAGCTCGCTGAAGAGCTGCGAAAAAAGAGGACTCTCTTTTTAAGAGAGACCCCTAGCCCGCAGCCCCAGCCTAGCCTGCCAGGAGTGGCAAGTGCAAGCACAGCATCGGTCAGCACCGAAGACCTGACGGGTGCTATCGAGGCGGCGGTTGCGACAGTTCACATGGTCGCCACCAAGAGCCAAAATCTTAAGGGCCAATACATCAAGGCCCTTAAGGAAGCGTGTGCGGCGATACTCAACAACGTGCAGGTGCTCCGCTCCCACTCGGAGAGCGAGGAAGTCGCCCACCTGCAAAAGGAGCTGGCTGCTGTCCGCGCTGAAATGCGGGCCTGGAAGCAGCAGGCCGAATCCGCTCCCCCCCAGATGAGCCGCGATGAGATCGGCTTTATGATCGACGCGCGGCTCGCGGGGATCACGGACCGGCTGTTGCCAGAGGCCCGCATCCGTCCACCTCTCCAGGCGGACGTTCGAAACGCGGCTCGGGCAGCTCGGGAACCTGAGCCACAACCGGAGGAGCTCACGTTGGAGCTCCCGGCTCTTCCGCCCTCACCCTCCCAAATGCCAGACGGGCAACCGGGGACGGCGAGTAAGCCTAAGAAGAGGAAGCCCAATAAGAAGACTGCCGCAGCCAAAGAGGTGGAAGCTGCCCGCCAAGCCCGGGCAACTCCATCGGCTGCCCCGGCGGCCCCTACCACGGCCCCTACCACGTGGAGTACAGTGGCGGCACGGCCAAAGGCTCCGAAGCCGGCTCCAGCCCGGGCAGCGGCCTCTTCGGCCACAGCCACGCCAGCACACACAGCTGCTAAGAAGCCGAGAAAACGTGGTGCCCGCCAGGCCCGCAAATTGCGCGCCCCGCAAACGGCAGCTATCACACTGACGCTGCAGCCGGGCGCGCAGGAGCAGGGTCTAACCTACCAGAATGTTTTGTCCAGGGCGGAAGAGGCCATTGACCTTAAGGCCCTGGGCATAAACGGCCTCCGGCACCGCACCGCTATCACCGGTGCTCGCATTTTGGAGGTGGCTGGGGCCGACAGAGCCCAAAAGGCGGACCAGCTGGCCGCCAAATTAAAGGAGGTGTTGGCGGAGGTCCGGGTCGCCAGGCCGGAGAGGTGCGTGGAGTTGCGCATTTCCGGCCTGAGTGACTCGGCCACGAAAGAAAAGGTGGCGGCAGCGCTGGCTTCGGAGGGGGGCTGTTCTTCCGAGGTCATAAAGGTGGGCGACATACAGCGCCCACCTGGCCGGCAGGGCACTGCCTGGCTGAAGTGCCCTGTTGAGGCCGCCAAATTACTGACAGATGGCAGGCGCATCGTTGTCGGGTGGTCAGAAGTCAGGCTGACTACCCTGGAACCGAGGCCGGCGCGGTGCTTCCGGTGCCTGGAGCCGGGGCACGTTGGGGCCAAGTGCACTGCGGGCGTAGACCGCAGTGCGCTGTGCTTCCGATGTGGGCAGGCGGGCCACAAGTCGGCCACCTGCTCCGCGGAGCCGAGATGCCCCGTGTGTGCGGCGGCGGGAGCAGCGTCCGGCCACAAGCTCGGTACGGCGGAATGCAAGGCGGCCTCTAAAAAGAGGCCCGCCTCACGTAAAGGCGGTGCAGCGGGTGGGGCGAAGCCCACACCAACCCCCACCCAGCCGCAATCAGAGGAGGCGATGGACACCGCCCAACAATAATGGCCCAAACCATCTCCGTACTGCAGGCCAACGTGAACCACTGCGTCACGGCACAGGACCTTCTGGCCCAAACCATGGCGCAGTGGCAAGCGACATTGGCAGTAGTCGCCGAGCCGTATTACGTTCGCAACGCCCCGAATTGGGCCAGCAGCGTTGACGGCTTGGTGGCTATCGTCGCCCAGCGAGCCGCCCCACCCTTCGGCGTCGTGCGAAGGGGTCAGGGGTTTGTGCTCGTCACGCTGGGCGGCGCTGCAGTGATTGGGGTGTACTGCCCCCCCAGCAGAAGCCTCGCCGAGTTCGAGCGACTGCTCAGCGAGGTCGAGGCTCTGCTGGCTGAAGTGCACCCCACCCCGGTGGTCGTGGCCGGGGATTTCAACGCTCACTCTCGGGCGTGGGGATCTCCGGCGACCGATGCCCGGGGGGAGATGGTTATGAGTTGGGCGGTGTCGCAAGACTTGGTGCTGCTCAATCAGGGGGCGGTCCACACACTCGTGCGGCCCCAGGGCAGGTCGATCGTAGATTTATCGTTCGCCAGTTCTGCCCTGGCTCGCCGCATTGTCAACTGGCGGGTCGTCGTGGGGGTGGAGACGGCGTCGGATCACCGGTACATCCGGTTCGACGTCGTTCCCGCCACCCCGGCGGCCCGCGTGGAGTACGACCGCCCCTTGAGGGATGAGGGTCCGCGGTGGCGACTGAGTACCCTGGATCGGGAGCTGGCCAAAGAGGCGGCTATCGTCGAGCGATGGGCCGCTGTGGATAGCGGCCCGGACGTGGACGCGAGGTGCGAGCGGCTCGCTGGAGCGCTGACTCGCGTCTGCGACGTGGCGATGCAGAGGGCGAGGCCTATCCCGCCCCGGAAGCAGGTGTACTGGTGGCGTCCCCACCTTGCCGGGCTGCGTACAGCGAGTTACGCGGCCCAGAGGCAGTACACCCGCAGCCGGAGGCGGGCCGTCAGAGACCTTGCCCGCGAAGAAGAACTGCACGCCGCGTACAGGGCCGCCCGTGAGGCCCTGAGCTCGGCGATCAAAGCCGCCAAGGACGAGGCCTGGAAGGAGTGGCTCGAGAGCCTGGACCGAGACCCGTGGGGGCGCCCGTACAAGACCGTGAGTGGAAAACTCCGGCCTTGGGCGCCTCCCCTCACCAGAACTCTCGAGCCGAGTCTACTGGGCCGAGTGGTCAGCTCCCTCTTCCCTGCGAGGGGAGAGTGGGTCCCACCGCGGATGACAGCGGCAGCACCAAGTCGCGTGCCGGCTGACGGAGAGGCGATACCTCCCGTGTCTGAGGCCGAGTTAGGGGTCGCTATCCTGGCACTCAAATCCAGGAATCGCGCCCCGGGCCCGGACGGCATCCCTGGGAAGGTGATTGCCACCGTCATGCCGGCACTGGAGGAGGAGACGCTGTCCCTCATGTCGGACTGTTTGGCGTCGGGGAGAGTCCCGCGACAGTGGAAGACGGGCAAGCTCGTGCTGCTCCGGAAGCACGGGCGCCCAGCCGAGGAGCCGTCGGCCTACCGCCCCATCGTTTTGCTCGACGAGATGTGCAAGCTCTTTGAGCGGGTGCTCGCTGCACGTCTCGTCGGACATCTAGAGGGGGCGGGGCCCAATCTGAGTGACGGCCAGTTCGGCTTCCGTCGCGGGAGGTCGACCATCGGCGCCATTTCCCGGCTGAGGGACAGCGTCGACGAGGCGGTCTCCGGGGGTGAGGTGTTGTTGGCTGTATCGCTGGATATAGCCAACGCCTTCAACACCCTCCCCTGGGAGACCATTGCGGAGGCGCTGAGGTACCACAACGTCCCGTGGTACCTCAGGCGCGTCTTGGCGGACTACTTCGTGGACCGGGTCATCATTTACCCGGCCCGAGACGAAGTGGTCCGCCGCAATATGGCATGTGGCGTTCCACAGGGGTCGGTCCTTGGGCCGCTCCTGTGGAACATTGGCTTTGATTGGGTCCTGCGCGGTGCTAATCTTCGGGGGGTCGGCGTACTCTGTTACGCCGACGATACCCTAGTCACCGCGCGGGGCCCCACGTTTCGCGACGCCGCCGTTCTGGCTACGGCAGGCGTCGCCCATGTCGTGCGCCGCATCGGGGCGCTAGGGCTAAAGGTGGCCCTCGAAAAGTCCGGGGCCCTGTACTTCCATGGGCCTCGGCAGACGCCGCCTCGAGATCGGGCGATTGTGGTGGGCGGCACCTCCATCGCTGTCGGGACGAGCCTGAAATACCTCGGGCTCATTCTCGACAGTCGGTGGCGGTTCGCGGAGCATTTCCGGCAGCTTGAACCCAAGCTAGAGGCGTATTCCGGAATGCTCTCGCGGTTGCTGCCCAACACCGGGGGACCGGGGTCTGTCTGCCGCCGTCTCTACGACGGGGTGGTGCGCTCCAAGGCGCTCTACGGAGCGCCCATATGGGCGGATGCCCTCTGCGCAGAAAATCTAAAGGTGCTGCGGCGTACGCAGCGTACCATCGCGCGGAGGGCTGCACGGGCGTACCACACCGTCTCTCGTGAGGCGGCGTGTTTGATTGCAGGCAGTGTCCCCTGGGATCTCGAGGCTGGCGTCCTGAAGAGGGTGTATACCGAGGGCGCCCTGATGCGGCGCAATAGTGGAGGTCGCCCGCCTCCGGAGGAGATCGATCGCTGGAGACAGGCGGCTCGCGACGATCTCTTCCGGAGGTGGTCAGAAAGGTTATGCCTAAGCAGGAGCTCAACGCTGCTCGTGGGGGCCGTTCGGCCCGTCCTGCGCGAGTTTGTGGAGAGGGGTCATGGGGCTCCAACATTCCACCTCACCCAACTTCTCACGGGTCATGGCCCGTTCGCCAAGTACCTGTGGGAGGTGGTGGGGGTGGAACAAGAGCCCCGGTGCCGCAGCTGCACCAGCGGCGACCCCGACACGGCCCAACACACTTTGGCCGTGTGTGAGGCGTGGGACGGGCCCAGGACGGCCCTCACCAGCACCATTGGTGCGGACCTCTCGCTGCCGGCCGTAATTAGAGCTATGGTCGGCAGCGAACAGTGTTGGGCCGCCGTCGCCTCGTTCGCTAGCGAGGTGATGGCGGCCAAGAGAGAGGCTCTGCGGGTGCGGGAGCAAGCTGGGCTTACTCTCCCGCCCCGCAGGCCCCCGGCGAGGGGACGCCGGCGAGCACTATTCGCCCGCGTCCCCGAATGAGAGAGGGCACGGGCGGTGGGTCGGGGGACCCGCCGCCCCATGCTAATGTGGCGGAATGCGCCCCTGTGTGTTCCGGGGGTGCATTCTTGGAGGAGGACGGGCCCCACCATATTGATGGTGGGGCCCCGACGAGTCGGGCCCGCTAAATAGGGCGTCCCCAGCCGAGTCGCGGTGAGCAGACTATCCCGCGGCTCGGAGTGGGCGACGGAGGAACACCGTGGTGGTTTAGTGGGTAGTCTGGCCTCCCTTCGAGGTCAGGAGTCCCACACGAAGCGAACCCCCTGCCCCCGCGGGGGGGGAGCGAAGTGCGTAAATGCATTCCCCACGTTAAAAAAAAAAAAAAAAAAAAAAAAAAAAACCTAACCTAACCTAACCTAACCTAACCTAACCTAACCTCCGAGGAGCCGTCGGCCTACCGCCCCATCGTTTTGCTCGACGAGACGTGCAAGCTCTTTGAGCGGGTGCTCGCTGCGCGTCTCGTCGGTCACCTAGAGGGGGCGGGGCCCAATCTGAGTGACGGCCAGTTCGGCTTCCGTCGCGGGAGGTCGACCATCGACGCCATTTCCCGGCTGAGGGACAGCGTCGACGAGGCGGTCTCCGGGGGTGAGGTGTTGTTGGCTGTATCGCTGGATATAGCCAACGCCTTCAACACCCTCCCCTGGGAGACTATTGCTGAGGCACTGAGGTACCACAACGTGCCGTGGTACCTCAGGCGCGTCCTGGCGGACTACTTCGTGGACCGGGTCATCATTTACCCGGCCCGAGACGAGGTGGTCCGCCGCAATATGGCGTGTGGCGTTCCACAGGGGTCGGTCCTAGGGCCGCTCCTGTGGAACATTGGTTTCGATTGGGTCCTGCGCGGTGCTAATCTTCGGGGGGTCGGCGTACTTTGTTACGCCGACGATACCCTGGTTACCGCGCGGGGCCCCACGTTCCGCGACGCCGCCGTTCTTGCTACGGCAGGCGTCGCTCATGTCGTGCGCCGCATCGGGGCGCTAGGGCTGAAAGTGGCCCTCGAAAAGTCCGGGGCCCTGTTCTTCCATGGGCCTCGGCAGACGCCGCCTCGAGATCGGACGATTGTGGTGGGCGGCACCTCCATCGCTGTCGGGACGAGCCTGAAATACCTCGGGCTCATTCTCGACAGTCGGTGGCGGTTCGCGGAGCATTTCCGGCAGCTTGAACCCAAGCTGGAGGCGTATTCCGGAATGCTCTCGCGGTTGCTGCCCAACACCGGGGGACCGGGGTCTGTCTGCCGCCGTCTCTACGACGGGGTGGTGCGCTCCAAGGCGCTCTACGGAGCGCCTATATGGGCGGAGGCCCTCTGCGCAGAAAATTTGAAGATACTTCGGCGTTCGCAGCGTACCATCGCGCAGAGGGCTGCACGGGCGTACCACACCGTCTCTCGTGAGGCGGCGTGTTTGATTGCAGGCAGTGTCCCCTGGGATCTCGAGGCTGGCGTCCTGAAGAGGGTGTATACCGAGGGCGCCCTGATGCGGCGCAATAGTGGAGGTCGTCCGCCTCCGGAGGAGATCGATCGCTGGAGACAGGCGGCTCGCGACGATCTCTTCCGGAGGTGGTCAGAAAGGTTATGCCTAAGCAGGAGCTCAACGCTGCTCGTGGGGGCCGTTCGGCCCGTCCTGCGCGAGTTTGTGGAGAGGGGTCACGGGGCTCCAACGTTCCACCTCACCCAACTTCTCACGGGTCATGGCCCTTTCGCCAAGTACCTGTGGGAGTTGGTGGGGGTGGAATCGGAGCCCCGATGCCGCAGCTGCACCAGCGGTGACCCCGACACGGCCCAACATACACTGGCCGTGTGTGAGGCGTGGGACGGGCCCAGGACGGCCCTCACCAGCACCATTGGTGTGGACCTCTCGCTGCCGGCCGTAATTAGAGCTATGGTCGGCAGCGAACAATGTTGGGCCGCCGTCGCCTCGTTTGCTAGCGAGGTGATGGCGGCCAAGAGAGAGGCTCTGCGGGTGCGGGAGCAAGCTGGGCTTACTCTCCCGCCCCGCAGGCCCCCGGCGAGGGGACGCCGGCGAGCACTGTTCGCCCGCGTCCCCGAATGAGAGAGGCCACGGGCGGTGGGTCGGGGGACCCGCCGCCCCATGCTAATGTGGCGGAATGCGCCCCTGTGTGTTCCGGGGGTGCATTCTTAGAGGAGGACGGGCCCCACCATATTGATGGTGGGGCCCCGACGAGTCGGGCCCGCTAAATAGGGCGTCCCCAGCCGAGTCGCGGTGAGCAAACTATCCCGCGGCTCGGAGTGGGCGACGGAGGAACACCGTGGTGGTTTAGTGGGTAGTCTGGCCTCCCTTCGAGGTCAGGAGTCCCACACGAAGCGAACCCCCTGCCCCCGCGGGGGGGGAGCGAAGTGCGTAAATGCATTCCCCACGTTAAAAAAAAAAAAAAAAAAAAAAAAACCTAACCTAACCTAACCTAACCTAACCTAACCTAACCTTTTTTTTTTTTTTTTTTTTTTTTTTACGTGGTGGAATGCATTTACGCACTTCGCTCCCCCCCCCGCGGGGGCAGGGGGCGAGCTTCGTGTGGGACTCCTGGCATCTAAAGGCCAGACTACCCACTAAACCACCACGGTGTCCGTCGTCACCACATATCGACGATGGCGGGAACAGCATCTTCCGCCATCGTCGTGTGGGTCGCCCGCCGCTGAACAGCGGCAGGCCCGTCTCTGTTGCGGCAGAAGAGGAGTCCTTCTGCCGCCCGCCTAGGCAAGGCACACGCGACACGACGTGTGCCTTCATCCTCGAGGCCTTGTAAGGGCAGCAGACGCCCCCGCGTCTACTGCCCGGCCCGGTTAGGGGGGGAGGAGTTGGTGGTACCTTCTCCTCCGGGCCCCGGTTCGCTTGCGGCGCTGCGGGAGGGAACGTGGGTCGCATTCCCTCTCCCTCTCCGCCGCCTCCTTCTGCGACATCACCGTCTCGCAGAAGGCCTGAACCGCCGCCCACGCCTCATCGCCACCGACCATAGACAGAACTACGGTCGGCAGCGAGAGGTCCGTCCCCACTTCGGCGATAAGAGCACGGCGCTCCCCAGCCCACGCGGGGCACTCCTCTAGGGTGTGCTGCGCCGTGTCATTATCGCCACCACAGTGGTGGCACCCATTGGTCGGCTCTCGTCCCACCTGGCACAGGCGTCTCCCGAAGCATCCATGCCCCGAGAGGACCTGCGCCATCCGGAACGTCACCGACCCCCGCGATCTGTCCATCCAGTCCCTGAGGACCGGACGGATCGCCTCGACGGTCCTGATGCCAGCCGTGGGATTGGCCAGCCGCCGCTCCCACTCCAGGAGCATGGACCGCCTCGCCTGAAGCCTCCGCTCGCCCACCTCCGAGGGTGCCGGGAACTCGCCCCGGCTCCGGGCCTCCTCGCGCCAATGATACACTGACGCGAGGACCCCGACCTCCAGCTCCCACGGAGGGGAGCCCGCCATAACGCACGCCGCCTCGAATGAGATGGAGCGGTACCCTCTCACCGCCCCGATGGCCATCGCCCTCTGCGGACGTTGCAAGAGGGCGACGTGGTGTGCCCTCAGGGCGTCGGCCCATACGGGGGCCCCGTATAGGGCCATCGACCGCACCACTCCCAAATAAAGGAGGCGGGAACTCCGTCGGGTCCAGGAGCCTTCACACCTTTCTCCTGAACCCGCCTGACGGCCACAGCCAGCTCCGCCGTTGTGACCTGCGGCACCTCCGTCACGACCTCCTCTCTGCGCGCCGGAGCCATCACCGGGGGAACAAACCCCTCCTCCCTCTCTGGAAATAGGGAGGAGATAACCTCCCCCAGCACTCTCGACTCCAGGCACTCCGTGACTGGAGGCGCCCATGGGCGGAGCTTAGCCCTGACCATCTTGTAGGGCCGTCCCCAGGGGTCCCTGTCAAGGGTGGCTAACAGAGACGCCCTCGAAGCTTCCTTCGCGTCTCCTATTGCCACCCCGAGAGACTGAGCGCACGACCGATATTCGGCGTACAGCTGCGCCTCCTCCTCCGGCACCCGCCGCGCCCTGCGGCGGTACCGGGTGTACCGGCGACGTTTCGCGACGCACAGAGATCGCAGTTCAGCGATCTCCGGCGTCCACCAGTACACCTTCCGGTTGGGGAGTCGAGGCTTGGCCCGAGGCATGCACGCGTCGCAGATCTGCGACGCGGCGCTCCCGAACCATTCCGCCTCCGCCTCGACTCCTACTTCCGCCGGAGGAGTCGCCCAAGACTGGACGATCGACGCCAGCTCCAACGCCTCACGGTCTATGCGCCCCAGGACCCACCTGTTGGCGGACGGCCCCTCGCGTCTGGGACTCGCCACGTTCTGGCCCGTGGAGACATCGTAACGGATGTACCGATGATCCGTCAGATTCTCCACGTCGTCCAGGACTCGCCAGTCCCGGACGGCCTGTGCGACAGCAGGGGTCGTGAACGTGATGTCCACGATGGACCTTCCCTGCTGCGACACGAACGTGTCGACCGACCCACGATTACTTATCATCAGGCCGGTCGTCGTGGCCCACTCCTCCAGCAACCGGCCGCGCTCGTCGGCCACCGGGGAACCCCAAGCCGTGGATTTGGCATTAAAGTCCCCGGCGACCACCGCCAGACGGGGTGAGATTTGCCCCAGCAGGGCACCCACCGCATCCAGCGCCGTCTCGAACTTGGCCAGTCTCATGCTGGGAGGGAAGTACACCGCAATGATGATGTACCTCCCCCACCCGCAGGCCACGAAGCCCCTCCCCCTGGAAATGAGGGAGGGGGGTGCCACTCGCTGTGTCCCAGACGCGATAACACACACCGACCCGTCAGTGTCCCCCAACCACAGACCGTGAGGAGGGACAAAGTACGGGTCGGAAACTACCGCCACATCAATGGACCACTCCGCCATGGACTGCAGGAGGAGGTCCTGCGCCCGGGCGGAGTGGTTGAGATTCGCCTGGAGGAAGCGATGGGGGATACCGTCCATTACGGTTCCATCGCTTCCTCTCGCCCTTGCGGGGGCGTCGCTGCCACGGGAACTGGGGCAGCCGGGGTCCGTCCGGCCGCCTTTTTGCCCTTCCTGGGCTTTGTCCCGCGGCATGCTTTGCCGCCTACTACGTGGTTGCTCGGTCCGCCTCCCATTGCTGCGCAGATGACGCAGTGGGGGTCGACCGAGCATGCCGCAGCTTTGTGGCCAGGACGACCGCAGCGGTAGCAAATTTCACCGCGGTCTTCCTGTGAGGTGCACTGTGCCCTGACGTGTCCTGACATCAGGCACCGGAAACACCTCATGGGTCTTCGCCCGAGCAAAGTTACTCGAGCAGAGACCCAGCCAACTGTAAGGCGTCCAGCGGCCACTTTACTGGCCGCTTCCACGGGGCAGCTCACTACCACCGTGCCGCTCCCCCTCAACGCCCGGCGAATCTCACCAACCCTGACGTTCAGGGGGGGGCAGCTGCCGTGGCGCGCGACTGCGTCAGCCACCTCCTCCCTCGTGACTGATTCGTCCAGACCGGTAATGCGCATGTCTGCGCACTTGACCGGCCTGGACACATTTGCCGTCCCGGAGCCGAGCACCTCCCGGAGACGCGCCGCCAGCCTGTCGGCCTTCTCCCCGCTGGGGTCACCGGCCACCTCCAAAATGGTGGCACCGGCGGGAGTCTGGACTCCAAGCCCGCCCACCTCGCGTCCACCGCAGACAGCACGCGGTCCATGATGGCCCGCGACATCTCCTCCAGGGGAGCGACAGCGGCTGGTTCCGCTGCCTTCTCCTTCTCCTCCCGGAGGAAGCGGACCTCCATCCGGAGCCTCTCCACCTCCGCTCGAAGGGTGGCCACCTCGTCATTGACGTTCCGGCCCTCAAGCACGTCTACGGCATCGATGACGTCGAATGCCGCGCCCTTGAGGGCCTTTATGAAGCCACCCTTCAGGTTTTTTGATTTGTTGGCGACGTCCAACACAAGGCCCATATTTTCTCGGACCTTTGCCGCCAACAAATCGGTGGGCAGTTTTTCCCATGACGGGTCTGCCCTTCTCCTGGAGGATCGCGACGCCACTGAAGACGACCGCGATCCTGCCACCGAGCCGGAAAATTGGAGAATTTCCGGTTGGGCCATCCGATCTTCGATGGCCTGTCTTTTCACCGCGCCTTGGAGGACCGGGGACTCGGTCTCCTCCTCGCTGTGCTGCCTCTTGTGAGCAGCACTGCTATCGCGCGACGACGTCGCGCTGCGATCCATGTCGGATCCCGCCATGGACTGCGTAGGTCCTGGTGTCGAAGGCCTCGACAGCCTCGACAGCCTTACCGAGCATCGGCGAGTCTGTCCTTCGGGAACTTGGTCCCGGCTAGACCCCGCCGTCTGCTCCTCGCGCTCACGCGCCTGTCGCTCGGGAGCTTGGTCCCGGCACGACTCACTCTCTCTTCCAGCGTTGGGCATCGTCCTGAAAAGGACAGTGCCGAACCTGTCAGAGGACACTCAAAAATCACAGAAAAACTGCTTGCCGCAAGAGAAGCTATCCAGATTTGGTCACCCAACGTGCCACTCCGTTACGGTGGTCACGTTGGGGTCCAGGGCACACGACGGGGACGTACTGGATAGCTCTTGGGGCGTGCCCCAACCTTTTTTTTTTTTTTTTTTTTTTTTTTACGTGGTGGAATGCATTTACGCACTTCGCTCCCCCCCCGCGGGGGCAGGGGGCGAGCTTCGTGTGGGACTCCTGGCATCTAAAGGCCAGACTACCCACTAAACCACCACGGTGTCCGTCGTCACCACATATCGACGATGGCGGGAACAGCATCTTCCGCCATCGCCGTGTGGGTCGCCCGCCGCTGAACAGCGGCAGGCCCGTCTCTGTTGCGGCAGAAGAGGAGTCCTTCTGCCGCCCGCCTAGGCAAGGCACACGCGACACGACGTGTGCCTTCATCCTCGAGGCCTTGTAAGGGCAGCAGACGCCCCCGCGTCTACTGCCCGGCCCGGTTAGGGGGGGAGGAGTTGGTGGTACCTTCTCCTCCGGGCCCCGGTTCGCTTGCGGCGCTGCGGGAGGGAACGTGGGTCGCATTCCCTCTCCCTCTCCGCCGCCTCCTTCTGCGACATCACCGTCTCGCAGAAGGCCTGAACCGCCGCCCACGCCTCATCGCCACCGACCATAGACAGAACTACGGTCGGCAGCGAGAGGTCCGTCCCCACTTCGGCGATAAGAGCACGGCGCTCCCCAGCCCACGCGGGGCACTCCTCTAGGGTGTGCTGCGCCGTGTCATTATCGCCACCACAGTGGTGGCACCCATTGGTCGGCTCTCGTCCCACCTGGCACAGGCGTCTCCCGAAGCATCCATGCCCCGAGAGGACCTGCGCCATCCGGAACGTCACCGACCCCCGCGATCTGTCCATTGCGATTTGCTAAATAAACAAATAAACAATTAAACGAATAGACTCACCCTGGGTATGCACGCTAAAAAATGAGATGGTGATTGGTGGGCCATTGTGCGGCTCGCTGCCTGGGAGGTGCGGCTATGGCTGCGGGACTGTCGACTCCGATGATCGCTGAAGAAGGCCCGCCCCTGAACACGCATTTCACTTATTTCACATATTATAATGTAGGTAATCATAATTAGCATGTCACTCAGTCATACGAATATTTTCTGTCTTCTATTTTTGTTTTATTTTATTTTTTTTTTGTTTTTACTAAACAAAGACAAACATAGCACACGCGGGCGAGGTCACATAGGGGTCGCGGAATGCATCATGCATCGAACTACATTCAGCATTGTTAGCGCAATGTTATAGTTATTATAATGCCTTGATGACAGTGTCTAGCTGGAACACTATTTGATTTTTCTATCTACTATTTTGTTTTTATTATTCGATTTGTTTTCTCTTTTATTTTATTTTGCGTCAACGACCGCGAGGTATGAGGTTGGGAGGTTATGACGATATGTTGCTTGGGTGTTGCGTCACTTGACTTGCATAAGTACATAACATACCTGTTGCGCAATATGGCGCCGGCGCATCGAGTGACAAATTAGATTGTTAATGTATCTATTGATAATCTGAGGTTGCAAACTAGCTGATGCAATGCCTTCTTGTACTGCAAATCGAGAATTGAAAGATAGCTAAATCTTACTTACCCATGATCTTTTGTTGGTTATGTTGTCTCATTGAATATTATTATTATTATTAACCTCGAATAATTATTTGTTAACCTAGTCACACACTTACTTGTTGCAATTTATCAATACCTTGACATTATTTGTATATTATATAATGGAACAATAGTATGTTATTTTATGTAACATTAATTATGTAACTCAAAGAGTACCTATATAAATGTAACTTTTAAGTGGTAGTAGATTGGTTGAGCGGACAGGCAGAGAGAACGAGTAAGCCACAGACTAACTGTGTGGACCATAGATTATAGATGTACTTTATGCCACAGACTATGACTGATTCATAGATCACTGAATAGTATTAATTTTAGTCGATTATTATCTTAATTACTCTATGGATCACTGCAGTGAGCGAGCATCTTCTGTGACTTGTAGTGATGATCATTCATGTACAGGCGGGGCGACAGTGCTAACTAGCGGCTCCATCTGAAAACCAGCGCTGCGTATACTAATGATGTACGCAGCATTCATGCTGAGATGGGGCCCTATTTGGGTCTGCGCGATGATTAAAATGTTCATGTATTATTATTATTTATTATTGTATTGCTGTATTATTTCACATTGTGCAGATAACTCAAATAAAACTTTTTTCTTTCTTTCTTTCTTTCTTTCTTTTTCTTTCCATCCAGTCCCTGAGGACCGGACGGATCGCCTCGACGGTCCTGATGCCAGCCGTGGGATTGGCCAGCCGCCGCTCCCACTCCAGGAGCATGGACCGCCTCGCCTGAAGCCTCCGCTCGCCCACCTCCGAGGGTGCCGGGAACTCGCCCCGGCTCCGGGCCTCCTCGCGCCAATGATACACTGACGCGAGGACCCCGACCTCCAGCTCCCACGGAGGGGAGCCCGCCATAACGCACGCCGCCTCGAATGAGATGGAGCGGTACCCTCTCACCGCCCCGATGGCCATCGCCCTCTGCGGACGTTGCAAGAGGGCGACGTGGTGTGCCCTCAGGGCGTCGGCCAACCTAACCTTTTTTTTTTTTTTTTTTTTTTTTTTTTTTTTTTTTTTTTACGTGGTGGAATGCATTTACGCACTTCGCTCCCCCCCCGCAGGGGCAGGGGGCGAGCTTCGTGTGGGACTCCTGGCATCTAAAGGCCAGACTACCCACTAAACCACCACGGTGTCCGTCGTCACCACATATCGACGATGGCGGGAACAGCATCTTCCGCCATCGCCGTGTGGGTCGCCCGCCGCTGAACAGCGGCAGGCCCGTCTCTGTTGCGGCAGAAGAGGAGTCCTTCTGCCGCCCGCCTAGGCAAGGCACACGCGACACGACGTGTGCCTTCATCCTCGAGGCCTTGTAAGGGCAGCAGACGCCCCCGCGTCTACTGCCCGGCCCGGTTAGGGGGGGAGGAGTTGGTGGTACCTTCTCCTCCGGGCCCCGGTTCGCTTGCGGCGCTGCGGGAGGGAACGTGGGTCGCATTCCCTCTCCCTCTCCGCCGCCTCCTTCTGCGACATCACCGTCTCGCAGAAGGCCTGAACCGCCGCCCACGCCTCATCGCCACCGACCATAGACAGAACTACGGTCGGCAGCGAGAGGTCCGTCCCCACTTCGGCGATAAGAGCACGGCGCTCCCCAGCCCACGCGGGGCACTCCTCTAGGGTGTGCTGCGCCGTGTCATTATCGCCACCACAGTGGTGGCACCCATTGGTCGGCTCTCGTCCCACCTGGCACAGGCGTCTCCCGAAGCATCCATGCCCCGAGAGGACCTGCGCCATCCGGAACGTCACCGACCCCCGCGATCTGTCCATCCAGTCCCTGAGGACCGGACGGATCGCCTCGACGGTCCTGATGCCAGCCGTGGGATTGGCCAGCCGCCGCTCCCACTCCAGGAGCATGGACCGCCTCGCCTGAAGCCTCCGCTCGCCCACCTCCGAGGGTGCCGGGAACTCGCCCCGGCTCCGGGCCTCCTCGCGCCAATGATACACTGACGCGAGGACCCCGACCTCCAGCTCCCACGGAGGGGAGCCCGCCATAACGCACGCCGCCTCGAATGAGATGGAGCGGTACCCTCTCACCGCCCCGATGGCCATCGCCCTCTGCGGACGTTGCAAGAGGGCGACGTGGTGTGCCCTCAGGGCGTCGGCCCATACGGGGGCCCCGTATAGGGCCATCGACCGCACCACTCCCAAATAAAGGAGGCGGCTGCTCGACTGGGGTCCCCCTAGGTTCGGCATCAACCGCCGGAGGGCGGTGGTCGTGCCAAACAGACGGGGGACCAGGCGGGCGAAATGAGCGCGGAAGCTCCATCGTGGATCGAGGACAAGTCCAAGGTACCTCATTTCAGACTTGACCTCGATCCGGGTGCCACTCACTACGATGTGGGAGCCCGCCGGTGGCGCTCGCCGAGGGCCATGGAAACAAATGGCCCCCGACTTGCTGAGCGCCACCCCGAGTCCCAACATCGTTATTCGCCGCACGACCATGGCCACCGACGCAGTGGCGAGGCGCGCGGCGTGTTCATAGGTCGCCCCCCGGGCGGTAACCAACGTGTCGTCTGCGTAGCAGGTCACGTTGACACCCGGGAGGCGAGCTCCTCGGAGTACCCAGTCGTACCCGATGTTCCACAAGAGGGGCCCCAACACTGACCCCTGTGGAACACCGCGGCACATGGCCCACCTGTGAAGGCTGCCATCCTCTCTCCTGGGTACTCCACGTACCGCTCCGATAGATAGGCGCCGACGATTCTGCGGAGGTAGGGAGGCACGTCATGGTATTTGAGCGCCTCCCGTATGCACTCCCAGGGCAGGGTATTGAACGCATTGGCGATGTCCAGCGACACCGCCAACAGAACCCCGCCCTTGCGGACCTCCTCTTGCGCCAGCGCCTTCACCCGAAGGACGGCGTCGACGGTCGAGCGACGTGTCCGAAAACCATATTGGTAGTCGGACAGGCCGCGATCTCCATCCTCGAGGTGCCGGACGATGCGAGCGAACAACACTCTCTCAAAGAGCTTGCCCGCCTCGTCCAGCAGCACTATCGGTCGGTACGCCACCGAGGGCGATTCCGCGGGCCGTCCCCCCTTCTCGATGAGGACGAGCCTGCCCGTTCTCCATCGGACCGGGTATTGCCCGGTTTGCAGGCACGCACTCATCAGCCCGCAGAATCGCTCCTCGAGCTCCCGGAGCGCGACCACCAAAACGCGTCCAGGAACTCCGTCGGGTCCAGGAGCCTTCACACCTTTCTCCTGAACCCGCCTGACGGCCACAGCCAGCTCCGCCGTTGTGACCTGCGGCACCTCCGTCACGACCTCCTCTCTGCGCGCCGGAGCCATCACCGGGGGAACAAACCCCTCCTCCCTCTCTGGAAATAGGGAGGAGATAACCTCCCCCAGCACTCTCGACTCCAGGCACTCCGTGACTGGAGGCGCCCATGGGCGGAGCTTAGCCCTGACCATCTTGTAGGGCCGTCCCCAGGGGTCCCTGTCAAGGGTGGCTAACAGAGACGCCCTCGAAGCTTCCTTCGCGTCTCCTATTGCCACCCCGAGAGACTGAGCGCACGACCGATATTCGGCGTACAGCTGCGCCTCCTCCTCCGGCACCCGCCGCGCCCTGCGGCGGTACCGGGTGTACCGGCGACGTTTCGCGACGCACAGAGATCGCAGTTCAGCGATCTCCGGCGTCCACCAGTACACCTTCCGGTTGGGGAGTCGAGGCTTGGCCCGAGGCATGCACGCGTCGCAGATCTGCGACGCGGCGCTCCCGAACCATTCCGCCTCCGCCTCGACTCCTACTTCCGCCGGAGGAGTCGCCCAAGACTGGACGATCGACGCCAGCTCCAACGCCTCACGGTCTATGCGCCCCAGGACCCACCTGTTGGCGGACGGCCCCTCGCGTCTGGGACTCGCCACGTTCTGGCCCGTGGAGACATCGTAACGGATGTACCGATGATCCGTCAGATTCTCCACGTCGTCCAGGACTCGCCAGTCCCGGACGGCCTGTGCGACAGCAGGGGTCGTGAACGTGATGTCCACGATGGACCTTCCCTGCTGCGACACGAACGTGTCGACCGACCCACGATTACTTATCATCAGGCCGGTCGTCGTGGCCCACTCCTCCAGCAACCGGCCGCGCTCGTCGGCCACCGGGGAACCCCAAGCCGTGGATTTGGCATTAAAGTCCCCGGCGACCACCGCCAGACGGGGTGAGATTTGCCCCAGCAGGGCACCCACCGCATCCAGCGCCGTCTCGAACTTGGCCAGTCTCATGCTGGGAGGGAAGTACACCGCAATGATGATGTACCTCCCCCACCCGCAGGCCACGAAGCCCCTCCCCCTGGAAATGAGGGAGGGGGGTGCCACTCGCTGTGTCCCAGACGCGATAACACACACCGACCCGTCAGTGTCCCCCAACCACAGACCGTGAGGAGGGACAAAGTACGGGTCGGAAACTACCGCCACATCAATGGACCACTCCGCCATGGACTGCAGGAGGAGGTCCTGCGCCCGGGCGGAGTGGTTGAGATTCGCCTGGAGGAAGCGATGGGGGATACCGTCCATTACGGTTCCATCGCTTCCTCTCGCCCTTGCGGGGGCGTCGCTGCCACGGGAACTGGGGCAGCCGGGGTCCGTCCGGCCGCCTTTTTGCCCTTCCTGGGCTTTGTCCCGCGGCATGCTTTGCCGCCTACAATGTGGTTGCTCGGTCCGCCTCCCATTGCTGCGCAGATGACGCAGTGGGGGTCGACCGAGCATGCCGCAGCTTTGTGGCCAGGACGACCGCAGCGGTAGCAGATTTCACCGCGGTCTTCCTGTGAGGTGCACTGTGCCCTGACGTGTCCTGACATCAGGCACCGGAAACACCTCATGGGTCTTCGCCCGAGCAAAGTTACTCGAGCAGAGACCCAGCCAACTGTAAGGCGTCCAGCGGCCACTTTGCTGGCCGCTTCCACGGGGCAGCTAACCATCACCGTGCCGCTCCCCCTCAACGTCCGGCGAATCTCACCAACCTTGACGTTCAGGGGAGGGCAGCTGCCGTGGCGCGCGACTGCGTCAGCCACCTCCTCCCTCGTTACTGATTCGTCCAGACCGGTAATGCGCATGTCTGCGCACTTGACCGGCCTGGACACACTCGCCGTCCCGGAGCCGAGCACCTCCCGGAGACGCGCCGCCAGCCTGTCGGCCTTCTCCCCGCTGGAGTCACCGGCCACCTCCAAGATGGTGGCACCGGTCTGCGCCTTCTTGTAGTTCGTACGGGGGATATCAAAGTCTTGCAGGTTAACCTGCGACTTTAACCCCCGTATGACCTCCGCGTACGTAGCGCCCCTTTCTGAGGCCTCCGGCAGCAGCGTTATCACTACTGCCGAAGAGCGGGGCGCACGCGGTCCCTTCCTCTTGCGTGTACGCCTCTTCTTCTTAGAAGAAGAGGGTGCAGAGGAAGCTGCAGTCCGGGCCGACGTGCTGGCCTCTTGGGCAGCAGCCGGCGCTCCAGGCTTCTTCTTTTTGGGCCTCTTGGCTACCGTCGTCCACGCCTCGTCCATTGACGACGGTGCAGGCGGTAGCGGCCTCGGCTCTCTCTCCTTGGGGGGAGGGGTGGGGGTGCTCTTCTTCCCCTTCCCCTTTCCCTTCGATGACCCCGCTTGCGGGGGAAGGGGTGGCGGCGACGGCTTAGAGGGAGCCGGTGGTGATGGCTCCGACTGAGTCGATGGACCGGGCCTTGGGTCGGCCTTGCGCCTGGCGTCAGACGCTAGGGGCGGGCGGAGGCGTGGCTCCGGCAGGAGTCTGGACTCCAAGCCCGCCCACCTCGCGTCCACCGCGGACAGCACGCGGTCCATGATGGCCCGCGACATCTCCTCCAGGGGAGCGACAGCGGCTGGTTCCGCTGCCTTCTCCTTCTCCTCCCGGAGGAAGCGGACCTCCATCCGGAGCCTCTCCACCTCCGCTCGAAGGGTGGCCACCTCGTCATTGACGTTCCGGCCCTCAAGCACGTCTACGGCATCGATGACGTCGAATGCCGCGTCCTTGAGGGCCTTTATGAAGCCACCCTTCAAGTTTTTTGATTTGTTGGCGACGTCCAACACAAGGCCCATGTTGTCTCGGACCTTAGCCGCCAACAAATCGGTGGGCAGTTTTTCCCATGAAGGGTCTGCCCTTCTCCTGGAGGATCGCGACGCCACTGAAGACGACCGCGACCCTGCCACCGAGCCGGAAAATTCTATTTGCGCCATCGGACAGGCCATCTGTTCGATGGCCTGTCTCTTCGCGCGGGATGACCGCGGGGACTGCGGAACCGCGCCTTGGAGGACCGGGGACTCGGTCTCCTCCTCGCAGTGCTGCCTCTTGTGAGCAGCGCTGCTTTCACGCGACGACGTCGCGGATCCCGCCATGGACTGCGTAGGTCCTGGTGTCGAAGGCCTCGACAGCCTCGACAGCCTTACCGAGCATCGGCGAGTCTGTCCTTCGGGAACTTGGTCCCGGCTAGACCCCGCCGTCTGCTCCTCGCGCTCACGCGCCTGTCGCTCGGGAGCTTGGTCCCGGCACGACTCATTCTCTCTTCCAGCGTTGGGCATCGTCCTGAAAAGGACAGTGCCGAACCTGTCAGAGGACACTCAAGAAACACAGAAAAAACTGCTTGCCGCAAGAGTCGCTAACCAGATTTGGTCACCCAACGTGCCACTCCGTTACGGTGGTCACGTTGGGGTCCAGGGCACACGACGGGGACGTACTGGATAGCTCTTGGGGCGTGCCCCGGCCAACCTAACCTAACCTAACCTAACCTAACCTAACTGTCTGTCTGTCTGTCTGTCTGTCTGTCTGTCTGTCTGTCTGTCTGTCTGTCTGTCTGTCTGTCTGTCTGTCTGTCTGTCTGTCTGTCTGTCTGTCTGTCTGTCTGTCTGTCTGTCTGTCTGTCTGTCTGTCTGTCTGTCTGTCTGTCTGTCTGTCTGTCTGTCTGTCTGTCTGTCTGTCTGTCTGTCTGTCTGTCTGTCTGTCTGTCTGTCTGTCTGTCTGTCTGTCTGTCTGTCTGTCTGTCTGTCTGTCTGTCTGTCTGTCTGTCTGTCTGTCTGTCTGTCTGTCTGTCTGTCTGTCTGTCTGTCTGTCTGTCTGTCTGTCTGTCTGTCTGTCTGTCTGTCTGTCTGTCTGTCTGTCTGTCTGTCTGTCTGTCTGTCTGTCTGTCTGTCTGTCTGTCTGTCTGTCTGTCTGTCTGTCTGTCTGTCTGTCTGTCTGTCTGTCTGTCTGTCTGTCTGTCTGTCTGTCTGTCTGTCTGTCTGTCTGTCTGTCTGTCTGTCTGTCTGTCTGTCTGTCTGTCTGTCTGTCTGTCTGTCTGTCTGTCTGTCTGTCTGTCTGTCTGTCTGTCTGTCTGTCTGTCTGTCTGTCTGTCTGTCTGTCTGTCTGTCTGTCTGTCTGTCTGTCTGTCTGTCTGTCTGTCTGTCTGTCTGTCTGTCTGTCTGTCTGTCTGTCTGTCTGTCTGTCTGTCTGTCTGTCTGTCTGTCTGTCTGTCTGTCTGTCTGTCTGTCTGTCTGTCTGTCTGTCTGTCTGTCTGTCTGTCTGTCTGTCTGTCTGTCTGTCTGTCTGTCTGTCTGTCTGTCTGTCTGTCTGTCTGTCTGTCTGTCTGTCTGTCTGTCTGTCTGTCTGTCTGTCTGTCTGTCTGTCTGTCTGTCTGTCTGTCTGTCTGTCTGTCTGTCTGTCTGTCTGTCTGTCTGTCTGTCTGTCTGTCTGTCTGTCTGTCTGTCTGTCTGTCTGTCTGTCTGTCTGTCTGTCTGTCTGTCTGTCTGTCTGTCTGTCTGTCTGTCTGTCTGTCTGTCTGTCTGTCTGTCTGTCTGTCTGTCTGTCTGTCTGTCTGTCTGTCTGTCTGTCTGTCTGTCTGTCTGTCTGTCTGTCTGTCTGTCTGTCTGTCTGTCTGTCTGTCTGTCTGTCTGTCTGTCTGTCTGTCTGTCTGTCTGTCTGTCTGTCTGTCTGTCTGTCTGTCTGTCTGTCTGTCTGTCTGTCTGTCTGTCTGTCTGTCTGTCTGTCTGTCTGTCTGTCTGTCTGTCTGTCTGTCTGTCTGTCTGTCTGTCTGTCTGTCTGTCTGTCTGTCTGTCTGTCTGTCTGTCTGTCTGTCTGTCTGTCTGTCTGTCTGTCTGTCTGTCTGTCTGTCTGTCTGTCTGTCTGTCTGTCTGTCTGTCTGTCTGTCTGTCTGTCTGTCTGTCTGTCTGTCTGTCTGTCTGTCTGTCTGTCTGTCTGTCTGTCTGTCTGTCTGTCTGTCTGTCTGTCTGTCTGTCTGTCTGTCTGTCTGTCTGTCTGTCTGTCTGTCTGTCTGTCTGTCTGTCTGTCTGTCTGTCTGTCTGTCTGTCTGTCTGTCTGTCTGTCTGTCTGTCTGTCTGTCTGTCTGTCTGTCTGTCTGTCTGTCTGTCTGTCTGTCTGTCTGTCTGTCTGTCTGTCTGTCTGTCTGTCTGTCTGTCTGTCTGTCTGTCTGTCTGTCTGTCTGTCTGTCTGTCTGTCTGTCTGTCTGTCTGTCTGTCTGTCTGTCTGTCTGTCTGTCTGTCTGTCTGTCTGTCTGTCTGTCTGTCTGTCTGTCTGTCTGTCTGTCTGTCTGTCTGTCTGTCTGTCTGTCTGTCTGTCTGTCTGTCTGTCTGTCTGTCTGTCTGTCTGTCTGTCTGTCTGTCTGTCTGTCTGTCTGTCTGTCTGTCTGTCTGTCTGTCTGTCTGTCTGTCTGTCTGTCTGTCTGTCTGTCTGTCTGTCTGTCTGTCTGTCTGTCTGTCTGTCTGTCTGTCTGTCTGTCTGTCTGTCTGTCTGTCTGTCTGTCTGTCTGTCTGTCTGTCTGTCTGTCTGTCTGTCTGTCTGTCTGTCTGTCTGTCTGTCTGTCTGTCTGTCTGTCTGTCTGTCTGTCTGTCTGTCTGTCTGTCTGTCTGTCTGTCTGTCTGTCTGTCTGTCTGTCTGTCTGTCTGTCTGTCTGTCTGTCTGTCTGTCTGTCTGTCTGTCTGTCTGTCTGTCTGTCTGTCTGTCTGTCTGTCTGTCTGTCTGTCTGTCTGTCTGTCTGTCTGTCTGTCTGTCTGTCTGTCTGTCTGTCTGTCTGTCTGTCTGTCTGTCTGTCTGTCTGTCTGTCTGTCTGTCTGTCTGTCTGTCTGTCTGTCTGTCTGTCTGTCTGTCTGTCTGTCTGTCTGTCTGTCTGTCTGTCTGTCTGTCTGTCTGTCTGTCTGTCTGTCTGTCTGTCTGTCTGTCTGTCTGTCTGTCTGTCTGTCTGTCTGTCTGTCTGTCTGTCTGTCTGTCTGTCTGTCTGTCTGTCTGTCTGTCTGTCTGTCTGTCTGTCTGTCTGTCTGTCTGTCTGTCTGTCTGTCTGTCTGTCTGTCTGTCTGTCTGTCTGTCTGTCTGTCTGTCTGTCTGTCTGTCTGTCTGTCTGTCTGTCTGTCTGTCTGTCTGTCTGTCTGTCTGTCTGTCTGTCTGTCTGTCTGTCTGTCTGTCTGTCTGTCTGTCTGTCTGTCTGTCTGTCTGTCTGTCTGTCTGTCTGTCTGTCTGTCTGTCTGTCTGTCTGTCTGTCTGTCTGTCTGTCTGTCTGTCTGTCTGTCTGTCTGTCTGTCTGTCTGTCTGTCTGTCTGTCTGTCTGTCTGTCTGTCTGTCTGTCTGTCTGTCTGTCTGTCTGTCTGTCTGTCTGTCTGTCTGTCTGTCTGTCTGTCTGTCTGTCTGTCTGTCTGTCTGTCTGTCTGTCTGTCTGTCTGTCTGTCTGTCTGTCTGTCTGTCTGTCTGTCTGTCTGTCTGTCTGTCTGTCTGTCTGTCTGTCTGTCTGTCTGTCTGTCTGTCTGTCTGTCTGTCTGTCTGTCTGTCTGTCTGTCTGTCTGTCTGTCTGTCTGTCTGTCTGTCTGTCTGTCTGTCTGTCTGTCTGTCTGTCTGTCTGTCTGTCTGTCTGTCTGTCTGTCTGTCTGTCTGTCTGTCTGTCTGTCTGTCTGTCTGTCTGTCTGTCTGTCTGTCTGTCTGTCTGTCTGTCTGTCTGTCTGTCTGTCTGTCTGTCTGTCTGTCTGTCTGTCTGTCTGTCTGTCTGTCTGTCTGTCTGTCTGTCTGTCTGTCTGTCTGTCTGTCTGTCTGTCTGTCTGTCTGTCTGTCTGTCTGTCTGTCTGTCTGTCTGTCTGTCTGTCTGTCTGTCTGTCTGTCTGTCTGTCTGTCTGTCTGTCTGTCTGTCTGTCTGTCTGTCTGTCTGTCTGTCTGTCTGTCTGTCTGTCTGTCTGTCTGTCTGTCTGTCTGTCTGTCTGTCTGTCTGTCTGTCTGTCTGTCTGTCTGTCTGTCTGTCTGTCTGTCTGTCTGTCTGTCTGTCTGTCTGTCTGTCTGTCTGTCTGTCTGTCTGTCTGTCTGTCTGTCTGTCTGTCTGTCTGTCTGTCTGTCTGTCTGTCTGTCTGTCTGTCTGTCTGTCTGTCTGTCTGTCTGTCTGTCTGTCTGTCTGTCTGTCTGTCTGTCTGTCTGTCTGTCTGTCTGTCTGTCTGTCTGTCTGTCTGTCTGTCTGTCTGTCTGTCTGTCTGTCTGTCTGTCTGTCTGTCTGTCTGTCTGTCTGTCTGTCTGTCTGTCTGTCTGTCTGTCTGTCTGTCTGTCTGTCTGTCTGTCTGTCTGTCTGTCTGTCTGTCTGTCTGTCTGTCTGTCTGTCTGTCTGTCTGTCTGTCTGTCTGTCTGTCTGTCTGTCTGTCTGTCTGTCTGTCTGTCTGTCTGTCTGTCTGTCTGTCTGTCTGTCTGTCTGTCTGTCTGTCTGTCTGTCTGTCTGTCTGTCTGTCTGTCTGTCTGTCTGTCTGTCTGTCTGTCTGTCTGTCTGTCTGTCTGTCTGTCTGTCTGTCTGTCTGTCTGTCTGTCTGTCTGTCTGTCTGTCTGTCTGTCTGTCTGTCTGTCTGTCTGTCTGTCTGTCTGTCTGTCTGTCTGTCTGTCTGTCTGTCTGTCTGTCTGTCTGTCTGTCTGTCTGTCTGTCTGTCTGTCTGTCTGTCTGTCTGTCTGTCTGTCTGTCTGTCTGTCTGTCTGTCTGTCTGTCTGTCTGTCTGTCTGTCTGTCTGTCTGTCTGTCTGTCTGTCTGTCTGTCTGTCTGTCTGTCTGTCTGTCTGTCTGTCTGTCTGTCTGTCTGTCTGTCTGTCTGTCTGTCTGTCTGTCTGTCTGTCTGTCTGTCTGTCTGTCTGTCTGTCTGTCTGTCTGTCTGTCTGTCTGTCTGTCTGTCTGTCTGTCTGTCTGTCTGTCTGTCTGTCTGTCTGTCTGTCTGTCTGTCTGTCTGTCTGTCTGTCTGTCTGTCTGTCTGTCTGTCTGTCTGTCTGTCTGTCTGTCTGTCTGTCTGTCTGTCTGTCTGTCTGTCTGTCTGTCTGTCTGTCTGTCTGTCTGTCTGTCTGTCTGTCTGTCTGTCTGTCTGTCTGTCTGTCTGTCTGTCTGTCTGTCTGTCTGTCTGTCTGTCTGTCTGTCTGTCTGTCTGTCTGTCTGTCTGTCTGTCTGTCTGTCTGTCTGTCTGTCTGTCTGTCTGTCTGTCTGTCTGTCTGTCTGTCTGTCTGTCTGTCTGTCTGTCTGTCTGTCTGTCTGTCTGTCTGTCTGTCTGTCTGTCTGTCTGTCTGTCTGTCTGTCTGTCTGTCTGTCTGTCTGTCTGTCTGTCTGTCTGTCTGTCTGTCTGTCTGTCTGTCTGTCTGTCTGTCTGTCTGTCTGTCTGTCTGTCTGTCTGTCTGTCTGTCTGTCTGTCTGTCTGTCTGTCTGTCTGTCTGTCTGTCTGTCTGTCTGTCTGTCTGTCTGTCTGTCTGTCTGTCTGTCTGTCTGTCTGTCTGTCTGTCTGTCTGTCTGTCTGTCTGTCTGTCTGTCTGTCTGTCTGTCTGTCTGTCTGTCTGTCTGTCTGTCTGTCTGTCTGTCTGTCTGTCTGTCTGTCTGTCTGTCTGTCTGTCTGTCTGTCTGTCTGTCTGTCTGTCTGTCTGTCTGTCTGTCTGTCTGTCTGTCTGTCTGTCTGTCTGTCTGTCTGTCTGTCTGTCTGTCTGTCTGTCTGTCTGTCTGTCTGTCTGTCTGTCTGTCTGTCTGTCTGTCTGTCTGTCTGTCTGTCTGTCTGTCTGTCTGTCTGTCTGTCTGTCTGTCTGTCTGTCTGTCTGTCTGTCTGTCTGTCTGTCTGTCTGTCTGTCTGTCTGTCTGTCTGTCTGTCTGTCTGTCTGTCTGTCTGTCTGTCTGTCTGTCTGTCTGTCTGTCTGTCTGTCTGTCTGTCTGTCTGTCTGTCTGTCTGTCTGTCTGTCTGTCTGTCTGTCTGTCTGTCTGTCTGTCTGTCTGTCTGTCTGTCTGTCTGTCTGTCTGTCTGTCTGTCTGTCTGTCTGTCTGTCTGTCTGTCTGTCTGTCTGTCTGTCTGTCTGTCTGTCTGTCTGTCTGTCTGTCTGTCTGTCTGTCTGTCTGTCTGTCTGTCTGTCTGTCTGTCTGTCTGTCTGTCTGTCTGTCTGTCTGTCTGTCTGTCTGTCTGTCTGTCTGTCTGTCTGTCTGTCTGTCTGTCTGTCTGTCTGTCTGTCTGTCTGTCTGTCTGTCTGTCTGTCTGTCTGTCTGTCTGTCTGTCTGTCTGTCTGTCTGTCTGTCTGTCTGTCTGTCTGTCTGTCTGTCTGTCTGTCTGTCTGTCTGTCTGTCTGTCTGTCTGTCTGTCTGTCTGTCTGTCTGTCTGTCTGTCTGTCTGTCTGTCTGTCTGTCTGTCTGTCTGTCTGTCTGTCTGTCTGTCTGTCTGTCTGTCTGTCTGTCTGTCTGTCTGTCTGTCTGTCTGTCTGTCTGTCTGTCTGTCTGTCTGTCTGTCTGTCTGTCTGTCTGTCTGTCTGTCTGTCTGTCTGTCTGTCTGTCTGTCTGTCTGTCTGTCTGTCTGTCTGTCTGTCTGTCTGTCTGTCTGTCTGTCTGTCTGTCTGTCTGTCTGTCTGTCTGTCTGTCTGTCTGTCTGTCTGTCTGTCTGTCTGTCTGTCTGTCTGTCTGTCTGTCTGTCTGTCTGTCTGTCTGTCTGTCTGTCTGTCTGTCTGTCTGTCTGTCTGTCTGTCTGTCTGTCTGTCTGTCTGTCTGTCTGTCTGTCTGTCTGTCTGTCTGTCTGTCTGTCTGTCTGTCTGTCTGTCTGTCTGTCTGTCTGTCTGTCTGTCTGTCTGTCTGTCTGTCTGTCTGTCTGTCTGTCTGTCTGTCTGTCTGTCTGTCTGTCTGTCTGTCTGTCTGTCTGTCTGTCTGTCTGTCTGTCTGTCTGTCTGTCTGTCTGTCTGTCTGTCTGTCTGTCTGTCTGTCTGTCTGTCTGTCTGTCTGTCTGTCTGTCTGTCTGTCTGTCTGTCTGTCTGTCTGTCTGTCTGTCTGTCTGTCTGTCTGTCTGTCTGTCTGTCTGTCTGTCTGTCTGTCTGTCTGTCTGTCTGTCTGTCTGTCTGTCTGTCTGTCTGTCTGTCTGTCTGTCTGTCTGTCTGTCTGTCTGTCTGTCTGTCTGTCTGTCTGTCTGTCTGTCTGTCTGTCTGTCTGTCTGTCTGTCTGTCTGTCTGTCTGTCTGTCTGTCTGTCTGTCTGTCTGTCTGTCTGTCTGTCTGTCTGTCTGTCTGTCTGTCTGTCTGTCTGTCTGTCTGTCTGTCTGTCTGTCTGTCTGTCTGTCTGTCTGTCTGTCTGTCTGTCTGTCTGTCTGTCTGTCTGTCTGTCTGTCTGTCTGTCTGTCTGTCTGTCTGTCTGTCTGTCTGTCTGTCTGTCTGTCTGTCTGTCTGTCTGTCTGTCTGTCTGTCTGTCTGTCTGTCTGTCTGTCTGTCTGTCTGTCTGTCTGTCTGTCTGTCTGTCTGTCTGTCTGTCTGTCTGTCTGTCTGTCTGTCTGTCTGTCTGTCTGTCTGTCTGTCTGTCTGTCTGTCTGTCTGTCTGTCTGTCTGTCTGTCTGTCTGTCTGTCTGTCTGTCTGTCTGTCTGTCTGTCTGTCTGTCTGTCTGTCTGTCTGTCTGTCTGTCTGTCTGTCTGTCTGTCTGTCTGTCTGTCTGTCTGTCTGTCTGTCTGTCTGTCTGTCTGTCTGTCTGTCTGTCTGTCTGTCTGTCTGTCTGTCTGTCTGTCTGTCTGTCTGTCTGTCTGTCTGTCTGTCTGTCTGTCTGTCTGTCTGTCTGTCTGTCTGTCTGTCTGTCTGTCTGTCTGTCTGTCTGTCTGTCTGTCTGTCTGTCTGTCTGTCTGTCTGTCTGTCTGTCTGTCTGTCTGTCTGTCTGTCTGTCTGTCTGTCTGTCTGTCTGTCTGTCTGTCTGTCTGTCTGTCTGTCTGTCTGTCTGTCTGTCTGTCTGTCTGTCTGTCTGTCTGTCTGTCTGTCTGTCTGTCTGTCTGTCTGTCTGTCTGTCTGTCTGTCTGTCTGTCTGTCTGTCTGTCTGTCTGTCTGTCTGTCTGTCTGTCTGTCTGTCTGTCTGTCTGTCTGTCTGTCTGTCTGTCTGTCTGTCTGTCTGTCTGTCTGTCTGTCTGTCTGTCTGTCTGTCTGTCTGTCTGTCTGTCTGTCTGTCTGTCTGTCTGTCTGTCTGTCTGTCTGTCTGTCTGTCTGTCTGTCTGTCTGTCTGTCTGTCTGTCTGTCTGTCTGTCTGTCTGTCTGTCTGTCTGTCTGTCTGTCTGTCTGTCTGTCTGTCTGTCTGTCTGTCTGTCTGTCTGTCTGTCTGTCTGTCTGTCTGTCTGTCTGTCTGTCTGTCTGTCTGTCTGTCTGTCTGTCTGTCTGTCTGTCTGTCTGTCTGTCTGTCTGTCTGTCTGTCTGTCTGTCTGTCTGTCTGTCTGTCTGTCTGTCTGTCTGTCTGTCTGTCTGTCTGTCTGTCTGTCTGTCTGTCTGTCTGTCTGTCTGTCTGTCTGTCTGTCTGTCTGTCTGTCTGTCTGTCTGTCTGTCTGTCTGTCTGTCTGTCTGTCTGTCTGTCTGTCTGTCTGTCTGTCTGTCTGTCTGTCTGTCTGTCTGTCTGTCTGTCTGTCTGTCTGTCTGTCTGTCTGTCTGTCTGTCTGTCTGTCTGTCTGTCTGTCTGTCTGTCTGTCTGTCTGTCTGTCTGTCTGTCTGTCTGTCTGTCTGTCTGTCTGTCTGTCTGTCTGTCTTGTCTGTCTTGTCTGTCTTGTCTGTCTTGTCTGTCTTGTCTGTCTTGTCTGTCTTGTCTGTCTTGTCTGTCTTGTCTGTCTTGTCTGTCTTGTCTGTCTTGTCTGTCTTGTCTGTCTTGTCTGTCTTGTCTGTCTTGTCTGTCTTGTCTGTCTTGTCTGTCTTGTCTGTCTTGTCTGTCTTGTCTGTCTTGTCTGTCTTGTCTGTCTTGTCTGTCTTGTCTGTCTTGTCTGTCTTGTCTGTCTTGTCTGTCTTGTCTGTCTTGTCTGTCTTGTCTGTCTTGTCTGTCTTGTCTGTCTTGTCTGTCTTGTCTGTCTTGTCTGTCTTGTCTGTCTTGTCTGTCTTGTCTGTCTTGTCTGTCTTGTCTGTCTTGTCTGTCTTGTCTGTCTTGTCTGTCTTGTCTGTCTTGTCTGTCTTGTCTGTCTTGTCTGTCTTGTCTGTCTTGTCTGTCTTGTCTGTCTTGTCTGTCTTGTCTGTCTTGTCTGTCTTGTCTGTCTTGTCTGTCTTGTCTGTCTTGTCTGTCTTGTCTGTCTTGTCTGTCTTGTCTGTCTTGTCTGTCTTGTCTGTCTTGTCTGTCTTGTCTGTCTTGTCTGTCTTGTCTGTCTTGTCTGTCTTGTCTGTCTTGTCTGTCTTGTCTGTCTTGTCTGTCTTGTCTGTCTTGTCTGTCTTGTCTGTCTTGTCTGTCTTGTCTTGTCTTGTCTTGTCTTGTCTTGTCTTGTCTTGTCTTGTCTTGTCTTGTCTTGTCTTGTCTTGTCTTGTCTTGTCTTGTCTTGTCTTGTCTTGTCTTGTCTTGTCTTGTCTTGTCTTGTCTTGTCTTGTCTTGTCTTGTCTTGTCTTGTCTTGTCTTGTCTTGTCTTGTCTTGTCTTGTCTTGTCTTGTCTTGTCTTGTCTTGTCTTGTCTTGTCTTGTCTTGTCTTGTCTTGTCTTGTCTTGTCTTGTCTTGTCTTGTCTTGTCTTGTCTTGTCTTGTCTTGTCTTGTCTTGTCTTGTCTTGTCTTGTCTTGTCTTGTCTTGTCTTGTCTTGTCTTGTCTTGTCTTGTCTTGTCTTGTCTTGTCTTGTCTTGTCTTGTCTTGTCTTGTCTTGTCTTGTCTTGTCTTGTCTTGTCTTGTCTTGTCTTGTCTTGTCTTGTCTTGTCTTGTCTTGTCTTGTCTTGTCTTGTCTTGTCTTGTCTTGTCTTGTCTTGTCTTGTCTTGTCTTGAGTTCATAAGGCGTAGCCGTCGCTTCCGATCACAGCTCTTGCTTTGGATTTGTATAAGATACATCAGTTTCATTACAGAGTTTTAACACGAATTGATAAACTTTACAAAGATCACAACTTCTACTTTATAATCCTGCCATTTTCAGAAGCCATTAGGACAGACCGCAACCATACTAATGTACTATCCTTCTACAGTTTAGCACTATCAGTATAAAGCCATGGAGTAGATCACAAAGACAGAGTTTGGAGACAACACTAATAACTAAGAACTGACAGGCGAGGTATGTCAAGGCACACTTCGATTAACATTATCTCCATGTCCACCTCTCCTATACAATATAAAGGCAATATATTCTTCAGGTTCCTATAAGCCTGCCGTGCATTACAGACAAACGTAGATTTTATGTTTGGTAGAATAGAAAACGAATAAAAAGAGAAGTCAACTTCTTGTCCTCTTAGGTATACAGAAAAAATTGGTATGCAGGCATTAATTGTAACTCAGCTCAATGAAATCTTGTTAAGTTCAAAACTGCACATAGTGCACATTCTGCATCCTTCCGGCACATGAAACTTGAAACTTGAAAGTGGTACCTACTGTACATTCCTTAAAGCCAAATCAGGTCATTAATGAGAGCCTATCAATTTGCATTGCTCATTTTTCACTTGTCCATCGAACAAACCAAAGTGAATGTCAAGTGCACGGTGCTACATGTTCCCCTACATACATAATCATATATCAATCTGTACGAAATAGAAGTATGGGCTTCGTCGGTCGCGTTTCCATTAAACGCAGCTGAAGTTGACGAAACTTCAGTTGCTGCCTAGTTCCCTAATGTAAGAAGGACCTTTTATGCCCTTTGATCATATTAGAGTCCTTACACCTTACGCGTATCGTTGAGCGGCTACTTGCCCGCCGTCCGTCTGCACGGACCACCAGGGTGGACGAGGTGAAATGTAAACATTATATTCCAATTGAAAGTTTTGTTGTTTAGCAACTTGCAGCTATAACACCGCTCACCACTGAGGTAAATCCATGCCGCTCACAGTCTAACACCCAAAAAATATCTATACTCCAACTATTATTATTGAACACTACTTGAATTCTTGAATTCTTTATTTTTGAAATCAAAGGATATATTTTTTTTTATTACTTATGTCAGTAAGTTGTCACCACTTGTCACTTTGACAGGACAAGGTTCTATTGACCATGCTGCCTTGTCATCAGTTATTTTTATACTAATATTTGGATGATGATGATGATGATGATGATAATGGTGAGTTGATGATGATGATGATGATTGCTGCCGCAGTAAAGTGGTGGAAACTTTACTGAAGGCTTTTTACGGAGATTTGAAACCAACGCGAGAAGTCACAATTCACTCTAATATTTCACTTTCCTACTCTAGTGCCTGTTTTCTAAGACGTTAAGTATGTCTAAAAATCCACCATGTTTACACATAAAAACTTGAGAATACTGTGATGCGTCCATCTTCGCGTTGACGCCAAAATTCCTGACATTCACAATTTGCACACATTACTCAGCTAAGTTACCGTGTCTGGGATCAGGGACTTTCACTCACTAGCGCAACTGGTCTACGGGTACGACGGGGTTTGTTAAGCTATTGCATAGCTTCTATCGCGGGCCTTGAGCGTGGAGGCCGAATCTAGAAATTCTGTAACGAAAAAAACCTAACACCCCGAAGCTCGCACGAATCGAGCCGAGCTGCTCCGAAGTAGCTCCGCTTAACGTAAGTAATTATAATTGCATAAGTTGATAAAAAATGCTATGCAATAGCTTTACTGCGGCAGTCCCCGAGTGCCACACGTCTTTTTTATATTTTATTTTTGTTTTATCAATTCTATACAGTGTGTTAAAATAATACGGATATTCGGAGGCCATCATCGGTTTTTATGTCGGACTGGGATTCTCGGATTCCCCTTCTTGGTTCCTCAGATGTCGAGCTGTAAGCTCGCCTAAGGCGAATATGTAGATAATAACACTGTGCCAAATCCTAATTCTATTATGTTTTAACGCCAACAGACACCATACCTACTTATCTTTTTCCATCTTTTTCTATAAAGTGCGGAAATCCTCTTGGGTAGGTACACCTCCGCCGCAGCTGATTGGATTGGTTAATGTCGCACCAGTGCAGTGTCGGAGTCAAACGGACCAAAGCCGCACGCCGTCTTGGGTCATCAACTGCACTGGGTGAGATATTATGCTTTGGAATATTTCCCGCGCCGCACCACGACTTGGTGCCCTCGCACATACCTACCTATACTTTACCGAATTCCTGCAATTCCAAACAGTAAAGAAACAAGCGGGTAAAAATGAAACACACTTGGTATATTTAATAGAAATGTATTGATCTCTGTATCTGTGGTGTCCGCGGTGGCGCGGCGTGCCGGGAGTGCGGCTCGGACTAGGAGCGCAGGTAGAGGCGCGGCGTGTAGACGCGCGTGAGGTCGCGCTCGCTCATGGTGCGCACGCGCGGCTTCAGCTCGGGCACGATGGCGCAGCCCAGCACCGACAGCCCGTCACGCGCCCTGCACGCACACACGCACACTGCACTCAGTACACTCAGTACGGTCAGTACGGTCAGTACGGTCGGTACTCACACGGACAACGGCAGCGGGCTTGGGGGGCAAAGCGCCTCGGGCGCTCCTCACTCACACAATACAATAGAACCGCCACGTTCTACATGGGTCGTGGGCTCGTGGATCGAACGGTACCACATGAATGATGAAATGATGAAAATGCATGGGCATTGGGCATCCTTATCTTACCTAAGTATAACCCGCACCACGTATGTTGGACCTAAATCGTAAGACATATGAGGCTATACGAGGCTCTGGCGCCCGCGGATTGCTTTGTAATAGTCTATGCTTGGTGAATTTGAGTTCGTCTAACGCAGTAGCATCCCGTGCTATCCTCAAAAGACACCCAAAAAATTGTGTACTGCGCGTACAGGGCACGTTTTGAGCACATTTTAGGTCCATGATAGGTGGCGCGGGTTTATATCTAATTTCATTCAAAGAAAACGTTCCTTATTTTTAATAAGAAATTTTCGAAAAATCGCTTGCCACACCTACCCGGTAATCGAACCGACTAAAATCCGAAAAATAGCATCCAGTATTTTATTGCGTAAGAAACAAAACTGCATTCAAAATTTCTTAAAATGCCACACCCCAAAATCTTCCTAAACCTTTTCTTTCATGGATTTCCTTTTATTTAAAGTACCTACCAGGTTTGTTAGAGGGATATTGAATGTTCGATATATTAAACATTCGATTTAATTTAATGAACGTTCGAGTATTTGGATGTTCGATTTATAGTGGTCGATCAATTGATATTCGATTATTTGGCATTCGATTTGGCATAGTACACCCCTATAATTGACCCTATCGATTGACGCAATAAAATACAGGATGTTATTTTTTCGGGTCAATCGATAGGGTCAATTATAGGGATCACATCCCTCTAACGAACCTGGTAGGTACTTTAAATAAAAGGAAATCCATGAAAGGGAAGGTTTAGGAAGATTTTGGGGTGTGGCATTTTAAGAAATTTTTGAATGCAGTTTTGTTTCTTTTTAAAAATAAGGTAATGTTTCCTTTCAGTAAAACTTGCTATCTCCAGTATCAGGGTACTTTCCCTCCGAGTTAGGTCGAAAAATTCCACCGTGTATAGCTAAATATCTACGTCCTGATAATTATACTCGTAGTTTAGAGAAGTTTGTCCATAGTCCATAGTGCCTAACTTCTGAACACTTTATTTTATTTAAACTGTATTTTCACATTAAACCATATTTTTTATTAATGGCCAGTTAATTCCAAAACGACGCCAACTTTACCCAAACCCCTTTACGGAAACGTTTTTGGCGATTTCTGTCGTTTCTAGTACAACTCATACCGATAATATAATGGCCTCTTAGAGTCTTTTGATCTCCACGTGAAATAAGATCGATTAACATTTGCTGACTGAACGATTTTGCCAAAATCTGTGAATACAGTTCAGAATATCTCAAAATGTTAGAGACAGTCTTCTAAGAACGTTTGGCTGTAACTAGAACGGTTGAGGTACCGGCTCTTAATAACCCGTTTTAAAATACACGTGGGTCACGTGCGACGCGTGCGCCAATTGGGTCGCGTGCGCTTTACCTGATCGGCGCGTCCTCGTTGTCGGGCAGCCAGCAGTGCAGGGAGTACCCCCGCCGCGTCTGAAACAACCGCCTTCTGGGTGTAAATATGCTTGCCGACTCGACACTACCGCACTGCGCCAGGCGGCCCCAACCCGGGCCTGGGCGTCGGAGCCGACTGGCGCGGGCGGTACGCTCGTCACGGTCTGGGAGCGTTCGCTAAGTCATCCATCATCATCAACATTACTTAGTCCTAATTGCATCCAAAGCTTGCAGTTTGGTTCTCCTATTTTTGCTATTGATCTTAGCTTTTACGGGAACGCCATCCCTCGTACTGCCCGGTGTATCGGCTAAAAGGTGAGGTTGGCCTTATACCCCCGGGTGTTCCCAAAGTAAGTTTTAGTTATTTCGGAAATAGCACGAAGAATCACTGGATGAGTCAAGCAAAAATAATAAACGTTCGTACTCTCTTCAGTTCTCAGAGCACATAGTGCGCATCCAAGCGAAACCATGTGTCATGTGTTATTTGAAGGCATGTGTCATGTGTGTGGTGGGACGGCGTGTCGTTCCCAGGCCCCACTCGGCCCGCGCCCCGCGTCGCGCGTACCTTGACGGAGCTCTTGAGGCGGCTGCGCGACGCGCGGTACGTCTCCACGTCGGGCAGCTGGGCGCTTGACTTCCTCGAACTCTTGGATGCAAGAATTGAAGAATCTGCAAAGTTAGAGTTCTTGTAAAATTCAGATTCTTCTTCTTCTTCTTAGCGTTAATTTCCAGTCGCATCCGATGCTTTTCGCCTCGGAGTCTGGAGTCCGCTTTACCAGAATTAACTGCAGATTTGGCTAGACCTCGATATTTTCCGTGAAGCGACTGCCATCTGACCTCCACAACATTAGGCGATATCGAAGCTCTTCTTGTAATATTCAGATTATTTCTTTAGCAGGCAGGCTGTGCCTGGGCCCGCGAGAATGTTACGGGAGATATTACGTAATACCTAATTTAATAAAAAGAAAGGAATCGTCACTAACCAGTCAGGGCCCCGACCGGATCTTGAACGTTTGATAGGCACAGCCGAGAGCGGTGTTCGTAGCCGTTCGGTACACGTGGTCTCGTCACGACGCCGAGGCCGAGCAGTGGGCTGTGGGCTAGAGTGCTAGACCCGCGGCCCCCGTGAGGGCGCAAGTCAGTGCGGAGCAGTGACTGTGAGGCCTTACCGAGCGCCTCCTTCTTCATGGTGAGAGTGAGCTTGCCGTCGGCGCGCGCGGCGGGCAGCGGCGGCGCGCGCGGCACGGCGCACGCGCACTGCGCGCAGTGGCGGCACGAGCACTCCTGCACACGCACCGCACTTGTATACTCAGCGACAACATTGTAGCTTAACTCATTCTAATACTCGTTATTTTTATGTATTCCTTATACATTAAACTACAACATTATAAAAATTGCATATTGCCAAACAGGTTCTTTTGGCATTTATTTTTTTACTTAATTTAAATACTTATTTTTTTTTTTAATTTAAAAAGTCAGGGTTTGATTTAACCCCCGTAGCCACCAGCCAGGTCTGCAGCTTCGTTTTGGGGTCTCAGGAGAGTTGTGTGACAAGTTTTCAGCTTGCCTCAAAAAATCGTACCAGCTCTCAGATTGTGGTGGCTGGAGGCACGCAAAGCATCTTGTGAATTACACTTCTTTCATTGTTTTCCCAGGAGACAGGAGATTTTACAGAAGTTTGATGCCCCCTGTGTAACATTATAATAGCGACTGACGCGCATGTATCCTTACGTACACGACCCGACACATCTTCCTGTAAGACATGCCTGGGTGTCGCAGACGGTCCTATTAACGGTGAGATGACTGTTCTGTCAGAGAGCGTGTTGTTGTACCTGGCAGGGCTGCGGCGCGGGGTGCGGCTGCGGCGCGGGGTGCGGCTCGTGCGGGAAGCGCAGGCGCATCTCGACGTCGGCGGGCAGCGTCGCGCGGCACGAGCCCGCCACCGTCACCGACCACGCGCCTGCCGACACTCTGCACACTTTACAAGCCTGCCACCCTGCCAGTGCCAGTGCCTGCCGGACCCACAGTCGCTCTGTTTACGGTACTCAGGCCCTGGTCATCTATGTTCATATTCTATTCAATGTAGCGATTGCGGTCCAGAGGAATTCCATCGGAATCCCTCCGCCTCTCATTACGTAAAGCACCTCTCGTCACGAGTACCTATGTACCCTAGTTGAAGAGGATAACGAAAGTAGATATAATTTAGGCTCCGGATTATGACATGATACTTCTTATGACTAAGTATATAGGTAGTAGCCATGTGGTGTGGTGATGCAACCTATGTCTCTAGTGAGTGGTCCAAGAGCGCGTAACGCCAGCGCCGCGCCGCGTCGCGGTGTTAGATGAGGAGCGCCGAAAACCCAAATAGATATCCCTACTAATATTATAAATGTGAAAGTAAATCTGTCTGTCTGTCTGTCTCGCTTTCACGCCCAAACCACTGAACCGATTTTGATGAAATTTGGTATAGGGATAGATTAGACCTCGAGAAAAGACATAGGCTATGTTTGGTCGCGATAACCGACATCCACGCGGGCGGAGCCGCGGGCAAAAGCTAGTTAATTATATATGGCAAATTACTAGGAAACAAAATAGTATATTTACGTAGAGGGCGCTACTTTGTTCCACGAGCGAAGCGAAGGATTTTAGAATAGAATCCTGAGCATATGGAATCTACCGTAAAATCCTGAGAGTAGCGAGGGGTTCAAAGTACATCGCCCGAGGGAACAATAATTTGCTCTCGAGTCAAATACTCTACTTTTCATCCCCTTTCTATGAGAAAATATGTACTGAAACTAGTAATTCCAACAATTAGCGTTTAATTTCTATGAATGATATATGTTCTAAATTCATAGTTTAGATTATATATAACAAGGTAGTAAAATAGTATTTTGAACCAAGAGGGAAGTGAAGGTTTCTAAGAACCCCGAGCGTAGCGAGGAGTTCTAACGTAGAAACCTGAGCACAGCAAGGGATTCAAAGTACATCGCCCGAGGGAAAAATTTGCTCTCGAGTTAGAGTAAAGTAGAGTATATCTCTACTTTTCATACCTTTTCTATAAGGTACTGATTACAGAGAATAAAATTGTTTTCAAATGATTCTTTTTACTTTATTGTTGTTATAATTCTTAACATAATTGTAATATTTTGACGTTCAAAATATATTATGTGCTCTTTATGTGCCTAAACTGAATAAACGAAATTGATCCTTTGATACAAGGACAAAGACGAAAAACGCGGGCTTGTTTTTTTTATACTTTGCACGGGGCGCCGTGCCCTGCAGCCAACACGTGCCAGACAGTAATTTAAAAAAAAATGTGTGTTGTGTGACTGTGTGTGTAACTGTGAATGATATAAATAGGTTTATCAAATTCAAATCACTTTTCCGCCTGCTAAAAAGCTCTTAACAGAAAAGGGCTACTTTGCTCTCACTTATAGAGGAGCAAAGTGACACTTTTCGAATAGAAGGGATGAAATAGTAGATTGTAGCAAAATAGTATTTTTACGGCGAGGGCGCCACTTTGAACCACGAGCGTAGCGAAGGTTTCTAGAATAGAATCCCAAGTGTAGTGCGGGGTTCTAACGCAGAAACCTAAGCACAGCTAGAGGTTCAAAGTATATCGCCCGAGGGAAAAATAAACTTTTCATCCCCTTTCTATGAGAAAAATAAATATATATTGAAGCTAGTAATTCAAACAATTAGCGTGTGATGTCTATGAATGATACTTATATGTTCTAAATTCAAATCACTTTTCCGCCAGCTAATAAGCTCATAACAGAAAAGTGCTACATAGAATAAAAAATAAAAAAAGTTACGTGTTGCACTCGAGTGCATAGCCAGATTTTTCACCTTGTGCTCTTTTGATTCCCTCACTAACACTCAGAATTTAAATTTTCGGATCACTCGCTGCACTGCGCACGTGATTCAATGTTAGAATTCTGCGCTTGCTCGGTCATCAAAATTGAGCACGCGGTTTAAAAGCAACTTTGCACTCTTGTTTAATAAGACTATAATTACACTTTGTGGAATGGGAGAGGCAGTCGTGGTCACCTCCTATGGATCTCGCTGACGACTCGCATTCGTGTTGTTATGGAAGAGGACATTTCCTAATTTATGACATTGTTATTTATGCATTCTATTTTCCTTCTAGAAATCACGTAAGCGGCAAGACAGTTTTGAGTATCAATAGTGCACTACTCCGTGTTTCTGTCACTTCACTTCTAAGCGTGGGTTTACCTGGCTCGTCTCTCGCCTGATGCTGCAGCGCGGGGGGAGAGGCGCTTCCCGGGGAAGCGGCGGGCGGGGGCGCGGGGCGCGGGACGGGCGCGGGGGGGCGGCGCGCGGGGCGGCGCGCGCGTCCCGACGCCAGCCAGCGCGGCGCCAGCGGGCACAGCAGGCTGCTGCCGGACTCGCTGCTGTCGCTGGACGTGGCCGCCGCGCCGTCCCCGCATCCACCGCCCTTAAACTCTGGCAACTTAACAGAACGTATCGTCTCCTCCTCGCTTCGCTCCAGTGGAAAAGTTCTGCTGTTACGCTTTTGGTTAGTCTTCATATGGTCTTTTTTACGAGTGTCCCCGGGAGACAGCGCCATGTTGTCCCCGCCGGCCGCGTTAGGCGACACCTGGTCGTGAGACTGCGAGCGAGCGAGCGTCGGCCGCCGCGCCGGCTGCCGGTCCGGCCGCACGGCGCGCTTGCGGCGCTCGCCGCCGGGTTCCTTGCCCTCGCCCTGAGGAGCGCGCGCGGTGGTGACCGCGCGGCGTGGCGGCGGCTCGTCCGGTTGGGCATTCCTCTCGTTAGCACCTTCGTGTGAATGAAACGACGCTTAGATAATTTTAATCTTTTATTATTCAAACTCTGTTACATAAATACTTTCGTGAGCCTCGGCCTACTATAACGAATAAATAATTAATTTTACATTATACAACAACAACGGGTGCCGCTTTAAATAGTCTACACAGTACGTCATAACATAACGAAACGCTGACGTGAAACTCCGGCGAGTAAATCTACCGTGATAGCTACGTGTCCGTCGGCACTGAACGACAATAGGTAGGTAGTCGACGAGGTCATCGTCTCATCTCGTGTCGTGTCAACGAGTAACTAGCCAGTGCGGTGTTGAACTAAACGTAAGCGTCAATGCGTGCGGCCACTGGGCGGGCAGGGAACAAGCGGGGGTGCGGTGCAGCGGCGGGGGGCGCTGGTGCGCGGCAGGGGGGGGCGGTACCTTCCGCGGGGGCCCGGCGCGGCGGCGCGCTGCGCAGCGGCGACGTGGCCGCCGACTTGCAGCTCGGCGACGTCATGGTAGTCTGGTGCCTGGAGCGGAGCCCGCGTTTATCTGCATCGATGTCGCTCATGGGGGAGGTAGCCGCGCTCTTCGTCTCCTTGTATTTCCGATGGGTCTCGCTAACTGAGGGCCGCTTGGCTCTCGGTCTATCGCCATTATCGCTCCTCCGCTCCGCTCTAAGGGGAGAAATCGGGGGCGGTACATCGTCACACTCGCGTTCCGACGGTTCATCGATATGGTACTCTTCGACGATGTCGGGTGCGGAAGCGCGCCGGTTATACGAGAGGTCTTCGGTGCCAGAATCAAGACTGAGGCTGCTCCGCTCTTCGGGGATGATATCGAACACCTGGCGGAAGCGCAGCGAGTTGGCGCGCTCGCGGGGCGCGGGCAGCGAGGCGCGGCGCGGCGGCGGCGAGCGCTCGTGCTCCGCCAGCGCCTCGAGCAGCATGTCTGCGATTAATCTGTTCGTGTTGTCGTTGCGCTCTGTGCCGCGTCGTTCTCCCGACCACCGCCTATTATTGTTTTTTTGGGACTCCCCGTTAGGTGACTTCTGTGATCGTTCGGCGATCGGGACGGGAATACGGGATTTTTTATTCTTCGTGCAATGATTCTGATTCTCATCAGAGTTTGTATTTTCTGGTGAGCTTTGTGAGCCATTTACGTACTCCAGTATTTCAAGGATTTCTATACATTTGTTGCCTTCGTGTATCTCGGACTTCTGGTATATTCGCTTGGCCGTGCGATTGTCTGCGGCGGGCGATGGTCGCAATGACAACTTGCCGTGGATCTGGTGTTGTTCATTTTTTTCTGTCACCCTACTCTCCTTCGTGGCGAATCGGACGCAACCGTTTTTTATCGCCTTGAAGGGCTCCCGATCATTAATAGGCTCTAGCTCTTTCCTACGCTTGGTGACATTCTCATCGGATTTAACCGATAGCGTTTTGGTGGGCCGGTGCTTGATACGCATGCACTTGTACTCATCTTGAGCAATCTTGGCTATAACATCGTCGATGAGCGCGTTGACGATGGCGAGGCAGTCGCGCTCCAGGTCGCGCTGGCCGCGCGGCGCGTCGTGGCGGGCGCGCTCGTGCTCGCCGTCGCGGCGCTGCTGCCGCGAGCGCGTGCGCCGCGCGCACTCCATGCGCAGTTCTCTCTTGCGATGCCGCCGATACAGTCTCTGCTTTATTTTCTCGGGCATTCGGTCAGCAACGTTAACGTTCTCCTTATCACAGTCACATTCGTTATCTTTTATTCCTATAAAGAAAGATTCCGGCTTATCCCTGGGCGTACTATCGGTGCACATGTTTTCAGGTAAAAGGTCAAGAACATCTATAGCGGATCGCACCAGCTCGCTCCTCCTACCGCTGTAAGCCCTGCGCAATAGCACTGACCGTGGGGAGTTAGGATCGTCCAGACTATCGACTAGACTAGTGCATTCTGATCCGATGATATCAGCATCCTCCGAAGAGGAAGTGTTGACCTCCATGGAGTCTGTGTGAGGAAGCGCAGAGAAGCGGGGCACGACGGGGTGGTTACCTACGTCTGGGTAATAGTTGCACGTGCCTATGCCACTGATAACTTCGTACTGGCAAGGTCCGAGGTTGGCCGATGACTGTTCGTCCTGCGCCGCGAGCACGGCCTCGGCGTTGTCAATGAATGTATCGACGTCAGATATCTCAATATGCGAAATTTCAGGCATACTGGTGGGGTAGTCCGCTGGCGCTAGGCCATTTAACTCATCCTGGAACAGCTTCTGTATCTGTTGTAAAACGGCTTGATTCACATGATCGTGGCGAATATCGAAGGATTCGCAGGGACAACGAGTGCTCGAATCTGGGGCTGCGGAAGATACCACATTGTTGTTGGACTCCACACTGTGCACCTCTTCGCGAATGGTGAGAGCGTTGTTGCACGCATCGCGCCTTCCATCTTCATTAAACAACTCCTCATTGCCGAAAATAATTGGGTTGTTGGACGTAGGGCTCAAGTGCACTATTGTGTTCACTCCCGTGTTCTGTAATTTAACCTTAATCTCCTTCTCCACGATGCTTATCTTCCTGTTACTCCCGATCGACGCGCTCATACATTCAAGTTGATCTGTCAACGAGTTGAGACTCTCTACCAGAATATTGGAAACATACTCGTCGATATTTATGTTCTGTGCGCTCCTTTGCGTATGCGGCGGGGCTCTCAGGGTACTCGGACGAGGCTTGTCTTGTGTAGATGCATGGATGGCGGGCACTGGGTCCGTATTCAGTGTCTCTGATACGACAATTTCCAGTACTTCGTACGACGGTGCAGTCCCCACAGCGAGTGGCATATGGTACGGCAATAAGTTGTGGCCAACGTCGTAATTGTCCCCAGCGTGTTTACTGGTTGGTTCCTCGGCATGTTCATCGCGAGTCATTACAGCGAGCGGCCGAACTACCTCCAGTGCCTCTTTAGCGGTACATAACGAGGGAGAGAACGTATCGGACGAATCACTGAGCGTGCGTTCGTCGCTAATATGCCGTTCGTTCTTCTGAACCGGTGAGGTGGGGCCGGTCACGTAATTGTCGTCAATGGAATTAATCTCAACAGTGGTAGTCTCGGAAGATTGTCGCTCCGAATACTGAGCGAATACGTCCCTCCTCAGAGTCTCGGGCCGTTCATCGCACTTGGACATGTCACTGTCCGTGAACGCGTCCATCATCATCTCCGGGTGGTCCGCATGGGATCGGTACGTAGAGTCAGATAGATCGGTTCGCGCCGCGCGGTCACGCGACTCCTCTGCGCGATCGAAACTATTGCGCATAGCAGCGCGAAGCATCTCGTCACTGCCCCGGAAGTCGCGAGCCTCGAGCCGCTGGCGCTTAGGCGTGGCCCAGCCGGCCAGCGCGTGCGAGTCGCGCGACGACGCCGCGCCGCCCGACGAGTGGCGCAGCTCGGAGCGCGAGCCGTCCAGCGAGCGCGTCTCGCGCCCGCCGCAGCAGCAGCAGCCGCGGCAGTCGGCGCGGCCCCACAGGCGCCGCATCAGCGCGGACTTGCGCATCAGCTCGCGGTCGCGCCCGAAGCGCTGCGCGGCCTCCGGCGGCGGCGACGCGGACGCGGCGGAGCGGCTGGTGGCCGGCACGCTGTCCTCCGGGTCAGACCGCAGCTGCGCCAACCGGTACCTGCAAAATACACCAAGATTCTATCAGTAGGTCACCTCTGCCCCACCGCACTAGTACCGTCGGTATTTAATTCCTTCTGCACTACTCGCCCTGTAGTGTGGTCGGTGATTGCAAAAAAAGTGGCCGATCCGCACTACCAAGCCACACTACTAGTAATGCCTTGAAGAATATTTTCCCTCCCACAGACTACTTCAATAGTATGTAGTTATAGTACCTAACCCTTTTGCCTGACTTACGCCGCTTACGCGAAATGACCTAGGTACACTTTGTCCTCCAAACCATAAACGAGCTGCAAGTGCCACTCACTTCCTCATGATAGTCTCGGGCACGGAGTAGCGCCGCCGCAGCAGGCCGGGCGACGCGTCACGCCGCGCCTCCGCCGGGCGCATGGCGCGCGCGGCCGGCGAGCGCCTCACTGCTCGGCTGCAATCACAAATACCCTTACATTAATAACAATTAGACGGTACCACCACAGTACCACAACGAAAACTCGGCCACACTAACCATGCACCTACCATCAGGTGACCCGTGCCCGTGTGCTTGTGTGCTATCTTAGTGGCATAGAAAACACGGTCTGCCGCCTGACTCTCTCCTCTCCTACACCACAACTCACTGAATACACACTGACTAACCGTTTGAACAGATATTCGCTCCATGTATAATAAACATGTATACCTATACAGGCACCAGTGTCAACTTGACAAGATGAGTGAGAGCAAGTGAGAGTGACTCACGGCGAGTGCCACATGACTCATGAGCCGTGAGGCGGTGAAACAAGTGAATCATTCACAAGCTGATAAATATTCGCGCCCGACACCCGTCGCCCCTTGTGAGCGGCACTTCTAAGAATAAAAACAAAGCGGGTAAAAAGTAACTCCATAGGGGCTGTCCAATAATCACGTGAGGCTCAATTTCGGAAAAAATCACGAAACATCACCAGGGGGGAGGGAGGGGTATATTGAGTGAGATATCACGTGTATTTATTTTTTCTAATAACTCGCGATTTTTGTCACGATTCTTAGTTTTTTAGCATTTAAATAATGAGTAAAAAAATACACGTGATTTTGGCTAGGGGGGGGGGGGGGGGGGTACACCCATGTATGTATGAGTATGACGTTGACGTAAGGTAGTTATTAGCGCATTACCTTCACAGTTCACAGTGTTCGGTCACAGATTATCTTAATGGACAGTATGGACACTCGCCCTCGGGCCCCGGGGCCCGGGCCCGCAGCCACTGCACTCACCTCTTAATGCACATACGTGCGTCTGCGTACCTATACACTAGAAGAGGTATACGAATACCGAAATGTAAAGCAAACGTACATTATGTACCTACAGTCAGCATCATATCGATTGCAGCTGCTAAAAACCGCAAAAATGTCTCAACAATAAGAATTGAAATTTATTTCAGCAAACAATTTGTCATTTTTAACGAAGCAGCTAAAGCGCCAAAACTGCCAAAAGTAACTCAGCAGTCAATGCAAAATCATTTAAGCATTCAGTTATTCAATTTGTTCTTCACATCCAATAATTCAAATATCGCCGCATCCGATGTAGCAATATTATCTACGCAGTCATGATGTTCAAAATTATGTCAACATTTTGGAAAAAATAAAGTTTATTGATTGTTTATTAAAAAGGTCCTCGAGAGCGTATGGCACCCGTGATGGTATTTATTTATTTATAAATGGTAATAAAATTGAAAAGAAAGAAGACAGTTAAAGAATAAACTGTTTATTGTTGTTTAATGGGGAAATGGGGGCGAACAGGGGGAATGTTTGTTGTCGCGTTATTTATGATTTTTGGCTGAAACATCGAGGACATGTTTCCTTACAGGTTGTTGTGGAAATGATGCCTCGTAAAGGTGAACTTCTTTCCTATAAACAAAACAGATGAGAAAAACGGGACATCATTATTTTTTGGTAGTTTATCATCCAGCATCTGTTTAAATTATGAAGATAATGTACCTATCATATTTTGAAATGTTTTTTTATGGTTATCAGATTTGATTGAGGGTAAGTGCCAGAAGGGATAGGGTTGTTCCTCTGCCTACGCATTCGAGGGTTTATAGGCGCGAGTGTATGTAGGTACCAGAAAAATGTGGTGAAGGGTACCTACTTTTTTTTTTTATCGTGCGAAAAATCCCCGCGGATACCTCCCCCGCCGGGGTCGGAGGACGAGGTTATGTCGGACTCGAACCGACTAAAACGCACGCTGTCTGTGGGCCGTCGGTTGCCGGAGGTGAGATTGTCATAGCCATATCCCTCGCACCCCGGCCGTGGTGAAGGGTACTTAATCATACTCTTTTCTCCGTGTGGAGGGAGCTCGCGAGGTCTACGAGTAGTTCTAGTCGGGAGTGAGTTTGATTTTAGGGTATTTCTAGTTGAGTTGGAATCATGAAATTTTAGAAGAAGCAAGGTCTTACAGCACAAGTAAAGGGTAGAGTTCGAACACCGTAAAGTAGCTACCCGTACCCTCCCGTACCGTACCGTACTGCTACCGTAGATAGGTGGATTTATTTTTATACCACTTAGGTGGCAGACAAGCACACGCCCCACCTGATGGATATGCAACACCAGGGACGTCACACTCGCGCTGCCGACCTTGAACAATATGGTGATGGATGACCTACATATTTGCGGTTTTCGATCTTTGCTCTTTATTTGTGCTATAAGATCTTGCTTGTTCTAGCTCAACAGGAAGTAGGTTTCCTAAAATTAAACTTCCAATTCAATGCAAGTCAAGTGCATTGCCGTTATGTAGCACAAGTAGGTCCGCGCTTCAATTCAGTTCCGCAAGGAACCCTGAGTGCGCGAGCCCATCTCCACTTGACCGATTTTAATAGATAAATTGCATGATCTTTAACTTTGTCGAGACATTTTTATGATAAAACTTATCGTTTTGCTGAAAATTGCGAAATCACCGTTTTAATGTGCCTATACCTTAGACCTCGGAAAAAAGAGTCATTCACCATCTCGCGATCGTCAAATTCGCGAGCGCGCGCGAGTTAGCAACTTTTGATTTCGAATTATTTTTTCGTCGTCATCTCGCGCGCATGCCAAAGTATAGTCAGATAAAAAAGGATTAAAGAAAACATGAAAAAGAAAACTAATGTACACTCGCGTCTTTACCTGCATTGGTTGATGCACTGTGAATGTTTTTTTTTTTTCATCTTAGATTTCGATATAGACTTGCGAAGTGAGACTAGGCCACTAGGGTAGGGTTGCCATAAGTGTGGGGACCCAGACCGGGACATTTGAAGAAAAATTAGTAAAGGTAGAAAAATAGGAACTTTTATTACAACAACTTTTAACACTGCCATTAAACAAGCGTTAAACAAGCGGGCAGCGACCCGGGCTTCCTATGTTTTCTGAAAGGCGAAAAATTATCAGAATTAACTTCTGATAATTGTACAAAATATTTTGACGAAATCAACATTAAGTTAAAAATCATCTTCATGTAGACGCTTTCTCCCGATTGCATCCCTGGCCAAGATGACCCCGGAGCTCAGGGTCCGCCTTCCGGCTCTTCCTCCTCCACTTGACACGATCTTGGGCGTCCATGGTAGTGAGACCATTTGCACGCATATCACTCTCCACGACGTCAAGCCAGGACTTCTTGGGCCTATCCCTTCTACCTGGACCCGGCGGGGGCGCCATTGTCAGGCATTTGCTACCCACATATCCTAGCGGTTGCCACAAGACGTGGCCGCACCAGCGGCTCTCTTGCATTTTATCTGCGATGTCATGAACATGAAGGCTGCCGCGGCTGCAAGAGTTCCTCACGCAGCATTTTTATCTCCGTGACATGCAGCTCTTACGTGCTTACGCTCTTGCTCTCACAACCATGTAAGAGGACAGGCTTAACGATCGTCTTATAGACCTGCCCCTTCAACCAGACTGGCATTTTGGGATCACCCGTGACGCCAGTCATTTCTCACCACCTGGCCCACGCGGAAGCAATGCGTGCCCTGATGTCGTAGTCGATTTCACTGGTCACATGACGTACAGATCCCAGGTGCTTAAACCGAATCATCGCCTATGCGGACCGGTGTGAAATCTGTCGAGTTAAACGCTAAACTTTCTGTCATCGCTATATTTAGCTTCATACCACCGTTCTCAAACGCTTCCTTCCACTTTCACGTGTTGCACCAATCTGCTCCTGTCCGCGTCCTTCAGCGCAATATCATTAGCATACACGAGCAACCACGGAGGCTGCTCATGTGGTTTTCTGATACTGTCCAACAAGACGTCTAATACCGAGCTGAACAAGTAAGGACTAAGGACGGATCCTTGGTGTACTCCGATGGTGATGGGGAAGGCTTTTGAGTCACCAAAAGCACTCCGAACCACGGAACCAGAATCATGATACATATCTTGGATGGTGTCAATGTAGGTCTCTGGAACTCCCTTAGCCCACAGTACCCACCAGATCACCGCGCGAGGAACACAGTCGAAGGCCTTCTGCATGTCTAAGAATAGGCAGTGCAGGGGCGTGTTCTTCGCCCTGTATTTCCCCAACACAATCCTTAGGGCGAACACCGGATCCATGATCCCGGGCCCGGGACGAAACCCATACTGACACTCCGAGAGTGTACTCTCCTGTCGGATCCGGGAGTCGATTATCTGCTCATAGAGCTTCATGGTGTGGGACATTATCTTTATACCGCGGTTACTACCACACTCCTGCACCGATCCCTTGCCTTTGAATACTGGCGTAATGAAGCTCAGTCTCCACTGGCTCAAGATCTCACGGTGAGAAGTATGCGGATATACAGATTTGTTAGAATACTCACACCACGAGCACTCAATGCACCCATTGCCTTCCAAGCCTCGATGGGGACTTCGTTGAGGCCAAGTCTGTACTTCTGCAGGCGTTATCGGTGGCACTAGTCCTTGTTTCGGAAAGAGGTCTGGTGGATAGTGGAAGTATGAGCGCCATCTGTCCTTCATCGCGTTTTTATCGTAAAATCATTGGCCCCGGGGTCTTTATTACTCATTAACATATTCATGTATGGAAAAATATCAGCGCTTTCGTCGTTCTATCTACGTATTAATAGCCTAGCTACTTAGTCGCGTTTATTGTAGGTATATTACTGTTTACCAACCAAGTCCAGCTCTCTAATATAATACTAAAAATGTTTAACCGGGACAATTTGCTTATTGGCCGGGACGCCGGGACACCAGGCCTCAAACGGGGACATGTCCCGGCGTACGGGGACGTATGGCAACCCTACACTAGGGGGACACGGTCGGTATTATGATATCTGTTACGAGTAGCTATGTTATCTTAATATGCGTCGTATGAAATTAGATTTTTTTTTTTGCTTATCTTTTACTTTAGGCTGTATTTAAGATAAATTTCATAGGTAATGTTTCACATATTACACTAGTTAAAATATTTACAAGAATATAAAAAGAATTTAGCTATATAGGCCGCGGTAGCCTAGTGGTATGGGTAATGGACTGCTGAGACGAGGTCTCGGGTTCGATCCCAGGTTTTACCATGGCACACACCAATGACTTTTCGATGCTTTTCGAAGTTATGTGTGTATTTATCGCAGGTTTATAAGTGCCCGGTTAATGGCAATAGGCTCGCCACCTATTACATTGGGACCTAAACATAAACGGCGAAATGTGGGTGCTAGCACCTCTGCCTACCCCTTCGGGGATACAGGCGTGAGTTAATGTATAAAAAGAATTTATTGTAATTTTTATTTTATTACATAATTTTTTTATGATATTTGTAATTCATTTTAAATTAGTGTAGTGTTTTAATGTATATATTTATTGTAAAAATATTAAATAAAGCTATTATTTTTATGCTATGCTCGGAGTCTCTCTGCGAGATCGAATCAGAAATGAGGAGATCCGTAGAAGAACCAAGGTTACCGACATAGCCCAGCGGATTAGCAAGTTGAAATGGCAGTGGGCAGGGCACATAGCACGGAGGACTGATGACCGATGGGGTCGAAAAGTCCTCGAGTGGAGGCCACGTATCGGCAAGCGCAGCGTAGGACGTCCACCCACAAGGTGGACAGACGACCTCATTAAGGCCGCGGGAACGCGCTGGATGCGAGCCGCTACCAACCGGTCCTATTGGAGATCTATAGGGGAGGCCTATGTCCAGCAGTGGACTTCCTATGGCTGAAATGATGATGATGATGATGATTATTTTTATTGTAATAAAAAATGGATAAATAGTTGGGGTAAGTAGTTCGGGTATCGAATAATTCCTCCTCATCGATTTTTACTGGTAAAGTGCCCAAAAGTGCAGCATTGCGCCGTCGGATGGTAAGGTTTTTTTTTTATGCCAAACTAATTTCGTATCTTTTTCAAGGATCGTATATTTTCCACAAACTTTTTTATTAGACACTTATTATTATTTATTTAAAATATACCTAATCGATTACTATAAAAAACGATTATTTATTTCCCACGCTTCCCCAAAAGTGATTTCAGGAGTATTTTTACTGTGCATTCCTTAAAGTAGGTATGTATGTTACGGGCAACTTGAGAAATCTGGTTCCTATGAATAGTAACCGGCCTGTATACATAATGCCCTTCTCACATGGGCAATTTGATAAAGTTTCATTTCTAATCACTTTTCCCGCCTCATATTATGTCCTTATAAATACGTTTTGGGCAAAATGATAAAAAAATGAAATGAAGCGTTTTTGTTTATTAACGTTAAAAAAAATACCCAACCTAACCTGGGGTGTGGATATACACCAGTACAGTGCAGTAAAATTTTATGCATTTAAGTTAAGATTGCCGTTTAGTAAAAATGTGGCAGCCTTTTGTGTTTTTTATGTATTGTGGAGGTAAGTTTTACATTTAGCTTAGGTATAAAAGCTATACAAATAGAAAATTGAGTATCTGTAACTTTAAAATAAGAGACAGAGCTACTTTTGCATTTATATTATTAGTATGTATACGAGATACCTCAAAAACTGTGTTTTCTTTTACTTCAAACTCAAGTCGTATAAATCTATATTGAGATGGCCAAATTTTGTTACGCATTTTCAAATAATTAATGTACGTGAACGCATGCTTAAGTTTTCTATTTTTCTATACATTTCTTTATAACATAATGACAAAATAATAGCTTCTTCCACGTCCATTTTCTAAGCTCTGCCGAAACAAACTGACAAACTCTCGTAAAACGCGGTAGCGCTTATACCTCGGGATCGGGACCCGTATCTTAGACCTGAATAACGAGACTAACGAGGTCCTGGCTTCCGCCGTAGCACCCCATGCTATCCTCAAAAGACACATTTTAGGTGCAAGATATAATGTCCCGAGTAACCACTGACCTCCGTTAACGCGCGTTACATGTGAAGCTAGCCTAAAATATCTTGTACATTTAAAATAGGTACCTAATTTAATCTATTACAACGTTTTTGTAGCTGACTGTACACAAATACGTCATATTTTCACAAACGCGCGAGTTGATAACACAAAAATAATTCAAAATCGAAAATTGCCAACTCGCGCGCGCTCGCGAATTTGACGATCGCGAGATGGTGAATGACTCGGAAAAAATTCCGGCTATCGGAATGATGAGGACTTTTTATATTTCTTGTAATAAGGATTATTACAAGACTAATTTTCACCTGGGTGCTCTTCGTGACGTTCACACCCCTTAAACGTGATTACAATACCTTTCTGACTTCTATGATCTGATCTCACTACAAATGGGGCCATACCTGAATTCACCCACTGAGAAAATTCAACCTGGCCTCATTGTCACCACATAATAAATAATAGTCGTATGTTTGTATGAGTTTAGTGCATAAACTTTGTTAGCTCCACTCCACCGCACCGCCGCGCCGCCGCCGTCAATGTCTCGACCGGGCACCGCGCTAATCTGTGACCGCGCGACCTGTACGGTACTCTATATCCGAGGTGAACTGCTCGGTGGCACCACACTTCACCACAGGCACGTCGCTGTCGGCACTCCTGCACAAATAGCTGCTCACACTCACGGCTAGTTCCGCTCACATCGCACATCGCGCCTTTTGCTGTATGGTTATGAACAAGTAATGAAAGTATAGGTAGGTACTTACGAGTGGTGTAGTGGAAATCTGATTAACAACTATCGATCTCGTGCACTCACGAGATAATGTTTAGTGAAAAGGAACCATTGAATAAACATGAGAGAAACATGTGTAGGAACGTACTGTACTTAGTGGAGCATGACAGCAACCAGAACAGAATTTCAAACGGTGAGCGTTGGGAGAACACTTCGAGTAGGTATGGTTCAGTGTCGTGTCAAGAAAACTTGCAGAGCAAACCGACGATGACCGAGTTACGAGTCTCGAGGGCGGCTTCTACTTCTACACAAAGTACGAGTAGGTAGGAAGTTGATATTGTGCAGTTATTTTTTACTTAGTGTTTGGTCTGAAGTCTTTTTGGGTTGGTTTAACTTGCCTAGCTATCTGTGTATGTGATATGTGACTGTAGCGTGTGTGCAGTTGCACCGGAGGAACTGTTCGGCGGCTCGCGAGTCGCGAGTCGCGGGCACACGTGGAGCCACGCGGCGCGTCCACGGCGGTCTGCGGTCTGCCACAAGGCCACAACAAGCCCCAATACGATACGAATACCGATATTCCATAATTTATTTCAGGCCAGAGCGATAGCGCCGTGAAAACTTTGCTTTCTTAGATGCGATACATCGCCGTTCATGTACAACGGCGGAATATTCATTCAAAGCAAAGTAGCAACGCACCGTTCACATATTATTATATATACTCGACATATTTGCGCTGTATGCAGCCGTCTTTCTCTAAAATCTATACTTACTCTACACTACACTATGTAGACTGTAGAGTACTCTACATCAACAACGCCAAAACACGTTTTCGCACATTTTGCGGACGCAAACACGTATGACTGAAGAATACCTACTTACCTAACCTATTTCAATAACCAATATATTGATGTTTTACTAAGTAAGTAAGACCCGCCTATTCGATAAGTACTCAACTCTCGCACCCCACGTCGTAATTTGTTGCTAATGTCCTGGAGGTATTGCTCAGGCTCACGTCAACTTACTGCACCAAAAGTGAATCGTCCTCAGGGCATTGAAAATGCGTCAGGCGTCAGGGCCGCCGGCCGGTGCCGGGCCGTGGCGCCCGTGGCGCGGGACGCGACGGTTGACGAGCATCTCACGTGCGTCTAATTATGTCTGTTATGTTACAGCTTGGCGACCGCGGCTCTTAGCATAGGCCGTCCAATGTACAAATATAGCACTGTGAATCATAGGCATGCCACGGAGGCGGTTTACCTTCGTACTGCGTAAGGCAAACTGCACCTAGCTATGTCTGACTCTGAATGCAATACAAACTTGAGTAAATGGAGCCAGTATCCTGCGCGCGGCGCACTATTACTTGCGTTGTGCAACAGCCGCAACAGCCACTGTTAGCTTTCATTTTATTCCACTCACTGAGTTCATTTATTTTACCATGTTTCTTAGAGAGATTTGATCCTTCCTTATGGTATGCTTATGGTTGACACTATCGATTGATGCCATGAAAATACAGAATGTTACTTTTTCGGAATTTAGTCGGTTCGATTACCGGTTGTGGCAAACGATTTTTAAAAATCTTTGAATGCAGTTTTGTTTCTTTAAAAAAATAAAGGAATGTCTCCTTTAACTAAAATAAGCCAACTTATGGATTTAAGGTAGTTTCCCTTCAGGGCCCGACTTATTTTTCCACCCTGTATGTATTAGAAAGTATACAGGTGGAAGATTTTAGGTACTAAATACTGGAGATAGCTAATTTCACGCAAAGAAAACATTCCTTTATTTTTAAAAAGAAACAAAACTGCATTTATAGATTTTGAAAATTCGTTTTCCATGCCCGGAAATCGAACCGACTAAAATTCGAAAAAGTAACATCCTGTATTTTTATAGCATCAATCGATAGTGTCAATCATGAGAATCAAATCTCTCTAACAAACATGGTAAATTAAATGAAACGAAGTCCATAAAATCTTAAGATTTTAAAGTCTTATAAAGTCCATTCCAATTTCCAACAGACATAGTACCTACTTTTGTTCAAGAAGCCATCACATACCATATCAACAATAAAGTTATCTTTGACGCCATTTATTTATTAAAATGAGTACTAAATGACTGACCATTGATTTCGATTTAGAATGTAACGTTATTGGGTAACTGCATGAAGTACTCAGGTCTCCCGATTTAGGTCCAATACGTGTCTAGATCTTGAGGTATACTTGGTTGGGCTTGGGAACCTCTGCGTGGTACGCCACATCGCACCCTGTGCAACGAAGATGGCGAGAGAGTTAGGTACCTAATTGGTTCGCCTTATATGTAATACGTTAATTGAGTTGAGCCTTTTGAATTAAGCTGAGACGGCGCGGCGTGCGATTTCAGTGGGTTCGAGTCCGACATAAATACCCCAGCTGGCCAGTGGGGGTGTCCGTATGAAAAACAGGGACAAGTAATTTAAATATGGAATTTTATTGTTAAAAATGATAATCTGATGGGTCCTTGAGATAAGTTCTTTATTTTGTTAAATTTAATTTAAGAAATTAATTTTCAAAGATTTCCTTTCATTTAATTAACTATGTTTCCTAGAAAAATTCCCCAAATCCTTTTAATTTACACTATTGATTGGTGTCATAGAAATACAGGATGTTGTTTTTTCGGATTTTAGTTGGTTCGATTACCGGGTGTGGCAAGCGAATTTCAAAAGTTTATGATTGCAGTTTAATTTCTTTTTAAAAATAAAGGAATGTTTCCTTTGAGTGAAAGCTATCTCCAGTATTTAGAGAATTTTCCCTCCAGGTAAGGTTAAAATCTTCCACCCTGTATATCGTATCGATGTTAGAAAGACACATTCAGATTGTTTACGTTTAGATAACGACCATACAACCAATAGACACCGCATTACAGGCGATCGCGCGTTATCGGTATGACCAATCAAAAGGCGTTCCTTGCCTCTTCCCCGCTACTCCTACCTCAGCAAGTTGCCAGAAATTGTTTGTTCGTAAAATATGAAACAATAGGTGTAGTATTGGGTGTATAGTCGCTGCGTTTAGATAAGCACCTAGCCGAATGAAGCATAGTTCCAAATTCCAATATTGAACATTTGAACATTAGAGCTTGATAATGTTACTGACCTCTGGGTGGTGAGCGAGCGCGGCTCCGCCCACGCCTCGCGGATGGTGCTGAGCGCGTCGCGCAGCGCCGGCGACGCGCCTCGGCCCGCGGCGCCTGCAACAAGAGCGCCTCGCGTCACCTCACGTCACCTCACATATCCACACACGCGATGAATTAATGCTACGATATCCCGCTTCGCTTGTATCTCTATCTCCGTCCCAAAGCAGTTGCGGTCGGCTTTCCAGTCTATCTATCGCCCACAATCCATTGGCAACCAACCACCCATATCTTTTAATCTATCTAATATATAAAAATCAATGCCACTTTTCGTTGTTAGCTTATAACTCAAGAACGGCTGAACCGATTTGGCTAATTTTAGTCTTGAAATGTTCGTGAATGTCCAGGGAAGGTTTAAAAGTGCAGCGGGAACGGGAAAAATATGGCGGTACGAAGTTCGCCGGGACAGCTAGTCTATTGTATAAACGTAGTACCATACTATATTTTAGATAATTGTACTATGCAATGCAATATAATTTCAAACTGTTCTTGGTAGTAACAGTATTAATAAAAAAAAATAAGCACTAACGATTATGAGCTCCGTTGGTAGTAGGTAATAAAAATGTATGAATAAAAAAAGTATGAAAAAAAAATTATGAATAGTGATTATTATTCTGACGGATACTATAAATCGATAGTAAGACAAAGAATAGGATTTAGAATTTTATGTGAACCAATATGGACCCCTTTTTAAGGTTCCGTAGCCAAATGGCAAAAAACGGAACCCTTATAGATTCGTCATGTCTATCCGTCTGTCTGTCTGTCTGTCTGTCTGTCTGTCTGTCTGTCTGTCTGTCTGTCCGTCCGTATGTCACAGCCACTTTTCTCCGAAACTATAAGGCCTATGCTGTTGAAACTTGGTAAGAAGATGTATTCTGTGAACCGCATTAAGAATTTACACAAAAATAAAAAAAAAGCATTAAATTTTGGGGGTCCCCATACTTAGAACTGAAACTCAAATTTTTTTTTTCATCAAACCCATACGTGTGTGTGGGGTCTATAGATAGGTCTTTAAAAATGCTGTTGAGGTTTCTAACATATTTTTTTTCTAAACTGAATAGTTTGCGCGAGAGACACTTCCAAATTGGAAAAATGTGTCCCCCCCCCCCTCTAACTTCTAAACTAAGAGAATGATAAATCTAAAAAAAATATATGATGTGAATTGCCATGAAAACTACTTACCACTAAAAATTGGTTCGAACGAGATCCAGTCAGTAGTTTTTTTTTAAATCGCCTTTGCTACTACGGAACCCTTCATGGGCGAGTCCGACTCGCACTTGACCGATTTTATTCAATTGTTTTGTCAAGCAAGGAAAGTGAACGTATATGACGAAGTAATTAAGTACATTTTAAAGTTTTATTTAAAAGAAGGTAAAATTGCGACGAACGCCACGAATAAAATTTGTGCTGTTTACGGACCTAATCCGGTATTGATAAGAGTGGCATAAATATGGCTCAAGTGTTTCAAGTCTGGAAATTTTAGTGTGAAAGATGTATGGTGGGATTGGAAAGAATTTGTCCACTATGAGCTTTTGCCGCCGGGTAAATCTATCGATTTTGACCTCTACTATTAGCAACTGATGAGTTTAAAAGAAGGAATTGAGAAAAACCGGCCGGGGCTGGCGAACAGGAAGGGCGTGGTGTTCCATCATGACAATGCTAGACCGCACTCATCTATAGCCACTCAGCAACAATTGGAAGAACTTGGCTGGGACGTGTTGATGCATCCTCCGTATAGCCCTGACCTTGCTCCATCAGATTTCCACCTGTTTCGGTTACTTTAGAACTCTTTAGGAAGCATAAAGTTAACCTCAAAAGCTTAAAAAAAATGTTTTTCTTTTTATGAAAAATACTTTTGCCCCGACCTAATAGTAGGTACTATACTACGTGTAAGATGGCCCAGTAAACCAATTTCTTTCCACCCCGGCAATTAATTTATTTGTGTTCGGTACCAAATGTCCCGGGGTTATCCGGGATTGACATGACTCCTCAGTACCGGGAATTGCAATTCCTAGCTGCGGCCACAGCAGGTGAAAGTGAAGGTCCTTTACCAGGCTACGGCTCCGCGCAACGGGCGAAAAAAGCAAGTCAATCCCATGGTAAATTTAGGTATGATAGGTATATTAGGTATTCATCGCTGCGGTCACAGAATTGTTAAGGAATTCTCAAGAAACGATCACAAATAACTTTGTTTAATTAGTACTAAATAAATATTTGCCTCATATGAAATGCCAACGTTTACTCGTTAAGTCGTAACACAGCTCTCTACGCCACGCGCCACGTCTCTTTAGATTAATAACACGTTGTCACCCTTAAAGGCTGTATGTTATGTAGGTGTATCGCAAACCGCATACCACAACAAGATATTACCGCCTCTTTTGACGGTGAGGACTGAGGACATACATGGGTACACACTTCCGCGTCGTCTTTATTACGGTAGAAGTCTTCTGTACTTCACAAGACTTTAGGAAGAGGGGAAACACGTGTATGGTAAGAAACTTCAGGTCTTAATGGTGTGGCAGAAGTAAGAGTTCTTGATGGAATATTCTGCACCATATGCGGGTGACATCTAAGTCCTGAACGTGTTGTCCTGTGCAGGAAAGGAGAGAGTGGGGACTAATTGCAAGAGCTCATCAGAACATTCACCATGGTAGAGACGATAAAATACTGATCAGACGCAACATCTCTCAGCCAAACAGGCAAACAGTCACTCTACAATACATATTCTAATAATCGATCAAATACGCATGCAAACTTGAATCGATTAATAATATAATAATAATAATAATTGTTTATTGACTTAAAAAAAGGAACAAATCAGGCAAGTAGGTACATAATAATTATGGTCTTAAAGTTAGGGTACATTTTGATATTCACATTTAAGTGTATTACTTACTGGTTCCCAAACTAAGCTGAAGCACAGATTAATAAATAGTTGTATTTTGGGAGAAAATTTTAACTTGAGTGTCGTGTACCGAGTGGTGTGGTTACATCACTATATGTCTAGAGTGGACCTCTTATTTTGCGATTCTACTTCAAAACTTTATCATGTATGAATGGCTTATAACAATTTAGGTAGTGTACATACAGACATTAGTCCATTCTATACTATACATACAGTAGGTATGTATGTATGGGTTCCTGTCACGTTCACTGAACTCTGAGGTAGCCAATTATGGCGGTGTTTTCGTCTGAAGAAACGAATATTAAAGTAAACGCGGCCGCGGGACCTACATCGAGTGCGATGACATCACTCCGGGGGGGCAGGGGGCGCGACTGGGGACTGGGCAGGGGCACGCGGCCCGCTCGGGGCACCGCCGCCAGGGGGAGGTGGTGCCACACACAGCGAACAGAACTACTGCAATTACACTTGCATTAACTATTAGGTTAGCTAAGTTACGTATAAGCGCTGACTTGCGTTTGCAAATTCCCGGGACTGAGGTGATACCGATTTCCCGGTACCAGACCTGCCAGTCCCGGGAAATGCGGTACGGAATACAAATAAATGAAATGGGTACCTATTGCCGGGGTAGAATGGAAATATTTTACTGGGCCACCTGCCACCTTACACCTCGGCATTCGAGACGCGAAACTGTACGGTTTTAGTCGCTTCGAGTCCGACATAACTGAATAATCGTCCCATTTATGTATCTCAGTTATGTATATTCCAAGAAAATTGGGTATACATATTACCATGTAAGATAATAATTAGCGCCCCGGTAATGGGTCGACCCACTGGGACCACGGGTAAACAGTGTAAACACTGCATTAAATCAAGTCGCTGCTAAGATCAATGCTCTGCAAAAACATTCCAGCCGGAATCTTGTTAAAGGGAACCCTCGCCACTACCTACCTACTTCTGTTTACCTACCTATTTATCTGTTCTTATTTGTTGGTAATACAATACGTAGTACTACTCGTATTACTTATTCTGTGACTCCGTGAACGAACGGGGCCCGAAGCACAGAATAAATATAGGTACATACAGTAACTTATCTTCATATAAACGGACGAAACGCGTCCTATACCTACGCGCCTCGATCTTGGCATGCGCTCGGCAAGCAACCGGTCGGAACCGGCCAGGAATGTCCCGCAGCGACGATATCGTTTTCAAACAGTTATTGCGCAATTTTTTTTACCTGCTAGAAATATAATAAATATATTATGAATGTTTGTGTGAATACACATCACACAAACATTCATAATATATTTATTATAGGTATATCAGAATACGGAATAAACGGTTTATTCAGTATTCTGAGGTGTGAATATAATAAATATAAATATTATAGGTAGGTATAAAATGATTTTACTTATGTACTAGTGGGTAGGTACCTACGTAATTTGTGTCTTTGATGGAATTCTTTTTCTCTTCCCGAATAAAAGGCCTGGATTAATAAATAAATTGAGTAAAGTGTTTGACACAAGTAAACTACCTATACTCCATTCGGTTAGGTACTTAACCAAAGGTAAACAATATATTGTAGCCACTTTTTATAAAATCACATAATATATGTATTAAACATTAAACAAAAAAACTAGGCTAACTAACTTAACTGACTAACTAGTACCTACCTAGTTGGATTTCGGATTACAGTCTCTTAGTCTAAACAGAATAGTCTTCTTCATCCTAGCGTTAATTCCCAGTCGCATTTTCACCGTCGAAGTCGCTTTACCAGTCTTAACTGCGGATTCGGCTGGACCTCGATATTTTCCGTGAAGACACTGTCATCTGACCTCCACAACCCAATGGTGACATTAGGCGATATCGAAGCATTGCAGCTAGACGGTCGTTGGTGGCCGTTTTAGGGCTATCAATGTTGTTTACGTTTTGTTAAGTAGGTACTTAACCGAATGGAGTATAGGTAGATGGGAAGATCATGATACAGTAGGTAGGTACCTACACTTGTCTTTAAAACCTCGGGATATGTGTGCGTCACCTATGACCTTATAAACCTACCTAATAGAAGAAACGATAATAAACTATTCTATTCACAAAGTACTTAATTTGTTTAAATAAAAAATAATAAATATGTAGTTACCTACATATTTACAATCACATTAAAGTAGATATAACATCAAAATCAAAGTAGGTAGTAGGTTAAGCTATCAAAAACAATAATATGCATTTTTATTGAACACTTAGGTACTATTCCATTCACAAAGTATTTGATTTGTTTAATTAAAAAAATAATAGGTACATATTTATAATCACAAAACTATCTTATATATAATATAAGTACTTGATAGAAAGTTAAAGTCGGCAGTTGTAATCAAATTGCTGTGGGTGGGCAGCCCTATCGCATGTGTACGTACCGCGCGGCTCTAGGCACTTATCTCTAAAACAGGGATTCCCAAAGTGGGTTCCGCGGAACCTAGGGGTTCCGTAGAATACTCATCAGGGTTCCGCCAAAATTATCTTCGAAATTGCGTCAAATACTTATGTGATGAAAAGAACTCATTGTTGTTATGTAAGTAAGTAGGCAGTTAGCAAGAATTCAACCCGGACTATGGTACAGCAGGGCATCTGTGCAGCACATGTGTCAGAAACAATGCATGACGTTGTGCGTTGGCGCGCAGCGGGTGGTTTCATCCCTGACCCTCACCCGCAACCCGTTTCACAGTCGTCATCTTCAATTGTCTCTTATAATTCGTTCGACTAGTACGACACAGACCACGACACATTTTGAACCGCGTTACCGTGAGTGAAAAATTTAACTGTTGAATCCCTGTGAAAGTGGGATTAACTATACCTATAAAATAGTTCTCTGGCGCCAGCAAAGCTAAAACGACATTTTGATTCTAACCATAAAAATCTGAAGGACAAAGATATCAGTTTTTTTCAAAGACATAAAGAGACGTACGAAGCCACAGTGACGAATTTTCATAAATTTGCTAAAACTGATAATGAAAGTGCTAGTGAAGCATCGTTCAGCCTAAGCTACAGGATAGCCCGGTCTGGTAAATCTCATACAATCGCAGAGAACCTCATTAAACCATGCATATTAGAAACAGTCGGCTGCAAACTTGGAGAAGACGCAGCCAAGAAGATTGCAGCGGTGCAATGCTCAAACAACACTGTTTCTGACAGAATTCATAAAATATCCGACCATATTGAAGATGAACTTATACAGCGATTGAATGCTTCTGATATGTTTGCAATGCAACTCGATGAAAGTACAGATGTGGCTGGCCTATGAATATTACTTGTATTCGTCAGATATATCTTCAATACGACCATTGAAGAAAACTTGGAAACCCATACAACTGGAGAAGAAATTTTTAAGGTCATAGATTTTTATATGATTATACACAATATTAGTTGGAAAAAATGTATTGACGTGTGTACCGACGCACATACAGGTATTTGCTCGATCTACGCGGCCAAAAGTCCCATTATCAAAAATTCAATAACATTCATAAAAACTAGTTCCACGATCAGAATATGAACCCTGGCACAATACCCATGCTTTATCTACCTGCTACCTTACACCCCGCCTCTGTGGCATCAGTCGCAATTTGACTGTTTCACTTAGTGTGCGTATTTCTTGTTGGCGCTTTTCTAAACATCAAACTTTCGAAGTGTGTTTCTAAATTCTCAAGTTCTTCCTACGAATTGAAAGTGATGGATTCTGATGGACAAGGTAAAAGACTTATAAAATGCATAAATAAAATTATGATCAATTAACAAGCTATATTTTTTTTTGTAGTGATAAAAAACCCATTTTCACACCATAACTTATTTCAAAAAAAAAATCTTTGCTAGTGTTTTTGTTTATGTATCGGGTTAGATCCGGCTATAATTTTTATTGTAGGTTATTCTCTGATCCTTTACTTTGTAAATACAGTGAAAATCATCTCCGGATACGTCCGGATAAATACAGTTTAGAGGTATTGAAGAGATTCAGCTAAATATCGTTTAAAATAGGTAATATCTTTTAGTGACTTTCTACATTGTATTTGTTTATTTTAGGTTCAGAAGATGCATCAGGAGTAAGAGTTGTAACACTCCAACACTTATTTGATCTAATAAAGAAAGAAAATTTCCTTACTTTAGATGCCAAATCAAACTATTTAAAAGAAAAACTTTTGTCATGTGAAGGTTACAATAACGACCAAATTCATGATTTGCAATCTGAAATAAAACAAAGGTGAACCAAAGCTCAAGATAAATTTATAAAATACAACCGGTCTTGGCTGGAAGGCACTTTTGGAATACCTGTTGATAAAACTTCTCAAAAAGAGCCAGAGCAAAAGGCAAAAGACTGAAGAACTACGTTCTAACTATGAAAAGTAGACTTTTATACATGCTGCGAAAGTGGAACTGGGTAGATCTGGTAACAAAGATGCATCAATTGTCCGAAAAGATAAAGGCATTTTTGCTTACGCGACCCAGTAAAGAGGAGTCCTCCTTGACACCAATGCAGGCTTTGCAAATGTTTATACATGCCGATTTGACACAAGGACAGTACGAGATTATGAGAAAGACCAATAAGGTTTTTTTTCCGTGTTAAAGTGCATTACAAAAAGCCAAGAAGAATCGTGTACGATAACGATTATGGCGCAGTCATAATTGAAAAGGCATTATTGTCAATAGGAGAGCTTTCCGAGATGCAGCTGTGGCTAGAAATAAACACTTCAGCTGTTACCATCAAGATTTAGCAAGAAAATGTTCGAGGACAAATTGCAATCAAGATATAATTAACCGATTCTGCTCAGTTCAGATCCTCTGCTAAGTATATACATACAACATGTATGTACTTAGCAGAGGATCTGAACTGAGCAGAACTCTGCTAAGTAGCATGCCAAATATATAAAAAAAAGGAAAGCGAAAACATTTTTGCCTGAAACTTTGACTGTTTGTGTCTGCAGAATACAATCCAATAATAGAAAATTCATCAGAAAGCGATGAATTAACTTAAAAAAAGCTATATTACTATACTAGGTACTCCACTAAGGCGTTTTTTTGTAAAATATAGTATTATTTTAAAAAAATAAGTATTTTTATTGTTTATTTATCTTGTTTAGATACCAATTATGCATTAAAATAATTTTGGCCGCGTAGATCGAGCAAATACCTGTATGTGCGACGGCGCTGCAGCAATGATAGGAAAGATAAAGGGCACGGTATCAAAAATAAAAGTCATTGCGCCGGAATGTAAAAGCAGTCACTGCATTTTGCATCGTTATGCTCTTGTAGTAAAAAAAATGTCAACTGATATAAAACAAGTTCTTGATGAAGCTGTTAAGGTCAATTACGTTAAAAGTCGTCCTCTTCAGTCAAGATTGTTCAAAAAGGTGTGCGAAGAAATGGGTAGTCAATACCAATCACTCCTCTTGCATACCGAAATCCGATGGCTTTCAAGAGGTGAAGTTCTGGCCAGGATATTCGAACTTCGTGATGAGCTGAAGGTTTTCGCAATGAGGCAAGTGAAGTCTGAGACCCCTAATATTTTTAGTGTTTTGTATGATGAACAATGGCTCATAAAATTAACTTATCTGGCCGAAATTTTTGGAAAGGTCAATGATATAACTACACTTTTACAGGGAAAATCGTCCACCATATTTATCGCAAGAGATAAATTAACAGCTTTTAGAAGAAAACTAAATTTCTGGATTGCCTGTGTGGGAAAGGACAACACTGAATGTTTTCCGCTTGTATTTAATTTTCTACAAGAAAACGCATTGGAATTACCACATCAAACGAAAAAAATTATAACTGAACATTTGGAAAATCTTCTGAAATCTTTATCCGATTACTTCCCCGATGAAAATGATAGTGATATTGAATGGGTACAAAATCCATTTATTATAAAAAGACAACCGCCAGTGTTGACCATCCAGGAATATGAAGCATTTATAGATCTTCAAAGTTCATCCACAATAGAACACAGATTTGAAACCGTATCGCTAAATGAGTTTTGGGTTATTGTAGGAGTGAATACCCTGAAATAGCCAAAAAGGCTATCTTAACATTGCTCCCATTCGTCACTACGTATCGTTGTGATTGTGAAACAGGCTTTTCAGCCTACGCTTACACAAAAAACAAGTAGGTACCTACAGGTCAAGGTTGGATGCTGCCCCGGACATACGCATATATTTGTCGGACATAATACCGAACTATAAAAAAATCCTTGACAACACAATGAAACAATTTCATTCTTCACATTAAAACTATAAGTTGACAATAAAGTGTTTCAATTATTTTCATGAATACAGAAATACAATATTTTATTAGCAACGTTCAAATTAAAAAAAAAATACACATTTCTTAAAAATTATCTTATACTAGCTTTTGCCCGCGGCTCCGCCCGCGTGGATGTCGGTTATCGCGACCAAACATAGCCTATGTCCTTTCTCAAGGTCTAACCTACCTCTATACCAAATTTCATCAAAATCGGTTCAGCGGTTTAGTCGTAAAAGTGAGACAGACAGACAGACAGAGTTACTTTCGCATTTATAATATTAGTAGAGATAGGGATTTTCCCTCCCTCTTTTCTGAGACTTTGCCGTCGGCTTACCATCAGGTGAGGTGAAGTCAAATTGACGTATACTATATAAAAAAAAATCATTTGATGTGGGGTTCCATAAAATGAAAGGCATTTGGTTGGTGTTCCGTTACCTCAAAAGTTTAGGAACCCCTGCTCTAAAATACGGCCGAGTTACAATACTGTATGGATAGTATACCGTGCCCGAAGTGACAATGCCATCAATAGAAATATATAAAAATAAACAGCATTTTAGCAAAATTACCGTATTTTAGAAAAAAGTAAACAGTATTTTATTTATTTAATGTTTTAAATAGGTACATATTTTGTAGAGCTTCTCATAGTTGCACTATTTCTATTCTCACGCCACTTAGCATTCATTGTACTCTTTCAGAAAATGCTGAGGCGGCGGCGGCGGGAACAGAAAGTAGAAATGAGACCATTTTAGTAGTATTTTTCAAATTCTTCAGAGTATGTAGATACTAATGAATAGCTCCCCTTTTGGTCAGTCAGTCTCAGTAGGTGTAGGTACCCATTTCATCAAAACCCCGAAGCTTACAATACCTAATTTCATAATACCGACGCGACTTACGAAAGACCGATTCAACCGAATTTCAAGATTTTGAACTTTCGGGAATCCTGAACTTCGGGATTTTAAACTTCGGTACCTATATCGTACGTCGGTATTTTGAAATTCGGGATTTTGGACTTCGGGATTTTGATTTTCGGTATTTTAATACGTAACCGCCACAGATTACCTCTATACTGCGCAATGAATTTGGTGAGCAATTTAAATTTTACTCATCTATCGTTTTGGAGCAGCATCTTGAATGGCAAATGGCAATCTTTGATTACCTATGTAGAGAGTAAAGCTTACGTAGTACCTAACTATTTAGTAATCTGTGGTAAAGTAAAGACATTACACATGTACCTAATCAAAGATGACAATACTAAATCTTTGGGTAAGTTATAATCTAGTCTTTTGGTTCTCAAAAACATAATCACCTCGGCTCGGCACTTATTTTTTTATAGGTAGGTACTATGATGGCAGTATGGCCACCCGCCACAGGTATGGCTTCCAACTATTTGGTAATCTGTGGTATGGCTCCAAATTAGTAAAGACTTGTTTTGTAACTACTCCACTAGTTACCACAATGCAACTTTGTTATGGCCGCAAGCCGCAACACTGTCAACCGGTTAGGGGCGGCGCGGGGCGGGGGCGGGGGGAGGGGCGCAAGGTCGCGCACGGTTCCGGTCGCTTCCGCTCTCGTTGCTCGCGTCACTTCGCGCTCGCGGCGGGAGGCTGCGCAGAGGTCAAGGTCACCAGACCCGCTGTCTACGAGCGCAGCCTGTCGAGCTTAGGTCGTTAGGTAGGCAAGGCATATGAAAGTGATGTGATCGAAGCGAGGAACTGTTTTGTGTTTTTTATAAGCGTCTGTTACCAAAACTACAACTGTGTGTGACTAATATAAATAAGGTATGTAGCCTAGCTAGCTACATTACATCATTGTTAGGTATGTACCTATCTACAGTATCTACATCTTTAATACCTAATATGTACTTAGTGGTTGTAATTAATAAATAAATAGTGTACCTAGTACCTACCTATTGTATGTAGGTACTATCAAAGCAATTAAAGGATGTAGGTGGGTATATCATATCCGGGTTATAGTAAATTCGCCTCAGTGAATATTAGTCTCAGTCAAAAATAGTAGTAAACTCGTCTCAGTTCATTTAAAATAATGGGTAGGTAGGTACCTATTTCATTTCATGTGCGAAAATTCGTCTCACCTTGATAAATAAGTACTGTACAGTTAGCAAACAAGATATCCTACCTAGGTACTCTACTAATGTGTGGTTTGAATTTTGAATGTGTTGCTTAGGTAGGTACCTAGTCCTAGACCTACTCTGAAATAGCTGAAGGGAGTGAAGGGACCTAGGTAGGTAGGTACCTAACTAAAAAGATAGTCTGACTGAGGTAACATAGGTATTCGCTACGAACCTACTTTTTATAACATTTATAGGATGTTTATAGGTGTCAGACATGCACACAGCCCACCTAATGGAAAGTGGTTACCGCGGCCTATGGTCATGTCATGTGCAAGTGTGCAACACCAGGGGAATCACACTCGTGCTGCCGGCCCTGTAATAACCACTATAATATCCTACTTAGTACAATCATAATCAATGATTGTGTGCGTCAATGCTTCACGCAGACCTCCGGAGCGCACTATTGCCTGATGATTAGATATGTTGCAACACTTGAAACCAGAACAAAAAACGATCAGTTTGTTGAACTCATGTATTTCATAGTTCCGTGTTGAAAAAGATTGGACTAAGTCAATATGTTTAACAGCCGGTCCGTGACCTATTTTGTCGCCACTTGGTCGTGAGGAGGTCGCCGAGTGCGCCGCGCTCGCACGTGTGCGTGTTGTGTGTGTGTGTGTGTGTGTGTGTGTGTGTGCCATTAGCGGGGTTTACACGTGCAGTTCGGACCGCGCAGCGACTGCGTTCCAAACCGCGCCGCGTCAGTCGTACGATCTGTCAGTTTGGACTGCGGAACAAACCGAAGTGATAGGTAAGGGAAGTGGACGTGGTTATACTGATATGACAATGTACATATTGAAATCTGACCAAGGATACAAAAAAGTGGACGTGGTTAGACTGATCTGACAATGGACACAAAAGAGTGGACGTGGTTAGACTGATCTAACAATGCTATCTGACCACGGATACAGAAGGCTCTTTTGTGTCCATTGTCAGATCAGTATAACCACGTCCACTTTTTTGTGTCCATTGTCAGATCAATCTAACCACGTCCACTCTATTATTATTATTTGCCTTCTGTATCCGTGGTCAGATAGCATTGTTAGATCAGTCTAACCACGTCCACTCTTTTGTGTCCTTGGTCAGACTGATTTAACCCAAGGGTCCATTCTAGTATCCTTGGTCAGACTGATTAAATTAAGAGTCCTAGGTTAGATTGCGTTCTGTATCCGTGGTCAGTCTAACCACGTCCACTCTTTTGTGTCCTTGGTCAGACTGATGAAATTAAGAGACCTAGGTTAGATTTTTTTATTTAATTATTTAATATATATATTTAATAACAAAGGTATACAATTTTCATGTGCACTAGAAGTGTAACAAAAACCAGAAAGGTTTATCGAAATTTATATGTTTTTATATGTTTTATTATCTGTATGTATATAAATTAATTATAAATATACATAAATTAAATTAAAGAAATTACATATAAAGAAAGGATTGGTAGACATAGCCAGATTTGGATTATTCTTATAAGGATGGATACCTACCTTTAACTACAGATTCTCAGAAATACTTAATAGTATACTGATGTTACCTGAGCAATAAAACAAAAAGGGTTATAATAAACCGTGCGATAAAAATAATAAATGGATGACTGATAATGAGTTACTTAAAATATTGAATGGGCGACTAAAATACTGAGTGACCCGTGATACAGAAAGTGTGTTGTTGATTCGAGTATAGCGCGCCCCAACTTGGATAGGTTAGGTTAGAAGGCTAACGCGGGAGTGGAGCGGAGCGGAGCTCCCGCTCTTCGTGGTTATTTTTTTTATAACCATCCATAAATAGTAGCTCGCTTAGTATTTTCGTACGTCACATTCAGTAATTTTGACACCCATAAATTGAATAAAATAATTCTTCACTATAGCTAGCTTTTGCGATTAATTTGTGACCGCGTTAAATACAACCCAAACAAAAAAATACCTAGTCCGACCATTATTCTGTTAAAAATTAAAAACAAATAATAATAGAAACAAACAAATAATAATAATAGAGTGGACGTGGTTAGATTGATCTGACAATGGACACAAAAAAGTGGACGTGGTTATACTGATCTGACAATGGACACAAAAGAGTGGACGTGGTTAGATTGATCTGACAAGGGACACAAAAAAGTGGACGTGGTTATACTGATATGACAATGTACATATTGAAATCTGACCAAGGATACAAAAAAGTGGACGTGGTTAGACTGATCTGACAATGGACACAAAAGAGTGGACGTGGTTAGACTGATCTAACAATGCTATCTGACCACGGATACAGAAGGGGTATATCCTGCGACTAAAAATATGAACACAGTTCGGAACGCAGGCAGATCTTTCACGTTCCTCGCATACAATCTAAACTGTGCGTGTAAACGGATTTTCAACAGTTTTGCCTGCAGCAATGCAATTCGGTAAGCGCACAACGACGAGCACAACATTGCGAGAGCCTTGATATAGATTGTGATTGTTCGATCTCTAGTGGCGTCACCCAGTCCGACCAATGACAATCAAGGTTGTCGCAACGTTGTGCGCTCACAGAATTGCATGGCAGTTTGGAATTGCGCATTCCTTCGTTCCAAACTGCATGTGTAAGCCCCGCTATCCGCTATACACCGCTCCGCCGCGCCGCCCGCCGCCGGCACTGAAATAGCCGCCTGCGCGTGAGTCATCGCACCGCACTCACCGCCACATAGGGTTGCCAACTCTTTTTTCGAGAAAAAAAGTATATTTAGGTCTGAGAAGAAAATTGAACAGTATTTTTTTAGAGAATAGAACAGTATTTTACATACCTACTTATAATTTATTTATTTTTACTTATTTAGTTCTTGCAGAACTTATTAAGAGATCCGATTCTCAGCACTCCATGGATTCACCGTGCGGTCGCCGGGTCCATAGCGTGATACAGAGAGGAACACCGTGACGGCGACTGGGACTTGCGACCCAGATGTAGGTTTAGGGTGGCCACCTTGTGATGCATCAGCGCTCACCTCCACCGTCAGTAGTGTTCCCCCCCCTACCTATCCAAATTTGGTAAGATCCTATCAATGCCGCTTTTGATATTCGATTTAGTAAAGAGCTTACTGAAGCTCTTGGCAATCCGAGGTCTTTAAGTAAGTTGTACAGGGATTTAGCTGGAATTCCCCTTGCTCCTACTTCTACGGCGTAGAGTTTAACCACGTAGCCGTTCTTGGTTAACTCGTTAGTCAAGTCAAAGTATTTGTTTGTCTTTATAGCGTGGTCTTTAGGTATATTAGTTTCCCACGGTACTGTGAGTTCTACAAGCACTGCACGCCTATGCGATCGTGAAAAAAGGAATATGTCGGGTCTGGATGATGAGGCACATATATCCTCCGGTATTTTATAGTGCTTCTCATACGTGTCTACGAGTATTGTCCAGTCAACGGCAGCTATCAAAATTGAATATGGCTTTTGAGGTGATTTCTTTGAGCAGCCTTCCTTTACAAACACAATGTCATTTCTTTGGTTTGTGGTTAATCCTTTTTTCGCTCTAGCTACCGCCAAACTTACAGCCTCACGTATGATTTCTAATACCTTATCATGTCGGCGCGAGTAATGACCCCGGTCTAATAGCGTCCTACAACCCACTAGCAGGTGCCTAGCCGTTCCAGTTGCTTCACCACATGAGTTACATGTTTTATCTGTGGCTTTTCCCCACCTGACTAGATTGCTTTGGTCGGGGAGGGTCAACTGGAATGCATTTAGGTAAAATTTAAGTAAGGCCGGTGACCAGTCGTATATTATGGTACGCCATTTTAAGGCTATGGGAATACAAAATTCACCTAGGGTCAACCATTCGTTTTGCATTTCTAGGTTCATTGCGTGCACCTTATAGGTGTTGTTTTCGTCTGTTTGAAGAAAAGATTTTGTTATTTCTTTATCTGTTGTTTCTGAATATTCCCATATAATATCATATATCATTTGAGAAAATCTCATATGCCACAATCATAATTCATATTAAAATAAATGAGCAGCTCATATTTTTTAATTAAATTTATATTGGCTGTTTCTGTCATCCCGCCATTTTGCATTCATGACTGAAAACACCCTTTCAGTAAATGCTGAAGTGACGGGAACTGACAGTAAGTAGGTATAACTCCGGACCGGACACGTATCTTGGCCCTAAATTGCAACACAAACGAGGCTCCGGCGCCCGCGGATTGCTTTGTAATAATCTATGCTTGGTAAATTTGAGTGCTATCCACCTCAAAAGACACTCAAGAAACGTGTACTGCGCGTATAGAGCACATTTTAGGTCCAATATACGTGTCCGGAGTTATACGAGATAATTTTTTTAATATTATTTAATTCATTAGTGTTAGCAAGTAAGTATAGAGCTCCACTTCTGGCCAGTACTCATATCCACTGAAAACAGTATTTTGGATACTGTTTTTTTGTCGAACAGTAAAAAGTATAATTGGATGTAAAACAGTACAATACTGTTTTTAACAGTATATTTGGCAACCCTACCGCCACACGCTGCGGTCGCTTAAATGATTTTGTGATTGCTTAGCGCGCTGCACTGCAAGTAGGCAGAGATACTACACACGTGACACGTGTGACGAGTGCTGCTACTTCAACTTAAAATTTTACACTAATAATATAGAGAGTAGTATTAAACTCAGACTAAAAGTCTGAGGTATTAAACAAGAAAATATCAAGATGTCGTATGCCACTTTTTCCTAGAATGTATTGATTTGTAAGAGTGACATACGACCACGGCTATTCGAGGCTTCCGGCGACTGGGACCACAATTAAATTTATTTTAAATTTAATATTTTTCTTCCGGCGACTGGGACCACCCATAAAAAAGAACGAAAAAATTATAGTTAAAACCAAAAACAGTACAGTCAAACAAAAAGCCATTTCAAGTAGTTAATAATTAAAGCAAAATCTGATCAATTCAAAAACATCATTGGCTTTAGTAATTTATTTAATGTACACCAATAAAACAAATTAAAACTACAGTAATATGTCACCTTAAATACTAAATTCGAACATCATGTCAAAATTAATCAACTAACTCGCCCCGCCGCCGCGCGCCGCCCGTCACCGTAACAGGGGCAAAGCATGACGCTAGCGGCATTGCCCCGCTGTATAGCAACGGCCAACCTCTGCCCCAGGTACGAGGCGAAGCGAATGTCACCGGCCAATTTTATTTTTATTTATTTTATTTTATTAAAGGCTCTCCGGAGTATGTCGTTGAGAGCATGGTGACGCGGAAACCTACCCGCGCTTCTTCGACAACTCAGTGCGTGCTGACCGGTGCCGCCCACCATGGAGCCGCAGGTGCATTTATGGGGTTCACACACCTTGCAGCCCAGGTGGGGGGCCACTGCCACCCGCAAAGAATTGTCGTCCAATAAAGTGCCCAGGTGAGGTGAAGGCAGCGCGTGCAGCCATGCTCCCGATTCCGGCTGCGACACCGCCCTACGCCTCGCCAGATCGGATTCGGCCCCCGTGGCATCTCCACCAGCCCCTCCTAAGCCTTCCAGCAGTGCCATCGTCCCAAGCGCGCTGGATATGAGGCGTGACAGGGCCTGACGCCACCGAACTGCGGGCAAGCCACACTGTCTCGGCGTCCGCTGCAAAGGGCACGGTTACTCTGCCACTATTATTATGGAGGATGGCAGTAACAAGGTCCGCAGCCCCATGTGCCGATGCCAGCATAGCCGGCAAACCCACATCCCGCGCGCGTTTCACCCAATACCCCCGTGACGGTTGGGGAGAGTCGCCTGTACCCATTGGTTATCGTTGAGCCATACATTGAGGATCGACTCAACTGTGGACTTGAGGATGTCATCGAAAGCCGCGACGTCTGCCGGAAAAACCCAGGTTAGCGCGGTCCGCAGCAGGTACGTCAGCTTAGGGAGGGCAAAGCACATGCGCAAAAGCACCAATGAATGCCACATGCGCAGAAAGATTTTTGAGACGTTCTCGAGCGGTCAGGAGAAGCTTATTACGGGAAAAGATTGCCTCTGGCACCCCTTCAGGGAAAAAATTATTTATGTATAACATGTATAAATATCTAGGTATACTTATTCTAGGCATGAGTTTATTGCCTGCAATTCCAAAAAGATAGATTTTCCTAGCAGTCACTTTTCCATAGATTTTCTTACCTATGTTTTCGTCCTGAAAAATGCCTCTACTACTACCAGACAATTTTAAAAAGAAATGACAGATAGGTACCGGGATACGCTATTTCTTAATAAAACGGTGTCAAAAATATTTCAATCGGCTCAGTTTTACGAAACCTCGATTTTAGCAAAAAAATTGTGTTGAAATCGGTCTGAGCTGCGGCTATCCTTATGGGGGGAGGGGGATATGGGGGGTTGGCCACACCTACACGTACCTTCATGCACCTACACATATTCACGCGTGCAAGCCCATATTTCACTATATTTTCGGTCCCGTGTAACCAGTCTCAGGGGGTGAGCCTATTGCCGTCAAGTAGGCACTGTGTCTTAGGCTGTAGGTAGGTATATTTATCTACTGACGCATGAAGAACAGCCCAGATATTACAGATGGAGTTCCCGTAGTCGAAGGCGACTACGGGATAAGGCTGTTCTCTATCCGTTCGCCCTATCCACCGCAAACCAACACTGTCTAGGAACAAATTGATACTCTAGTGTCAATGTAGGGTTGGCACCCTGGATGGTATTCCAAATCGCATTCAAATAAAATTATTCAAATCGATGACATATACCTACGATAGATGACATTTTTCAATCAAAGAGTTTTTTCTTTAAATTAAAGCTAACCCTTTTTTGTTTGACTGTACTGTTTTGGCTAAAACAATAGATTTTTTGATACATTTATAGGTGGTCCCAGTCGATGGAAGAAAAATATTAAATTTAAATGAATCCAGCAACTGGGACCGCGGTCCGAGTTAATTGTGGTCCCAGTCGCCGGAAGCCTCGGCTATTCTTGATATTTCTTTTTTTAATACTTTTTACCCGAGTATTATACGGCGAAGCCAAAGGAGGGCTACGATTTTGACAGGCTATGTATGTATGTATGAATGTATGTATGTATGTATGTTCGTTTGTTCCCTCATAGCTCTTCAACTTTTTATTAGAACTGGACAATTGAGGTATCGTTAGAAGCGTCTTGATCGTCCGCTGGATAAAGACTATATCATGTGTCACTAAATCTAATGTGGCGCCCTCTAGCGGTCATAAAGTACTGCATTAAAAAATAAACTTGAGATAAATTGACCGTGTTTGGTATCAAATTAAAGGGCTCAATTAGCACATTTCAAATATGTATAAATTATTGGGAGTTGCTTGCCCCAAAATAATATAAATAAAAATGAAGTTTAAAACTAAAACCCGACTACTGCAAAATCACGCTCTATAAAGTATCAATGGGTACAACTGCCTGCTATCAAACTTGTTTCGATCTTTTAGACAGCAGTCGGGATTTTTATTTTTTAATAATTTATTTTTATTAACAATACAGTGTTATTCCTTATCCAAATTAAATAGGTACGTTAGATATGTCGTACATTTAATATTACATTTAATATAGATTAAAATTGCCATTCACATAATATGTATAATTACAATATTTAATGAGCTATTGCAATATGAAAAAATAAAGCGCGGCGAAATTTTAAAGCAGAAATGCGGATCAAAATCAGATCAATACACCTCGGGAGTCGGGACATAGGTATTATTATATCTAAAATGTGCTCAAAATGTGAGAAATCGCGAAAAACTTTTCCAACCCATCTAAGAAACGTTTCTTGGATGGGTTGGAAAAGTTTTTCGCGATTTCTGTCTTTCCTAGTACTGTCCTGTCCTTTCTAGTCTTTTGATCCCCACATGAAATAGAATCGATTGGCACATTTGGCACAGAAAAATTTTTTTTGGACTTTTTGCATTTATTTTGCTAATTGTAAGATTTTTGCAAAATCTGTGAATGCAGTTCAAAATATCTCAAAAAGTTAGGGAAGGTCTCCTAAGAACGTTTTGCTGTAACTACAACGGTTAAGGTACTTGCCCTTACTGCCCCGTTTCAAAAATACACCCTGTATACTGACGAGATAGGCAGAAGTGAATCAGACATCCACATTTCGCCAGTAATATTTTAAGAGCCAATAATTGGTAATTTAATAAGGTGGTAGCGCGACGGCCATGACCCCATGAGCGAGCGCACTCCCCCTGTCCCCAGGCCGCGCCGCTCGCCGCAGGGCCGGCCCAGCTCCACCGCATAGTCCGCATACCGCTACATAACATAACAATGTCACATTTCGGAAGTACTGATGAGTGCAATGATGGATGAGTGCCTAAGTAATTGCTGCGGCACGCGGACGCCACGTCACTGACGTCACGCTGTCGACGCGGCGAAGCTGCCTCTTTGATACATATTCGTTGTCCTGTCTGTCGGCCCCCACTGCCCCCAGTCACCTGGTCGGGCTGGGGTCGTAGAACCGCGGCATGGTTTGTGGGTGGTGCTGTCATTTCAATAGGTAATCGATGCCAGTTCATCGCACTCGTCGTATTGTTGTGGTAGTCAAACGCCGTTAGCCGTTAACCCTAGGTACTAAACAGTTACGCCCCACGCCGCGCCGCGCCGGTCACCATTGACAGTGATTATTTTCAATTGAATTAAGCCTGTAGGCAGGATGTCATCGTTCAAGCCCTTTAACGATGTGATGTCCTAATGCGAGCACGTCGCTGTGCCTACCGTGAGCCACGTGCTACCATTCACACTTGGCGCTGCAGCCGTACCTAAGCTAAGATGGTACCTATGTATGCTACTGTGGTCAGTGGTGCAGTAGAGCACTGAGCAGTGGTGCCGCTGCACCATCGACCCGATGTAGCATGTAACTAGGGTTGCCAACTCTTTTTTCGAGAAAAAAAGTATATTTAGGTCTGAGAAGAAAATTGAACAGTATTCTAGAAAATAGAACAGTATTTTACTATTACATAAATTAATTTTAACAAAAAAGTTTAACCGGCTTCAAGAAACGAAAAAGAGGCACTAAAAAGCGAAAAATAACTGCGGTGCCTAGCCCGAGAGGCTTTTAATTTATTTTTCTCTTTTTAGTGAGTTATAATCGATCCATCGTCCATCCTTTGCTTAGGTTCCTATCATCAGCAGCTTAAAATCATGAGCAGATAATTTTTAAATGCAAATACTGAAATTAAATTATGTTAAAACAGCAGAACAGTGTTTTGCCACCATTTTGAGGATTTCCCTACATCCTGTTATCCAATCCTGACTCCCTTGATCCTGTCATCCGATTCCGGCTCCCTGAACCAACTTTCTCTCTCCAACAAAACAAAGATCATAAAAATCCGGTTTTACATACACCGGTTCGTCACCTATTTTGCCCCCTTAGGTCTGTCTGTCTTAAAAGAAAGCATGGTTTCGTAATTTAATTAATTTCGTAAACATCTAAAATGGTAATATGGTTCCCATCAAATTTTTTATTGGATAAATTAAACATAACATAACATAAACTCACGCCTAAATCCCCGAAGGGGTAGGCAGAGGTGCTAGCACCCACATTTCGCCGTTTATGTTTAGGTCCCAATGTAATAGGTGGCGAGCCTATTGTCATTAACCGGGCACTTATAAACCTGCGATAAATACACACATAACTTCGAAAAGCATCGAAAAGTCATTGGTGTGTGCCACCGGTGGATAAATTAAAAGATTTAATATATGGCTGGCAAATAGAAGATAGCTGTGAACTGTATTATTTTCTATATTATGATTTATCATTAATAAATTTTGGAATATCATGGGACAATCAACACCTAAACTTATAAAATAATTGCAAATTGGTGCCCAATTAATTAAAATTGTATCAATTGCTGCACATTTTTGTAGCGTTATGCATTTGGATGCTGAAAACAGTATTTTGGATACTGTTTTTTTGTTGAACAGTAAACAGTATAATTGAGTGTAAAACAGTATAATACTGTTTTAAACAGTATGGTTGGCAACCCTACATGTAACCGTAGTGTCCATAGTGCAGTGCAGTTTACTGTGACATAACTCGCGACGAACGCAAATGTATAGGTAGGTATACTATTCTTTTAGTCTGAGGTAGGTATGTATAAGTCGCAGCCACTGAGTGATAGTTATAATTTATGAGAATACTAGTCGTTGCCCGCGGCACTGCCCGCGTGGATGTCGTTTATCGCGACCAAACATAGCCTTAAGCCTAATGTCTTTTTCAAGGTCTAATCTATCCCTGTACCGAATTTCATCAAAATCAGTTCAGTGGTTTGAGCGTGAAAGCGTAACAGACAAACAGACAGAGTTACTTTCGCATTTATAATATAAGTATGGCGTATGGCTATAAATCGATGGTTAGTACTAAAAACATATAAATCAATGGTCGCTTAATGGTGGCTTAATCGCATCGCATCAAGCGCTCGTGGAGTTAGCACTTACGTATCCCATCTATACTATGTACACTCTACATAATACTACATATACTTTACTATACTATATATACTAATATAGCTGACCCGTCCCGGCTCCGCCCGTGGCATACTTTGAAACCCCGTATCATCCCTTTAAAACAAATAGGTTTTTTTTTCTATACAGGACACGTCAATTTGACTTCGCCTCACCTGATGGTTTTTTTTTATATATAGGACACGTCAATTTGACTTCGCCTCGCCTGATGGCAAGCTGAAGGCAAAGTCTCTGATAAGAGGGTCACCATTACAGACACGTATCATGTTACAATGGTGGCACTCAGCTTGACGGCCTCATCAGATGCTTTTTCACGCCCCGCTTAAAGGACCCGGGACTGTAGGAGGAGGGAAACACGTGAACTGGTAAGGAATTCCAAGACTTAATGGTGCGGCAGAAGAAGGAGTCGCCGAACCGCTTGGTTCTTGATGGAATATTCTGCACCGTATGCGGGTGGCATCTAAGCCCTGCACGTGTTGTCTTATATAGGAAAGGAGAGGGTGGGAATCCTGAGATCACCAAAACCCTCGAGCCTTTGCAGTTGCGTAGAGATGTGGCATCTTTGGCGGTATTTTACCGTCTCTACCATGGTGATTTGGTGAATGTTCTGATGAGCTCTTCCAATATTTTATTATTTTACATTATATTTTATATTGGTTAGGTACTTCTTTTTTTTTACTTTTTAACTATAGCAGGTAAGTATATTAGCGATTGTAGTGCACATGTCGCAGCCAACTAGCTTAATCAGCTGTTCAATTAACTGATATTTGACCGTATCGTTAGTTACAACATTAGCTAGTTAGCTGCGACGCCTGCGACCTCAGACTAAAAGAACTATTCTTTTAGTCTGAGGCTGCGACATATTATATCCAATATGATTATAATTAAGAACTGACACACAACAAACTCGGTTGTTTCGACAAAAACACAGAGACAAGTACTCCAACGCAAGACATCGGCAGGTTAGTGCGCTCCTGGGCCTGGGCACTAATGATTTCATTGGCAAGTAGAAGCAGGCCAGCAAGTACCTATTGGGTTTGACAAATCGACACACACGATCATGTCGAGTGCCGTTACAGAGCGTCCCACGGTCCCCGGCCCACGGCGCGCGGCGGCGCTGACACCTGTGACCTGACACACTTCTAGACTTGTTTGACGATCTGCCGGGCATTGCTCATTGTGTACCCTTACTTTACTCAATTACGTACTCATCTATTTTCTCCTTACAAATGGGTCAGGTCCAGGCCGTCCAGGTCAATACGCCGCGTACATTGGAACTGATGAAGTGACTGCAATGCCTCTGGTTTTATCATTTTACTGCTTTCTTCCGCATGGAACAACGCTCGCTGCGTAGAAGCAGCCACTGCGCAGAACGTCCGTCGCAAAACTTAGAGAGAAGAGAACTATGTCAGAATGGGTCGGAGGCTTTGGCGACATCAAGCCTGATAGCCAGTGACTCGCCATGCCAGTCCGTAGCCTCACCCCAGAGATGTGTGACGTACGCTAGATCACCCGTGGTCCGACACGTTCTAGCTAGAGGCAACTTACCAATCTAGAGCAATGTGCAGAGCCGCCATCCACCTAAACCACGTGAGAAGACAACTTTGCCTAATGATGTGCATAAACTGTGTTCAGTTAGCAAACATGTTTCCACGTTATCGCTAACGGCAGCGCGTGTGGTGGATGGTGTCGCGTTATCAGCGAAGCGAATTCCCTGGTATGCATCGCAAATTACCCACATCAACAATTTCGCATTTGCCATCTCCGAGTGCGGGTTGCGTATTTATTCAGACATCACATCACAGCACAGCAGCGGGCGGCGGCGCGGCGTGTTGTCACTGACCTACGGCGCGGCGCCCAAGGACACTGCGATCGATACCGTCTTGTTCTTTCTTTGCAAGTTTCCCCTTTCTGTTCTATATTTATATTCCGACACATGTGGCTATGGTGAGGGGCAGACGCCGACGTAGCGAGCGCTAACTTAGGTAGAGTCATAAAGCTATGTTCAGTTCACTGGTGGAGGTCCCGCCGCTCCACCAGTGAACATAAGTTACTACGGGTACTTCCAATGAGCAGTTTTCCAGTAGGTATAATAATCAGTTGCTTTTTAAATCATCAAGAGATGGCGCTAGCATAGCTTTTGGTAATTTTAATATACTCTGTGGTTTATTTGTGCGATGTTGCCAAAGTTTAATTTCATTTACCCATATTACAATAGATAAAATATGATAAAACGCTTAATTCTTTTCGCGTCACTGTGTGTAATTTAAAATAATATTATATTTAAAATAATTTTATCAAAAAAAAAATGTCAAAACATTTATGTAAAGTAAATCATTACAAAACCGAAGAACATTTTTTCCATAAATTAGGGAACACTAGATGTGAGACCACACTCTACTTACCAAAAGTGCCGGCTGCGTCATCTAGCTTGTCTTTAGGAACGCTATAAATACCTACCTACTGGAAAACTGCTCATTATCCTCAAATATTTTGGGTTATTCCCGATTCCTCCAGTTACCGATTCCCCCCGAAAATCAAACAAAATCAAGTTGGTACCGTCAATGAGAAAAGTGATTTGTATTATTTTCATGTAAAAGTGTAAAACAAGCTTTTATTAAACTTGCATTGTATGTAATAATTTATTCAGTGCGAATCTTGAAAAATTTTGCGTACACGTTTAGATAAGATGACAATGCATTAATATGGTATGTATCATGGAGCTGGACGATGATGGAGTAGGAAGTTGGCTGATTTGATTCAGAAGTTCATATAACTTCTAAATTAAATCATCATAATATTATTATCATTCTCATAGAGACGTATTATCCTGGTTGCATCTGAGGCCAAGGTCAGGTGAACTCGAAGCTGAGGTAGAGAGGTCCTCTATACTATGTAAACTAGATAAACTTATCGAATTTGGGCTCATTTGCTTTGTTTTAACAAACTCTCTGATATTAAATGGTATTCAGGGTCTGAAGATTGTGCATTAGGCGCTAATATTTTGAAATGGACGCTAATTGCACCAAAGCACTAAAATGGCAGCACTTACTGATAACTATTTTATTTTTTGGGATTTTATGATTATTATTTGACTTTAAGGTCCTATTTGTATTACACACTACCGAAGTAGTGGAGTGGAGACTTTACTAAAGGCTCGTAAGTATATTTGAAACCAGCACGAAACATCACAAGGTGTGATAAAATGGAAATTAGGGAATTATGCCACATTCGCGAAATTTCAATGTGATGGAAATTAGGGAGTTATGCCAATGCTAATTTATTCGAAAAATGATTTTATAGATCAATTATTTCCTAGCCAATATCGATCTCAAGATCGTAAGAAAACGAACAGATCGAACATCGATCTCTGCTATTGTATTGTCTTTAAAAGAATAATGTAGTACCTCAGCTTATTACTTTCATTATTCATTTAAAAAACAACTGCATGGTCTGGGTAAATTGACGTTTTATATTAGATTTTTTTGGATAGGTAAAGGCAAAGGTATCAGACCTTTGCCTTTACCTATCCAAAAAAATCTAATATAAAACGTTAGTAAAAATGAATAGAAATTTTAGTAAAAATAACAAGATTAGATTATAAGTTCAACAACAAACCATAAGCACTAGCCAAGTAGGTCGTAGGATGGAGAGCATGGAGACCGTTCATAAGACAGACCCCTGCCCTCCGAGCTTCGGAGGAGCACTTTAAGCACAAAGCACGTAAGTCGCGGTTGCCATACGAACATTTATTTGGCAGTCGTTACGAGTACCTAATTGGAGCTATAAAAAAATCCGACAACTAGTCTAATTACAGAACTTCGATCGAACCAATAGACGATTCTATTGGTTGCGAAAGTCAGATGTTGAAGTTCAGACGCATCGCAGTTAGAGGAGAAAAAGCGGACCCCGGACACAGACGTGAAGGCCTCGGATGCAACTGGAGCTGGCGTAAGGTTGGACAATGATGATGATGACTATCTTTGGAAATGCCGGTTTGCTTACTTATTGATTAATTATAATTATTAATGAGACCAAGTAAATGAGGAAAAGTAATTAGTACAAAAATTATCAAGCAAAATGTTAGAACCTACTTATTCTGCTTAATATAAAATTAAGTTAAGTTTGTGCTTGACTGTACGAGTTTTTAAATTTCGGGTTTTCAAATTTTTAAACCTATTAGGTACTCGTATTTATACAATGGCTCGTTACATATCTCTCATTTCTAAGTATATCTTAATCGATTTGAATATCGTTATATTTTCGAGACTTATCGGTAACAGGGGGACACGCGAATAACCCAATATTTTGAGGTACCTTCCCAGAGCTGGTGAACAATGCACGAGGTTCGGGCAGTTCGGGCGCAGGCTTTTTTCGGGGTAGGGGATACAAACTGCAGTCGCTCTCGGAGAAGCCGACATACCAATTAAAAATAAAAGAGAACCTCAAGCTCGAAAGTGCAGACTTTGAATGTAACTGGAAAATGTCTGTGAGGATGATGAGAAAGGTACGAAAGGTTAGCTGTAGCAGACGCGTTACACACTTGCACGGTGCGCCTAGCTTAGCATATTGCTGCAGCTAGAGCCGGCGCCTTCCGCCAAGGGCAAGCACAGCAGCTAGCAGCCCTAGTCCTAGCACACTGCGGACACTCGCGGGCGGGCGGCGCCACGGCGACCGACACGTACACAAGCGGCGCCGCGGGGCAAGCACGGCGCGGTGGCGCGGTCGATACGTTGGTACTCACGGAAGTGTGTCGAGGGTCGGCAGCGCTCCTGCTGCACGAGGTCTGGCCCGTCGTGGATGGCGGTTTGTCAACAAACACCGGACGGCCGGTGCGGACGGAATCACCGTAGGGTCGTGTAGTCTGTGTCAGATACTGAGTACACCGGGAGGATGGTGTCGAGAAGAGCCGCGTTCGACTCCCAGGCGGGATTTCTCAGAAACGCGCTCTATCTCGGGTCGGTGTCGCGTGACGCTCGCTCAGTTCAGCCCCGTGGAGCTCTAACTGTCGTGCGGAACGCGTGCGGCCGGCGGCGCTGGCCGAGTGCCACTGGCGAGAGTGCTTGGCTTGGCGAGTGGTGCGCCGCACCGCACGACGGCTGGCACCTCGCGCACGCAAGGACTCGCGCGCGGAAGTTCTTATTCACTTGAAGTCACTTGCCTCCCTTGCACTGGTTCTTGGTACCTACGTACTTGTTCATTACAGCAACTTATTACGTATTGCTCGAGACATAATATCTTGGACCTAAAATGTGTTCAAAATGTGTTCTTTATGCCCAGAACGGTGCACGTTTGTTGGGTGGCGGCGCGCGGCGCCGGTGGCGGTAGTGAACGCGGCCGCTACGCACAGGAGGCGCGAGTTCGGTCCCCGCTCTGTGCAAATATTTGTATGCATGAATATGGGTGTTTGCATTGGTCTGTCGTGCATCAGAGAGCACGTTAAGCCGTCGCCGTCGGTCCCGGTTGCAGTGTTGCCAACCTTACACGAAGTAAAATCTGTAACTGGCCCTACAAAATGTGTATAAATTCCGTATAGTCTTTAATATTACTTGATAAAATAATAATTGCTAAAAAATCATGTAAGAAAGTACTTATTATATAGGTTATTAATTCAAAAAAATACATATTTATGTATCTAATATATAATTTGAATGACAAATGAACATAAGATTTGATTTAATTACCTATTTATTACTTAGTAGGTACTTACATTGGGATCAGATGGCGTTGTTTTATAAAATGTCTTTAAATATTTATTTATTTGAAATCATACATAGCTTTTGTGTTCATTTTATTTACAATTGATGAGTTTACTTCGAAAATTAACACAAAACAAAGCAAAGCTCTTCTATCGCCTTTGTTTACATAACATGCAAAGATGATTCATTCAGTTCAGTATGATCCATTCATACAATACTAACGTTTTTCATTCACTAAAAGTGAACGGGGAATTCCCGAAAAAGATCTGGAATTCCCCGTTTATTATGTCAATTTGGTTGATTATTACCATAATTACGCCTAAAATTTCTCGTATTTCGTATCGTAAGCTAAATTTCTATTTGATTATATAAAATACTAATACTGTATTTATTAAAAATACATAAATTATAGTTACTGTTATTTTATATTTCGGAACAAAAAATTCTGTATAAAAATCTGTAGGTTAGTGTTATCCGTATGTGACATTGAAAATCCGCATAAATACGAAAAAATCCGTATAGTTGGCAACACTGCCCGGTTGCCATATGAACATCTATGGTCTATGGTAGCTAGTTGGTAGTCCTTACGGGTAGTTGGAGCCCCTATGGCTACTACATAATATTATTATTTTATTTGTATATTATAAAAATGTACAATGTAAAAATTGTCACTTCTTACCCACCACACTACTACTAAGCCACACTACCGGTAGTGTCGTGGGAAAATTTCTTTCCCTTCTACACTACCAGCTAGTAGTGTTGCGGGTAATTTACCGGTAGTGTGGTGGGTAAGAAGGGAAAATTGTTCATGAATAAAATATACCTACTGAAAATACTGAAAAAACCTATCACTAACTTTGTGTCTTATTTCGGGGTGTGCCCTGTCGTGTGAATGGCGGATGGCCTAAGGGCCTAAGCAATAGTCAGTCAGTTTGTTAAATGTTGTACGTTTAGTTGACAGCCTAGGCCCTAGGCGGTCATGAAGGGTACCTATTAGAAGTTTCTTCAGGGTCGGCAGCACGAGTGTGACGCCCCTGGTGTTGCATACGTCCATAGGCCACGGTAACCACTTTCCATCAGGTGGGCCGTATGCTTGTCTGCCACCTAAGTGGTACCTATAAAAAAAAATTGAACAGCTGATTAAGCTAGTTGGTGGCGACAGATCCAAGCCATTTGCCTAGCCGTTTAATTAAATGACTGAATATCATTCGGGCCGTTCACTGAACGACGCCGCGCCGATAGTTAACAGCCTAGGCAGTTAATTGAACGGCTGATTAAGCTAGTTGGCTGCGACATGTACATACCTAATAATATTTGACGGCCTCTGTCTGTGGCGGTTTTTGGCGTGGGGGTAGAACTTTCGAGTGCTACGCAGGAGGCGCGGGTTCGATTACCGCTCAGTGCAAGTATTACATGATCTAATCCACACTACCTCAGGGCATATTGTGTAATAGATAAATTAAAGCTTTTTTAAGTACATATTTATGGGCTCCGCCGACACCGACTGCACAGCAGCACAGTGTAATATTATATCAATGCTACACAGATAATGGTTTGCATTGGACTTTTTGGTTCAAATTTTAATACAACTGCGCGCTTTGGTAGGCAGGTATAATGGTGTCCTATCATTTGACAAAAAAAAGACAAATTTTCATTTGACAAACAACGTTTGACAAAATTATAATTGATAAATGTATCATATTATTCATCATTCCCGCCACTGCCAGTCACGGCAGTCACCCGACGAGACGACACGCGGCGGTCCACGAATCCCCGCGACGCGCTGCGACGACGATACGAAGATTCCAGTCATTTCTCATTCAATCAGTACCGGCGCTGTCAGTCGTTTCGTTAGTCGTTGGTAGCGTCGTTCGCTGTCATCGCTCATTCATTAGTTTTAGTTCGCGTCGCATCGCACTCGCTCGCTCACTCACACAGTACGGTACGTTACGTCAAGACAATACGCGATAAGCAACCTTAAAAGAGCAACAATAGTAGTGTCCTAGTGTGAATTTAAGTGAGAACTATTTGTTGAGTGGTAGAATGCCTAATTAAATAAACAGCGCAATAGCAGCTGTTGTGTTAACAACGGTGTGAAGGTGAACATTTCGTCCGTCCCGTCTCGTTGGATTTGTATTATTATTATTATATCGTTGGCGGCCGGAGCGCCCCGCACGGAGACGCGGCCGCTCGGCGCCCGCCGCGCTCGCTGCTCGCTGGCGCCGCCAGCGCCACTTGCGACCAAACACGTAGCTAGCCGACATGGCACGGTCGCACTGTTCACGCGTTTGCTGACAGATGGCGTCATACGTACTAAAGTACATACATACTGGGAGTACCATGATATGTCTTTGGGAGTGTAAATAACAATAATAGTACGAGACCTGGTACCATTTTTTGGGTACATGCAAGCTGAAAACTAGTCACACACATCTCCTATTATACCCGAAGCTGCAGACCTGGCGGGTGAGTAATGGGGCTAGCTGACGAGTTTGTTTGTTTGGTTGAACGCGCTAATCTCAGGAACTACGGAGTCGAATTAAAAAAAATAGTTTTGTGTTGAATAGCCCGTTTATCGAGGAAGGTTATACCTAGGTTATATTTCATCACGCTACTCTTTAAAAGAGCGGAGTAATAATCATAAATATCAATAAATCCGGCAGATTCTGATAAATCATTTGGAAATTAACAAAATTATGTGGCTTGCGGAGATACGGGGTGGGTCGTTTAGTAGGTAAAGGTATACAACTATACGATATAAGTAATGACAACTTAAATCCATACATACCTAACACAACTTTCAACGAAAGTAGGCAAAAGAGTCCAAACTATACGTACATAATTTGTGAGATCACCAGGCAGGTAGACAGCCCCACCCAAGTGTCCTGTCTTTTTGAGGATCTCATTTTAAAGTAATAAATGATACCCTACCATCTGGGTGTACGGTGGTTATTTTTTTTTAACTACGGTTCACCTTTGTCCACCTAGCCCTAGGTGTACTTACCATTAAAAATATTTAATTTCCACGGTACACCTTGTTATAAAAAACTATTTTCATAGGTTATATGTATATGATAATATGTATAAAAAGATAGTAATGAGTAATGAATGACACTGACAATTTACCTACTTACTTCATTTTCATTTTTTTTACTTCATTTTTATAAATTGTATACATACTTAACTACCTACCTACTTCAGTAAAAAATTGTAATGTAATGATTCAAAATATTAGTGTACGCCTAGAATAAGACTATTTTTTGTTTATGTTTTTTTAACTTACTCATGTACATGTCGCAGCCAACTAGCTTAATCAGCCGTTCAATTAACTGCCTAGGCTGTTAACTAAACGGCGTCGTTCAGTGAACGGCCTGAATGATATTCAGTCATTTAATTAAACGGCTAGGCAAATGGCTTGGATCGATGACGTTTAATTACTTGCCTGGCCATTTAATGAAACAGCTAGGCAAATGACTTATTTCTGCATGGATATAAAGAATAACCACGAAGGCTAAAGCGAGAGCTCTGCTCCGCTCCCACATTAGCCTTCTAACCTAATCTATCCAAGTCGGATTGTGCAGCTTTCTCAATAAAGCTACTATCATTATTTTATTATAATACTGTAAAAATGTTCAAACACAATGTAAAAATTGTTCATGAATAAAATATACTGAAAATACTGAAAAAACCTATCACTAACTTTGTGGTGGTGCCCTATCGCGCGAAAGGCCTAAGAAATAGTCAGCCAGTTTGTTAAATGTTGTAATAAACGTTACGGCTGAATATCATTCAGGCCGTTAATTGAATGGCGCCGATAGTTAACAGCCTAGGCAGTTAACTGAACGGCTGATTATGCTAGTTGGCGACGACATATTTAAAAAAATCTAACTATGTTAATTAATTAACTGTACAATTAATAAGTCTTAAATGCAATTAAAAAATTGTAATCCAGCCAGCATTAAATGAGGTGGACCGTCACCAATATCTATTAATGATATACTGGAAAGGTGAACCGTAGTTTTAAACAATTACCACCGTACACCCAGGTGGTCTGGGAAGGTGGAGTGGTGGACGGTGGGAAAGAACCGAAAATTTCAAGTTGCCTCAAATATATATTTTTTTATGTTTTTATGTTTATTTTTATGTTTTTGGAAAATACTTTTGAACGCACCTGGCAATGGTAAAGCCCACGTCGGCTGACTAGTTTAACCTCCCAACATTAAAAAAATTGCATATTGCCTCATACATGTTTTATGGATATCATTTATAATATTTTTGAAAATTCAGGGGTTAATTTAGTCCGTTACTCACTAGCCAGGTCTACAGCTTCGTATTGGGGTATAATAGGAGATGTGTGTGACAAATTTTCAGCTTGCCTCAAGAAAAAATGGTACCAGCTTTCGGATTGTAATATTTTTTTTTAAAGAATGCTTGTCTACACTACACTTGTGTGAAATGGAAGTTACAAAACAAAAGAGAATTCTAGAACAGATAATGCCGCTGCGCATCATACGGGAGGTAGAGAAATGGCCCGTGATATACGCGAGAAACAGCCCGGAGATGATCAATCCTCACTTTAAATATAAAGTTTGGGAAGAAGTCGCTAAGAAACTCTTCGAAAACTTCGCAATTTGTTCAGCTGCTGAAAAGCAAACCACAGGTAGGTACCTATGCAGAACATAATAAACAGCTAGACTATGATGATATGTTGGTAACTTGATAATCTCTATACAATAAGTAGGTAGGCACTAGGCAGGTACGCTATACCATACCTAGGTTTTGGCGACAGATCTACTATTTGGCGGATAAACCCAATTTACCCTTATTTTCGTGCATCATCATCAAAAGTAACCTAATATATAATAATCTATCATATCAGTGTTAATTTATATTCTTCCATCGTAAGTAAACTCTTCTTTCGCGATGGACGCAAAAAAGACTCAGACAAAAAAACTGCATGTGTTCATGTGTTTTTAGGGTTCCGCAGCCAAATGGCAAAAACAGAACCCTTATAGATTCGTCATGTCTGTCCGTCCGTCTGTCTGTCCGTCCGTATGTCACAGCAACTTTTCTCCGAAACTATAAGGCCTATGCTGTTGAAACTTGGTAAGAAGATGTATTCTGTGAACCGCATTAAGAATTTCACACAAAAATAAAATAAAAAACATTAAATTTTGGGGGCCCCGGCCCATACTTAGAACTGAAACTCAAAATTTTTTTTTTCATCAACCCCATACGTGTGGACTGCGGGGTATCTATAGACCTTCAGTCCATTTTCTTAACTATGTTTCTTAACTATCTATGAAACAAGAATTTTTATTCGCTTTTTCTTAACTGGTTAAGAAATAAGAATATTTTATCCATTTTCCTAACTGGTTTTCTTAACCAGTTAGGAAAATGGATAAAATATTAGAAATTATGTTTCTCGTTTCAGTGACTAGTTTAATGAAGAAATGGCGCAACCTTCGCGACACATTCAAACGGCATTTGAAAAGAAAAAATAACCGACAGGACAACACCAAGAGGAAGGAGTACGTGTACTTCAAACACATGTCGTTCCTGCTGCCGCACATCGCGGAGGAAGACGCCGAGGGCGAGCGCGAGGCAGGCGCGGCAGGCGCGGCAGGAACGGCGCGGCGGCGCGCGCGTCGGGGGCCCGCCGTCGACGCGCCGCCCGCGCCTGCGCGCTCCTCGCCGCCCGAAGTCGAGCACATCGACGAGGACCGACACTTTCTACTCTCGCTGCTGCCCTCCTTCAAGCGCATGGACGACGACGAGAAGCTCACCGCCAAAATGCAAATACTTAAGGTGATCAAAGACGTTAAGAACAGTTCCATGGCGCGCGACACGCTGGCGCTCTCGCACCCGGGGTACGACGTCGCCGTGAAGGAGGAGCTGACGGCGGAGGAGGAGGACTGCCTGTCCCGCGCCGACTCCGGCAGTGGCGAGTGTGGCGACAGCGAGTGACGGACGGCGAGAGGCACGCGCGACCTGGAGACAGTGCTGGACTGGACACGCTTTTGACGTCACTCTACATTAATGTGTTTATATCAAAAAATAATGCTCTAGTTCGTTAGACACAAACTCGTGTCACAAACTATACTCCATTTGGTTGGGTTACTCAACTCAACGTAAACATACTTCTTGATGTGTCAATGTGGTCAATCGGCTCCCAGATGATATCTCGTACAATGTTTAAGCACAGAATAAATTATTAATTAGGTATGTGGTTTAAGGCTCTAAGGAAGTTGCATTATGAATTTTCGTGGTTGTCAGCTACGACTTTGCTGGTGGCTTAATCAGCGGTGACCGCTCAAACATGTAAAAAAATCAGTCATTTCCTCCCAGCTGTAAATTGACTAAATTACAGTTAAGCCAATGTCTTGAAGGAAACAAAACGTGAGTTGTCCATAGCACGGTGGAAAATGCGTCAGCTGGCGACCTGAACAAATACTTTCCAATGTATTTAGTGTATTTACTTTACTCTATGACAAATTCAGTCATTTCCTATCGGCTGAAAATTAGCTAATGTTTTATATCGCAGCGCTGAGCACGGGTCACCAGCGTCACCGCTGCCTATCCAAAAAAGTCCCAGCTGACGACCACGAAAATTTTATGATGAAACATATTTTACCATTGTATGAACTACGAGGAATCGCCCGGGAGGAAATCATTGACCAAATTTAAACGTGGCTCGGGGACTATAATTAATTATTTAAGTTAAGTACATATTAGTGTGCCTGTGTTGCGATGCGACTGTTGTGATTGTTTGTGATTGTTTGCGACCAGACGATAAACTGAGATTTAAGTGTTGGTAGGTAAGTACACTGTGTATATTGTGTATTAGGCATTAGAATTAACATTAGTGAATAAGTATGAACACGCTCTACAGTAAAGTACACCCGCAACGACGTTTGTATAAAGAAAGCTTATAAAGTATTTTTTCAATCACGCATTCAAAAAATTACAAAAAGTCAAAAAATTAAAAAAACATGGTAGGTACAGGTGGGTGGCGAGTGTGGCGAGGGTGCGCGCGTTGTGTAAATAGGTGACCTAAATACGTAGAGACGACAAGCAGCCGTGACGACGCGCGACACCCGAGCGCGCGCCGACCGGTCGGACCTGCTCACCTGCCTGCACGAACACGCCACACCTCACACACCTAACACACCTGCAGGCAGCTATACCACAGATTACCTAATAGTGCTATACGCTGTGTACACCGCGGGACACGTATCTTGGACCTACATCGTGAGACGAACGAGGCCCTGACGCGCGTGGATTGTTTTGTAATTTAATAATAATCTATAGGTACCTACTTGGTGAATTGAGCTCATCCACCCGGTAGCACCCCGTGCTATCCTCAAAAGACACTCAAGAAACGTGTAGTGAGCGTATAGAGCACATTTTGAACACATTTTAGGTCCAAGATGTCCCGTTCCGAGCAATATCTGTATACCTAGTTAAGTAAAAACGATTCTGTGAAATGGCGAAAATAGGAACTACCTATTGAGTCACTGTCAAATGTACTGTTTCATTGCAAATAACAGACGATTTGACCTTATTCATAGGAAAGTGGCAGCCTCGCGAGGCATGCTCGCAACCTTTCAACTGGATTGCCACGGCTCGCGAGTCACGGGCCCCATGCTTGGTCGGTCTGGAACTCTGGACCTGGCTTTAGAGTACCTAGTAATAGAGTAATTGAGAACCGTATCAAATGAAAATAACCATCACTTTAATGTTGCCCACTAACGCCATGTTGTATTTGGTTCCAACAAAATAGCACAAATTTTTTTTTATGATAAATAGTTATGTATAAATATAAATAAATTTAAAATATAATAAATTGATATTATGATTATAATGATTATATTATTATACTTATGTATTATGCTCAGACTAAAAGAATAATTCTTTTAGTCTGAGGTATTATGTTACCTACTTTATTCCATATAATCGATAACTCTCGGTACTATGGGCATGAGGTTTCGGGTCTTTGCAAGGCGTGCGTGATGCGTCATACATCTAGGGATGTATGCTAGGGCATAGCATATTAATCTGGTGGATGATATCCGCCATGTTAGTATGAGAGTTGATTACATTAACTCTGACCTGATCATCAGATTTCATGAGATGTATGAATGGATGTATGTCATTGGACGCGCCTTTAATTGGGGAACACGAAATGGCTGTACTGAAAAGCTAAAAACCTGGTGGTAATACCAAAAATCCATTTTGGAAAACCGAGCAGGTATTATACACCGCTGTGTGGTGGAGGGATAGTCCCGTAACTATATTAACGACAGCCTTACTAAGGTATAGGAGTATATTATAACAGTAAACGTAATCAAACACATTAGGTATACTCGTACCTTATATTAATCTGTGCATTAAAATGTGTCAGTTTAAAAAAGGAATGTTAGCGAGCGATATCGACGGGGCGAGATGCTTTGCGGGGTCCTAATTTCTTCGTACACAACACCAGTAACCAAACACGAAGAGCTTTAGTAGAAGTAAGATCGACCAGTCTAATGTAGGACGAAATAGTGCGGTCACAGGATGCGATCACTCGAAACGAACCCTCTTGCACTTCGGCACATTGTGTACTGCACAAATATAAACGATGCACGACGGCGCGGCACTACAGGGCGATCCCCGGCAACGTTCTGCGGAAGTTGATCACGACGACGATCGAGTACAGCAACCACACCGTGATGCACACCGCCGCCAACAACAGCACGAGCCCGTAGGACACGAGGTCGGAGTGCAGCGAGCTCGCCACCACGAACAGGTTGACGGCCAGCACGCCCAGGCACAGCACCATGGCGGACCAGGCGTACAGCTCGCACAGCGTGCGGTTGCGGCACGAGCCGGCCGACAGCAGCAGCGCGTGCGACGCCAGCAGCAGCACGCCCAGCACGCCGTGCACGTAGCGCACCGCCGCGCGCTTGACGGCGGGCGGCGCGCCGCTGCTGGCCAGCAGGCGCGCGCCCGGCGGCGTGTAGGCCGCCAGGTACAGCGCGCCCGCCAGCAGCCCCGCCAGCGCCGCCAGCAGCACGCCGGCGCGCAGCCCCACGCAGCCGCAGCACTCGTGCACCGTGGGGCAGCGGTCCAGGAGGCCCATCGCGCCGACACGCCGCGAGCGGCACCCACGATATTATCACTTGGTAAGCACTGGCGAGCTGACGGACCGCGTACTCGAGTGACGCGCTGTCACTGCTGTCACTGCTGTCAGTGACGACGGCGACCGGCGACGTAGAGTTTGGATGGAAAAGGCTGTCAATTTGAGGTCGGTACCGAATTATGTATTTTAACACGTTGAACGCCGCACGAAAAATCGAGGTTTTCCGTTCAGGCCACAGGACTCACCGGTGAGCCTTCCCTTACTGTTCCGTTCAAGCCACGTAGGTCACCCGTGAGCCTTTTGACAGGTCTAACGAAAACGCTTCCCACAAGCCACAGATTGCAGTTATCAAACAAAACGTATGTAGGAATGAGCCGCGAGGCCCTGCAGCGTATTCGGACGGCGTGGTTTTGAAATCCGGTAAAAACTTGTAAGATTTTTTCGAGGTTCTTGTAAGATGCAAGGGTCGTCCTACGATTCAGTAGAAATTGTTATTTTGATTATGGAGTGTGAATCGAACTAATACATAATTGCGAATATTTTTATTCAAAATATAATAGGATATAATATTTTCTTCTTCACCAAATAAAAATCTCGCGTTACGTTTTATATAAAATCTTGTTTACAACATTTTATATTAGAATATTCAAAAAGTCTTGGAATGGAATGGAAAGGGGACTTTTGTCCGCACTTAAACTCCTTTTTGAAGACTGCAGGCTATAGTAGCCAGCCTAACACCGCCCAGAAGCGCAGAAGCTTACTGGGTGCTTCACAGGCTTCGCGGAGCGACCTCACTGTGCCGAGGATTCGAGAACGTTGGGGGGCTACTGCCTCGCATTCTAATACTACGTGGGCAGTCGTTTCCACGGCGATGAAGCACCCCTGACGTAGAGGGCTACCCGTGATCAGGATGGTGTAAAGGTGCTTGTTTAGGTGACAGTGACCTGTTATTGTCCCCAGAATTGTTTAGTTTCGTAAGCCGGTTGGTTCAATGATGGCAAGGCCACTTTTGACTGGCTGCAATCTGTGGTTTCTGCCCATCTTTGGATGTGTAGTTCGGCAAATCTCTCACGCAACCAGTTGCGGATCTGTGAGAAAGGTATCGGTAGTAATGGTAGTGGGCCATTCAACGACATGAGCCTCTTCACGCCAGTTAATTCGCGGCATCGTTGCCGTAGGACCCACTGTGCCCTTTTATCCACTGTAGCGATACTACGTTGTTGGTGGATAGCTTGTGTAAAGCTGCCTGACACTCCGCTATTAGTATGCTGTTTGGTTATTTGGTGGTCTAGTGCTTTCAGGACAGCTGTGCTGTCGGTGAAGAGTTTATATTTAAGCCCCTCACCTCCAGTCTGTTTCTTTCCGTCGCAGCTGTTGTTATGACGACAAATTCAAATTGGAAAATCGAGCTGTGTTTGCCCAGTGGTAAGTGGATGTTTAGGCCGAGGTCCAGGGAGTGTACGCCTGCTCCTGAAACATTTTCTGTTTTGGAGCCGTCAGTGTACACGCGTACCTCTTCGAAACCGGAGTAGTCCTTATCCTCAAAAAGTCTCTAAAAATCACATTTATGACAGGAGTCCAGGCTGCCATTCACCGCATGAAGAACCAGAAAGCTGTGGGACCCGACGAAGTCCCCATCGAAGCTTGGAAGGCAATGGGTGCCCGTGGTGTGAGCATCTTCACAAACCTATACAACCGCCTACTCTTCCCCGGTAAGATCCCGAGCCAGTGGAGACTGAGTATCATCACGCCAGTCTTCAAAGCTAAGGGATCGGTGCAGTTACCGCGCGCCGCGGTTTAAAGATAATCTCTCCCACCATGAAGCTCTACGAGCTGATAATCGAATCCCGGATCCGAAAGGAGAGTGCACTTTCGGAGTGTCAGTGTAGGTTTCGCTCGGGGCACGGGACCGTGGATCCAGCGTTCGCCCCCAGGATTGTGCGGAGAAATACAGGGCCAAGAACACGCCCCTGCACTGCCTATTCCTAGACATACAGAAGGCCTTCGACTGTGTTCCTCGCGCGGTGATACGCGCAATACCCACCAGGGGTATTTTTTTTTTTTTTTTTTTTTTTTTTTATATATAGGACACGTCAATTTGACTTCACCTCGCCTGATGGTAAGCTGAAGGCAAAGTCTCTGAAAAGAGGGCCACCATTACAACACGTACCATGTTACAATGGTGGCGCTCAGCTTGACGGCCTCATCAGATGCTTTTTCACGCCCCGCTTAAAGGACCCGGGACTATAGGAGGAAGGAAACACGTGAGCTGGCAAGGAATTCCAAGTCTTAATAGTGCGGCAGAAGAAGGAGTCGCCGAATCGCTTGGTTCTTGATGGAATATTCTGCACCGTATGCGGGTGGCATCTAAGTCCTGCACGTGTTGTCCTATATAGGAAAGGAGAGGGTGGGATTATTTGGAAGAGCTCATCAGAACATTCACCATGGTAGAGACGGTAGAAAACCGCCAAAGATGCCACATCACAGAGGCTTACATTGACACTATCCAAGAAATGTACCACGATTCCAATTCTGTGGTTTGGACCGCTGTTGGCGACATGAAAACCTTCCCCTTACCGTCAGGATACACCAAGGATCCGATTATCTGAGCTCCGAGGTCATCTTGGCCTCTGATGCAATCAAGAAAATACGTATCTATGAAGATGATGATGAATCACAACTATGGCAGTTTTTAATACTGATTCGACGTGTTAAAAATAGCGCCAACTGTTCTTTATTTCGGGAATTCTCGGTGATATAGAATAGATACAAATATGCACCGAACAACTAAAAGTGGTAGTACCGTCATATATTATGTAAACAAACTTAGTAGCTATTTATTAGACACACGTTCTGTGCGACTGTGCATGTATCATATCCTACTTCTCCTCATCTTAAGCTATTTATCAATATTACTTATAAGACAATGTGAAAATTTTGTGAAGATCTTCGGATGTTTGACGTTCTAACTGCCGGACGGATCTGGCTGAAAGGTACAGGGATTGTGTACGAGCTACGCTCGACATAATTTACGAAACCATGTAAATGCACGCATTATCGTTTTCGTTTACTTGAAAGTTATAACTTAGTTCAGTTAGCAAACTGCCTCTACATTTGACTGGTCCTTCGAGTCGGATTAGGTTACTTTTATACCAGAAATAGGTTCCTGAGGATTGCGGCATCAGCGCGGGCGCTGCGCGGTCGCCGCGTGTCACGTGTTCAAACTTCATTTCAAAATTCTTTGTACATCTATTTTATTTGTGCAAAAAGTTTAAACAAAATAAACAATTATCAAACCGTTCGCGAAAAATGCAATACCTTAATTTTATGACATCGGCTACTATACCTGCCAGAGTCCTGCGCGTGAGCGCGGCAAGCAGACGGCGCAGCTCGTGCGGGCGCGCGGCGCGGCGCGGCTTGGCCACTCCGGCGCGTCGCCGCGCGCGCCCCGCCCGCGCCGCGCCGCCCCCACCGCCCGCGCCACCCCCTGCCTCGTCTGCCAGGCTACTGCGCACGCACTTTTCACTCCGCACTATGTTAACTTTGACCGCGGGTAATTCGATCGGCGGAAGGGAGAACTTTTCTGGATTCAGACACTTTTTGGGCCACAGGTCGTCCGAGCTGTCCAGGTTGGAGGAGTCCCGCGGGCTCGGCAGTCGCAACGGCGGTAGGATCCTATTCAGTGGAATCAGTCGACGCGAGTACTCGTCGCTCCGGCCGCTCGAGCTGGAGTCGAACCACACGTCGGAGAACAACGAGGAGGACAGCGACTCGCGGCGCGCGCCAAACCCCAGCGTGCAGCGGCGCGCGCGCGCCACGCGCACCACGTCCACGGGCGCGGCGTGCACCGTGGCGCGGCCCAGCTCGTACTCGGGCCGCGCCGGGCCAGCGTCGTCGTCGGCGGCGGGCGGGCCCCAGGGCGCCACGGGCTGCATGTTGACGAAGGCCCGCGCGATGTGCGCCGGCGCCGCCGCCAGCGTGGGCGGCTCCGGGGACAGCACGCCGAACGGATGCGTGAAGTAAAACAGGCACAGCGGGCGACTCTGAAACGTGCAAATCGGATCCTTTTGAATTATCTACCGAATGCGCAGGATCGCTCGTGTCGTAATCGTATCGTGACCTGGTGTCTTTGAAAAAATATTGTGATGAAACACCGTATTCAACGTTTAACGAAGAAGCTGTGCCGCGTACGGCAGTACGTAAGTGCAGATGGCGATGGCTCACCTTTACGTCGTCAGTAGAGGTGGACGCGTCGGATCTGCCGCTATTCATCTTTATTCACGCTTCGTTTGCGCGCACCGCGTCCACTTAGCGACGGTGTATAACCGTGGAATGCTCACAGAAGAGTCCGCACATCGCTGGGCTTGGATTCACACGTTATTCATGCGGTGAAACTTTCTCACACACGAAACGAACACTTATCCAAAATAAATACCTAATTGTTGTATTTACAAACAAAGAAGTATAATTTTCAATGGAATATCGCCGAAATAATACGTAGAGCCAGGGCGCGGCGCGGGGGTGGTCGCCTGCACACTGTTGTGCCGAGCGGCGCGCGGCGGCGGGCGCGGCCGGTGCCAGGCGCCGCCCTGCACCGCGGACGCTTCGCAGGGTAGCAATCGGGAGTTCGGGAGCTGCACACACTGAACCTCTCTACTGATATTAATATTTATGAAAATGAAACCAATTTATAGGAGCCTTCAGGGGTTCGAATAGAAGTCAACTCAATAAACGTCTAGTCTCTAAATGTAGATAATGAGTACCGCTGAACCGGGGGCGTGCGTGCAGGCGGCCGCACCTGTCACCCCCACGTCTGTGCTCGGAGGAGCTGCCTGCTGCTTTCCTGCTCTTCACTGTACCCTCTGCTAGTCTGAGGGACACGTGGAAATCCTCTTAGCACCCTCTACACGGACCAAAATTTGCGGGAAAGAGTCTCCGTTGCCCAGGGTGCATCATGTGGAGGTTCCGGACCACGCACCCCATACAACCGAGTTCCCATAGGTAATCTCTGCCGTTTAGGTTTTATTATACTCGTAAGTGTATGTTTAGTGTCAGTCTGCGAGCGCCAAGTCCGGCCCGTGCCGAGCGGTGCGAGCCCGCGACGTCGCAGCCCGAGCGAGAGGCGCGCCGATTGCGCCAGCCAGCAGCCGGGCCTCCGCGCGAGCACATCGTGTGTGCAGTCGTCTCCAGTGCAGTGTGTACGGCATCTAGTGCCTTGCCTCTTAGCTCTCGAGGGGCGTGTCTGCACTGAAAGTGTACAATGTTAATTAATTTCATCAAGGCGCTTCCACACTTGTTCGTTTGGGGTGCACCTAGCTGACAATAACAATGGAATAAGAATGCCAGGTAACCTAATTTGAATGCGCTCTATTTAGGTCAATGGGTAACGGGTCGGTGTCAGTTGGTGTTAAGTTAAAGGCGCGTCTCTTGTGTCTATTTTCTCTAAAATTTCATACATTTAATTGCATTTATGTCTCAATAAAACATCGCTTTCCGTTCTTTAACCTATGGTTTTCGCCAAAGACATTTCATAACACACTTCTTTTTATATATAATATCTTTGGTTTTCGCTAAACATTTTACGAGATTTGTTCTATAATTTTTTTAAATTTCTTTTTATACTACTTAGCTCGCAGACAAGCACACAGTCCTCCTGATGGTAAGAGGGTACCATGGCCTATGGACGAGTGCAACACCTGGGGAGTCACACTCGTAGGACAAAGCCTTTGGTTTTCCCACTGACAGCACAAAGTCTCTCCAGTGAGCTCTGGCTACCCTGTTCACCGTCGGAAACACAACACTAGGTTATTAAGCCGCGGTCTTCTGTAGGGCGGAAGTACTTCCCCAGTCGGACTGCTCGATTGGGACGGATATACCGTCGTGTCCTACCTCCTGCATATACCGTTGTGTCCTACCTCCTGCATATACCGTCGTGTCCTACCTCCTGCATATACCGTCGTGTCCTACCTCCTGCATATACCGTCGTGTCCTACCTCCTGCATATACCGTCGTGTCCTACCTCCTGCATATACCGTCGTGTCCTACCTCCTGCATATACCGTCGTGTCCTACCTCCTGCATATACCGTCGTGTCCTACCTCCTGCATATACCGTCGTGTCCTACCTCCTGCATATACCGTCGTGTCCTACCTCCTGCATATACCGTCGTGTCCTACCTCCTGCATATACCGTCGTGTCCTACCTCCTGCATATACCGTCGTGTCCTACCTCCTGCATATACCGTCGTGTCCTACCTCCTGCATATACCGTCGTGTCCTACCTCCTGCATATACCGTCGTGTCCTGCCTCCTCGGTAAATTGGTTACATTTATGAATGTTCCCCTGTGCATGTAAAGGGCGGCGTAGTATTGCCATGAAGTGTTTTTTGTGCAGTAATGGCAAGGTATCATTGAAACTTGTTTCGGCGGGTTCAAAGGTAACGCATTGGAACTTGGAACATTAGATAGACTTAAAAGAAAAGGACATTACTAATAATAATAACTTAATTAACGTAAAATTAATTGATACTGATAGCTGATAGCCTCTGTGGCGAGGCGGTAGTAAATCGATCCTCGCTCAGTATCTAGTGCAAATATTTGGGTGAATTTCAACAGGTCCATTAAAATCTTCATTCCGTGGATTTTTTTTACCTTAAGTTTTGTAGTTAAAACAAATCGCGTTTATTATAGGTTTTGATACTATATGTATTCTTGCTTAATATCTAGCAGATAAATAAAAAAGCTAACGAGATATACAAGATCAAAAATTACGCGCCACGGCGATGACACATGCGTGCGCGGCAATGAAACAAGCATCCACGGGCATGAAATAAATATACCAAGGGAATGAAAAAATCAACCATGGAAATGAAAATACATAATATAAAACATAATATTTTATGTACCTACTTACATGAGAAATTATACTTACATACAATAAAAATACAAAGGGGATTAGGCAATTGTGTATGGACATTGGCGTCATTTATTTTTTCAGTGGCACTGTGTTAAACACGCGTATGAGTGTCGTTATTTTTATTGTAAGTAATATCGGAGCTGCGATATACAGGGTGGAACATTTCGACTTTACCTGGAGGGAAAGTACCCTCATACTAGAGATAGCGAATTTTACTTAAATTAAACATAACCTTATTTTTAAAGGGAAACAAACCTGCATTCAAAGATTTCTAAAAATAACACACCTGATGATCAAACCGCCTAAAATCTTCCTATACCTTCTCTTTTATGGGTTTCCTTTTACTTATTTTACCAAGTTTGTTAGAGATATTTGATCCCTAAGATTGACCCTATCGTTTGATGCAATTAAAATATAGCTTCATCCGGATTTTATTCGGTTCGATTACCGGGTGTGGCAAGCGATTTTTTTGGAAATCCTTAAACGCAGTGTATTTTTTAAGATTAAGAGAGTGTTTCCTTTGCTGCTGCCCAACCTAGGTGGATCCTGGCTAGTTTTTTCTAGGAGTTGTTTTTACCAAGCTGGATAACTTATCCCAGGCAGATTTTTTCTTGATCAACTTCGAGTGTAACCCCATCGATGGCTGTCTGTCTGTTCCTGTGTATGCTTAAATCTTCAAAATTACGCAACGGATTTAGAATCGGTTTTTTTTAATAGATAGAGTAATTCAAGAGGAAGATTTATATGCATAATACATGCATAATATTGTAGAGAGAAATATTGATAAATTTAGAGATATGCAGCGGGAATGGGATCAGAAAATATGGCGGTACGAAGTTCGCTGGGTCAGCTAGTATTAGATAAACGATACCGTGTTTGCATTGGAGATGTGGAGGGAAAGTACTCTAAATACTGGAGATAGCTAATTTCATTCAGAAGAAAAATTTCCTCATTTTTAAAAAGAAAAAAAAAAACTGCGTTTAACGAATGCTGAAAAATCGCTTGCCACATCCTGTAATTGAACCGACTAAAATCGGAAAAAATAACAGCCAGTATTTTTATTGCTTTAATCGATAGGATTAATTATAAGACTCGAATCTCTCTAAGAAACCTGGTAAACTGCAGGTACTTTCATATTATACCATTTTCATTCATGGCTGCTCAATTCCAAAACGACGCCAATTCTTTTACACGAAAAAGAAATGGGAAATTAACAAATTAATATGATATGCTTTTGGTAATATGCTATGGCAATGAGAACATAAGTTACGGAAATGAAACATCTGGTCACGGCAATGAGACTAAATTGTTTTACAAGGCATGGCAATGATTTTTTTTTCATTGCCGCGTTTTTTTCTTCATTGCTATAGCAAATTTTGACCACGGAAACCATGGAAATGAAAGCACGGTGGTGAAAAACGAGCCAAAAATATAATTTAACAAAAAATCTATTAATCATTCGAAGTAATAAACACTTCACTAAAATAGACAAGAGAAATTGCGTTCTATTGAATGTATAATCAAGAGGATAAACTTATTGGAATAGACAGTTATACCTATCCACAGTAATGAAAGAAAAAATGTCCAGTAACATAAAAATGATATACTTTTATTTATGGTGCCAAAACGCAGATACGTGTGTACGTCCTTCCATGTCGAGCACTTAGGCGGCACCAATATGCAACGTTTAGCGGATATGAGGGAGGATACAAGTCGTTAGATAAAACGATATTCTAAAATATGTTTAGAACATGGCGATTAAAGGTAACTCTAGGACAAATGAACTTTTATTAACCATTCGTTGTATTGTCTAAATATTTGAATAAATGTATTTCGTAACAATACTTTAACTATTCACGTATCAAATAAAACTAGGTTTTAATTAAAAAAACCAACAGATTTTTATCAATGCGGTATCACAACACAATAGGTGATGTGTGGACAAACACGGCAATGAAAAATTTCGAGGTTTAAATTTTTTTTTTGGCGAATCTATAATCCTATTTAATAAAATATTTAGTGCTCCACATAGATCACTATATCGCCTAACCAGAAAAAAATGTTAGAGTATTGTAAAAATGATTTTTAGTACCGATTTCATCGGTGCCACGCAATTTTTGGCCCCGGGAAATTCACCCATTTGTATGCATGAATATGGGTAGGTATTTCAATGATTTGGGATATTTGCATTGGACTGGTCGTTAGTTCTGGTCATTCAAGTTGCCTCAAAAAAAAAATTCTTGCATTTTTTTTTGGAAATTACTTTTGAACCCGCCTGGCAATGGTAAAGCCCCACAAATCGTCTGTCTTTTTTTTATGTATTCCTTAACATTAAACTACAACATTATAAAAAAATCATATTACTTCAAAGTTTGAGGTAATATGATTTTTGATTTTTGATTAAACTAACTACATTAATTTTTAAAAATTCAGGGGTTGATTTTAGCCCCCGTACCCACCAGCCAGGTCTGCAACTTCGTGTTGGGTTAGGGTATAACAGGCGGGGGAGGTATCCGTGGGGACTTTTCGCACGATAAAAAAAAAGGTAAGTAAAACAGGCGAGTTGTGTGACAAGTTTTCAGCTTGCCTCAAGAAGGTACTCAAAAAGTCGTACCAGCTCTCGGATTAAATAGGCTAATAGATTGATTGATCTTGTAATAACTCTAGATAGTACTGCAATGGTGTTCTCATATCACAACCTTGCCAGGAAGACTCAGTTCAGCTGCCTACTTATGCGGTTAGAAAGAAAGATAAGGCAATCGCGAAGATAACTTGTGGAGTAATTAATATTTTAACAGTTGCTTCTCGTTGAGAAGCAACGACAATATCTCTAAGTACCTACGAAATATTTTAGATCTCTTAAAAAAACTGTCGAAGATAATTTTAATATGAGAAATAAAAGTAAACGCAGGACAGGATTAATTCGTTTGTAGGCAATTGTATGTTCAAACACAATGTAAAAATTGTGCATGAATAAAATATACTGAAAATACTGAAAAACCCTATCATTAACTTTGTGTCTTATTTCGGGGTGGTACCCTATCGTGCGAATCGCCTTAAGTAATAGTCAGCCAGTTTGTTAAATGTCGTGATAAACGTACGGCTGAATATCATTCAGGCCGTTAATGAGCAGTTTTCCAGTAGGTATTTATAGGGTTCCCAAAGACGCGCTAGATGGCGCAGCCGGCACTTTTGGTAAGAAGAGTGTGGTGCACGGAGGACAGAATAATTTCCTTCTCCATGGTGTGGTGTCACATCTAGTGTTCCCTAAGTTATGGAACAAATGTTTAAGGATTAGTAATGATTACTTTACATAAATATTCTGTCATTTTTTCTGATACAACTATTTTAAATATAATATTATTATTTTAAATTACAGACAGTGACGCGAAAAGAATTAAGCGTTTTATTATATTTTATCTATTATAATATGGGTAAATGAAATTAAACTTTCGCAACATCCCAAATTCATGAAAAAATACTACAAACAAACCACAGAGTACATTAAAATTACCAAAAGATATGCTAGCGCCATCTCTTGATGACTTAAAAATCAACTGATTATTATACCTACTGGAAAACTGCTCATTGAACAGTGCCATTTAGTTACCAGTCTAGGCAGGTAATTGAAGTTGGCGGCGACATAGACGTGACATGAGGTGCACGTGCACCATCTATTTTCTTAGCGGTTGTCTATTTGCCTGTAGGTATAAGTAGGTACTTGACGATAGCGTATTAGTAATTTTCATCCTTATTGGCAGTTGGCGCTTGGTGCCTGGCGCGCACGAGTTGCATATGTGTGGTGCGTGGCGTGGCGTGGCGTAGTGTGGCGTGGCGTGGCGTGGCGTGGCGTGGCATGGCGTGGCGTGGCCCACGGGCCCACCGCCCACCGCCTGGAGCTAATTGTCGCCGCGAGTTGTTTGTTGCGCGTGTTGTAACGAGAGGCAGCTGCCGGAGCGTACCACTAAAGTTTTTGATTGATTTCAATTGATCCGAGTCTCCGCGTCCCCCTCGCATACCATCATCTTCAACAGTGACACAGTTATGAGTACGCACTCACTGCTAACTAATGTATAACTTCAGATTCAGACACGTATCTTGGAACTAAAATGTGCTCGAAAGGTGCCAGCCCTATACCGCTATACGCGCAGTACACTACACATTTCTTGGGCGTCTTTTGAGGATAGCACCAAGCATAGATTATTACATATATTACATAGATTATTACATATATAAGTGCCCGGTTAATGGCAATAGGCTCGCCACCTATTACATTGGGACCTAAACATAAACGGCGAAATGTGGGTGCTAGCACCTCTGCCTACCCCTTCGGGGATACAGGCGTGAGTTTATGTTATGTTATTACAAAGCAAGCCTCGTTGTGTATGTATACGTAGGCAGAGAATATGCTTTCCAGTTCCACAAATACTTACAATTTTTGTCGAACAGCACTCTGGAGACCTTGAAAGGTCCACTTAATTAGGTACGTACGCTACCCATTAATTACGAAATAAACCGTTGCCCATCTTATCGGTAATGGAATGATTTTAATGGCAGTAAAGTCCATACCGTACCACCATGTACAGGACCTACACAATGTACACACAACCACAGATTACCTAATAGTTGGAACATAACGTACAGTGAGACTTTAGGTAGGTACATGCGCAATTTTAGTGGACGTTGGCAGAAAGTTTCCGCAGTCTGCGCATGGACACCGCACACCGCTAATACCGCTATATACTCTAGCCCACACTTAATATACATAGAACGGTTTTCTCCTCCGCCTGTCTCATATTATGATATGGCTAACGAATAGTATTAGGAATTAGTTAGGACAATATGATGCAACTGTGGAGTCATGGCATGACTTCAGATAAGCAATGTTTAAAATTATCAATAGGTCGGAAGATGCCGCAGGGATCAATGTCCTCTGCGCCGGGAGCCGGGACAACCTGCGGCAGCGCCACTGCGGGCCTGCTTGCTCCCGGCTCCCGGACGGCGCGGCGGGGCGGGCGGCGGAACAAGACCGGGGCTTAACTTTATCAGTCACGTTATAATACTCACAAGTCACAACAGCTGATTACATTCTTATTGCCTTATTTCATAAATATGTACAACGTTGTAGGAATTGTCAAAGAAGTTGCACTTGGTGAATGATTTTGTGGTACGTAGCCGTAGCAGTCTACCTGTATTACCTATTTCAATTAGAAGAAATTGAAAGTGAAACTCATGAGATCCATGCCATAGCCAGTTGGCAAATAGACTGAGACTCAAGGTAAACTCACACATTTTATCTAGGTATTGTACCTCGAATAGTCGTAATTTTGAAATCTACTCTGCACCTGAGCACCTCACAGATTTCAAGTGAAGCCTCGTACCTGTACCTACGTTCTAAAGCACAGAAATATATTAAGATTGTAATAACATAACCCATCCTCATTAAAAAATACGGTGAAAATGCCACACTACTACTTATTTCCAGCTGTAGAATAAAAATGGAGAAGGAAAGAAAAATTAAGGCATAAGTATTTTCTTATCTCTCGTGATTCGTGAGCCGTGTCGTGAGTATTCATTTACAGTAAAAATGTCACTACGCGCGACATATAGAGTATAGACGTGAACTGCTGATGGCCGTTATTTCTGTAGTCTAGGGCTCCATACAGGATAGGAGCAATCGCCTTTGTGTACAGAAGAGCGCACTGTATTGTATACCTGTGGAGTGTATACAACAGACTACTAACTAGGTACTGGAACCTCCACACGGAACACCCTGGGCAATGAAGATGGCTGCGTGCGCCTCTCTCCCGCAAGGTGTATAAACCCGCGCAACGTATCTTGGACCTAAATCGTAAAACATACGAGGCTTTGGAGCCCGCGGATTGCTTTGTAAATTTTGTATAATAGTCTATGCTCGGTGAATTTGAGTTCGTCCACCGCAGTAGCATTTATATAAGTACTTACCTATTATAGAGGTTTACATAAGTCTACAGAGGCTGTTGACAGTCGCTCGTGGTGCACGGTAGTCGGGTCGGGATGATGTGCAATCACTCTCTTCTCTATAGGTACCTACCTAGTTAGTTTGTTTTTATTTACTACGGCATTATGTACAAATTGTACAATACCATTACCGCATCTGTTGTTTGTTCCCGCCATTTTTTGACAGTCGCTTGCGGCGTCATCGGGTGTTTGCACGTGCGCGACGCCGCGCTCCGGCCGCCGCCGTTCGTCGCACAGCGCGCGATATCGGAACTTGGATTGTTATTATCAAACACAAATAATCGGCAGTGAAACGATTTAATAGTTGCATGATATACTGTTCCGTGTCAGTGATAAGTTAATTTATTAACAATTAACAATGCTTTCCATAAACTAGGCCAGGCGTGAGCGCGACACTGATTAGATAAACTTTCTACCTAAACTTTGATTATTTTACAGTTCCTATTAAATTAGGTGTCAAGTCAATACGCTCGAGTGTTGCTTTTATTTCGGTACCTACCTAGGTAGGTACTAGCCTTCCGCCCGCGACTGCCCCCTCGGTTAACGCGACCTTTGCTCATACCTATCAACGGTTTTACTCAACCGATTGCCATCAAACAAACGTGAGATTTTAATTCTGACCAATCTCTTTCTAACAATAAAAACCGCATCAAAATCCGTTCAGTAGTTTTTGTGTCCATCGCGGACAAACAGAGAGGAAATTTAATAGTACATTATGGTACAAGTGAGTAAAGTTGGTAATCATCATACTCACGCGTGGCATACGACGTTTTTACTTATAAAATTTAAAAATAATCTATAACTCACTTGTGAATAATCGCAATGAAAAACTCACAGTTTGATAATAGGTGTCATTACGTGCCTAATTGCGGTGAAATAATAGGTAGCATTTTAATGAGCAGGTGTGTAGTAAAAAAAAAAAATTCGTGTTCAGTATCGTTATAATAACAAAACCCAAGTACCTAGGTATTTTTTTTAAATATTTCCAATGTACAGACACGACCACTTTATTACAATAAAATTATATAGGTACATAATAATAGTAATATAGATAGAAGATAATATTGCGCAAACTATTTATTAATCTGTGAATTTGATTCATTAGGTAGGTCTGGTCTAGGTACTAGGTAGGTACCTACCTTACCTACCTATCTGTACCTAAACATTATTGTGAAGAAAAGAAATGTAGAATACCTTATGAAATTAATTCTGCCCATTATATTTCTTTAATCTCACCCACTTGAGCAATAGATTGCACATAGGTAGTATATTATGGCAATGCCATAAGCTTTGATTATAATCAAAGGCCATACCCATAACTCCCATAAGTAGGTAGGTGGGTGCTTGCTAACTGCTAAATATCTACCTATAAACTCATTGTGAAAGACGATTGACGAAGTATGATGTCATAGGTACTTCATAATTACCAAATAGATATGTACTTTTAACGCCCTTAAACCTACCAATTTAACCCTTAACAACAATACAAGACACATGGGTGTCTCGCGGACACAATTTTGTATTTATGTTGTCATAAAAACCAAACAAAATACATATTTATTTTTATAAATCGGCCTTTTACCATCTAATTTATCGCCAATTTGCAATGACAATATTTTTTGTAACCACAGATTAATAAATACTTAGTTGTAACACAAACACAACACAAGCTCAAAGAGTTTAATATTATACCTATAGGACACAAGCTCGAGCAGTTTGCTGCGTGGTGTAGAAAGATGTAAGTCAATTCTGTGAAAAAAGTGCTCAACGCGCGAAGGTTTTTTCTCTAAGCAAATCAAATTAAAAATTATGAAGAGTGATCATTAATTATTATAATGTAAAATACCTAGTATGAGAAATATTTTTAGACTTCCGATAAGTAATAGGATTAAAAAGTTAAGTATGTGTAAACATGTGCACCCGAATCTCCTATATACATATTACTATACTCTTTAACCCGAATATTGTAAAGGTACTTTTATACTAGGAGCGACAGTGTGACACCGATGCCGAAATGATGTTAAGAATTTAACCTGCCTGTCTGCTGGTTATAGGCACAGCAGAGTAAGTAATATACCTACTATGAGTTATAGGTTACAGGAACATTCTTTTAGGATGGTGTTAGCTACCTTGTAGCTCAGTAACAAATAGTAACAGAACTATGTACATAGTAACAGAACTATGTACATAGTAAGAGTGGTTATTTCATGATTATGATATGACGCAGTACAAGAAAGTAATTGCATTGGATAATTATTTTCTTCTGTTACTCGAAAGCACTGAAGTGAACCGGCGCTGCGGCGTTGCGCCGAGACTTCTTATTACGTATGTCTTCCGCATAGCCCTATAGATAATATTCTCAAATTTTGCATTACAACAAACCTTCTAAACAGAGGCGGGAGTAGTACCTACCTGCTACTACTTACTATCGAACACAGCAGATGGGCGACGTGGGATACATTAGAAACACCGAAACTGACGAAGTGAACAATTGAAGGCTGTACAGTTACACCGACGTTTTTGTTCACCGCGTAGGTCGGTGCCGGTTACAATGTAGGTGACTTATTTACATATCGATTTAAAAGCGCTTGTCTAAATTAGTACCTACTCAACTAGCCGGGTTCATATCGAAGACATATCAGCATGCGCACGCGAGCCTTTTTAAGTTGAACAATATAGTAGTTGAAAAGTCCTGTCGTCGAAACTAACAAATGCGAACCATTCTGTCGGCGAAACATCCATAGGTGAAACGTTCTATCGACGAATCTCTCAAAAACGAAACGTCCTGTCGGTGAACAGTCCAAAGGAGAAACGACTGTCGGAGAACGGTTGCAGAATCTAGTAGTGGAAGATCCCGATTCTTGTAAATTCTTGATTATAGGTTCACAAATGACATTTCATTAAAATGAAATGTCATGTTCAAAGTTCAAAGGCGATTTAAATCAAAGTTTGCCATGCAATTAAAGTTTCTAGGCCTTTAAGCAATAATGTAGGTAACCTTTGGTTTTACTGGGGCAGTTGCACTAGTTGTTAGTATGCTTGTTAACCCATATACCGTGCATATACCTATCTACATTTATCCTTAGTAATCTTTCACTGTTCGCTGAATCAGCTGTTGCAGCGCTTGAGACTGGTTAGTGGTTAGGATCAAAATAACTCAAATGTCAGACAATCTCGGACCACGCACCTACCTATACCTCGGGACACATTGTCTTGGACCTAAGTCGTGACTTCGTGAGACAAACGAGGCCATGGCGTGCGTGGTTTTGTATAATAATCTATTTGACGTCAAAAAGATGCACAATTTTTTTTTGCACAATTTTGAGAAATGAATAAATTGAAATCTCAGGAACTACTGGTTCGAATTGGATTTTTTTTTTGTATTGAATAGCCCGTTTATCGAGGACGGTAATAATAGGCTATAAATCAACACGCTACTACTTAAGGAAGCGGAGCAGTAATCATAAATGTCACCAATCCGGTTGATTCCCATTGATTCCCAAAAAGAGGGGTGTTATAAGTTTGACATGTGTGTGTGTGTGTGTGTGTGTGTGTGTGTGTGTGTGTGTGTGTGTGTGTGTGTGTGTGTGTGTGTGGGTGTGTGCGTGCGTGCGTGCGTGTGTGTGTGTGTCAATCTGTCTGTGGCATCGTAGCTCCCAAACGGCTGAACCGATTTCGATTCTGTTTCTTTTGTTTGAAAGATGGTTTAGTCGAGAGTGTTCTTAGCTATGTTTCATAAAAATCGGTTCAGCCGTTGGAAATATATATGGAGTGAAAGTGGCAATGCAAAATCTAATATTTTCAAATATCAGATGAAATGGATATCAGATGAGATGGGTATCAAATGAAAGGTCATAATTTATACATTTACGATACCGCAAGATTTATGGAAATTGGTTAATTGGCTTTTTATTTTTTTTTATTTTATGCTTTTTAAAGGTTTAAAAAGCATTAAAAAAAAAATTTAAAAGCCCCCGACCCAAAAACAACATATAAAAAGTAAAATAATAACTATTACCTTATGATCTACCCTAAGTATTGACCCTTTTGTCATTTGTTTCGTCGGGGGACCGCCGTTTGACCGTCGTGTCGGGGAGAATAGGGCATACCAAGGTGCTTAGCGGTCCTCCGACGAGACAAATGACAAAAGGGTCAATTCAATACTTAGGGTAGGTCATACATAAGGTAATAGTTATTATTTTACTTTTTATAGGATCTTTTTGGGTCGGGGGTTTTTTAAATTTTAAATTTTATAGTTAATAAATTGCGGAGTTTGGAAACCGAGCCGAGCGGGTTGGCTAGTTAATAACAAAGAACCTGATTCACCTGATACATATTAGTATCCGCCATGCCTTTTTTAATTTAAAAACATGTTGTTTTAAAACTAGGTACTTATTGAATTTGTGGTTGTTATCTTGCAAAACTCATATTATCAAAACTTATCATGTTCAAATGAACGATACGACCAGATTAAGTAGGTATAAGAGGACTTTTTAGAATGAGTAGATTACATTGAGTATCTAGGTAGGTACGATACTACATTCGGTTAGGTACCTAATTAAACGAAAACAATCTGGATGTGTCTGTTTAATATGTTTTATTATGTAAAGACTCAGTTTATATTATTATTACATATTTCCTTTCTAATAAGTATCTCTAAAAATCCTATAAATAACATATTTAAATACATAATCTAGCACAACACAACAAAACATGGCAATCTACATACATGGTTTTTCACGATATTTTCATGATGTTTGGTATTTTAGAGAAAGAATACTTTCTCTAAGGTGCCAGACATTTAACAACGAGCAACTTAGAGAAATTATTCTGTCTCTAAAGTGCCAGACATTATAAAAAATGTGAAAAACCAAAGAGATGTAGAGATTTCTGTTTTGTTTTGTTTTTCTAGCGAACATCACAGAACACTTATATCCTGACGGAACATTGGCGAACAGTGAACATTGGCAATGTTCTGTATTGGCAACTTACTGTGAGGCCTTTGATTATATTATTGTTATTATCTGAGACATACAAAAACTTTACCCAACTATTAGGCGATATATAAGCGATATATATATTATCTATGTTAATAAATACTATCGCCGCTCTTCGCGGTCTCGCGAAGTCACAACACAATCAGTCGCCTCTGTGCCTGTTGGCAAACAGTGGGCAGTGGGTGTGCAATGTGCATTGTGAAGTTCAATGTGCATCGGCTTAAGCTGGTTAAGATTTCAAAGCGAATCTCAAGGTGAACTACATACGCCTAAAAATAACTGAGATAGCCAACCAGTGAATAAAAGGGATAGTGAGCCCTACGACATCCGCGCATAGTGTCCAAGTGTTAAGAAAGTCATTATTATACCTACTCAAAGCTCTTCGTTGCTTTAGAAATGAGAGCTTGCTAAGTTTATTTAACAAATCCGAAAGTGCAATTTCAGTCCCGTCCCGTACTGTAAAATCCTAACTGCGCCTAAGGAGATCCATAAGCTTAACTGCGTTCTGAATAAAGAAATAATAAAAAAAGAAATAATAATAATAAAAAAATATGACGAGTAGGAATTCCTAACAATCAGGAATTGCTAATCAGATTAAAAGAGTGAGATCATTCATTTCATTAATGTTGAGTGTGTTGACCACCAGTGTGTGCATCATCTGTGACAAAAGTGCCGCGATGCCGCCGCGAGTCGTTCAACTTGTACGTGAGTGTGAACTGTGAAGAAGTGATGTAGCAAGACGAGTGTGCACTGTGTGCAGTGTGACGATGTCCCGCTCGCCCATGCTGGGACAGCGCAAAGTCACCTGGGTTGTGGAAATAGGCGACGTGCCTGCATATGCGCCTTATGAGAAGCACCTAAGTAATAGCCAAAGTAAGTATACTAGTTTCAGTAGGTAGGCCAAAATTAAATATTTACTTTGAACTTGGTAAGTAGAATATACTATAATATAAACTGAATAGTTTGCGCGAGAGACACTTCCAAAGTGGAAAAATGTGTGTGTCCCCCCCCCCCTCTAACTTCTAAACTAAGAGAATGATAAATCTAAAAAAAATATATGATGTAAATTGCCATGAAAACTACCACTAAAAATTGGTTCGAACGAGATCCAGTCAGTAGGTTTTTTTTAATACGTCATAAACCGCAATTTTCGCCTTTGCTACTACGGAACCCTTCATGGGCGAGTCCGACTCGCACTTGGCCGATTTTTATGTTATGATTAGTTAGTCGGGTGTGCGCACCATTCAATATACTCTGTGGCGCACCCACAAAAAATACGAGAGTTAAGTTGGGTCAGTGCGCGCGCTTATAAGCCAACCTGATGAAACCATCGCGTCGGTACATCGCAAAGTGTCCACATTGACTATGATTTTTAGTGGTAGTTTTCATGGCAATTTACATCATATATTTTTTTTAGATTTATCATTCTCTTATTTTAGAAGTTAGAGGGGGGGAGGGGGGGGACACATTTTTCCACTTTGGAAGTGTCTCTCGCGCAAACTATTCAGTTTAGAAAAAAATTATGTTAGAAACCTCAATAGCATTTTTAAAGACCTATCTATAGATACCACACGTATGGCCTATGGGTTTGATGAAAAAAAAAAAATGAGTTTCAGTTCTAAGTATGGGGACCCCCAAAATTTAATGCTTTTTTTTTAATTTTGTGTGAAATTCTTAATGCGGTTCACAGAAGACATCTTCTTACCAAGTTTCAACAGCATAGGTCTTATAGTTTCGAAGAAAAGTGCCTGTGACATACGGACGGACAGACAGACAGACAGACAGACGGACGGACAGACATGACGAATCTATAAGGGTTTCGTTTTTTGCCATTTGGCTACGGAACCCTAAAAAGGTCAGTAGCGGTATCAGATACCATAAGAGGTTAACTAAATGTAAGTATAAAACAATCTACGGGTCTCACTCGAATCAAACAAAATGTTGATGTGTCTGTCGGACACTTGGCTGTTGATTACTTCATCATTATTAATATTAAAATATTAAATTTGATTATAAATGTAATATACTATTTGTTCATTGCATATTTAGATTCGTAAAAGCCCGATTCATGAAAATAAATAAGTTGTACTTTAGTTTTTATAACACAATAAATGCTAAAAATATACCTTAGTTATATGACATAGTTATATTATATTTACGAAATGAGTCCGTTGGACACTACTAGTCAGTTACGTTACGTTACATAAGCATACTGGGTTGTTATGGGTTAAGTGTTAAGTCGGCCAGGTTGACCGATTAATATGTAGGCAGTTTGCGCATGCAGCTTCCGCATCATAGGTACTTTGGTCGATTGAAGGTAGTCGAGACACTTATCAATCTTATTTGACATCCGATACCAAGCACTCATTAACTATCGGCCGATAGAAAATTCAAATTTATTTATTCTCAAGAATATGGTACATCAAAGCAATCAAAGTCTGCAGTTTGTGGAGGCTCATGCATGGGTTATTCTTATTACATTGCAAGGTGCAGCGAACAATAAAAAACAACGAAACTAGCAATATGAAACCTCTTGAAATTGAAGGAAAAATACCACCTATAAATAAGGAGGGAAAAATGGGGTGATTATAAGGGTGAACAACAGTTTTTCAAAATCTGTGGTGGTGTGGTGTGGAAATGTGGAATGGAATGTGGTTGAGGAATAGCAACTATGTTTACTTTAAAGAATTTCGTTGTATAGCGCCATCTACATGTCTATTATTACAATAATGGTTTAGACAAAGTATAGAGATGGCAGTGTACTAACTAGTCTAACTAATAAATAGATTATTGTTACCACGTTATTACCCTATCTATCTACCACTTCTACCAGTAGTACATACGTAAGTACCTACTAAACTATTTTTCAGAACTGTGTTTTTTAAGATGCATATTTCTGCATCGTAAAATGTCTGCCCGGCTGTCCCTAGTCTACTTTATTTATTGTAAACTATCTTGTTTTATATGTACGGAAACAGTATTTTTTAGACTGGCTACATTGTATATCAGTGTAGTGTACTGAATGCACACACACTAGTGCCACTTCTCTGCGTACGTACATGCTTCTCTGGCTGTATGTGTCGGAGTGTTCACCCCTCCCGCTTGTCATCTCGGTCAACTCGACGTCTCGACTGTCATTTTCGTAGTTTCGGATTTCGGATACTAAACTAACTTTGCTGTGCCCGTTCGTGATGTTTGCAACGCTTTTTAGCGTTGGTACTATATTGTAAACTTCTTATGCGCGACAGTGAGCAACAAGTGTTTGTTATTAAAATATAGTAGTACCAAAACTAGATAGGCGGCGTTCCGCCGAGTTCTATTACCTTGTTTTGAAAAGTTTGAACAAAGTTTAAGTCGGGAGTGGTGTATGTGTGTGTGTTGTCATGTCTCAGAAAAACTTTTTATTATCACTATCACACAAACTGGATTGAAAAGGGAGCTTGAAAGACAAATAAGGCTCGGAGAAAATGGAGCCAAGTTACGTAGGTAAGTGTGTCGGGCTAAGCGCACCTCGCATCTTCTCCGCGACACTACTTGCTACAGTTGCTACGGCTAGACCTTGAGCGGCCGAACAAGAAGGTGCATGTAATAACCTGGCATGATGCAAACGCGGCCAGCGCAGAGGTCTCACACAGTCACACCGGCGTCGCACGCACCTGGCGCGCGGCCGCGGCCCAACTATGCGCTACTATCTTATCAAACTGTGTACCTAACACTGTAAACAGAACTGGGGCGAACACCATCACTGGATCTGTTTCTATCAAGCCATGAGATTATCTCATCTGGGTAATCTCACACTTGTTAACAAACTATGTTCGATTTGGGTTACTTGGTGATTCATTAAAATAAAATATTCTGTTATTCTAGTTGGATTACAAAAATATATTAATAGATATTTAAAAGTGATATCACCTTAGCAGCATATACTGCTCACCTGCTATTAAAACTACTGATTCATCAAGGACATCACAGTTCAAACCTTGTGACAACTGTGCGAAGAATTGTTAAATAAGCACTGGGACAGCAGCAAAACATCCATCAATAGCTTCCATAACTTCTTTATTTATAACTGCAATAATTAAATTCTTAATGAAAGTGCAAATAGAATTTACACTGTGAAACCTTGTTTGCCCAAAATTCTTATTAGGTATTTGGTAGAGTCAAATACCATCACAACCTTTGGTGGTTGCACAAACTTTTTGAACCTACCTCAGGCTGTGTGACATGTAAACAGTAGTTATGTCATACAAGTTTAGTGATAAATTTAAATGGACCTTGTTGTCCACAAGTGTGCACTGTGTGTGTGGTGTGGATACATTCCTGTGTATTGCTCACTGCTCAGTGTGCAGATCTGTCATGCACCAATTGTGTTAAAGAAAGCTGCCGACTATGAAGCATTGCTCAGCTCGTCTTTCAGCAGATCATGTTCTTCCTTATATAACTGGTTTCTTTTGCTCATACACCAACAGATTTATACGTAAGACTTCATTCATTTTACTATACTATTTTTGAGAAAGTTTCTGTCATATATCCGAGTCTTCGCATATATGACAGAAACTTATCGCATCTTCTTTAAGGTTCTGGTAAGAGTTGCTGCAATTGTAGAGATTAAGAGAAATTAACTTTCAGATGATACTATCAGATGGGCCATTGGCTCATTTCTGGCCAGTATGCCTTGATATGTGTAACCGGGATGTGTTTTCGCATTGCTATGAATCCTCTTGAGTAGCTTACTCCAAACATATCCATCAATCTTAAAACAGGTATGCTTCTACAAACAATCTCTTAGGTTAGCTCTCATGATGTATTACATTACAGTCATATTGACAACTATTATAGTGCATTATGCTTCACAAGCACAGTGCAGTGCAGTGCTGCAGTGGTAAGTATATCATGTGACGTTTCCATTCCATGATTTATTGTCTTACGCACAAACAATCATATTTCCAAAGAGATTTGAATTTTTATAAGCTCATCATTGCCACCTCATAGTTTAATTTTTAGCTAAGGAAGAATTTTATGTTTTTCGGGCTTATCCATTCATGCATGTAATATTCTTTATTACCTCATATCTAACAAATGACAGCTTCCCGAGTTTCATGTACTCAAAAACGACGAACTCTAATACAAATATTCATCCCCCATTGGAACCCCTTTAAGTCCTTTCTTGCGATAAAAGGTACGTCTTTTCCCAAGCTCTAGTCTTTGTACCACTTCAAAATCGGTTTCAGTGGTTTAGGCGTAACAGCGTACAGACAGATAGAGTTATATTTCGCATTTATAATATTAGTATGGATTGTGATAACTTCAGGAATTTGTAAGATACATAGCGTGATTTTACCGTATTGAGGGGCGCGCGAGACGCTCTGTTGTGTAACCGGCCTAAAGGCACATTGCTTAAAATATTGTACTTTGGCCTCTATCACGTTTTCGTGTTTTAGTAATTTCTAATATAATATCAGTATCATGTTATGAGTACTCATGAGTAATGTTAAATGTTAGAACACTAGAAGGCTAGATTGTGCGGGCCTGGGGGTGACGGGTGGGGTCGCCTGTCACCCTAGCAGAAGCAGGCCACGGCGGTGGCGCGCATTGCATGCCCCCCCATACCCGGGGGAGAGTTGGGGACTCCGTGGTCCCCACACCGGAAGAGGGCCAGATCGAGAGATATGGCCCTGGGTCGGCCGGGGTGCGAGGGATATGGCTATGACAATCTCACCTCAGGCAACTGACGACCCACAGAAGGCGTGCGTTTTAGTCGGTTCGAGTCCGACATAACCTCCTCCTCCGACCCCGGCGGGTGAGGTATCCGTGGGGATTTTTCACACGATAAAAAAAAAAAAAGGCTAGATTGTAGTGTTATATTCACGTGAAGCAGTGCGAGATAGAGGCAGCTCTCAGGTAATTGAAGAACAACAGGTTCCCTGGTGATGACGGAATTACTACTGAGCTGCTGAAAGCAGGTGGCGCTTCAATCCTGAAAGAGCTATCAAGTCTCTTTAATTCCGTCATCCAGCAAGGGCTAACACCTAGGGCATGGAGCGGGAGTGCGGTGGTACTGTTTTCAAAAAAGTTGATAAGATCTTGCTGAAGAGCTACAGGCCCATCTCACTCCTGAGCCATATCTACAAGTTGTTCTCAAGAGTCGTCACAAATCGCCTCGCGGGTATGCTCGACGAGTTCCAGCCACCTGAGCAAGCCGGGTTTCGAAAAGGCTATAGTACCGTGGACTACATCCATACTGTTCGGCAGATTGTAGAAAAGACGCAGGAGTACAACCAGCCGCTGTGTATGGCGTTTGTGGACCACGAAAAAGCCTTCGACTCTATCGAAACCTGGGCAGTGTTAGATGCCCTGCAGCGGTTCCGTGTCGATTGGCGATACGATACATCGAGGTGCTGAGATGGTTGTATGACACTGCCTCAGTGTCCGTCCAGCTCGAAGACCAGAAAACGAAACCCATTAACCTCCAGCCTGTAGTGAGACAGGGAGATGTTATTTCTCCCAAGCTATTCACCAACGCATTGGAGGACGTCTTTAAGACTCTGGATTGGAGTGGGCGGGGTATCACGGGGGTTTTGACGTCAAAAAGCTGTAACAGTGTTGCAGTATTGCATTGAATTGATCAACATCAACGGTGAGTACATCTCGCACCTTCGGTTCGCCGACGACATCGTCATAGTTGCGGAGTCGCTAGAACAACTGGGTGAAATGCTGCACAGCCTGAATTAGGTTTCTCGACAAGTTGGCCTCGATGTAAACTTGGATAAAACCAAAATTATGTTCAACGAACATGTTGTACCGAGATCGATTGCCATCGAAGGGGTGACACTCGAAGTTGTTCAAAAATATATCTACCTGGGGCAGGTTATCCAGCTCGGTAAAAACAACTTCGAGAAAGAAATAGCCTGAATAATCCAACTGGGGTGGGCAGCATTTGGCAAACTACGTCGGATCTTCCTCTCCCCCCTGCCGCAATGCCTCAAAACAAAGGTTTTCGAGCAGTGCGTCCTGCCTGTTATGATCTACGGTGCCGAAAGGTGGGGTTAGTCCGTGACCTAGAAGTCGCGCGGCGGGCTATGGAGCGAGCTATGCCTGGAGTCTCTTTGAAGGATAGAATTCGAAACGAGGTCATCCGACGTAGAACCAAAGTTACCGACATAGCTCGCAGAATAAGCATGCTGAAGTGGCAGTGGGCTGGCCACATCTGCCGAAGGACTGATGGCCGTTGGAGCAGACGAGTCCTAGAGTGGAGACCGCGAGAAGGAAAACGGAAGGTGGGACATCCTCTAGCCAGGTGGACCGACGACCTGTGAAAGTTGGCTGGGACAGACTGGATGCGGAAGGCGGAGGATCGCCAAAGGTGGCGCATATTGGGAGATGCCTATGTCCAGCAGTGGACTGCAATAGGCTTATTGATTGATTGATTGATTCACATGATAATGTTATACCTTGTGCAAAATTGAAGTCGTTTTGGTGCTTCATAATTATATGAGTAGTAGGTCATGTTAATTATACTATAGCTCTACTCATGTATATAGTATACATATCACATAGATCTCTGCGTCTGACTACATAAGTTTAATTACGCATTTGTTATACCACTTAGGTCGCAGACAAGCACACGGCCCACCTGATGGAAAGTGGTTACCGTGGCCTATGGACGAGTGCAACAACTGGGGAGTCACACTCGTGCTGCCGACCCTGTAAAAACAAAGAGATTCTTTGCCGTCAGCTAAGAAGACAAACAGGACAAGCTTTTGGTCTTCCCACTGACTGCACAAAACCTCTTCAGTGAGCTCTGGATACCCGCCGGAAACACAACACGAGGTTATTATAACGGCTGTATTCGTCGATTTGGTAGGGTGGGGGTAGGTACTTCCCCAGTCGGACTGCTCGATTGGGCCGGAAATACCGTCGTGTCCTACCTCCTACAATCTACGCTACTTCATCTTAGTTGTTCGATGGTGACGATCACTTACCTACGAGGTCGATCGGAAGTCCGATAACCCGTTGTCTTCACTGCTGTATAATGTATTTTACCGATTATAGGAACCGCGATCAAGGTTAACTAAACTGCGTTTTACGTACCTAACTTACGTAGTAAAAATCATTGAAGGAAACGGATTTTCGCTAGTGAAATTCAACGTAAGTTCAGTGGGCATAGAGAACAGCAGTTTAGTTGTTCAGTGGATGTGCCCCCGTCTCGTCTTACACAATTACACTCACTGATGTCACTGCACTAATTTCGTTGAGTGACTAACTAGTCGCTAGTTCGCCACCAATGAGAACTGTGAGTGTGGTCCGTTGCTGAGAGGCTGTACATTGTACACAGTACACGCGTAGGCACTCTGCGCTAATTCGCGTGAGAATTACTTGAGTCAGCCTGAGCTCTAAGCTACAACCTTGTATGTGTGAGTCGTTTTGCCATTATTAAAGATGGGGGTTGGCAGCAGAAGGGTGAAAATTTAGTGTTGTATGTATTTTTAATGCTAAAACGTAGTAAAATAAATAATAGCAAAATATTTTGGAGTGCGTACTCTTTGTGTACACTTACTTAAATTAAGGTTTACGACCGATTCTCAGACATACTAATATGCACAAAAAATTTCACAAGAATCGGTCAAGCCTAACGGTTTTCAGACAAACTCTGTGACACAAAATTTTATAGATTAGTTTATCTATTCATTGTATCGCGACTAACTATCAAATATATTTTAGGTTCCGTTTGGTGTTCATTCTATTCGAGTTTGTTATTATCTAAGGTAGAGACTCGACGACAGATATCAGCTTCAGACTAAAAGAATAGTAGTTCTTTTAGTCTGAAATATCAGCGATTCAGCGTCCTCCGTATTGAGACTGAGGATCTATTAGTACGCACCTACGTACCGTAACGTAAGTATGGCCGGTCGCGGGCCTACCTCGGCGTCATCGGCATATAAACCTGTGCACACGTTGTTATTATGTATGCCCAATCGCCAGTGGTAATTGCTGCACTTCCGGGCTTCCACTTACTGCGCCGGCGCCAAGAATACAATGCTCATTGACAGCGTTGTCGGTAACTGCTTTGTTGAATACTAGTGAAAATAGAGTTCTTTCGTTAGGTTAACTCTCACAGATTGGACCTTTTGACTGACAAAGACAAACTTTGAGAAGTGTTAACTATAACACAGAAATAGATAGACCATGCGAAGGAGCTATTACCCGTGGTCCAACCAAGTGGACCAGACTACGCAGGTGTCCCGAGGCGATAAACGATCTCAAGTGATAGATCACAGTGTTAATTGTTCCTGAAAGCGGCCGGCCGGGCCGTTCGATGTAACAATTTCAATGTCACATGTGTATTCATAACAAGTGTTATGTTTCGGGCGTCGAAGATCATTGACACGCGAGCGACCACGGGCCACGAGCCGACGACGACGCGACGCGTATTGATGGAATTAAAGACGTGAGTGGATGAAGGGGGTAACTAACATTTTTGAAATTTTTGATTTTTTGCGTTATATGACGGTTATAGGTGTATATAAACTATATTAGACCAAAAAATTCCGAAATTTAAGCTTAGTTTCCAAAATACCAGAAGATGAAGGGCATAACTGCAACAATAAAAGCAAAAGTTACATGGAAGAAGGAGGTATGTGCCTTAACGCCTTCTTCCATTGAAAATCGGTCCATTAAACGTATTTCTTCAATGGAAGAAGGGGTTATGTGTAAGAAAATGCACTGCCACGATGCTTTATTTCATTCATGATCATGCTCTTTCATTCCTGCTCTTCTATGTATATTTCTAGGGTGGCTGTATGTAACAAAAAAAAATTGTAACATTTTTGAAAACCACTACATAACCAGCAACAAAGAGCAACTTTTTGTTGCCGTCATACATAACAGTACAAAAAGGCGCACTGTATACAGAATGATGTCGAAATTCATTAGCTGATCTTGTTTTTATACCACATATATGGCAGACAAGCACACGGCCCGCCTGATGGGAAGTGGTTACCGCGGCCTATAGACGCTAAAAGACCCTACTTAGATTTCACTCCGACTCAGAACTGACTACACTCTGATTTCCGCCAACTTCAAACCGACTTCATTTCGACTCCCTCCGACTCCAACTTCACTACAACTCCGAATTCATTCTAATTTTAAACCGACTCCTGCCGACTCCACTTCCACTCCACTTTGACTCCATTCCAACTCCATAGCAACCTCACTTCGAACCCATGCCGACTTCAATCCGACTCCAAACACCTCTATTCCGATTCGAAACTGCATCCACTCTAACCTACGGCTCCATACCGACTTCACTCCGACTCCAAACCGACTTCTTTATTTCAACTCCAAACCGACTCCATCCAACTCCAAACGAACTTCACTTCAACTTCACTCTGATACTCCGACTTCACTCTGAATCTGCACCGACTACACTCTAACTTCAAACCAACTTCACTTCGATTCCCTCCGACTCCAACTCCAAACCGACTTTACTCCAACTCTAAACCGACAGAGAGCAGAGTCAGAGTGGAGTCGGCAGGACGACTCCACTCATACTCTGCTCCAATTCCATAGCAACTTCACTTCGATCCCTTACCGACTTCAATCCGACTCAAACCGACTTCTTTACTATAACTTTGGAAAGACTTCACTCCGATTTAAACCGACTCCACTCTGGTTGCCAAGCAACTCAACTTCGACTCCAAACCGACTCCCTTCTATTCCACTCCGTCTCCCTCCAACTCTACTCCCACTTCAACTCCAAACAGTCTCTCTTTCTTCACTCCCACTTTAAACCGACTCCTCTCTAACTCTGTCCAAGACCGTGCACGGTGGAAAAGTAAAAGCCGGAAAGCGGATTACGGACTCCGAGGTGAAAGTCTCGGATGCGACCGACTATTGTAAAGATGATGACGAATGACTGTCTTGACTGTTTTAAAGTAAAAAAAACTGTGACGGCTTCAACACTGAGATGATGATGATATATCTATGTGTTAAAAGTTTGAGCAGCAGACATTAAGGTTGAACCTAAAACCAGAATATCAATATTGATAACATTATTGCCGATGACAAAAAGTTGCAACATGTATGTATATCCAAGGTATATCCATTGTAATCCATACTAATATTGTATTAAATGCCAAAGTTAGGGCCAGAAGGGCCGTGTGCTTGTCTACGACCTAAGTAGTATGAAAAAATAAAAAGTAACTGTCTGTTACGCTTTCACCCCTAAACCACCTAACCAATTTTGATGATATCTGGTACAGAGATAGATTAGACCTTAGGAAAGGACATAGCTACCAATATAGGAGGTTATCTTTTATGCTGACGGCACAGAATCTCTCTGTTCTTACAGGGTCGGCAGCACGAGTGCGACTCCCCTGATGTTGCACTCGCCCATAGGCCACGGTAACCTCTTTCCATCAGGAGGGCCGTGTGCTTGTCTGCGACTTAAGTAGTATAAAAAAAATAGGACACGACGGTACATCCGTCCCAATCAAGCAGTCCGACTGGCGAAGTACCTCCGCTCTACAAAAGACTGCGGCTTAATAACCTCGTGTTATTTCCGACGGTGAGTAGGGTAGCCAGAGCTCACTGGAGAGGTTTTGTGCTGTCAGTGAAAAATCAAAGGCTTTGTCCTACTTATCTTTTGCGCTGACGGCACAGAATCTCTCATCTTACAGGGTCGGCAGCACGAGTGTGACTACCCTGATGTTGTACTCGCCCATAGGCCACGGTAACCTCTTTCCATCAGGAGGGCCGTGTGCTTGTCTGCGACTTAAGTAGTATAAAAAAAAGAATAGGACACGACGGTATATCCATCCCAATCAAGCAGTCCGACTGAAGAAGAACCTCCGCCCTACAGAAGACCGTGGCTTAAAATCGTGTTGTTTCCGACGGTGAGTAGGGTAGCCAGAGCTCACTGGAGAGGTTTTGTGTTATCAGTGGGATAACTAAAGGCCTACTTATCTCTTGCGCTGACGGCACACAATCTCTCTGTTCTTACAAGGTCGGCTGCACGAGCGTGACTGGTGTTGCACTCGCCCATAGGCCATAGGCGGTAACCACTTACCACCAGGAGGACCGTGTGCTTGTCTGCGACCTCAATTGTATAAAAAAATATCATAGGCTATGATTAGTCGTGATAACCGACATCTACGTGGGCGGTGCCACGGGCAATAGCTAGTTTTTTATATATATAATGTTATATACTCCCTTCTTCCACGCATAGTATGCATAATATCATATTACATTGTCAGTGGATGAAGAATGTATATGCACATTTTGTCAAATAAATTAATTTCCATCCACTCATTTTTATTTTTATGCTTCCCTGATAATAAATATGGACAATTACAATAATTTGACACTTTAATATTTTGACATAAATAACCAGAAAACATAATATTTGCAAATGAAATGTACAAACTTTGAAGCCGATTATCTCAATATTTAGAAATTGTTAGTTACCTCCTTCTTCCACTCACGTCTTCAATTGTATTCAGCACGTGCTCAAGCGCCGCTCGCGCGCCCTCGCCACCGGGGCCCGTATCGCACGCACAATGGCTGCATGAAGAGAAATTAGTGGCAATAATAGTTACATGGAATGTTCGGATCACCATGCTTCATTAGAATCTTCAGACATGCTAACCGAGCGACGGCGACAACGCCTCATTTCAATTTCATGCGCATGGCTACAATTTATTAAAGGAATTGTCGCTCTCGCTGTGCTAGCTGCAAGTAGTGCGGCGCGCTGACCGTTGGACATTTTAATAAATGCACTAGTTCACACGCAGCGCAGTCAGCGCAGTGCCTACGAGTATGAATCGTCGCACGACTGCTGTTCTCCAATGATCACACTCGCTTGTACCACTTATTATTATTAGCGTGCTACATTCGCGTCGCGATGCAATTTGTAGACAAACGTCAAATTGCTTTCTTTTACTGAAATATCGTAATGTTATCCAGCGGCAGAGGCTTGGGTTACAGAACTCAATTCGTTCTCAAGCTCAAAATGTGTTTTGAGTCGCTCACCCAAAAATGAATCGCACTGTACTTACTGAACATTTTACTTACGTTCCAATTACACTACCGCGATACCGGCGTAAACCCAATTAACACAAGCAATTCATAAGCTTAGCTGCTTAGCTTAGCTGGAGGGTTTAGGGGAAATATTAGTAACTAGCTGTTGCCTGCGGCTGCGCCCGCATGGATTTCTGAACCCGGTCATCGCTGCTATAAATAGCCTACTAACTTTTGGCCGCGGCTCCGTCTGCGTGGATGTGGGGTATCGCGACCAAACAAAGTCTATGTCTTTTCACAAGGTCTAATCTACCCTCATACCAAATTTCATCAAAATCGGTTCTGTGGTTTAGGTGTGAAAGCGTAACAGACATACAGACAGAGAGAGTTACCACAGATTATATTGTGGAGTTGCTTTCGCATTTATAATATTAGTATGGATGTGTTATTCTAATGCATAAGCTATATTATTGTAAAGTTTCATTAAAATCCATTTAGTAGTTTTTACGTGCAAGAGTAACAAACATATCAACATACCTACATACATCCTCACATATCTACTTACAAACTTTCGCGTTTATAATATTAATAGGATTTCAATATTCTTAAAAACACTTAGGTACTATGAAAACCCTATAAATAAAATGGAGGAACAATTTCATTGAAAAACACTGCATAATATAAAATACCTGAGGGGCACAATAGGTTTTGTGAAGATATTAGTCATGGTGCTCCCAAAATGTGAAGATACGAAAGGTAGAGCAAGACTACTTGGCTAGCTTAATGACACGTCAATTACTTACTCATTAAAATATAAGGTAGCACAAAAGCCTTATGAAAATGATAAAAGGTGGGATTAAAGACGCCTCATGCAATATGCTAGTGTAGGGGGCTATCTACAACTTTCTTCTCGCAACAATGTGTCGGGTCCGCCCACGCGCGCGGGGGCGGCCCCGTGTGGTGACCACTCGCGAGGTCGCTCTGTGGCTCGGGGCGCCGGAGATGTCACCGAGGCGCGGCTTCACTTACCATCTCTGTGCCTTCTTATCGCTTCTCGGTAGGCAGAGAAGGATATGTAGCGTAACGAGCCTTCCGCGTCGCTATCGACAGAATGCGGGTACGAATCGCATGCCGTCGACTTGAAAAGGTTAACAAACTGCCTAAGTATATCAAGGATTGTTACGATTTACTTGTTGGAAGAATTAGATCGACAGCAAAAGTGCTGGCGTAGCGGCAGATGCGGACAAAAAACAAAAAAAAAACACTTGTATGATATGTTAAGATACAGCCTCCTTTAGTGTTTGAGTTTGAGTTTAACCAATCACTAATCTAATCAGACAAGTTACGGGAATAACCCGTTCTACTCTACACTAGTGGAAATAAATTAAGGAACCAAAAATGTTCCAATTCTTAGGCGATTTTCAGCAAGCTGTGCTGTGATTTTATGGTCGTAATGTAGCTCTAGCTAGCTAGTGTCAATATTACGAAATTTTCGGCCTTCAACGTTAACAAATTGCTGAAAATCACCTAAAAAGGAGAACATTCACTCTCCATACATATCTGGGCTAATTTTGAAAGTGCCGGCCAGAGAAAAAAAATACGATATTCTGTTAGAGCTTGTTCTTACTAGCATTTTTTATTACTGCGTCAAAGTTGAGAGATCACTTCCAACGGTTTTATTTGAGTTTAAAAATCTTAAAAATATACACTTTTTAAGATACGAACTATTAAAAATAAATGAAAAATATTGTTCTACATTGGAAGAATAGTTAATAAAAGCAATATAAAATAAACCCTATACTGCATATTGTTGTTTTTCGTCCATTCATTTAGATCCAAAATTGAAAGTGCCGGTCAAAGAAAACAAATATGATATTCCGCTAGAGCTTGTCCTCATCAGCACTTTTTATTACGTCGTCAAAGCTGAGAGACCACTGCCCTCGGTTTTATTGGCGTTCAAAAATCTTAGAAACATATAATTTTTATGATACGATATATTGAAAATGAATGAAAAATATTGTTCTATATTGGAAGAATAGTTATTAAACGCAATAACAAATAAACCCCATACTGCATATCGCTGTTTTTCGTTAGTTTATTTAGGTCTAAAATTGAAAGTGCCGGCCAAAAAAAAATGATATTCCGTTAGCGCTTGTCCTTATTGGCATAAGCATATAAAAATAAAATACACGAGCAATAATACTGTTTCATTGCACTTCACCCTTCTTGTTTTATCTATGATAATGTATGTATAATGTTGACGAACCTGGACATGACGTGACTGCTATCGTCCACGAATCATCCATAAGGCATTGCCATTAGTGCCTTGTAACTGTGGAATATGATGAACTCATTTACTAAGTTCAATTGGAAATGCACTTTTAACCAATATAAATCAATATTTCTCATTCATTTTCAATAATTCGTAAAAAAAAATGTATATATCCAAGATTTTTGAACTCAAATAAAACCGAGGGAAGTTATCCTTCAGCTTTGACACCATAAAAAAATGCTAATGAGGACAAGCTCTAGCGGAATATCATATCTATTTGTTTTCTTTGACCGGCACTTTCAATTTTTGAACTAAGTAATTAAATAGTCACACTTTATACTAAATATTGAACCCTAAATAAAATCTCAAGGAATCGATTCAGAACTTTGGTGTAGTAATAAAAAATGCTTACAATGTTGTGTTCTATCAAAATCAAGCACTTTTTTTTAGTGGCCGGCAAAATATTTACTAAGTTCAATTGGAAATGCACCTTTAACCAATATAAATCAATATTTCTCATTTATTTTCAATAATACGTATAAAAAATGTATAAACCCAAGATTTTTGAACTCAAAAAAAAAAAACCAAGGGAAGTTGTCCTTCAGCTTTGACACCATAATAAAAATGCAAACGCGTACAAGCTCTAGCGGAATATCACATTTGTTTTCTTTGACTGGCACTTTCAATTTTTAACCTAGATAAATGGATGAAAAACAACGATATGTAATATGCGGTTTATTTTTTATTACTTATATGAACTACTCTTCCAATATAGAACAATATTTTTAATTCATTTTCAATAGTTCGTATCATAAAAAATGTATGTTTTCAAAATTTTTGAATATAAATAAAACCGAGGGAAGTGGTCCCTCAGCTATGACGCCATAATAAAAAATGCTAATAAGGAAAAATTCTAGCGGATTTTATTTTCTTTAATCGACCCTTTTAATTTTAGCCGTAAATAAATGGACGAAAAACAACAATATGCAGTATGGGGTTTATTTTTTATTGCTTTTATTAACTATTCTTCCAATGTATAACAATATTTTTCATTTATTTTGAATAGTTCGTATCATAAAAAGTGTATATTTTTAAGATTTTTAAACTCTAATAAAACCATTGGAAGTGGTCCCTCAACTTTGACGCACTAATAAAAAATGTTAGTAAGAACAAGCTCTAACCGAATATTGTATTTTTTTTCTTTGGCCGGCAAAATAAAAATTAGCCCAATCTGAATGATGTCCTTTGTAAATCTTAGCACTGCTGTTTATGCTTGTTTGTCAGCTATGATTTGAGTAAGTTCATTTTAGTGCCGCGCTGCACGTGTGACGTGAGTTTTATGACGACTTGGATGCACATGTTGTTTTTAACATTTTGTCGAAAAGGGAACGGGTAAATAAACAGTCGTACATAGGGTGACGTTCTCCCTTCGTCGGCACAGACGAGACGTGACCATCCCACTACTAATATTGTTAATGTGAACGTTTGAGAAGATGTTTGGATGTTTGAACGGATCTGACTGTTTGGCACAGGGATAATATACTTATTATAGTCTGGAATAGCATATAGGTTACTTTTTTTCCCGGAATAGGGTCCCACGGATTGCGGGAAAGCAACGGGTTCAAAATTTAACGCAGGTGAACCCGCGGGCAACAGTTAGTGTAATATAACTAGTAGTTGAACGCGGCGCGGCGTGGAGCGAAGGGCGTGTGCTTGCAGCGGAAGCTTGAGTATGACGGTGCTGTACCCTGTACCTACATAATTAGTGCTTGAATGAAGTTGAACGATTCACTCGACGAACCGCGTAGGTTATCTTATCTGCCGTAAGAATTCACGTACATGGTGGAAGGAAAATGTAAATGAACGCATATCATTACACCTCGGCCTCTGGTGACGTCATCGTGCTTACATAACTTCTCGATTGATGGCCAAACAGACCACCTTGTGTACTGGGCGTGTGGGTGCATGCATTATGTCTGCAATTTATTTGCAATCATCTTTACCATAAATTCAAATCTAATAAACACTACATACCATCCTCAGAATACATACTTATTATTATTTATCTATTCATGTGCTACCACCTCCGCGTACCTACTTACTTGTCTTAAAAAGTTCGCGAATTAAATAAGATTACATCATAAGCCACAAAAAGTGACGCTGCTGTGCCGAAGCAATACAAAACATAGTCGTAGTTTATTTTAACCACGGAGGAAAGAATATTATGATTAGACAATTTCCTTCTCCGTGATTTTAACAGTATGTATATGGAAGGCAATTCAGTCTGGTGACTTGCCACAGTGGGCGGGGAAGTTGCTGACGCGACGACGGTGGCCACAACTAAACCACTACACACGTGTGCTCATTGAGGATGCAGGTCGCGGGCCACGCGCTGGCGCCGCACCACGAGCGAGTTATCACCGGCGCGAGACGCGATGTCGAATACTCGCTATCTGTGAATCATAATCATATCAGCTGTGAGGTAGCCGCTGATTGATGTATACGAGTAGATGCGATTTGTTCCATAGTCTTGCCCAAGAATGCCACTGTGTGGCTGTAGATATTTTTTTTACCAAAAATTCTACTAACTATTCTTCTATTCCTCTGTGTTTTTTTTAATTTATCTATATCTTTAGATACATTGCATCGTCCTTACAGTATAGGTCCAATGCGACAATGTTCTTACTACTAATGTACCACTTCTTCTGTCGAATCGATGGCACTTCCACTCTCAGACTCACACTAAAAACATTTTTGTCAGTTACATCAAACACCGTAGCGTCACCATACCGAATTCCTTCCTACGTATAATATATGTATTTGTTTGTGTACTTGTTCAATTATGCATAGTGAGTGAATTAAGCCCACATGACTGACTGGCGCGCGCTACAGCACTCCCTTGCAACTCGCAACTCGCAAGTGAGCCGGTGTTCAACAGCACGAGTGTAATTATCACGCAGCCGACATGACCCTGAACGTCTCAGCACTGTTTGCACGGGGAGATGCAAACTGTTCGGTGTTTGGCAAGTGCTTGGACAAACAGACAGTGCCCCTTATCAAAAAATGACACATTACTATGGAGCCAGACCGCTAATATAACATTGCTACTGTTTATGTTATTACTATATTCAATGAATTATCATAATAATGATAGCAATTCTCTTGTCAAAAAACATATTTATTCATATTCTGACATCCGTAGTAGCATTGAATCTGAAATACAATATTTTGATGTCCATACACATGCAGAAGTAACCTGAATCCATATCCGTATAACATTATAAATACGAAAGTAATTGTTTATCTGTCTGTCTGTTACGCTTTCACGCCTAAACCACTAAACCGATTTTAATGAAATTTGGTACAGGCGTAGATTAGACCTTGGGAAAGCACAAGCAGGCTATGTTTGTTTGCGATACCGAATACCACGCGGGCGGAGCTGCGGGCAACAGCTAGTCTTATATATTTTCTTGGACCTACTGGTAGATAATAATAATAATAATAATAATTTATATATTTATTTCTCTCACAATGGGTCTCAATGGGTATACAGTTTGATAACAATACAAAGATCATTGGATGTTATAAAACCACATTGTAAGAGCTGGTGCTTATTGAAGGTCTGAAAGACCTGTGTTACAAGTCACCAGGCCCCACGTGGCATTTGCTGATACTATTACAATAATTAATTGATATAATATACTTTCTAATAAAATCTATTTAAAACAGTTATAGGCAGGTAGGTATTTATCTAATAAGTACAATCAAACCATGATAATACTAATGTGAGATTAATAGGTAGAAGAAATAAACAGGTAAAGAACAGTTAAACAATGGTAAAAATAGCAAACGGTAATAACTAACCTGTGTGAACCTGGCACCCTACTTGCGCAACTCGATTTTTTTTTACGCAGTATTGAAGAGCTTGGTATGTAGTTGATTGTAGTAAAAAAATAATTGTTTGTAGTTGGACCGAAATAATAATATTGGTTACCCAAAAAAAGCCATCCCCCGGATTTGGAAAATTTCAATTCTTACGGTTGATTTGTATGGCATATCGTTAGTAGTTGTTTGTAGTAAACGAATTTTCGTTTGTAGTTATTTGCTTTTTTTTTTTTAATTTTTTTTTTTTTTTTCAAAAATTAGATTAGGCTACTACTACAAACGTCAAGAATTACTCAGAGATGTTCGTAGAGGTTTGTAGTGAAGGAATTTTCGTTTGTAGTTATTTGCTTCTTTTTTTTTAAAAAAATATTTTTTTTTTTTCAAAAATTAAACTACTACAAACGTCTAAACTTACTCAGAGATGTTTGTAGAGGTTTGTAGTGAAGGAATTTTCGTTTGTAGTAGAACGAAAGTTAACTTAGAGCAATCAATATGACAAAAAACTGTTTTGGAGTGAATTTGACTGAATTACTCTGGTTGTGAAGATAAGACGACTACTACAAACGTCAAAAATTACTCAGAGATGTTCGTAGAGGTTTGTAGTGAAGGAATTTTCGTTTGTAGTTATTTGCTTCTTATTAAAAAAATATTTTTAATTATTTTTTCAAAAATTAGACTACGCGACTACTACAAACGTCTAAAATGACTCAAAGATATTCGTAGAGGTTTGTAGTGAAGGAATTTTCGTTTGTAGTAGAACGAAAGTTAACTTAGAGCAATCAATATGACAAAAAACTGTTTTGGAGTGAATTTGACTGAATTACTCTGGTTGTGAAGATAAGACGACTACTACAAACGTCAAAAATTATTCAGAGATGTTCGTAGAGGTTTGTAGTAAGGGAATTTTCGTTTGTAGTAGAACGAAAGTTAACTTAGAGCAATCAATATGACAAAAAACTGTTTTGGAGTGAATTTGACTGAATTACTCTGGTTGTGAAGATAAGACGACTACTACAAACGTCAAAAATTACTCAGAGATGTTCGTAGAGGTTTGTAGTGAAGGAATTTTCGTTTGTAGTTATTTGCTTCTTTTAAAAAAAAAATACTTTTTTTTTTTTTTTTTCAAAAATTAGATTACGCGACTACTACAAACGTCTAAAATGACTCAAAGATGTTCGTATAGGTTTGTAGTGAAGGAATTTTCGTTTGTAGTAGAACGAAAGTTAACTTAGAGCAATCAATATGACAAAAAACTGTTTTGGAGTGAATTTGACTGAATTACTCTGGTTGTGAAGATAAGACGACTACTACAAACGTCTAAAATTACTCAGAGATGTTCGTAGAGGTTTGTAGTGAAGGAATTTTCGTTTGTAGTAGAACGAAAGTTAACTTACAAGCAATTAAGATGACAAAAACCTGTTTTGGAGTGAATTCGACTGAATTACTCTGGTTGTAAAGATAAGACGTCCACAACAAACGTCTAAAATGACTCAAAGATGTTCGTAGAGGTTTGTAGTGAAGGAATTTTCGTTTGTAGTAGAACGAAAGTTAACTTAGAGCAATCAAAATGACAAAAAACTGTTTTGGAGTGAATTTGTCTGAATTACTCTGGTTGTGAAGATAAGACGACTACTACAAACGTCTAAAATTACTCAGAGATGTTCGTAGAGGTTTGTAGTAAAGGAATTTTCGTTTGTAGTTATTTCCTTTTTTTTTAATATACGTATACATTTTTTTTTTTCAAAAATTTTATTAGGCGACTACTACAAACGTCGAAAATGACTCAAAGAAGTTCGTAGAGGTTTGTAGTGAAGGAATTTCCGTTTGTAGTAGAACGAAAGGTAACTTAGAGCAATCAAGATGACAAAAAACTGTTTTGGAGTGAATTTGACTGAATTACTCTGGTTGTGAAGATAAGACGACTACTACAAACGTCTAAAATTACTTAGAGATGTTTGTAGAGGTTTGTAGTGAAGGAATTTTCGTTTGTAGTTATTTGGTTTTTTTTTTTTATTTTTTTTTTTTTTTTCAAAAATTAGATCAGGCGACTACTACAAACGTCTAAAATGACTCAAAGATGTTCGTAGAGGTTTGTAGTGAAGGAATTTTCGTTTGTAGTAGAACGAAAGTTAACTTAGAGCAATCAAGATGACAAAACACTGTTTTGGAGTGAATTCGACTGAATAACTCTGGTTGTGAAGATAAGACAACTACTACAAACGTCAAAAATTACTCAAAGATGTTCGTAGAGGTTTGTGGTGAAGGAATTTTCGTTTGTAGTTATTTAATTTTTTTTTTATATTTTTTTTTTTCAAGAATTAGATTAGAAGACTACTACAAACGTCTAAAAAGACTCAAAGACGATCGTAGAGGTTTGTAGTGAAGGAATTTTCGTTTGTAGTAGAACGAAAGTTAACTTACAAGCAATTAAGATGACAAAACACTGTTTTGGAGTGAATTACTCTGATTGTGAAGATAAGACGACTACTACAAACGTCAAAAATTACTCAGAGATGTTCGTAGAGGTTTGTAGTGAAGGAATTTTCGTTTGTAGTAGAACGAAAGTTAACTTAGAGCAATCAAAATGACAAAAAACTGTTTTGGAGTGAATTTGACTGAATTACTCTGGTTGTGAAGATAAGACGACTACTACAAACGTCTAAAATTACTCAGAGATGTTCGTAGAGGTTTGTAGTAAAGGAATTTTCGTTTGTAGTTATTTCCTTTTTTTTTAATATACGTATACATTTTTTTTTTTCAAAAATTTTATTAGGCGACTACTACAAACGTCAAAAATTACTCAGAGATGTTCGTAGAGGTTTGTAGTGAAGGAATTTTCGTTTGTAGTAGAACGAAAGTTAACTTAGAGCAATCAAAATGACAAAAAACTGTTTTGGAGTGAATTTGACTGAATTACTCTGGTTGTGAAGATAAGACGACTACTACAAACGTCAAAAATTACTCAGAGATGTTCGTAGAGGTTTGTAGTGAAGGAATTTTCGTTTGTAGTAGAACGAAAGTTAACTTAGAGCAATCAAAATGACAAAAAACTGTTTTGGAGTGAATTTGACTGAATTACTCTGGTTATGAAGATAAGACGACTACTACAAAAGTCTAAAATGACTCAAAGATGTTCGTAGAGGTTTGTAGTGAAGGAATTTCCGTTTGTAGTTATTTGTATTTTTTTAATTTTTTTTTTTTTTTTTCAAAAATTACATGAGGCTACTACTACAAACATCTAAAATTACTCAAAGATGTTCGTAGAGGTTTGTAGTGAAGGAATTTTCGTTTGTAGTAGAACGAAAGTTAACTTAGAGCAATCAAAATGACAAAAAACTGTTTTGGAGTGAATTTGACTGAATTACTCTGGTTGTGAAGATAAGACGACTACTACAAACGTCAAAAATTACTCAGAGATGTTCGTAGAGGTTTGTAGTGAAGGAATTTTCGTTTGTAGTTATTTGCTTCTTATTAAAAAAATATTTTTAATTTTTTTTTCAAAAATTAGACTACGCGACTACTACAAACGTCTAAAATGACTCAAAGATATTCGTAGAGGTTTGTAGTGAAGGAATTTTCGTTTGTAGTAGAACGAAAGTTAACTTAGAGCAATCAATATGACAAAAAACTGTTTTGGAGTGAATTTGACTGAATTATTCTGGTTGTGAAGATAAGACGACTACTACAAACGTCAAAAATTACTCAGAGATGTTCGTAGAGGTTTGTAGTGAAGGAATTTTCGTTTGTAGTTATTTGCTTCTTTTTAAAAAAAATACATTTTTATTTTTTTTCAAAAATTAGATTACGCGACTACTACAAACGTCTAAAATGACTCAAAGATGTTCGTATAGGTTTGTAGTGAAGGAATTTTCGTTTGTAGTAGAACGAAAGTTAACTTAGAGCAATCAATATGACAAAAAACTGTTTTGGAGTGAATTTGACTGAATTACTCTGGTTGTGAAGATAAGACGACTACTACAAACGTCTAAAATTACTCAGAGATGTTCGTAGAGGTTTGTAGTGAAGGAATTTTCGTTTGTAGTTATTTCCTTTTTTTTTAATATACTTATATTTTTTTTTTCAAAAATTTTATTAGGCGACTACTACAAACGTCGAAAATGACTCAAAGACGTTCGTAGAGGTTTGTAGTGAAGGAATTTTCGTTTGTAGTAGAACGAAAGGTAACTTAGAGCAATCAAGATGACAAAAAACTGTTTTGGAGTGAATTTGACTGAATTACTAATTATTAAAAAAAAATAGTTTAAAAAAACAAAACTAACAGGAAAAAAAAATTACGTTTACAAAAACGACCCCAAAAAACTATTCCAATAAATAAATGCACTAAAAAGTTCAAAATAATTGTGTATAAAAATGTAAAAAAAAAAAACAAAATTAAATTCCTTCACTACAATCCTCTACGAACATCTTTGAGTCATTTTTGACGTTTGTAGTAGTCGTCTTATCTTCACAACCAGAGTAATTCAGTCAAATTCGCTCCAAAACAGTTTTTTGTCATCTTGATTGCTTCTAAGTTAACTTTCGTTCCACTACAAACGAAAATTCCTTCACTACAAACCTCTACGAACATCTTTGCGTCATTTTAGATGTTTGTAGTAGTAGCCTTACGTAATTTTTGAAAAAAAAAAAAAAAAAAAAAGCAAATAACTACAAACGAAAATTCCTTCACTACAAACCTCTACGAAGATCTCTGAGTAATTTTTGTCGTTTGTAGTAGTCATCTTATCTTCACAACCAGAATAATTCGGACAAATTCACTCCAAAACTGGTTTTTGTCATCTTGATTGCTTCTAAGTTACCTTTCGTTCTACTACAAACGAAAATTCCTTCACTACAAACCTCTACGAACATCTCTGAGTAATTTTAGAAGTTTGTAGTAGTCGTCTTATCTTCACAACCAGAGTAATTCAGTCGAATTCACTCCAAAACAGTGTTTTGTCATCTTGATTGCTCTAAGTTAACTTTCGTTCTACTACAAACGAAAATTCCTTCACTACAAACCTCTACGAACATCTTTGAGTCATTTTAGATGTTTGTAGTAGTAGCCTTATGTAATTTTTGAAAAAAAAAAAGAAAATTTAAAAAAGCAAATAACTACAAACGAAAATTCCTTCACTACAAACCTCTACGAACATCTCTGAGTAATTTTAGACGTTTGTAGTAGTCGTCTTATCTTCATAACCAGAGTAATTCAGTCAAATTCACTCCAAAACAGTTTTTTTGTAATTTTGATTGCTCTAAGTTAACTTTCGTTCTACTACAAACGAAAATTCCTTCACTACAAACCTCTTCGAACATCTCTGAGTAATTTTTGACGTTTGTAGTAGTCGTCTTATCTTCACAATCAGAGTAATTCAGTCAAATTCACTCCAAAACAGGTTTTTGTCATCTTAATTGCTTGTAAGTTAACTTTCGTTCTACTACAAACGAAAATTCCTTCACTACAAACCTCTACGATCGTCTTTGAGTCATTTTAGACGTTTGTAGTAGTCTTCTAATCTAATTTTTGAAAAAAAAAAATGAAATAACTACAAACGAAAATTCCTTCACTACAAACCTCTACGAACATCTCTGAGTAATTTTTGACGTTTGTAGTAGTTGTCTTATCTTCACAACCAGAGTAATTCAGTCGAATTCACTCCAAAACAGTGTTTTGTCATCTTGATTGCTCGAAGTTAACTTTCGTTCTACTACAAACGAAAATTCCTTCACTACAAACCTCTACGAACATCTTTGAGTCATTTTAGACGTTAGTAGTAGTCGCCTGATCTAATTTTTGAAAAAAAAAAAATAAAAAATAAAAACCAAATAACTACAAACGAAAATTCCTTCACTACAAACCTCTACAAACATCTCTGAGTAATTTTTGTCGTTTGTAGTAGTCATCTTATCTTCACAATCAGAATAATTCGGTCAAATTCACTCCAAAACAGGTTTTTGTCATCTTGATTGCTTCTAAGTTAACTTTCGTTTTACTACAAACGAAAATTCCTTCACTACAATCTCTACGAACATCTCTGAGTAATTTTAGACGTTTATAGTAGTTGTTTTATCTTCACAACCAGAGTAATTCAGTCAAATTCACTCCAAACCAGATTTTTGTCATCTTGATTGCTTCTAAGTTAACTTTCGTTCTACTACAAACGAAAATTCCTTCACTACAAACCTCTACGAACGTCTTTGAGTCATTTTAGACGTTTGTAGTAGTCGCCTAATCTAATTTTTGAAAAAAAAAACAAAATAAAAAAAAAAAACCAAATAACTACAAACGAAAATTCCTTCACTACAAACCTCTACAAACATCTCTAAGTCATTTTAGACGTTTGTAGTAGTCGCCTTATCTTCACAACCAGAGTAATTCAGTCAAATTCACTCCAAAACAGTTTTTTGTCATCTTGATTGCTCTAAGTTACCTTTCGTTCTACTACAAACGAAAATTCCTTCACAACAAACCTCTACGAACGTCTTTGAGTCATTTTCGACGTTTGTAGTAGTCGCCTAATAAAAGTTTTGAAAAAAAAAAATATATATTAAAAAAAAAGGAAATAACTACAAACGAAAATTCCTTCACTACATACCTCTACGAACATCTCTGAGTAATTTTAGACGTTTGTAGTAGTCGTCTTATCTTCACAACCAGAGTAATTCAGTCAAATTCACTCCAAAACAGTTTTTTGTCATTTTGATTGCTCTAAGTTAACTTTCGTTCTACTACAAACGAAAATTCCTTCACTACAAACCTCTACGAACATCTTTGAGTCATTTTAGATGTTTGTAGTAGTAGCCTTATGTAATTTTTGAAAAAAAAAAAAAATTATTAAAAAAATGCAAATAACTACAAACGGAAATTCCTTCACTACAAACCTCTACGAACATCTCTGAGTAGTCTTATCTTCACAACCAGAGTAATTCAGTCAAATTCACTCCAAAACAGTTTTTTGTCATATTGATTGCTCTAAGTTAACTTTCGTTCTACTACAAACGAAAATTCCTTCACTACAAACCTCTACGAACATCTCTGAATAATTTTTGACGTTTGTAGTAGTCGTCTTATCTTCACAACCAGAGTAATTCTGTCAAATTCACTCCAAAACAGTTTTTTGTCATATTGATTGCTCTAAGTTAACTTTCGTTCTACTACAAACGAAAATTCCTTCACTACAAACCTCTACGAACATCTCTGAATAATTTTTGACGTTTGTAGTAGTCGTCTTATCTTCACAACCAGAGTATTTCAGTCAAATTCACTCCAAAACAGTTTTTTGTCATATTGATTGCTCTAAGTTAACTTTCGTTCTACTACAAACGAAAATTCCTTCACTACAAACCTCTACGAATATCTTTGAGTCATTTTAGACGTTTGTAGTAGTCGCGTAGTCTAATTTTTGAAAAAAAAATTAAAAATATTTTTTTAATAAGAAGCAAATAACTACAAACGAAAATTCCTTCACTACAAACCTCTACGAACATCTCTGAGTAATTTTTGACGTTTGTAGTGGTAGCCTAATCTAATTTTTGAAAAAAAAAAAAAATTAAAAAAAAAAAAAGCAAATAACTACAAACGAAAATTCGTTTACTACAAACAACTACTAACGATATGCCATACAAATCAACCGTAAGAATTGAAATTTTCCAAATCCGGGGGATGGCTTTTTTTGGGTAACCAATATTATTATTTCGGTCCAACTACAAACAATTATTTTTTTACTACAATCAACTACATACCAAGCTCTTCAATACTGCGTAAAAAAAAATCGATTTGCGCAAGTAGGGTGCCAGGTTCACACAGGTTAATAACTAACATAAGTAGAATAAAAATAATATAAGGGCAGACACAAAGCGGAGTGTATTGTATTTTGTATGTAGTGTTTAGGGCGTATAAGTATGATAGGTGTAAAATATGAGTAATATTGTCAGTGTGAGTGTTAGGGTGAGTCAGTGTAAGTGTAAGTATGTTAGTACCAGCTATATAGTCAAATACAGAGGGTAGGCGTGGATGAATGATCAAGAAGCCAAGCATTAAACAAGGACATAGAGATATCTCCCGTTTCTTATATTTTCATGTACAACAGTTCCTCTGTCTCTTCGTAGCTGAGAGTTTTGAGATAAGCAATAATTTTAGGTTTGCAGTTTGATTTGCGGAGCGGATAAATGTTAAGCCTGGTGTTAATCTTATTGTACAAATAGCCACCAAGGTAACAGAAGAATCGATGCGACTGGCTTGTTCGAAACCGAGAAGGAGCGCATACTGTGCCCTTACGACGTTTGTCATTCAACAGTTCTGGGTCAAAGACCAACTGAGAATGCTTTTTGAGTACAATCTGCAGTATGAATGATTGCCTTACAGTCAGCACATTCCACCTCTTATATAACTGTTCCGTGGGAAATCTGAATGGGAGGCCTGCGGCAACCTTGAGGATTGCACGCTGAGCCCTTTCAGCCTCAATCAGATGTGACCTGCCTGCACCTCCCCAAGAAGTGATGCAATAGTCTACCAGTGACTGACAGAGCCCGTTGTAGACCATCCCGATCACGTGCTTGTTGGCAACGTTCTTGAGGGACTTAAAGATGTAAATGAGCTTACGTAATCGTGTGACAAGAACATCCACATGAGGCCGAAAGCTCAGCTGCTGGTCGACAATGACTCCCAGATAACTTATTCTGTCGGTTCTTAGAAGAGGAGGACATGAGCACAAGCTATCCCTTGATCCGCACTCGTGTGATTTGATTGAGAGTGTTAGTGGGGGTAATGTATGTATTTTAAGAGCAAAGGCAATATACTTAGTTTTAGGGACATTGAGAGTAAGAATATTCCTGTGCAACCATCCACAAACCCTGTCAAATCCAAGCTGAGCAGACTTAAACACCTCCTCCCAGCTGTTACCGCTAAAAAACAGTGCGGTGTCGTCAGCAAAAGTTACAACCCTACCGCCCCTAAGCTGTTGCTGGCAGAGGTCATTAATGTAGATCATGAACAAAGTCGGCCCTAGTATACTTCCCTGGGGCACACCAAAGCTTACAGGAAGTTCATTGCTTAAATAATGATCTATTTTGACCCTCTGTCTTCTGTGGTTGAGGTAATTCTGGAATAGTTTTAGTGGAACACCCCGTATGCCAATTTTTTCCATCTTATGTACTAAATGCGGAACAGAGACCGTGTCGAAGGCTTTAGCCAAGTCAAGGAACACTGATAAACATTTTCTTCTCTCATCAAGCTCGGTAACTATTAAATTTACCAGCTCGTGCACTGCATCACTGGTAGACTTAGGTCGTCGAAAACCAAATTGAGAAGGCGAAAGAAGGTTGTTGGATTCCAAAAACCTGACCAACCTTGTGTTCATAATACGCTCTAGAATCTTAGAGAGCGTGGGTAGGATAGAGATGGGTCTATAGTTGGCCACCAACTTCTTAGAACCTGCCTTGTGAATAGGTTTAATGAGTGCACCCTTGAAAGCACGTGGAAATATTCCAGACGATAGTGACAAGTTACAGATATGAGTAATAATAGGAGTAAAGACATAAACATATCTCTTAAGAATGCCGCTTGATATTTGATCAGTGCCAACAGCACAATTCTCCCTTAACCTCATAGTTAACTGAAAAACTTCATCTTCGTCCGTGGGAAGCATCACTAGTGACTTTACGGGAGATGGAGAGCCGGGCTCATCAGGTATACAGCCAACTATGTTTTGAGACAAGACAATCTTCTCAGCCAGTTTTTTTCCGACATTTGCAAAATATTTATTAATATCGTCTATGCGCTCATCGGGGGCGTCGCAATGGACAAGACAAGAGGAGTGGTTTAATGGTTTCTTGGAACCACTTATTCCTTTAATTGCAACCCATAAGTTTTTTTTATTGCCTTGTGCTCGTTCCAGGTCTTGTTTCTCGTAGGATCTTTTAGTTTTTTGGAGTAGTGAGGTGCAAAAGCTCCTGTATCGCTTATATGTGATGCCAAGTGTTTCATTAGTGGGGTCTTTTTGCAATTTTCTATAGAGATTGTCCCTATTACGCAAGCATCGAAGCAGTCCCAATGTAAGCCACGGCTTACTTATTCGTTTTCTTGAGGATATAACTTTTGTCTCGGTATTGTCATTTATAGCTTTAGATAAGTAGTCAACAAACGTATCTGTAGCCAAATCAACATTGTTGCATTCTAGTATGGGCTGGAAGTCAGTATTGAATATAGTTTTATCCAGGCTGACAAAATCAATACGATGTCGAGTCCTATTCGACAACGGCGTGAACTGACCATGTTTCATATTAAGAGAGATGGCGACACTCTGATGATCCGTTATAGTTGAGTTCATCACCAGGCATTTTGCTTCCATCTTAGTCTTTATCATAATATGGTCAAGGCATGTCTTCCAGTGGGTTGGGAATACATGACCCGGTAGAATACAGTTACCGGCTAGGGTATTCAAGTATTCGTGGTAGCTGGGATCAGTGCTATCCGCAACAATGTCAATATTAATGTCTCCGCATAATATTATATTTTTATAAGAGCTTAAATTTTTAAGTAGTTTGTCAATTGAACTAATGAAATTGCCAGGATCAGACCAAGCCGGGGGGCAGTAAATTCCAACAATACACGTATCAGAGTTCAATTTCAGTACCATACAATTGGCGCCAGCAATAACCTCTTCATTGTGTGATACTCTTAAATCTTTTTTATAATATATAACCACTCCCTCATTCTTTGTTATATTGAGGGTTGTTGCTACACTGTCATAATTGTCTATAGCAGGAATATATTTAGCAGAGGGAAGAAAGCACTCCGTAAGTACTAATATGTCCCACGGTATATTTGTTCTGTGTAGTAGGGATAGGAAACTTGGCATGTTACAGGTGATGCTACGTATATTTTGTGTAAGAATATTTAGAGACCATTTGTGATTATATGTGTGGCATCTTATATTTTCCACGTCGCACCTGACCGATAAGGAGAGAGGAGAAGAGATAATAACGAACACAAATACAGTATATTCTCAGCGCCGCCAAATAATTCAAGTAACAAAAACATTTATTGGCTACAAATACAGTGCTGTGACGTAATCGCTACTTAGCATAATATAATGTACGTGTAGTGGTCTCACTCAAGTCACACCGACTTCCTCTACTAGTGTACGACCTAGTGCCGTGAGCGGGGCAGTGATTGTGGTGAGATCATCGAGCGCGCGCTACAGGCGCGTGGTGTCACTGCTGGTGTCACCCGTTATGCACATCATTGGTCTGCTGCCTGTGGGTGGTCTCGATCACTTTGCAGTGTCTTTATAACTTGTGGGCAATGCTTCATTTAGGTTGTGACCCCTGTCTCGTTACAGTTTGACATGTCTGTTGAGCTCTAATTATATTTTTTATTTCATTTAGTAAATCTTTTAAATCGATAAACTGAACTTGAATCCCACGCACACTCAAGCTGTGGAATGAACTCCCTGCGGTGGTTTTCCCAAGCGACTACAATGTCGGTTTCTTTAAGAAGGGCATTAGAAGGTTTCTTAAGGGTCGGCAGCGCGAGTGTGACGCCCCTGGTGTTGCATACGTCCATCCATAGGCCACGGTGACCACTTACCATCAGGTGGGCCACTAAGTGGTATAAAAAAATTTGATGAAGAAACCAGTATTTGTTTAGGTCATCTTTAGATTCTTTATTGTCGAGCATAAAATGTTCTGAAAATGCAAAAGCTATTGTCATTAATTCGGAAATTTAATTCAGTCAAATAACGACATTATTTACCGATCCATGCTAACTTTTGACGGGACATCTTCAAATGACCCAGATATATTACTTGATGTAGATTATATTGCTTACGTTAGTAACGCTAAATGCTCACGCGCAGGAGTCGAGGTGGCAGGTGGCAACAGCAGAGCTCTGCTTGTTTTTTTTAGCAAAGTTTTGTTAGCTGTAAAGAATCCAATATCTGTAAAGGGCAATGGAAAGGAAAGGGGACTCTTTTTTTCCGCACTTAGCCTCCTTTTTGGGCCATTGTGCGTTCTAGGGCAAATGGATTATCATATTCATCATGCACTACAAGCCGGCTCTTCTCTCACATGATTGTCTTCCTTCCTACTTGTCATCCACACGTCGCCCCAGTTTGGAATAGTTTTTGTACGATTGTGTCTACATATGCTGCATCGAAATCTTAACAGTAGTCGTGACGGACGCGGACGTCGGCAAAACGTCCAAGGTCGCGTCGTACATCAGATTATACGTCTACAGCAAGGGTGCCCAACCCTAGGCACGCGGGCCACAATGTGGCCCGCGGACGAATTTCGGGTGGCACGCGCAAGCCACTGCGAGAGGAGCAAAAAAAAAAGCTTGTACAAAAGCAATTGCATTAGTCGCAGTCGCAAATGCTATGCTATTTTTTCTTTTCACTCAAATCTATCTAGTATTCATCAAAATGATATTATCTCTTCATATCATAACTAAAAAGTTTAAAATAATTTTATTTTATTTTTATGATTTTGATTGCATTGATAGTTTGGTATTATAATAAACTTAATATTGTACTAGTGCACTTTGTTATTATACTAATTTTTGTAGTTACATTCCATATTATTGAGTTATAATTTATACGCGTAAAAATGTAGTAAAATAGGAGCTGTCACTGGCGTGGAACGGATCCGGCGGCTGGGTCTGAGGTGACTCTGTACAAAACTGAGGCCATGTTCTCTCATAGGCCTCGGCGTGCACCACCGGAGGGATCCAACCTCACAGTGGGAGACACTCTCATCGGCATCAGGCCCCAGATGACAGATCTGGGGCTCGTGTTCGACGGCCCAGATATCGGAGAGCGTCTCCGAAGTCTGGCTCCCAAATTAAGATGCACAGCTAACGCTCTGGCGTGGCTGCTGTTCAACATGAGGGAGCCAGAGCAGAGCAGGAGGCAGATGCTGCGGGAATCGTACATTCCATTGCCCTATACGGGTGTCCCGTGTGAGCGGATGCCCTGAAGTCTAGGCACGTGCACCTACCGCGTGCACAGCAAGAGACGATGGCCATCAAGGCCATCAGGGGTTACTGCACGATATCCTATGACGCGGCGAGTTTTCTTACCGGATCTCGGCTATGGACAAACATGGCGAGTCACCGGCAATTAATCTTGACATCGCCAAAGCTTTTATAGAGTCTGCCACAAATCGCTTCTTTCCAAGCTACCAGCCTTTGGTTTGCCTCTCAGACAGTGCGACTGGGTGGTTAGCTTCCTGCAGGAGCGCCAACTTCGTAGTTCTTGCAGGTAAATGCTGGCGTGTCGCAGTGGTCTGTCTTATCACCCATTTTCTCTCTTCTACATATCAATGATATTCTGACCACCCGGCAGCTTTCATTGCTATGCAGACGATAGCATCTTACACGGGAGTTATCATGGGCATACTGCGGCCGAGCAGTCTGATATATAGTCTGAGCGCGGGAAAAAAAGCAGCTTCTTGTCACTGAGCTCGACCGGATCCTTAATCATATTTCCCAATAGGGCTCTGAGAACCTGGTCGAGTTCAATGCCAACAAGACACAGGCATGTGCAGTTACAGCAAAGGTATCTTTTTTCCTTCCCTCTGTGGCGTGGGCACTGTCACTGCGGGACAATCTCAGTATTCTCGGTATGGATGTTCGCTGCCTACTGAACAACAAAAATTATATTGAGAGTATCATCAAAACAGCCTCGCGTAAACTTGGAGTCCTGAACAAAGCGAGATGTTTTAACACGCCGGAGCAGCAGTGTCTTCTGTCTCCTGCGTGGAATACTGCTCGCATCTCTGGGATGGCTTCGCAAAGTACTTACTTGATACACTCGACAGGTTCCAGTGTCGTGCGGTCCGCATTATTGGGAATCCTGAGATCACGAACACCCTCGAGCCTCTGCAGATGCGTAGAGTTGTGCATACTTGGCAGTATTTTAATTTTACCGTCTCTGCTATGGTGAATGTTCTAATGAGCTTTTCCAATTAATCTCACCCTATCCTTTCCTACACAGAACAACGCGTGCAGGACATAAATGTCACCCGCATACGGTGCAAAATATTCGGTGACTCCTTCCTCTGCCGTACCATTAACTCCTGGAATTCCTTACCAGTTTCCCACTTCCTACAAGTCCCGGATCCTTTAAGCGGGGCGCGAAAAAGCATCTAATGAGGCCGACAAGCTGAGTGCCACCATTGTAACACGATACTTACGTGTCTATAATGGTGACCCTCTTTTCCGAGACTGCATCCAGCTTACCAGCAGGCGAGGTGAAGTCCAATTGACGTTATAAAAAAGTTCTTTCGGTGCCATATCGTTACCGAAAAAAGGCGCGGGAACGGGGACACGAACCCGAGCCGTGAAGGGCACACCGTAGTAGCGGCGATAAGACCCATCATGGGGGAAAGCTAGAGAGGCCGCCATGTAGCCTCTCTAGCCACTCCTCCATCCTGCAGGTTATCACCGGGCACGGATGCTTCGGGGTTTTTCTGCGTCGGATCCGGTAAGAGCCAACCACCGAATGCCATCGTTATAACGCGGGAGACGCCATCACCGTAGGAGTGAGAGTTCTCTCGCTTGCCATCTTGCTCACGGCAATAGTACGCTGCGCGAGCGCGTGGGCTGCCGCCCTTCCTTTTGTGAGCAAGTAATATTCCAAAAGGAGACGGCGGGGTAGGAACGGAGGGGATTCGCAGCCCGCACAGCCCGTGACGAGCGTAGGGGACGCGGGCGTCGGAGGTGCAGAACAGGCCTCTGTCCCTCATGAGCATGGGCCTGAGGGTGGTGACGGGTGGAGCCGCCTGCACCTCCCATCCCCAGGGGTTAGATGGGGATGCGATGGTCCCAATACCCGAAGAGAGCCGGCTCGAGGGAGATGGGCAAGAGATCAGCCAATTTCATCTTCCGAAACCTGGGGGGGGGGGGGGGGGTTGTGGATGTAGTAAAAAGATGTACTGGCCCGCCAAAAATGTCCAAATCGTAAGTTTGGCCCGACAGCTAAAAAGGTTGGGCACCCTTGGTCTACAGCAAACAAAGCGACAATAAAGGCGCTCGGGCGTGAAACGGGACGGCTCGCGGCCCATCCACCGGTACGGTACCACCTACCTCTATGATGTTAGTTTCAGTTCAGCACACGGGAATACAACAATCTGTGCTCTATGCCCCGTAGTTCTTATGAATCTACTGTCGCTAGTAGAGTCGTGGGTGCTGGTGGTAATCAAGTTGCCGTACGAACGCGCACAGCCATGTTCACACTGCTGAAGACGTGGGAGGCGTTCGTGAGGGCTCCTGAGCAGGATGACGATAGCAGCAGTATGTTGTGATGTGACTATGCTCAATCCTGATGCACTGTTTTTGTAATGTAGTGTTCTGGTTTCTCGCTCTCTTGTTTTGATAATACTTATTCTAATTCTGGTCGAATGTGGTGTATGTTCCATCCTATCAGGCTTTTTTGTTTCACAGAGATAAACACTTGTGTTAATTACGTAGATTGAAGTAAGCTGGTGGGTCGTTGTGATGAGCCCTTGTGGTTATGAAATAAATGATGTTAGAATATAAATGTTTTGGCGCGCATCAGTGCATCCAGGTATAAGTTGCTCTCTCGAATATAGCTATATCTAGATAACCAACTGAAAATTATGTTACATACCATTTAAAATGTGAAGATGAAAACCTGATTATATTACAAATATAACTCTCACTGCTATTTCAAACAACTACAACCAAGAGATTCTAAAGAGAGTCTCAATCAGCGTAGTTTCGTCGTTTCTCAAATTTTTATCTCGAACGTACGGTAACAGTGATTATTATTATTTTACAGTAATCTAATCTTATGTACTTAGAGTATCTTTGTTTATATGAAAATAGTGATAGCTAAAAGCTTCCGGAAAATTATTTACTGTAGTCTGTGACTATTTTGCTACCGGAGAATCATGGGCTTAGAATCTACAACTTTTTCCGTTGATGAATTTTGGCAGGCTAGAATGCTAGATCCCTTATAAAGTGTTTTAGACAGTGGTATTTACAACATGAACATTCCATAGAGAGATACTAATAGATATTGTGTATCTGTTGTTGCAGATGAACGCGAAGATGTCCAGAAGAAAACGTTCGCCAAATGGATAAACTCCCAACTTGTCAAGGTATGTGCCACCATACTTCTAGACCAGACCTTCATCGAATTTTCCTCTTCATAATCTCTCAAATTTTAAAGCATCTGGTATGCTAACTATTCAAATTGATTAAGATCGTCGCATCAAGACGGATCTATAGAAATATTTGGATCAGCTTTGGGCGAGGCACGGTGGCTCAGTGGTTAGAGCATTCCCCTGTAAGGGAAAGATTGCGGGTTCGAGTCCCGTCTGAGCTGTATTCGCTTTTTTCTATCTTAATTGATTTGGCTAATATTGCTTGGAACATTTATATCTTCGAAACATGAAATGCTCTCCAAATGTGCTCTATACGCGCAGTACAAGTTTCTTGTGTGTCTTTTAAGGATGCTACTGGGTGCTTTAAGAGGGTTACTGCCAAAGGGCACGAGGTATCCTAGCATTGTAAAGCTTACGTTAATGTCCGCTCGTATTCAGTATCTAGAAGCAGAACATACGGAACAAGCCTCTGGAGATAAAAACTACAAATTACTTAATTTTATGACCATTGAGCCGTGTCGGTCATGAAACGTTTAAATATAGAAACAAACGTTTGTCACAAGTGGTCACAACACAGTGGTAATTTTCAAAGAGCGCGTAGTGCGTGATACTTTCAAATTTAGCGTATGAAGTAATTAAGGTCAATTCTCGCGGCTCACTCCGCCGCTGTTTACTGCTGTACACTTAGCGAACTTCGCCGCCGCACGCCTCACTAAATATCTAGCTTTAGGTCCTCGTCCTCCGTCAAAGTATAGTGAAACTTATTTTCACTTTCATTCAAAGAACGAGGAAATGTGTAATTTGTGCTAATAATGAAAAGGATAAACAGTAGCTGCCCAGACACTCAACGGGCTGCGACGAGTATCCGCCTTGGCGTTTCCCACTGGGCACTCGGTCAGCATGTGCTGCTCTGAGTCCTCGTTCGCGTCACAGTGATGGCGCTCGGGCGTTGACTCCTTCGTGATCCAACACACGTAATTGCCGAAACACCCATGTCCGGTGATCACCTGCATCAGCTGGTACAAGAGGCTCCAGTGTGACTTCTCAAACCAGTCGTTCATGATGGGTCTTTACGCTACTGTCACGGCGTGCCCTGCGCTTGGTCGCCCAATTCGTCGCTCCCACTCCTCATTTCTCGCTTCTTTTATTATCAGATCAATACATTTGACCTATACTTGAACTAAATCAGATAAAGTATGTTTACGTACCTATTAACCCGAAATATGACGGAAATTAAAATGAGAGCTTTAGATTATTTTCAAGGCTAGGTACTAAAACATTTGGTAGCCTTGAAACTTGAACCATTCTGGGCTAAACGATTGTGTTCGAGAGTTGGATTGCGTCTGTATTTCACAGGCGCGGTCGCAGCTTCACATTTTGGGGGGGGGGGGGGTCACTTACCTAAGTACGGCAATTACCCCCCCCCCCCCCCTCGTACTCGAACTATGTCGGACTCCAATCGACTAAAATTAAGAGTCTCTGTGGCGTGGTGGTAGTGAATTCGACTGCTGTAGGAGGTACGGGTTCGATTCTCGCTTAGTGCATTATATTTGTATATATGGATCTGTCTATTTGCATTTGCCTGATGTTTGTATGCCTGTTAACTTGGACACCAATGGCATAAGCCCAAGCCGATGGGAGTGGTTATGTCGGACTCAAACCAACTATAATTGCACACCGTCTTGGTTTGGATCATTATTTGCCGAGTTTGAGATTGCCACTGGCATATATTGAATAAATCACTTGTACTTTGCCACAATTATTTATTTATTTGAACCTTACCGGTTTCACCTTACGGCATTATCAAAGGTTTACAAAGTGTAGCAAGTTCCACCAAGTGCCATCAATCTCCAGTATAAACAGCCACTGGCATATCCCTCACACTTCGGTGTCCCCTTCTTGTCCCGGGCTCTACCTGTCACTCCTAACGCTTATGAAAAAGCCTCCGACGCCCGAGTCACCTTCGCGCGTTGCGGACTATGCGGGACGGAAGGGACCTGAGTCTTCTCTGTCCCCGCTCCCCCACCTCTTTCACGAACATTACTTGCTTGCAGAAGGAAGCGGCGGCACCCCACACACTCGCACTCTGCAACATCACTGTGAGTAAGGCACGTGCTGAGGGAGACAACTTCCAACCCCAGGGCCGCCACAAAGATCGGCCTCAGTGTTTTCCACGCCGTGCATTCAGTCAGTGTGGGCAGCCCCGTGTCCTCGCTTGCATCACAGTGATGACACTCAGGCGTTGGCTCCTTTTGGATCCGACGTAGGTGAGGACACAGGTGATCACCGGACGTGTGTTTCGCTGGGCGCTACTGCAGTGGATGAGCTCAGGCGCGGTCGCAGCTTCACATTTTGGGGGGGTGGCTTCACGCTCCCGAAACACACGTCCGGTGATCACCTGTGTCAGCCAGTACAAGAGGCACCCGTGAGGCCTCTCTAGTCAGTCCTCCATGTGCTTTACCGCCGCTATTACGACGTGCCTTGTATTTGGTTGCCGAAGTTCTAACTTCCATTCCTCTACCACGTCCAGGCGGCGCTGGGACTTCACTGCCACTGACAGCGGGGACATCCGCCTAGACCTAAGACCTAGTTGGCCATCTTCTTGCCCCCCTCAAGTTGGACAGCAACCCCACCAGAGCGGCAGCTGCGCCTTTCAGATTGGGGGCCAGACTTCGGAAAAGTTTTCCGATGTATCATCGGCCATCGAGAACGAGCCAAGTATTTCAATGGGGTTTGAGTTTAATGCCGACGGGAGTGTCTCGCGCTATGAGATTGGTTCCCTAGGTGGCGCACGCTGAGGTCCATAAAAGAACATGGCCTCGGTTTTATGCAGGACCATGGGCTATCGTTATGGGCAACCGCGGTCGTGCCTTTCAGGGTCGCTTCGCGCTGTGTAGCAACGCATGCCATGACTGGCGTGTCATCCGTATAGCTTCTTTTTTTGATCGTGCGAAAAATCTCCACGGATACCTCCCCCGCCGGAGCCGGAGGAGGAGGTTATGTCGGACTCGAACCGACTAAAACGCACGCCGTCTGTGGACCGTCGGTTGCCGGAGGTGAGATGGTCGTAGCCATATCCCTCGCACCCCGGCCGACCCAGGGCCATATCTCTCGACCTGGCCCTCATCCGGTGTGAGAACTACAGAGTCCCCAGACAGGCGGCTCCACCCGTCACCCCCAGGTCCGCGCTCATGGGGGACGGAGGTCATTCTGCGACCTCCGACGCCCAAGTTGCCGCCGCACGTCGCGGGCCGCGCGGAGTCATCCGTATAGCACCTGACGGTGACACCGTCCTCGAGCTCACCGCGAACACCCAGATGTATCCGATGGAGTATATCGCAGGAGCAGGTGCAGAACTAATCCCTGCGGAAAACAGCACGACGTCTCTCGCCAGCCGAGGCCGGACGCGGTTGGGTAGCTGACGGCTATCTCCATCGGTTACACGGGCTATGCGGCGAGGGTGGAGAGGCACTTCATAACTCGTGATACATGAGCGTCTCCTTAATGCAACTCGAGGGCAGAGTGTTGAATGCGTAGGCGATGTCCAAAGAAACCACCAACATCACCTGGCCCACAAGTGGGCATCCACAGTCCACAGTGGAGCGTCTCTGGCGGAATTCATATTGACCGGGAACACCCAACAATTCCGAAATACTTAATTCCGAATTTCAATATTCCGATTTTCAAAATTCCGAATATTATAATTCCTAAGAAACAAAACTACGAGTATTCAAAAACACGATAGTTATTTATCCGAAAGTTATAAATACGAATGTTCATTCTTCCGAATCTCATTTTTACGAATAATTAAAAATCCGTAGTATTACCAGCTCGAAAAACGTTATTCCGAATTTCAAATTTCCGAAAATTCATTGCTCAAATTGAAAATTTGTATCAAAAATAGGTAAAAGTTAAAATTGATTTGACATGTTGCGCATTTTAGAGTTGATTTTTTATAATAATAAATTAACTTTCTCGCCAATTATTACGTATAAAAATTAAGCCAAACCCGACTTGCCGTGGTCCTACTGCCGTGGTACTTGTTTGCCCTACACTAGAGTGTTATTTAAAAACCGGAGGCGCGGAGGGAGGGCAGTCCTCGCCCGCAGTAACGAAGCTCAGGCGCCCGGGCGAGCTGGAGCGGCTGAGGCTGGTCGCCGGAGGCGACCAGCAAGCCGAAGCTGCGGAAGCGAGCATGGGTGCCCGAACTTTGTTACGCAAGGGCGGAAGGACTGCACATCCCGTAGCGCCGGAGAAGAGCGAAACTAATGCATGCCTGCATGCTTGCCTGCATGCATGCTTGCCTGAATGCATGCAGGCCTGAATGCATGCTTGCCTGCATGCATGCTTGCCTGCATGCATGCTTACCTGCATGCTTGTTACTGAAAGTTGTATGGCAACATGTATTTTGTAATCATTAACATAAATAAATTAAAATAATAGTTCATTAATTCTATTTCCTGTTTATCTCATGTAGGTACCCCGAAAATAGCAACTATCCTACTTACCTAATGCAGGTTTACAAGGCGCTTGATTGTCGGGTTTGTGTTGTTTCGGAGTTTTGATAATCGGAATTCGTATTTATGATATTTCGAATTATTAATAATTCGGAATTGTAATGGTTCGGTATCTTCAAATTCGGAATTTTAATATACGCAGTTATAATCGTTAGGAATTTTGAAATTCGGGTTTTCAATAAATAGGATTTATGATACATCGGATTTCTGACTTTCGGAATTTTGAATGATTCGGATTATGAAACTCGGAATTTTGAAATTCGTGATTGTAACTTTCGGAATAAGGCTTTTCGTATTTATGTAGTGTACCCATATTGACCACCCGCCAGGTCGCGGTCGGTCTAAAGAGGTGCTCGACGAGGCGCTTTGCAATACCTCTTTCAAAGAGCTTTCCCACCTCGTCAGGCAACACTATAGGTCGGTAGGCGGATGGCGAATCCACCGCCTTTTCCCCGTCTTTAACAATTTCGGAAACTAGCGCTTGGTTGTCGTCGCCGCCTAAAGCTCGCTCAGCCCGGATTGCCGCGGTTCGGCCATAAGCTTATGAACCACCAGCTTTAATTCTATCCAACTGACCTCAGACAGGTCGTCCTCATCCACGTTTGGCACCATAGGGCTTCGATTGTGCCTTGACACGTAAGTTGTAAACAATCCTTCAGCATTTTCCCGGTTACGTATCAAAACTTTCGTATCTTTAGGAGTATTTAATGCTACCTAAATTACAATTTTACCAATTGTTTACCTTTAAACTTAAAACGCAACAAGGAATTAAATATTGCAATATAATTACTTTGCAAATTTTATGAAGACTTTTCAATTTGACGTGCTGGGTTTTGGGGGGGGTCATGTCCCCTGTGACCCCCCCTCTCGGACCGCGCCTGGTAGTTCAGTAGTAACAAATATCTTCACTTATTATTAAGGACATTTGTATATTACTGGCTGTCGCCACGACCGCGCCCGCGTAGTGTACTGATTCTGTTTTTGCGACCCACATGAACCTACTCCCCAGATAAAAAGTTACAGGACATAAAGACGTCCAAATTCCCGACCCTACATTAGCCATTGCATAGTTTAGGTAGAGTCGTCAAATGTATCGTGAAAGCACGATACATTTGACGACTCTACCTTTTCAAATGATATTGCAACTAGCTAGCTAGATAGGTACTTGTCAAACTAATTTGTTACGTACTCGTAGGTTACTACCTGGGTGCGTTCTACAACAATCTAAATTGCACGCCATGTGGAATGCCATAGCAGGGATGCCATTCGTGGGTGCATTTGCCGTTCATTTAAGTAAAGTAAACTTAAACTATACTGTTCACGGCATCACGTAAGCTCATCTTTAGGTTGTGTGCCTGGTGCCACACCACTACAGTTATTGAGACGCAGCAACATTGTCCACGTGTAACAAGTCAACTAATTAACGAAAGCTTCTTCAATGTATGTGACAAAATGTAATGATTTCATTATAGTTTATTATCTTTTATGAAACCTGTGTTTTTCTAGGTATAAAGCTTATTATTGTGTTACATGTCCCAGGTTCTTTCCATTGCCAGTATTAGATGTAGAAACGCTCTTCAAAACATGTGTTGTAGGATGCCAAACTTGAGAAAATCATGTCAAGATATGGACATCAATTTTGAACTTCCGTGTAAAATATCTTTAAAGAACGTAGTATGAGATGTGTTTAATACGGTTCCCTGTGGTCCAGAGATTTTTTAAACCACCAGATCCATGTGGAATCAGATACTTGCATACTCCACATAGGTGGTCATGGCAACCCTTAAAACAGAACAGAATCTCATGAACTCTGAATCTCAAAACTGATGTAACGAATGGCCTGATGTATGTTACAGAATGACAAGCCGCTTGTAGAAGATTTATTCTTGGACCTAAGGGATGGCGAGATCTTACTGTCGCTGCTCGAGATCCTCACCGCGCAACAATATGTGAGTATACGTCTCGTTTCACAGGATACTGAAAATAGTTGAACAGCGCTCGGTCACAGATTAATAAATAGTTACTATACGTAAGCTCGGTGCTTGTAAATGCTCGACAACATCAAGCAAATATAACGTATATAAATATATATTTAAGTAAGACTGGTGGGGTGCTATACGGCCCTACATCTTGCCGAATGGAACACCCGTTGTGAACTAATCAGTACTGGTCGTTGCGACCGACCGTTGATTAGGTAGTGCTTCTTGCATTTGAATATATCTTCTTTCCGTTATGTGAAAGCAGCTTAAGCTTGCGAAAATTCATTCTTAAATGTCAAAGACACTGATGTGATTTAGGATTTAGATTTTTAACCACACGGTCGTTCATCTTTTCTGCTTTCATAACCTGTTGTTAGCACCATTGTCACAGAACAGATAATAGCCATTGTGACAAATAATACATAGAGTGATACGCGTTGCAGAAACGCGAGCGCGGGCGCATGCGCGTGCACCACATCAACAACGTGAACACGGCGCTGCAGGTGCTGGACGCGAACGGCGTCAAGCTCGTCAACATCAGCAGCAACGACATCGTCGACGGCAACTCCAAGCTCACGCTCGGTGAGTGCGGACTGCGCCCTGACTAACATCACTGACGCCACGACACAGCGGTTTGGCGTCAATTTCAAATTAATTAATTACAGAATCTTTTTTTGCTCTTCATCTTTATCTGCAGAAATAAGATGTTTTTCAGTAACAGCCTCTTTTGAACGTTCATGAATACTTTACTAGCACCAATGGCTATTCCTGCCGATCTTAAGGGAAGATGACGTATAATGTATTTTTCAATAATTTATAGGTCTGGTATGGAGTATAATCCTGCATTGGCAGGTACACTACCACCTCAAAGAGCTCATGTCGGAACTGCAGCAGACCAATTTGGAGAAGACTCTCCTGGCTTGGTGTCGGACCCACACGGCGAATTATGCCGGAGTGTCTGTTCGTAACTTCACCTCGTCGTGGGCGGACGGGCTGGCCTTCAATGCGCTGCTGCATCGCTGGCGGCCGCAACTCTTCGACTACACGACCATTGTTGGCAGGAGCCCTGCTGCGAGGCTCGAACATGCTTTCAACATCGCACACACGCATTTAGGAATTGATAAGCTATTGGATCCAGAAGGTCAGTTACACTTCTTGTGGTTACTACGTTTTGATATAATTATAGTAAAGAGCAGTTGTGGAGTATGGTAAAGGCGATAGCGCTTACGGTACTAATCTTCTTAGGTGTTTGAGTAAACAATCTAGAGAAACAATCAATCAGAACAGTCAGTCAGAAAATGAAACTGAGTTTAAATAAAGTTTTCTAGTGCCTCGATAACAACAGATTTGTTGCAGACCGTTAAGAAGTGTAAGTAGTATACGATGACCTTGTACCGTGATATGCTAAATATTTATAACTTCTCCGTTTCTTCTTCTTCTTCTTCTTCTTCTTCTTCTTCTTCTTAATGATAGGCAAAGGTCTTGATTGGTTAATTTTTGGAACCAATCTCCAGTGAGTTCTTCCATTAGTGGAGGTTGGTCATTAGTTGACAGGCATCTGGTGATGATGATGAATTTCTCTCGTAACCAGACCAGCCAAGTTACCACTTGAAGCTGACTAGAGCAAGGTCGATGTTATGATCGTGATACATGTTATTTCCAGATGTCAACACACCCAACCCTGATAAGAAATCCATCATGATGTACGTCATGTGCCTGTTCCAATCTCTACCTCACTCGAGCGAAGACGTGGCCGACCTGGAGAGCGTCGCCTCGGAGCCCACCACACCCGTCACCAGCAACCCACCAGAGGTACCCCATCTGGCGTGTGGTATTATAATTAAGCTATAAACGTTTCATAAGATTTCAATGACGTAGTATCCGATTCCGAATTACGTTTAAATGGGATATCAACTTGAAAGCTAATAGTCATGTACCAGTGTGACGCTATAAAATAAACAAAAAAAAAATTGTTAGGATTAATTGTGTGTATCGGTGTGTCGCAGCAGGTGTCGTCGAGCCGGCCCGTGTCCACGGCCACCACCGGCTCCGTGGAGCTGGGCGGCTACTACGCGGCCTTCGAGGAGGTGCTCGCCTGGCTGCTGGAGGCCGAGGAGCGCCTGGCCGACACCGCCGCGCCCGACACCGACGACCTGGCGCCGCTCAAGGACCACTTCCACTCGCACGAGGTACATAGGTGCGCGGCGAGCGCGACACCTGGGGTGTAGGGGCGAACGCTAACGCCTCCCGGCGCGTTGCAGAAGTTCCTGCTGGAGCTGTCGGAGCAGCAGTGCCGCGTGGGCGGCGTGCTGGAGGAGGGCGCGCGCCTGGTGCTGGAGGCGGGGCTGTCGCGCGACGAGGCGGCCGAGGTGCGCCTGCAGCTGCGCCTGCTCAACACGCGCTGGGAGCGCCTGCGCACGCACGCGCTGCGCACGCAGGCCGCCGGACACCGCGCGCTCATGCGCGCGCAGGCCGAGCACCTGGAGCGCTTCCGCGCCTGGCTCACCAGCACCGAGGACCGCATGTCGCGCATGGGCGCGCTGGCGGGCGGCGCGCGCAGCGTGGACGCGCAGCTGGCCGCGGTCGAGGCGCTGCACGCCGACCTGCGGCGCCAGCAGCCGCTCGTGGACGCGCTGGCCGACTGCGTCATCGTGCTGGACGACGACGCCGCGCCCGACGCCGGCGCCGAGTTCGAGGACCAGCTCACGGCGCTCAGCGAGCGCTGGGCGCACACGTGCCAGTGGACGGGCGCCGCGCTGCAGCGCCTGCGCGACGCGCGCGCGCGCTGGGCCGCGCTGGCCGGCGAGCAGCAGGAGCACGCCGACGCCTGCCGCGCCGCCGAGCTGCAGCTCAAGCACATGGAGGCGGCGCCCGCCGACAGCGTGGCGCAGGCGCTGCAGCGCTGCGGCGTGCTGCGCGCGCTGCGCCGCGAGCTGCGCTCCCGCCAGGCCGGCGTGGCGCGCCTGCTGGACGCGCTGGCGGCGCAGGCGGCGCGCACGGCGCCCTCGCCCGAGCCGCTGGAGCGCGCCGAGGCGCTGGGCGACCGCCTGGACGCGCTGCTCATGATCCTCGACGTGCAGGCGCAGCGGGTGCGTAGCGTGTCCGGGGGAGGTTCGCTCGTATCGTGCGTGCCTTAGTCCATAGGCCATATTCTTCGTGTTGCAGATCAAGGACCTCGGTTTCGACGTGGATTTCGAGGGCGAGGACGAGGCCGAGCCGATGGACGCGACGCCGGCGCCGGCGCCGGTCGAGGCCGAACCGCCCGAGCCGAGCCCGAGCGGCTCCAAGAAGCCGCGCCTGAACGACACCAGCGCCGACTTCCAGCTCGGGTACAAAACGTTCGTGACGTGGGCGGATAACGCCGAGCAGACCCTCGGTGATGTAAGTCGTATTTCATTTCATTTCTTTTGCGTTTATAAAATATTGAATGTGTATGTAACATTAAAACTACAAATACGACTCTAAAAAACTTAGGATGAAATTGAAAATATATTAAACAGCCACTGAGAAACTACCAAGTGAGCAGTCTAGCGAGCAATCGATTGGTTTTTCACTATTGTTCTAATTCTCATAGTCCAGTCGTTGAACAATTTTTTAAGGCAGATTTGTTTTTTGTTTCAGTGCAAGCGAGAATTGGATGTGAAAAATGGGAAGAAAAAAGAGATTCCGGCAATATTGGAGCGAGTGGAGAAAGAAATAGAGACTCAGCGCGCCGACTTCGCCAACGTGGAGGAGATCCAGCGGAGACTCGCCGCCGAGGCCGGCCTCGAGGGTGCGTCCCTCGTCGCATAGCTAGTTTTGTTTGTTTTTTTTTTGCTAGTAGGTACTGCGACTTGGTCCTAATTGGTCCTGCACTTGTTACAGAGGAAGCGAAGCGGCATTTACAAAGTATCGACGAACTAAAAAAGCGCTGGGAGGCTATCCAGCGGACACTGCTGGACATTCGCAACACCATGAACTTGCTGGAGGACAAGGAGAACTTCTATCGGAACGTAGAAAGCTTCCAGCGGGAACTGGACGACATCCACGAGTGGAAGGAACGGATGCTCAACGAGAAGCCGAGCAACAACCAACTCATACATCTGAGGTAATATACAAGTACTATACGAGTCGATCGCTACAATAGTATTACTATTACACATAGAAAGAATAGAGTGTTGAGAGATACATAGACGTTGAGGAGTTGTGGCCAGCTCCTTAAACGCTGGCTTACTGCGTAGAACAGTGGGGAGAGCACGAAAAACTATCGTATTCGTATCGTGAACGTAACGAGAGCACGGAGCATTGGGATTGGTCGCCTGCCTGAAGCCTACCAATCGCAATGCTCCGTGCTATCGTTACGTTCACGATACGATTACGATAGTTGTTCGTGCTCACCCCACAAGACCACCATTATGACAGCTCGATCAAATTCTACTATAATTATTACAAAAAACATAAAATTTATAGAGACCTCCTACGTTTTCAGAAACAAAATACGGGCACTGAAACAGCTGGACATGAAGCTGAAGGAACTGAACGCACAGTCCATCATACTACTGACGAGAGCGATATCCAAGACGCACAAGGACGAAATCGAAGCCGACTCGAAACGAATCAACAAGACGTACGACGAGCTGCTGCGCCTGCTCGGCGCGCGCGAGGCCGAGCTCAAGCGCGCGCTCGCCGCCCGCCGCGCCGACACGCCCGCCGACGAGCTGGGCGCGCTGCGGCGCCGAGTGCGCGAGGTCGAGGAGCGCGTCCTCGCCGAGCACGGCGAGGTGAGTGCGCGTGACGACATGGCGGCGCGCCTGGTCGCGCTGAACGCGCTGCGCCGCGACCTCGACGAGATGCGCGCGGCGCGCGACCGCGTGGAGCGCGCGCGCCGCGACGGCGACGAGCGCGGCAGCGTGCAGGAGCTGGACTTCCGCAGCAGCGTGGAGAACCTGCTCACCAAGTTCGACGACACCACGACGCTGCTGCACCAGAAGATCGGCAAGCTGGAGAAGGGTGAGCGCGGCGACACTTGCTACACTTTACACAACGACGCTTTTGTATGTAGGCTTACTAGGAGTATAGTATGACCGCGACCGATGTACTGCGTCCTAGGAGAGTGCGACGTAACCAGCGACGAGGTAAAGAGAGAACGTGAGTCCAGAGCGAACGAAATATACTAAATTTGACAGTCTGATACTCTCCGCGTATATTTCGGGACATATACTAAGATCCAAGATATGTACCCCAACGTACCATCGCTTAAAGATCTAGCATACTTTATACATATGCTTTTTATTGGGAGTAATTAGCTGTTGTATTACTTGATATAAATATATCTAAAACTGTTAAAAATGCAATTATACGACTTAAGGTGGGACTTAAGTCGTATAACTGCAACCTTTAGACTGAAAAATACATATAAAAACCTATTTGACTATTATACCCTGTGAACTGGTACGATTATTACATCACAATCGAGGATCGGCTCGAAGGACCCAATTTGTAGGTGTACATTACCCCAGCAAGAAAGTACCTCGTAGAGTGACATGAGTGGCACGTATAATTAGAGCGATATATGCTATTAATGTGCGCCGCATAAAAAAATTTGTGCGTGTTGTAGTTTTGGAAAAAAACGGAGAAAATGATTTCTGCTGCGGTAACGTTGTTCCAGCAAGAAAATTCTGAACGAATAATCGGAGAGAGAAATATTATGCATGGGCAGAGAGCTTATACTTGTGCTATGATGTGCGCCGAAAATGAAATTTGTGCCTCTTCAGGTTTTCGAGAAATTGCATTTCTTGCTGGAGTAACGTTTCGCAAAATCGTGTATCTCTGAAACCATTCTATGTGCGGCTGTGTAGTAAACATATACGAGAATCTCTTAATTTGTGCTTATTTCTGGCAGAATTAGATTTTACTAAACATTTATTGTTTTCAAGTATTTTCGCTTTTTTGAAAATAAAATAAACCTTCGCTGCGCCTACATGATAAAACTTATGAGCTCGCTGAAAACTTTATTCGGTCCTCCTTGGCGTGTATAATAACCATAAATTATTTCAAACGCGTGCATTCACTCGTTATTGAATAATATTACTAAAAGCCAAACCGACGGCACCTTAACTTTGAGGCCGCCGCACAAGAAAACGGCCTAAGCTAAGATGTATGGGTGTAAGCTAATAAATAGAGCGTCTAGTCAATTAACTTATTGCAAAATATCAGCTTGAAATATTTCGCATTTAAATTGTTATAAATATAATACTAAACGTATAAGCCACGACTGATTATCCGACCAAATTAGAATGACTACAAAAAAGCGACGGAATAGTACATATTGATGACCTTCTTAACTTTGTTCACGAACTGGTTATAAAGTGTTGTACATGAGTACACTTACGTAGAAAATAACTAACTCAAAGAATAAATTTACTATTGAATAATCTGGATATGTTAGTTTTTTGACTTTGCACATTACTAAGTACAAGTACATTCAGTACCTATATGTATTTGTTGATTTTAGTCTTATTAAATACTAACTACTTCGTTTTTTTTTTAATACTATTAGTACTACTTAGGTCGCAGACAAGCACATGACCCACCTGATGGAAAGTGGTAAAAATTAATATGCACAAAAATCAATGTGCACTAAAAGTCAAAAATAATTGCGTATTCGTAATTAATTATTCTACAACTTAATAATCAACTTAGTTTTCCTACTTATCAATATAATATTTTTTAGAGTTCTCTTAAGTAAAATGAAATGAAAAAGATATTAGACTACTTATAAGTAAATCAAATTTTTATTAAATAGATAATGACTTAAATAATTGAAAAATAAAAAAAATAGTCTTTTATAAATGAAAAAAAATAATTAGGATAATATAATTAGTTTCAATAATTGTTATTTTTGGAGTCGGTATCAGCCAAGGTAAGTTCGTAACTCTATACATACATAGTTACAGGTGAGATGTATCTATTCGTGTCGCACGCGTTCCTTGACGACAGTCGAGGCGAATTGGGGTGATAGCGGGCGTGACACGCCGTGCACGCGCTGCTAGCACTGTGACGACGGACGGTATCGCTTTAACGCGTTACATGTTGTTAGTTTTGTTTAAATTAGGTAATTGTTTTTATTTTGGTTTGGTTCTGCTCAGTATGTAAAAATAATTTATACCTACAGACAGTACCCGATTTTGATAAAAAGGTGATTGAAGATATAATTTCAAAAAAATGTCCTCGTATCTAATGTAAGTATAAAAAATATAAAAAATCAACATATTCCTGTAAATTGCTATTGTATTGCAATTTCTTATCTTAATAGGTAGGTACATACCTTCTGAGCAAGCAAAGCGCACCACCGGTTTGATGACCCACCAGCCGCCACTGATTAGGTACACAAATAATTTGATTTAACTATTTGTGTTTTCTTATTTTGGGTAATTGACCTGTGATTTGATGTTATAATATAAGAATGAAGATAATAATTCATATATCAAAAATGTGTGTCATTTGATATGGTCATAACTTTAATTTAATGTATATTTGAGTTAGCTTCCAAAACTAAATCACACAGTTGCCAATTAACGTTTGAACGCGACTGTACGGACAACAGCTTATGATTAAGACGTTAAAAAAGAAGGTCATCGATATGTACTATTCCGTCGCTTTTTGTAGTCATTTTAATTTGGTTGGATAATCAGTCATTGCTTATACGTTTAGTATTATATTTATAACAATTTAAATGCGAAATATTTCAAGCTGATATTTTGCAATAAGTTAATTGACTAGACGCTCTATTTATTAGCTTACACCCACACATCTTACCTTGGGCCGTTTTCTTGTGCGGCGACCTCAAAGTTAAGGTGCCGTCGGTTTGGATTTTAGTAATATTATTCAATAACGAGTGAATGCACGCGTTTGAAATAATTTATGGTTATTATACACGCCAAGGAGGACCGAATAAAGTTTTCAGCGAGCTCATAAGTTTTATCATGTAGGCGCAGCGAAGGTTTATTTTATTTTCAAAAAAGCGAAAATACTTGAAAAATATAAATGTTTTGTAAAATCTAATTCTGCCAGAAATAAGCACAAATTAAGAGATTCTCGTATATGTTTACTACACAGCCGCACATAGAATGGTTTCAGAGATACACGATTTTGCGAAACGTTACTCCAGCAAGAAATGCAATTTCTCGAAAACCTGAAGAGGCACAAATTTCATTTTCGGCGCACATCATAGCACAAGTATAAGCTCTCTGCCCATGCATAATATTTCTCTCTCCGATTATTCGTTCAGAATTTTCTTGCTGGAACAACGTTACCGCAGCAGAAATCATTTTCTCCGTTTTTTTCCAAACCTACAACACGCACAAATTTTTTTATGCGGCGCACATTAATAGCATATATCGCTCTAATTATACGTGCCACTCATGTCACTCTACGAGGTACTTTCTTGCTGGGGTAATGTACACAATTTGTAGGGAGTTCGGTTCCCGACTAGGGCATCGAGCCCGGGTTTACTCGACTCGAAAAAACCCGGGTTTTCCGGGTTTTCGGTGCGAAAAAAACCCGGGTTTTTTAAATCAAAACCCGGGTTTTTTCGGGTTTTTTTCTTTTCATTATTTGATAAGTAATTATGAGTATAGGACACAAAGGGTTCGGCTGAGTTGCTTTTTACCTACAAGATTGGGTAGGAGAAGACGACGGGGGCATCGCGAAAGAAGAGAAAAGCTCAAAAGGTCGGATGAGCAAGGGAGGAAGGGAGGTTTTGAAGGGCATCAAAGAGTTCGCTTATAGTTGTAAAGGGTGGGTCATTATCATAATGACTCCCATCAAGATAATTACGCATCCTTACTCGAGCGAACTCTTTGATGCCCTTCAAAAGTTCAATCCCAAGAATGCTCCGCAGGGGATGGCCTCACTGCACATATCTGCACCATTGAGGCCAATCGCTTGCTCTTCGTGAAGCTGCTGGATCAGTACCTTCACCACGGCTACTTTTCTAAGATGTAGGAGAAAGCTGTAGTGGTGGCACTGAGTAGCCAGGTAAGGATTTGTACACCGTCTCCATGGTCGATGGTCTATCGTTCGTCTTGGAGTAGGTGTACGAGAAGATGCTGGTGGCTCGTCTCAACTTTATCCGCTGTTGAAAACTAGCCCTCGCCAGATAAAGTTATTTCCACTTCTCTCCGCTCAGCTTCGGAGAAAACGGATCAAGCTGAAAGGAAAGCAGATGTCTAATTTTTCAGCGGCGCGGAAGAGTGGAGAAGTGTGTAGCAGGGCGGCTTGCGGCGGTTGGCTTTGCCCCGCTCGCAATCCCCGTTCGCAATTGATGGCCTATGCAAAACACAGCTCACATCTCATCTCCGCTATGCATCTCCTTTCCGCTTTGATGGAAATCATCTCTCTCCTCTTTGCTTTGGTGGAAACCGGGCCTGAGACTGGAGGAGGAACAGTGCCCCACAAATTTCAGACGAGTTATTAGTGGCTTCCTTAGCGACATACAGAAAGGTAAGGCTTATATGCAGTCGTGGAGTGCAGAGGCTCTACGGAGTCCTGGTGCGCCCAGGGTTCAATTGGCTGAACAAACTAGATGGTGGAGTGGTGCACGTACAGTGGACGCGGATGATGTGGTGATTGTATTAAATAGGAATAGCGTCCTGGAGAAGACAGGCCAAGCTACTTACGAGCACAGTACAAATGAGTTTTAATATTAAAACAATTTTTGTGAATTGGAAAGCACGGTTTAGTTGACCAAGCGAGCGAATCTCCGTTTCGACAAGGTGACCTATTTTGCTTTTATCAGTATCTATCTATGTCTGTGGTTATTTTAGTTCCGATCTGCAGGGCGCATTTCTTTACCGATTTTCACCAAAATTTGGCACACAATACATGTTCTTTGATTTAAAACACAACTTTTTTCGAGAGCTTTTTTTGATAGAAGGGAAAATGGGGGAGAAAAGGGGGAAGTTTGCTGTCACGTTTTGAAAGATCCTTGATTATTTTTGGCTGAAACATCAAGGACATGAATGCACACAACAAGCTGTTGTAAAAAAACCAAAAATCAATCGTTTGCATCTAGCGCTTTTTAAAGCTCGGATGGTCATTATTTTTTGGTGAAACATCCAGGGCTGTTTAAAATCGTTTTTTTTGTTTAGTTCTGTGAAGAGTAGACCTCGCGAGCACCCTTTGCAACATTTTTCTGTGACTGTAGTCAAATCTGGTACCCATAAAAAGAACCTTACCCGTCAGGGGCATAGCTTACAGCTTCTTTGTAATTTAAAAAATAATAAAGTGGACCAAAAAGCTCGAAAAAAACCCGGGTAACCCGGGTTTTGATTAGGTTAAAACCCGAAAACCCGGGTTTTCAAAATTGGCTCGGGTTTCGTATGCCCTATTCCCGACAAATAAAAAAATTTGGAAGACAAATCACAATAGTAGATTACCCAACAAGTGAAAAAAAGGTGAATTCTTTTCGAGGCACCAAGTTGTATCCCGAGAGGAGTGAAGGTTTCTCCGGTAGAATCCCGAGCGTAGCGAGGGGTTCTAGATAGAAACCTGAGTGGATCGAGGGATACAAGAGCCGAGATGAATTCTTTTTTCACGTGTTAGGTACTCAACTTTTCACCATTGACTACGAGAAAACGATTACTCTGTGATTATGAATTACAAAAGAAGCAGCAAATTATCAGTAATAGCTACCGCGCGAAAAGACTCAGGAGTCTTTTCGCGTTCGAGAATTATGAGTTTCATTTTCATCACTAAGTAGATGAAGTCATTTTATGATTATGAGACAAACTTAAACTTTTACAAAGAAAATTACACAGAAAATGGCGGCATTTTTTTTTTCTTAATTTAAACTGAGCCACATTCCATCCAGCCAGTGATTACATTTAGGTGGCTTTTAGTACGTTTTTATAGTGAGAGTGTGCAACCTCTTTGCATGTTTCACTAGAATCCGTACATTCGCGCATGTTCCAAATTCAAATTTTTTTATTCACTCGGTGAAACAAAGAGCGTTTTATTCACTGTTTTTGATGAATCACGGGCCCTTTTTCGAGTGTCAATGGTGAAAAGGTAATTACAATACTCGTTATGTCGCGTAGTTACGGTTTGGTTGAGCCTGATGCCCGCAAAATCTTAGGTCGAACAGTTTTATTAGATAGCAACGGACTGCGCCAATTTTATGATGTTACATGGCCCGCACACAAGTACTAACCTCCCACTTTCCATTGCGCCCCAGGCACGGAGCTGCTGGAGCGCCTGGAGCGCGACAGCACGGAGTTACGCGCGTGGCTGGACGCGCTGGAGCCGCCCGACAGTGCGGCGCCGCTGCCGCTGGGCGACGCGCCCGCGCTCGACCAGCGCCTCGACACCAGCAACGTGAGTCTGCCGTTATACTAGCGTCACGCGCACAGTGCGCCGCGCCGCTCGCGAGATTCGCCGGTCATTGTTAATGGTCCAAAAGACTATCGCTCGGATGAACTGGCGTAGTCTATTAGAATTCCCGTTCTAGAAGACCACTCGAAATCATTTCAGCAATGGCTGTTTACAGTGATATAGTTTTTGCTGTCGGACAATATTTTGTTTTCAAAATGACAAATTGCAGTCAGATTTGAAAAAAATACAGTATCTATTTAATGTAGTTCAAATATTATAGTCTTGAATTTAGATTTACGTCGACTGAAGTTTTCTTCGAGAATATTGATAAATTACGTGGGGATCCTACTTTTTCTTTTAGAAATTAGAAGAAGAAAAATCGACGTACAAATTGAAGCTACAAGCTATCGAGGAGACCAGGGACGCGATACTAGAAGACTGCGACGAGGCGACCGCCAAGACCGTACAGAACGACATCAAGCTGCTGCGTACGCGCTTCGACGCCGCCGCTAGCGCCAGCCTCGCGCACAACGAGCTGCTGCGGCGCGCGCTCGAGAAGACCGAGGCCGTGTTCAGGGGTACGTGCTGGTGTCGTGGACACGGCAACCACGTTAATATATCTAATTGTATTGATCTTTAAATAATTGGTAATTTGGTCAGGCATGACGGAAATAGAGGAGTGGCTGCAGCAGATATCCGAGCAGCTGCCGCAGGACCACGAGTGCAACATCACGGATTCCGCCGAGCTGTACCAGATGAAGGCGCGCTTCCAGACGCTCAAGGACAAGTGCGACGATAAGACGCAGGAGTTCCGCAACCTCAACGAGGCCGGTGAGTGGCGACACGACAGACAAAAGTATCAAAGTCGTCTATATTTGACTAGTCGAGTATTATCGTCAATTCTGGCAATGCGCGCTCCTGTGTGTTGTACCTGTGTGGCGTGGCAGTAACCGTGATGTGGTGGTGTCCGCAGGTAACGACATCCTGCTGCAGGCGGAGGGCCGCGCGCCGGCGGCGCTGGCGCGGCGCGTGACGCAGCTCAACGCGCGCTGGACGGCGGTGACGCACGGCGTGTACGAGCGCTACAAGTGAGTGTGACGTCACGGCGTGGTGCGTAGTGCGGTGCGGCGCGTACTCACACGTGTCGTGTACTACACAGGGTGCTGGCGGAGGCGTGGCACGAGTCGGGGGAGCTGCGCGCGTGGCTGATGCAGGAGGGCGCGTGGCTGGACGGGCTGCAGCGCCGCCTGCGCCGCTCGCCCGACGCGCCCGCCGACGCCGAGGAGATCTCCGAGGAGCTCTACGTGAGGAACACACTGACACGCCTAGCGGTCACGTACGGTAGCGGTGACGATAGTTACATGCGCGTTGCCCGCAGGACCTGGAGAACTACATCCAGAACCACAGCGACGAGCGGCTGTCGCGCATCCAGGACATCGGGCGCCAGCTCATCGACGCGCACATCATGCCGCGCTGGATCCAGGCCGAAATCGACGCCGTCACGCAGCGCTGGAACACGCTGCGGGCCGAGGTATGCTTACTAGTCGTAGCCGTAGGAACGTTCGCGGTTACACTCGTTTGTATTAATATCAAATGTTTTGTGAGAATCTTCGCGTGTACATAGTGGAAGGTGTCGTATACTATTTTCGTATAAAATTATCCAAAATGTAACGATCGCAAGTAGTATGTGCATGCGGTATATCTTACGACACGTATCTTGGACCTAAATCGTGAGACAAATGAAGCTTTCTGGCGCGGGCGATGCTTGGTGAATTTGAGCTCGTCTATCGGCGTAGTACCTCGTGCTATTCTCAAAAAACACTTAAGAAACGTGTATTGCGCGTATAGAGCATATTTTAAGTCCAAGATAGAATAGCTGAGTGTGTCCCCACAGGCAGCGGCGCGCAGCACGCTGCTGGAGCGTTCTGCTCGCGAGGCGGCGGCGTCCGAGGTGTCGGTGGACCGCCTGCAGCAGTGGCTGGCCGACACCGCGCGCCTGCGAGACACCGAGCCTGCGCCGCAAGAGCGCACGCGTCTGCGCGCCGAGCTCGCCGAGCAGCGCCGCCTGGCGGGCGACGTGCGCGCGCACGCCGACGCGTACGCCGCCAGCGGCAAGCGCGAGGCCGCCGCGCGCCTGCGCGACCAGCTCGACCTGGTGCAGGTGGGTAGTGGCAACACACGCGCGGTCTGTGTGCACGCGCCAGACGATACTGTATGGTGTGTGTCGGTTGCAGCGCAAGTTCACCGACGTGGAGGAGTGGCTGGACGCGGCGGACGCGCCTGTGTCCGCGGAGCCTACGCCCGACGCGGAGCTGGCGACAGACGCGGGCGCAGGCGGCGCGGAGTCCATCCCGGCGCGCCTGGCGGCCGCGGCGGCCACGCTGGGCAACGTGCAGCGCGAGTGTGCGCGCGCGCTGCCGCTGGCGGGCCACGAGCCCGACAACGTGCGCGCGCAGCTGCGCACCTGCCTGGTGAGTGCCCGCCCACTTGAGCCGTGCCGACTGCCGCACTCTGCCTGGCCAGAACTATCTCCGAGATCCATTACGAGAGTTTCAATTATCACACAATTTTTTTTTTTTTTCCTCTTATCGTTAATTCCCAGTCGCATCCGAAGCTTTCAGCTCGGAGTCCAATTACAGGAAACCAGTCGAAAACTCTTCGCCTCAGCGGGTGCCTTGCGAAGGCTCCGTAACTTCCTTCCAATTGCCACTAAGACTGCGCTCGCACAATCGCTTCTTCTTCCTGTTCTTGATTACGCCGATGTCAGCTATCCCGATCTCACAGAGGAGCAACTAGATAAACTTGAGCGACTTCAAAACTTCTGCATACGATTCATATTTGGTCTTCGCAAGTATGATCACATTTCAGATTTTCGTAAACAACTCAAGTGGCTCCCAATTCGGCTTCGCAGGAATGCCCATATTCTAACATTGTTGTATAATGTTCTGTTCAGTCCCACCACTCCCTCTTATCTCAAAGAACGATTCCAGTTCCTTCATGACACACATGCGAGATGCCTGAGGTCATCCGAGAATATGAGGCTGAGAATGCCAGTGCATTCCACTGCATTTGTCGACAAGTCTTTTACTGTCAAGGCTGTGCGATTATGGAATGCACTGCCATTGAACATCAGACGGGCAAAAACGCTCAGCATCTTTAAAAAAATGGTAAAAGACCACTACTTGTCATTATGAGAACTAGCAATTATATACGCAATCTTTATTTTCCTTTTGTATAAGTTTGTTCCTAATGATTATTTCATTTACTTGTATCCATCCCGTATCTATTTATGTGTTATATGTTATTTTTCTATTTATGTGTGTCCTATATTCATTTGATTTACGTTAGTTGTGCTTTGTTTCCTCTCTTTCTTTTCTATCAATACATCTTATATCTAATTTATATGATAACTACACCATTATCTTTTGTGTTGTCTCATCACTTTCCATCCCAAGGTTGCCTGGAAGAAATCGCTTCCAGCGATAATGCCGCCCATTGTACATTAAACTGTATACATGATACCTACTTGTCTCTATTGTAAATTTATTGGTGTACAATAAAGTATTATCTATCTATCTACCATTGTTCCCAATGTTAACATTAGGCGATATCGAAGCTTTGCAGTTAGACCGTTGTTTTTGGATTTTTTAGCGCTCCAACTACCCGTAACGACTGCCATAGATGTTCTTATGGCAACCGGGACCGACAGCTTAACGTGCTCTCCGAGGCACGACCAGACCAATGCAAATACTCATCTTACATTCACACAAATATTTGCACTGAGCGGGGATCGAACCCGCGCCTCCTGCGTAGCGGCCGCGTTCACTACCGCTACGCCACGGAGGTTGTCAATTATCACACAATATTCATTTTTTATTCCAAGTGCTGACAGTCCATAAGGATCACTGTCCTCTGCGTATCAATGATACGCATACGCTATGGATAGCATACATCTGTCTTACCGAATTATAAAGTCTTGGAGCTTTGTACCCACACACGTGTTTCCTTTTTCCTAAATCTCGAATCCTTTTAGCGGACCGTGATAAAATATCTGTCAAAACCGTCAAGGCAAGGATAGCATGAATTTGACCACCTAAACATTAAAAAAGCGATTGGGAATCCCCTAAAATCAAATGACGATTGCGTGCGCACATACCAAAGGTCAGAAATACAAAATGTAATTTTTGCCACAATATTGGATAGTTATTGACTAACAGCGCGGCGACATCTGATAGTTGTCCACGGCCCGCCGCACACGATTGTATCGCGCGTCCTTGGCGCGACTCTATCACATTATCGTAACTCTGCACACTGGACCAGAAAACTTTTTCGATACATACTTATTCCATGCTCAATTTGTCGTCTTTTTACGCCCCGTTTGAGAACCCCGGATTGATGTGAAACAAACAGTAAATACGTATTAGTGAAAACATCCAAATCTTCTCTACGAAAACTCTACTTATTACAAACCCTCTCCCTAAGAAATCAGATAGCGTCGTGTGTCGGTGTCGCCCGGGTACTTTCCCTTCCCAGAGCTAGCGGCATATCGAATGCTACATGAGGCAAGCGCGCACCGGCGCAGGCGCAGTGGCGCATGCGCAGTGTGCGGCGTGAGCGTGGCGCGCATTATTGTTGCTATAGTTTGTAAACAATTAGTGCTGCCGCCATTGTGTGTTATGGACATACAGTGTTTATCTATTTCATCTCGCGGTGATCATTCAATTATATTATTTGGTTGGAAGTCACATTTAAAATACGCTCATAGTAGGTATTCCATTCTGGTAGCCTTTTTGTTCATTCTGTATCGAGGGAAGTTAGTGTCCTAATGTGAAGCGATTTTGGCATTTTTTACCGCTTCGACCACGTTTCGAAACCGGTTTCGAAAAAAAAATAATCTTCTTACGAAACTGGTTTCGATAAAAGAATAGTCTTTCTTCTTACGAAACTCGTATGTTTCTTTTTTCGAAACTCTAAATAAAATATCTTTTTTCCCCACTCTCTTTTTGCCCGTCCAATTCCCCTTCCCTCTAGTAGTGAGCAACGCACAGGTGACATCTAGTTGCACAGACCTCGCTAGCAGCTTCCCGTCCGGTAGACCGTGTGCTCGTTTACTACCTTAGTAGATAAAAAAAAATCATTTTTCACGTTACCGGTAACAACAGAACCGTATTAGGACGGTCAAAACTTGTCGATATATAGAACTTTTTAAACTTGTATTGAACATTTGGTCAAATCGTTCTAATTCGATTAGTAAGTCGATGCCTGTATAGTAGAAATGCGAATAAAGTTGAATGCGAAACTAATCAAAAGGCCGGGGCGCGCGGTTTGATGAGAATACCGCGCTCAATGGATGTGCACAACACAATACGATTAAACTGACGTCGCGTGCGGCGCGTTTGTATTAAAAGGATTCCGTCACACCACCGATGTACGCGCCCGGGTGTGCTCGCGGACATGGCATGTGCCACTCAGTTCATTTTGGTCGATGGCACCACACTACGGTTAAAACATAGGAGTAGTAACTTACACTAGCGACAATATAAGTGTTGCTTAATTAGTATTGTTTTATAAGGCAAATAATAATATAGAATCTTTTTAGATTAAAAAAAATATCGACCGTTATAATCTGCGTGGATGGCAAATGAAAAAAAATCATAACTTTTAATATATTTATGCTTCTGCGTTTACCGTATATACGTGTATATAGCCGCTTGACAAGAGAAAAGAGTCCTACAGTAGTCTTAATATAAACGTGAAGTACGGTATCCATTATGTCTCTCATATATACATATTTAGTGGGAGGGTTGTAGATTAATTTGATATTCGTAGTTGAATAATATTTAATTAGTATACCACCTTCATAACCTTGTAGCCTGCGCGAATTTGTACAGTAGCGTTTAGCTTCGCATGGAGCACTCGCACAGCGCCGCACGCTGCCGCGCTCGTGCGCCATGAGCTGGGACGTGCTGTACCTCGTGGTTGTGTTCAGCGTCGCGCTGTACAAATGGATCGTAAGTACCGGCGGGCTGCCTGCGGTAGTACTGGCGGGACCGTCGGCATGGAGCTGACCTCCATGACGACGGACTCGTGCTTGTGCAAAATGCGTTAACATCGGATAAACATTGGGTATATTACATACCGGTGCTAATTTGGACATGTAATTCGGGCTATGAATAAAACGAGTTAATACCTATATGAGTCACGGCACGTGGATCGGTCTATAACGTTACACTGGGTCTTATCTAGTTTTTCATTTTCGCAGCGGTTTTACCGGACGCTCAGTGAGATCAAGTCCGAGGTCGAGAACATCATAAAGACCGGACGGAAAATGGTCGAGGAGAAGGCCGTCCCCGAGCCGCAGGAGTTCTCCCGGAAGATCGACACGCTGAAGGAGCTGTACAACAAGCTGGGGGCGCAGATCACCGAGTCGAAGACGAAGCTCGAGTACGCGCTGCTGACGGCGCGCGAGATACAGAACGACCTGCAGGCGCTCACGGGCTGGCTGGACGGGCTCGGCACCGCCATGGGCAAGCAGACGCTGGAGCTGGAGATGTCGCGCATGGAGGCCACGCGCGACAAGCTCAACGCCAACTACGCGGAGTTCGCGCGCGGCTGCGACGCCGCCTACCTGGCGCGCCTGCGCGACCAGGTCGACGCCATCAACGCGCGCTGGGCGCAGCTCAAGAAGCACGGCCTGGTGCGGCGCGGGCACGACATCGACGCGCTCTCGCGCACGCTGCGCGACGTGGAGCGCGAGCTGGCCGGCGTGCCCGCGCCGTCCCCCGCGCGCCTGCGCCAGCTGCAGGCGGAGCTGCGCGCGCGCGCGCCCGACGTGGACGCGCTCGACAACCGCCCGCTGCGCGCGCTGTGGCAGAGCGTCGTGGAGCGCGCCGCGGTGAGTGCGCCCGCCCCAGTGCCGACACATTGTCACAACTTGATATACACTGAGAAACGACTATGATCTCACACATAGCGACTTCTTGTCCGGCGCCTCAAAACGTTATGTTTTTGAGCTGGTTCACCTCACTGACTCCGGCGCAGCGGAGTAGCACTATACTGTAATGCTGGATTTGTCTTTGGTTCATTGAAGTATTCGTCGCGAGCGAGTAGTCTATTTCTTACTGTATATCAATGGGCCTTTGTTTTTATTTGGCGCGAACTGTGTCGACGCTACGGTGAGACAGGTGCGCGATTCTCGCACCCGAGTCGTATAGTTCCCGACGAGTGACGTCATTGCGACGATCTCACGGTAGCGGCGAACGTTCGCGGACTTTTGTCACGCTTTCCGTTAGTGAGTTACACTGAACATACTGCACGTAGTCGCTTCAGGCCACGGTAAGTGACGATGTATACGAGATTGGTGTTGATAGTTTGTCGTGAAGTCATGTCCAATAACAAACTAAAAGTACTGATGTTTGTCGCGTGCTCCTCCTTCCTCGGAACTCTTGTATCGTGGTGCAGAGTCGACCCGGCCGCCATACTTCTGTACATAGGCGAATGGTGTTGGTGTAATGTGTTGTGTGAACGATGCTTTGTGTCATGGCATACCATTGTACACTGGTGCCACCTCGGCTTTTAACGGACTCACATTGGCGGGGAATCATGCTTATATCACCTCCATCACAGCGCGGCGCTTGGGATCATTCACCGTCACTGGCGAAGGTACGAGAGGAACAGTTTTCACTAACAATGTAAATAACAGTGTGGATTAACAATTACGGTAGCGACTAAAGTGACCGACGGTTTGTGCTTGCAGGCCGCCACACTCACTGAAAACGCGGTCGTTGTCGAATACGAGAATGTCACTGACACGATCAAACGACGCCTAGAGAGTCCCGTCAATACTCCGGAGACCGAAAAACCGGAGTTCAAAAAATCTAAAATACCTCTAGCGTTGAAAAGCCCCGTACCTATACGAAAAGAGATTAAAGAGGGTGGCCATAGGAGTAGGGGGTCTTCTTTAGAAAGAGGTAAAAGAGTATCCGAGAGCCCTCTGTCGGATAGTGCGTGTAGCGCCATGTCCATCGACTCCATCGAGCCGTCCATGTCGCGCGTCAGCTCCGTGCCGACCACGCCCGACACGCCGAAGAAAGATAGCAGCACGTTCAACCTGCTCAAAGACAGCGACCTTTTTACCCAAATATCCAAAGACAAAATACAACCAAAACAACCTCAGGGGGTAGAGAAACCCAAGGAGCATCCTTGCCACATGGTCGAGGTCAAAGAGCACGAGATAGTTAAATCTACCGTAAGTCCCATAGAACCCATGGAGATATATCCATTTGAGGCGGTCGATGCCGTTGTCGAATTCATACCACAGAACGTCGAGACTGTCGAAATAATTGATGACACGGAAAACGAGTCCCTGAGTGAATCCGATGAAGACGGCCACCCCGACTCCTACGAGAGGCGACCCACTGTTGACCTTGGCACGGAGCCTAAGACATTTGTAGTGGAAGTTAAAACTTATGAACAGAGAATGAGGCCTACTCTTGGCATTCTAAAGCGTAAAAATAGTAACCAAGACGAGAAACCCAAGACGATGCGAGTTACTCTGGACGTTCCCGACTTGATACCTTCGGCGGAGAAGCAAGAAGACGGCTCGGCGAACACACCGCCACCTACGCCTTTGGACGATAACGAGAGCGCCGAATGCCCCTTACTTTTCGACTTAGCTGCTCGACAGAAGGAAGCCCAACGTCTTAGAAGAGACGACGCCAACGAATACCTCATACTGGACGAGGTCCCTAAGGACCAGGCGGCGTTGCCCGAGCAGTCGGCAACAGAAGACACGTTCGACATGCCCCACGTGGACGCCGCGGACAAGTCGTTGAAAAAGACGGGCATCAGTATCAGTGGATCTACTCCGGAGAGGATAAGAAGGAAGTCCAGCCAGAGTGCGGAGGAGGAGGAAGTTATCTATTCCGAAGTGGAGGACACGTCTCAGGTAAACGTCCCGTTACTGTGATCTCATGGTTAGATAATGCGCCGGTTAGGTAGCGCGTGCAAGTGGCGCGGATAGGGAGAATATCTTATGAGAATATGTTTATAGGTACCAAGGCTACAAGGATGAGGTTCTACTCGACAATTAAGAAAAAAAAATTGAAGATCTGAAATACAAAATCTCAAAAATTCCGATTTTCTGCAGTAGAATCTTATCCTAGTCATTAGTTTTCATTTGTGTTCGTATAAGTGTTTAGATGCGGCGATATTTATTTATTACTCGAGGATTAGTCTCGTATGCGGCCAAGCGGCCGAAATGCGTGATTTTATATTGTGAACATACTTTCCAGCTACGGTCAACGTCATGTAGTGAATTCGACGATAAGCAGCCATTATCTACTTCCACTCCGATCAAGGCGGGCGAGGGCGCGGGTGCCAAGAAGCAGGTGCAGGTGGTGGCCATGTCGCCCAAGCAGCCGGCGGACGAGCCGTCCGGCGCGCCGCGCAGCCCGCTGCCGCCCGGCAAGTCGCATATACCAATCCGGGAGCGGCCGCGCGCCGCGCCCGGCGAGAAGTACCAGCGGACCGACGAGGACCCCGCCAAGGTACGACGACACCATTAGCTCATTTTATTTTTGAACACATCAGATTCAGACGGTCAAAAAAAAAAAATATATTCCGTTAGACTTGCCTAGGTTTTTGAGTACAGTACGATATTTTTCATTCATTTTAATAATCAAAATAAATTAAAAAAAAATATGTTTCGAAGATTTTTGAACTCAAATATAACTGAAGGATGTGGTCCCTCAACCTTGATGCCGTAATAAAAAATGCTATTGCGGACAAGCTTTAACGGATTATCGTATTTTTTGTCTTTGATCGGCACTTTTAATTTTGAATTCTTTACTATCTGGTTCTACTATAAGGTTCTGTTTAATAGTTTAGTATAATGTTCGCTTATGCAGCAGGAGGTCGAGTCCCCGCCGAAGGAGGCGGAGGCGGGCGAGAGCGCGTTGCGCGCGCGCTTCGGCGCACTTTGCGACGCCGAGCTGCTGCAGTGGGAGGAGGCAGCGGGCGCGCTGGCGCGGCGCATGGACGTCATGCTGCTCACCGTGCGCGGCGTGGGGCGCGAGCGCGACCCCGCCAAGCGCCTCGAGGTGCGTGTGTGGCGCCACGCGTGGGTGAGTGCACTACACACGGCGCGGTGCTCACTGTCTCCTATTGTGCGCAGATCCTGAAGAACCAGCTCGGCCAGCTGGCGCCCGACGCCGCGGCACTCATCTCGCGCGGCGACTCGCTCGTGTACGCGCGCCACCGGGACGACGCGCTGCTCGCCGACTACCTGCAGACGCACTTCCAGGTGAGGGTCGCGGGTTGAAGGGGAGGGGGGAGTCAGGCGTGCGTGGTGTCGTTCCGTGTCAGCAGTGGTCGGTCATGTTGCAGGACAAGCTGCGCAACAAGTGGTCCATGGTGATGTCGGAGATCGAGCTGAAGCGCAACGCGGCGCTGGCGGCCGAGGACGGGCTCAAGGAGCTGGCGCGCCTGGCGCCCGAGCTGCAGGCCTGGGCCGACGCCGTGCCCGAGCGCCTGCAGCGCGAGCCGGTGAGTGTGCGCGACGTGACGGGTAGCGCGTAGTGTACGTCACGCGTCGCGCTGTACGATTCGTTCTTCGCCCACAGGAGCAGGTGCGCGCGCAGTACGCGGCGCGCGAGGCGCAGGTGGAGCGCGTGCAGGCGCTGAGCCGCGAGCTGCGCGCGCAGCACGTGGGGCTGGCGGAGCGCGACGTGACGGCCGCACTGGCCGCCTGGGCGCGCGCGCGCCCGCTGCTCGCCGACGGCACGCAGGTACGTGTGGCCGCCGGTACTGGAGGTACTGGCCGGTGCAGGTATGCCTCTCACGGTTGAAGGTCGGACGAACGGTTGCCTTCCCTCTAATTGACCTCTAATTGAGCCGAATAAAATATGGAAGAAGATAGTAATAGAGCGTAGGTGCACCCAAAAGTTTCGGTTTTGATGGGCGCCCGAATAGTAAAAGAGATTAGATTCATTTGTTTATTATGTATGCGATGGTAATGCGGGTGGTGTGACGCAGGAGGCGGCGGAGGGCGGCGAGTTCGTGCTGCGCGCCAACCGCGCGCGCGAGGCGGTGGCGGCGCTGAGCGCGGCCCTGCGCGCGCCGCCGCTGGGCGCGCGGGACTACGACGACTTCCCGCTGCAGGACGACGCGCTCGCGGTACGTGCGCACCACAACATCTATCTCAACTCAATTTCATCCCAAGATTCTTCCCCTATGATTCCGTAATATATGCAAATTGTATGAAACTATGCACCTGTGAAAAAAAAACACATTGTAATAGTTCCAAAGGACATCACACCCATTTTGGTCCGAAATTTAAGCGCAAGCCAAAGAAAACGAATGTGGTATTCTGCTAGAGCTTGTTGTCCTCATTGGTATTTTTTATTATGGTGTCAAAGCTGAGGGACCACTTCCCTTGAAAATCTCTTGAAAATCTGCATTTCAGTTGCCTTCGGTTTGACCTTTGAAGATAGCCTACCTTACCTAAATGTACCCACATACGGGTACGTACTACCTTTCGTCTTTGCGCGTGATTTTAGTGCAAGGAGATGCGTAAAAAACGTCACGCCTGCGCGGTGCGCGAACGGGTCGCGATCGGGCTTTCTTCAGTTCCTTACTCCGAAGAGTACTTTCTATTTTCAATATTATATCGTATCATAAACAAAAAAACCTTTTTAAGATTTTTGAACTCAAATACAACTGAGGGAAGTGGTCCCTCAACTTTAACGCCGTAATGAAAAATGCTAGTGAGTACAAACTTTAACGAACTATCGTATCTTTTTCTTTGGCTGGCACTTTCAATTTTGGACCAAAAATGTAGCGTGAATCATCCTTTGTTTTGCTACACAATTCTATCCATCTGTCGCTAAGTATATTCTGGTACCATATATTGTGTGCCGTGCCGTGACGCCGCTCACCGGTGCTGTGTCCACAGCGCGTGGCGGCCGGCATGGCGGACGTGCGCGCGGCGCTAGAGGATACGGAGCGCGAGTTCGCACGCGCGGCCCCGCCGGCGGCGCAGGCGCGGCGCGTGCGCGACAAGCTGCGCGACGAGTGGGCGGCGCTGGAGCGCGCGTACGCTGAGCGGCGCGCGCGCTGGGAGCGCTGCCGCGCCGTGTGGGCCGAGCTGTACGCGCTGCTGGACGGCGCTGGCGCCTGGCTGGACGCCGCCGAGCCCGCCTTACAGGCCGCCGACGAGCCTGCGCTGGCGCACGACGAGCGCCGGCGCATGGTGCGCGACCTGGAGCAGCAGGTACGGCGTTTACTCGTGTCGCGTGTAGCGTACACTCGTACCCGGGCTTGTGACTATATGCGTGTTATGTGCGCAGATGGCGGCGCGCGCGGCGGCGGTGGCGGGCGCGCGCGCGGCAGGCCGCGGCGTTGTAGCGGCGTGCGGCGCGCCGCTGGCCAGCGACGTGCAGGACCAGCTGGAACTGCTCAACGAGCGTTGGGCGCGCGTTGCTGCCGACCTGCAGGCGCTCAAGGACAAGTGAGTGCTTTTTAGGGTTCCGTAGCCAAATGGCAAAAAACGGAACCCTTATAGATTCGTCATGTCTGGCCGTCCGACTGTCTGTCTTTCTGTCTGTCTGTCTGTCTGTCACAGCCACTTTTCTCCGAAACTATAAGACCTATGCTGTTGAAACTTGGTAAGAAGATGTATTCTGTGAACCGCATTAAGAATTTCACACAAAAAAAAGCATTAAATTTTGGGGGTCCCCATACTTAGAACTGAAACTGAAAATTTTTTTTTTCATCAAACCCATACGTTTGGGGTATCTATAGATAGGTCTTTAAAAATGCTATTGAGGTTTCTAACATAATTTTTTTCTAAACTGAATAGTTTGCGCGAGAGACACTTCCAAAGTGGAAAAATGTGTCCCCCCCCCCCTCTATCTTCTAAAATAAGAGAATGATAAATCTAAAAAAAATATATGATGTAAATTGCCATGAAAACTACCACTAAAAATTGGTTCGAACGAGATCCAGTCAGTATTTTTTTTTAATACGTCATAAACCGCAATTTTCGCCTTTGCTACTACGGAACCCTTCATGGGCGAGTCAGACTCGCACTTGGCCGATTTTATTTAATTACAAGCTTCGCGATGACGTCTTTAAATTGACTTCGACGATGGGATCTAGGATTTAGCACCTACACCTCTGTTGCCCGCAGGTTGTCGGCGGAGGGCGCGGCGGGTGAGAGCGCGGCGGCGCGCGGCACGCTGCGGCAGGTGAGCGAGCTGCTGGACACCACGAGCGCCGACGTGTCCGACCGCACCTGCCTCGCCATCCGCCTCAGCCTCGTCAAGGTACGACACGTCACATCACGACACATCACACCACACCACGCCACGCCACATCACATCTCACACCATCCACAACACACCACATCACATCACATTACATCACATCTCACATCACACCACATCACACAATTTAAAAAAATTACGACAAAATAACCATATACGCCTAGGATCAGATTTGACATAGTGATAGTTTATATGGAGGAGAAGTGCAGAAAGCTAATGTTTCTTTTTTATTATGCTTAAAATACATTCAAATACTTAAAATAAACAATACACATACTACCACGCATTTGAAACACTTACACCCATGTTACTCATGTTGTATGCATATTTACATTTCAGTATGAGAGTACATTAAAATTTAAAAAAAAAAAATGATACGATGATTAACATAAGGATAAAATAACGATAATAAACGATAAGCGTTTGAACTACGAAAAATAAAGAATTCTGGGTGAATTTCGAGTACCCCTCGGGCCACTAGTTTAGATGAATACAAAAAATGATATTGGCATATTTCGCCAATTGCAATTAAATTAGTATCTCACGACTAGAACGTCGCATATCTACAAAAAAGTACGGCGTGTGTCGTCCCGCGCCATAAATCAGAGGTAGGCTCCGGGCGCGACTCGGCGTTGGCACGCGGCCAGCGCTCCGCGGGCTCGGCCAAAGTGAACCTTATCTTGCGGAGTTAAGGTTCACATTATGTTGGTATTGAAATTGCACGCCACTGCAGTCTCACGCGTGGACCATGTTATGCGCTTGTGTTAGTATTTTCCAACAAGTAAATCTAGACTTTCATGTGTGAAGGATAGGGTTGACAGTGAGTTGTACGCGTCGGCTGACACGTGTTGTTTGTTTGTGCCTGTTTGTATATTTGCAGTTTCGTTTCGCTTCCTAGCGCGCCGTCGTTTTGTACAACAAAGCCTCGTTTGATCTAAAATTTATTTGCTAAGTTAGGTGCAAATTGAAATTTATAGCTTTTACATGACTTGGATTATTTAGTGACTTCCGCAAACGACAAACGACTTCTTTAGAACGAATGAAAATCAACATTTTGAAGGGTCCACTACGACAACGTCGATGTTACTGCTGAATAAAACATTAAAGCAGTGAAAAAGAGGATCATTGACACGAAAGAAGAAGAAGTAAAACATTAGTACCTAATCCATTATCTCTATGGCCCTTCACTTTGACGGAAACCCCCTGTGCAGAATCTGGTCGGAAACTTTCATTGCTAGATAACTGAAAGGCGTAATTGTGGAGTTAAATACGCTCAGCCTGTGAAACCTACGAAAACGAATAGTGGCTAGTGATTAGGTGCTAGTGCACGACAGCACACATTCAATCTTCCGATTCTTTCTTGTCCAGTTTATTTCAGAGAATCGTTTTTATGTTCACATTACGAGCTGACACGAAGAAGTTTTATTTTGCCGTGATAACGTGCATCCCTCGCCGGCACGCCGCGACCGCGCGCCTCACACCTCGCCGGTATAAATACCCGCGCGATATTTTCGGCGACCGCTCCCGAAATAACCTTTGTTTGTATTCTTTAAATAATACTTATGCGGTTGCTACTAACTTATTCTGTCCATTCACAAAAACAGATTGTAAAACTTTTGAGGTTTTATTTGTATGCAACTTTATTTTTTGAAATTTGATTACAACAACTCGCCTTAGGGATAGTTTGACTGATAAATCTTAGATACAGTACAAAATTAATCCGTGAATCCATCTCTCAGATTTCTCCTTTATTGGATTATGCCCACACAACATGCACTCGCGGTATTACGGCTACTTACAGCATGAGTCTGGCTTACAATTTAACGAAACGTGTAATATGCATAAATGTTGATTTTTACCAGAAATCTTGTAGCTTGACACAATCTCGTTCAATCCAAGGTGTATGAGCGCATTTATGGCTGCCAACGCATTGCTGTCACAACTAAAATGACTAAAATACTTACACGCCGCGTTTAAAAGGAATGTTTGTTTTGTTCAGTCGTGTTGTTTAGTAGTAATGTGTCATGAAAATATCATCACAGTAAACATATGAATCCATCGTTATTTGAAGCTGCGGTGTTTTGTTTGAACCGGTTCTGTTTGTATGCGTTCAGCGTTACACCACTGTATATCGCGAAGTACGTAAAGACATTCCTCACTTTCTTTTATTTACCATCACCGTCGTACCCTTGAGACAGCGCTGTTTCATTTGGCCTAATATATTGAATAGCTAGCTAATACGTAATGTTCTTGTTGTGTTGTGTTGTGATGGGTGCACGTAAAGCTGTTAGCGCGCGTAGTTCGCTAACGAGCGTATCAGTCGGCGCGGCGCATCAGCGGCGGTGCTTCACTCCGAGATATACGCCTTATACTGCGCACATCTGCTCACTACTACACGATGTTGTTTTCGATGTTTGAAACGAACATTTCAAATATACTACTTCAAAAAAGTACATGGTTCTCAATGAAATTCCAAGTATTTTGTTATAATTTTTATGATATAGTTACACCAGATTTATGTGACAGGGCGACGGGCCGGTTTGCGTAGTTCCTTGTTTATTTGATGTCGGGCTCATAATATACGTTCCATTAATATGTCATGGACGGGGGAGGAGGTGGCGGTTATTTGTATTTGGGATGTGAAGGAACCCAAAATATATACAACGTTACGTTACCTGGCTCTACCCGTGCATAGTTATTTCCCCTTTTTCTATAAAAATACCTCGCAACATCAACTTCGTATTCTTGGTATTTTTTTAATACACTATAGTAAACAAGCATACAGACTCATACGGTAAGCCGTAACCCTGGTCATTAACACTTTAGCTCTAGAGGTGTCGCTCGCACGCTAAGTACAGAGTAAGTCGTAGAAATAGTAGCTCAATATTAAGTGAGTTCTTGTATTCATTCAGTTAATTACTTTCAGACGTAAATTGAAAAGACATTCATGTTTGAAGAAGTATTAGCTGCCTCTTGTTCCTTATCAAACTTATCTAAAGGTTGAAAGTTCAGTAGTAAGTTACCGTTAATTCCTCGACGTGGGGTGTAGGTTTTGCAAATTTATTGAAGCCGTGTAGTTGACTGTGGCGATCGCTGTTTTTGTGACGACTGATAAATCACAATTGTTGCATGAAAACATGGGCCAAGGAACAAATTGAGTATTTAGCCTTCACGGCGAGCTTTTTCGTGTCCAATTTGAGAAGTTGTAACTACATATACTTTTCCGAACTGTAGACAGTTCACAGTCGCGATGTCCCGACGTGCGCTATAAATGCGGTGCGCCCAGGGTGCACTATGCGCCCTACAAGGAAGTGAAGTGACGAGTCGCACATGTATCGAGGACTATCGCGGCGCGGCTATTTCTGACTAGGAAATTATTCTGTCCCCTGCCGCCGCGGCGCTAAACGTCGCAAACGCCACGAGAGATGATCGGTGCAGCATCAGATCAGTGCGGAGTATATTTAGTAGTGATGAATATTGAATGTTTCTCCGCCGCTTACGTTTAGTATCCCGGCGAGCAGTTCCACGAGTGTGCGTGTTGTGAGGCGCGAGGAGGCGTCCGCCACGCGACTGCGGACTGTGTACTCTGTTACAACAACGTACACTAACAAAGTGACAAGTGTTATTGATGAGCGAGCCGGCACTCGTTCTGCGGCTGGGGCAACTCCAACTGATGAAAAAACTTTGCGGCTAATATTGATATATTTGTGTGACATTGTCTGTGAATTAGTTTGAATAGGTATGTATATCGATGTGTTGGCGAGTAGTGGTTGGACCTAAAAACTTTTTGTTACTCGTTAAATAATAACTGGATAACAGTGACACTTGCGCGTTGTTTAAGATAAATAAATGCTTTTCTCAGAAACTGATTCTATATGAAGTAATTTACTTTTAGATATTCAAGTCTTTGCCTATAGATAAGATTCATGTGTCTGATAACGTAGTCTTCTTGTTTTTCAAATCTTTTTGGTATCATTTACCGGCCTACTGCCAGTTTAGACCTTATATTTAAAAATGTGAGGTTTTCGGAAAGATTGTAGACCCGCTAGGTAATGGAGTGAATCTTCTATCACTTTCGCCCTCTCCCATGTCTGTGCTGTGAGTACTACCGTGCGACACAGCACTGTCAGTGGAATGGCACGCCGGCGGCAAACGTAATAATATTTATGTTTATTTATATTCGTGCGACAGTCAGTTGTGGTGTGGATCGTACACTAGTAGTGTGTCGCGAGAGTGCCGGGCTCCTTGCGGCGCGCGCTGGTCGACGCGACCCTCGTGAAAGTGAATGGACGTCTGCGACACGTCACACGTGGCCTCTGTCTGCTCCAACAGTCCATACCTAGGTGCGTGCTGAGAGCCACTGTTGACGACACTTTCTTCTCTATATTACATTTGTGGCCAGGGTTAATGTTATGTTTATATGTTTGGACTGAAGGAAATACTTTCAGTTGTAAAACTTTGTTCGTTCGAATCCCCGGGTTGTCCAGATCAATTTGGGTGTATATTTATTTTTGACTATCTGTCGGATCTAGCAATAGCGAAGGCAACTGTTTACAGATACTTGTGGTTTATCAGCGTCAATTTATCCTTGCTGCGCTGACTTAGTCCCGGATGGTGAGTACAGGCGACTACACGGTTCGCTCATTACCTGGATACTAATGGTTTTGCAAATAAACAGGGTCTCTGGTCTTATAGAGTCGGCAGATAGAGTCGGTACTAGTGTGACTCCACTGGAATTACACACGTCTCTAGGACTCTAGGCCACGGAAACCACTTTCCATCAGGTGGGCCGTGTGCTTGTCTACCATTGAGTGGTATAAAAAACACAAGCACACCAACTTTACACCGAGTCGATAGTAGCTCAATCTATACACACAATTATAAAATATCACCAATTTGTTTGGGGTTCTAGTTCAGCTAACCTGACTGAGCACTTACTTTGGTCATTCATTAGGTGTTCTTCAGAGTTAAATAAAAGAAACAACAAATTAAAAGTGTCCATTTTACGTGCTGTAACGCACTGAGGGAACATGGTCGGTTACTTAGCCGCGGGCCGGCGCGGGTCGCGGCCGCAAGCCTAGCATGGGACGAATATTTGTGTACTTCGCCGAGTTGTTTGGAGTTTGGGTATTGCTACTTTTTGTTGTGTCCGTTCAGGGTATGTTTATAAACTCTCCGTGTCCTTAATGTCCCAATTATATCGCTGTCCGGGGTTAGTCTAAAGAACCAAATCTTTTGCTACATGTATTTACGACTAGACTGAAACTTTTGTTTTCCGTACAATGTTGAATGGTTCATGTAAAGCCAATAGAAATTGCTGAGATATAGGCAGTGGAGTGTGTCTGCGTGGTATTGATCTGTAAGTGCTGCGGTGCGGTGTGCGGTGTCGCCTCGTGCGGAGATATGAGCGTAATGCGTGTCACTAATGTGCCTTAACGACGTGCTCCCGCTCCGCTGCCTGCCGCGCCACGAGACATGGATATACCCACACAAATTGTTTTAATGTCGCTTACGTACATAGTTTTAGAAAAATATGCGTATTAGCAGTTCGTATTGACAACTTTAATGTAGTTTTAATGTTCGTAACAAATGCTCATAATAGCAGTTATCTTCAGTGAGAATTTATTTGTGCTACGAAGTCAAGCATGTAGCTCTACAACGATATTGTCGCGACTCGAGCGCTCCATTCTAAGCTCACGTTTTACGTTGACTCTTGTCCTGATCATTAGAACACAGAGCCTTTGTTTGTAAATAAGCTTCATGACAGCAATAAATAAATACTTTAGAATCCATGAACCCATTACAGGACAGTCCACTATTAGTTACCGTAACCACCATGCCTGATCGGTTGTTTTTCATTATAAGATTGGTATTTTCAATCTCAAAAGTATTGATGTATCAACTGGTATAAGATATGAGATTTTCTTCACTTTTTGTAGAACCTATAGGAGCAATATAGCATTTTGATTAAATCTTGAAGCGTTATACATCAATAATAAAGCCTCCTATCTGTTAATTATAAATAAACGAAATACATGCTATTGTGACGTCAATATTGACCAGCAATAGTAGTACTGGTGCAGGTTGTCGCAGTACAGCGTCCGTCCGTCCGTCCGTCCGTCCGTAGTCCCTACGCAGTGCGTTGTGTTCATTTCAAACGTGTCGCAGCCACTGCAACATTTGTACTGCCCCTTCACGTGTCCGGAGCCGCGGGGTCGTATTTACATCAATATATTAGTAGATTGTGTAGTAAACTACACGATGCCCAAGGTAGGACAGCTGATGTCCCGAAGAAGTGACACATTTAGATAGGTAATACGTTAGTAATATGGTTTTCTAACGGAGTAATGATTTTAACTAAGTACTATTTTGTTTCAAAGATTTTATGCTTCATTGATTCATCTTATTATTAATGTATTCAGATAAACGTAAAATTCTTGATAAAATATAGAACCAAAGATATATACGACACAATATCGCGGGTTAAGAACTAGAGTAGCGTAAGGTCAAAAATTCAAAAAAAATTTTTTTTCGCCATTCGCTTTTTTAATCTCCATATTTTTATGTGCCAAAAAACTGTAGCGATGAAGTGCGTAAATTGCTTAGTACAAATATAACGTATCAAAAAATATATTTTCTGTTTACTGCCGAAATGACGTGTTCCTACTTACAATAATCTTGACATTATTTTGTCAAAAAAGTTGCGAGCACTACGATCGAAACTCGATATACAGCGCGAATAGGACACCAAAGATGTCTTAAATGTAATTGCCCAAATAACGTATCTTGTTATACGTTTTTAAAACGCAGAAAATGAGATTATGTGGCCTAAGTTTGTTTCGCGCCAAATTAACGTAAAGTACCTTTACTGCTTATGCGACCTTGTTTAGTATACTTCCATGATTTTTCTCCCTGCCAAAAAAACGCAAGGGTGAGATACGCTACTTTGGTACTAATTAATGAAAGTAATGCAGCCAGTTTTTAAGTTAATAATAGTTTAAAGGCTATTATTACGATCTTTTAGCACATAATAAATCTCTGTTGGTCTGATTCACTTTCGCGTCTAATACTAACATACGTTGATTTGACACCAAAAAGTTTTTTTTTTTTATATAGGACACGTCAATTTGACTTCGCCTCGCCTGATGGTAAGCTGAAGGCAAAGTCTCTGAAAAGAGGGTCACCATTACAGTCATGTACCGTGTTACAATGGTGGCACTCAGCTTGACGGCCTCATCAGATGCTTTTTCACGCCCCGCTTAAAGGACCCGGGACTATAGGAGGAGGGAAACACGTGAGCTGGTAAGGAATTCCAAGTCTTAATAGTGCGGCAGAAGAAGGAGTCGCCGAATCGCTTGGTTCTTGATGGAATATTTTGCACCGTATGCGGGTGGCATCTGAGTCCTGCACGTGTTGTCCTATATAGGAAAGGAGAGGGTGGGATTAGTCTTGGAAGAGCTCATCAGAACATTCACCATGGTAGAGACGCTAAAATACCGCCAAATATGCCACATCTTTATGCAACTGCAAAGGCTCAAGGGTGTAAGTGACCTCAGGATTCCCAATAATGCGGACCGCACGTCGCTGCAACCTGTCGAGAGCATCTAGTAAGTACCTACTTTGCGGAGCCATTCCAGAGATGCGAGCAGTATTCCACGCAAGAGCGAATTTGTGTCTTGTAGAGAAGACACCGCTGCTCCGGCGTGAAAAAACGTCTCACGTTGTTCAGGAGTCCGAGTTTACGCGATGCTGTTTTGATGATACTCTCGATGTAGTTTTTGTTGTTCAGTTTGCAGCGAACATCCTAGGATATTGAGATTGTCCTGTAGTGGCAGTGGCGTGCTCTGAAGAGTTGGAAGGGGAAGGAAAAAAGATACCTTTGCTGTAAAAGCGCATGCCTGCGTCTTCTTGGCATTGAACTCAACTAGGTTTTCAGAGCCCCATTGAGAAACGAGGTTCAGGGTCCGGTCAAGTTCACTGACAAGAAGCTGCCTCTTTGCCGCGATATCAGACTGCTTGGCCACAGGATGTCCGTGATAACTCCCGTGTAAGGTGCTATCGTCTGCATTATAATGAAGTTATTAGTTATCTGGAGTTATTCCTTCGACATATCATGATTTTTATAACCATTTGCAGGTCGAACACGAATTTAATTGAGTAAATTGTTAAAAAGGCTCCATTTGTTGTTAGCGCCGCAATTCCTGGGCCAAAAAACGTCCAATACCGAAGTCATCTGGAAGACAAGGTCAAGCTGGCATCAAAGTGCTCAACAGGGCGAAGCAGTACTTCACTGCGGGGCAACGACTCCTCCTTTATAAGGCACAGGTTCGGCGCCACATGGAGTAATGCTGTCACCTTTTTGCTGGAGCGCCTGCGTGCCAGCTTGACCCTTTCGACTCGGTGCAAAGACGGGCATTGAGGCTCGTCGGCAATCCCATACTCACAGGCGATGTGGAACCTCTCAGTCTCAGGAGAGACTTTGCCTCACTGTGTGTGTTCCACCGCCTATACAATGATTTATGCTCAAATAAATTGTTTTACATGATGCCCACAGCTACATTCTATCATCGCACCTCTCGCCATTTGCGGGGAGTTCTTCCTCACACATTGCGACCGGAAACGGTGCGCATTGTGCGGTAAGAAAGGAAATTTATCCCTCGCACACTCAAGCTGTGGAATGAACTCCCCGCGATGGTTTTCCCAAGCGACCGCAACATGAGGTTCTTCAAGAAGGGCATTAGAAGGTTTCTTCAGGGTCGGCAGCACGAGTGTGACGCCCCTGGTGTTGCATACGTCCATAGACCACGGTAACCACTTTCCATCAGATGGGCCGTGTGCTGGTCTGCCAACTAAGTGGTATAAAAAAGAAAAAAAAGTAGCCGCCTCAAGAGATTATTAATCTGTGAAGATTTTTGTTACTAATTTTAAGGTCATTATAACGGAAGTCCCGTTGCATTCCATACATTTTTTCAGCCATAATGGCGTAGGTCAACTATTTTTTGATTAATAAACATTATTAAAATAAAAACATTTTTCGATTGTCTAAAACTTTACACCATTCTTTAACCGATAAATAAAGCATTATTATAAGTAAAAATCACACAGATAACTACTATAGATTTTGCGTGACAAGAGCTATAAGATAACGGTAGGTAAATTTGAGTTGTTTTTCGGCCCTCCTGTAAAGTTGTGATTTTGCCCTTACGCTTCTCTAGTTCTTAACCCACGATATACGCCTTAGTTTATGGCAGAATCCGGGCAATAAATTGTGTGAAGAAGATATATGTCAAATGTCAATGCAAAATGAATCAATTAGAACAGCTATGTACCGCCCACTGTGCTTAAATTGGTTTACGGTTTCATAAAGTGTTCCTTTTTAATTTAATCAATCTGTCTATCTACTTATATTTTTTGCACATTGAAGTTATAGTGATCGGCAAATTTCGTGACAATGTACTCAGGCTGCGCGTTTCACTATATCACAAACAAATCACAGACTAATAAGGGCTCCCGTCATTGGGTGATCAGATTGTTGTATTGATGGCCTATTTAGTGCACGTGTACGAACCTTTTGACGTTTGTTCACGAAGTTCGCCGGTAACTATAACGTCGCAGTGGACCGTGATCTCCTTACATTAACGCTGTTCGTTGTGCGGCAGGCGCGCTCGGAGGAGGTGGCGCGCGCGCTGGCCGACATGGAGGTGCTGCGCGAGCGCAAGCAGCTGCCGCGCGACCAGCAGGACCTGCAGGCCGAGCTGGAGAAGGTGAGCGTCTCAGTGTTGTACGTTGTGCTTATGCGAGTGACAAGTGTGCTCGGTGTGTGTGTGCGAGTGTGTGCGAGTGCGTGCGCGCATGCGTGCGCACACCTGTTTCTAGTAAATGTAAGCGAGACAATGGAGGAAGAAAGAATTGTAATGTCGCCTTAGGTTCAAGGGTCGCAGACGCAGCATGCCACTAGTGCAGTCGCGGGCAGCGCGTGTGAGCTGTGACTGTGACTGGCCGCGCGCCTATCTATAGTCGCTGTGTCGTGTTGCAGGGCACTGACTACTGACGCCTATAGCAATTCATAGTAGTTCCTTTGACAAACAATTATCTAATAATCTCTATTTGAATATCTGCATTTAAAATGTTAATACTAGCTCATATCCAAGCCTAGGCAACTCAACCTGGTGGTTATGGCATGCTCCTCTGCCAGTATTTGGGATGTAAACTCAACTTTATGAAATGCGAGTGTTGATTGATGTTCGAATCATCTCAGCGCAGATACATGTTCGTGGTTTTTACGAGCTGCCGGTGTATTTAATGTCATGTTAGGTGATGACGGGATGTAGCGCGCTGACGTAGGGAATATGTGAATGTATTTATGCGATAATGTGATAAAACCCCCCATAACCCCCAAATGTTAGTTTAACATGATTTAAATATGAGACTGTGAACTATATCCTTTATTCTCACAGAAGCACTTTCACTTCTCATGAAGGAATACTTGCATGAAGCTAGTACACTAAATTCACCACTGTCTCTACTTCATGTGTAACAGTGTTCTTCTGTATATGTTTGGATGCATAAAAATATTAAAAATAAATACACGGCCGAGTTCTTGGGGCCTTGATAATGAACTAGCTAACCTTGAAGAGGCTTGGAACTTATCCAATGAATTAGTTACATGAAAAAATAGTGCGACGAACGGTGGTCATCATAACACTAAAAGTTCATTGGCTCGCGCACGTCACTAGCGACGACCACACGCGACGACGCGATGCACTACGACTGATTTTTTAACAGTTCCGGAGAGGGTGGACAGAGGTGTGGTTTACATTTACATTTCGCTAAAAATAATTTTGGTTTTTTGAGAAAATTTCAAAAATCCATTGCCCGACCCAGGAGTAGGAGAAATATTTCGTTGCGCTCCAATATAAGTGCAAGCTTATCCTACTAATATTATAAATGTGAAAGTTTGTGAGAATGGATGTGTGGATGTGTGGATGTTTGTTACTCTTTCACGCATAAACGGCTGGCCCGATTTGGTTGAAATTTGGTATGTATATAGGTTATACCCTGGATTAACATATAGGCTATATATCAGCGATGAATGGGATCAGAATTCCACACGGGCGGAGCCGCGGGCAACAGCTAGTATTAGATATAGTACAATCATTTTCAACATAATAATGTGTAGTTTTAAAGATGAGAGCGGTTGAAACGGCTGTAGTTAGCGATGCAATGTACGTAAAATGTCGCCGGATGAATTGCTACATGTATAATAATTATATAGACCGCACGTAGTTGCCTACGGAGGTATATTAATTCATAGGTCGCTGGTTTCAATCCGGCTCGAAGGACCACATGTACGATCTCCGTACACTGTTTAAAATACTACTACTTGGATAGTCGGTTACTTAATGCCACTGACAAATGATTATAATATAAGTACAGTTTGATTATTATTAATGTGAACTGATAATGTAACGCGTAGGCGGAGCCGCGAGCAATAGCTAGTACATTGTAAGCGCGTGTCGCTGTGCGTCAGTGGCCGAAACGACCTTGACTGGTGTTCCGGGCACATCGTGATCGACAGCCGTAAAGGCGGCTCACTACACATCTGCAGTGTGTTGTGTATAATGTTCATTCATTGTAATGTACGCGTTGTACGTGGATTCGACAAACTTGAACAATTTACTCGACTAATATTCTGTAACGCGGTGTCCTGCGTGAGCGACGAATACGACGCGACGCGACGCTGCGAACGCGACGAACGCGATCAAATCAACGGCCTACCCTACTTGCGACCTATGTGACACTCTGCGACGAGACGCGACGTAACGCGTACTTGTTTTGAGCGCGACCAGACGCGACACTGCGAACTCGAGCAAAATTGTACTGTACTTCTTCATGATTCGCGAAGTTATGACCAAAATCACGTAGGACATTTGTCGCGTGTAGCATCGCGTCGCATTACGTCGCATCGTGTTGCGTCGCGTCGCGTCGTATTCGTCGCTCACGCAGGACACCGCGTAAGACTTCGTGTGACTTATGTATTTTTCTATTTTGCGCTCTGTAGCCAAGAGTAGGAAACAGGAAACGAAATAACTAAATGATTTATACTGCAGTATACTTATTGGACCTGGAAATAGAGTGCAGCCTTTTTTTTTTTTTTTTTGTTTAGGCAGGAAAAAATGCACCTTCCGCATTTCGCGGGCTCGGGGCAGCCACGCGGGTATGTGGGGCTCTCACCACACTAAAACAACCTGCCGTGTGCCATACGCCGCGTCTTAGTGAGTGACCCGTTGGAAACACTACGCTCTCGTCGACGGATCACCCAAGCGCCAGCCCGCAAAGGTGCGGTGCGGGCCCGTCTTCTGATTGGGCGATGTCCAGACACACCAGGACATCACCCCTTCGCGGGAGGCTCTACAGCGGGTGGAGGGCTAACCCCGACCCATCCACCCGCGGCCACACTAGGGCGGCATGAGGCGCAAGAATGCGCGTGCACGCCGCCCAGTTCGCCGGCGACGAATCGGGTCAGCGAGGCTATCTGCCTCCCTGGCCCGTTCCGCCGCCTCCTTCCGCGAGATGACTTCCTCGCAGAAGGATGCGACCGCGGTAAAACATCTGTCGCTGCTAGCCTAACCTAGTCGATTAAGATAGGAAAAATTGAAATGACTCAGGCGGGACTCTAACCCGTGACCAGTCCCTTACATGGGAAATGAAATGCTTAATTGAAGTTTGAGGCCATGACCCCGTGCTCTGTTGACAGGCGCAGGCGAGCCTGTCGGCGCATCGCGAGTACATCAATAGCAAGCTGGCGGCGCTCAACAAGTCAGCAGCGCGTTTAGACGCCGCCGCCTCGTGGGCCGGCGACGCCGCTGCGCAGCTCGACCGCGCCGCGACGCTACCCGCCGACCAGCGCGACCGCGTCGTGCGGGACATCGTGGTGCGTACGTCTGCCTGCCCTGCGACTCAGGGCTTCTTCACACATACCACAACCCTTTTAAGGCTTCTTCACACGTACCACAATCCTTAAGGCTTGTTCACACGTACCACAACCCTTAAGGCTTCTTCACACTTACCACAACTACACGACGCAACGACAAAATACTGTCAAGCAGTGAGTGGTTTTACGTATGAAAAGTGTTGCTTCAGCTTTTTGTAGTTGCGTTGTGGTACCGACAAAATGTTGATGTGGTTACATTGTTGCGATGCGGTTACATAAGCTATAACCGATTTTTTTAATTTATACTATGACGCAACGATGTGGTTGCGATGTGATTAGTATCACACACGCGGTTTATAACGACTGCAAAATATGGTACGTGTGAATAGTCCTACCCATTTTTAATACGATATATACGCCCGGCCACGTGGTGTGGTCGTGGTACGTGTGCAGAGGCCCCATATCCCTGTCCACAGTCGCTACATGATGAGTGTTTGTCCGCAGAGCGTAGTGAAGGAGCGCGAGAGCGAGGTGCGCGAGGTGCTGGAGAACTACAACAACATGGAGCGCGAGTGCGCGGGCGCGCGCCAGGCCGTGGCGCCCGACGTGCGCGACCAGGCCGCGCGCCTGCGGGACACCTGGGCGCGCCTGCGCCTCGCGGGCGCCAGCGAGCCGTCGGGAGACAAGCAGGAGGCGTCGGTCGAGAAGCGCGAGTCGTCGGTTGCGAGCGACGCGTCTCGCAAGAGTTCCAGCGACAGCACGGCCAGCGGTGAGTCTCGCTTGGGTGGGCGCCGCGCTTGCTTGTGGGGCCGGTGACGTCACAGAGCCCGTGTCGCGGTAATGCGCTCACGCCGCGTACAGTATCTATTTATTCCCGTACGCTAAATAGCTCGTACTGCGTGGGGCAGTTCGTAATTGACCATGTGGTGGCGCGAAAATTATATTCGTTACAATATTTATTTTAAAAAGTTAATCATTATTTTTATAATATGCAATTATTCTAGTCAGAAAATATCCTAGTCAACAATTTAGTATAAATACTTATGAGTAACTTAACTTGAGCACATATCAAATAAAGAAAACTAGTGCTTAAAGTTTGTATAATTGTATAGTTAGATGAGGGCTAGTTCACTCTCTCAGTGATGAGCGCTGCCTACCCCGACACTGGCTCTGAACATGGTTGTGTCGTAATTGTTCTTGTAAATACTTGTTTGTACAATAAACGTTTGGTATACTAACAGCTCGTTTCATTCACTAATCGTAGTTCTAATGTCAATGGTTTTCTACTGAAACTGTTCACCAGGATGTGGCCTGTAAAATGACGCTTGACGATAAAATAATATACTAATTGCATATAGGTACATATTATACAATACTACAGCGGTACGCGTTCGCATTACAAGTCCGTTTGCCATGGACACTATGGGAAATCTATGGTGAATGACTGTGGGGAAACTTTTAATTACAACATTCGTATTTTTAACGAAATCTTTTCCGAATGACCTGCTGTTATAAATCTTAATATCCCTAATAATTTAATACATTGGTGAATAAAATTAACATAATTGAAATACAACGTGGGTTGGACATGCAATGTACCATTGTATGTGCTACTAGGAACTCTGTAATGCTACGCTGTGTCAGTGACAGTTGACCCATATGTATGTAGTACTTAGTATTTTAGTCAAGCGTCATTTTATGCTCCTTCGCACGAGTCTGGTGGTGGTGGAACTAACACGAGCGACGTCTGGCACCCACTGACCTGAGAACACTCCGGTGTTGCTTCACACTCACTCAATAACACTTATTGCACTGGTTTGGTAACCTAACATTAACATGCTAACACTTTTTACCACTATAATGTTGACACGTGTAAAGGGGGTTGAAACCTTACTGTGATATTGTACACTTACTATTCTGTATATCGAAAATATTTGTAAGCAACTTGTACGTCGAATTATTGCTGCCTACATAATGTTATATGAAACTGAGCTTATTATGAAATACCGAGAATATCTTAAGTGATTTTAGTATCACAATCTATTTTTAATGAAATCCATCTTAAACAGTTCAAAGAAAGCTCTACACGCTGTGTAAAATGTTGTCTGTACATTTTCTAGCCCATTCAGTGACAATAACATTTTCCTTCGAATTGTACTAAAGGATCCAGGCTCGTTGTGTATTACTTCGACCAACAAGTTAGGCACAGCATACATCGCTTTGATTCAAGAGAGTCGAGTCGCGCCGTGTCAACAACGCGCAGAGCTAAACGCTGTGCAATCATATCGCTATTAGTCGCGGGGGGCAGGCAGGGACAGGGCGCACACGGGTGCAAATTGAAAGTGACTCACATACCGGACCGGCAACGGAATCAATCTAGAGTAAATCGTATCACAACGTACGGTGCTGTACGATGTTCTACGGAACCCTAACTATGCCAAAACGAATCCCGGGCTCTGAGTTGAGAGCCTCGGTGAACGAGTAAACCGGGACGGGTTTCGTGACACGAAGATGATGATGAATTTATGAATAACGTGGGTACTAATGGGGCGTATGAGACCCAAGCCAGTTTACCAATAAGTATAAAGTGGTAGGCCCCAAGGGAACTGCATAATAACGCCTTAATTATTCACTTTAGGCGTTTTCTTAGTGCATATTTAACGTCAGTCGTCGAACGCAGGCTTTATCCGCCGGTACCTAGGAGCACTAAATATGTACATTTTAGATCCTACGCCTGGTGCCTCGCCTATAACAGTTCACTTTGGTCTCGTAGCGGAGGCACTAAGAGAACACTATTATTTCTAATAGTTATACTTGAATTAGCGGACCACTGTTGTACCTACAAAAAGTTGAACGCAAGTGCCTCAAGGTAGTTAGTAGTGCTATCCTTGTCCAGCACGAGTGGACTGTCTACCGTGGATATTTTATACTTTATTTAGATTTGTACTTGATAACTACTTATTAGGTGCTTAAATGTAGGCTGGTATCCGATACCGAATATTCCACCGAATAACCAGAAGTATTCTTATTGACCATGACCCCATGGTCAATAAGAATATTTCTGAAGTACTTTACGCTATATTATGTCAGTACATACACATATACCTAAACTCATGTGGTATTTTACATTTTAAATCGCTGCAGTAATGAATCATTTTAAACGGTCGCCAATAAAAAGCACCCGGACAACATGAGCGAGTGCGGCGCGACCGCTGTACGTACTACTGCGACGTCACGAGCATGACGTATGCTCACATGCCTCCGTCAGTGGCGTTATCAATGCCTTGGGGACGAATAATGGTAATCATTATATGCTCGTGTTAGCCTACGAGGCCACTTGAGTAAGGTTAACAAGGCACTTATTAGCTTACTGCGTCAATGATCCAGCCGAATATCATAAGTAGCTAAATGGCAGTACAGTCTATTTGGTACAAATACGTCACAATTCGTAGGAAAGTAGATGCTGTTAATAATATTTTACTAACGTAATAAACTGAGGCTCGGCTCTTCAACGTGGCCAATTACCTATTAGGTAACCGTTGAAGGCACTTCCACACTGGTAGAGTAGCCTTAGATAAATCATCATGGATGTAATCTACCGACAGATTAGTTAATAATATGAGTACAAGACTAACGCTGCGGTCGTTGTTCACAAACAATGGCGTAGACTGCCTGCCGACACGTGAGCTCGCTCCGCCAACAAACTGCCGGAGCAAGCCGAGCACACGCGTCCAGCGGACGGCCGCTATATTTTCTTTGCTTAAGGTTCTTAAAATTGTAGATTATCAAATTTTTACTTTCCGTAAAAATACCAACCGTAGAAAATAGCAAAAACATCCAATCAGCACCTAATTCAATATTCCTGTGCATCTATTGTTCGGTGGTTTTTCACTTGACTTCCAGTGCCGGTCGTTTGTCGTCAACATTATTTCTGACCGGAGTCTTCAGCCTAGGTAACAAACTGCACTGCACGGCTATTATGAAGTGATTTTTGGAATGTTATGTCACATAATTTCTACCTAATTTCCTATTCTCCGTTGTGCGTCGCGCCGTCCTATAACTTATGGCACTATCAAATAAATATTTTCACAAAGCGTGGAAATTTCCCTATTATTAGCGAACTCGCTCCTAACGTTCAGTTTGTTGGATTTTGGCGCTCTGCTCGTTCTGTATAATACAGCCAGCCGCCCGCGAGGCTTGATATGGCAAAGACATACCTATGTTAGTTAAACATCTCGCGGTGAAGCCTTCGGCACGACGACGGAGGAACCGCGTCGGCTGAAAGAGACGCGGCCTACTTATCTGACGACGTCGCTCAGAACATGAAAAAGTGGAATAACAAACAATAGTGTGCGGTGCATTGTGTGGCGCAGATCTGGGGCGCGCCGATGAGCGCCGCCGCAATCAGCCCCGCACACTCATTCGCACTCCCGCGATATAACCACACCGGCCATAGGACTGTTGCTAAGAAGAAACGAGCGGCGCCGAGATGCGACACCTACTTTCCCTTACAAGCCGGATGCTTTGTCACGGAAACTGGGACACTAATGAGATTCATAGGATTTTCAGGCTCGTTTCCTTTTTGGCCCCCGAGGGGAGGCAGGTGTAGGCGCGCTAACTAATGGGTTCGACGTCTTAATAAAATAGTTGCTCGGTGCGTGAGACTGCGCCGCCGGGGCTTAATTACGCGCCGCCGGTGAGTCACGAACTATCGTACATTACCGAATATTTGATGTTATTAGAATTCAAGCGACGCGACACTAGAGGGGAGGGGGGGACCTGCGTGACAGGTGCCAGCCGCGGGAGGCGTACGAGCGACGGCATGTCGAGGAATACCGCTTAATGATATTTCAGAGTAAAATAAATATTGATTGTCATATTTGCAAACAAGTTTTACCATTTTTTTGTGGATAACTTTTTGTTGAGCAATACAAAACATACGAGTCTTTATTTGTTGCCACAGGAAACAGGCACAAAGGTTTCCCATAAGAGATTGATTACCATCTCCTATCCTGTCCCATACAGTAATACGTTAAGGGTGTGAAGTATTTCGAAAATGTACATTGTTGATTTTTATTGTTTGTGAGGCGCGATGCAGAGCTGTGCGTCCCCCCTAGTAGGTAATGTGTTGCGAGCAGCGTTTGATTCACTTTATAAACACATAAGAAATCGTCACATCCTTATGGAGTTTCTCCGTATGTAATGAGTTTGGACTAGTCATGGCATATACCTACTTTTAAATAAATAAACCTCATGAGTCGTTCGAGTCTCCTCTATAAAGGCGAGTTCGCTTAACTCGCAAAGTACCTAACTAGAATTCAATTTAATTTGCGTACTACCTGTAGATACTTACCTAATGCAGAGGGCAAATGCCGCAAGGTCAATCCAAATACTCTCGTCGAGACCAGTAGGTTCCACGTCACAGCAGCTACTGATAAACACGCTGATTATAAAATATATTTTTTTTTATTATTTATTATAACGAGTCAGATGTCCCCATCGCTTAAACATCCAACGTCAGAACATAATATTTGTTTTAAAATTGAAAGTAGTAATAAAAATAGAAGTACCGACCATCAACTTAATGGCTCTCATTTAAAACCTTTCATCCCTTCAGCCCTCCACAATACGAATGACAATGTTAGAATATAAGCACTAAGCAGCATTAGTTAACACCCGGGCGGGTGTCGGGTGTTGGGTGTCGGTGTTGGGAATGTCCGCGGGTACCTCGCGCGCCACGGTGGTGTCGGCATAGCTTTTTTTTGATGTTTTATTGCGAACATTTGTTGTGCATTTCTGATGTCCGCCGGGGTGTGAGTTTTTAGCAATTAATGTATCTTTTTGTTCGCTCAAAAGTCCTGACATAAAAATAACATTACACACTGAGTCTGAATGGTCGTTTGTGGAAGAAAGAAATACTATTCCTAATATGAACACTATTCCTACGGTACTAAATATGACAGACTACTAATACTACAGACTAATACTACAGACTAATACTAATACTACAGACTATCTACCGACTAGGTTAGGTGATCTCTCCTGAAAGGTAGCGTTGCGACGATGTATAAAAATTTAAGAAATATCTCTAAGTAGCTATCATCAAAATACAGTACTCACTTCTTGTGGCACTCGGCGGAATACGAATGGGTGTCCTGTCGGCGACAGATGGTCTTTATGCGCAGGGCCAGGGGGCGCCACTCGAGAAGGTCGCCTTACTCGTGGAGCACTCGGCCGAGGCCAACGGCTCAACTGCACTGTAAGGAATAAGCGCTCATATAATTACGGTATAATGTCCTTTGGCCGGTTTTTATATTAAAGTAGCATGCCGTTTCACTTACCTCAGCCTATGACAGTATGCAATGCAACATTAGGGTATGTCGTATTACTTATATCGAATAAGTAGATCTATTGCGGACGGAAAAATTCCCGCCCCTGGCGCAGTCTAGTGCTGCTAGGCTAAAGTAAGCATATAGGGAGTGTCTGCTGTGGCTACGGATCACTATAATTTCAAATCACGTCGACTCCCCAATGAGCGTAATACAATAACCAAATAATGACATGACACCGCGCTAGACACCGTCACTGGCTACATATTCATGATCCGATCGGTGGCCCGTGATCGCATGCACTCTTATGTCCGCTCATTATGTTATGCTAATATTGCGCCAACTACCCAGGAGGGCGCATGCACGCACGGGTCTGCATGCGCCGCGTATTGATGAGGGGTTGTAATAACTTTATAAGAGCATTAATTGTATGGTAAACAGAAGGGTTGTTTTTGCTAACACTAACGTAATTTGTGTGGTGGTGGTGGATCGCTTTGTGCGGTGGACGGTGGACGGTGGAGTGGCCGGAGCCGGCTACTAACAGTATTGCGGGTGGGTGTCGTTAGCGCGGGACTAATCTGTCGGGTTTTGTTCTGTAGGTAAGTATTTTGTTTTGATAAATATAGTGCTAAGTTTACAAGAAACCTGTTATTGGTGACCTCTTTAGTGAAACTCGATTAACTGAAAAACTTCAGAAACCTCCATTTTGATTAGCGTATTAGCTGGGGTTCCAAATTGATCAAAGTCCGATGTTCAAAATGCTAATCCAGGTACTAATTTTCATATAAGGATTAGAACAAATGTATTATACACCTTTTGCTAGATCTCGTTAGTACGTAACGGCATCCATCATTTACTCTAAGAGGCTATGGGTCGCGATGTTAACATGAATATTTATAAAAAAAATATATACAAAGAAAAGCACACGACCCACCTGATGGAAAGTGGTTACCGTGGCCAATGGACGTAGATATGCAACGCCAGGGACGTAACATTCGTGCTACCGACTCTGAAGAAACCTAATACCCTTCTTAAAGAACCTCATATTGTAGTTGCTTCAGAAAACCACTGCTTTTTTTGATGTCCCAGACTTAATCTTGATTTCTCTCTTGCAGGTACGTATCTTCTCTATTCTGTGCTAGCGGGTAAGACATACGTAGAACTAACGCGAGCTTTCCGTCTCGCAAACACCATTACTCCATCGCTCGGTTGTAAGTTGTGAAAATGTGAATCGTTTGAGTCCAATCTTTTAAACTACTATTATATTTGCGTCGCGCCGGGCGCTCAGCGCGCCGCCAAATAACGTCTCAACGTTTAGTGTACGGAATGGATTATACCGGTTTATCTTTGAAGTGCTGGCGCCGTGCGGCAGCCCCGTCTAACGGGAGAGATACATTCGCAGCGTCATCTGTAAGAACCGCAAATATTTACCATAGGTTTATTGCAGTGCAAGAGTGTTATCGTTGGGAACATAATCGCTCCAAGGCTACCAAGAATGCGCAAGGTTATTCACACTTACAAGCATAAACCTTTTGTTTAGTTGAAGCTCTAATGTGAATAGGTATTTAAGACATGCCCGATAAAACTAGTATAAGTTTAATATAAAGGTAAGTAACATGTACAAGTACCTACCTTTGCATTATCCGAGATGTATGTGATTGAAGTGCAGCAAACAGTCACGGAGCTCAAAGAGCTCTTTTGGAAAGAGTTATCTCACGTATAGGACCGTCTAGGTTAAAACCCTCATGACTTTTAACATTTTCCCATTAAAATATCGCAAAATATAAGACAAGTATACGTAAGCAAGTATATAAGACGAGGGAATGCTTCCCCAGTCGAACTGGCACAGGCATGCTCCATGGTTCTACGAAAGTTTTGCTGTAGGAACAACTTACAGGAATTCAAATTAATTAAATAGCGTACTTACTTCACACCTAAACCTCAATTAACGTTGATCACATGAGTTTGAGGCAATTTACGTCACGCAACAACTGACCTGTTAATTCAGAGATAGGATCAATTTTGGTTTCGTCACACAATCGTAGTTAAACGCCCCACAGTCGACAGCTAGCTCTGCCGTAATTGCAACACCGGGACCGCTCCGGGCTCTATTGTCGTGTACAGGTTTTAGGCAGTTTCCTCTCAGACGTTAAATGAAGCTGTCCCATAGCTATACAATAGCGACGTTTGTGTTTGCTTGGCCTTAAACACGCGCCCACTAACATAGCATAGCGTGGCGCGGCTCCTGCATATATGATGAGCTGCCTTCCATTTATCTGTTTGTATATCAATTTGGGACACGTCTAAGATCCTCAGCGTAGATTATGTGTCTTAACATATATCTTGTTAGCATCGGTTGTATGTACCTATGTGAGTTTCTTTAGACTGTCTCGTTGTGATTGGTCAGAGCTTATATTTTCATGTGATCCTACTTAACTCACAGATTCTTTTTGGAGTTTTTCTTTCATGCATTTTGTAAAAACACTAATAATATGACAGGGCACTGTTTGACCTAGAGGTCGTAATAGGACCATAGTCTACAGTAAAACAGTAAAAAGTAAACAAAATCGCACTTCGTTTACAAACTCCACCCCTCCACCCCTCCACCGCTCCCCATCTCGTCTCATCAAAACGTCATTAGTCAATCCTTTATTTCAGTTTACTTAACAGTAATACCCTTTTGTTCTGTCAGACTACAAAGCTAATAATCTCTTCTCATCAACACGTCATTAGTCAATTGCCGTCCTTATTTTCCTTTACATATTATTATTTAGTTAACGCTAACACCCTCTTGTAATATTAGACAGCAAAACTCATAAAATGTGTGTGTGGTGAACCTCAGCTCATCTCTTAAGGAATATACAGCCGTGAATGCGTAAGATAGTTTCATAAGTGCCACTAATTCATATTATAGTTACACTTGTAGTGCGACAAGCGACGCGACGCTCGGCGTTCAATCGCTTTGCGATAATGTAACCGATACACACTCGAGCGCTACGTATACGTAGCAATATCTGCACATTCACCGTACTAAGCACTTACGTGCTACGAGTTCCACGTGTCGTAGCACGTCTACGATATAGCGGCATCATTCATTTGCGCTGTCGGCATGCACGTTGCACGTAGCGCTGTCGCTGTCGTGCCGCCAAAGCAAGGTGACGAATATGCTACGTAGCGTCTACACGTAGCAGTCACGTAGCACGCTCGTAGACGGCGCGGAGTCTATTATTGAGGTGCGTTATGAGAGCTCTAAAGCCTGTGAGTCGTGCTCCAAACAATTGAAATGGCTGTCGAGATGAGCGTGGAAATGAATGCAATTTGTTGTTTGGGAAGGGTTATTGTTTTCGACGTTAGAGATGTGATGTGAATCGGGCAGTCTAATACCTAGTAGCACACAAGGTTGACGCGGTGCATATTACATTAAAAATAACATCTAACTAAACTGAGTTCGACTTGGGCTTTATCCCTCGCGCCCGCGGCGAGTGAGGGGTGCTCTTACAATAAGCCTTTATCATGAATTGACAGAACTTAATCTTCTATTAACTGCGGTAGTTCTTTAGAGAACATTAACCTAAATGCGCGATTTCATTCTTTACCTAGATCATTACTTAGCTGAGTGATATTATGCCGTAGCAGTATACATTTTATTTTCTTTAAAAATACTATCCTTCACAAGTTTGTGCGAGCGCTAGAAATGATTTTTTTTATTCACGTCTCCCGCTAGTTCGCAGGCGTGACACATCTGGTGTCAATAAACACCTAATAGACCGTGTGTCTGTTAGCTGCCCCAGTAGCGTACACAATGAATAGGCTAAAAAGTTGTTGAACTATATAAAATGTCGAGGAAACAAAGTACAAAACTTGTGTGACGCGCCCCGCGTCACTCCGCGCAGGGTGGCGAAGACACTGCTACCTTTTCATTTGAAAAAGAAAAAGGAAAATTAATGGGATCTTCACAAGCCCTATCAGCGTGATGTTATCAGCCACGTCTTGTGACGTCACGTGGAAAAAGAGTTCCTTCCTCTGTCGCTGGCGGCCACCGTTCGTGGGCGTCCTGCTACTCAGGTGGGAAGATTTATAGGTAAAGGGTGCCGGGGGGGGGGGGGGGGGTGTACGGGGGGAGGGGCGCGGTGACGGGACATTTTTCCGCTTTGAATAATGTACCACAAGCCAGGAGTGATTTATTCCGCGGCTGTCGCGAATGTATGACGGGTTTATTTGCGCCAGTCGCGGCTCGCCCTCGCGCCCTCCTCACAAAGGGTGACGGCGGGAAAACTGTCCTTTATATATACTCCCGTCTGTAGGTTGATAGGGTAGGCAGAGGTGTATGTAACACTTACTTTTCACCATTTCCGACCCCTACATGATAGTTTTTCGTAACTGGTATTGAAAATTTCTTCGAACTAGGAATCGAGCCCGGCACTTTTTTATAGTACTTAGGTGGCAGACAAGCGTATGGCCCACCTAATGACCAGTGGTTTGCGTGGCCTATAGACGTATGCAACCTCATACACAGAGGGTCATCCCCGTGTCAGTTCCAATGTTGTTTAATTACATGATTACTTTGTATGTATTTATACTTGTGATCATTTTAACATGGTAACTACTCAAGCACGCATAGGAGAGTATCCTTTAGACAAACTAGGTCGAATGGTGGCAGTCAGAATGGCCAGCGACGCCGCGTGTTTAACTACATAGGTACCTCGTACGACGTCACGTGACGTAGGACTGGCTACGTCGGCGAATAGCAGCGGACTGTCTCATCGGCAGTAAGGCGATGGATTAATATCGTACTAATCTGTACCCGCGACTTTTATTAACAAACAGGTTCATGCAAATTCGTCCAGTACTTTTATACGATGCTCCAAAAAATAAATAATCAGACATTAACAATTTCGTATTTGGAAACCTAATATTACACAAACATATTTGTTTTGTATAATATTTGGAAGTTAAGTATGATGAATATGTCGTTAGCGTACAGTCATTATGCAAACGAATTGGCGCTAGTATTTCAATGGGCCTAGTAGTTTTTTCCACGACAGAAAAAGAAATGGCTTTTACTATTTCACTACCGGGTCGACTGGGGGCGGCGATTAATAAATAATTCATAGGTGCTGGCAATCATTACTACAAACAATTTACTTGAAACTTAAAAACATATGTCGAATATATATCGTGTAAGTGGTATGACCAAAGCTTAGATGATTTTTAACATGAATTTTTTCTGAACTATTTTGTCGCGATTACTTGGCAGTCACTTCTATAAACGTTTAAATAGTTCATTGTTGAACAATTCCTGAAGGAAGAGGCGCGATGTGTGCTTTGTAAATATCAACACAACTAGCGAGGCGCTACATCGCGTACATTAGCGCGGCGCGCCGAGCGCCGAGCGCCGAGCGCCGATGTCTTGGCGCTAACTTTCTCGCATCGGTGACAGCGCAAACAAACAGTAAAATCAGAGGCTCGACATTTACTTTCCCCGTCACAGGCACACAAACACACACATTGGGCGATTAGGCAATAAGAACGGCTAAATATTTTCCAAAACATTTTCTTGGGGTAACCCGGCTCTCATTTATATGCGCTGGCACAGATTTCATTCCCCTCCTTGTTCACTTCAGAGTTATTTCTCGTTTCTGTGCAAAAATGCGACCATAAAGTATCAAGACCTGCCAGCGGCGTACGAACACTTGTAAGCCTCTTCTTAAATGCCGGTATTCATCAAAGACGCTTAAGTTATCAAACATTTAAGTATTTACTTTAGTAAATTCTCCGTTATATATCAAAGCACTTACGGGGAATTTGAGTTTAGTCGTTGTGAGATCGCGCAGTGCTTTAAATATCAACGTTACCTTATCGGCAACATAGCCGTGACTTTGTTCGTTGTGAAAGTCGCATTGCCACCGTAAAAAAACATCCGTTTGGCTTCAGTCGAGGCGTCAATGAAACGCCGCGGCATTCACTACACGCGCCTCACGAAAAGTCAAACGCGAGATGGAAATATATCGGTGTGCGGGTGGGAAGGGGATGGCGGAGTGAAGGGATGATTTCCCTCTCGTTTGGGCGGGCGGCCGGCGGGCGCCAGTGCGAGCAGGGCGGGCGCGTGGGTCGCACGCGGCGCCCGCGGAGTGCGCGTCACGTCACGTCACGTCACGTCGCGAGTGTCGGCGCCGTTGTGCAGTGTTGTATGTTTGTGTGTCCGAGTGTGTGCGACTGTGCACGTGGGCAGGCCACGCGTCCTTGTTGTCAGCTGTACGTAACTCTTGTGTTGTCATTTGGCTTGCTAGTAGTTTGTATTTTGGAGGCAAGAAGTTTGGTTGTAACGATGTTATGAAATGTCAAAAATATATCGCTACGTCTGAAAATACACCTGAAACATCAGGCAATATAACAATAGGCATTCATAGTTCGGTTATCTAAACCTAGGAATCCAACTAAGCAATGTACTGTACAAGTACATTGTACTAGAGGAATATACCTGATCAATGCAATTACCGCGGTAAAAGCTGCATTTTTATATTAATAAATTGCGTATAGGAATATGTAAACAAAGCCCACCACGATCGTGTGTGGCCGTTATAAAACGTTACATACAATAAATGTCGCGAACAATACCAGTTCAATTAACGGAACATTCAGGCACTGATGGCCGGTGCACGCTGGCGGCCTTGCACTCATTAACTATGTAGTAGTTTCACTACGAGGACTATTTACGGGAGAAAATTGAATGTTTTATACAGTATCAGGCACTCTACAGGAGTGTATAATATCTACATTAAACCGACTATGTTATCGGTAAAGGAAGCAAGCTTGTTGCCATCTACTGAGTTCTGCTGAGTTCTACCACTAAAAATTTCCAATCAGAAAATCCAATAACATTTTACCCGATGTGTGAATCGAACCCCACTACTCAATAGTCGCAAAAGCCACCCCTGCGATATCAACACGGTCAATAAGAAAATTGAGTTCTTTGTTAGAAATATGCAAATCATTGCGGAAGTAACGACCGGGGCTTTTAATTGTCGAAACAAGTGATCCTGCCGGGCGCGCACCTGCGGCCGCGGGCGGCGCCGGGGCTCAACGATATCTTATTATTTATTGTGCCCTAACCCCATCTCTAATGCACTAGGCTGTCTTCCGGGCACGACCCTCACCCTCCGCGGCGCAGTAATGATCTCATACTATTGCTACTTCCAAAGTTCGTTCATTACAAATTTTATTCTTCACTCAATTTTTATCGTTTCAGGGTAAGCAGATCAAATCAAATAATTTATTCATTTGTTAACATAGGTTACAGTTGACAGTGTTAAATATCATGTCCGCTATGCTATGCAATATCGCGTACAAATGCATATGAATGGTAGAATATTGTTAGGAATAACCCTTTTATTCCCTCCTAATACATACTGAATATTTCCTAACAGAAAAACCGTATAATACTTTGCATTACCCGGACATCAAAGCCGAGATTTTAAGCACAGCAACTGCAGTCGCGAATAGTGGCCTGAGGCAGTTTAGTTAAGTAAAAATTACGAACTGTAAATTGTTGTTTTTGTTATAATAGATAACGGAAGTACATTGCAATCGATAGTTTTGGTAAACGCGATGCTGATCGCGCAACTACTTCAAATCGCAGGACACTGACCGCACGAGGGTCAGAGACGGTGTTCCTGTCCATAAAGTACAGCCTCACTTTAGGGTGCTCTGGACTTTTATGATAATCGTCCCATAAAAAGGAGGGCAAAAATATCGATGTAGAGCACAGTTAAACGTGTGACCAGTGTCCCAACATTTCGAGTTTAAACCGGGCATAATATTGTACTGGTGACAGTTGAAGTACTGGCACTAGCAGGATTCTAACTACTAAAATGATAGACTCAAGGGAAATATTGCTTGTAGTAGTTTGTGCTGGTAAGTTAACCAATTACCTAAGTTTCTCTCAAACGAACGACACAGAGGGACATATCAAAAATAGCCGCCGGATCTCGCTTACGAAGTTTTCTAACTTTAAAAACGAAATGATAGAAGTTTGTCGCATGTTGCCGGCGCAAGCACAACCGCCGCCGGATGGCCGCGAGCCTCAGGTAATCTAATCCGAGTAGTTATCGGCTGCACCCTGAGGGGAGCTCATGCTCATACAACTACGGCGTTGTCAGCGAGTTACTGCAAGAGAATGCGAGCACGCGCTCATGCCTTATTCACAACTTACGGAAACTTTACCTCTTTAGGAGTATTTTCTTACTAGTTGTGCAAACTTATGGACTTACTAACTTTATTAACAGGTTGAAAGGAACTAGGCTACGTGTTAGCAAACCTTGTTAAAGGTGATAGAGTCATATCGAGTGCGAAGGCTTATTTCCTTTCCTTTTAACATATTTCTTTGCTGGTGGCAGTGCGCTAATGTAACCTTTACTGGTTACGGTGACCACGTACGCGTACTATCATGTAGCCTTCTTTGCTAATTTAGTAGTGTAAAAATATCTTTGTCGAAAAGAAATCCGTTGTCAGTTTAGGTTATGCTTTCCCATTAAAGACATTTATAGTTTCTGGTTGACGTTTAGGTACCATCGGATAGACACTCGTAATACATCTAAATCTGTCGGTATACATTGCTCACTAAAATATTGATGACGTCGTATTAATTTGCAAAAGGATTGGAACGTATCAGCATAATAATTGAAGGAGGCAAGATAACAAGGGGTTTCCTGTTCGTTCATGGTGGGTAACCCTCGAGTCGATGGCACCTTTGATATCGGAGCTAAGCTTAAATTGATATTATCTGGAGGGCCCTGCGCTTGTTAGGCACCATAGAATTCCTATCTTAACTAATAATGTAAAAGCACGAATGCGTTTTGTCTGTTTATTATGTTTTTACACTGAAATTTTACGTTACGTTGTTATACAGAATAGGACATCCAGAGAAAAGTATTCTTTTTTCGGTATTAAAAAATACTTTTTCATCCCACCATCTCGGAAAGACTATTTTTGCTCTTCGATAACTGAGCGGAAAAGTCGTTTTTATCCTCTAGAGAGGTAAAGTAAATTTGAATTTAGAACATCGTGTGTACTAGGTTTGTGGACTCAAAACATCATTAAACCTATTTACTTCTACCTCTATGGTGCCGAATTTATCATACAACTTTTTTTTAATTCATGAAAAACTCAGACTCGTAACCTCCTTGGTGTACTTTTTTTTTTAATTTGCTTTGCGCGCATCAATTTTTTTCACGTCATATTGTTGACATTGTTGTTGAATTTTTATTTTGTTGTATTTTATTACTAGTATTAATACACATATTATACAGCCTCCATGGCGTAGTGGTATTGAACGCGGCCGCTACGCAGGAGGCACGGGTTCGATCCCCGCTCAGTGCAAATATTTTTTATGCATGAAAATGGGTATTTGCATTGGTCTGGTCGTGCCTTGGAGAGCACGTTAAGCCGTCGGTCACGGATGCCATACGAACACCTATGGCAGTCGTTACGGGTAGTTGGAGCCCTAAAAATTTCAACAACAACGGTCTGGCTGCAATGCTTCGATATCGCCTAATGTGATCATTGGGTTGTGGAGGTCAGATGGCAGTCGCTTCACGGCAAATATCGAGGTCCAGCCAAATCCGCAGTTAAGACTGGTAAAGCGGACCCCGGACTCCGAGGTGAAAGCTTCGGATGCTGACTGGGAATTAACGCTAGGAAGGAGAAGCATTTCATTATTTCCTCGCTGAGGTGGGATGAAAAGTTACGTGTTGCACTCGAGTGCAAAGATTTTTCACCTTGTGCTCTTTTGATTCCCTCGCTAACGCTCAAGATTCTAATTTGTGAATCACTCGCTACGCTCGTGATTCAAATTTAGAATCTTTCGCTTGCTCGGTCATCAAAAATGAGCACGCGGTTAAAAAGCAACTTTGCACTCTTGTATAACAAATAACTATTCTACGTCATGTATAAAATGAAAAGAAATCGCGTTCAGAAGCTACAGGCATAAATAAATTGCAAATTGCCCTCGACGATCGGATTGTGAGGCACACAACGCTGTAGCAATGATTTATCTAATTTAATAATAGACGGTAAAAAGAAATATTTGGCTCCTTGAAAGTGGGAATTAGGCGCAAGCGGCGGGTAAGCGGCTTAACCCGACGGCTGTAAAAACTCTCGGGAAAGGGTTGCGGCCGCTCGGCACTGGAGCCCTGCGCCGGAGGAGCGAGGCAGTAATGCGGGGCTTCGGTCTAGGACGTGTGTATCATTGTATGGGTATTTTATCTTATACTCTCTTTGGGTGCGACAATGTACAAGAACTTTCGTACAAATATGTACTTGCGCCGTTTTTCTCCTTACTAATGTCAACCTACTACATGATGTCCTTTACATGTTGTGTACAAATAAATATTATTAAATATTAAACATGCCTCATGAGTTTCTTCCACAGTTTACTCTTCTACAAGTCTACTAGGACTAGGTGCTTTACACCAGTCCCTTTACAAAGCACTGATCGGTCTAAACATTTTAATTTTCATGTACTTAGGTTGAAAATACAAATAACTACCTACTATAAGTAGTTCATACAGTATATTTTGCCTGAGTTCCTACTGCTCTATAAAAATGTTTCGTATATTATAACAAAAACGCTAAATCGACTTCAAAAAACAAAAAAGAGCCACTGAAAAGTGTAATATAACTGAATTTCTAGATTTACTGATCTGTTAAAATTCGGTGCCTAGTCGAAATGCCCGTAGCTGCTGGCTTTATAGTACTTTGGCACAGCAATGCTTTCTTGCCTGAACAAATAGCTTCAAAATTCGACATCTGTTGCGATCGACGGACGGCTCAATATTTTAATTGTAGCTGTGTTGGATGTACACTTTTGTAGGTAATTGAAATATAGGCGCAGTTCATGTGCCCACAACAACAGTTTTAAGTACCTACCCTCGGGTCGAGGCACGAACCGCTCTTCCAACATTTATTTATTATAACGTTTTTATATTCCTCGTCTTAGACTCGAGACGCCATCTTCTCAGAGAATCAACTCTGTAGGGTGTAGGGATAGACCGACCGAATATATAATATTTTTTTATAACAATGTTTATTCCTTTACTGTGTTCAAAGATTTTGTCTCATATTTTGAATTTAAATTGAATTAATGCAATGTAATTGGTTATCGTACTACTATTATAATTGAGAAAATTTGAATTATATTATAGAAGAATAAAATGTTTGGAATTTTTCAAGAGTACCTACGACAAAATAAAAATTTCAAATAAAAAGTTTCTTCATTATACGAGTAGGTACATATGTAACGCGATCATGGTATAGTATAACGCAGATATTAACGCGAAAGTTTAAAACATAGTATAATACTTATATTCTGAGTCTTGACAACAAACAAATTATGTAAAAATATTCTTAGTAATCCGAGTGACAAAATTTCAACTTCGGCACACTTCCTAACTCAATATTACACTGAGCTAATAACAGCCTGCAATACAGCCTGCCTGCTATATAAATACAGCCTCGTCTTCGCGCAAGGTCAAGTACAGTCGTCTCCGCGGGGCTCCACACGATACACGCACGTTCCATGTAGCTATATAGACTACCTAATGCCTGGTACACATTGTTTGTAAGTGCGAGAGGGACTTCTCAACTATTCGTAAGTAGTTTAGAGGTACATATAGTGTTTAACCGCCTTGTGGTAACTGTTACTGCGGCAAATACGAGTATATATACACAAGGACATCGTTAATGACCCAAGTCTCGTGACCAGCGGTTTATTTGTAAGTAACACGGCATAGGACCGTGTTACTCCGGAATTTCTCCTAAAATTAAGCATTAATATGCCAATTTGCTCAGTGAATTTGTGAGTTATGTTGTAAGGAAGGAGGACACACCAATTTCACTGCTTTATGAATTAAATACATACATAAATAACTAAACACACCGGTGAATATCTATTATATATATAAAAATATATGTTTGAAGAGATTCGTGTTGTTTTGTGAATAGCTTCGTTACAGTGCGATTTCCTTCCCACATTAGGCTCTCAGGCACAATTAAACATTAATAAGAAACAATGATTTTAGATAAGGTCGTATTTTCAGCAATTAGCTCTGTATTCACAATTAGCGTACTATTAAATACGACAAATATTTTTGTAAGTTATAATAAAACAAGTGCGGTCCAGGCCTTATACGAGGCTGCAATATGCCGAGGCGTAGTGGGCCAATATAACTTTTGTTCGTTCATGTTAACTTGACACGATGAAATTCCATTCTTTGCAGGATTTGTGAGCTTATTTTTTCTCTCAAACTTTTGCTGGGACTTTCAAAGACTTTATTATTGACATACTAACATTGGACTTCGGTTTTTAATTAGTGATAGACTTACGTTTGATCACTATCACATCTGGAGCAGGTGGTGATCCGGTTTCCAATTAAGTAACTACAAATCGTTTTTCGACGGTTGAGTGCTGGGGTAGATTTAGTATTCAAGTTGTTTAATTCTATGGGCATTCCCAAGCATTGATATAATAATATGTTCAGAAGTTGCACCCCGTAGAAAACGCGTAAAATTATAAACTTGCAACTTTATTAAGCATTCGTAAAGATCGGTAAGTAGTTACCTCACCTGACTAGCACAGTTATAGAACTTTTGCAAGCTACGCAAAGGTATTTTGGAATTTATTTATGAGCCAAAAATCAAAGTAAGGGCCTGATTAATACCAAGAAGTATAAGATACTCAAAGCCTAGCAAAAGCTTTGTCAATTAATCCGTTTTAAGTGGAAAACAAACGCGCCTGGGCTTCTGTGACAATTAATTACTGATTGGCATCCCCCACTCGCAGACTCGGAGACAGATTCAAGATCAAATTTAAGCTATCGACCTTGTTCTTGCTGCAAACCTCGTCTTTAGTGACACACATACTTCCTACAACTTTTACTTAGATGAATGAAAATGAGATGAAAAAATTACACATTTTTGGAAATTTCAACCCTTGGGTAACGATATTTTCGTGTGCGAAGCTGGAGCGGTAGGCTTTTGGATAATATAATAAATTCAAGTAATAGCCCATTCAAAAAACGTATCTTTTTGTTATAATTTATCTAGTAGTCGTCTTATAAGCAGCACCAAAATAGCCTTAGTTAAAGTACAACTCTTTTCAGCATTAACAGCGTTCCGGTGTGGCTCTGTAGCGGGGGTATCGGCAGCGGGCACAAGGGACGCGGGGTCAAGGTCGCTCATCCCGAGCGCCCTCATTATCTGCGGCTAAAGCTGGGTGTACAGTGTGTACACTACACGGGCCGCTGCAGGCCACACTGAAACGAGTTCGCACTTAAAAGTGATACAAGATGTTACTAGTTCGGAGTTCTTGCGGGACAATGTTTTTGTATTAGCACTTATTATGCAAACGGGCGCGAAACTTATCTCATTATGTTTTCATTATTATTAACAACATCATTTTGTAACTTTTCTTCGAAGACGCGCTTTAATTTTTGCGAAAATTGTATTATTTTCTTCACATTGAGTTATGTATGTTCAGTACGAATAAAATCCGGTGCAACTATTAGTTCGGATCGCACAAGAGATAGTAATTGCGTCCATGTTCAGCTAGATTGGGTTCTCGCACAGCTCAATGGAATTAATTGGGTGTTGAGTCGATATCATCAATTACTGCGATTGTTATATTCGTAGTTTATAATAGGATTTCGTTTTTCTACAATACTGTTTACTCACACCAGCAATTTTTATTGCACAGGCACAATGATTATTTTTCATAATAACACTTTATTTGAAACTAAGTAATATCAAAATTGGCCCTTCGTCACAACTATTTAAACCTACGCTTTTCCAGAGGAGAATGGTGGTTCAGATCTATTAATTTAATTTGTGGCAGGTAGGTCGTGTGGCCGCTAACGGGGCTGCTAAGCCCCCGTGATGATGGGTCCCGCAGGAGCTGTAACTGCGGCGGGCCAGCGTTATTAGAAGCTATGTCCCTTCGTTGTTTTGATACAATTCGGTATCTGAAGCAAAATGTCGCAAGTTTCGTGTACCTTTCGCACGTTCTATCTATGGAATTACAATATCGTAGAACAGTTTATATATCGTGCTATATATATTTAGATACAATCAGTGATTTCAAATTTATTAAGAATTAATTTTCTCATTATTTTGCTTACAAATTACGTAGTACCCTAGTCTGCCCTGCGCCTATATACGAGTAGTTAGCGATTCGTGTCGTGTGTGTGTGGTGGGCCGCACGAGTGTTTGTTTATCGGCTAGCTACACGGACGTGTGCGCTTAGCCTAACGGCCGAGGTATAGAGGTAACAGTCAGTGATACTGGCCCGTTTACGACCTAATTTATCGAACCTACTTGTGCGAAGTTACAGCACAACAGGCTGACTTCATGTGAGAATGTAATTTAATGAAGCGTCGGTAGCTTAGTGGTTAAGGAGACGGCATTACGATCGAGAAGTCCCGGGTTGGAATCCTGGCCATTACACTATCGATGTGAACCAATTCCTAACACAAGCAATATAGCTTAGCTGGACGGGTCAGAGGGAATATTAGTACCTTATTTAAATTGCTAATATTTTTAAATATTCTTCAAAAAAAACTTGTCAAGTATGTACTACTTTCAACTCATTGCCGCGATAGCGTAGAAGTAAGGAATGTGATTGTTACGGATTCGATTATTGGATTCAGATAAGGTTTTTTTACTTATCCTATTGATAAACTTACAGCTAGAAGCAAAAATCGCGTTCGCGACAGAATGAACTGCCCTACTGAGTCAGTACTGTATGATAAATTACCTTTGTGTACCTACCCAGCTCGTAAAATGTATTACATACATACTTTCGTACTTAGGCACATCACCTATCTCTGCATTTTCTATAAAAACCTTGTAGCTCAATATCTTACAACCTCGGTAACAGTCATCTCGCATTAACGTCGTGAGCTGCGGTGGTAACACAACTGAGTTACGTTATATAACGGAAACCGATTGTACTTCGCCTCCCGTCTCGTTATTTTTATTTTGGAGTGCAACGAGTCGTTGAGGAGCCTGTTGCTTGCCAAGAGACTTTGTATCATTGTTGTCCCTCGGCCAGCGGCGGAATTAAATCTACCTTTTGTAATTTTTGAGGGTTGGTAATGCTTACAGCATAAGCATCTTTTTTGTCTTGTCGGAATCCGCCATGGTGGAAAGTCATGCAAAGTAGCCATAGTCTTTTTTCCATTTTCGTTGATTAAAAACAGGTCTGTGAAGATATAAGGAAATTTAAGGAAAATCTATAAATATTATTAATCAAATAATAAAAGCTTTCACTAGAATTCTAGCAAAGAATGTACTTGATTTAAAGAGCTATTTATCCAGAGATCTAATCGAAACGAAACTATCCTATCACCTAATGACAATAAATATCGATTAGAACGTCTCGTATTGGCTTATCTATCTTGTTAGCTATCTGTGTCTAAGTATCTGTGTAGCTATTTCGCTTGATAGTATTTTTTACCATAGTGTTTGTAAACTACCTGCTAATCAGTACAGAATTTAATAAATATACTACCTACAGTAAGAAAGCGAAAGCTCCGGGCTAGTATCAACTAGGGCGAAATCACCGGCGTAATTGGCTTCCTAGAACACCAATAACTTTTGTGCTCTTGGTGCCCTCTATTTGTGTAAATCAACGTCCATTTTGAGCTTAGTTAATTATCACAAAGAGAATAAATACTTACAGGGAAAAGCAAGAAGTATAGTTCTGCCATTACGTTTTATTGTCATACATCCTAGTTTTGTTGGAATTCAGTTTTGTTCAATAATGTTGAAAGTATTTGAATGTTGCTGAATGAAGAATCTATACACGTACGTTGAGTGACAGCCTCACACGTCCTTCAGAAATCAGACCGTAACCATAAAATTTCATTCATAATAAAATACCTCCCAATCCTCCCATAGGATTTAATCCAGCCCTACGAGTCCCCGGGGCGCGCCGTGAGGTGTCTCCCGGTTTAGATAACGCGGTAAAATTTGCTTATTAAATATAATGAGAGCTTAGGGATCTTGCTGTTTTATAATAACCCGCTCAAGGTTTTACGTCTTGGTTGAGGTGGTTGTAAAAACAAGTACATAATAACTACAAGAACTAACCAACAACCAAAGCTTAAGCTGACTTATTTGATATGTTATTATACCCTTCAATGTTTCCCAGAACACACGTGTATGTAAAGCCGTCGGTTAGTTTATTTGCCAACTGTACCTGAAGGTCGCCGTCACCACAATTGTATTACTTTGTCTTTGGCCCGGCACATCCACTGTGTTCGCAAGTTATTGGGTCCCGGGTCCCCGGTGTGTCCCCGGGACTGGAGGCCGCTGTGTGCGTGGGTCCCTTCGATCGGGTTGTCTTTTGTGAACTTGTGATAATTGTGTTTATGTATTTGTAGCTCGCTCGTTGTGAACGAGCAAAGTTCCTGTACCCGTCCTTTGTGTCTCCCGGGGGGATCTGCGCTTACGAAAAATATCTAGATTGAATGTCCCGGAGTTTACAGCGGCAGATAGGAATATCGGGTTTATGAATACGTTTTGATGTTTGCTGTGAGAATCAAATAGTAGGTAGTATGAATTCCATTTTATTAAATGAGAGATTTTTGTGAGCTTTGTAAATAAGTAGTTTGTTAGTGAAGCTGTACCAGTGTTTTATGGGAGAGCATCCAAAACTCTACGTCCTTGCCCTTTTTTTTAACTATTCTCTTATTAGCTCTGCCCAATTTCCTCTGAAGGTAGCAACACGCGCTTGACACTTGGGGCAGCTACATACGATTGACATGTAGTACTAATTATTTATTCTGTGCTCTGGTTGTTGTAATAGCACTAATAGCAGTGATTACTATTGCATGTACCGTGTTCTTAGTAGCCACCATAGTTATATAATAACTATCTATAACACGTATGTATGTATTGTAGAACTTTTAAAAGAATGGCTCAATCGATGATTAGTTGGAAATCTCGTTAAAACTTCCCTCCCCCGCTCCCGTCACGTCCGCGTCGTCGGACATGATAGTTCCCTGTAGTGCGCCTCGCGGCTCGGCTCGGCGACGTGACGTGATCACGTGACGTACGTGCGCCGTGACACACCGGCGATGTGACAACTATCTGGGGGAATATACGAAAGCCATTATTGGTTAAGCTATCGTTTTAGAAGACAAAATGGGAAAAAATAAAGTATGATTTTCTTCAAAAACATTTGGCTCGAGGCAGAATAAATCTTAAACTATTGAGGCGTTTAAAGTTACGGTTGAATAACGAAACTCATGCACATAACTACATGAACGTTACACACCTTATTTTGAACTGATGTCGTGTAGCACTGTGCTGACTTTGAAACGGTTTAGCAACAGTCGATTGATTGGTCCATGAACCTTTGGTCAACATTATCTCTACACCGTATGTGATAGTTCACTTATTTTTTACTTAAGAACCCAATGCTTCGAGTTATCTCAAATTATCTTTGCCAAAATATATTCTTACGGGCTTTTATTCCAGTAATATCAGTAGCGTCTAAGTTAGACTCTGTGAATTTTACAAAACATCGCAGGTAACAGCTAGTTTATAACAATGCTGTTTATGAGTACCTATTCACGAGAGATATGAGCCCGCCATAGACCGCGAGCTTTACCCGTCTAACATTATATCCCAGGGAATATCTCGGGGTGTAACTGGGGTCATATCAACTCTTCAATTACTTGTTAGTGAACACTTTGAAGTGTTTTGGTTAGGACGGAAGGCATTATGAGATTACCTTTCTAATTTAAAGCTACTCTGTATAACTTACGAATTACCTATGTTCCAGTTGTACATACATATTCAATCAATCAATGACTTTGCCTATAGCAGTCCACTGCTGGACATAGGTCTCTCTCAATATTGCGAGCCTTTGACCTACTGTTTCCACGTTGGCTACATATAAATTTGTTTAAATTCATTTTTATTATCATCTTCTTCATATAGACGTATTATCCTGATTGCATCCGTGGCCAAGCTGACCTCGGAGCTCAGGGTCCGCCTTCCGGCTCTTTTTCCTCCACTTCGCACGACCTTGGGTGTCCATAGTAGTGAGACCATTTGCACGTATGTCACCCTCCACGACGTCAAGCCAGGACTTCTTGGGCCTACCCCTTCTACCTGGACCCGGCGGGAGTGCCATTGCCAGGCATTTGCTACCCACGTAGCCCGGCGGTTGCCTTCATTTTTTTTTGTATTCCCTAATTTTTATTTTTGTATTTTTTTTTTATTTTAATTTAAATTTATTTTTATATTCCCCCAAAACCATAAGCATAACGGTAATTCGTGAACATGGGGGTTATAATCCACCGTCACGCAACTGATATCCCTTGGTATTGGCGAAGCCCCCTCGTGCAGAGGTGTCAGGTGTCCGTCGGTATTTCAGTTACATCTCGTAACGAGTGTCGGCCTGTCTGCTCAATGATGATTTACCGACAAATAATTTATCAGTATTGAGTTTCTACCCCAATAGGTTGCTGGCTCTACCAATAACGACGGTATAACATTCTTAGAAATATTTTTAACAGGTTCCAAGAAAAGGGGGAAGCTTTTATTTCGTCTGAATTCTTGCGATAATAATCTTTTTCATATTATGTATCTACCTATTTACCAGTAGCCAATAATGTTTATATTTATATAAGAAAATCGTAGTCTTGGGCAAAGATGGGACGTAATTTATTAGAAAATTAGCAACCTCTTAAAGATTGTGTTCGGCATCCATACATAGTTTGCAGTCGGTATGTAAGGACCTACCAGAGACACACAGTTGACTATCCGTAAACGGTAAATAACAATCTGTTGCCGAAGCTGACTGAGCAAACTTCCTTGCAATGCTCTACAAACTTGCCAAAGCACTAATACTGCAAGCCAGCTAGTATTTATGTGTCTGCCTAACCCTTTGGGGGACTCAGGCAAGTATAATAAAACCCTCCTTTGACTTTGCCGTAGTCGGGTTAAAATAGGTGCTAGCGGTCTAATGCTGTCTCACAATAATATGAAACAAGGCCGATGTTGCCCTCGTCAGAACTAATATGTAGTGTTGGTGGGCCGTTTAGTTCGTCGCGAGTTATATAGTTGGTGCGAGCGGGTCGTTATCTGCGGCGGATGGGCCGAGGGCCGGACGTTAAGCTAATTTATGTGCTGGGCGCGACGCAATGAGCCCTCGATGCCGTCGTACATGCGATCTGATGATTTTCACTATACCTGTCTTTGAAAATTTCGAGAATAATAAGGTAGAAACTTATTTAAATTCAGAAATTTACGATACCTAAATCGTTTTGGATCGTTTTTAAGAAAGCATTACTGTGGTACTGCATAGTACAGTACAATTTATCCAGTGCATAGCGCAAACAGTTCCGGCTCCATGTAACCGTGCAATTTTGCGAAAATTCTGTTCCTAAATTATCATGGAACACAAAATGAAACCAATATATTTCCATCCACCGTTTTCCAATTGGTTTATTAAGCAGGAAGCACACACTCCACGCGGCAGTTCACTCGCCGGCTACATATCTGTGCTCACACACACCACACGCTGCACTCCATCAGGCGAGTTATTCACAAGGTTATAATAAAAACTAATGCCGTCTCTCTTCCTCTGATTATGAGAGTTTCCCGGCTGATGTTCCTCCGGGGACACGTGAGTTACAGCCGCGCTCGCGAGGGGAAGTCATCTGAGTTGATCAATGTCACTTACAACCGCCGCACAGTGGATCGTTTCATACAAGCTAGACGTCGGAAATTCTAATTATATTTTAAGTATTTTTATTTATTTATTTCCTACGTATTTACGTAAAATATAACAATAAAAGTGATCTTCAATACGTATTGATAATATACTAGTTCGCACTAATTTTGCCGCTATCGTAGAGAAGGAGGACGGGACGCGGCTTACAAACTTAGCGCGAACGGGTAGTTATTTAGTCCATTGGGCTTACCTATTAACTTATCATTGGACAATCATGAGAATGATGATGAATGATGAGAATTTCAAGTAGTCAAATAATGGTTAGTCACCTTTCTTTGCGAGATCCTGCGAGATCCCATCAACTTCCATATTCGTGATAAAATAATATGATGCAAACTCGTGCGAAGTCAAACAATGACTGATTTTTAATTTAGAGGGTTGGAGCTTTAAAATAAGCTAGGCACTGTAGGGACACCAAGGTATACTCATATTTAGATTCTCTGTTAAAGTTAAGAATTGGGATTTTTTTAAGGTATAAAATAGGTTCAATTCAATATTTTTTTGTACGAGAACTAAGTGGATTAATAATGTAAAAATCTATAAATAGAAATTACATACCTTCATTAATATCCTCAATTTTTTGTTTCACATTCACACACTCACAACTTATAAAAATCAGTCACAACAAAGAGACACAAAAATTGCAAAATAATTATTTTTTCAAGTAACTTACTTTATAAACTTTTCTACCGTCATGCTTAATAACGGCGTGAGGGTAGATCATTAGTAATATTGTTTTTGAGGTCCCTGATTATCTGTAAATCAATAAGTATATAAGAAAAAGCTTAATTAAGTAATGAATTTCCGACGTCTAGCTTGTATGAAACGATCCACTGTGCGCCGTGTACTTTGAATTATAATAATTGCTCTTTTTATTCTGTCTCGTGGCTTATTTTTACAAGATTATATTTCCGGGTAATCTATACGAGAGACTCGATTACCTTGTTGGGTAAAGTGCTATTGCGTTATTTTATTATCGTAGTAGGATAGACTCGGCAAAACTGTAATAGTTGAGATAAAGGTAACGCGCTTGTGTCTACCCCAGTCTGCCTATATTTTGTTTGTTATTTTTAGAGTTTTCTTTAAATTGGAAGTGTTAAGCTACTTTTCAAGTTGTCTGTACTTCTCGTCACAATATATAGACAGGTAAAATCTCTTCTATGAAAATCTCGTGTGACGTCACGTAGCTCGTTATAATGCGGACGTTCCCAAGCCAACTAAGTGCGTGTTATTTACTTTGTCCCTTCGACGAATTTCGGGGTACTTTGGACCGTAATGTATCAATTTAGCGCGATCACGGGGGCGTAGGTGTCGGGGGTCGGCAGGTGGTCGCTGCTGGCGCTGACCGATGCTCCCCCGGGGAGCCGGGACAAGCGACACTGCTTTGAATACAGGGAAAGGGTTTATGCAAATAAAGTCAGACAATGTGCTTTGGTTCAGTTCTGGGTTTCTTTAATTCTCAAAATCCAGATATAGCACAAACCGCTATAGTTTGTTTTACGAACAGGGCAGTAAGACACGTGATACTAACACCCAGAGCAGACGCAGTCCCACGTGTAGGCCAGGTTAGAAGGTTAGGGTTACTTTTTCCTAATAGTGCGAATCTGTGATGTCCGCGTGACCACGATGAGTTACTTTCTTGTTTACAGTCGTTTGGATTTAACTTTTTATAGAAGTGTTCTCAGTATCGATACCTAACTGTCGATATATATACTCTTAAAAGAGACCGTGACCTTTTATCACGCTGCTGATAATAATAAAATGTCGAGGGTTATTATCGTGAAGTGTTACGTTTCAGACATTCCATGAAATATGACGTGAGCTTCTTACGTGTCTAATAATAGATTGTGAATTGATTTTGATAATGTTGGGCAGATACAACATTATTTTAGCATTTGATTTTGTGAATACATAACCGCACAAGTTTAGTTTACTGAAAGACCTTACTCTCGAGGAATTGAACGCCAAATGAGAAGTTTCATTTCAATGTATTGAGGCAAGTTATTTGAAAGACAACTAACTTACCAACATCCAATTTAATCTTATCAGGTATTAATATTTGTATCCCCCATACATACCCACAGTTACATCGAGTATTACTTGAAGCCAATTTCATGTAAATCCACACACAAACACCCTCTTTAAACCCAATACTCACCTTCACAAGACGGTACAAAAGCTTCCGCACAAAGCCGAGCCTCCGTATGGGCTTAATCACAGACGCACTTCGATCTAAACAATAAACATAAACAAACCCCGAGCCCCGCAGCCCCGGCGTGCCCCGCGGGGCCCGTGCCCGAGGGTGGCGGCGTGACGGCGCGGCGTCCCCTGTGAAGCACTCTCAAGTGCGGCGCGCAGCAGGGCGGAATGCATCCTGTGTAGTTTGCACTGGCGTATCTTGTAAAGTGTTTGCCGGATTGTGTGAGATGATAAGGGGTGACTCGTGGCGGGGTCGTTCATTATATCGATATCCGGCAGATGCAGGGATATGACAATGTGCTAAACAGTAGCTTATGGTGTCTGTAGGAAAACTCTGAGATAGTGCATTGAAGCACTTGTTAAGCTAACTTTTTCTTGCAAATTTCGTCCTAAGATGTAGGCAGGTGGGAATTTTAACCAACAAAATTTGTTGACCGTTCCTTGATTGTACATTTGAAAAAGAGCTATGCGTCTATCATGCATGAGATACAATCTCAAAACTATCTTCTCAGTGAAATTAATCGAATACTAATTAACGTTGTAATAACACGTATGTACCTACCGTCGACTAACAGGGTCGACGGCAATTGTTTTAATTAAATAATAATTAATGTACAATGTACAAGTGTCGCCATGTGTAATAAACGTATGAATGGAGGGAATGGCGCGTTCGCTTCATTATGGGAATTTCGCTTGATATAGCTTGACATGGCGGTTGCGTCGACAAGACAAATAATTATTGTTATATTCGAATATAATTTGTAGCAATTATATTGCTGACTTATTATTGTAAATGTAAATTGGGAGCAGTCAATATCCTGGAGGTGTCTGGTAGCTTGGTTGGTGATCTAATTATGTGAGTCTGTTGTAGTTTCAGTATTCGTTTCGGCAACTAACAATCCTTCCTAAAAACGTCTTAGGGTTCAGGTGGAACAATATTTGGGGTTAAGTGGAATAAGATAATCCAATTGACTAAATTGTGTCGTTTATGTTTTTCTACTTAGTAGATAATGTGCAGTCCAAGTTATTAGTTATATTTCTAGTAACTATTCTAAAATATGCAAACAACACTTAGACTAGTAGTTAAGTCTATAAATTTCCATAAGATTTTTCAAAATAGCCAGATTTCACCACGAACCAATATTTTCAGTGCCTCGTAATAGGGGCGAGCCTAGTGCCGGTGTCGTGAGCCTGCACATCACCTGCTAATAGCTAGGCTTATACCGCGTCGTTTGCTGAATTATCATGATCATGTCGCACCGCCGCGATTAGCATAACATGGCGGGATAAATTGGCCTAATCGAGTCATTACCACCTGGATGGGCGGGAGTGGTCATTCAGTATAGCCATAGGTTTAGCCGTGTTAGTAATAAGCAAGTCTATTTTATGTTTAGCGGTACATAAAAAGCTGTGTGTTACAAAAATCATTATATTATAACCAGATTTTGCCGCGTGGCTTAAGGCTCAGATCCTTTCGTAGCGTTTCGTCCAAGTCGCATTTCGTCCAATTCGTCGTGTAGCTTACTTCTTCTTCTTCTTCTTCTTGATCCTAGCGTTAATCCCAGTCGCATCGGAAGCTTTACCTTCCGTCCGCTTTTCCAGTCTATTTGTTAAATGTTGCTTACTATTCTATTCAATTCTATCTCTAAGGAACAGTGCTTTATTTCAGGATAAAAGGTACCCTATGACGTAATCTGTAGGTACTCCAGGATAACGTGTTGAGTAGTTAAGACCTAAAAGCATACTAACAAACAAACTGACTGGAGCTAAAACCTCTGCTACACACATCTACATGGTTATATATACTTCAATACATATAAATATGTATATACTTACACCTGCAAATCCCTGAAGGTGTAGGCAGAGGTGTATTAACACCCACGTTTCGCCAGCTCTCACGTAACGGGGCGAGCCTATTATTGCCGTCTAGCGGGTACTTTGTCATGGGTTGTCGGTTGTCGGATGAAGAACAAACTATAGGATATTTATAACTCCACTAAGATATATTCGATTCTATAAAAATATATGATTCCTTTACAACTTACATCCTTTCCCAGGATCCCATTTTAGCAGGGGTTTCTGTGGTGGGGTAAACTAAATTATCGACTCAATTTGTAACGGCTTGTAATGGAAATTAATGAACAGTAGCTGCTGCGCCGCGCCAGGCGCCATTAATACTGGTGAACACTGACATATTCATTACGAGAATTATGATGTTGGGGCTGCCGACTGAGCAGTGAGCAGGTACCCCACAGACCTCGGCTTTAATAGCATCTGCATATTGGTTTTGCTTTGGTTGACACTGAATAAACTCTTTGAAGAGAAACAAAATTTTGACGTGTCGTGTTTTTAAGTAACGGTAACCGCTTACCATTAGGAGGCTCTGAATCTCAAGTGTCGATTCGAGTTAGTGCGAATATGTTACGCTGTTACCATTGATATAATATTGTCACTAAAGTAACGTAAGGTTAATTCGTGTCTAACGTTATGTTTGACGTCTGTCAATGCAGTTTATCCCTCTACTGGTATATCTCAATAGTACCGCGCGGCCCGCGACGAGCGGCGGCAACTCGGGCGTCGGAGGTCGCAGAATGACCTCCGCCCCCCATGAGCGCGGGCCTGGGGGTGACGGGTAGGGTCGCCTGTCACCCTAGCAGAAGCAGGCCACGGCGGTGGCACGCATTGCGTGCCCCCCCATACCCGGGGGCGAGTTGGGGACTCCGTGGTCCCCACACCGGCAGAGGGCCATATTGAGAGATATGGCCCTGGGTCGGCCGGGGTGCGAGGGATATGGCTATGACAATCTCACCTCCGGCAACTGACGGCCCACAGAAGGCGTGCGTTTTAGTCGGTTCGAGTCCGACATAACCTCCTCCTCCGACTCCGGCGGGGGCGGTATCCGTGGGGATTTTTCGCACGATAAAAAAAAAAAAAAAAAAAAAAAAAGGTATATCTCAATAGTTACATTATAATTTTACTTTCAAATACCACTATGCAATATTAAGCAAGGACATATTGATAAAAAAATACCAATTACAAAAAAATATCCATCGTGTGTCACATAGCAGATCTTTAATAGTGGTATAATTAGTTTATTGACTTACTTATTTACCTACTTAATAGAGGACGCTCATTAGTTTAAACTACTCACTAAGGGTACATTACAAGGAAACCACATACTCTGAACATTAATTATTCTGTAATGCGATTAAACTAGTTACAGCCGAAACTACCGAATGCTCTGGCCCTTAGCATTTGCCCTCGGAGAAGCTCGCAATTAAATGTTAACATCGAAACATTACCAAATATCATAATATAGTCTGATTAGAAGGAGTTAGTGAACTAGTCTCACATCAATATTTAAGTAAACACCGCGTGAGGGTGACGTGACGTCATCACACGATGAAGCTGCCTTCTATATAAGCGGTATTAAACACCCTGGCACACATCGGTAGTCGTCAAATATATTTGTCGAACGCAAACATGACTTTATAAGGCCGTGTACACACTGTAACGTCGTAAAAACGAGTAATTACGGGTTTATTAACAGCAGAGCTCAAACTTGGTACGTACAATATAAATACAGTTTTAATGTATACTGAAAATGAACTGTATTTGCTCATAGATACAGCTTGATTTTCAATGCTGGTGATTAATTTAGTTCATAGCTGAGTAGATGAAGACGGTGAACCAATTGAAATCGTGTTACATGAGCGTCGTTTTTGCTACAGAAGTATGGTTTTGGTGAAGCATCAACAATCGCAGAAAATTATTGTGAAATAGTCCTTACTTATTCCATTTACATCATTCAGTCCTTACTCGTTATAGTCTAACACAAGATTGTTTAATGTACATTATCACCTAATAGATTTGCCAGATATTAAGATTTCTGACGACAACATGCATTCTCCAAGAAATCTGAGTCCGGGATATTATGATTGCTCTTCTCGAAGTTAAGACAACAACTCAGTTGTCTGTTCTGTACCACACAGACAAGCTAGATTTTGTCTCAACTTTCAGCAAGATTCATTCACAGTGCTCTGCAGCTCGCCCAAAATCTCTCTATAGATTCTAAAAACCATGAGCATCTGGTGTAAGGGTTTCAGGTGAGGTGTAAAATATTATCAGTTTTACTCGTGACGTTTCTGTGACATGTAGAAGACCATTATAACCCATTTTGCAGAATATGTTTGCTAAAAGTGCCAGGGGTAACAGCTTAGCGAATCGAATCGCTCGATTGTCATTTGTTGATAACGATTCCATCGAAAAGATCAAAGCGCCCAAGAAGCGATTTGATTGGATCCGGACCTGTGCTTCACCTAGGTTCTCCAACTGGTGAAGCACGGGGACTTGCAAGGTCCCGTGCTCCAACTGATGACGTGTTTGTTTAAAATGATTTTGGGTTCTCGAACTTGGACGATGTCTCATACATAACTGTAGCTACAGTACCTAGATATCTGCAGTGCCTGCCTGTAGTAGCGATTATTGTATAATATAGTTAGTTTAACAAGTGGTAGCCGAAGTTGCGCGTAGCTTGTTGTGTTTATTGCAACATTGCAAGTTCTAAGCTGATTTGCGTTAATTAATTTCATATTCGAGCTAAAGTTGGCGCTGCATCTTGGGAGTCCGACTACTGAGGATGCTCGGCGGAATAGTTTGTGGAGAGTAATAGTTTTGCTTGCGAATTATTGCCAATTTAGCTGCATACCTACAAGATTTCCAAGAGGGAACTGTCGTTTGTGATGATGAGTGTCATTAAAGGATTCGATTCCCAGGCCACGTAAAGAAACTATCAGTAAGACTTAGACAATACTTACCCGACTGATGGCAACAGGTTCACGTCTCATTAAATAGAACCGGAAACCGCTCCTTAAATGTCGATACTGATACAAATAAATCTCTGCCAATCGCTTCAGGAAAACGCAAGGGTGTAAAAATATATTTAAAAAAGAACCGTCTCAAATACAATTAATATTCGCGTTCGCATCGGCTCCGGCTCCGCCTGCCCTCCTGCGGAGGTAGGTGCAATTTAATTTAAACTTTTTAAGGAAAAGTATGACGAATATACTTCGTTACGTATGTCTGTGAGTTTGAAAAGAATTTTATTGAAGACGCTCAGCGATTTCGGAATTAAAATATAAGCAGCAAAAGGCATACTTTATTACTGCAAATATCGTTTAAAGACGAGAGATCAAAGTGTCTTCGCTCAAAATTGTTCCTAATCTTCAAATTCACATTCACATCACAATCTATCTAAATGGAAATATTTATGAGAGTAGAAAGTGACTGATGTGTAGGTACGTCAAGATCGCAGCAAATGTAAAGATGTAACCTCTGTCTCTATCTAAATACACTTAAACCCTAAGTCACTAGCGTGAATAAAGCTAATTTTGACTAGTACAACATTACATCCGACATAAGATTTGTTCAGAAGAAACCATACCTACCATACAATACGCACTTTTTATCAGAATGATGATGTTATTGTTGATCTCGGAGAACGACGTGTCACGGAATGTGACGTGGGTCCGTGAAGCCCGGGATGAATGCACGTGACGAATGTGCGTGACGCGGACGGCCCCGTGACGCCGGTCAGGTATCCTCCTTTGGTACTGATTGATGTGCACCCTCGCCGGTGTCACTGTCAGAGATTACCTCGATATTACGGGATCTTTAACGTCCTCACGAAGATGATAAGGCCGAGATAAACCATCTTAACATGTGCGCAAATCTTTCGACAAGTTAGATACATTTTGATGGGCAATTGTAGAATATATCAGTTTAAATAAAACATAACATAAACTCACGCCTATATCCCCGAAGGGGTAAGCAGAGGTGCTAGCACCCACATTTCGCCGTTTATGTTTAGGTCCCAATGTAATAGGTGGCGAGCCTATTGCCATTAACCGGGCACTTATAAACCTGCAATAAATACACACATAACTTCGAAAAGCATCGAAAAGTCATTGGTGTGTGCCATGGTAAAACCTGGGATCGAACCCGAGACCTCGTCTCAGCAGTCCATTACCCATAAGTTTAAATAACTAGATATTTTAGGTTTGGTTTAGATAGCTTTTTTACCTATATAGGACACGTCAATTTCACCTCGCCTGATTCTAAGCTAAAGACAAAGTCTCGGAAAAGAAGGTCACCATTACAGACACTCACCATCTTACAATGGTCCTCATCAGATGCTTTTTCACGCCCTGCTTAAAAGACCCGGAACTGTAGGAAGAGGGAAACAGTCTAGTAGTTTGGCGTATGAATCATAATAGGCTTGTGTCCACTAAGAATAAATCGGGTTGATGTATGTTCCTAGCGACTATTCTTGTTATAAAGATAGCAAAAAGCATAATAGTTTGGTATATAAAATAAGGATTACTTTTATTTTTATAAAATAAATTTAGAGAAATTAGACATTCAGTCACGTGACATCAAACACCAATCAGAGAGCGTGACGTCACGCCTTGCGCCCTGTGTTGACAACGTAGGTGATTTTTCGCCATGTAGGCCTAGACGAAAATTGGAAAACAGTTCTTTAAATTAATAAATTTATAACTGGAGTGAAGTCAAAACAATACCTATAAACTTAAATTATAATACATAAAATAATCTATAATACTAAGTCAAAGTAAAAAAAAAAAAACTAAGTTTTTAGTTATTTTTTACAGTTTTTAACTGTAAAATAACAAATTGTGATGATAACTTGAAAAAAAAAACGTTTTATACTAATATACTTACTGATATTTTGGCGTTTGGACTACTTTAGGCTACTTTGGGAATGAAAAACGGCGATATTAGGCCAAGCGTGGTTGGCAACACAACACTGCTTGCGTTTGCGTTATTGTTTTTGTTTACGATACGTAGTACGTACCAGTATAATATGAATCTATGCACTACACATGAACTTGTTTGGCAGTTTTGACACGGGGACACGGCGTGACGTAACAAAAGTCGCCATTACAGTTTGGAGTGTTTTTGACATAAATTCAAATCGACTTATTAAATCTCAAAATAAACCATGTAAATGATTGTTTTATATCAAAATAATATATTTTTGGGGTCATTTAGGTATAGAAGTATTGTATTAACCATTTTTTCAAATATAGGACACAAGCCTATTGAGATTGTAAATAATAATAACAGGTTTCAAATCGATTACCTGTATATAAGTTCATTTGTAATTTAAATAGTATACGAGGAACGACCTTGCTCGTACAATTAAACTTGTGAAACAAGCAATTTAGGTATTTGCATATCGCCATCCCATCATTCCCTTAAAATGGCCACAGGAAATTCTTTAAGTGAATCCATGGGACGCTGTTGAATAGGGTTTTTGTTATTTGGAAATTTGTTCTATTTTTCTTTCAAGTTATTTATATTTTTAAATTAATCACGTACCCGTAGTGGTTTACTAATGTTTGGCAAAAAACGTTTCCCCAAGTGTCACATTCCAAAGTATGTTTCCCAAATTTTCATTTGGCAAAAAAACATTTTGTCAAACGGCAGGATCCCACTCGTAGTACATACATTACCTTGATAAATCGAACATCTATAAATATTAAAATGTATCTATGAATAATTGTCTTTAAATATTAGGCATGCATTGAGATTAGTGAGAACAAAAAATCAACTGAAATTCACGGCATCAGAGCCTTGGTTGCTACAGTATATTTTAAGTACCGAGTGCCTTCCTGCCGGTTGTGAGAATGCTTGAATTTTGTTTTTCCTTTTTCTTTCTTCCAATTTTCCACCATAGACTTTCTATAGTCAATAAAACATCACTCAAACCACGCATTAAGCCACCCTGCAATTGGCGAATCCTTACGACTTAGGCGAAACGTGACTGAACAGTGGTCAGTTTGATTTTCGATGATCGAGGGGTACGCAAGATGAGTCAATCCTTATATATGTATACGATAGATATGTCTGTCGGTGGTCGTTGTCGTCAAGTGGTCGATGCGGGCGACGATTTGTGGTCGCAGGGATTAGCGCGCAAGACAACGTCGCCTGCCGACCAATCACCGGATTATAGGGGGCTTTGTATGAAAAAATGTTGGCTTTTGGTGTTAGCGCGGCTTTAGTGGACCGCGTCCCTTGTGATTGGGTGCTTATACTACCTAAACGCCCGGCATTGTGCGTGTGGAGGTATGAACAGGGTCGGCCGTTACTGCCGGCATTGTTGAATAAATGTTATAATTAAGAGGTGATTCCGGTTGATGAAAGGTGTTTAGGCTTACATAACTAGCATCAGATTGTAGAATGGAAATAATTAATCATGTTTTTAGTTTGATAAGTACGTATACACGCCTACAAGTAGTGGTATTTAGAGTATATGATATTTGTATGACACCGCGGCGTGATATTTATATGAAAAATAAAGAAACTGTTTCTTTATTTTTCATACAAATATCATCTTGAAAAGTATAGGTTACGTGCGGTGACGTGAGGGTTACCTGAATTCCGTCAAAATCCTTTGTTTGTTTTGCCAGAAAATAATGACGTAATCATTTTACAAATCAGTATAATTTTTCACACTCTGTTTACGACTACTTTTAATCGCATTTCACATTTTATAACTCTAAAAGCCTTGAACTATTTAAGTAGTTACGATAGAAGTACGTGTAAAAGGTCACAGCAGTCAAAATCAAAAGGAGCTGAATGAGTAAGAGTACCTACTCCAGATCCAGGCGTCCGATCCGAACTGAAAACGTCAGATACAACCGGGGACCGGGAACAATACCGGGATGACAATGTTGACATACAATGTAGAGCACCTCTCCAGCACGATAAAGAGCTGGAATGCTCTGCCTGCTCACATGTTTCCCTCTTCCTACAGTCCCGGGTCGTACAGTCCGTAGTAGTAGTAATGTGGTTAACATACATCTAGCTTATCTACCTCTGGATCAGTGTAAACAGTACTAAATGAAATGTGTCAGGTACTCAGGTAGCGCAGCAGTATTTGCTGATCGTAACCGGGACCCACAGCTTATCGTCATAATATAGCGGTGCAGTGCAGCGACACTGTGGACCGAAAGGATCATCGCGAGGATAAACATGGTCGCGACCCTGGTTTGAATTTATGACTGAAATTCCAAGCTATTGGCAAGTTTAGATTTGATAGAGACATTTAACATTCTAGATCAGTGGCGGGCAAACTATCTTAATGGGGGGCCAGAAAGTTTAAGAAATTTCAGAGGAGGGCCAGAACTAGAAGATAAATGCAGAGCGATGAAGACCACAGGATCCCACTAACGCGTCATTAACCTTGGAGATACCCGATTTCGAGGAGTGCGAGGTAGAAGCGGCTTTCAACCAGCTACTGTGACACCAAAATACTATATACTTGTGGACCGTCAAAATATCATCGCGGGCCATATACTATTCATGTCAAAGGACCATCAGCGGGCCGGAATAAATGCTTTCGCGGGGTGGAACTGGCCGCGGGCCGGTCTTTGCCCATCACTGTTCTAGATGCTCAAGCGTGCTTATCCCGACATTATTGTCTACTTTTTTTTAACGTATATAAATAAATCATCAGTTTGCTTCTGCGTTCACTTCTAAATTAACTTATAAAGGACATTCTTATTAGAAGTAGATATCGAAATTTTAATTTGAAACCTCCCCTCACACGAATATTGTGAGACCGCCGCGGATCCACCGTCCAAGTTTAATATCGCCCCTTGTTTACAGATTAGTGGGGCAGGTACACTAGGTACCAGGGGAGCAGGGCACCGAGCAGGTGCTCGTGTAGGGACTGAATAGCTTTATTGTCTGCTAATAAATGAATTTTAATTATGGGATATAATCAGGGGCGTGATGTGGAAGACTTTGTAGCGACGAGGTTATTGAATGTTCTGTTTGAATAGGTTTATTCAATTCATTAACCTGCGTTTGGTGAAAGTTCAAAACTTTAACAACAATGTTGGAACGATATTGTAATGTTAATAGAGTTTTCTTTTTGTAGTAAAATAATAATTAAGTCAAGGGCTTAGAGAATGCCCAGCAAAGTATCAGAACGTGGATCCTCTTAGCAATTGAATCCCACCTTCAAAAACTAAGGACTCGACGAATGGAAGAGTGGATTGTCCAGTAGAGCCGGTCCTTTTGTGTTACGAAGGCGTAGCTTGCCAGCAATAAAAGCGTGTTTACGAGAAAATAATTAGTAGGTGTTAGCTCCTTTATGTCGAAATAATGACAAACAACATTAACTTTCTCGCAACAATGGCGCAAATAACAAATTAAGCCGAACCTGGCATTCTCGTGCCCTTTTGTCGCGCGCCGCTGTGCCCTTATCAGTACTTTGTCCTAATTCTGCCGTGTTCGGAACTTATCGGCAACTTTCGGCAATTTTCGGAAGTTGACTCAATAGCCGTAATCAGTGATTGATTGGCGCCTATGTTTTTAATTACCGTATTTGAGGAATTCCTTAAATACGCCAACTGGCGGTGAGTTTGAAAATCATCCATCATTCTTTTGATTCCTGCAAGAGATTTTTTGTTTATTCCTGCAAGTTGCGGTAAACAAGAGTGATCTGATGGTCGTTAACAGAACTGCACCGTGCTTATGACCAAGGTGCCTGAGAACACCACCATCACAGACTATTTGAATTAGGTATTGAGGTAGGCTTTTGCCGCTATTTCTCACATTATTTGTTGGACTTGTCGTAGTTCCTAAAATGGAGGACGTAAAGACTCAACGCCGCTCAACACCAACAGATTAGGATACACAGATTACGATGTATGTTATTTAGTACAACAATCATTACACCGGAAACTACAATTTCCGCAGTAAACTTTAGTTTTTTCAGCATTGTAACTTGTAGCGCGTGACCGGGCGCCATGCCCGCGCTGCCATTAGAGCGGCACGGGTGGGCGCTCGGGCACGCGGCATGCGGCATGCCGAAAACATGCAAACTTTACGTTTTTCTTCTTATTACATTGCTTTGTTCTTGTATGGCAAAAAGTTATTATATTATACGGTTGTTAGCAAATTAATTCAATTCTATATTTTTCACAACCAGCGACATTGTTTTGTTTTCTTATTCGTTTATGAAATACTTTATTCAATCAACTTGTTAACATAAGCATCCTTAACGATTACACTGTTACAATACTACTACACTGCTACTATACTTGCCGATATTCCGCTGCCAATTGTTTGCCCAGGCTAGATGTGCCTTTGGAGACTATTACACGTTTTTGTTGAAGTTTGTCGTAACTTGACTCGTGTCTGGAATGAGTGTAAGGGAAGGGGTCTTGAAGGTTCTGTGTGTGTCTCACTTGTGTAGTCCGTTTGACTTGTAAGCAACTATATAGCTTAAGCCCGCGGCTTCACATGTGGGAAATAATTTATCGTCGAAAATGGCAATTTTTTCCAAAATAAATGTTGCTTTGTCTTTTTATAGGTAAGCTATCTCTGTGCCAAATTTTAACACGATCAGTTCAGCGGTTAGATGTAATAACCGACAAAATAAAAATATTGTAAATAATATTATGTAGCTTAGGGCTGTCGGTTAAGTTTTATTACCACCCGGCGCTTTTTTGTTGCCATAGATTAAAAAAGAAGATTACCTACTCAGTTATAAAACAGACAGTCATGGCTCAAACTTTTGTACTTTTATTGCTTCAACAATACAGTATCGCGGACAAAACCAGATTTATTTCATGGAATATAGCCTGACCTCGAAACGTATTGTATAAAAGCATAAAAATTCATTGTAACTCGCGGAATTATGTTCTTTTCACACAATTACTCCGTCAAAATCTCTATTATAGCATTATGCTTTGCGAGTAAACAGAAATTTGCAGTTGTCGTGACCTGTATCGATATGGAAATAAAGTTGAATATCGTTCGTTAGGGCTGTTAGTGGTGTTGTAGCTGTAAATGCAATATAGGCTCGGTGTAATGGTTCCCGGCAGACGCCATTACGGACAGTGACGTCACAGCGCTACCCCGCGAGCACGTGACGCACACAATCACGGCCGAGCACAGTTTGTGATTGTGATTTATACTTATACCTACAAAAAGTTTGCTTATCCGCTGTTTTCGTTCATAATTTAACTGAACTCCTGTTATGATTTTGTACCAAAACATGTTAGGTATGTAGGCAGCTTTTAAAAAAAATAGAATGTAACTTGTACATAATGTACATCCAAGTTATAAAATCTGTTCTTGTAACATTTTTCAAGCAAGGTGCCGATGTCACCTGATAAATTCACAGGGGGTTGGCAGTGGCAGTTACGCAAATTAAACTTTTTGTGCCGGCCTTTCACCAGTCACCACAGAGCAGGGGACACATGTTACAATAAACTACGGTGAATGACTGTAATAGTGCCGGGTGCGGCCCCGCGGCCCGCCTGGTGTGCAGTGCCACCTGGGGTGCCACTGATTCTTAATAAAATTATGTCATCTTAAGACTTTTTTCAAGATTTACATCTCTATGAGATATTTAGAACGTCATATTCTTAAAATAAATCACTGTTTGGAGACATTTTGTTTATTTTCTTTATGCTGTCAATTCAATTATTTTATTATTGTTTTCACGTATTTTGTTTTTTTTTTTCACTTAGGTATGTTCATTATTTTCTTTAATCGCGTGAATTTATTTTTATATTGATTTAGTATTCCTTTTAAGAAACATATTCGTAAGAAGTAAGGATTTATCAGAAGTCTATTCGGAACATTTACCAGTAATTTATGTTGTAGTCCTTGTGAATCGCACAAAACAATGGCGTTGGCACAGACCGTATTCATAGCTTTGTGTGAGCGCACAATCGCTGCCGCACTGTGAACTGGGAGTGATTGATTTAGATCTGCTGGAGGGATTCAACTCTTTATTTGATTGAGCTATTTTTTTAAAGTCACTCAATCTGATTGAGTAAAATCTTTGGAAAATAAGTACCTGTAAAAATTCTAAAAACGCAAGTATATTTTTTTGCAAATACCATTACCTACTATTACTTCAACTCAGTTCAAGTGAAGATATGTGTAATAAAATAGTTTTAAATAAAGCTACCTGAGCGCCCAGTGGCTGGTGGCTCCGCAGTAAGCTTACAGATTTACAATTTCAGTGTTTTATTCAACGTCTTGACGGGGGCGCGATGACTTCCACCTCTTGCACCATAATTGAAACTCTACAGATTTACTAATACGGTATATTTTCACTTGGAGGTAGGATCGCTCCCCTGTTACTCCCAAAGTACGTACGTGACCAGAAGTTCTAAGAAGCGTCCAATTCCCAGCGCCCTCTGTATCTCGAATAACATAAATTATTGTGAAAAACATCCGCGATTTATGAATTTAATTCTTAGATAATTGTGTGTCTCCGGAACTACTGCGCCGCAAGCGATAGCGCTCGCCGAGGAGATTAAGAAAATACGTTCTGTTTGAGTCTAAACGAAATGTCACAGGATATTTAACGTTCAACAAAATATGAGGGAAATTTAATAGAAATCTCGTGTAGTTAAGGGTTTTTTTTTGAAAAGTCCTCATAGTTTGTGTGTGGAGGGAGTGAGGTATGCTCAAATGGTGTTCTGTCACGCGGAAAAGGTGGCTGAGAGCTGATTATCGGAAATTTATGGTGCGTAACCGAGTGCGAGTATCGGAAAGGACACTTGAGGAATAAACCATTAACCAGTTCACAGTTAACGCGTATCTATTGGTATATTAAGTAAGAAGGTACTTTGTGGCAAAGAGATATCTATCCAGCAGTGGACTGCAATATGTATACAGATTCAGATTGAGATCTTCTTTAATATTTCTTTACTTGATATATTTTTTTAAATATTGGAATAGCGAAAATAATGATGAGGTCGTCAAACTGAGAGCCAGCATTGTAACCATGGTTTCCAAGACTCAGCTTTCAGCTTACCATCAGGCGATGTGAAGTCAAATTAACGTGTTCACACGTACACAACTCAATCTTAACAAATATTACGTGTTAATTTTACTATGGATCCTTTGAGAACAAGTATGGACATACGCTTATAAGTAAGAAAACATTAATATTATAATAATACTAACAAAAGTTGGTTCTTTGGTTCACAAAAATAGAACATAAAGCCGTTATAATGAATGAAAAAACGTATTACAAAACGCAGCCCTACAACTTGCCGATTTACAGGTTGTGCCCAAATCAGTGACACGTAGCTCGCGAGCACGGAGCGTGAGGGCGCGTGCGACTGAGCACACGCCGTATACACACCGCCGCGCCCCTCGCCCCGCGCCCGTCGCCCCCGCGACCCGCGCGCTATTATCAGGGCTGCCATTTATGTGAAGCTATTTTTATTTTCAATACAATAGAAGGTTAAATTTGTAGGATAAAGGGTTTGAGTGCAAAACGCTGAGGTCACGAGAATGCCAGTTATTAGTTGTGTCGGTCAACGGTAAGAGGCTTTTCTATTGTGTAATATTTTTCAGAGTGTATAGGAATACTGACCTAAATATGGTTGTTTATTGTAGTACTATAGTGGCAAATGAGCAATCGGCCGATAGTGAGCGGTTATACGGGTATTAGCAGTGTGATATTTCCAGGTTACTTTTATTTAATTTCAGTACCTACAGATATCGTTCCAAGCGTTGTGTTACAATCATGGTGTCCTTAGTTAATTGATTAGTAAGTAGGTACAGCATGTAAGTGTATAATGAAAAAAAAAAAAAGGTTTGATTGACACTACTCACTAAATCTTCTGCTACTAAGTAATAAGAAGACCGAAGTAAGATGAACTCATTACCGCTCGAGGCACAAGGCGATAAGTCGGACATTAGCCAAACATTTTAGTCGCAGCTTAAGTTACCGATCGTCTCCGTTCTGATAATGATCCCGATCCGTTGCTGTGGGCGAATGTTGCCATGGCTTATTTAATTAGTTGAGAGGCTTTGTAGCCTGCGGTGCGGCCATTATTCGATGTAATATAATAGTATTGTTGGGTTTTGGTGCAGTGATAGCTAGTCTGGAATTACGCCCGCCGGCGTTGGACGGCTCGGCTTGCATGTTTATTTGCATCAAGGGTAGTGAAGGAAAATATAGGGATGAACCTTTATAAACAGTTAGGAATTCGTAATATTCTAGCAGTTTTATGTATTCAGCCAATCCATACTATGCTTGCCCCCACTAAGTTGGATTCCTCCGATGAAAACGAATGTGTTGAACTCAATTAAAACAGCATTAGTACATTCTAATCAATTTTATTCAGTTTAGTTTTGTAAAATGTTAAAAATCGCGAGCGAATTTCTTTTCATGAATATTAGCCTAATAGTCCGTGGCCCAGTGTGCACTTTTCTCGGTCAGCATCCCAATCAGTTATACAACGAGGTAGGAACTATGACTAACACTACAACGACACTAAACTCATCTCCACGACCGCAGTTAATGATAAACTGTTTATGTTCCGACAACGTTTGCCCGTGTGTGCCTCCATTATAGCGAACTTTCATTGAATAACCGTCGAGTGAACAGCCGCAGACGGGCCCGGACGTCCCGGCCGGCCGCCGTCCGGCGCCGTCCGGGCATTATCTGTCCCCGGGCGGGCCGGCTTAATAGCCTCCTTAATAACTACCTAACGGGAGGAATGGAACCTCGTCAGACGATTGTGAGGGACGACTGCGTGTTTAGACTCGGTGATCAGTGGGGAATTGAGCGGGTTGATGAATGGGACGGCAATAAATGTAATTAGCCAGCTCTTTAATATGACGTCAAAAAGCTGTAACAGTGTTGCACTATTTTGAGAAATAAAGACTTTGACTTTGACTTTGACTAACAAAGATGTCAATGGATTCGAGTACATAAGAACTAGGTGCAGTAAAGTAAATAAAATGTATTGCAATATTTTTAGATACGGAATTCTGTGCTTTTGCATTAAAAAAATATTAATAAGAAATCTTTTAAAAACAGACTTTTCTTCAACATCAGACAGATATGATATAGCTCAGTCTCAGCCTCAGATGCATGAATCGAGTCCACAGTAGTTCTCGGAATACGGCAATAGGCTCACTCCCTGTTACGTGGGACCTAATTCAATAATTGGTGAAATGTGGGTGTTAATTCACCTCTGCCTAACCTTCCTTATTTATCCCCAAAGGCGTAATTATATTTATGTGATGTAATGATGTTTTCTTTAAAAAATCCGGTGTACATAAAACGAGAATATTAATTTTATGCAAGGTTTGTGCTGATTTTAATTTCATATACAGTTAGGTAGTTACACTATGTGGGAATTGTACCCGCTGCCTCTGACACAGCAGGCAACCGCTAAACCACCACACTATGAAGATCTTCATATACCTATCTACTTATTTATAGATCATATAGCCACTTTATCATTACAGTAGGAGTATGAATTAACAATCTCATACCGACAACACTTTATTCATAAACTTGTGATGTAGAAAGTAGGAGTAAATGTTGAAAACTGACTTGTAAACTATCAGCGCTCTCGAGAGCATCTCCAGACACGTCGAGTTAAACTTCGCCGGCGGCTGTGAGCACCCCGCGAGCCCGAGTAGGTAGCACTTAAAACGAAATAGTTCTATGAGGAAATACAATATTGGCAGGTTGAAGTTAGGGCTACATCACACTGGGCCGAAGATTTGCGGCATTTCATTTGCTTGATGGTGTACCCAGATGATGCCTAAACACAGGTTCGACCGCTCAAGTTCATTATGTTGGGCTATATCTTGGTCAGTTGAGAACTTTTTTGATCTAGCAGGAATAAGTGTAGGTACTTTATCCGCATATAGAAGCAACACGGGAAAGCCGCCATACCTGTTTGGGACTCACACTCACTAAAAATTGTACTGTGTCCCATACTCTACGCTCTCTCTACTCTCTTTGATATTACTTTAAGGTCCACTTAGCAGCCATTGTGAACTATTCCGACTAAAACCAAACCTTTTAAACCCTTCAGACATTTGCGAATAAGGAACTTTTAGCTGTAAATAGGTACATGCCGAGATTGCCGAGTAATTTAGAAACTGTACAATCTCTATATTTTTACCGCATACAGTCTGCCTGGTGAGAACTAACCCTTATTTTGCTATCGAGGTGCGACGTAGGAAATGAAGTTACATTTCGTTTCTTTGTGACACCTCTATTTGGTATTACGTGAACCACTTCATGTTGGTAGACGTTTGGGGAAATGGCTTAGCACTATTGAAAACTAGCAGAAGCAGTCACAACAGAGTTTTATTTAATTTTTATTTATAATATTTCCTGAGGCATATATTTTCTACATTTTCAAGTGTAGGCTGTGTAGGTATTATATTTTTTCATGAACTTTGGTTAAAGTGAACAAAGTGTCTTTCAATTTCAATAGAGACTATAAGAAAAGTGCCAATGGACGCATTCTTAACTTATATGTGTTAGCAAATTAAGTTAAATTTAAATTACTTAATAGCCTAAGGTCCAGATTGTAATTGTATTAGTAACCGTTTAATAACGGGTACACTCTAGGTACATCATAATGAAAAAAAAATTAACTTTGGCAATTATAATTGCAAAACTTGTTGCTAGGCTTTCCAAATAAGATGAAGTGCTGTGTTAAACATCATGCGTCTATAGAGTGAATGGAACTAATATTCTTTTCAATCTAGCTAGCAGGAGGTTATTAAAATGGATTTGTAACAAGAATCATACTTGATATACTTGATATACTTTCGTTCCTTAATTAACTCCTAACGTCTTTTACTAGATAATGGTTCAATAAAAAAAATGCTGGGCGATGCGGCTCATTCTTAGGAAAGGAATGTCTCTAACATTTACAAAAACTTTTGAATAAGTTCTATGCAATATTCATCAAAGGGTGAGAAAATAGGGATAAATGAACACACATAGATCAATACAATTTGCACCCGGCGCGGCGTCTGCCCCCGCCATATTGGATTTGCGAGTACCTATCCTAATTAGGCGATAGGTGCATGTCTCTCCTAGCCAGTGCGATGTACACCCTGTACTACTCGTAATTACTACAGTAATTACATACTTATTATCTACTATTCCACTAGTACTCTGTACATACCTACAATCAATTAACACCCACATTTCACCAATCATTGTATTAGGTCCCACGTAATAGGGGTGAGCCTATTGCCGTTTTCCGGGCACTATTGTTGGCTCGAGCCATGGCTGAGTCTGGGCTGTATAATGTATATATCTGTTTGATGTTAAACATGTATATTATGTATTCTTGTGTAAATACAATCTAAGCTTACTTTTCAAAGCTAAGAGCCTCTTTGCCTTTGACCAGGCTAATTTAAAACACTACTCGCAAAGTCTCAGGTAGCCGGTTCACGGACAAGCGGAACAGTAATTGCAAACGTGATACAAATGTAAAGTAGAGAGATATACCGTGTATCACAGGTATTCGCGAATTAATATAACCCGTGAATAACAGTCAGCAGTGGAATCCTATAGATTACTCCCACATTGGTGTTTCTGCCGCATCAATACATTCTAACACCTTGATTAATTTAGATTATTTCAAAAAGTGATGGTATTTCATAAGGGGGAATGAAATACAGTTACTGGGGCTTTCATATTTAATAAATGATTATAGGGACATTGAAATACAGTTACTGGGGCAAGCTTTCAATAGATGATTATAAGTTTTTGTATTCAACACTGCTTTAATCAATCTGTAACGAAGTGTGTAACGATTATTATAATTAAATAGGCATTTACACTTAAACCGCACTTTTGACACAAATAAAATAACATTATTGTCACATTACAAATGTCTCGATTGGTTGACTTTATATGCAAAACAACACGACCACTATTATTGATACTGACTTTGCCACAATAATGCCAGGATATTGTGTTTCATTCCTATGAATCTGTAACAGTATCTAAATCTTATTTACATTCCATATTCTAAAAATCACAACATCGGCAAAATATTTGCGGATACAAGTCTCTGGCGGTTCGAACGGCATTGCAGATTTTAGAACAATCGCTATTCGCTATAAAGCAAACATCCCGCCAACGCGGACAGCTCCTCCGCTCCTCGGTACAAGTCGACGAGACAGCGGTACTTAATATCGCGCTTTTTGCGCACATTCCGCAAAACGGTGCGGTTCCATTGTCGCACGACACTCGTGACGCCGCGCGCCGCTCCGCCGACCGCAGACCGGTGCGGAGTACCTCAGACGTATTGTATTGACAGACCTTATTGTACGCTCAGCTATTTGTTGGCTATAGATGTGATTGTGGAAGTACTTTAGAATAAATGTATTTTGTTATGAGGGCAAATGGAATGGCTTTTAAAAGTACTGCCATTGCTTGTGGATATTAAAATAGGAACTGGAGTAAGCTTTCGTGATTGGAGTGTCAATCGCTTAAAAAGTTTCTTCATTTTGAAATGTTTGCTTTAGATTTTATAAGATCGTTTGTTCCTTTCAAACAAATTACCCATTACGTATAATTAATGATAATGACACAAAGTCTTTATAAGTTTTAGGTAACACAATATTCTTTGGAGGGTTAAGTGATAGGTACCAAAATCTATCACACTTAAGGCGTCTAATCTATCAAAAGAGGTATGGCAATAAGTAAAGATTACATTAACCTGCCGGTACTTCACCACGAGATACTTACTGCGCTGGATCAATGTCGAGAGGTATTAAAACTTCAAAAATATTCAGTGGGGTGGCTTTGGTGAATATCAAAATGATTTGAGGTAAAGATCACGTGCAAAGTTACCAAAGGCTTAACCCGCGGCTTAGCCGCACAGATATTGAGGCGGCTTAGAGTTTATACGAGTATAGAGTGATTTGTGAGAACGAATATAAATTCTTTAGAATCTTTAAAATATACTGCACGGTGTTTGAAGTTACTGCTTTATTTTCCTGTATTTTATACATGTACTAGCTTTTGCCCGCGGCTCCGCCCGCGTGGACGTCGGTTATCGCGACCAAACATAGCATATGTCCTTTCTCAAGGTCTAACCTACCTCTATACCAAATTTCATCAAAATCGGTTCAGCGGTTTAGTCGTAAAAGTGAGACAGACAGACAGACAGACAGACAGACAGACAGACAGAGTTACTTTCGCATTTATAATATTAGTAGGGATTACTAAACTCTTCAAGTACTTTGAGTTTTGTGTGCAAAGATTAACAGCAATGAGTTATGAACACGGGAGCCATAAAACATAGCACATCTTGGAACAGTTAGATTGTACAGATATTACACTAATTAAATTGAGACCACACCTCCTCCTCTATCCTCCTATATTTGTAACAAAAAGCAAATTTGGGTATAACTATCTATAGAAAGAGAAGGTGCCATGAATTCTACTATTGGGTTGAGTGTTCTAAATTAGTTGAATTTAATTCCACCGGTAGAGCCACGCTCATTTCACGAGATCACACGGTGTATGTGACACGTAGTTAGGGATAGGCGTTGAATGAACGAACAGTTTATTTAGACTGTTTATTTCTCATAAACGGTAAACTAGTTTATAGTATACAGATAAACTGGTTTACTCATGAACGACATTCATTTTGTGCACTGTGAGTGCGAACGAGACCGGTTGACGCGAAGCGCAAAGCGACGATAAGCGCGCCTTCCGAGTTAACACGAACTAACCCGAAGGATTACGAAGTACGTAGTACCGAGGACACAGACAACCTGTGAATGCATAGTTCGAGGCGTACCTACTTCGTAATACTTCGTTCTTGTCACACTTGATAGATTTTATGACTACCTATCTCTCTCTTCCGATCGGCACGTGCTAAGGAAAAGGACAATCTTCATTTGCGGTCTGGACGTATAGTTTTAAACTCTATTGCCATAGTAATAGAATATGCATCTGTTTTATTCGTATACAAAAATGTTTAGCATTTCATTTGTTTACATTACATTATTTTTTTAGTTTTCAAATAATAATAACAAAAAAAAAAGTATAATGCATAATACATGATTGTACAATTTCAATTATTTCAAATCAACAAAAAAAAAAAGAAACAAAAAGAAAAAAGGGAAAGATCGCGGGTTCGAGTCTCCTGCCCGAGTATTGATTTCGCTTTTTCCAATTTAAAATAATTTGTTTAGTTTAGCATACTAAATGCATTAAAATTATCTCAAAAAGAAAAAAGTTTCTAAATTCATGTATTTATGTAATCATATAGTTATTATTATTTATTAGTTAGCCTGCCAGTCCTAAGCCTGGAAAAAGTATGAAGAAAACTTCATTTTAAATAATAGTCGTTGTTCGATTAGCACGTAGTCATCAATTCAATCAAGTTCATCGAAACTAGTTCAAGGAAATTGGTCGAAAATTCAGCAGTTTATTCTATAGTCATCAATTCAATGTCATGAAGTCGCAGTAAACTAGTCGAAAAAAAAATCGTTTTATGCACTAGTTTATTGTCGACGATAATCGGTCTAGTTTCGTTTACTAAAAAAGCGTCAACGACCCATTCCTACACGTAGTAGGCACATAATTCCAGCAACATATTGAACACTGACATACTAGCAATTGAACTAGCTTATATTATCTCGGCTTTGAAACTACGGTTCGTAAAGTTAAATAAATCATGGATATCGAGCAGGGTATAGGCAATTTAGGTTTTCTATTCCATTACCATCAGGGTCTTTCTTTGTTGCTTTATTGACGTTATATAGGGTTGCCAGAGTACACTTCTTATTTCCACAAGTCACAGAATGAAAGAATCAATTTCGTTTATTCAGTTTAGCCACAGAGAACACATATGAACGTCAAAATTTCAAAGATTTTAAGACTCAACCCACATGAGCAATACATCAGGGTCGCCAACAATCACAAATATATCCAGAAATGTAATAAAAAGTTTTGTGATACAATGGACACCGACAGATGTTTATTTGTGTCACTTTTCTCTTTTAGCTTCGAAATCCCTATGGAAAGTAGGTACTTCACATGGGCTTACCGTGAAGTAGCTACATCAGAATTGAACCGGTTAAAATCACACGATGTTCTGTCACCGGAACCGATTACTGGGGTTTGGATACCTATGAAGATTGTACTATTGCTAGATTAACAAAGCGCAATTATGTAAAAAGAGTCAACCATCAGCAAAAATTAATGATCTCAGGTTAGTTAATCTATCTAAGAATGTTGTAACTGGTTTTCACTTCGTCGTCTTTGATCTATCATTCGAATCACGAATCATTTCCTTCTTGCTAAAATTAGTATTTCTAGATTAGTACTCAGTCAAGCTACTTATGTGCTACGTATAGTGCAAAAACTTTTCGTATTGATCTGCTAGGGGTTTAAAAATATATTATTTTGGCAACATCCAACGTTCGTAATCTTTATTTTCATACATAAATCTTTACCTTATACGCACTTGAATCAAATTCGCCTGAGGACATTTCAAATTCTGTTTGTGAATGTTTTATAAAAGTTATGTAATCGGCTTATACTGTCAGTAAAGGCCTTACTCTAAATTGATCGAAACATAAGCAGTACTTGGGCAGGCTAGCCCTGTCCCTGTCCCCGGGGGGTATAACTCAATAGTCATTGTTAATACACCTCGGCGCGTCGGGCTCTCTACAGTCGTGAATCTGTGTGTACATTGAAATTTACTCCGCGATTTGAATACCAACTAGTTTAGTCTGGTGACACACCACTTGTTTGCCATAACTTTAAAATATAATAATATATATCTGTGTTAACGTCGCAAATTGCCTTGCTTGAGGATCTACCCGATCTTGAAGCTATAGAGGCAATCTAGTTAGGGATTGCTGGTATAGGTATTGTAGTAAGATAAAAATCTAGATAAGGTTTTATTGTTGAATGAAATTTTGAAGAATTTAGAATGCTAATTATTAAAATCGATTAAGATCGGAAAAGCGAATAAGCTCAGGTGGGACTCGAACCCGTCGAACCGTCGCCCTAAGACGGATGTGTAGGAAAATTTGGATAGCTTCAGGTGTGGCTCGGTGGCTCAGTGGTCGGTGCATTCCTCTTGTAACGGAAAGATCGCAGGATCGAGTCCCGCCTGACCTGAAAGTTTTATTAAGCATCGTCTGGCTTTATCTATTTTAATAGGTACACTATAGTGTCACGATTACAGTATCATTAGGTACTTTGTAACCTAGATAATTATGTCAGTAAACTCTACTCTTGCCTTTTTGAAGTTGGTTGAATAAGTCAATAACTTACATCAAAAAGGGATTTTCCCAATATGGCGTGTATTCCCTTTTGTATAATGAGATCTTCGGGACGAATCGCGTAATTCTTTCTTCAATCGAAAAAAGGCACTGATTAATGACCCATCTGCATGTTCAACCGCTCTGATACCCGGATAAAGGAAATAACCGCGAAATGATGATAAATGGAAACAGTCGGAGGGGACCAATATTTGAATATCACGAAATAATTAGGTGCCTATACGCTTCCTACGTCATAAATATCCGATATCCCAATTCAGTGCTACAAGTCCGACACGTGCCTAGAGCGGTGTGGCACTGCCGGGTGTGGGTGTGTGGGTGGGAACTTCGGGAAGCGGTCCCACTCCTCGTGTCGGAGCTATTGTGATTCCTCACGCGCGCGGCGTCGCCTGCTCCTTGGCCTAATTCTATTGAGCTGGTAACACATTTATTTGCATTAGCTTTATAGCATTTTGATCACTGGGGGATGAACGGAATTGCGATAAGGACGAATGCTTGTATTTGGGCGAGCAAGTGTAATCTCGTTTTCACCGTTGTCGCGTTATATTTCATTGGTGGACACCAACTGTCTTGTGAAAGTCACTTAAATTGTTTATTTAGAGGAAATGAGAATTTTCAGTAAAGATTCTTTAACCTAATATGCGGGATTGCTTTAGAAACGTGCTTATTTGTTAGAAAAACTGTGACGTCAATAGGATACTTTAGAATTCTCCTAAAATCTTAACAATACTGCAAAAAATCTGAAAATAAGGAACTCTGCCTGCCTCTTAGAGAATAAAGGGTGAAGGGTTTAAAATACTAAGCTCACTTGTAGACGCCATTATATTAGCAACAACTAGCACAGTAGACTAAGAACGAAGCACTTAATCCCTTTAAGTTCTGTGAGTGAACTGTAATCGTCGAAAGGCTTCGCGACACGCGGCGGGATCTTCGTAACCAAGTGTCGGCAACCTGTAACGTACCTGCCGAACTATTATTGAAATATGTAAGATTTCCTCGGAGGCTTTCGTTGCTTGGAGACTGGGACGTAAATCGATCAAAAAGTATTCGAATTCGAGCATTTTTTGCGTATATGCCGTATTTTTTATCGTGAATAAGAACGCGGTATTGTGGTGTATGTGTATTGTAAATGATTGTAATTTGAGAGTCGTTAGTGACGTATTGTCGATCTTACAAACATGTAAACCGGTGTTGGTTCCAAGGGATGACCTTTTGCCTATATTGTCCTATTGTGTGAAGCTCAAGATATTGTTAAGTGGATAATAATCTACACATTATTGAAATGTCGTCTAGAAACAGCACTATTATAATAGTGTTCTGGTGGTGCTAATAATTAAAAAAAAAAGTAGGGTGAGATTGGCGGCGACAGTTCTTTAAAGCCCCAAGTGCTTATAAGAATAGCTTCCCTTCGAGCATATACCTACCTACTGTGTGCTTGGTTGCCATGCCATTTTAGTACAGAATAGTTTCATGGACAAACTTTTGTTTATAATGGATATTTAAAAAAAGATAAACTCGCGTATGTACTTATAGGAAAGATAAAAGGTCATACAGTTACGAATTCCAGTAATATTTCTGCAGTTCGATTCATACTTCAACCATAGAATCAATGAAGCATGTTGCTAGTATTATAAACCTTTTGTACTCCGTGTCTATACCTAACCTTTCTTTGGATACTACCCAGCGTCCTGCAGGTCAACCAATGTGAAGCTACAGAACTACTATCGATCTACTCCTAGACAATTAGCTACGAGCTCCATCTTCAGCGTCCAAATAAGTCTTTATTTGTTGCTCTCATTCAAACTCATTTAACTACAATCAATCGTTTTACGAACGTATCTTAAATCGCAAACTTACTTCGAATTGCTTCGTGTTTTTTAACGAGTTGAAAGTTATAAGGGCGGCAGGCGATGCAGAGCGGCAAGGGTCCCGAGTCTCTAACAAATAAAAGTAGAAAAGCGAATACTTTTGTCAAAGTTTAAAGAACATTTGGCGCGGCGCTGTCCCCGGGCGGGGCCGGGCTAATTAATATTTACGTTGTATGACAACTGGACTTATATATTTAACTAGCTGTTGCCCGCGGCTCCGCCCGCGTGGAATTCGGATTCCGTACAAACTTTTCTTTCGTGCTAAAATTGCCTCGGATACCATCCCCGTCAGCCATCAGGAGTGCCATGTGGAATTCGGACCCACTAAACAGCATGCCGTCGCGAGTCTTCAGTTGCTGGAGTGTAAAATTGCCTAGGGCATTTTCCGCACCCCCCGGCTGACCCTGGGCCATCTACAATTTTAAGATGGCCCTCTCAGAAGTGGGAAGCACGATGTCCCATCGAATTCCGAAAAGGGAGGAGACGGGCGTGAAGGGATGACAGGCGGCCGGACCTATAATCCTCACGTCCGCGCTCGGTGACCAGCCCTTCCCTTTCCTGCTCTCTACTGGGCCTCCTCGTAGTCAGAGGGACATGTGGGAAGCCTTTGAGCAGCCCTCTATAGAGCTGCTCCCGTTGCTGTATGTATTTGCCGTAGGCGGTAGCGCCTCCCCTGGGTGAGGGGCGTTAATGCCTCCGTTACCCAGGATGCATCACATGGAGGTTCCAATCCCGCATTCGGATCCCGTTACCGTTGCATCTTGTGTTCAGCTGACCTTCCCTGTCTTCGCTCGTGAAATACTTCGAACACCCGTGGTTGCACCCTTTTAGCCCATGCCCGTAATAATAATTAGTTTTCAAATAATGTATAGTAATTTACCGGATTTATTGACATTATAATTTCGTAATATCTTTTGAATAGAACGTCCGATTTCAATAATTCAAAAAGTAATCAACAGGTATTGAAACAATCTTAAATACCAAACGATTTATTTAGATAAGAATTAATATAAAGGTATAGATTCCGTGGTCTGACTTTGATCGGCATTTCGGCTTGAATTTATATCGTCGCGCGTTACTTTCATACTGCAATAGATTCTAAAATATTCATTATAATTATACAGTGTACAGGGCAATTTTGATCTACATTAAATGTACAATGTATCTAACGTATTTAGTCAGATAAGGCTTAACACTATATTGTTAAAAATAGCTTCGAAAATGACACATATTTTTTTTATAATTTGTAAAAGATAAAAATGGTTATTGTGAGCTACCCTTATTAGATAGTCATATGCTGTCGCGGACTTTTATGTAGACCTTTTTAAGTTATACATTTCTACAGTACATTATTTTGTTCTATCTTCAATAGTTTTCGCAGCGTACGCGATGTAAGGAATTTTTTAGGTCATTTTTTTTACACCTTGGGTTACATTATTGAAGTTTTATCCAGGATCCCTATTTTTTTGAAAATTAATTATAGCCTATGTTAGTCAGTGATAGTGCAGCTTTCTAATGGTAAAAGAATTTTTGAAATCGGTTCAGTAGTTCTTGAGTTTACTCGAATACAAAAATACAAATCTAATATTAGTAAAGAATGTATGGAAATCTGCCCGATTTATTGACATTTATGCTCACTGCTCCGCTCCCTTTAGTAGTAGCGTGATGTTATATAGCCTATGTTACTCCCAGATAGTGTAGCTTTCTATAGGTGAAAGAATTATTGAAATCGGTCCAGTAGTTTCGGAGCCTATTCGTTACAAACAAAAAAACAAACAAACAAACAAACAAACAAACAAACAAACAAATCTTTCCTCTTTATAATATTAGTTATAAGTTATTATTTAATGAAGAAGAGAAAAAGTCGGCGTAACTTCTGCTATAAGCTTCCCTACAGAAAGTTTTACGGACTTAAGGCTCCGAATCAGATCAGCATCGAAAAATCGGTATTTTCGAAACCGTTTTTCTTCTTAACTATAAAATCTACAGATCTGGAATTCACATGCCTGCATACTACAGGATATACAGAGTAACTTCACCTTTTCATAAATTAAATAAAAAAGGAGGAAATAGTTTAAAAGAGGCTCTGAACATCACTCTACTCTTTCTTATGAAACCAAATATTTTCTACAATATATATCCAAATAATCTAAAATTTCACATATATCTTAAATAACACGACGATTACAAACTAAGAAGGTCACGTCATGCTAACGTGACCTTCTTAGTTTGTAATCGTCCCCTATAAAGTTATCTATTAAAATTAGTTTTACTGATTTTTACGGCTGAAAAACAAGCGAATGACCTTGAGCATTTGTATGGTGAAAGTCATTCGCGTATGTAATCACCTTAAACAACGTTTGTACATAAGGGGCTAAGGTTACTTACTTATACATTTTTACACAAAATATTTAAGTGCTTTGGTATTTGGTGTAGTTTCTGACTAAATTTATCTGTATACGCATTGGCAGCTGCTACAAGAATCACTACATTTTATTTAGCATCTACTTTGATTATGAACCTGCTGAAGTAAATGAAATACTTCAGTCAGGTGTGGTACTATCGCGTATCGTGGTCAGAATTCACATTTAGGTACGTTTAATGTGTGGTCGTATCGTAACGCAACAGGTACGACTTGTGTGTGACATAACAATGAGGCAATTAAATGTACGACCACGGTTTTCCAATCACCAGATTACAATGTATGGTTTTACAAATGTAAAAAGTTTTCAGATTTGTGGAGTAATTAATCTTGATGATTTGCTTTTACTACGGCGGAGGGTTATGATTTTTTACAGGCTATGTTTGTATGTAGGCTCATCTGTTCTTTCATAGCTCCTTAACTACTTATAAGAACAGACAAAGAGGTACCTCTTTCTTTCTTTCGTATCTGATGGTGGACGCGTTTGACAGTTCTTTGAAGGGAACTGAGAATTAAAAACTTGCAAAAAAATTAAGTTCTCTAGAGGTTCCTTTAGAGGTCCTCTATCGATGTACGCAAATCTTACTATACGATGACAATGTGGAAATCATCAAAATTACATTACAATTAAAACGACCCTTACACTAAACATATATGAACCTATAACTATAACAAATACCTAAATAAACACAAAACTTTGTATACAGTAAATTCCTAATAAATTATGATATCTGGATAATTAATTATACAATCTGAATCCTAATGATGTAGTTGAGTGAATGATGGACGATCGGTAGCCGCGAGCAAACTGCTGCGGCCAGTGGTGGCCAGCTGTTTGCCAGTTAGTTGTTCAACAAAAACTTTGCCGATGAGTTATCGCTGCAACACCGCGGCCGCGGCAAAAACTGCGCGCGCGGCAAACTTGCTTGTTAACAGTTTACCTCCAGTTGAAATTAATTGACGTTGCACAAACTTTTTGTATCAGAACATTTTCGAGCTTTATATTGTTGTTTGTATTTGTACTCAATAATGGATGAACTTGGTTAAATGTTATGAAGTCTATTAGTGTTTGCCTGCGGTTTCGTTGGTGCTAATATGATTTCGTACACCAGGCCGGATTTTGAAATTAATTTAAGCTTCATCATCATCATGGAGACGTATTTTCCTGATTACATCCGAGTAGCCTCAGGGTCCTAGCCGTTCTTCCTTCTCCACTTCGCACGATCTTGGGCGTCCATGGTAGTGAGACAATTTGCACGCATGTCACCCTCCACGACGTCAAGCCAGGACTTCTTAGCCCTATCCCTTCTACCTGGACCCGGTGGGGGTGCCATTGCCAGGCATTTAAGCCTATACGTTATTTTATTGTAAACCTAAAAATTTGCTAAGCCACTTTTGTCATTGACTGTACACATAGGTACATTTCCAGTCAATGCACACGCCAGACTTTTCAATCTCCGCGAAACACTAACAGTGATCACTTATTGGATGGTTCCGTGCAGTGCAGTCAGCGGGGGCGTTCGATCCCGGGTTCGTTTCCTGGCGCCGGCCCCGCCTGCACTGCGGAAGTTTTCACTGCGCCCGGCTTATTTGTTTGTTTGCTAACCCTACTCGACTTTTTGAAAGCTGACCGGAGAGTTCACTGTTTTATTTTGTTGTTTGTACGTTTATACGCTGTGTTTACTTTATTTTGTAGAATCCATCAGTTGCAAAGCGCGACATGTTTTCGGAGGGTAGGCTGACAATCTAAGCCTTTGAGGCTTTTAACTGTAAAACCAGTTAATTTGTACTGGAACTGTTCATGTTTTAGATATAAATAAATTATTAGTAATTACTATGACAGGGAAGTCGTTAGTTAGACCTTTTGCTACTGGAATCTAAGATAACTAAAGTTACATAAATTATGGATTTTGAAAAAAAAAAAGACATTGTTTCTGAATAATAATTTCTAGGTGATTGGATCACGCTTTTCCCTGCTCAAATAGCTTAGCTCGATAGGGGGGAGGTGCCCCATTTAGTACCCATTCATACATCCAAAGTTTGCATCTTGAAGCCCAGGGTCTGCTCCTCCTTTTATCGGTTTGTTTTGACTCTAATGAGAGCGACTACCTTTTGACCTCAGAATTCCGAGAGCAAAGCCTAGCACTAGGACCTTGTCAGTCATTCAGCAGGTATAACAGTTTGCAGGTCAGCTTGACTTGAGCTCCAAAGATCCATGTACACCCCATACTTGACAGTGTGAATGCAGAGAATACTGTGCTGAGTAATGTCTGTGTTGTTGCAGAGTGGAGCGTGCGGTTGTCGGGGCGGCGCCGCTCCTCGCAGCAGACGCCCGCCGCGCTCCTGGCGCACTTCGACACCACCGTGTTGCAGGTAAGCCCCCTCATCACTACTAATTCTTACACCATCTAAGTAGCAGATAACCACACGGACCACTGGATAGGAAGCAGTTACTGCAGCCTATGGACGAGTGCAACACCAAGAGCTTCACATTACGGTGTCGATATCCTTTAAAAGTCTTCTAATGACCTTGAAGAACTTGATATTGTAGTCGCTTAAGAAAATCACAGCAGGAAGTTCATTCCACAGCTTGAGTATGCGCGGAATGAAGTTCCTTTCACAACGCACTATGTGCACCGTTTTCGATGTGATGATGAACTTCTCCCAGAATATAAAATCATGAGAAAGTGCGCCGTGATTTGGCTAAACTTATTTTCTGTTTATCATGTCATTGGTTCTTATAATGTGATTGCTCATAATTGACTCCACTGTCGCCTAAGGGCTCCTCATTGCGCGTCTACCAGTCTCAATGCGACTAAAAAAACAAGACGAAGTTAGAATATTCAATGTTTAAAACAATCACTCGAATTCATTTTACTACAATCGAAACTACTATTACGCTATCAAATAAAGCGGCCTATTCAAGATCTGTTTTACGAGGACCCATGCCCAAAAGGTCCGTTTTGGAAATTTCCTAAATTAAATGAGTGTGAGGTCATCCATGTCGGTCGCATGTCGTCTAATGTAAAAGTCCCCGTGGGCAAGTATTAACCGTTCGCGGTGGTGGCGAGTTTATCTCTTCCGCGTAATTTGGCGGGAGCCCTGTGCCCTGTGCCCCGTGCCCCGTGCTCCGTGCCCTACCACGGTACAAAGGGGTTGGCAGAAGGGGGCAGTTCTTTCGAGACAGCGCGTTTTATTGTTCAACACATTAATAGGAAAGTTGTGAAGTAATTGTATTTTCCGTTATTAAGTTACATTAATTTACAATTCAATAGTGAAGGGCCAGGCGGTATTTGTAGTAAAAAGAATGGGACGGGAGGATGTTTTTGAATATGAAGGAAACTCCGATGACGAATTAGACTACGATGAGACTGCGACTAGATTACGACTACACTATGATTAGACTACGACTAAACTACGATTAGGTCACGACTAGACTACCACAAGACTACGAGTTCAATGCGAAATCCAAATGGCACCTGCCGAAACATTCATTTGTATTAACACTCCTATTCATTTTTTGTATTAAATTCCGATGTCATCACGTATACCGTTTTAAATCGATACTGTAAAAATTCGAGTGTGGAACTCACTGATTTATCCGCCCTCAATACACCGTGGCTGAGCGATACCATCATAACGCCCTATAATTTCCCTCAAACGCTAAATCGTTTTCAATTCACTTTCTGAATCCTTATCGTACTAAATAACAGTGCTCAGGAATCCATTTGGAAACGCAAAGGTAAAGAATGAAGTCAGTAGTTGGCGATATCGGGTACTTCATCAGAGGAGTAGGCAATAGAAATTAATAGTGGGGGAGGGGGTGAGCCCGCGGCCGCCGCTCGCGTAGTCCACTCACGTGGCGCAGAGAAAACTTTATGAGCTCCTTAAAAGATTCCATTACTGGAGCAAAATGTGTGCTGTATTGTTTCGTAACTCAGGGGTAATTTACTGACTCGTATTTATGACATTTGCGGCATGATGGAGATAGATACAGGCTATAGTTACTGGCTATAATAGTTAAATCATTGTTAATCTGAGATTGTCAAGGTGAATTAAATTTGCCTTGAGATTACAGCAAGCCTGCCTGAATGCCTTCCTTAGGTACCTATTGACACAAAGTAGCTCGGGCCTGCAAGGAATGATCGGAATGGCCGTTTCAGATTCAGCAGACTGTAAACTGGAGACTGAAAACTTGGCAGATATGGATATCTGAAGTTCGAATTTCAGCGGTCATTATATTTCGAAAGATTCCTTAATAGCATTTTGACTACAAAGTTCTCTAGCATTTTTCTTAGCTATTTTCAGTCAGAACTTGTCACAGTCTCCCGAATATTATACTCGTACGGATTGAGCATTAAACTCTTCAGACAAAACATTCTTTTGAAATTCTTGGCAAACTGCAAATTGAACTAAAATCTTATTACATTAGGATTCGATCTTCCTACCAACGTTGAATAGAATACCCTTGAAGTGAAATTGATGAAAACTATAGAATAGGTACACGATGTGTGTTGGAGTCGCATTGTTCCGCGCCGATAGCTCCATGGGGGCAGCCCGGGGCAGGCGGCCACTGTAGAGTGTCGTTCCGATGAGACGACTGTCTTATATTTTCTGGAAGATTTTTTTGAAATACACGAGAGGAAGGCTTCGGCTGGCACGCGCCATTTGTTGCTTGAAGTGATTCCCATTTATGTCATAGAAATTTCTTAGAAGTGACTAAAGTTTGTATTTTAGAACCTTAGACCCGCTTGTTGTTTTTGATGGGTATTTCGGTTTTTTCGGGACTGACCTCCCAACCATGATAGAAATCGATGCGCCAGAGCCTCGTCAGTTGTTTATTCATGTTTTAAATAAAATCTAGAAAGATCTATTATAAAGTTTATATCTATGCTAATTCTGATTCCGAGTTTAAGGAGCATTGTAATTGGTAGCAATGTTTTAAGTCCACAAGTAGCTTACCGACGTACCTAATCGGATCTGTGGGTCTTCTAGTGCGCTAATGGTATACAATGGCTCAGATTTCTAAGGAAGCTGAAACATTGGTTGAGCTGTTCACAGTTCATTCATATGCGGATTTCAAACACAGTACCTGCATTAGGAATATTGTCTGCACTGCTGTAGTATTTGGTAGAATTCGATGTAGTTCAAGTGTGTTTACTGATTTATTAGAATATCAAGTTTCGCGAGTCTATTCACTTTGGGATTCGATTGGTTCAACACTGGTCCTTTAGCGAAGATAATGGCATCCTGATGAGTTGAGTGCAAGTGTAGCTAGCCTGGAACACCTGGAATTATAGAATATTTTAAATAATAAAATAGTGTAAAATTCAGATAATAGAATCTACATTTTGGATACTAATTATATGAATGAATATAAATTCTGTTCTGACGATAATAATATCGTCAGAACAAAAAGAAAGTTGTCCGTATAATGTATTTTACAAAGGCATCATTTTCAAAGTTATTTAATAAAATAAAATATAATGTTCCCTGACCCCTTCGTTCAAAACAAACTGAGAGCCTCAAAGTGAGTGTTTCAAAATAATTACTAAAATATACTTCAAAGGGTACGTACTCATTCAAATCGGTTCGTGTTCGTCCGGAAATGGACCCATTATAATTGAATCTTCGTTATTACATTTTTTGATTGGCGTGTAATGAATTCGGCCCACTCAATTTGAACTTGCGCGCACCAATTAGTGGTCCGTATGTTTCCCAAAAAAGGTCAGGGTAGGCTCACTAAATCAGTATAGGGTGCGATCGTAACGGCCGCAGATGACCTGGCCCTCCCATCCGCCATTTCAACGAAGAATGGAAAAACTGTCGCCCCCTCCGCTCGCACTGATTCGAATACAATTCCTTCGCCGGGAAGGAATATTGTTGGGACTACAAGTATTGGAATAAAATGTTATTGTTATTGGAGGCCTGTTGTAATGGCCGTCGTCGCTGTCAAAATATTAAGGCCGAGGGAACTTTGACCGGGTTGGTTTGAACTCGAACACACATACAGAACAGATACAAATACTCGTATATTGTAATTTTGAAAAACAGTTCATAAGGTTTTAGCCAAAATCCATACTAATATTATAAATGTGAAAGTAACTCTGTCTGTCTGTCTTTCTGTCTGTTTGTCGATCTGTCTGTCTGTTACGCTTTCACGCCTAAACCACTGAACATATTTTGATTTAACTTGGTACAGAGATAGATTAGACCTTGGGAAAGGACATAGGCTATGTATGGTCGCGATAACCGACATCCATGTGGGCCCCAGGCAGCACATTTCTATCTGTAACGTATTTCTTTTTAACTGTTTAAAAAAAGGGAAGGTTCTCAATTCATCAAAGTTGGAACGTGGAATAATTATTATATCGCTATTAGGTATTTGTGTACCAGGTTCTTAAAATGCGAAGTAAGAAATTTTAATGAAAGCACTCTGCTTCGTGACAAATTACATAATGTACTTGTCATTGAACCCATATACGTACTACCCTATAAGGATGTTTATTTATTTCGTATCGTAGTCATTGAATAACTAATTGAAAATATTGTCGCCCTGAATGTTTCAAGTGTTTGGACGATATAATTGATAGCATGTTTTTCAAGTCTTTATGACGATTGATGAAATAGGTAAATGTAACTATTGTATGTTATTTCGTTATTATTTTGTATTTAGTGGTTATTCTCTAATATTATAATCTAACTATTTGATTATGGACTTCTGTTACAATTTTTACAGAACAATACAGTTAATCAGGTAGTAGGTAGGACTGGAATGGCTGGAATTACCCTAATTCCAGCCATTCCAGTGGTGGTCAAACTGGTGAAGTGCACAATATTTTTTCCCTTTTTGAGCTCCTACTCTAGTGTACGTTCAACTTTGTAAATCGGTAGTGACAGAAAAATTCAAATTTGTACCGACTGGTGCAAAGCGCCTGAAACGATTCTGTTCACGATGAGCATTTTCACTAAAAGGCTTAAGTGTGTCATCGCTCGTTTTAGAGCTGTGACCACCCTTCTCGGAGCCTCTTACACACAATGATGAATTTTTGAGAAAACGAATCAGTTCACCAATAATAATATGAATTGGAATAGCTCGAGGCACTTGTGTTGTAACAAATTGTAAGCAATACCGGCGCGAAACGAAACAAGATTCACTTTCACGACAAATTGAAACACTATGTCACCCGATATTGAATTCAATCGCCTTGAGGCGAGGGGCGACACTCCTGCCGAGCGATGACATAGCTCGGGACATGTATCTTAGACTTAAAATGTGCTCATAATGTGCTCTATACGCGCAGTACCTACACGTTTCTTAAGTACTTTTGAGGATAGCACGGGGTGCTACCGCGGTGGACGAACTCAAATTCACCAAGCATAGTTTATTACAAAACAATCCGCGCGGGCCAGGTTTAGGTCCAAGATATTATGTGCCCCGAGGTATACTGTGTTTTTTGTTGATTTTGCTTTTTGCTGAATGCTGTTACATAAAAGATGCTTAGGTATTTTCTTGCAATAGAAATACGAAAATCGATTTAGGTTTATCGAAGCAAATCTAGTTTTGGTAGAAGGACCTGCAAATACCTTTGAAAATGCTAAATAATAAGTGGAAATAATTACAGTATTCTGTTATTCTCAGAATTTATTTATCTGTCAGAAATATTTCCAACATACGGTAATATTTCTGACAAAAATGTACTAAATATATATGGTTATAATAGAGCTTCAAGAAGGGGATTAAAAGGTTTTTCCAAGATCGGCAGCGCATGTGTGACTCCTCTGGTTTTGCACACGTCATACATCCATAGGGCACGGTAACCACTTTGCATCAAGTGGGTCGTTTGCTCGTCTGCCTATGGTATAAAGAATCACTTTAATAATTCACCAATAGGCTTCAGTAAAACGTGGAGTACGAGGGATATTACAACAGCTTGCTTCGTAATAAAAATTCAATGGATTCCAAATGTCATTGAACTTGACATGAGCAAAAGTGCCAAGGTTCTCGAACTGCCGAATTAATCTAGACCGTATTTTAAACAATAATAGAGATGATAATGCCTTGCACTGATAATATTTTAACAACTAATTGTAGGTAATCCAGAAATTTGAATGAACGGATTGTTATTCCAAAGTTGCGACACTTGCGACACTCGGGACAGTGTAGCGACATTCGGGACAGTGGCGAGTGGCGACACTCGGGAAGTCGAGACAGTCGCGACCATCGGTGATAAATTCAAATAGTTTAGTCTTTATTTTGACACCCGATCCATTATTTTATTTATTCTCATAGTTAGTGAGCGTACACATAGATCTAATAGCTGGACTATGTTCATGCACTTCTTCTCATAAATAAGGACATTATTACCACAGGTTACCTAATTGCTATTACATAATTGTTTGACATGATGCCCCCAGCCACGTTCTATCACTGCTCGCCATAGGCAGGTAGTTGGTAGTACATCCTAACACCTTGCGACCTGAAACGGTGTGCACTGTGTGTTATGAAAGGAACTTGGGGTTCTTCAAGAACGGCATTGGAAGGTTTCTTCAGGGTCGGCAGTACGAGTGTAACACCCCTGGTGTTGCATACGTCCATAGGTCGCGGTTGCCACTTTTCATCAGGTGGGCCGTGTGCTTATCTGCCATCTAAGTGGTATAAAGAAACATAGTGCCGCGTTGACACCCTAACTAAACGTAGCTTATGTCTAACATAGGCTCTAGAATGCTTACTGTACTCAAGTAAGAGCTCTTCATCCAATAATATTTAACCATTTTCCTTATATCTAAATCATCTTAATATTATAATGCCTACAGCACCAGATGCTCTCACAATTTGCATATCGGAGATGTCTGCGCCATGTTTGTGGACTCAGCGGATTGACAACGAGGAATACCGCAACGTGCTTATCTAAATATTTGCCGGCACGTGCTTGTTCTTATTTGATTCAATCTGGGGAGCTCCCTGATGATATCAGTAGATTTCCTTGTTTATCTCATAGCTGTATACCCAATAAATAGCTGTATGATATGTGAAGGATAGTTTTCATGAACTTTTATTTTCAACCGTGTAATGTTCGATACATCATACCGACTGAACGTAGACGCTACTGTCTGCGTCAATGACGACGTATCCGTTTCGCTTGCTTTCGTCGTGATGTCCACATTGGTTCAATTGCATTCGTTCGTTAGCCATCATTTGCTTTTCACTGGTGTACTCAGCTTAAAACAAACTTTATGGCTTTCATCAGACAATGTCTTTAAACAGATGAAGATTCTAGTCTTTAAGTTAGTTCATGTATTAACGCAGTCAGCTCTTCCTCTAACCACGGGAATCTCTTGCGCAGATTCGCGACTGGGTGTCGGTGGAGGTGGACATGCTGCGCACGCAGGCGGTCGCCGTGGGCGACGTCGACGACATCCTGCTGCAGCTCGACAAGCAGAAAGTGAGTACATTTATATATCTAGTCATACACTGTACGCCTACCACGAAACGTACATTCGAAGTTGCGAACCGAACATTCAAAGAAATTCATTGGCACTTAAATACTTCATCTTTCGTTCGTGATCACTGTGATCAGTGGGGGTCGGAAGTTTCGGATGTACATTTCATGGTAGTCCTCAGATCCTGTAGCGGTGTTGTTACGCATGTCAAATGTGACAAATTGTATTCCAAAGGACAACATTCACTCTCCATACAAATCTGGGCTAGTTTTGAAAGTGCCGGCCAAAGGAAAAAAATACGATATTCCGTTAGAACTCGTTCTTACTAACATTTTTTATTATGGCGTCAAAGTTGAGAGACCACTTCCAACGGTTTTATTAGAGTTTAAAAATCTTAAAATATACACTTTTTATGATACGAACTATTGAAAATAAATGAAAAATATTGCTATACATTGGAAGAATAGTTAATAAAAGCAATAAAAATAAACCCTGTACTTTATATTGTTGTTTTTCGTCCATTTATTGAGATCCAAAGTTGAAAGTGCCGGTCAGAGAAAACAAATATGATATTCCGCTAGAGCTTGTCCTTATTAGCACTTATTATTACTATGTCAAAGCTGAGAGACCACTGCCCTCAGTTTTATTGGTGTTCAAAAATCTTAGAAACATATAATTTTTATGATATTATATATTGAAAATGAATGAAAAATATTGTTCTATATTGGAAGAATAGTTGTTTAACGCAATAAAAAATAAATCCCATACTGCATATCGCTGTTTTTCGTTAGTTAGGTCCAAAAATTGAAAGTGAAGCCAAAGAAAAATAATATGATATTCCGTTAGAGCTTGTCTTCATTGACATTTTTACTATAGCATCATAGCTGAGGGAATACTGCTCTCGGTTTTATTTGAGTTCAAAAATCTCGGAAACGTATATTTTAAATAAAATAAATAATTGAAAAGGAATAATAAATTATGTTGTATTATATTGGAAGAATAGTTGATAAAAGCAATAAAGCAATAAAAATAAGCAATTAAAAATAAAATACACGAGCAATAACACTGTTTCATTGCACTCAACCCTGTTTGTTTTATCTATGATAATGTATATATAATGTTGACGAACCTGGACATGACGTGATTGCTATCGTCCACGAATCTACCTTATGGCATTGCCATTAGTGCCTTGTAACTGTGGAATATGATCAACACATTTACTAAGTTCAATAATTGGAAATGCACCTTTAACCAATATAAATCAATATTTCTCATTCATTTTCAATAATACGTTTAAAAAAATGTATTATATCCAAGATTTTTGAACTCATAAAAAAAAACCAAGGGAAGTTGTCCTTCAGCTTTGACACCATAATAAAAATGCAAACGCGTACAAGCTCTAGCGGAATATCACATTTGTTTTCTTTGACTGGCACTTTCAATTTTTAACCTAGATAAATGGATGAAAAACAACGATATGTAATATGCGGTTTATTTTTTATTACTTATATGAACTACTCTTCCAATATAGAACAATATTTTTAATTCATTTTCAATAGTTCGTATCATAAAAAATGTATGTTTTCAAGATTTTCGAATATAAATAAAACTGAGGGAAGTGGTCCCTCAGCTTTGACGCCATAATAAAAAATGCTAATAAGGAAAAATTCTAGCGGATTTTATTTTCTTTAATCGACACTTTTAATTTTAGCCGTAAATAAATGGACGAAAAACAACAATATGCAGTATGGGGTTTATTTTTTATTGCTTTTATTAACTATTCTTCCAATGTATAACAATATTTTTCATTTATTTTGAATAGTTCGTATCATAAAAAGTGTATATTTTTAAGATTTTTAAACTCTAATAAAACCATTGGAAGTGGTCCCTCAACTTCGACGCACTAATAAAAAATGTTAGTAAGAACAAGCTCTAACCGAATATTGTATTTTTTTTCTTTGGCCGGCAAAATAAAAATTAGCCCAATCTGAAAGATGTCCTTTGAAAATGTGTGTTCCGAATTTGGAATTGTGTTCTTAATTTGAAATTGTGTGGCGAATGTTATGAATAGGTGATAATTGCGGCCTTCTCATTTCACAATCAATATTTGACTATGAGTTGTATGATGTTTTACAAATAGTGAGGTGAAATATCCTCTACAAAGTGTTCAAATATGTGTACCAAGCATACAGCTCCAGTCACGTACCCAACATTTGCAATATTTCGGTCCTGGGTGTAGTATCCTAGGATCGAAATTATATAGTTGTTTTTTGAAGTTTCGGAGGACTCATGCATCGCGAGAGAGTAACCGCTTACTCTTCGTTTTATAACGGGTTTTATAGCCTCTAAACCACTTCGTAGGTAGTTTATTAATTTGGTTTACAATAAAATACTTACGTCCAAGTACATATTCAACATAAAAGCCAGCGATTAAAGTAACAACCGATATGCAGTTCACGAACACTTACATCGCAATGTGTGTGTGTGTTTAATCACCCAAGTATGCAATAACGCGCGCCGTAGCGCGTACACTCACTTATTTTAAACATAACATAGATCGTTCCGCGAGCATTAGACAAAAGATTAAATTTATTACCGCCCAACTTCCCTGCTAAATGAATATAAACTTTATTTAATTTGTGTTAGAGTTTGTTTCCGGTTGGGTCTGTGAGGACTCCCAGTGGCGTTAAGTCGCGTCCTCCACCGACATACTGGGTTAAGGCGTAGTGTAGAAGCGCGGTTACTTCCTACAATATTTTGGCTTTTTAACTCTGTTTTATAGAGGTATTTAATTTTGAAGTTTTGATACGTTATTTCTTTGAAAAATGTACAAAGTAGAAAATAAAAAGTTAATTACTAATTACTTAAATAAAAAGTTATAATTTTAATCAAATTTTTTGATTCATATAAATATTTCAATATTATATGCCTGAATCCATATCTGTGATTTTATAAAACCTACTACTAACATAGTCCGTAAGTGCCTGTTAACTAACAAAAATATGGAAAATTGGTCCGAAATAAATTATTATTATTATTAAATCAAAACTTTCTCGTTACTCTGGGTAGAGTTTTTGTTTAGGTTCTTGAAAGTTTGGGTACTTTATATCAAATATGTACAAGGTGCTCAAACTATACAGACTAGGTATAAACCTTTGTGAATGCCGTAAGGCGAAACCGGTTAGGTAAAAAAAAAATTGTGGAAAAGTACATACAACTCATACAAGTGCTTTATTCAATGTGTTTACAGACTAGGTATAAATTACAGAGATATATAAACCCGTATACTTTCAATCAGCAACGTTTCAATCGTATTGGTTGGGGTGGGTCCGTGCGAGTGCGATATTATTAGTCCTGGCCTCGTGGCCTCCTGGCGAGGCAGCGAGGCGCTCGTTAGTATTCCACCGGTGTGCGCGCCGCCTTACCCGCGATCCGCGATTATCCTCCGATGCCGGCCGCACCGTGGTCCTATAGCGACGAACACTTTATTGGGATTATTTTCAATGTTTTTTGTGTTTTATGTTTAATCGTTACTCCTTCGAAGGCTCTCGAGGTTCACCGAATTGTACGCTTTCGGTAGGTATGAGCCAGGTTTATTGGGTGATATATTATATTATAGCGAGCATTTTATATGTATCTATCATAGTCATTCTTAAGAAGTATAATAGTTATTTGTTATACAAGAGTGCAAAGTTGCTTTTTAACCGCGTGCTCAGTTTTGATGACCGAGCAAGCGAAAGATTCTAAATTTGAATCACGAGCGCAGCGAGTGATTCATAAATTAGAATCTTGAGCGTTAGCGAGGGAATCAAAAGAGCACAAGGTGAAAAATCTTTGCACTCGAGTGCAACACGTAACTTTTCATCCCACCTCAGCGAGGAAATAATGAAATGCTTCTCCTTCCTAGCGTTAATTCCCAGTCGCATCCGAAGCTTTCACCTCGGAGTCCGGGGTCCGCTTTACCAGTCTTAACTGCGGATTTGGCTGGACCTCGATATTTCCGTGAAGCGACTGTCATCTGACCTCCACAACTCAATGGTGACATTAGGCGATATCGAAGCATTGCAGCTAGACCGTTGTTGTTGAACTTTTTAGGGCTCCAACTACCCGTAACGACTGCCATAGATGTTCGTATGGCATCCGTGACCGACGGCTTAACGTGCTCTCCAAGGCACGACCAGACCAATGCAAATACCCATTTTCATGCATGCAAAAAATATTTGCACTGAGCGGGGATCGAACCCGTGCCTCGGTTATATAATATGTGTATTAATACTAATAATAAAATACAAAAAAATAAAAATTCAACAACAATGTTCAACAATATGACGTGAAAAAAATTGATGCGCGCAAAGCAAATTTGAAAAAAAAAGTACACCAAGGAGGTTCCGAGTCTGAGTTTTTCATAAATTAAAAAAAAGTTGTATGATAAATTCGGCACCATTGAGGTAGAAGTAAATAGGTTTAATGATGTTTTGAGTTCACAAACCTAGTACGCACGATGTTCTAAATTCAAATTTACTTTATCTTCTAGAGGATAAAAACGACTTTTACGCTCAGTTATCGAAGAGCAAAAATACTCTTTCCGAGATGGTGGGATGAAAAATTATATACTCGCTTGTATATTGCCAAAGCGGCAAGCAAAGGTGTTTTATAGGAATGTTCGGTGTAAGGTACGAGCCTTTTGCTTCCTTACAAGTTAGTTAATTTTGGTAGTTACCTACTTAAAAGTTAGTAATCGATATCTAAACTTCGTGATAATCACAAATTATTATTAACCTGTCCCTGTAATCAAACCGTTTTGGGTCTGTTTTGCGTGTCTTATGATCTACTAGCCTACGAGATCTACTACACTGTAGTCAGTACATCACTGGCCCATAAGTATCGTACAAGACACAAATACTATGATATGAGAGCCCACATATTTTTCTTCGCCTTAAGTGAATCTGCGCAGAATACATCGATAGGCACTAAACTTGTGTGTTATGCTATTAATATTAAGCTAAGTGAGGAGTGAGCGAGGAGCCTTTTTGTTCATTTCACCCTTTCAACTTGTTCATGTGTATTTGAACAAATTATTGTATAAAATAAATGGATAAGTTAGTTTCTTGCGTATTTACTTTCTGTAGGGTGAGCACGAACAACTATCGTATTCGTATCGTCAACGTAACGATAGCACGGAGCATTGCGATTGGCCGCCTGCCTGGAGCCTGCCAATCGCAATGCTCCGTGCTATCGTTACGTTCACGATACGATTACGATAGTTGTTCGTGCTCACCCCACTGTTCAGTATACTTAACAACGAAAGCAGTAAAAGTGAGCCTTCCTCGAGTGTCTGAGATGTATCTTTCTAAAAAAAAAAAAAAATTATTATTCTACCCCTTCTGCTAATTTTTGAAATTTTTGTGTTGGAAGTGGTTACTTTACATAATAGTATTATTTCTGCGATTCGAACCCGCAGCCTTTCAAACGCAAGTCATAGAGTTTAAACACTAGGGCACCGCCACTAAAACTAGAGATTACGTGCCATTCCCAAGGTTTATCCTAGGAAAAGGAATTTAAATAGTTGGCTTACATTATAAATATTACAGTACAAACATTTCCTTCAAGGAAAAATAAATAATTTCGTAAACAATTTTTTCGTCTACTTAATTGCCAGCTAGAAAAGAGCACGGCAATTAAAATTCATAAAGACTTTCCAATTACCATCCTATACAATGTTTGTATAATAACTAGAAACATTATATCAATAAACAAAGAGTTGTACAGTGTACTGGACACGCAGGTATTAAATAATAAATATATTGAACATTTAGTAACTTGGAAATTGTGTTACACTCCGCGCCATCTAGTGAAAATAGACTGAACTATGGAGTACAGTAGACGGCTGAATAGGTAAAACAATGTTGATGCTTATCTGAGGAATGAAAAAGATTTAAGAAAGCTTTGTAGGTAAAATTTTTCAGAAGAACTGTATTGTAAGTGGGTAAAAAAGGCATTTTGTGAATGGTTAGCGTTATAGACATGTAATTAGTCTTTAACCTATGGAACCGCATGTCACGGACAGGAAGCTAACCCTTTGGTTATCGTTGGCTTAGATTTTTAACACCTTATGGAAACCTTTAAATGGTCAGACTAAATACCTACTTGTCATTTAGTGGTTTAGCATTTTGAAAGTCAGTGATACTTAAGTTGAAATCGAAAATGCATAGAAGTAAATTTCAAAGCTATATCGAGGGAGTTATTTGCCACAGTAATCATTTCCTAAGCAATATTAGACTCCTGTATCACCTTTGCGACTAACTCTGAAACTAACCCGATCTCAGAATCGAACCCAGACTTTCCGCTTCTCTAACCCTAAACTATACTTATAGAAACAATTCAGCGTACCTAACTAAAGAAGGTATTGAGAATACTCGTTAATACTTTCAGTTACTAAAATATAAAAAGATAAAATAATTATAATATAAGTAAGGTTGCAAACAAACATACGAAACGGCTAGACGCTCCCAGTCTTACTTCTGAAGTGCCAATATCGATATGCGTATTTAAATATCGCTCCTCCACACATGTAATACAGCCGTCACGGCTAATGTGTCCCCGGGGGCCGGCAGGGACGTATTCGTAGAGGGCGCGTGAGGGAGAGCCCCCGCAGCCCATGTCGGGGTATTCTGGACACGTTTTGTAATCAATGGATATTTGTAGATTTTGATGTAACCAGGCCTATATGTGATATAGAGACGTGCCCCTTCTGGCCGTCATGGGAAATGTAACGCCTTTTCTGTGATATTTTTTGTAACTTTGTATCATATTGTCTGAATTTCCACATTGAGATAAAACTATTATATTTCTCGACGTTTTAATGACTTTTTAAAAGACAATTTATTAAAAGTATCTATATTCATTAACAAACCCATTCGTAAAATGGGTCATTCATCAACTCGCTAATCCGAAACTCGCTAGCGGGTCGCGAGTTGGCAATTTTCGATTTCAAGAAATCACGCAACTGATTTGTAGGTTAGTGCTTAGTGCACATCGTGGTCTATGCGTGTTTACAATACCAAAGGTATTATATTCATATTGTGGTTTTGTGAAGTGACGTCACAGTGCCACAGTTCACACTTGACCTTAACCTGTCAAACGTCACATCACTTATGTAGTCACAAGGGCACCTACCCTTGGAGCTGGTATCTGACAATAATGTTATTAGTGCTATAGGTAGTTAGTTTTCCATTTTACCATCGATTTGAGATTGCTTATTTAGTTATATCATTTTAGGTAGATCAGACACGTCATAGTAAATTAGTAAAATTTTCCAAAACGTGCCAAAATATTTGGATGATATACCTACCTGGCCTCAGCCAGATATATCATCTTGAATTGAACTCATTCAATTGAGTGATTGCGGATTCAAAGCCCGTCCATTTCAATATCAACGTTAACTTAACCCTTTCCTAATAGGTACGTACAATTTTAGCTGTAAGCTCAGCTGGGGTAATACCTAGTTACTTTTGTTTCACAAAATGACGAGCATCAGTGTTTATTTTGGACTTCGAACTGTTAAACGTCAAATTATCTGAAAAATTACCAGAATCTTAAATTAGGACCAGAATCTGAATCACGAAAACAGCATTGTAGCAAAAATAACGACAATCGTGCTATTGGGTACGTCGCTGAGCTGTGACTGCCGAAATCATCTCCCCTTGCTCATGTTTTTGTAAACAATACGCATGCGCACAGAAATAGTGTTGGGAAGGTATCGATACGCTAATATTTTTAGATATTCACGCTTGTTGGATGTTGGAGGGTAAACACAGATTTTTAACCTATAAAATTTTATCGTAATTATGTATTAGACCTATGCCTGCTCCGTGACTCGGAGAGCACGCTAAACCGTCGGTCCCGGTGTATGGCAACATCTATGACAGTCGTTACGGGTAGTTTTTTATTTTTTTGAGCCCTAAAAAGTACGACTAGTCTAATTACAGAACTTCGATATCGTCAATCGGTTGTGGAGACAGATGGCAGTCGCTTCACGGAAAATAGGTATTGAAGTTCAGCCGCATCTTAATTAGACTGACAAACCAATCCCAACCAATTTGAGACAAAGGCTAAGAGAATGATGATATGTGTTAGACTCATGCAACCATACATAATGATGTAAGCAGTTTGATGACATGGAACGTGACCACAGTAACGTCTCCAATTGCTTACAACACTCCTCAAAAACAAGAGCAAGCCTCAAAGAGTAGAAAGTAACAACTAACATTACTCAGTTTTTTATGATAGGAAGTGGAAATACAAAGACTCGAAAATGAAGTGCCCTAAAAATAGTGTTGTAACGAGGATTGAAAAGAACATGTTAAGGTGGTTTGGGCACATAGAGCGAATGAGTACTGAGCGAATGACACACCGAGTATGTTAGGCAGTAGGCACAGCTGGGGTCGCCCGCGCAGAATATACTCTGACTGAATTAATCACGTAAGTAGGAAAGCAGATTGTTGTCTCTGTCTGCTAAAAGTGCGCAAGGCGCTTAAACGAGTTTTCGCCTTAAAGTTTTTTTCATCGATAACAAAATTATCGACAAGTCCTTTATCGATATACACCCCATCCCGAGCCCCTCCATCCCCACCCCACGCTACCGGCAGGTGTGTCGCGAGGGGGCGCGTTGCCTAGCAACCCGTCAGCCGGCAAGCCGCACGTGGTCCGGGTGAGCGCGTAGTACGCCAGTGCCAGTCTGGCCGCGCCGCCACACGCGGTGGACGTGTCTTGCGACGATGTTTTACTTTCAGGATTTTGGTAGTATATTTCTTTTAATTAATGAAATTGCGTTTTACATATTTATATTAACCTTGCAAAGACAAAAACAGATATTAATGATAATAATAATGGTGACTCTCTTTTTCCAGCCTCTACCTTTAGCTTACCATCAGGCGGGGTGAAGTCAAATTGACGTGTCAAAAAGCGCATTTTTATACTGCATTACGGTACAATTAGGATTTTCCATCTAAATACCAAATCATTATTTTTCATCCGAATTTGAACCTAGGAACTAGGAACTCTGCGTCCATTCCCTAGTACTTTCCACCGACAATTATGTATTTGGTTAATTTTGGCTTTTCAATATCATCAAGTCAAATCATTGAGACTGAATTTCACTAAATGACAAGAACCGTGATTAATTCAAACTATTCTGATCCAACTTGAGTTTTAAACCTGACTGGGGAAATACCTCTATCTAATAAAAAATCACAGCTAAGTTAGTTCGTAAGAACCCCTTGGGGGATAGGATAGGGGCGTAAGGTGCGAGGTGACAGTTATGGGGTTACAAGTTTTTATAGGCACCGGTAAGCGCTTTGTAGGACGCATGGTGGTTACTTTTTCACGCTACTAAGGTAATATAATAAACAAGTTCACGGACCACTGATGGTAAGATATCGTAGTTTTCATTGGCTCCTTCGCCGTGGATCAGTAGTACAACCGGTAGTACAAATGATACATTATTGTATCACTAGTACTACCAGTAGTACTAGTGTCCCTCTAGTACTACCAGTAGTACTAGTGACCCCCTTCGGATCAGTAGTACTACTGAGTAGTGCAACTGGTAGTACAAATGATACATTATTGTATCACTAGTACTACCAGTAGTACTAGTGACCCCTCCGGATCAGTTGTACTACTGGTTGTACTAATCAGTAGTAGGTACTACTGATCCACAGCAGATCCCTTTAGACTTAGACAAGTGGCGATCTGATCGTAAAATAGAATAGATTAATCAATGTATGGGATTGAGATAATACATGTCGCTCTCATATATTTATGATTGTATGTACGTTTCGTACTGAACGACTTATTAGCAATGTATAGCCCGCGCCACGTATCTTGGACCTAAATCGTAAGACATAAGAGGCTCTGGTGTCCGCGGATTGCTTTGTAATAGTCTATGCTTGGTGAATTTGAGTTCATCTATCGCAGTAGCATCCCGTGCTATCCACAAAAGACACCCAAGAAATATGTACTGCGCGTATAGGGCACATTTTGAGCACATTTTAGGTCCAAGATACGTGGCGCAGGTTATACCTACCTATATGCAGGTAAAGACGCGAGTATACATTAGTTTTCCTTTTCATGTTTTCTTTGATCCTTTTTTATCTGACTGTACTTTAGCATGCGCGCGAGATGACGACGAAAAAATAATTCGAAATCAAAAATTGCCAACTCGCGCGCGCTCGCGAATTTCACGATCGCGAGATGGTGAATGACTCATTTAAACACGTCTGTCTAGCTCTTCGAGGTTATAAAGGTAAAATAAACAGCTAAAATCATTGGCTAAAATGAATTACCTATAAAAGAAATTAACAACAAAGTAATTAATTATCGTATTCATAAAAAGTGTATAAAGCCGACCATTTTTAAACATGGCGGTTGTAAACAGCGCGGTATTGGTCGGTCGGCTCTTAAAGAATTCTAATTAATTACTCCTCTGCTGATTACCGTTATTAGGAGAATACGATCATTATCGAGTTACTGCCTACAGCTATTTATATTTATAACAAGAATTAAATAGACTTTTGGAATGTTGGGTTCCGTACTCATACTAATATTGTAAATGCGAAAGTAACTCTGTCTGTCTGTCTGTTACGCTTTCACGCCTAAACCACTGAACCGATCATGATAAAATTTGGTACAGAGATAGATTAGACCTTGGGAAAAGTCATAGGATATGTTAGGTCGCGATAACTAACATCCACGCGAGCGGAGCCGCGGGCAACAGCTAGTCAAAGATATTGGAAAGTAAATAAAATAAACGCTTAAACATAGTAAATATACATTACCAATTTCCTTTATTTTTAGATTAATAAATTTACTTCAATTCCAATATCTGATTAATGATAGGTACTAGATCGTGTTATTTTCCAACATCTCTTGTACTAACTAAAAAAATATTAACTACTTAAGTGAAGTCAGACAACACCGCCTAAAGGTATAAAATATGGACATCCTTTTTTTTAAATCAGATGAAAAATCCGTGTACAGAATAAACGTAAAACACAATTTGTAAACAGCGCCGAGCCGCTGTAATACACTCATAACATCACCAACAAGATTAAATGGCGGTCTTATAGCTGTAAATATTTTCACGAAATACTAAAACGAGGACCACACCACAACCACTTCCGTTCTCAATAAAAAATGTTAATTTTACCTGCCCTTTCACTACAGTGGCCAATATAAGGTGACCCGTTAATACCTAACGTAATTATCCCAAATCGTCTTGGATAGCCCTCGAGGGGGGAGCGGAGTAGTTCTTAGCAAGTTGGTTAGTTATTCTTCAGTGGAGCGGGGGAGGGGATCAATAAGGTGAGGTACGGGGAGGGCGGGCTCTCATTCGCGTCGATGATGCCGAGCGAGGTGGACGTATGCGTCTTTTTGACGTTTGAAACTTTTAATTGAATAGTAGCGTAAAAGGTATGATACATTAAATTTTAGTGTTCTTTTATGTCCAATCGCGTGATTTTTATATCAATTTGAGCGCTTCGGTCTCGTAGTATAATTTATCTAAGTGCTTTGGTATTGAATTGATTTCAGGTTATATTACCTATGCTGTTGTTGGTAATAGGACTGTTTAGGTATTAATTATCTCTTTAGGTGGTATTGCACTGCTTTTTTCATTTATACTTGATATCGGCTTGAAGTATTATTCTACATTTCATGTTTTACAAGTGCCTCCAAGTGCCTCCTGCATTTGTATCTTTGTTATCTTAATAGTACAAGAAAATTTCACTTCAAAAAGGGGATGAATCTAGTACGAAGCGAGTCCCTACTGGCGAAAAAAGCAACTTAGAACATAGACCCCAAAAACATAACACTGAATTTTTAAATAATCGCGTAAAAAATAAGAAAGAAAAACAAAAAAACAACAAAAGGTATCAAACCAATTATGAAACACAGTATAAAAACTTCGCTCGTGCTAAGATTGCGTGCGTCACGTGTGCGTCAGGAGGCGTTACCAAAATTGTGCGCGTAAATCAAATTATTCATCAAGGAAATTCTTTATGTTGTGAATAACAATAGCAGTCCAGGAGCGTGCTCCTCAGAGGGAGAGGTAGTTAAAAGTTGTGCCTCCTCGCAGGCTCAAATTATTCATATCCCAGACCTCCTCCGGCCGGTCGGCACACTTGGCAAACTCTCCCGATATTGGCTGTCTCTTGCGTGTAATGTGGAAAAATGGCGAGTTGTTGCTTTTTATTATGGAAAATATAATGTGCCAAGTTTGTTATTAATGTATGGGACTAAGTCCTTAAGGGAAATCGGTGAAGTGACCGTGAAAGGCGGTCCGGTCGACGGCGTCTCATTAAGTTCAAATAAATGAGGATATTTCATTCTTCCTAGTTTTTATTAAGCGCGGTTCCTGTCATTAGTGGTATCTGCTATAAATATAGTGTAATACTAGGTAGTAATCTATTTTTTTATCCTGTTAACCCCTCCAACTAAGTTTAATTGCTTGTGTGACAACCCGGGACCTATCGTACCTAAGGCCGCTTCTTAAGTTGCCGACGCTTCTTCAAAATCTTGTATTCTATACAAACCATGTTCTTTATGTAGATCTATATCTCTATTTAAATCAACGTTTGTTTATTCGTCTTCTACGCTGTTGTATCATTAATCCGATTGCGGTAAAGGTGCGTCTACTTACTCTTAACATGCACTTGCGGGAAGCTTATTGGCAGTTTTTATCCGGTACCGGTAGGTGGCGCTGCAATCGGATTATGGGATTTGCGAAGCGGGGTCAGTTATTTTCTCTTTAAAAAAGTAAGAATTACTGGTCGCTACTTCATCTCTTTTTAACTGTATGGTTGCAGAATTCCCGGTTATTCTACAGTATTAATAACAATTGCTTGATATTTGGCACACAGACAGCTATCCAAGCAAGATTTTATATATTTTCTCAGCAGGAACTGAGCGACTTTGAGGCCCTTTGGGTATTCCATCATCCGATGGACTTCTTTTAGAAATCGTTGGGAATATTGAGAAATACAATAATTTAGGGTTCAAATTATATTAAGGAAACGATGTCATGCTTTTATCGTTCATTCTTCTGACGTGTATAAGTGCAAAGTCGAATGCTTGCATATGTATACAACCGACACCGCTAGACCCCTTGCAGTGCTACCGTCGAGAAATTATTAAATTTTACCATGAAAGGCAATAACTGCACTACATTATACACTTAGTTAAATAAATAAATTTCCTCCAAGATATTTTTCTTGAAGAGGCAAACAGAACAAATCAGCCTTAAGAAAGCTTAAGAGTGCTTGTAGACGTCCGTTTTTTTCACCGAATAACGGACCGTGTTTCTTGTCGGATTCGCGGTGGTGTATGATTTGTATGGATGTGTGTACATCACAAACATCCAGTGAAAAAGACTGACGTCTACAAGCGCTCTAACTGAGAGAATGGTACCGTATGGTGGTAAAGTACAGATTACGTAGTTATGACGATTTTTAAAACATTTTATGTCATAGACTAATACTATAGTTATTTTAGCTCAATGACATTTCACTCAGTACCACCTAACTTCAAAACATTGTACCTACGATGATTGTTTTCCGATAAAATCAATACTTTCTCCATTTAAGAACGAACCCCAATAACAAGTTCGTCTGTCCTTCTACAACCCAGACGTAGGTACGTGCCGAGTGTTGACTGTCTCTTACGAGTCCAGCCACGCTCGACCAAAACGATTCACTTCTAAAACTCGTCTCACAAACAGTTCAACTTATAAAGCCAAACAAACTAAATTGTCTTTAAAAGTCGGCGTAGGGATATGTACTCGGGCTTCACTTCGAGTAAGTAAATAGACCTGTTTCAGAGATGTTTTTGCAACACAATCACTTTGTGGCTCGTTACTGTCGACGGACTCTGAGAGATGTTTGTTTTGTCTCTGCTTATACTCGTAAACTATTAGCTATGTGATAGACTTTAATTGAGTTAATTCAGGTGATATTCTTGTGTTATCATTATTGTGTAGCGTTGTTTAGTGATGTAATAATTGTTACGTCAAATAACATTGTATAGCAGTTATGAATTTCGAGTGCACACACTCAATTAATATTACTCGTATTATGAGTTATTAACTTATTACATACATCCAGACTAATCCAGAGCAACAACGTCGACTGAACAATCAATATTATAGTAAGTAAATGAGATTGAATTTCATCGAAGATATGAACCGATATCAATTGAAACTAACTAGCGTATTGAGTAGAGATGGGTCTAAAATTAATAAGCTGCTAAATTAACACTGCTAAATTTTTATAGTGTCAACACCTGTTAAATAAGTTCTGGTATAGCTGTTAAATATAGCAGTCACAACTGTCACAATCACAATCACTAATTTTGTATTTAGTGTTCAGTCACAGTTAGATTGTTAAGGTCGAGCGAGTTGATTTAATTAACTGCTAAGTGCTAACTGCTGAATTTGGAAATATTACATTTAACATTTAACTAGTGTTAATAGACCGATCTTCGTTACGAAGGTTTACGCGGATTTGTATGTGTTTGTTTGTGGTAGTTAATGTTGTGCTTGTGAGTGAAAATTCCAATTGTTTACATAATTACAAATTACAAATTGGTTACATAATTTCGCAAAGAAGAACTCGCCTTGGAGTCCGAAAAGTTAAACAATTCTCATTTTTAAACGGAAATAAAAAATATATAAAATTTTAAGAAATGATAAGTTAGGTACTAAGTGATAACTAGAAATAAGAAAAAAAAAACAAGAAAAAAAGAAAAGAAAAAAAAAGATAAAAAGATAAGAACAAAATTATAAATACTAAAAAAAACAGATACCTATGTAAAAAAAAGAAATCGTTGTAAATAAATTGATTCTCATTATAAATACACCAACAGAAAAAGTTGACAGTCCTAAGCCTGTGAAAAGTATGAAGGTAATGAGAATTAAATTATGTTACAAATCTATCAGTGACTAAATTTAACAGTTGCTAAAAATAACTACTAATTTTAAGTGTTATTTATTTTTAGCATTCGCATTTAGCAGTGTTATTATTTTTTAACGTTTAAGCCCATCTCTAGTATTGAGTAGAACACGACCTAGTTTGCACGTGGACGGATTTCCTCTGGCGAAATCCTTCCTCACTTACATAACTATTGAGTTGGGGTACTCCGTGTACTGTAATCTTTTCCGGGAACGACCAAGTCGAGTAGTATCGCGCCTGTATCGCTGTACAGGTATACTAACTCTCTCCGTAATACTAAGTCGGATTTCCGAACCAACTCAGCAATTTCCACATGTATTTACCAACAAGCAATGATAACTAAATTTTGGCCAATAAAGTGGGCCAAGACCTGCAGGAGTCTTGAGGGAAATTGGTGCTATTATGATGAGAATTATTGTAAAATAACAGTTTGCCACCTTTTAATACCACTGAGGTGGCAATAAGCTCACGGCCCACCTAATAAGAAGCGGTTACCGTGGTTTATAGACGATTGCGACACCATGGACGTCATACAGGCGTCTTAAAATGTTGTGACTCTTGAATAAATTGCTAAGTCATTCAATGCAATGAAAATATGTATGATTTGCGATAATTTATATTCCTACCTACTAAATGCGGCAATAAAAACCTAAACAATTTTTTTAAAATGTATAAAACCCATTTGGGTAAGATTGGATCGCCGGCAGTGCGGCAGTCGTAGCGATTCAATGAGATTAGCTAAATAAGAACGTCGTGGAGCTGGCGAGAGAAATGCTTTCAATAAGGTGTTTCAGAAAAGGGACAATGTCTATGTGTTTCAATTATTCGAGGCCTTCAAAACCTACATTTGCGGTAGGTACAGAATATTGGTACACATGGTAGTAATATTCTCTACTTACCTCAGTGGGGATAAGACGTAATAGCGTATGAAGTGATTTAAATGGATACCCACTCTTAACCAGTGCGAAGCAAGTAACATTTATTATATGGAAGAGTTCAGCTTTAACACTTAGAATTTCATTAAAATTCGTCCAGCTATTTTAATAGTATGCAGTAACATAATGTACTAAGATACATACTTAAAGACTTCTAACAAATACTTTAGTCGTAGGAATCTAAAATTCTCATTATAATACTCTTAAGACGATGATGAATGTGACAATATTTCTAATTTGTCAAAGACATTTCAAAAATTCATGTGTCTTTTGATATTTATATTGCCTGAATGGCAGGTATTCGTAGAGTGTCTTTCAGTGTTTTGAAAACTGTCTGCCTGACACTAGATGAGTACCTACAGTTGAAATTATTTAAGAGATACAATTTGACAGATCTCTGGATTCATAGTAGGTAACTAGGCACTATTGAAACGACACATGAAACTGTTATAAATTAAGTTAAATTATTTGTAAGTACGTAACAACTTATAATAAATATGGTGTAAAAAATATGGTGTGACATATTTCACTTTAAATTACTACAAATAATTTAAGAATTGCTACAAATAATTTGAACTACGACGTGATTCTTCATTTTTGCGAGATCTCGTGTGACAGCTACGTCATATCGTTCTTGTTTTTTCATTTGAGTGATGTTGCTGTATTCTCTATGGTTGTTACATTTTAATCGTATGAACTCGTTACGTTTATGGTCGGGATTGCCAGAATGTAACTTTTGATAAAAATATTACTAGAAAAAAGATTTTTTAAATCGATGCCCAAACACCGGAATTATAGCTGAATATTCTGAACACTTCTGCGTACCCCTTCAAAGGATTCAGGCGAGATGTTATGATGTGTAATGGCAGAGACATTGCAATAATATTCGATTATAGAAATCGCGGCTGATTTCCTGGTATTTTTTTAAGAGTTTCTTGCTCTAATCTCGGAAACCCATCATCAGATCTTTACTAAAATTAAACGGGACCATTTCGGAATAATGTATTTTCGAACATAAAAACAATTTTGCAAATCCGTTAAACATAAAAAAAAATATAATATAAACATCCGAATTGAGGTGGGGTAAAAATAAATTATTGTTATGATATGACGAATAATTTCATTTAATTACAATGTTACAAAAGTTACATTCTGGCAACGTTGCGATTAATCTTTTGTTACCTGAATCGATTATTCTGACAACTGATTTGAGACGCTCCAGCCCTAGACTATAAACGTCAAATCGTATCTATTAAATAATTTCAACTGTAATAAGGTATGATTCTGTAGCCGACCGCATACGACAACTGGCGACGCCGACGCACGCAACAGATGCGCGTAATTCATTGCGGCTTCTCAATGGTCCCCTTTATCCGTATTAGAGTTTAACAAGTAATGGGTAACGCTGTATGTGCTGCATGCATCGGCTCCGGAATTATACCTTTAGGGCTTTTGTCATATATAGTCTAATAAACAGGCCGAGTAGTTCGCCACATTAGCAGGTAGTAAAAAGCAATTGGAATTGAATCTCCGTCCGCGCCACCTTCGGCGTGTAATCCTCGCTTTATGGCGCCATTCCCACGCCCACCACATTAAACTGATGTCACGGGTAGCGGCGGAATTAAGAGCGCGCATAAAAACAATTGATTCATAACTTTAAATGACTTTATTCCAGACTAGCTGTTGCCCGCGGCTCCGCCCGCGTGGAATTCGAATTCCGTACAAACTTTTCTTTCGTGCTAAAATTGCCTCGGATACCATCCCCATACTTCGAACACCCGTGGTTGCACCCTTTTAGCCCATGCCCGTAATAATAATTAGTTTTCAAATAATGTATGGTAATTTAGCGGATTTATTGACATTATAATTTCGTAATATCTTTTGAATAGAACGTCCGATTTCAATAATTCAAAAAGTAATCAACAGGTATTGAAACAATCTTAAATACCAAACGATTTATTTAGATAAGAATTAATATAAAGGTATAGATTCCGTGGTCTGTCTTTGATCGGCATTTCGGCTTGAATTTATATCGTCGCGCGTTACTTTCATACTGCAATAGATTCTAAAATATTCATTATAATTATACAGTGTAAAGGGCAATTTTGATCTGCATTAAATGTACAATGTATTTAACGTATTTAGTCAGATAAGGCTTAACACTATATTGTTAAAAATAGCTTCGAAAATGACACATATTTTTTTTATAATTTGTAAAAGATAAAAATGATTATTGTGAGCTACCCTTATTAGATAGACATATGCTGTCGCGGACTTTTATGTAGACCTTTTTAAGTTATACATTTCTACAGTACATTATTTTGTTCTATCTTCAATAGTTTTCGCAGCGTACGCGATGTAAGGAATTTTTTAGGTCATTTTTTTTACACCTTGGGTTACATTATTGAAGTTTTATCCAGGATCCCTATTTTTTTGAAAATTAATTATAGCCTATGTTAGTCAGTGATAGTGCAGCTTTCTAATGGTAAAAGAATTTTTGAAATCGGTTCTGTAGTTCTTGAGTTTACTCGAATACAAAAATACAAATCTAATATTAGTAAAGAATGTATGGAAATCTGCCCGATTTATTGACATTTATGCTCACTGCTCCGCTCCCTTTAGTAGTAGCGTGATGTTATATAGCCTATGTTACTCCCAGATAGTGTAGCTTTCTATAGGTGAAAGAATTATTGAAATCGGTCCAGTAGTTTCGGAGCCTATTCGTTACAAACAAAAAAACAAACAAACAAACAAACAAACAAACAAACAAACAAATCTTTCCTCTTTATAATATTAGTATAGACTAAAAGTGAAGCTTTCCTTTTGGAGAACATAATCATTTTTACTTCCGGTCATTTTAGATATTTTTAAAAATTGGTACTTTGCTCAAATGTTAGTGCTGCTATGCCATGTTTCGTGATATAAAAGGTACAGAAACTGCAGATTTTTTTATAAGAATAAATAATTAAAAAAAAATATTGTAGGATATTCTACACAATGCTATCTAGACCCAAAGTAAGCATAGCTTAACTAGCTTGTGTTATGGGTTCTAGAATGCATAACGCACAAACATACTTAGATGCATTTTTTTTTGTAAATATACTAGCTTTTGCCCGCGGCTCCGCCCGCGTGGATGTCGGTTATCGCAACCAAACATAGCCTATGTCCTTTCTCGCGGTCTAATCTACCCCTATACTAAATTTCATCAAAATCGGTTCAGTGGTTTGGGCGTGAAAGCGAGACAGACAGACAGACAGAAAGACTGACAGAGTTACTTTCACATTTATAATATTAGTAGGGATTATACATAGAAACACCCAGACCAATGCAAATACCCATATTCAGAGTTACAAATATTTGCACCGAGCGGGGATCGAACCCGCGCCTCCTGCGTAGCGGCCGCGTTCACTACCGCTACGCCACAAAGGCAGTCGATATTGAGAACCGAAATTACTAATATTGTCTTTACCCCCTCCAGCTAAGCTAAATTGCTTGTGTTAGGAGTGGGTCACGACGGTAGTGTAATGTCCAGGATTCGATATTACTCTAACTCCAATATACAGATTCTAGTTTGGAAAAGTTTATTGCATTACCTGAGATACGTGGCAATATCCATAATTATGTTTCATACTTACTGGCCTTTATGCCAAATAAATATCGAACCTATAGATGTCTCTGGTGCTACGCCGCTACCTCCCCCACGTTTTGTTGCCGCGACAAAATTATTAGTCAGCGAGAGTTTGACAAATGAGCCGGAGCGATTAATTGGGACACGCGATAATATCGCATTATACAGCGTGCTCCATACGGCGCGCCGTGACGGATTGGTCGCGGTTGTTAAAGCCAATAGCTTTAGAACCTAAGCATGTTTTGTTTCTAGAGTTTAATTATCTTGCTTGGCACTAGATGGCGCTGTTTGTTATTTCTGCATCGCGCTAGGAGCGAGATGCGCCGTGGTATATATATGTTCAAAGTGCAATTCTGTTTATTATATCCTTCCCTAACCTAACGCATACGTGTTTCTTTTTTGATTCCTTACTCCTTCCATACTACCCCTGACCAGCCTGAGGTTCCTAGTACAAATCGTACATGGTCCTTCGGAGCCGAAAGGTCAATTCCAGAACTCAATATTTGAGTTACCCATCCCGTAAAACCTCAATACTGGTGGATCGCCTTTAAGAGGTCAACAGTCAGCTTGTGTGCTGGGCTGACTGTGGTGGAGGCTGTGGCCGAAACCTTTTTTGGTCCTGTGCTGAGTGACAGTGACAGTGACAAGTGCCGGTGGTGCGATGGCGACTGGTGATCAAGCGGGCGAGCAATAGCGACGGCGGAGCGGAGCCCCCTGCGTCCCGCGGGGGTGTCGAGCTGTGCTGGCTGAGGGCGGAGCGGAGCCCCCTGCGTACCGCGGGGGTGTCGAGCTGTGCTGGCTGCGGGCGAGCGGCAAGTCCAACCCGAGCGGGGGAACCAAGGAGGTGCGGGGGTATAGAAGTGAGTGAGTGAAGAGTTCAACTGTGAGTACACTTTCATTACCTTTCAAGAGTGCATATTCATCACAATTTAGTGCAATTTCATTACCTTGTTCAAGATTTATTACAACGTGTGTGCATAATTCAAGCTAATTTGAACTTTAAATTTAGTACTTCAAAAACTTTAACTTAGTTTATACTCATAGTAAAATTGTTTCGGACTTAGAATAATTTGTGATAAAACTAACCTACGGGGAACCTATGCCCGATTTTGGTCAGAGTTCAGTTCACGTTTTAAACACTTGTAAAATTTTCAACATTTAATTGTTTGATATAGTTCAACTTTGTACATATTTACAGAGTAATTTATTTGAGATAGGTCATTTGAATTGTTAATATGGATGCTCTTTGTAAAACACAGTACAGCTTGTATTCAAGCATTCAGCGAGCAATGGCCAATTTTAGAAAATCTCCCAAAGAGAGACTTACACAAGAATACTTAGAAATTAGAATAGAAACTCTAGAGAATGATTGGAAATTGTTACGTAAAAATCATAGTAGAATTGTTGAGCTCGCTGATTCTGATACTTTACAAGAGCTGCCATATATGCAAGGTGATGTATATGGAAATACGGAGGAATTATATTTCGATTACAAAGCGTTAATGAGAATCAAATTGAATGAAATAATAAAGGTCAATAAGCCTCCACTAAAAAATGAGTCAGGCTCATCCGTGAAATTACCCCAAATAGTAATTCCAAAATTTTCGGGAAACTACCAGGAGTGGCCTACGTTTCGCGATTTATTTATCTCATTGATTCATAGGAATGAGGCTTTAGACAACGTACAAAAATTGCAATACTTGAAGGGACAGGTCACGGATGAGGCAGATCGATTGTTGCGTCAATATCAGATCACTGAAGCAAATTATGCTGTGTGCTGGGATTTGTTAGAAAAGCGCTTTAATAACAAGAAATACCTCGGTGGTTGTATCATGAATAGGTTGTTTAGTATGCGTCGCTTAACCACAGAATCGGGTAACGGTCTGAAACAAATGTACGACACAACTAACGATTGTTTAAATGCAATGACAAATCTCGGGGTTGACATCAGTACGTGGGATGTTCTCATTATCCACATGCTAACTTTCAAATTAGACCCAACGACGCGCAGAGAATGGGAATTGAAGGTTCAGAACGACCCTTCAGTAGAGTTCCCGACTTATGCTCAATTTAAAGAATTTATAGAAGGACGTTATAGGGCTCTAGAAAATCTAGAACGAAAGGGTTCGGCGCACAACGATAATAATTCATCCAATCGCCATCAGGCAAAGGTACATTTAGCAACCGATGACGAGACAGTGCCCTGTGAGTTTTGTTCTGAAGCTCACAAGCTCTGTCATTGTAAGAATTTTGCCAAATTAAGTGTAGACAAACGTCAGGAGTTTGTCACCCAGAACAAAATGTGCTACAATTGTCTAGGCGCGAATCACATGATAAGGCAATGCGATAAAAAAACCACATGTCGTATTTGCAAAAAACGACATCACTCTTTGCTACATCCAAAAACAAATGAGAATGTTCAGAGAGCCAAAGTTCAGCAGGGCAAACCACTACCATCGAATGATGGTTCCAAAGCAGGAGGTTCAGGCGATTCTCCTAAAACAGAAACTGTGACTGCATGTCTATCTACCGGTCAGCACTTAGAACAAAGACAAGTTTTACTAGCCACGGCGCTAGTAAATGCTGAGTCGAGATCAGGCGACTTCAAGGTCGTCCGTGCTTTATTAGATCAGGGCTCACAGGCGTCTTTCATCACCGAAGACGCGGCACAACTGTTGAGGCTAAAAAGACATCCAGTTAGAGGGTTAATATCGGGATTAGGCAGTGACAAGACAATTCTGTCTAAAAGTATGGTCGCTATGTTAGTTCAATCACGAGCCGATCCCAATATCAGTCTAAAGATTCATGCATATGTATTGAAGAGCATTACTTCATATCTTCCGAATAGGAAGGTAAACCCAACCGATTGGTTAGAGATCAAAGATATTCCACTGGCAGATCCACAGTTCAACACGCCCAACAAAATCGATCTTTTGTTAGGCGCAGAAGTCTATAGTCAGATTCTAAGGGAAGGCGTGAAACGATCTCCATCACAAACACTGATCGCACAAAATACTTCCTTTGGGTGGATCATTTCCGGTCTTGTAATGTCAAGCCGCAAGTCAGATCAAAGTCCCAGATCAATAACGGTTATGCATACTCACGTTTTCGAGGATGACTTTCTTCGAAAATTTTGGGAAATTGAAGAACCGTCAGTATCCTTGGAGAAAATGTTTACCGAGGAAGAACGGCGATGTGAAGAATTGTTCAAAGCCACCACACAGCGTGATGCAAGTGGACGTTACGTTATCAGACTCCCATTTCGAGAGACTGAACCGCCATGTGTGGGAGGTTCCCGAGACATCGCGTTGAAAAGATTCAAGGGGCTGGAAAGGAAGTTCAAACGAGATACTGATCTTAAACATAAGTACACAGAGGTTATAAAAGAGTATCAGCAATTAAATCACATGAAGCCTGTGGAAAAGGAGGACAAAAAGAAAGAAGTTGCGGTGTACTTACCTCATCACGCCGTAGTCAGGGAGGACAAAACCACCACCAAGGTGCGAGTGGTTTTCGATGCTTCCTGCAAGAACAACAAGGGAGTATCGTTAAACGATACGCTGATGATTGGACCGACACTACAGCCCGAGTTGAGACACACGATTTTAAGATGGCGAGTTCATCCAATCGGGTTAGTAGCCGATATAATTAAAATGTATCGTCAAGTTCGCGTAGCTGAAGAAGATCAGTCCTTCCAAAGGATTGTTTGGAGGGATCATCCTGGAGAAGAGATTAAAGACTACGAACTCCTCACCGTGACTTTCGGTACAGCTTCAGCGCCTTATCAGGCAGTCAGAGCGTTGCAACAGGTAGCTTACGACGAAGGAGATCAATACCTGCTTGCAAAGGAACGAGTCTTGGACTCGTTCTATATGGACGACTTACTTACCGGTTGTCAGACTGTCGAAGAAGGCGTGGAAGTGCACCAACAAATGTGTGAGTTGCTGAAAAAAGGAGGTTTCGAGCTTCAAAAATGGAATAGCAACGATAAATACCTGCTAAAGATGATCACTGAAAAAGAAAAAGAGTATGAAAGTAAAGGACAAGTAAATCAAGAAGATTTATCAAAGGAAGAAGAGAAGAAAGACAGAAAGATCAAACTAGATGAAACAATAAAGATTCTAGGACTCACCTGGGAGCTGGATCACGACGATATGAAGTACACGGTGAAGCTGCCACCATCGACGACCGGACCTGAAACTAAAAGGAGTGTCATATCAGAGATTGCACGACTTTTTGATCCTTTAGGCTGGATAGCACCTGTCGTGATACTGGCAAAGATCTTCATCCAGAAATTGTGGCTATCTGGTATAGGATGGGACGAAGAAGTTCCGGAAGAACTATTAAGAGAGTGGAAAACTTACCATTCAGATCTTGTTCAGCTGTCGGACTGTACAATCCCCAGATGGTTGCACACGAGGAACGATGATGCAGTGGTTGAACTGCATGGATTTTCAGACGCCTCGAAGATGGCCTACGCAGCAGTAGTTTACACGCGCGTTGTCTCAAAGGAGGGTGAAGTTCACGTGGCACTACTTACAGCTAAGACAAAGGTGGCACCAATAAAGCAACGGAGCATTCCTAGGTTGGAATTGTGTGGTGCATCCATACTCACACAATTGTTGGGGGAAATGGCTGCCGTCCTGAAAATCCCAAAAGATCACGTTCATGCATGGACTGACTCAACCATAGTATTAGCTTGGCTCAACAAACACCCCAGCCATTGGAAGACCTTCGTGGCCAATCGCGTCTCAGATATACTGAGCCATTTAGATGCGTGTCAGTGGGCACACGTATCCACAAAGGATAACCCAGCGGACTGCGCTTCGCGCGGAGTTCAGCCAGCAAATCTAGCTGGTAACACGTTGTGGTTCACTGGGCCAAATTTTCTAAAAGAGTCGACAATTGTATACAGCAAGCCAAAGGACCTGAAAACAGATATAGAACAATCTCCCGTAAAGGCACACCTGGGTGCTGTGGAGACAAACTCGTCAGATCAATGGTGGAGGAAATATTCGGTACTTCGCAAGCTGCTGAAAGTGGTTGCGTACTGCAGACGCTTTCTGCATTATAAGAAGGACACGCCTCGGCCAAGGCATCTCAAGATGGTTGAAATACAGGATGCATTAACCTGCTGCATAAAGAAGTGCCAAAGCGAAGAGTTTGGCATTGAGATAGGTGAGTTGCAGGAAAGGAATTGCGTGAAATTCAAGGACAGCAAAATTAAGTCACTGACACCTTACCTAGACGCAAAGGGTGTGTTGAGAGTTGGAGGACGGCTTGATGGCGCTCAGCTAGATGAAAATACAAAGCATCCAATTGTGATGCCCCACAACTCTCATCTGACGCATTTGTTAGTGGCAGATGCACATGACAAGACTTTGCATGGTGGGCCACAGCTCATGATGTGCTATTTGCGTACTGCGTACTGGATTTTAGGGGTAAAGGGCCTAGTAAGGCAGTACGTACGCAAATGTGTGGTATGTGCAAAGTGTCGTGCTGAGGTCAAAAATCAGTTTATGGGTTCATTACCATCAGTTCGAGTCACACCAGCCAGACCTTTTCTAAATACTGGTGTCGACTATGCGGGACCCATAAATATTAGAATGACAAAAGGCCGCGGTCACAAATCATACAAGGGGTATATTTGTCTCTTCGTATGTATGGTCACGCGAGCCATTCATCTCGAAGTCGTAAGTGACATGACGACTCAAGGATTCATTGCTGCATTCCGTCGTTTTGTGGCAAGACGAGGTCATTGTGCACATATATGGAGCGATAATGGCACAAATTTTGTGGGTGCGGCAAAGGAACTCAAAGAGTTAGCGGACATCCAACAGTCCATTGCAGAAAACCTGGAAATTGGTGGGACCGAGTGGCATTTCATACCCCCCCACTCACCAAACTTTGGTGGGCTGTGGGAAGCGGGCGTCAAGTCCACCAAGTTTCATATCAAAAGAGTAGTCGGAGATTCAACGCTAACCTTCGAGGAAATGACCACGTTCCTTAGTCAGGTAGAGGCTTGCCTGAATTCAAGGCCTATGATGGTGGTGAACACTGATGATCCGGGTGAGCCAGAGCCTTTGACGCCGGGACATTTTTTGATCGGGGAACCGTTAGTGGTAGTCCCTGGGACAAACTACGAGTCAAATAATGTTAGTACACTTACTCGGTGGCAAATGGTACAGAAGATGGTTCAAGGTTTCTGGCGACGATGGTCGCAAGAGTACTTAACTAGTCTGTTACATCGGTACAAATGGGCGTACAAAACACCAGAACCAAATGTAGGGGATTTGGTCTTAATTAAAGAAGATGACTTACCTCCAAGCCGGTGGATGCTAGGCCGTGTAGTAGAAAAACATGCAGGTTCTGATGGCATCACGCGGGTAGTCACAGTCAAAACCAAAGGTTCTGTGGTTAAGAGACCGACTTCAAAGCTGTGTATATTACCGGTAAATGACTGATTGTGTGATTTAGAATTAAGTTTTGCACTTTATTTTTGTTAAATTGCCATAGATTGATTAAGATTTTTTGGAGTTGTCTTTATAGTTTGTTGTACTTACAGAATAGTTACAGTTATTTACATGTTCACAATTTATATGTACCTGGCTGCAGAGTTCAGGTTGGATCTGACTTGTCTTGTCGATTGACTAGTCGATATTTATGTTCAAATTTAGACTTAGACTTATAAGTGTTTTTTGTTTTTTTTGATCATTTGGATCTTTGTTTCCTTTAAAGTTAAGGACATAGTTTTTCAATATGTCCATGGCGGGCGGTATGTTAAAGCCAATAGCTTTAGAACCTAAGCATGTTTTGTTTCTAGAGTTTAATTATCTTGCTTGGCACTAGATGGCGCTGTTTGTTATTTCTGCATCGCGCTAGGAGCGAGATGCGCCGTGGTATATATATGTTCAAAGTGCAATTCTGTTTATTATATCCTTCCCTAACCTAACGCATACGTGTTTCTTTTTTGATTCCTTACTCCTTCCATACTACCCCTGACCAGTTCATAATTAACAGGTACATGTTGTTTATTCTGTAACCACGGTTTGATAGACTGTAAGTGTACACCTCATTTTGTAAAACATAAAATGTGGTTACCTTTTGGGGTGAAGTGTTGTTGCAATTGGGTGTTTAGAGTCCACTTGAATTGTGTAGAGCCGTGTTGGTTCCCGGTGGAGTAGAATGTGACTAAGGGATAGGGCTGTTTTCCATTCGACAGTCAACATACAGCCCCAGACTAAGGACCCATTGGACGGCAATAGACTCACCCCCTATTACGTGGGACCGAAAATCATAGTAGGCAAAATGTTGAAATTGTTGGTGTTATTACACGTCTGCCTACCCCTTTGGGGATTTACAGGCGTAAGTATATGTATGATGAATAATGTATTAAAAAATCACAACTCTTCACCTTGGTGAATAAGTTGCACTTGCCCGTTATTGTGATTGGACAGTTTACATGAAAAACGTCGAATCATTTCATCTGAGTGACATGAATCAGTTTGGGGTGCAAAAGGTGAATGAGAGACGTTTTAAATCCTATTTCGTTCACACCATTACTATTTATTAAATACACACATTTGGTAAAAAGAAATTTAGACACACTAGTGAATTTGTGTCACAGTACTTGTTGGCTGCAGGTCTCACTGCCATAGCACTTTGAGATCACTAACATGACACGTAAATGACAATATAACATTTGGTACACTTTGAGCACAACTCAAGCGTGCAAGTAAACGCTGGTGCGGTATAACGGCGAGTCTGCGCCGCCTCCTGTGCAGTAAATCAAATTCGCATTTGGCCCGTTTACATTGCTCCGAGTAGTATTCAACGAGCTTGGTTCAATGGCTGTCTACTCTACTTGTAGTGATGTATTAAATCGTTGAGAAATGGGTCCATTTGAAATGCGTTTATATGGTTTCTTCGATAGACTCATGGGAAAGTGGTAACACAGCGCAAGGTTAAGGTTAGTCTTAGCATGACCTTGACCATGACCTTTCTTCACACATCGAGATCCTTTCGTGTCTCGGAGAGCACGTTAAGCCGTCAATTTCTGGTTGCTATAAAAATATCTATGGCAGTTGATACGGGTTGTTGGAGCTCTAAAAAGTCGACAAACAGATTCACTACAGAACTTCGATATAACTATAATAATGTAAATTACCATTCACAAATGTTAATTCTAATATAAATTCTTCTTGTCTTCTGTCCAGGGTGTGCTTCGTGAGTTGGAGCAGAAAAAGCCACAGCTGGATGAACTGTTGCACACAGCGGAGAGCCTTAAGGGGACGGAGAACAGGCAGCAGCTACATGGCAAAGGTAAGTCTAGCATGATAAGTAATCTTTCAATTGGGCAACTGGACCAGAATGTCAGAAGCATGGTCCTTCGAGCCGGTTGAAGACTTTTTTAATTTATGTTTCCTTTCATATACAGGGTGTGCTAAGAAAGTTTTTTTTGTGTTTTTTTTTAAACGTAAGCTATCTGTGTAAGGGTTAACAACGTTTGCATTGTTCGAGTTTGAATATCAACCATTTCTAGCACAAATATTACTAGTTTTCTTATTAACGCCTATAATTTAATTGGAGGCGTTAGTAAGTAAACTAGTAATGTATTAAACGTATTACTGGTAAGCGTATTTTTCATACGAGACACATTTGCTTCATAACTATAAATCCAGTTAGGAGGAGTCGAGTACCGTGATTTAAAAAAACTCGCTTTAATGTTGCTACAAAACTTTCAGTGGAATTAAAAAAGAAACTCACAAATTATAATGAATAGCTTCAAAAACGACGATATAAAGCGGAGCGTCCGACACTCTCGTGACCGCCGGCACTTTGCGGTTTTAGCTTTTTTAAGTTGGCGAAACGTACAGCGATAGGGCTACCGCTGTGTTGCACTAAGCGAATACACTCACTTGTTCATAACAATACCTACGTGAATTGATCTACCTAACTACATTATAAGTGTCTGGAGGGATTGGACTGCAATTTTGTTGCTAGTATTACTTAACGTGAGCTTATTACTTTTTGAATTCACCACATGTTTTTCAGAAACTTAAAAAGGTTAAATTTATATAACGATTTTTGTTTTTTTACCTTTTAGGTCGTAGAAAAGCACACGGCTCAACTGATGGAAAGTGGTCACAGTGGCCTATAGACGAGTGCAACACCAGAGGAGTTACTCTCGTGATGCCGATCCTGTAAGAACAGAGAGATTCAGTGCCGTCAGCGCAGTTAGATAGATTGATATATTATGATCATGCATATATTACTAATTACTATCGCGATATACCATATTTGTGGCTTTATAGATTTTCCGATTATGGGTACCGTTACGATTGCACAATAAAGTTGTACAAACATTTTATCTAAGGTTGGCGCCTTCCTAATGGTCGGCTTCTTATATAAGCTACCTTTGTGGCAGACTGTACGCTCATGTAGTAAAACTTCCAACTTGAATATGTAGGTATATTCAAATTGGAACAGGCACAGGTTCAAAGGAGAGGCGCCTCTCGGCTCTCGGCTCTCGGCTGCTAATAACCCTCGCGCTATTAAAAGAATTGAAAATCGCTGTAATTCACCCGAGAGCTGTTCTGTAAACACTCTGATTGGAAAGTGAGATGAGGTAACCTCCGGGCCTCCCGCCGCGGGGCCGCCATTGTCTCAGAGACAATTTTATAATGGATTTTGTTCTCAACTCATTGATTTTTAGGAAGTAAGAAGTACAAAAAATATTGAAGTGCGCAAAATTTACGGAACAATAACTTTATCTTGTTATACTACTTAGATAGCAAAATCGGTTGTGGAGGTCAGGTGGCAGTCGCTTCACGGAAAAAATTGAAGTTTAGCCGCATTAGTTAGACTGGAAAGCCGAACGCTATTGAGTTGGGAAAAAGCTTATAGAATGATGACTACTACCTACTGCCGTTTAGGCAAACGAGATATGCCCCTCTTGATGCTAATGTCGGCTTGAAGTCAGTCGCTGGTCATACCCATGGTGTCACTGACTCTGCAATAACTATTTCATGACATTTTTGATAGATGCCATATCCCCAAATTTTAGTTTATTATTTTAAAAAGTTGGTACACGGGTTCAACGACATTCCTGATTTACTTGTTTGAGACATATAGAGAAGGGAGAAGAGCTTGCGAAAAAGACAGTGTAGGAAAGGAAAACCTCCAGTTAGCTCATAAATTGAAAGAAATGCAGCATACTTCTAATTAAAGTCGTTAATAAGTCAGGGAATGCTACTCTCCAATAAAACCGGCACTTTGTTTGGTATGTAAGGGCAACAAGTACAAAAAACTTCATCAGAATAAAACACCACTTATTTAATTTTGTTAAAACTAATCTTCAAAGCCATCCTCTTGTGAACAGCTCTCGTCCTCTCGTCCTCTCGTCCTCTTGTTCGCGAGATAAGGCGTCGTTCACAACGATTAGTTCCGCGTCTTGCTCTCGCCGAATTAATTGATCTGTCGAGACAAATGTTCTCCGCTCTTCAAAGAGACTTACTGTGTTCACCGATTGTGCTTACAACCATTATAATATGTTCATTGATTCGGTTTGTTAAAGCGATAAAACTCGAGAACTGGGATATAGAAGCATGCATAGAAGGCAGCGGCTAAGGGGAAAAATTTTCAAAAGGGAAGACGGTGGAATAAAGCTTACCTCGATCTAGTTTGTGTTATACACCATGCGACCAAAAGGGAAGCCAGCAGGATTTGGATTATAGGGACCCCTCACCACTGATATTTACACAAGTTAACAATTGAGTTCTGAAAGCCAGACAATAGATCATTTTTTACACAGTTTATAAAAAAACTTAATTTGCTGAAAGTTTAAACAAACCCTTATTTTGCGTTCTTAATGTTATCTTAAAAGACGCAAAAAATATCACATGTATTCATTGTGACTTGAGATAGATGCATACATATTATAAGCGTATCAGCAGTTTTGAAAGTAGCCAGTTGACAATAAAAGTTACAAGCGACAAAAAACAATAGGTCTGCCAAAATGTGTCCTTAAGCATACAAAAACGGAAGTACATTATCTACGCGAGTAGTAAAAGTTAGACACTATCATCTATGTAATTTATGTCTCCTGCCAACCCTCATTAGCGAAGATAAGTTTTAAACAGCTAATATTTCATCGCCGGAGCACCAACAGAGCGGTAACTTTCCTCTCACGCAATCTTCTTGTAGTTAAAATGTTGCTAAGAGTGGCTGTAATCACCGCCTCTCCACTTCGCTACCACGACTCTTCTGTTGTAGTTAGCTTTTAGTTTCTCACTAATTTTATTAGTTATGGTCATAACCCGCCTACAAAATAATTCAATTTAGAAATCGAATGTGATGCGGAGGAATTCCACGACGCGTTCGGTTTTAGTTTTTAATTTGTACTTTTATATATATATTTTTAGTTTTATTGTTAATATTGTACATATTTAAATTGTATTATAGTAGGATTAACCAGAATAAATATTTCCCCCTGTAAAAAAATTTGAAATCTGTCTGTGTAATTAAGTAGCTTAGATAATATTTGTTACGCGTAGTTTCATAAATAAATACCTATTATTAGGGTATAAGAAAGTCGTCAAACATTTAGGCCCGTATTACTGGAAATTAGATTTATCTGACAACAGACAGTACAAACATTTTGTCAATACTGTCAATGAATCTGTATAATCTGTCCGCAGATAAATAAAAATTCAAAACTGAGTGTCGTTCTAGAAAACGGTCTTTAGTGCATCACCTAGGAAACTTTTTCGTTCCTATAGTTCAAAAAGGGTTCCAACTTTCACGGACATCTAGAACAAACTGTGGTAATACCCATGGTTCACCTGAAAAGTGTTGCCTAAAAGTCACGTCATCTAAATAATTATTCTGGTATGTTCCTGTGCTAACATGAGAAATAAATGAATGGACAAACTACATACGAGTATATGTCAAACATTTCGCCTTCAGTCAAAGGTATCTGGTGGAGGGTGCGGCGACTCACAACCACTTTTGTTATAAGGGTCAAGGGCTCCGGTGACCGCGACGACCCTTGTGTGTTGGGGCGGTTTGTATGGCTCTCGTTAGCTCATCAATTATATATCAGAATGGCTACTCGTTACTTCACAAATCAAGAGTCAACCGCACGAGAAATATCGTGAAAGTTTATTTTATAGAAGACTAGCTATCCCGGCGAACTTCGTACCGCCATATTTTTCCCGTTCCCGCTGCATCTATTTTCTCATCCTTTAAACCTTCCCTGGCCATCCACGAATATTTCAAGACTAAAATTAGCCAAATCGGTTCAGCCGTTCTTGAGTTATAAACTAACAACGAAAAGTGGCATTGATTTTTATATATATAGATAGAAGGGGAGAATGGGGATAAGGTGGGATAGGGAAGTAATTGTGTGAAATACAGTATACTACGATTTAAAGTTACTATTAAGTGAAAGGTTGGTACCTTCCTGCAATTCCTTGAAGCGGGGCGCGTAAAAGCATCTGATGAGACCGTCAAGCTGAGTGCCACCATTGTAACATGGTACGTGTCTATAATTGTGACCCACCTTTCTGAGACTTCGCCTTCTGTTTATCATCAAAACATGAAGTCAAATTGACATGTCCTAAAAAAAAAACCTCTCGTCCAGTCAACTTATTATTTTTTGAAAAAAAAAAAACAAAAAATGTCTATTCCCTCTCAGGTAGATTTAAATATATGCACCCTCTACCATGGTCGTTATTTTATTCTATCTACATAATATAATTATATATAAACAACAAGATCCAATGGTAACCCAAGATAATGTTAACCTAAATACGAAGAGAGCGGTACTCTGTCGGACTGTCCCCGTTCTAACTTAACTTGTGGCCTCTTGGAGTGTTAGGGTGACCACTGCGTAACTTACTGTAATATAATATATGTCGTAAAAGAGTACGAGTTTACTGCCGTCTAGTTGGAACGTTGCAAATAATCCCTACTTCCCTACTAATATTATAAATGCGAAAGTAACTCTGTCTGTCTGTCTGTCTCACTTTTACGACTAAACCGCTGAACCGATTTTGATGAAATTTGGTATAGAGGTAGGTTAGACCTTAAGAAAGGACATAGGCTATGTTTGGTCGCGATAACCGACATCCACGCGGGTGGAGCCGCGGGCAAAAGCTAGTATATAATAATAACTTAATTGGTTCCATAAGTATACATAAGTGAGTACAGATGACGTCGCTTAACATTTAATAATTAGCGGTTTAACACTTACCGTAAAAGGATGTACAGTCATGAGCCATGAAATGTAAACAACTGTGATCTTATGACATTGTAATAAGGTATAAAATAGAATGAGATTGTGTACATATCATTGCACGTGACTGTACCGTAGTATTGTACTGGTATTTATTAAACTATAATGGTCGTTCACACTACTATTAGAACTATCGGGATATTTACCATGTATCGTTTGGAGATTCCGATATTTCGGCGCTGTTGCAAGCACCATAATCAAGGAGGAACTGTAGTATTGGCGGTAAACGGTGAAAAACCTTCAAAGAATAGATGGTAAATATCCCGATAGCTTTAATAGTAACATGCTTTTATTCGAAGCACTAAATACTGGTGATTTTTGTAAACAGTAAACACACAACTCGTAATAAAGTGTCTGGTTAACTGCAATAGACTCGCGTCCTACTATTTCTCTTTTTGGAGAATTCCAGTACAGGTCACTATATGTAACTATGTGTATACTGCTGTGTTCATATCGTTTATCAAAGAAGGCCTTAGTTGTTCGTCATTACAGAAATATGTGATGCATTAATCAACTGTAACAATACAAAACTTGATTGCACGACAATAAAATAACTAAACTGGCTTCGTTATGTATCTACGTGAGGATACTAAACTAACAAAGAATAATAAACTAAAAACATCAAAGAGAGGAAATCCAATGAACGCGCAAAGCAAACCGTACCCTTAATCTGGTTAGTCGCCCTCCGCCCTCTCGTGAGGGACGCATGAAGAGTGCCCGTTGAAATATAATCAACTTTGCCCATTCTGAGAGACTCTGCCCCACTCCTGACCATGGAGTGTGTAATTAGGTCAATTAATGAGCCGAAATTCAGAAAGAAATCGGTTTAAAAGCGGATATATTGGAGTCGGAGGCACTCGGGGTCAAGTGAGGTTCCTCGTGCGAACTGCCAGGGTGTATGTAGATTGAGGGATTTGTACGAAGGTTTTTTTTTTATATATAGGATACGTCAATTTGACTTCGCCTTGCCTGATGGTAAGCTGAGGGCAAAGTCTTGGAGGATCTATATAATATTGAATTGAGAAGTAGGTACCTAGTAAAGATAACTGGACACGGAGGTGAACCACAAGATTTCAAAGTTTGTCTAATATTCACGAGATAATAACGGAACCCTAAAAACGGGTTCCGTATACAAAGGATACAAATGGAACCCTATTACTAAGATTCCACTGTCCGTCTGTCTGTTTATCACTAACCACTGTATCTAATGAGCTATGAAAGCTAGTTATAGGCTAGGCTAGATAATAATACGAAGCCCTTAGTGCGCAAGTCCGACTCGCACTTTGCCGGTTTTTGCTATCATTTAGTACATTTAACATCTTAGAAGGTACTAACATTAACTTACCTGAGACCTGTCCTGCAAACATTACTAGCTAGCTTTCCTTCTGGTCCACCAAGATTAAAACCCCATCACTTGTAGTTACGTACCCCCACCGTACCTACCTGGCAATCTTGTGCTTACCCACCGAGATGAATCTCACCAACGTAATCCCCGAAGCATTCATAATTCCTTCTTCTCAGCTAAATTGATTCACTCCCTTCTCTGCTCAGCTGTTGACTATTACAAAACCATGAGAAATTATTATGAACTTTACTGTCTTTAAAATAAGGTGCACTTTAGATTTACAAATTTTGAAGATGGTTTCTTCTACAAAAAATACATTCTAAATTGAATTTTAATTCATAGACTGAAGGTTAATAATCGTTTGGAAAGTGCATAATATGCATTTTTGATAGCAGTACGTTGTTACTACATTGGCAGTCGCGAATCTATAGGGTCTCGTCCCGAGTGCGTCCGGGGGCGCGACGACGGCCATTACGGCGACGTGGCCGGCGCGACACGGGCCCGACACGTATCGGTACACTCCCCGCCAATGTCTTCCAGCTGGTGCTTATGCAATTTGCAGATAAAAGAGGTCATTTAAATGCAATTTACTTTACAATTTATAGTCCTGTAGTTTCTAGATAGAAAGGATAATATTACGGCTACGACTACGAGTCACGAGATGTAAGGGTTAAACTGAATTCAATGTGTATTCGCTAGAGATGTCCGTTAGGGGGTATAGATTAGCTTAACTGGGGATGTTAATATCAAGGTAAGTACTATCTTTTCTTTGAACCGTTGGCAAAACGTTCCTGCTTTTCTTTGCTTTTTCATATTCTTCTTCTATTTCCTTCTGCTGAGTTCTATTATACATTCGTGCTAATTGCACTATAGCACTAGGAGCACTTTGCGGAAGACAGCTCTGTTTATGACCTTAGTAGTATTATTTTTTAATTTTTTTATATAGGACACGTCAATTTGACTTCGCCTCGCCTGATGGTAAGCTGAAGGCAAAGTCTCTGAAAAGAGGGTCACCATTACAGACACGTATCATGTTACAATGGTGGCACTCAGCTTGACGGCCTCAAAAATGCATTTAATTTAATTGTTTGTCTTGAATCACAGATTTGATCATATTTTATACATACTGAAGTTCCACTCCACAACCACACTTAAATAGACATTATATACTTTGTATCTTAATAGGTCGCATGATACGTTACATTGATTTAATTAACAATAATTAATTATTAAAAAAAGCTATTTAAATATAAAAGATTTAGTAATTACCACTATCAATATCTCTCACCTGTATATTTATACACTCTGTAGGTCATACACAGTCATTACTCACCGAGCCTCTCGAGGTCGTGACGTAACGCGACACATGATGACGTATAGAAGGTGTTGCCACCTCCTCGCGACTCGCGCGCCCCTGGAGACCCGCGTTAAGACATTTGCATCAAATGTTCCGACGCCTTTTTCCCTAAAAGTTGGGAAGCGAAAAGTGTTCTCTTACAAGTTTATTTCATAAGTTGTCGCAGTTTTATGAGCTCGGCATATTGAAGGCTTGTGGAACAGACGCGCTTAATGCTCAAGATTAGCTTCTTGTTACTAGAAGACTGTCATATATTTTCATGATGCATAATTTTGTAAAAGCTGGCTTAAGATGTATGTCTTTTTAATACGGAGAGTACATTTTGTTGAGAATAGAGAGCTTAGGGCTAATGGAGTGTTCTCAATCTGATAGCAATATTTTTTTTTTTTTCAAAAGAGTATTAGCAACCGAAATGAAAATAGTGCCTGGTTTACGATAATAGGCTCGTTTTCTAATGTGGACCGAAAAGTTGATGAAATGTGGATGTTAATCCATACTTGCCACTTCAAACTACAGAAAGGTATAATGTGATTTGAATGAAATTTTTCCCACATTTTATCGAAATGAGGAGCGACCTGCCTACCATGGTTTGAGCAAGTGACTATAGGGTTAACTGTAGGGGTTAATACATCAAGGTATTATAATGTTTTCACAGGGGTCATAATGTGCGTATGATACCCCTGGTATCGTAGCCTTCCATAGGCTACACTGATAGGCTATCCATCACGTTACTTGTATACTTATTTACTACGTTAGTGATATATAAATATATTCCCCATAGAATCTGAATGTTCGCTTACTCAGACTGCATTTAAATTACTTCGCGTTTCATAATTAAGGTCTGTGTTTGGTTTTCTAAAAACAAATTGGAAAGTTGGCCCAAACATTTGCAACTCTTACACAAAACTTGTACAAACACACCATAATTGTAACCGGCGGGATCTAATTTGAGCAAATTTATAACTTCAGAACATTCATTCGCAAATTACGAGCTCTCGTAGATTCGCTATTGTAGAGGGCTCGTAGCGCCGCGTAGAGGGTGGGGCTACGAGCTACGAGGGTCGTAGCTAAATGCTTGGGGACGTAGGCATTTATTAATATTGTGGTAGACTGAGATCTGATAAGGCTGTATTGTAGTGGGTTGTTAGACTAAATATAGGTTTGATGTTGCTAAAGTAATGGAAATGTAGCCTATAAAATGAATAAAATATAGTAGTACATGACGCGTTGCCGACCGTATAAAAACATCATTGTGTAGTTATAAGAGTTGGGAGATCTTTTATAAGGTACTAGCTTTTGCCCGCGGCTCCGCCCGCGTGGATATCGGTTATCGCGACCAAATATAGCCTATGCCCTTTCTCAAGGTCTAAACTACACCTATACTTAATTTCATCAACATCGGTTCAGTTAGTATATTAGTATGGATGAAATCTTCCAAACAGACTGACGGAGATCACACCCTGGATTTTATCTACATCAGTCATATTCTATACCATTGCGTTACTTATCTGCTAAAACTTCGAAAATGTTGCCAGTCTTAAAAATAAACAGACCGTTTAAAATTCATTAAAGGTTGTCCTTTGAGTCGCAGTAGTGAGTAAACAACGGCAGTGGGCGGGGGAGCTGCGTGGCGGTTGCGGTGCGGCTGCGTTGCGTTGTTATTGCGGACGACTGGCTTTTCCATTAGCCATGTTGTTTGTAGACAAACTGTGGTATTGTATGTACTGAGCGTATTCATTGCAGAAACTGTTTGCAGTTAGCACTACGAAGGGATGTTTGTAGTTTGGTATATTTTGGACAGATTTGTGTACAATTTGGGTAAACAAAATGATTTGGTATTTATCAGGGCTCAAAAAAAATTTAATCTATTAGAATAGTTTAACTATAATTTGTAACTGCTAAAGTTAGTTCATGTCTTTACTCGATAGACGCAAAACTTACTGATGGCGATTGACGGATTTTGATGTGGTTTTTTTTGTTATTAAAGTCTTGATCAGACTTAAAATCGCAATCAGCTGAATAATTCATTGTATGATAAATAAATAAAAAAAAAAGCGAGTAATGACCAAAAGTTGTGACGACCGACATTCTCGCGGACGGAGCAGCGAGCATCAGCTAGTTAAGGCCCAGAATCAGATCAGCATAGTTAAGGCCCAGAATCGGTATTTTCGAAACCGTTTTTCTTTTTATCTATTAAACCTGCAGATCTGAAATTTACATGCCTGCATACTACAGGATATACAGAGTAACTTCTCCTTTTCATAAATTAAATAAAAAAGGAGGAAATAGTTGAAAAGAGGCTCTGAACATCACTCTACTCTTTCTTATGAAACTAAATATTTTCTACAATATGTCTCCAAATAATCTAAAATTTCACATGTATGTGAAATAAGTGTATTAGCATGACATGACCTTCTTAGTTAGTAACCGTCACCTATAAAGTTATCTATTAAAATTAGTTTTACTGATTTTTACGGTTCAAATATGAGCGAATGACCTTGAGCATTTGTATGGTCACAGTCATTCGCGTATGTAATCACCTTAAAGAATAAGATCAGCAGCAAACTACCTGCCTAACGCAACTTAACCCTATATTGTTTATTCAGTGCGCCGGTCGTCGGCACTCGCTACTCAATATTAGCAGCTAAATACATGCATTTACTTTTCGCTTCAGAATACTTCACTTTCAATGCTTTGATTCCATTTGTAAACAAATGGATCGAAATTGAATTTTTAGTTTTATACGGACATTAAATCTGATTTAGATACGTAACATATAGTTTGGTTGGATGACGACCCTTTTTTTATACCACTTAGGTGGCAGACAAGCACACGGCCCACCTGATGGGAAGTGGTTACTGTGGCCTATGGACGTATGTAACACCAGAGGCGTCGCCCTCGCGCTGCCGACCCTTAAGAAACCTTCTAATGCCCTCCAAGTCAGAGGTTCAATTCCCAGTCAGGGCAAATTGTTGAATATATAAATGTGTATTTTTGCTTTGATCTGGGTGTTTCTATGTATTATATTCGTATGAATGCATTTAAAAATATATGTATCTAAATATATTATTCCGCATTCTAGAACCCATAAAACAAGCTAGTAAGCAGCTTACTGCTACTTAAAGTAACCGTTCATTGAATACAAACTTCTGATTAAACTACAGCTGAACAATGTTTGAATGCAAACAATGATAATAGCGCTACAACAATAAACAACTCTATTCGAATCTATCAGCCTACCCCCCCCCCTCCCCCTCCCATCTCCCCCCATCACTGTAACAATAGTTTGCTCTACCGCTCCGGGGGCGAATAACAATTATCGCGTATTACGTCACTAATTAGAGAGCGCTCTACGTAGCTCTGCGTAGAGCTGCGTAGAGCTGTAGAGCGGTGTAGTCTGCTCTACGAACAGCTACGAAGGGTGTGTAGAGGCTGTCTGCAGGCTGCTTGGGTCGTTTATGAAGTTCGTTATTATAATAGTGCTAAAGTTTGAAAATGCAATTAAGCTGTTGTGAGATTGAGGAAGTTTTTATAAAATGGACAACTGTTTTTTTATTAAATTAAATTGATGCATAGAATCATGTTTATATATTTTGTAAAGATGCGTACATCTTTGAAAACACCATATTTATTAACAAAAATACCTTTATTGAAAATACTATCCGACAGTAAATATACATGAATAAGTATCCGCCTGACGTCAATAGGCTCGCCCCTCATTACGAGAGACCGAAAATCATAGCTGGCGAAATGTGGGTGATAATACACCTCTGCCAGGGTAGGCAGATTCGGGGATTTACAGACGTCAGCATATGTATGTACTATTTTTGTCAACCTTATCGGTCCCACATAATAAGCACCTGATAGAACTCTTTCCAGAATTATTTCTTTAGTTCAAATACCACTATGAGCGGAAATGGTCAAGATTTCATAGTTTATCAATCACACTCTGTCCCACTATGCTACTAGAACAGTCTTTTGGTATACTCCATATAATAAAAATACGGTTTGTCTGTACGTACGACGGCGTAGAAACAAATTCGATTGACCCGCGAGCGCGGCGGCGGCTGAGCCAATAAATACGTTCCGCCTGCCGCCACTCATTTGTTTACGATTTCCTGACACGTGTCGGAGGAAATACAACGCTCGTGCCTCTCAGAGAGGTACCTCCTTAAGAGGTATGACCTCTGTTATTGGAAAAATATTGTCTCTGCCAACCCGGCTGGGAAAGAAAAGTGAATGTATGGATCCTGCCTAGCTTTCATTTCTGGTGGACCTATTTATGTAAATATGATGTGAAGGTTAATATTAGGACTAAGCAACGGTCTGCTACATTTATTGAAAGAAGTCATCCATTTTCCCCATTCTTTTCCCCTTGTACGTGTATGGCTTGGCGGTACAACTTTCGACTGCCCCTCCAGAGGTAACGGGTTCTATTCTCGCTCAGTACAAACATTTTCATGCATGATTAGGTTGTATTCCATTAATTGCCTATGTGTTTCAACACATAGGCAATATCGAGAATAAAGTATGATTTAACACAAATAAAGTATACAAGTATGTTTATATGTATTTTGGAACCGATATTTCAAGTTACGCTTAGTTGAGCCTAGATGTCTGTATGTAGTAATATCAATATGCCCTCATACTCGTATTTTATTGACTAACATCAAAGATAGATGTTCACAAAGTATGAGTAATGAATATGAACAGAACGAGGCAAACAGCGCGAGGCACAATACTCCTAAGTAGGAGGGCTGTACACACGGACGGAGGCATCAATATTACACATAATTACTATTCGGAGGACAAACGACCCCGGGAGGTGGCACTCAATATGTCGCCGGGAAACCTCTTCAATATCCTCTCTTAATAATATCAATGTGAGAGGTTGTTGGGTTCTCCTCTCCTCTCAAGCAGCAACATCGACATGATTGACAAATAATAATATAGACTCTTTATTTGTTATCAATTTAATCAACAAGTTTGTTGGAGCCCACTGCTGTATATAATTTACATACAAACATTTAATACAGCAAGACTTAACGACACATATACATACATACAACATAAACTCACGCCTATATCCCCGAAGGGGTAGGCAGAGGTGCTAGCACCCACATTTCGCCGTTTATGTTTAGGTCCCAATGTAATAGGTGGCGAGCCTATTGCCATTAACCGGGCACTTATAAACCTGCGACCTGTGGTCAGTCTTAACGACACAGTCAGCTCATTCTGCGTAAATAGTAACACGACCAATTCATCATGATGTATCGGGTACTTTGAGATAACTAACACTTCAAACTACCATCTTTAGTCACCGCGCGACCATAGCTGACGAAAAGTAGCTAAAACATCGACATTTCGACTACTTTTCAAGTAAATAATAACAAATGAATCGCGCTAGAATCCGTTCAAAAGTGGTATTATTTCAACTACCAGCCTTCCGCCCGCGGCTCCGCCCGCGTGCATCTCGGGAACGCGACTTTTGCTCATATCTTCGGTTCTACACAACCGATTGCAATCAAACAAACGTAAGATTTTAAGTCTGATCAAGCCCTTTCTAAAAAAAAAACCGCATCAAAATCCGTCCAGTAGTTTTTGCGTCCATCGCGAACAAACAGACAAACAGACAGGAAATTAAAAAAAAATATTTTCGTGTTCAGTATCGTTAACATAACCCAAGTTTTTTTTTTTAAATATCTTCAATGTACAGACACGACCACTTTATTATATAATAGTATATTAGATATAGATTAAAAAGTCCCACATATAGTTCGGCACGCGACGACGTCCGTCACCCATATACCGTCCGATACCTGTGGTCAGTCTTAACCTTCAGTCACATAAATCAAGCATCGCATTATCGCCGCCGTAAGGAAACGTGATCGTTAACCTATATAGGAGCCGGCGGGGCGCCCGCCCTGGGCCAGCCGCCTGCCGCCTGCCGCCGGCCGCCCTGCATCAGCGCCAGTCGCCGCCCGCCCTCGCGCCTCGCCGCACGCGTACTCGACGCGCGGGAATGCGCCGGCTAAACCGAGGCCTATACCAAACATATCAATCAATTAATTAACTATTCTATAGTGCTAGTGATAAGGTGTATTATACAACGAGTTAGTGTCGCCGATGAGTGGTATTGTGTGCTGCAGCGCTTTAGTCCGCTGTCGTGTGATTAAGCCGCTGTGTTAGGCTTCATTTGAATGCTCTAAGATAATTATCGGTAGGACCATTTGTTTCTCTTTCTCGGATTATAATTAAGTAGCTATTGTGTCTGTGCTTTCAACGATATCATATCTTGTTATATTAAACGTGATTTGAATGAATACTTTAGATATTCATTATAATAGTTAATGACATATGTATTACTTTTCTGTGATCATGAATAATCTTGCTCTAAGAATTTCATACTATTAACTTATTAATTAACTTTATTTTCATATTATAAACTATAAAATTTTACAAACTATTGTATACAAATACCGGCGTCTTGGTAATGATATAACCGTAAAAAGTTACGATAAACAATTTTATAATTTACAAAAATTGTATAAGTGTTAAGATTACTAGACTAGTGTTGCCTCCTGTCGATGCCCTCTGCATATCGTGTGCGATGTTAGAAATAAGTGAAGCGAGAACTTGTTGCTCGCACTACTTGTTTGCGCAGGGCGTCACTCCACTATTAATCATATTACCCGTCGACATGTTCACGTACATTACATTCATGAGCACATACACACATATAGCAACAAGCGTGGCGTATATTTATGAGGTAGCGAGTCGTATACGAGCACACGCTATGACAGTGCCGCCATTCATTTCTTATTTTTATGGTGATAAATAGTAGTCAGTCTAACTTGGTAATTACTTCATTGAGCTCATGATGCTGATGATATATAGCTTTATTTTTATTAGCGTCACTAGCACAGTGATTAATAAAGAGGTCCCGGGTTTGAATCCTGGTCGTTCAACTACCGACGTGAACCTGGAGGGTGTAGCTGGTGGGGTTAAAGGAATTAAAAGTCATTTTAGTTACTAACATTATTTAAACAAATAAAAGATACACAGATAATATATTATCACTATCCTTCTCACCTCACTGCTAACACAACTATCCTTCATCCCTACTAATATTATAAATGCGAAAGTAACTCTGTCTGTCTGTCTGTCTGCCTGTCTGTCTGTCTGTCTCGCTTTTACGACTAAACCGCTGAACCGATTTTGATGAAATTTGGTATAGGGGTAGATTAGACCTTGAGAAAGGACATAGGCTATGTTTGGTCGCGATAACCGACATCCACGCGGGCGGAGCCGCGGGCAAAAGCTAGTAACTTATAATTAAACAGTTCTTTAGCTAGTTGAGACGAGAGAAGTCTTCGAGCTTCGTGATGGGGTCGCCACACACGGGATTAGTATGCTCACCGTGCAAACTGAGCGTTATCAAGTTTCTCGACAACTGTATATATTCCATACGTGTGGATATATATCTCGAGAGTCTATATATTATAACTCTGAAATATTTTTATCGACTAGCTTGTATACATTGTTGTGTGAACTTTATGGTTCCTATTCATAATTCGTTCGTTTTGATTGACGATGGGTGAAATAATGGCGAAACTTATGTTATATGGAATTATTTTCAGCTCAAAATATTTTTTACGGCTTTTCGTAATGATGTTATTGTTTCCGTTACTGGTTTAATACATTTTTCATACTTATGGTATGTTATTAAATTATAGTAATAGTTACCTACATTAGGTACTTAATCAAGCTTACATATTCTTGAAGAGTTAGTCAGAGGTGCATTATACATTTAGATTTGCTAGACTCAGTCTCAGATACGAGTCGATAGGTTCGAGTCGTAGTGCCCGGAATACGGCAATGGGCTCACTCCCTATTACGTGGGACTGAATACAATGATTGGTGAAATGTGGGTGTTATTTCACCTCTGCCTAACCTTCCGGGGTTAAAGGCGTGATTATATTTATGTATATGTATGTATTTCGCTAGGCGAAATTGTACCGAGTTTTACTGAGTTTGATTCCAGACACTATGTTGCTATTGAAAACTGCCTAAACTCAATAACATTTTACCCCACTCGAGAATCAAACCTGGCAAATCACTCTCTACTACTGCACGCCATAATACAATTTTGGAAGAAATTATACAAAAGCGAGGTTAGGGTCGCTAAATTGGGTACCCACTAATGAAAAAGAAAAAACTCCGGCAAGAAACTCAGCGGTTTTTCTTTGTGATCTAGTTACAAACATGGTAGCTTAATCTCACTGAGTACCACATCTTGGTTGAGTAGCCCTGTACTCATTAGTTTTATGATAGTCATCATCATCGTACCCTTATTGAATAAAACACTTGTACTTTTCCACTTTGCGAGGCGAAACCGGTTGGTTGGTAAGTTGAAAAATAAAACAAAGTGCAATTGTACAAGTTTCTTATTCAATACATACATAATACATTCATATAATCACGCCTTTATCCTCGGAGGGTTAGGCAGAGGTGAATTAACAACCACATTTTACCAATCATTGTATTAGTCCCACGAGGGTGAGCCTATTGCCGCATTCCAGGCACTATTGTTGACTCAAGCCACGAATCTGAGGCTTATTCAATATGTGTAGCAAAGCAAGTTCCACCTAGTGCCATCGATTAACAGTATAAACAATCACACCCTTAGTGGCGGCGGTGTCCATGACTTAGAAGCCTGGAGACTATTCCCCTACCCTTTCTCTTGATTACGCCTATCTCAAGTTTTATGAAAGCGACTGCCATCTGAGCCCCAATGACGAGAGGAAAGCCTTCGCTCGTATCTCGTCCCACATTCAGTAGATATTTTTTCATCTAGCAGGTGAGGTTGGTCCGGGCTCCAATCATGTTTTGGTCTGAAACCTACACACCTACTGAGTCCCCATAATATATTCAATTATGTCGTAGTCTTCATAACACATTTATCATATTGTTTCGATTTGAATTTATTTAAGCGTCGACAATTTCTTCTTTCATTATTGAGCTTGTTATAGAAACGTATATTACCTACCCAGGCATAAATGACAATGTAAACTTAACTATTTAACACAACATCCTAATCCTCAGATAATTCTTAAACACACACGACATTACATGTGTTCACAACTGACAAGCCGCAGTACAGACATTCGGAATTCCAAATGAAATGAGTCCTTGAATAAAGTAACTCTCCTTAACATGTTCCGACGTTAATGAAAAGGCAAAGATGTTTGAGCCAGATATCCTTATTAGTGGGGCCCCCGCCGGGCCCCCGGGCCCCGGGCGCCTCGAGGAACCTTTTTATGGCAAACTTAGATCGCCACAATGTTACTTGTAACTACTTAGTTTAATTACAATGAACGTAAAGTGAACCCAATTGTACGTTATTGCCTGACTTCGGGGAAGTTAAGGAGGTTATGTATTTGGTTTGTTTGTCTGTATGTCTGTAGCTATGTTCTCTTGTCATTGCTAAACGAATAAAATAGTTTGATGAACAATATAATATGTCATTAACAAAAATGTAGTTTGATACTTAATAAAAACATTTTTTTAAATCTTACGAATGTTTTGAATAATATCCATTTGTGGAATGTTATTTTTTTAATTGCACAGATTTAATATGTGTCAGACTAAGGTCCTTAGTCTCTGACAATTAATTTATATAATTGACCTCATAAATTACAGGGCTGTTAGTGTAATTGTTATAAATTAATTCGTAATTAGTTTCAAAGCACAGAGATTTTAATTTGATATCAAGATTAAATCGAAGTAAGCATTATAATATCTATATATGTACTGATATTATAAAACTAAAGGGTTTGTTTGTGTCTCTAATCTTAGGAACTACTGAATAAAATAGATTTTTTTTTTGTGTTGAATAGTCCATTTATCGAAGAAGATTATAGGCTAAATTTCATCACGCTGCTAAGTGCTACCTAAGGAAGCGGAGCAGTGATCATAAATGTCAACAAATCCGGCATATAACCACACTTTATTTGAAAATTAATAACTTACGGTCCTGTAGATGACTGAAAGGGGTGATACGGTTTTGAAATGTGCCCCGGGCAAGGCAGGGGTCGGTTAGCTCTATATAAATTCACATAACTCACACGTACAGGATTCACGTGAAAAAGGTTAGGTACAGTCAGTCACCCACTGTTTTTTTTACTCCCATGTAAATGGAGGGAAACCTTCCCCTCCCCTCAACAAGAGAACCACTTCTCGTAATTAAAATCTCTTCAAAATTCGATCTAATCTCAATGTCCCAAATGTCAAAAACAATCATGATGTTCGATCTTTGAAATTATGTAAAAGAATACCGCTTATGTGAAAAACGAAACGACTGAACCCTTGGTCCTCTACCGACTCGACGAAACATAAAGAGTTATGATTCCGAAGGTGACCGCATACGACAACAGCAGACGCACGCAGCACATACGCGTAATACATTGCGGCTTCTCAATGGTCCCCTTTATCCGTATCGGAGTTTAACAAGTAATGGTTACGCTGTTTCTGCTGCATGCGTCTGCAGTTGTCGTGTGCGGTCGGCTTCAGAATCATACCTTAAGTTCCATCAGCCACTGGTCACCAGGGGAGGTGTTTCAGTCATATTTAGTGGAAGGCAGTGATTATAAACACATTTGATTTTCATTATGTAAGTGACCGAAGGAAATAATTCCCGCAGGTGGCGACCTGCTCGATTAGGGACCCGCGGTACATATTGTAATTAGAGTTTCATTAAGTTCATTAGTTTAGTTTTATGAACAATTTTAGAATAAACATATGCCGTCAAGCTGAGTGCCACCATTGTAACATGGTACATGTCTGTAATGGTGACCCTCTTTTCAGAGACTTTGCCTTCAGCTTACCATCAGGCGAGGCAAAGTCAAATTGACGTGTCCTATATAAAAAAAAAATACTATGTATAGGCAATGTAGTTGTTGAAATACTTTTGATTATATTGAAGACTAGATGTTGCTCGCGGCTCCGCCCGCGTGGATGTCGGTTATCGCGACCAAACATACCCTAGGTCCTTTCTCAAGGTCTAATCTATCTCTGTATCAAATTTCATCAAAATCGAATCTGCAGTTTAGGTGTGAAAGCGTAACAGACAGACAGAGTTATTTTCGCATTTATGATGTTATTAGTAGTATAAATAAACAAGTAGGTTTAATGTGACGCCATATTGTAGGGAGATATAAAATACATCATTTTATTTTTAATGGAAACGATATTTTGCTACATATCAACAGTTTTTTTTTGTTTGTTACGATTTGACGACTATACTTACTTTTTGATGGTTGATAGGCTTGCGTTTGGCCACTACCTTATCTGTTGGTAAGTGACGATGTGGTCCACGGTGAAGCACGGTTGTCTAAAAGTAACTTTTTTGCTGTAGTCTTGAAGACACCCAAGTTATAGCTATGCAGGAACAGATTCGGACAAGGCATTCCACTCCTTGGCAATATGCATGATGCTATTGGATTCATTGATATATATTATTTTTAATGACTGTATTGATCGTTACGACATTTTGACATACACGTTGTCAGAGACACAGAAAAGGATATACGGTACCTTTCATCTGAACATTTTGTAAAACATATGCTAGAATTAAATGAAATTTTAAGCATTTAACTAACTATTCAAATCGTTTCAAGAGAGAAAAAGATAATATAGCTTAGGCGGGACTCGAACCCTTAGAAGGGAAATGCTTTGACCACTGAGCCACCAAGCCTCGCCCAAAGCCGATCAAAATTTTTCTATACAGCCGACGGTTTTCTGTGTTGTTAGAATGTTGAAAGCAAAAGGAAATAAAAAAATATCACCTTTACTAAAGAATTAAGGAGTATAAATGATATATTCGCATTTTTGTAAGTTCCATTACTGTTTCTGGAATCAACTTTTTATCTTACTTAAATAAAACTAACTCTGGTATACAGGAACACAATAGAAAGATTATTTTCAAGTGCTTCCCCGGTCGCACTGTTCCGATTTCAGCGAAGATTGCGTCGACTTTGAACAGGAATTTATCTCACAGCGCAACCAATTCTATCCGCTTGCTCTGACAAGAATATTTATGGTCGATAATAAAGGAAGGCAGCCAGCCCCTGTAGAAACAAGTTGGTTCACCCATTCGATACCATTATCACTGTGGTGTGGCGAGGGCTGCTAGTGGATAGTGGTTCCTGAAACGGTAATGAAAAGTTTACGTAAATAAATATTCTAGATCTAAGCAAAGCTTGCCATATGAGTTTTGGAGTGTAGATAAACATACTTAGATACTTTTTTGTCGAAATTAATGTATATTTAATCAAGGTAGGAAAAAGCAAAATCAGCTCAGGCGAGACTCGAACCCACGATCTTTCCCTTATAGGGGGAATGCTCTGACTACTGAGCCACCGAGCCTCGCAAGCTTTTCTAAATTTTTCTGTACATCCGTCATGGGGCGACGGTGGTCAGAGTTATGCCCTGTTAGGGAATATTGCGGGTTCGAGTCCGCCTGAGCTAATTTCACTTTTTGATATAATATCATTTCTATCCTAATCGATTTGAATAGTTAGCACACTAAATATGTACTTTAAAATTTCATTTAAATGTAGGTATATTTCACATGATGCCAGGGAACTGAACCTTCTGCTCAGGGAACAGAAGACAGGAGACGAAGTAACTGAAACCAGTCTTATATTCACATAGTTTAACTTGCAGTTTACTGGACTATACAGGACCAAGAAGAATTTGACCTTACCTAAGGGAAAGCACGCTTTCGAAAATCTTTAAATGCAGTTTAGTTTCATTGTTAAAATAAAGAAATGTTTCCTTTGAGAGAAAAATCGCTATCTCCAGTAATTAGAGTACTTTCCCTCCAAATAAGGTCAAAACCTTCCACCCTGTATATTGGTTAGTTATGTCTAATTTCCTTCAACCGCTAAATATCGTTGAGTTATACATAGCGTGTTCGCAGTGAACGTGTAAGTCTAGACGCCATAAGTTATGGTATGAGGGCCCTTAACGCGAAATAGTTCGGTGCGGCGATGCATTGAACCTTCTATGGTACACATAGAGGGTGGCTTTGAAACAGCGTGTGTATAGTCTCTATACCTGAAATAAAACTATGGATACTAAACCATTTTAATTTTATAACCGGATTGAACTCTCAATTTGCTTAATACAAAATCGAGCTGCCATTTGCAATTCAAATGTTCTCAGAATGTACGTATACGAATAAATTTTGAAGTATCTAATTAAATTGGGATTGGAAAAGTAAATATAACATTGTAAACTTGACCCACAGTGTAAGCCTAATCTAACAATAGAGTTAACAGAGCCCATGCTGATGAAATTTTTGACTTTAACACACAGAGGCTACTCGAGTAGGTTTACGTCAATGCTTTAAAATCATGTCCAGAAAAGAAATTGTAGTATTCTTTTTGAAATAGGTACTTAATGAAAAACAAATATTTGCCAAAAAGTTTTCCGATTTATTAGATACGAGGTGGTGTAATAGATTGATTGATAGACAAATATTGTGGGATAAGTTACTTAATTTAATTTGATTATCATCGAAGTTACAGCCACTCCATCCATCATGGAGCGGGAGATCCTTTGATTGAGTGCCTCGGCCCAGTCCCTCAGCCCTCAACAACGCCAACATGTACGCACCTCCTAACGCGAACGCTATGAAGATCGATCACTATTATTTAAACTTATTATCTTGAGGGTAATGATTTGTACAACAAGAACTATAAACGTCTTTTATTTTTTATTGGAAACTCATCTAACGTTGAGGTTGTATTGAGGTGGTGTTCCCGGCGGTGTGTAGGGTAGCCAGAGCTCACTGGAGAGGTTTTGTGCAGTCAGTAGGAAGACCAAAGGCTTGTCCTGCCTGTCTTCTTCACTGACGGCATAGAGTCTCTCTGTTTTTAAAAGGTCGGCAGCACGAGTGTGTCTCACTGTTGCATACCAGTGCTCAGGCCCAGGCGCGACCTAATAATTTTCTATGTCCTGATGAAATATAGGATAATATGGCCATCCAACTATGCCTATACGCGTATGGGTAGGCCCCTCGCGTCGGTTGTGCTCGGGGTGATTTGAAACCGCAAACCTCAATATCCAATACATAATTAATTAAAATAATTTTAGTTGGAAACTGGAAACCATGGCAAACTAAACGACTTTGGTACTCAGTCTTGAGTTTCTTAATTGTGTTTAAGTTTAATTATTATTATTAAGTATAACAATGTTCATATTAGACGTTTATCTTGCTTTCCAAGTTTCCAAATAGCTGAAACAGTTTAATACTTCTGAGAAATGGCTAACAGCAAATATTCGGTCACAAATTCTTAGCCTAATAAGTACACGTATAACATACTTACTATCAGGTACATATAGGTACACCTGCCTGGTGACAAATGTGCCAGTAAGGAGGCAATACCTTAGCGGTTCCGGCAAGCACCTGATCGTTAATTAAGTCTCCCTTAGGCTGGCTGCACGCTAGTTATGTACGGTGATATATCGGAACCGATCGAGTGCTCCACTACCACTGAGTTTGTAGGTTACAGTTTGACAGCGCTTAGGTTTCAAAACAAACTATTATTCGGTAGGTTTGTCTACAATAATAGATCCACATACACATACTGTGTGTGTATGTGCATGTGCGAAATTTACATCGATCAAATCTATATAGGTCATCTATGTTCATATCCCAGAGGAGCACATAGGCAGTAATCCCAGGAACAAAATTGCGGGTCAAGTAGCGAGGCGGAACTAGTTTATAATGTCAAAAGGTGAGCTGTTATCACCATTAAGGCATTATCGCCCGAAGGTAGCAAAGTTTACTTAATTGAAATAACTTTTAAGCCTAGAAAACTTAAATATTGGCGTAAGAAAATTGAAAATATCGAAAATCATCGAAGACTTATTCTATAACTTTTTACTCTCATTTTCATTACCAAAAGTTTTGTCCTGTGTTTGTCAAAACTTTCAAACAAAAGGTGAATCACAGGAATGGACGACTGTGATTCCACTTAAAATAATAATAATAATAATAATTTAATATAATAATAAAATAATTTCAGTAATTCGTATATATACATCTTCTGATACACTTTGCACAAATTAGAGCTAAATTCGATAAAATACGTCTGATAAATAAATCATCGCTCTCATCGAGTCACGACGTGTGATCAAAATGTAAATGTAACTAGACTTTGACAAAGATTTTCAGACACATTTTTAGGAAATATACACAATATTTTCTAAAAATGTAGCTATCTGAAAATCAAGTATCATTTCTACAGAGCATAGTGATATTACTCGTGACAGCCAGACGGAGAATTGCTGTGCTTACTCGATATTCCTGTCGCATGAACTTTAGTGATGTGACAATGTCGATAAAAATAATTTCACGATTCAATATTTTTGATATTTGCCATTTTATTAATTGTATTTATATAGTGAAAGGATAACGGTATACACTTTTTTGCCAAAAGAGACACGGTATAATAAAATAATACACCGGAAATTAAAAAAAATGGGGTACGAATTGAGAACCTCCTTTTTTGAAGTCGGTTAAAAATATATGTCGACAAGCTGAAATAAAAAAGTAATCAAAACCAGGTGCTGCATGCAGGCCAATATCAGCTATTTTTACAACAATTTACAACGCAAATAAAACAGGAGGTAAAATTATTTCTGTAACTTTATTGCTTTTATTTCGAACAAGCTAATAAAGTCCGATTTTATCGATACTCTCCGTCCACTATCAATTAGTATTTTATAGGCAACGTGTCTGTTTCTGATTTCAATCTAGATGCACTTGTAATTGGATAAATTCACCAAAATCTTGAAAAAGATTGTTATATTCTAAAGGAGGTAGGACACGACGGTATTGCCGACCCAATCGAGCAGTCCAACTGGGGAAGTACCTCCGCCCTACAGAATACCGCGGCTATAATAACAACGTGTTGTGTTCCCGGCAGTGAGCAGGGTAGTAAGAGCTCACTGGAGAGGTTTTGTGCAGTCAGTAGGAAAACCAAAGGCTTGACCTGCTAGTCTTCTGCGCTGACAGAATCTCTCTGTTCTTAAAGGTTAGGCAGCACAAGTGTGACTGACTGTACCATAAACTTTCCATGGTTCGTGTGCTTATCTGCAACCTAAGTGGTATAAAAAAAACAAAAGCTTTCAACGAACACAAATATCTTCAGAAGGATATCGATTTTTCTGTAGCAATTCTCATCACTGGGCACGCATCTAGTGTTGGATAGAATCCAGGCGGGTAGAGCCGGGTCAATAAATATGTATGAATCGGACATGTCGTGTTTTATAAGGAATAATGCTGGTATTCTGTTTGGACTACCCTCCACCCACACAGCGCGCAATATCGCCCAGTTACGTTGTCTGAGTGCTCTTGTTTAGAGAGGTTTACAGCTATTCTCTTTGAACTAATGTGACGGTTTTGAATGCATGTTGAGATCACAGTGTTTCGCTCGCTAGCTGATACGGGATCTATTCTCACAAAACAATTTTGTAAATTACCTATAATAATATTACTGTTCTGAAAAGACCACAGTGAATACTTTTACTCTTTTGTTACTCTTAGTACACAGTAACGTAATATCTTAATTTATTAAAGGGTTAGTTTATGTACATTATAAAGAGATCTGGTGTACTACCTATTGTTATTTAAAGGTTCAGTAAAGTTGTAGTTTTTTCTTTAGCTTGGTTTGTAAAAACAGCTAATTTTACTTTGGTAGTTGAAAAAAAGAGGCATAAGGGTTTATTACTTTACAAATAACTTATTGGTATTGTGAATCAGATATATACGAAAAATAAATCTAAATGCCAGCTCCGTCAAACGTCATTAGTGTGATCCACGTGATGAAAATAATCTTATTAATTTAACATCGCCACTCGGATAATGTTTAGAGGAATTTGTTTATTTTTGCAGTAAAATGACGAGGTACCTATTATTTTTGCTGTCGATAAAATTAAAAGCTAATTAAGTAATGCAAAAAAATTGTTAAGTAATATGAAACAATATTTTCTGTGAAAATATTTATTCAGTAAGCTATATTACCTTAGAGATTTCACGAAAGTACCTACTACAAAAAATTTAAAAAGTCTTTGACTAACTCTTTAAAAATGGTTGACATGTGCCGATAAAATTTATATCGTAACAATAAGTTTCACTTAAAAGATTGACTTAAAACTGAATGTTTTTCTCGAGGTCAATCAATCAATCAATTAGCCTACTGCAGTCCACTGCTAGACATAGGCCTCAATATGCGCCACGTTTGCCGATCCTCCGCCTTCCGCATCCAGTCCGTCCCAGCCACTTTTCGCAGGTCGTCGATCCACCTGGCTAGGGGATGTCCCACCTTCCGTTTTCTAACGCGCGGTCTCCACTCTAGGACTCGTTTGCTCCAACGGCAATGAAATACTGATGTGATTACCCGTAGTATGATTACTTGAAAGGCGTGCTCGAAAGTGTAGTACTAATTGCAAATAATCGTATAACTCATTAGGTGCGTGTCGCAACACTAGTGGGTGTGTCTGGGTGTCGCTAGTGTACACGTGTCATTGTTTACAGTGTGACGTCACTAATGTTAGTACCACCATGTTTATGTATGTTACCAGCAAGTCTTTCATAAACATAATTATATTAGTTCATTTATTTTTGGATCTCTAAATAAAAGTATGCGGAACATTCTTAATTAATTAATTCTGGAGTTCATAAATAGTCTAGGTGCTATAATCTATATACTGACTTTGACAGCCTCAGTGTTGGGCCACTGTTAGGTCTGCCTAGGAGGCGGGGTTCGATTCCCGCTCAGTGCAAATACTTCCATGTATGAATATAGCTATTTGCATTGGTTACTCCGAGGTGAAAACTTTTGATGCGACTGGAATTAACGCTACTTTCTTAAAAACTCGAATGTTTTACAATAAATAGTGTTTTTAACTTACTCTCATTAATAGTATAATTTAAGAAGTTTATATAAATACTAGCTGACCCCGCGAACTTCGTACCGCCTAACCGTCGATTAATTTTTTAAATTTTTCTCTCCGTAAGAAACATCCTCGTACTTCAAAGAATATTTAAAAAAAAAAGAATTAGTGAAATCGGTTCAGCCGTTCTCGAGATTTGCTAGCAACACATTTAGGAGTTCATTTTTATGTTATAGATGTGAGATAACTTGCTTTTTTTTTACGCTGTAACGGCTGAATGCTTATGGACAGAATTTGGGGGTACCTATTACCTGTTTTGAAAAGAAGATACCTACTCTACAACATTTATCACACATTATTTTTATCCCGCTTAAACAAACTTACACCACGAGGCACACCACAAGTTCATTTTAATTAACAAAAAGAAACTACTTGCAGTTAAAATTTAATTTCGTGTATATTTTTAATGACGCCTACCGAGGGCTCTATTCAACTCACGGGCGCTAAAGTGCGCAGTTTCACTCGCGAGTGCGTCGCGACGGTGTGGAGGGCCCCGACGTCACGCCTGGCGACAGGTATCGCATACAAACGAGACATCAATGTACTGTCCCTTTCATATCATATTTTTCCCTAGATCGGGGGTATTTTAATCGTCCAGAGGCTAATAGTGAATTAAGTCAAGATCTTATTGTATTGTATTAGGAATTAATTTAAAGTTCTTTTGTCCATTATGTCCGTTTAATAGTTTGTGAACGCTGTATGTTTATAGGTATCAGTTCTATGTTACCAAGGGGAGAGAAAATGCAGTGATCCTTTGGCAATCTCGCAAAATACACAGACAGCTATGTGCATTAACTTAATCTGAACTGAACTCAGCCCACAGTCAACTCAACCTGCGGTTTCAATTGACCACTGTAATTTTATTTGTGGTTGGCTCGACCACTATGGTCAAGACAGCTCGCTACCCAGCAGACACGTGGACGTAGTTGACCACTAAAATTAAAATTATAATAGACGAAATATTCAAAACCATTACATTACGTAAACTAAGCATAGCTAGGAACATATTCTCTCAGTTCTAAAATGCGGATAAAATACTACTTCATAGTGTACAGTCTACACCCGACCATAATGAAAACCATAACGAAGTATTTCAAATAAAGGGGAAAATCGTATATTTGAAGTGGCAACACTGTTCGTCTCTCATTTGGGAGCCATGGCGCCGCGCCGGAGGGACAGCTGCCATTGTCTATCTAAACATAACCATGTCGAAATATCTCTCGCTATACCCGGGCACCGTTTGATGTCCCGTGTCCTGTGTTTAATGAGGACTCTGGAATTGCACATTAGATTCTGTAGCAGATTTCACTGAATCACGAATTCTAGATGTGTTCCTAAAGTAGGTTACATTCTGCTGTTGAATGTTAAGCATGTGTCGCTGACTAGTTGAGTTGAAATTTCACGTAATATAATATCTGTTGGTTGTGTATGGTGAAAGGCTTCAGCAACTGCTGAATATATTGTAATTAAAGGTAGCCTTATATTACCCAGACACGTTGAGCTGTTCTAGCGTATTCAAGTGACAAAACAAAAATTCATCCAATCAAACTTTCGTGTTAATTTTTTTTATGCCACGGTGTTGGTAACCGTGGCTTATGGACGTATGCAACACCAGGGGCATCACACGCGCGCTGCCGACCCTATAGAAACTTTCTAATGCCCTTCTAGACGAACCCCATATTGTAGTCGCCTGGGAAAACCGCAGCAGGGAGTTCATTCCACAGCTTGAGTGTGCGTGAGATGAAGTTCCTTTCATACTGCACAGTGCGCACCGTTTCTGCCGTAATGATAGAATGTAGTTATTGGCATCATGTCGAACAATTCTTCTGAACACAAACCATTGTATAGGTGGTTAAACACACAGTGACGCAAAGTCCACAATAGCAGTAGTAGTAAGAAGTAAGATATAAAATGGTCGATCGAACATCCCCGTCGATACCCCAAACCGTTCAATTGTGAAGGGTCTGATTATGCACAAGTCGAGGAGCTGACTCGGCGCGGGCCCACCACGACCTCGGCCCTACACCAAACTTAGCAGTGCTTAAGTATTCAACTTAAATGTTAAGGTGAATGTTGAACTCCCTCGCGTGTCGTAACTTAAACATTCAACAATAGATGTTACGTTACCTTGGAGTTTACACGTTGAGTGAACGAACGAATGAACTGAATCTCAACTATTTGAAATAGTTGAGACTCACATAGGTGTGATAGTTGAGTTTTTATTTGAACTACGGGTTAACAAAATTTTATTTATGCTGTCGAAAGTTATGATAGAAATAAAATTAATACAAAAATGGAGATACAACGGGGTGCTACTGTGGTGACCGATTTCAAATTTACCAATTATTACAAAGCAATCCGCGGGCGCCAGAGCCTCGTTTGTCTTGCGATTTAGGTCCAAGATACGTGTCCGGAGTTATACCTACAATATTTTCTGTTTGTCAATTTCAATCTGTCTGTCTATTGGTTACCCTTTCACGATAGAAATCTCAACAGATTGTAATGAAATTTGACTGCGAAGTAGACAGATACATGGAGGAGGCCTATTGGTTCCTTTAAATTGAATGAGTTACGACTGCCACTCATAAAACCGAGGGAAAGTTCGTTTCGATCCTTACAAAACTGTTCTAGTATTATACTGTGAAAAAAGAATCTGAAATTCTAAACAGATATCGACGGTGTTAGAAAATTCTATATTGAGTAGAATTTGATTTAGAAAGAGAAAAGAGAATCGACCTCGTGTGTTTTGAATAGTTAGCATAATAAATGCTTCAAGTGGAGTAGAATTTCATATCCATGTCAAGTTTAACATTACGATTTTGACGTGAGACTAATCAAAATACGCAATGGATTTGTGCTTTGAACTAGATGGAAGTGCTCCAATTACGTTTCTTGATTAGGTACCAATGAAGGTTGGCGGTTTGTTCGATCATTATTGACATATCCGTAAATATAGCAATGAAATCTCGTCTCATCAGTCATTGCACAGAACCATTAAATGGCTGAATAGACGCCTGTACAGCAACACGTCACAGCACGGAAATAACGCCGTAAACTCGGTGTATGCCACGAATATACAGTCAATAATTTCCTTCACATCACATTCACACTAGGCTAACACTCAGACGCTGACTCTCTGCTTTTTAACAAGTAATAGCAGAGAGTCAGCAAATCATGTACAAAAAAAAAGTCTAATTTTGTGATTGTGGTAGAGATTGTTTTAATCAAATTATAGAAGCTCTCCATGTGTATATTTATGGACTTCAAACGAAGTATTAGCTCGACTTCACCTGATAGTGGTAAATCGTTTAAACAAGTACCTAGTACAGTCAGCATTTGCATAGGTAGGTACACCAGAACACAACATTACGAATATGAGTAAGGCTTTTAAACTGTCACGTCATTGTCACGTGTGACGTGTGCGTGAAATGTGACACTATAATACACTCGTTATTACGTTATATGTGACTTTAACTAGCGGTACATTATCCTATAGTGATATAAAAATGAATTACAGTAGTACATCGTTAGATACAGCCCAGCATAGATACCACTTATTGCACCACCTCCCTGGAGACAGTCTTCCTGGTGAGTAGGGTAGCCAGAGTTAACTGTAGTGGTTTTGTGCTGCCAGTAGGAAGACCAAAGGCTTGTACTACTTATCTTCTGCGTTGACGGCATAGAATCTCTTGTGCAGAGTCGACAGCACGAGTGTGACTTCCCTGGTGTTGCACTCGTCCATAGGCCACGGTAACCACTTTCCATTAGGTGGGCCATGTCTGCCATCTAAGTAGTATAAAAAAATACCAAAATCTTATGTATTTTTCAATCAATCTAAGCATAACATTGTAACTTATATAACAAACGTTAACCAACTAGTTTAGGAAAGTAAACAAAAGATAGCAAATATATTTTACGCACAGTGTGGATCGAGCCTTAGTTATGAAAGCATCGGTTTGTTTGTGGAATGAATCAATGCACCGGTTGCCAGCCGGTCGCGTTTTATCGATGTTCGATGTACTGAGCGGCAGTAAATCATTCGCGTATTAGTGCGCAAATGTCCACCGTGTACCGTGTACCGTGTACTGTGTACTGTGTACTGTAGCTCACACGACACATAAATTACGCGGATTAATGCGCCGCTGTGAGCTAATGTACATTCCAATATTATTGTACATCGGTATGAAAAACAAATAATTTGAATGTAACTGAAAATGTAGTTTGGTTTAGTTACGTATCTAAAATACTACGCATCTGATGTTAAATTGCTATGGAGACCTTTTAATGTTTGCGGCACCAGAACCAGAAGTATCGATTAGTACTCTTAGTAAAAGGGGGAAAAAGGGACGAAGGAAAGGCTTAAAGTTAATCATCATAGGCATTGTGATGTTGGTACTTTTCCGAATGAACTAGTCTATGGGAATGCTCTGCAATTTAGTTAGACTTAAATATTCTATATTTTACCTTGTTCAACATTCTATAAAAAACCGTGATTGGCAGGTAGGATTACGACACTGTACCAGGCCACGCTCACTCTATGTACTTGCGCGCTATAATCACCTACTCGCCGCGGGTCGCCGACGGTCCTCAGTCGTCAGTCGGGCTGTCGCTAGCCGCGCGTGCACACGCGCGTAATAAAGTAACGTTTGATTATTACGTTTCAATCGAGTATTTTTGTTTGTTATTAATATAATGAATACTTAATCTATGATGCTATTATGAAAGCATAACGGAGAAGGTTCCGTGTGCAGTGTATGGGTGCGAATCTAACAAATCAAATAAAAATCTTTCTTCTGCTTGCCTATTAATGAAGAACGGCAAATACCTAGGTACCTAGTTAATAAGTGCAATTACATTCGTTAAGCTACTGTACCTACCTATAACAATATTCAATATACATATCTTGTACAAAGTAATATAGGTAGGTACCTACCCACTTCGCTACCTACTAAACGGAAAGAGAAAGACTTAAAAAAAATTTGGATTTAGTACTTAGTAATAATAGGTTGGTTGGTACATGATGTAGCTATCTGAACTAGTACCTACTTATATCTAACGGCCCGAGTCCTGACTTAACACTTGAATGCAATCGTAAATAAAAATTGTAGGCAGGATGGTAGCGCGAGGCGATCAGCGACGGCGACGGCCGACGCCGCGCGCTGTCGCGGGCTGGCGCTTGACTCCCATGTACTTGTGTAGGTAATCTGTCGGTGCGTTACGTCTACTGCATTGTTTTCGTTCAGACCTATAAAGTAGGAATAATCGCCACTGTGCACTGAGAATAGTAGTTTATCTAAGGCCGCTCGGTGAGCTATTAGCTTACCTACTCTTGAGTTGCTGGTAGGATTGAGATTAAATAGGTACATATAATGTCCAATAATATTCGGCTATTATTCGATATTCGATAAATAGGTGAGAAAAATGTCAAACTATTGTAAAAGTATTCCTTTATTAAGCGAGGCAACCCTAGCGTCATAAAGTTTGCTAGTACGTAACTACGAGGACGAGGCCGAGCGGCTGCAAAGTAATAATAACCGTATGGCTGTCTGTTAAGATACATATTCGTATGGAGTGTTTGATCACGTGGACTTGTAGGCACTTAACTGAGTTGGATCGTTGATTTTCCAGGCAGTGAGTTATCTGTTCCAACTATTAGGTAATCTGTGACTGTACACTCGAATGAAACCCTGAAATAAACATTTAGAGTTTTTAAGTTTTCTATGTACCGGATTTACCTCTATAATGTGAAATGTCTTGACTGGACAAGTATCAGTTTGTAGATGACTGAAGTTAAGATAAAATTGTGTTGTGTAGTTTACCTTTGGCAGTGTTTAGGTATACCGGGACAGGATACGATTAAAGAGTACCGTGTGATGTATACTGATAATTTTTTTGACTTAGGTGGGTAAGTCCTCAATACTACTATTTATTTATAGTGGCGGTAAAAATGCTGGGTAAAATATGGTGTGCTGAGTTATAAATATTTTTAATAGAAAATTTTAATATTACCTATTTTCTATTGAAGTTCTTTCAGCTATTTTATGAAACGCTGAAATCCTAACGGGCCAGCAAAGATTAATTACTTTCCTCTAGAGAATTAAATGCTTCTTGAAGATTTTCTATAGACGATTCTTACACTTCTGTAGATTAAGTTTTTAAAAAAATATTCGCATTAAGATAATTTTAAAGCAATTAGTTTGCTAGACTAAACAAATTATAATAAATTGGAAAAAGCGAATTCAATTCTCGGGCGGGACTCGAACCCGCGATCTTTCCCTTACAGGGGGAACGCTCTGACCACTAAGCCACCGAGCTTCGCCCGAGAGTGACCCAATTGTCCCGCCCGAGATTTGAATTCGCTTTTTCCAATTTATTATAATATTCGCATTGGTAATAAGGATGTATACGGATATTTTAGTTGTAAATGGTATATACCTAATAATTACATAATAATTTCTGTCGTGATTATGTTTCAACTAAGATGAAAATATTATTCCTGGAAAATAACAAGGATAATATTCCATGAATTATTAAAAGTACGTGTTATATATTACACGTTACATACTATTTTGCCTCTCGAAACAAAAATATGAAAAATATTGTATTTATCAACAGTCTTTAAGTCTTAAACCTTTGCGATATCGCTAAATAACCTATTCTTTTAGCTAGAAAAATAAGGAAAAGATTGAATACCGTGTTTAAAAGCTCCCATTCCACGCTCGCACCCGTGTACAAGTGTTGAGTCTTGTTACAATCCAAGTATAAATAATTTCACAGCTGTCTTCGCCGTGGCCTCACCTCTCAGCGAGGAGTCACCTCCCTGCGAGGGCGTGCCCTCATCGCCTCGTATGAAGTAGATAACATGGTTTGTTAATGATAATTTGATTCGTTCCCGACAGATGTTGCTTGCTGATGTATGGTGACTGATGTTGTTAGGATGGAGGTGTACTGAGTACCGAGACGTAATACTCAATTTCTATGTAACTATGTCTGTATACAGGGCGTCCCACGGCGATGCCACATGGAGGGAAAGTACCTTAAATCCTTAAGTTAGCTCATTTTACTTAAAGGAGACATCATTTTATTTTTTAAAACAAACAAAACTGCATTCAAAGATTTTTAAAAATTCGCTTGCCTCACCCAGTAATCGAACCGATTAAAATCCGAAAAAGTAACATCCTGTATTTTTATAGCATCAATCGATAGTGTCAATCATAAGGATCAAATCTCTCTAAGAAACATGGTAAATTAAATGAAAGGAAGTTCACAAAATCTTCACTACATATTATAAAACAAAGTCGCTGTCGCTGTCTGTCCGTCCCTATGTATGCTTAAATCTTCAAAACTACGCAACGGATTTTGAAGCGGTTTTTTTTAATAGATAGAGTGATTCAAGAGGAAGGTTTATATGTATAATACATGCATAATATTGTAGAGAAACACTCATAAATTTAGAAATAATACCACGTGGGCGGAAAATATGGCGATACGAAGTTCGCCGGGTCAGCTAGTAGGTACCTAACTTATAAATTCAATGCGAACAGACAGCATTTTTATTTAAGGAACCATCAGATACGGTATCTAGTATAACATCAACACTAGAGATATCTTTGATGAAATTTATTTAGTAAAATTAGTAATAATGAATGAACTTTATTACCTGTTTAGAATGTAACTTTGTTGGGTAACTACATGAGGTATGTAGGTAGGGTAGGTAGTTATTTTTGGGTGCTTGATTAGGAACCTGCATGCGGTGTACCCTGGGCAACGAAGATGGCGAGAGAATTGCCCTATTGGATCAACTTATAACCTGTTAATTGAGACGGCGTGCGGTTTTAGTCGGTTTGAGTTCGACATACCTAAAAACTACTGCTGACCAGCAGCGGTCTCCGCACGATAAAAAAAGAAAAGTAATTTAAATATGGTATTTTATTGTTATTATGGTATCAGATGGATGGATGAACTTTGAGTTAAAGTGTTTTATTTTACCAAATTGAATTTATAATTTTAGGTTTCAAGGACTTCCTTTCATTTAATTTACTATGTTTCTTAGAGAGATTTGATCCTTATGATTGACACTATCGATTGATGCCATAAAAATACAGGATGTTACTTTTTCGGATTTTAGTCGGTTCGATTACCGGGTGTGGCGAGCGAATTTTTAAAAATCTTTGAATGCAGTTTAGTTTCTTTTTAAAAATAAAATGATGTCTCCTTTAAGTAAAATGAGCTAACCTAAGGATTTAAGGTACTTTCCCTCCATGTGGCATCGCCGTGGGACACCCTGTATATCCGAAGAAGTAGTAAAGATTTATGCCAACTATGTTATTGGTCCCCTGTAATATGAGATGTGCCCTTTTACCCGCAAAGCGGAACCTTTTTCTGCATTAAAATCGCATTCATTGCACGATGCACAAAAGCATTGCAATGTGACAAATGTTTACTGTCCATAATAATATTATAAATGCGAAAGTAACTCTGTCTGTCTGTCTGTTACGCTTTCACATCTAAACCACTGAGCTGATTTTGATGAAATTTGGTGCTGAGATAGATTAGACCTTGGGATAGGACATAATAATATGCTATGTTTGGTCGCGATAACCGAAATCCACGCGGGCGGGACCGCGGGAAACAGCTAGTTTATCTATAAGTACAAGTTGGTAACGTCAAACTTCTAGGTCAATTATTTGCCACTTTAAAGGTACATGTGCAAACGCTACATACAAACGTATACGAAGCCTCATTTGCGTCACTTGTCACGTGATATCCGAGCATAATGTCGCACCATTGTGTATGAAAAGAGCACAAATGAACCGGGAACTATCCGTGAGCTGCGTTATGTCGCGTAGAATACGTGGAGTATTCTCACAAGCGGCTCTAATACCGTTTTTGTGAAGCAATGCTTGCTATGCTTACAGTTATGTTAATATTTTAGGTGTGGGAGGTTTCTGAGGGTAAAGGTATGATTTCGTAGCCGACCGCATACGACTCCTTCTTCTGCCGCACCATTAAATCTTGGAATTCCTTACCAGTTCACGTGTTTCCCTCCTCCTACAGTCCCGGGTCCTTTAAGCGGGGCGTGAAAAAGCATCTGATGAGGCCGTCAAGCTGAGTGCCACCATTGTAACATGATACGTGTCTGTAATGGTGACCCTCTTTTCAGACACTTTGCCTTCAGCTTACCATCAAGCGAGGCGAAGTCAAATTGACGTGTCCTATTAAAAAAAAAAAAAACTACCGACGCACGCAGCAGATGCACGTCATTCATTGCGCCTTCTCAATGGTCCCCTTTATTCATATCGGAGTTTAGCAAGTAATGGGTACGCTGTATCTACTGCATGCGTATGAAGTTGTCGTGTGCGGTCAGTTTCGGAATCATTCCTTTTACTACACTCTCTAGTATTCTTCATATGAATGAGCACACGTAGATATTATACTGGGTGTGGCCTTCTTGAGGTGAGATATCAACCTCACCTCAAGAAGAGAACAAGATGGTATATTCAACGTATTGGCCAATATACTACCGCAAAAATAAAACTATTGCAAAAGAGAGAGACGTGATGCGATTATTTTGTCCACCAAATGTAACTTACTACTATTCGACTGCCTCTGTGGCGTAGCGGTAGTGAACGCGGCCGCTACGCAGGAGGCGCGGGTTCGATCCCCGCTCAGTGCAAATATTTGTGTGCATGAAATATAAATATTTGCATTGGTCTGGGTGTTTCTATGTATAATATGTATGTATTTACAAAAAAAATAATTATCTAAGTATGTTTATCCGCATTCTAGAACCCATAACACAAGCTAGTTAAGCTATGCTTACTTTGGGTCTAGATAGCGTTGTGTAGAATGTCCTACAATATTTATTTATTTATTTTATTCTCATCCTTTAAAACCATTATTTATGAGTGTTACATATTGGGGCGATTTCCTTTCTTTTACTATCATTGATTGAAAAATGTATAGGTACACCAAATCTGAAAAAAAAAAACAGTTTATAAAAATAATTATCTTCTTCTTGCTGTGTAAATAAAATAACAAGTAGTTGTTAATTTTTCAAATCGATTTAGAAAGGAAAAAGATAAATATATTGATTTGAAAAGTTAACATAATAAATGCTTGAAACTTTCATTTAGTTGTTAATTGTTTGGTAAGCGTCGCTGCAATGAAATAAACATGATCGCTTGAACAAGCGGAACTTAACCGCGCCATAAATATAGAGCTTAACTCGATACGATTTGTACATTAACGCTGGTGTGAACTGAATAACTATATATTTTGAGGTTGTAACACACTACTGCTGCTATAATATAAAAAGAAAAGTTCTCTTTTGATGTGAATAGTTTCATTTCATATTGCTGAGGGCGTTGCGGTTTTGTCTGTCGGTCTGTTTATTGAAGTCTGAGTTGTAATGTAATAATTAATAAAACGTATCGTTATACTTCAATGTGAAAAAGAAATCAACACACATATATTTTTCTTTTATACCACTTAGGTGACAGACAAGCACACGGCCCACCTGATGGAAAGTGGTTACCGTGGCCTATGGACGTATGCAACACCAGGGGCGTCACACTCGTGCTGCCTACCCTGAAGAAACCTTCTAATGCCCTTCTTGAAGAACCCCATATTGTAGTCGCTTGGGAAAACCATCGCGGGGAGTTCATTCCACTGCTTGAGTGTGCGAGGGATGAAGTTCCTTTCATACCGCACAATATGCTTGAAGAGAGAGAAAAAAAGAGAAACAATTTTAATGACAGTTTACCTATTGTGCATATAGGTAATATACACAAACACAAAAGTGTAGCAGCAATGTTTCTCCATTATTATACAGAACCAGCTACTTTTAGGATTGAGCAATCTTATTACATTAGTTATATAAATTTTGGTGTCACCCCACACCAAAATTGGGAATTGTGTTTAAAATCTGTGTCTTTAGTAACAATCTAAATCAATGCCTGTGTGTATATTTTGTATACCCGTTCCCTTATAACTGCTGAACGACATAATAAATGAAGATGATTAATGTGTCGTTAAATTAATGTTTATTGCACGTTACTAGTCGTATAAAAAATTAAAAAAATATTATTATTTCGAACTTTTTATGCCTAAACATTTAAAAAGTAATAGAGTCAGATTTTCTAGTTGTTTTCCTTATACTTTCTTTTTAATTACAATATTTAAAAGTATATTTGCTATTAAAATATTTTTTAAAGTTGCTGTAAATTCAGTCCGGTGGTGTACCACCAGCCTTACATGGGTAAACTCGACCGCGTAATAAATGTATTGGATTATCGGCGGGTCACCTGTGCCGTGTGCGGCTGTGCTGGATCGATGACGTAGTGCCTATGACGTAGGCACACGTCACCTCGGGGACTTTGATTATGATCGTGATTATTATATGGGTTGGAATATTTACTTTTGGGAATATGACAGAACTTATAACGTTATGTGTTTCTGTCTTATGTACTGTACTATTGGAGGAAAGTATTCATAACATAACATAACATAAACTCACGCCTATATTCCCCGAAGGGGTAGGCAGAGGTGCTAGCACCCACATTTCGTCGTTTATGTTTAGGTCCCAATGTAATAGGTGGTATTCAGTGACTCTCATTTAGTCTCGGGGGTTAAAATGTGAAGTTTTATATTGACTCATGCAATAAATTGACAGATTGGCATATTAGATTTTGGGTTCTAGAATTCAGATATGTAAAGATATTGAAAATATTTTATAATTTTTTTTAATAAAAATATATATTTAGATATCATACAAAATATGTGAAAGTTTGTGAAGATGTTTGTTATTCAATCACTCTCTTACGGCTGTACGGTTCTGACTTAAATTACGTACAGGAATAGACTAAAGTCTGGATAACATAAGCTACTTTTTATCCCAGTTATGCGTAGTGAAAACGGGATCAAACTTTCACGCGCCGGAGCCATGGGCATCAGCTAGTGAACTATAACTATAACTATATAAACCCGCTATTTCAGACGTCTGTGAGAAAACCGTTTAATCTCGAGACTAAAAATATCCGACCACCACTATAGTTTGAAACACACCTGCCTACCTTTCAGGAGATATTCAGGTGTGTGCATATCACGCAAAACAACAACAGTGCAGCTCGGAGCAGTGGGTCATCGCCGTCGGAAATAACTTCCGATCGGTATTAATATCTCGCTGGACGGCCGCCAGCATGATAGCTGCGAGGTAGCGGGTTTGTTGCCAGGAGCTGCAATTGTAGGAACGGTAATTAGTACATTGTTTTGGTTCAGATTCACAATCTGAGCTAATGGTGTTTGTAAAGAATTTAATGTTCTTAGTTTTAGATAGATTTTATAGGTGGCTTGTTTCATCTAACCCTCAACTCATACATTCTTTCTATTAAGACTTCATTCCTGGATATTTAGTACTTCCGGTAGCCTAATGGTATGGGTAATGGACTGCTGAGAGGAGGTCTCGGGTTCGATCCCAGGTTTTACCATGGCACACACCAATGACTTTTCGATGCTTTTCGAAGTTATGTGTGTATTTATCGCAGGTTTATAAGTATCCGGTTAATGGCAATAGGCTCACCACCTATTACATTGGGACCTAAACATAAACGGCGAAATGTGGGTGCTAGCACCTCTGCCTACCCCTTCGGGGATATATAGGCGTGAGTTTATGTTATGTTTACATACTCATAATTATATATTGCTGCGGGAAATATATCTGTATTTATATCCGCATTCTAGATTCCATAACACAAGCTAATTAAGCTTACCATGGGTCTAGATGGCGTTGTGTAGAATGTTGTAGAATATTTATTTATTATTATTATTTATTATCTCGTATCTAAAATGTGCTCAAAATGTGCTCTGTGAAACAATCCAAGCATGCAAGGGCCTCGTTTGTCTTGCGACTTAGATTAGAGATATGTACCCCGAGGTATACCCGTGAAGGTACATAAGTCTATTTGGTGCAAATTTCCATTTTATTTTTCCTGCGGTTCGCATAGAATTGTGATGCCGTTCCTATGGGAATCTTTTCCAGCTTTTCAAATTAATATGAAATTCATGTTTGTGAGGTTGTAAGGATCTAGAAGGTACCGTAATATTAAGCATAGATAACATAATAATATATCAGGGTACGACATAACCGACATAACTTCATCTACTCAAAGAGAAATGGAATGTTTTATCTGTATAATAATATCTCTTAATCAACTTAAACAAGAAACCAGGAGTAACAACCTGACTCAAACTAACTCGAGAAACTTTATAACTCATGTGACGTCGTAACTGTGACGTCACAAGCGAGTCATTCACGCGGATAATGAACTCGTATACTCTCTGTGATGACAAAACCACGCGAGGAACAAACTTACGAACAAAACTACGAGTGTTGCTTGATAGTTGGGCAATTAACAGTGGCTGGTAGTTGCATGGCGTATTTTAATAAAATCAGGTGATAATAAAAGGACAAATACATACATAGCCATGCCTTTCTCCTCAGCTTCAGAAGCTACTGTTATTGAACGGTTCAGAGAGCTACGGACCCATTGGTCCCTTAAAATTCGTACCTTGTGCCTACTCGTCCCCTCAAATATTTGAGGTTCCCATTCGTCTCCAGTACCGTACTGCCGTATCGTGCATTTTCTTCTATGGCTATAATGCAAACTTATTTATTTTTGGCAAAGGTTTTAAAATATTGATCGACAAGAATTTTTGAATAGGCCATATACGATAGAGGATATCCTCTCTGTATATACATATTCTCAAGCCTTTATGGTCTCTGGGGTAGGTAGAGACTAAATAGCCCGCTAACTTTTCCTATCCTTCCATACTTCATGAGTTTCCTTTATTGTTATAAACCTATCATGCAATCCCGCGATATACAAGTTGTTACTATTAATTTAGAATTAATGTTTACTAAAATATGCGTCAACTTAAACAAGGGTAATTAAAGATTCGAAGTCTGTTCAACAGCAATAAACACAACACAACACAACACACTCGAGCAACTCGCTAACAACTGTGTCGCTGGCGCGCACAACTCGAGCGAAATTATAGTTCAGTGAGCCAAGTCACTCTCGTCGCTGCCAAGGGCTCTAATTACGAGTTATAGACGAACTTGGCGCGCGTTCGTCTGCTTGGCCTCGGTGTAATGAGCAGATTGCTCACTGTTATGGCACGGTAATGGTTATGATGTGGCAAAATGCATACGATGCTTTACGTTCATATTAGGCAATTCATTTAAGAAAAATTAGAAGGTTTCTACAAGGTCGGCAAAGTGAAAGTCAAAGTAAAAAATCATTTATTCTGTATATACCATCAAAACGGAACTTACAAAATGTCAAAATTATACATAATTATATGTACTAAAGACTAGCTTAGCAAATGGACCACCGACCGGTTCGAAACGCGGCCCCGGCCTGAGAAGACTCCGGCAAGAAACTCAGCGGGCTTTTTTTTTACGAGTGTGACGCTTTTGGGTTACACACGTCCAAGCCACTGTAACCACTTTTCATCAGGTGGGTTATGTGCTTGTCTACCACATAAGTGGCATAAAAATAACATTACTAAAATAATTATTTTAATTTTTATTTATCATTACTAATAATAATGTTAAAAAGCTTCAAATTATATGAATTATTTATCAATATCATATTGAATTCGCTATTGATGTTGTTAAATAGGTTCAAATATAAATGAATAGGACTTTGGAGTTGAGGAAGACCCAGAAAAAATGGATGTAATGCGTGATATGGCAGGCAAGGGAGTGATTGAGGAAATTAAATTTGATAAGAATGTGTAGAGGAGAATGACATGTTTTGCCAACCCCAAATAATTGGGACTTATACAGGTAGATGATGATTGAATTCCCCAGAAATTCAGATTATTAATACAACATTAAATCGGCAGAATTGACAAATAAATAAACAATAACACAGATATCTGAAACAAATATTATTCCAGATGAGAAGGTTTATTTAACTATCAATATAATGAAATATCGATGCAAATTGTATAACGATACAACAAACATCAATACACAACACATTGTTCAAGCCATAACTGTAATAATAATCAATGTAATTGAGCCCTTCCGTCTGTCATTACAATATCAAAACCAATTACAATTTGTTACTTCAGCCAGAACTCAAAGGCACTATCAACATAATTATTCATAGTCCTTTGATTATCGTTTGTAGTGTATTCGTGTGTCTGTCCATTATTAGGGAGCCGTCGAAGCCTTCGATGATTCTCGCTGATGTTTTCTTTATTCTCAGTAGATATCGTATGATTTGTTGTATTGTTATTGCTCGGGACATTATGATCTTGGACCTAAACTGTACTCTATACGTGCAGTACACGTTTCTTGGGTGTCTTTTGAGGAAAACACGGGGAGTTACGGTGTTAGACGAGCTCAAATTCACCAAGCACAGATTGTTACAAAACACTCCGCACCCGCCAGAACCTCGTCCAAGATACGTGTACATGAAAAGAGCACAGAAAAGGATTATTAGCTACATATTTCTATAATACTGATAAGTATAAGATTCGGAGCAAGTTTTATTCGTGAATTACCGTGTAAGTAAATACCATATTGTGACAGTAGTTTGAAAATGCTATCCAATAGATACAAAGAATGGATTCTATCGGTGAAAATAAGTTCGACTAACCTGAGTCCTCACGTTCTACGTATATAGTTTTCTATTAATTGAACTCGGTTCCTATAATTAGCATTATTTTGGTTTCCTTTACATTGAATTTTATTTTATAAACTGAATGAAATTTGTGCTTTTTATAGGTAGTGACTAAGCGTTAGGCCTAAAAGTAGGTATATAATTATGAAATTCGTTGTGAGCGAAACCTACAATTCACACAATACCACTCATTCTACCCAGAAAATAAGTAAATAAGTGTTGAACGAAAGTTACTGGAGTGCCATACTAACCAGTCCTTTGTTGAAGCTTGTATATTTGGTTGTGAACAATTTCCTACTATATAATATCGCAATATATAACTCTGACGCCACTTTATATAAATATACACTCAACATATAAACTTGTGTATTCACGACTTTTATATAAGACTATTTGTGTAGACGTATAATATACAGTGTTAGTGAGTGAACGTTTTGATGTATTTATAAAAAAAAAATAGATTAAAAATGTCGCAACCGCCCCAACAAGGTTTTGTGCCTGAGAAAATTCAGGAATTCAATCGGAGAGCTTCTCAAGAAATGTCGGAAGCCATTGCTCATCACAAAATGAGGCCCCAAGATACTCCAAAGAAGGAGCCAGCTCACCAGGGTCATCAGAATGGTACTGACAAGCCTCAGCCATCAGAAAAGATACTGAAAGATGAGAAGCTCAAGGTTGAAAGTGGTTACACGAGACAGAATTTAGACAGCAAGAACCCATTCTCTCCTCACTTCTATCGCAGCAGCAGCAGGCCGCACGGTCACTTTGAGATGGGTCCCCGAGGCCTAGACTACTCTCCGCATCGCATGGGGCTGGACTTTTCGAACAGACTACGTGATTACGGGCCTCAACGCTCTACTTCCATCCACGGTCACGAGCTGACCGATGCGCCCGTGAAGCCTGAGTACCTCGGTCACAGAAGCCACTTCGGCAGTCAAATCGTGCCTGGTGGCATTAACCATCCAGATGTGGTCTTCAGGCACGATTACTACAGCCAGATGGGATTTTCCCCTCCGAGGGCATCAAGGTTCTCTTCGCAGGAGTATCTGAATGCTCCTGCTCAGTACGGCAGGTGGCCCGACTACAGGGCGGAGTACAGGCAGCGTCGTCGGTCGCAGCAGGATCTGCACTCTCTGGGACACAGCCCTGAATCAGGTATTTATTCATTCTCTAAATGTAGTGGTAGATGTAACATCAATTATCTTGTCGATATGTTTATTGCCAACACTCTACCTACATGAAAAATGCGTCAAGACTTCGTCTAACTATCCATAGCGTAGATGATATTTTGAGTTATTGTTAGTGTAGTTTGGTAAGACGTCTGAGGGTACATACATATAGATGATATTACATACATATACTTACATAAACTCACGCCTGTAAATTCCCGAAGGGGTAGGCGTAGGTGTATTATCTTATCACCCCTATTTCGTCATTTGCCTATTGCCGCCAATCGGGCACTTATTCATGGGCTGTATATTTGCTGTTGGATGGAACAGCCCTATTAGTCCGAGAGCTGGTACGATTTTTTGAGTACATTCTTGAGGCAAGCTGAAAACTTGTCACATAATTCTCCTCTTGGATTATCTCCCTTAGCCGCCTTCTACAACACCCACAGGAAGAGACGGGCCCTATTCTACTACACCGGGAACCAACATACTATATTTTATTCTATTGATGACAATAGAATACCTAATCGAGTCTGACACGTTAGGGATTTCTCACAGTATCTACTGAGTTGGTTGTGCCAAACTGGGATTAGCCGGACGCTCACGTAGGCTTACATTCAGATCCTATTATAGGAGAGCTTCATAGGCATACAATGGTCTAGTCTAGACAAATTTCGTATGTATTTATTATTTACAAATTGTCGACCTAGTGAGAACTAACCTTTACTTTCGTATATTTAAATTAAAAGAACATTAGCACAGGCTACAAATGTTCTGCTCGAAATAAACAAAATCAATTGAATGGCTACAATTCGTCAGGTTTGATATTCAGTGGAATAGCTCCGTTAATAGATTGCCGAGTGCGGCGAGCGCGGCCATTTTCACAAATTGAACGTGGAGCGGAGTTGGTGATCACGCCGCACCGGTCTGTTTGACACATGGAGCGGAGGTAACGCTGCCAATGAAATATAAACGCATGAGCGTGTCTGATGCGGCGCTACTAAAACTAGCCGTTCAATTTGTACGGAAAAATTTATATATTTTAGTTTCAATAAAGTTGTGGCTGTTGTTTTAAATTACGTAGGTCAGGTATAATAAAATACGGAGATTTATGACAACGTATTCGCGATATTCGACAGGCTCCGTGGCGTAGCGGTAGTGAACGCGGCCGCTACGCAGGAGGCGCGGGTTCGATCCCCGCTCAGTGCAAATATTTGTGTGCATTAAATATGGGTATTTGCATTGGTCTGGTCGTGCCTCGGAGAGCACGTTAAGCCGTCGGTCCCGGTTGCCATAAGAACAGCCATCTATGGCAGTCGTTACGGGTGGTTGGTGCCCTGGAGAGTCCAAGAACAACGGTCTAGCTGCAAAACTTCGATATCGCCTAATGTTGGCATTGGGTCGTGGAGGTCAGATGGCAATCGCTTCAAGGAAAATATCGAGGTCTAGCCAAATCTGTAGCTATGACTGGTAAAAGCGGACCCCAGACTCCGAGCTGAAAGCTTCGGATGCGACTGGGAATTAACGCTAAGAGGAAGAAGAATTCGCGATAACGTGTTTAGACTGATATTAACTAGAAACTAGTTTGTTAGTTATCTTCAAAGAAGTTTTTTTTAACGACAGAACACGAGCTTTACCAAAGTGTTCGGAAGTGGAGCTCCCCGGAGATTTAGGCAGAGGTGAATTAACACCTACATTTCATCAATCATTGTATTGGGACCCATGTAATAGGGGCACTATTGTTGACTTCATTTCGTTGATTCCAAGCTACATTTGTTAGAATAAGGTTTTCTTTTCTCATCAACACTCCTAATAAAATCTTATTACCTTCAAAATCAACGTAATAGAGCCATCAGCTAAGATTGCCCGATGGCTTACAGCTCGGAGCGTGTTGCTCGACTTTTTGTAATTTGTAAATGGAAGCCGACACGACAACGGCTTTCATACGCGTAATGGGATCTTACACTTAATTAAAAAGCCTTCGGGCCTCTAAATACAGGCTGTTCTACCTTATAGGTGTCGTAAATAAAGGATATGATCTCTTATAAAAGTTATTATGTGCCCAGACCAGGGTAAAAGTGAGCTTCACAGACTTATTTTTAGTCGGCAAGGATTAGGAGCGTGATAGTTTGACGTTATCTGAGAATATACGAGTGGGTATGACCTAGGCCCATACTATGAACTCTTAAAACAGGTCAATAATTGAACTGCTGTCATTCTACTAACTGCAAATGTCACTTTGTAATCCTATACATTTATATGACATTACAAAGTGACATTTGCAGTTGGTAGAATGACAGCAGTTCAATTATTGACCTGTTTTAGAGTTTATGGTAAGGCCGCTGAAGTTTTTTTATATACAACCTGTCAATTGATTACACCCCACTGAATGGTCAGACGATAGGGTGAAGTCCAGATTATGATGATTGATGGTTTTGTAATAGTAATTTTATAGTGTGTTTTTTATGTGACATGTTTCAGGTTGTTTCCTATAAAATATAGTGTTGGCAGATATAACAGCCCGTTACCTACTTCTGTCTATATAATGTACTTTACGAGCTTCCGCTACTGTACAAGTATGCAGTTGTGTGAACTTGGACCATACATTATATTTTTATATACTTGACAATTTTTGAAATTAGGTACATACTAGTTTCAGATGTTACAAAATGATTTTTTATACCACTTAAGGGGCACTTAAGCACACGAAATTTTATCTATTCCGGTATAAAGACCACTTATTACTTTCCATGTTTGAAGTACAATAATAGGACAACTATCAATTGTCTTCAACTAAAACTGTAACAACCAAACAGTTGTATACGACAACAACTTACAAAGGTTCCTTCGCTACGACCCCCACTTAAAAACATGTTCAAAACTGGATTACATTCTAATTTTCGTACAGATAACTCCATTCTATATTTGGGCCTATAATAATAATACCGTTACACATAATTATCAGAATATTCTCCGCGAGGTCAAACCCCCGTAAATTCTAAACCACCAACCCCTTCGTCTAATATGTATCGAATTATTGCTTCACACACGCCAATTTAAACCTTATCCCCTTACAATAGAATCTAAAATCGCATGTTTTGATAGATGTGAGATGAAAACATTGTGAACAGGTGTTGCCTGGAAGTTCCATCGCATATTTTGTGCTCGTCTGTACGCGTACAGTCGAGGCGTGATGTGATCGGCACGTGCGTGACTGTACGGAGATGATAGATCGCTGCAGGCAGTTCGACAAGGTTGTAATAAATCCTCTCGGAGAGAACATGCCTCACATAGTATAGCTATAGGGTGTGTAAGGAAAGATACTTTTCTTGGTGGTCATAAAAACCAATTTAAGAATGGAAAATGCGTCTTGTGGGTGTTTGTTGAGGCAGATTACTGTTTTATTTGTACCGCCCGCGGGTACCCGCCGCCGGAGCTGATAGGCTGTTATGTCGGACTCGAACCGACTAAAACCGCACGTCATCTTAATTGATTCGAGTTTTGGAAATACTCTTGGAAAATTAATAGCGAATCATGGTTATATAGGGTTCTCTATTTTTATTCCTACAATTTTATGTCATAATTTAACATTGCATAATGTTACTTGTCCTAACATTATTTACGCATAATACTCATTTGTCATAACTTTTTCATCATAATTTTTTTAATCCTATTTACTATAAGCATAATATTTTATAAGCATACTGTCCCAAAGCATAAGTTTACTTAAGCATAACGACGCGTAACCATAACTATTTTAAGCCAGAATGTTCATTTGACTAAATAAAGTTCTACATGGTTATAAAAAAAAATAACCACGAAGGCCTAATGCGGGAGCTTCGCTCCGCTCCGCTCCCGCATTAGCCTTCTAACCTAATCTATCCAAGTCGGAATCAGGGGCTTTCGCAATAAATTTGCCAAATAACTATTAGACAAATAAAGAATATGCTTCACAACTTTATGCATATCAAAGTTATGAATAAAAACATTAGGATATACAATACTTATGCTTAATAACATAGTATGCTAAAAACCGATTATGGCACACTATTATTATGACAAAGAAAATTATGCCTAACTTGTTATGACAATTTAAATTAGGACAAAAACCATTATGAGAAAAAATGGGATCCCGTTATATAGTTATAATAACCTCAGATTTTCTACATAGAATACCTACCCATTCTTTTCTATATAATGTTTAATTTAAAATCCCTTTTTCGCACCCTCGGGGCAGTATTTTACATTTGAAACACGTGTTACATCTCCGGGCCATATAATCCTGTAATAACATTTAGTTAATAAAACAAAATTTCAGACCCAAAAAGGATATAAACATATTTTCATTCTTCACTAACTGCTACCCGCGACTTCGTCCACATGAAAATTATTTTATTTACACTTTATTATTCTTAATTCTTTTTGCAGAAACCTTAATTATTTTTGTAAAATGAAAATAGGAGAAACACCTTATACATAAGCTATCTGACAAATCCCTTCAAAATATGTTAGCATACTAAATGCTTTAAAATTATCTCAAATCCCTTCAAAATAGGTACAGCCACTTCGTAGATTAACCGAAACAAACAGACAGACGGACCAGAAAGAAAATGATGTAAGGGCAATCGCGAATTCAGACCCTGGAGTGCCCCACTAACAACGTTAATTCTTGAGTCACGATTAGGCATGCTAGCGTTTGTAAGAATTCGGTTTCTTTGAGAGCATTAATGTGATGTAGACGGAGGAGCCATGCGTTATCCACCCTGCACGGGATGCCCCCTCAAGAGGGGAAGTACCGCCCAATAATTCAATATAAACTTTTTTCGCCCTTACCCTCTCAAGGTGGCAACGTGCGAGCGGAATAACTCCATGTTGTAAGCGATCATAGGCTAAGGCAACCGCTTATCTTAGAGAAATAGATTATACCATAGGAAAGGATATTTTATATCAGACAAGCATACCTGAATGTAGCAATACTAAAATGGTGGGAACACAGAGGTATTCCATACACTGCCAATTGTTTTGGTTCTAAATAATAAGAAACAAACCTAGTGCCGTTAATCGGGCATTTTTCCACTCGGTGTTCCTACAGAAAATTATTAATAAACACGTACGTCGTTATCTTCCTCAATTTAAAAAAAACTGCAAAGATAGCGAAATAAAAGTTCCGTAATGCGAAAGTGATCAAATTAAACTATAAAAAACTAATAAGGGTGTGAACACAGTTAGCAAATACAACAAAACACATCCATTTGCGAATAAAACTACACAAATATCCTAAGAAATAAAACCTAAAAGTGAAAAAAAGTGTCATTCAAACAAACAATCCCAATAGTAGTTTGTCTAACTCAGGAATCGAACTTCTTACGAATTACTTAACAGAAATTAAAGATACCGGTCTACCCAATTGTAATTGTATACAGTGTGACATTACTAGCATTATACTACGTCTACACTCGCTACAATGCACGTGCTACTGAAGACTACAGTAGCGAGTGTCGGAGGCAAGTCTTGGAGTGCATTAACATTGACCCAAAGAGGTGAGCGCGGTCGTCGACCCGCCGCGTATCGATCCCATTCATACGCGAGCCGATACGCGCCCGCCGCGAGAGGAGCCTCCGATACACCCTTGTAGCTGCTACCAACTTCTTCCTGCTTCTGTTTTTTAGTAGTACAGTCTACTGGTGGAAATTATATATGAATAGGTACAGACGGACTGACCTTTTTTTGTCTATGGGCTTTTTTTCGTAGAGCGTTACGAGTAAAATGTGTAAAAATTTTGTTTTTTATTTTATTTTTGTAACTAGGGAGGCAATGTCAAAGGAAAAAGGGAGGTAAATGGACGCGTGATTTAAAAAAAATATAATCTCTGGTGGAAGGTAATTACTCAGTAGATACGTACTCACTTAAATTGCAGGTAGTTTAACTGTAATAACTAAAGAAACGTTAGCCACAATGATTCCTGCTTCAACGATTCCTCAAAAAAATATTTAATAGGTATAAAATATTCAGGTTATAAGTTTTATAATAAAGCTTTCATTAAATAAACAGCATGCTTTATAATTCTTGTCAGGATTCTCGGACTATCTTCTCGTGAAATTCTGAAACTGTGACGGAGGAGTATTACAAACAAATACCTACGTCGCGTCCTGAGCGACGACGCCATTTATTGCGGAATGCTCGCGCTCCATTTAATTTATGCATTGAACAAAAATGAATATTTCGTTTTACTTGGCAGATATTAAAGCAAAACACTTTCGACGTGGATGGAGCTTGGAGGTGTTTATTATCTCACCATTCCGTTAAACTTTCAATTCAGATAACATACACAAATTGCTTCTGAGTCAATATATATCAGATCACAACAATTAATTTTGACAGTAATAAATCATTGTAAGTAAAAGGCACATAGTTGCATACATTGAGACTTTAGAAACAATATAATATATGTCAACTGGCTGTCCCGGCGAACTTCGTACTGCCATATTTTTCCCGTTCCCGCTGCACCTATTTTCTCATCCTTTAAACCCTTCCTGGACACCCACGAATATTTCAAGACTAGAATTAGCCAAATCGGTTCAGCCGTTCTTGAGTTATAAAATAACAACGAAAAGTGGCATTGATTTTTATATATTAGAGAAGATATACGTCAATATACATCACTGACTGATAATATTCTCAGAAGACTGACAGGGTTGTCACATTGAGTGGCAAAAGATGTATAATATCTATGAAACTTTAAACGCTTTGCCGAGACTTTGCTAACAAGACGGGCCCTTAGCTCCCAAGGAGCCAACAAAAGATTCCTAAATATTTTCATAAGAAACTAAAAAGTTATATAAATCCAAGACTACCCTGTAATAATTAAATGACATAGCGCGAATTTCAGCACTTTACCTACCTCTTCAGTTGCACACGTTACGATACAATGTTGTATAATGTACAGTAGGTAATTCTCTTTGACAGTGAGCTGTTCTAAGCCTGCTGTCTTGCCGCAATCCGCTGTCTGTGGACGCATCAGTGATTAGGCTGATCTTATAATTTGACAACAAAGGCCTGTCGGGCAGAGTCTCTGTCTCTGGCTCACAGGGAAGCGTTGGTTATTTGATCTCGTGATGATACACATGCAATTATGTAGGAGAGAATCTAATTGTTACGAAGTGTATGTAGCTAATGGATTTATCTTTAACTGTCATGTTCATCATTTGGCATAGTTTGTTGTCATGTTTTCATGTGAACCTGAGGTTTTAAGTTCAATTCCGGGTTGGCATTAGAATTTCTTGTTGCGTAATTTTCAGTAATGACACGGAACACTGGATATATACAAACTTTACCAGATCAAGGAGGACCTTAGGAGGTCCCCAATCACCTAAAATAAAATAAAAAAGTAGGAAAGCACACTCCTGCAATTGCTACCAATGCTGTGGTCATGACGATGAGGATTCCTCTCCTAAATACTTATAACAACTAGAATATACACATCATAAAATGCTATCATAAAGCTCCACCCAGACCAACCATTAACTACTTATATCGCGGGCACGTCTACTCTACTTGACGTGTAGTGCGGATTACATTATACTAACAAAGTAGTTGCTGTTGCCCTCGTGCAAAGAAGATGTATGCGATACTGTCTCGTGCCTGAACTTGGGGAGATGCTATCAGTGACCCCTCGACTGGGGGTGACCCAACAATGCGGACTGGCCCACTAACTGCCAAACAACTTTAGCAATTGGGAATTGTAAATTTTCGCTTTAATTTATTGTTTGTAAGTGTTTATAAGTGTTTTAGTAAAGAATGTATTTTTGTTTCTTAATTGCTGTTGCGTAAAGCAGTAGTAGTTTTATCTTTCAAATAAGGACGACTAGCTTTTGCCCGCGGCTCCGCCCGCGTGGATGTCAGTTATCGCGACCAAACATAGCCTATGTCCTTTCTCAAGGTCTAATCTACCCCTATACCAAATTTCATCAAAATCGGTTCAGTGGTTTAGGCGTGAAAGCGAGACAGACAGACAGACAGACAGTTACTTTCGCATTTATAATATTATAAGTAAAAAGTAAATAAGTAAATAAGTAATAAGTAAATAAGTAAATAAGTAAATAAGTAAATAAGTAAATAAGTAAATAAGTAAATAAGTAAATAAGTAAATAAGTAAATAAGTAAATAAGTAAATAAGTAAATAAGTAAATAAGTAAATAAGTAAATAAGTAAATAAGTAAATAAGTAAATAAGTAAATAAGTAAATAAGTAAATAAGTAAATAAGTAAATAAGTAAATAAGTAAATAAGTAAATAAGTAAATAAGTAAATAAGTAAATAAGTAAATAAGTAAATAAGTAAATAAGTAAATAAGTAAATAAGTAAATAAGTAAATAAGTAAATAAGTAAATAAGTAAATAAGTAAATAAGTAAATAAGTAAATAAGTAAATAAGTAAATAAGTAAATAAGTAAATAAGTAAATAAGTAAATAAGTAAATAAGTAAATAAGTAAATAAGTAAATAAGTAAATAAGTAAATAAGTAAATAAGTAAATAAGTAAATAAGTAAATAAGTAAATAAGTAAATAAGTAAAATAAGTAATAAGTAAAATAGTAATAAGTAATATAAGTAAATAAGTAAAAGTAATAAGTAAATAAGTAATAAGTAAATAAGTTTTACCATGGCACACACCAATGACTTTTCGATGCTTTTCGAAGTTATGTGTGTATTTATCGCAGGTTTATAAGTGCCCGGTTAATGGCAATAGGCTCGCCACCTATTACATTGGGACCTAAACATAAACGGCGAAATGTGGGTGCTAGCACCTCTGCCTACCCCTTCGGGGATAAAGGCGTGAGTTTATGTTATGTTATGTAAATAAGTAATAAGTATATTAAGTATGGATGATAAATCGATTCCTAACAAGAAATTGAGCTACCTGTAAGAGTCAGTGAACAATACAGGTAACAAATAGAAGTTTATTTGTGACGTCATGTTAGTAGAAATTCCTACGGTCTAAAGCTGCTGACGTCGATCTACCTGAGAGTGTTTGGAACCAAAGTTTGGTCATAGAAAAACGCCCCCGAAATTAAAGACTGAAATCGCTCATAAATTCACTGGTTAATGATAATAAAGATAACACATGGCTCCAAGTATCGTACCGTCTCTCTCGAGAGAGGTAACTAGTAGGCAGACCATGCTTATGTCTGTTTTTTGCAAATTATTATTGAAAAAATTAAAATGTATATTTTTATTAACCAGTGTTATTGTTGCTTCGATGAGGGTAATCGATTAGTAAAATAATTCACGATAAAAATACATGGTGTTGTACTCGCCCATAGGAGGGCCGTGTGCTTGTCTGCGACCTAAGTAGTATAAAACAAAAAACTTTTTTAAAGTTATGGTGGAATAATGAATGTAACATACATACAAGCACTACGCAGTTTTTGAGCAGTCGTGTGAAAAAGAAATAAAAGCAAACGACATTTTTGCCTCTATTAATCTATTTAAACATTTTAACTCTACAAATTACTTCAGGGCTTTCAAACCGTGTTTTTCCTACCTTTCTAATTAATTCAAGGTGTTCCATTTATCACCTCCGGGTTGTAGTTAGCGTGTCGCGGGTGTAACGGGTTCGATCCCATAATGACGTGTGCGGTAAGCGCCATTAGAGGAACTGTAACAGCCCAAGTTCGCTCGTTACAGATGTTATCGCGTATCGACCGTCGCGGCCGGCGACATTGGCAGCTCGCTTAGTAAGGGCTGCTAGTTTTTGTGAAGTTTACCCTTTAGAATATCTTTGTGGATTGATAATTTTGTGTGTGTATCGACTCCTAAAGTTACCCTAGGTTGGATCGTTTTGTAATAATCTGTGCTTGGTGAATTTGAGCTTGTTCACTGCAGTACGTCGTACTATCCTCAAAAGACACCCAAGAAACTTGTATAGTATATAGAGCACATTTTAGGTTCATGATATATGCCTGGAGCAATACTTATATATAAAGTTCCGGCTTCATTACAATATGGTATAGGTAAAATTTATACATTCTTAGAAAGTTTTAGTCAGTATTTAATTAATTTTCATAATGAAAGAGCGTGTCATAACAATCTGTTTGAACTTTTATAATATGCTTCTTAGAATATGAATATTAGTCACTTTTGAACTTGTTTCATTATGTTTCCCTTCATATATCTATTTCTGTATAATTATAAAGCGTCTGTACATTGGAGACATTTAAGAAAGAATACCTACTTGGCGAAATAAAACCACTTTTTAACGGATTCTATCGCGATGAAAAGTAGCCGAAATGTTGGGCTAAAAGTAGATATAAATCGCGATAGAATCCGTTAAAAATTGGTTTTCTTTCAATGAGTGATATTCGCCTAAACTTCAGAAAATATCATGAAGAATATTTGGCATAAGCTAAATTAACGATACTAGTGGGAACAAACGAACAAGAAAACATAATTATTTTTTTTGGAATTATCTGTTTGTCCGCGATGGGCGCAAAAACTACTGAACGAATCTTTTTTTGAAACGCCTTGGTCGGACTTAAAAAAATTACAGTTGTTTCATCGCAATCGGTTGAGTAGAAACGGAAATTGGCCAAAAGTCGAGATTAACCGACATGTAGTGCCTAGTAAAGTTGAAGTCTTCGAAGAGGGATCTATATAATGAATATCCTTACCGTTTTCTAAACCATGCTCACTCTACAAGAGGTAGCCACCTAAGTACATTGCGATGTTGTCGTATCAATACGAGCAACTTGGTCGCTGGCCAAGCGCATTTTTGAGCCGCTTGTCGACTTGCAGCTCGTTCTTAGAGCCGTTAGAACTTACCGGTATTTTCCTTTATTCCAAACATTTATTCTAGCTAAGTTGTAAAAATTCCATTGTAACTTCAATAGCTTGGAGAGCATTGAAGAAGAATTGACTGCACTTGATGTTTTGTCACAGTTTTATGATGAATAATCTATTCTTTTTATTATTTTACCTTTGATAGGAGTTTTTAAATTACTAATAGAAAAAATAAAGTTTAGAAAAAAAAGCTACTAAAAACGTTAAGCAAATAAGATGGTAGTAGTTATCTACCTAGATCTAGGGTGCTGGTATAATGCTTAAGTGTTTTAGAATAAAGATTGATGTTGTTATCAATTATAAACATAACTTTTTGATGACTCTGATGAAATTAAACTTCTGTCCTGAATGATTTTAACATTATCAACGTCAATATTATTATTTCTCATTCTTTTTACCCACAAAACACACTTAAATGAAGCACAAAGAGTAGTTAAAAGACATGTATCAAAACCAAAGTAGCTAATAATGTTAACACCAATTGGCACTGGCGCGTAACAAGCGAATGCGCATAACATTACTTACATGAGTTGCTCTGAGCGGTTTGCGCCCAATCCGTGTTCCGAGTTAGATGCTGAATACAAATTGTATCGATGCTAATGAGCACATTACACGGTACAACGCTTACTGCTTGACATATTTATATTCAATCAAGGCAGACGGAATTATGATTATTTGTAACAAGAATGGGGCCAACTTCACTTCCCTGAAGTAGCCCTGTCATAACGGGATTTGATGTGACTGCGACACAAAGGGCTAATCTTTTAACTGGGAAAGAAAGTACTTAGGCTGGACAATTTGTCTGTCTTAGGTTTGATGTGAAACCGAAAACAGTGCAAAGTTGAAACAGTCAAAAGGGGATGAAAGTACACCTCTGTCAATGACAATCGGCAGGGGATCATATCAGGGGATCCAACCGGAATAACTCGTCCATCACCTCTTGGGGTCATTACAGACAAAGATTAAAAATCAAATGAAAAGAAAAACAATTTAAAAGTAAAAAATATTCTTCTTTCTTTATAAAATTTAAATAAATAATTTGTGATCATTTGCCAACAACTGCCAGTATAAAAATAACAGCGAAGTAAATATTGTAGGACATTCTACACAACGCTATCTAGACCCAAAGTAAGCATAGCTAAACTAGCTTGTGTTATGGGTTCTAGAATGCGGATAAACATACTTAGATACATTTTTTTTTTGTAAATACATACATATTATACATAGAAACACCCAGACCAATGCAAATATTCATATTCACGCACACAAATATTTGCACTGAGCGGGGATCGAACCCGCGCCTCCTGCGTAGCGGCCGCGTTCACTATCGCTACGCCACAGAGGCAGTCGAAATAATATCACTTCCTAAAATTTTTAAGCTCTTCTTACTTTTATACCGATACCGGAAATGATATTGCTAAACAATATTACTTAACAAAAATCCGCAGATATAAGAAACGAGGAAACAGCTTCTCTTAAAATTAATAACCGCAAAGATGATCTCGGCTTTAGCGGAGGCTGGAGGCGAGATCTGGTATCATAACAGTTAGGTAACACTCGCGAGATGAGGAAATGATCATAATGTGATATTACGGAGCTGTTGGCGATCGTTAAAAGCGACGGTAACGCCATCTGTGGAGCGCAAGGAAAATCAGAAATCAGATAGCTAATATTATTGAAGCTTTTGTAAGGGTGTTCGTAAAATTTGTATTTTCAAATATACAAGGTGATTTTGTATTCGTTACGGAGCGAAAGTTTTTGGGCACAGTTTCGATAGCGAAAGCGCCTGGAAGTATTAATTTGACGAAAAAAAAACATTTTTTTTTATAATGTATGGGAAACAACGAGTACAGGTGAAAGACATACTGTATGTAAAAAAAAAGTTTTTTTTCGCCAAAATAACTGCCAGACGATTTTGCTAACGAAACTGTGCCTAAAATCTTTCACTCCGAAACGATTATAAAATCACCCAGTATATTAAAACGAAAGTTAAAATGTTGTTTGTATCGTATGGCAGAAGTGTGTTATTGAACTAACATTTCATTACGTATAACACATGTACTACCGTGTAAGTTGTACACTTTATCGCCCTTCCATGATTCCATCATGACACACCTCATGGCCTTCCTTTACTGTCATTAAACCTTTTGAACTACTCATTTGCATTTGCCTCTTTATGGGAACTTATTGAAAATTTAACATCATTCATTAGCATTTTCGTAAAAAATTGGTGATTTGACCATTTTAGCTTAGCTTTCTTTTTAATTTCATGTTTGCTGGTATGATTGTTAATATTCTCATTACACATTCTTCTCCTTTCTTTTCGTTTTTACAGTGTTGTGTTTTTGATGATTGTTTGTCGCCATAGCTTCTCGGAAATGGGTTAGATCGGTGGCGTTAATTCTAATTTCCCGTGCTCAGTTAAGGGGGTGACAGGCATCAGCAATATTTTACCATGAAAATTGCATAAAAAATGAAGATATTGTAGCTGAGACGGGCGTGTAGTCAGCACGGTACTGTCAGAAACATTAATAGCACTACTTATAAAACAATGTTCAAGTGTCATTAGCGGGCCACAGTCGTAGCGACCATAGTAAAGCCTTAACTAAGCGACATAAAGTCTACTCGCTGCTGCAGCTCGCAAAACAGTTCATTAACAACTGTACTTGGTATCACGAAACTGTTCTAGTTTATAGCTAACTGTTACATGTTACAGACAAGGAACTTTTTGTAGCGTTATGTTGCTTAGCAGTCGCTTTGAGGACAACGGTTTAGCTCGAGAGCTCGAAGCCTTTTTTTATCGTACGCAAAATCCCCATGGATTCCCCCCTGGCCGCAGCCGGAGAAGGAGGTTATGTTGCACTGAACCGACTAAAATGCATGCCGTCTGTAGGTTGTAGGTTGTCGGAGGTGAGATTGCCTGAGATTCTCCTCGAAGCCAGAGTTGCTTTTTCATTAATACAGACAAAGGTTATTACGAAATACCTACAATACCTTGTAATAATAAGTCGGCAAAGGCAACAATTGTTGCCAGTCTATACAGCTCGGTCAGTTAGTGCGGTATTGGCAATCATTGTTTGGTATTCTGCTCGGCAGTTGATTTCACACAGTTCACGATGCAAATAAACGAATATAGGTAGACAAAGCTAACTATATTACAGACTTTTGCCAACTGATTATAGAGATTGTAGAGATTATTATGCCAGATTTCGTAGAAGAATGTTCTGATTCAGTGTTTAATTGTGGCAATAACTTTTCTTATTCCACCGAATGGCTATTTAACTCACCGATTGAAACTTTCAGTCTAATCAATCGAGAGCTCGGTTGCGGATTTATATTTAACACCAATAGTCAAGCGGATAATAAAATAAACATAAGAATTTAATAGGCATCGCTTTATTTTCATCATTGCTGGAAACTAGCACATATTTCTATAGAAAACAGAATACAAGACTTCATTCCAGTAACTTCGGTTGGTTATACTCTAACTAGATTTAACTGAATACCTATGTCTTCACTTCAGCAAAGTTGTTTTGAGATAAATACATTGGGATAGAATAAAAAATATGCAGATATGTTTAGCATATCTGAGTGTGACAACTAAATTGAGCTGTCGAAGAGGCACGTGCTTGTAAAAGTGTGGGTCGTAAAATACAGCTTAGAATAAAGAAAGGCAGGCAAAATAATTGTCTCAAACAAAGAATTACCACCTTCTGTTTAATATTAACTTTCACTTCATACTTAAGTACTGTTAATATAATAGAGTAGCAATATGCTAGCCAAATAGGTAAGCATTTCAAAAACTGTGGTGAAAAACCCCGTACCAAAAATCCTCCAAAAAGTTGCAAATAAATTGTTGTATTCGCTGACCCTTTAATTTTGATATACCTAGTAATATTTTGATTCAAGCGTTGTCGCGTCGGGGGACACTAACTGGCAAAGCATTCCGTCATATTTTCGGAGCGATCCAAGATCCCCCGACATGGCAACACTTGAATCAAAATATTACATTCCCCCTCCCATAGCTGAACTTGATGAAAGAGGCGTAGGTAAACCATGTCCTTAAGGTAAACCAAGGGTGTTTGCTACCTGAGTAGTAGAAAAACACCTGAATTTTGAAACACTACGATCATTCATCCAAATGGGGCCAAACCTTCCATAATCTCGAGGAGGTATCTGTTATGACACCAAGTTTGGGAGTTAAAGAAATAATAAGAGCCCTGATATTACTTCCGTCCGACTTCTGAACTCTTAGCAATATACGGACGTACAGACAGCAACAAAACAGCCAGTATTAAGTTATTGTGCTCCGAAAAAGTATAACGTTCGAACTATTGCTTTCTATTATGAGGATAATAATGTAGTAAGTAGCTATATTTGTTTTTTATTATTTAATTTGGAGTTATTATTTACACATAGTGACCTTAAAGTGTTTTAAGTCCACCGTGCACGGACTACACCCTAGCTTACCATTAGGCTAGGTGCAGTCAATTTGACGATCGAAATATATACGAAAATATCATTTTAATAATTATTATATCTTCCTCCTAGCGTTAATTCCCAGTCGCATCCGAAGCTTTCAGCTCGGAGTCTGGGGTCCGCTTTTACCAGTCTTAACCACGGATTTGACTAGACCTCGATATTTTCCGTGAAGCGATTGTCATCTGACCTCCACAACCCAATGTTAACATTAGGCGGTATCGAAGCTTTGCAGTTAGACCGTTGTTTTTTTTGGATTTTTGAGGGCTCCAACTACCATACTGCCATAGATGTTCTCATGGCAACCGGGACCGACGGCTTAACGTGCTCTCCGAGGCACGACCAGACCAATGCAAATACTCATATTTCATTCACACAAATATTTGCACTGAGCGGGGATCGAGCCCGCGCCTCCTGCGTAGCGGCCGCGTTCACTACCGCTACGCCATGGAGGCTGTCATTTAATAATTATTATAATATGTGGCAATAATCACTGTCTAATGTATTATACACCAAACGCTTATTGTGCAAATGAAATAAATTATTATAATTATAGAAAGTTTAGTAAAAATGTTTCTGATGCTGTCTCTACTCCTAAGTTTTTACCAGCAAACTAAAAGTAATAAAAAATATACTTTATCTGTAGAGCGGACAGCTGAACGGTATGAATAGAAAGTAAATGACTGGTGTCTTCCTTGTGTAAGAGTAAGAGATGGCGGAGTTCGCTCAGGTAATGGGAAATATCAACGGTACAGTTGTAATTTCCATTCCTATTTTATTGTTTGAGTGGTTATTTTTCACTTTTATAAATGCGATTGTTTATACCCAACGGTTCGTATTCACACATGCAAATATTCTGTATCTTGTATATAGCTTAAGGCTTAGTATAAACTATGATAGAAAATAATGATATTCTTTTTTTCACAGGTACGTACTGCAACTAATAAAATCAAAGGACTTCATTAGAATACAAACCGTAAGTACTCTCAGTTTTAGCATATATGCAGATCCTGCAATGATTATTATTCTTATTTTACTAACATAGGTATACATAACGCACCGTGCACCTAAAATGCTAGGGACTATAACTACAGTTAGCTTTTATTTATATCTTCATCTTCATACTAAAGCTACGAAAATGCGAAAGCAACTCTGTCTGTCTGTCTGTTAGCTTAAACCACTGAACCGATTTTAATGAAATTTGGTACAGAGCTAGATTAGACCTAGGGAAAGGGCATAGGCTATCCTAACCGACATACACGCGGACTGAGCCGCGGGCAACAGCTGTAAATAATAAAAGCGAAAATAAAAAAGTGATGTGTTTTAAAACACGATTTTTAAAAAAATTCGCACATTCCTCAACTAAAGTACGAGCACGACATCAAATCATAAAACATGTTAAATGAAACCATCGCTCACCGGTGCCCGCAATGTGCCGTATTTGCTACGATACTGTTACCGGTTTTACCGAATATTACCGGTAATGGATATTGTGCCGGTAAAACAAAGCTTCTGTTATCAAATTATTTCTTCGAAAGGGGCAGGTAATTTTGTGGGTCGCCGCTCGCGTTGATTTACTGCGCTATCAAATTTTACCGGCCCGGATATCTACTTTCTGTTATTGCCTATAGAAGGGTTAAATTAAAAAATATACTGCTAGCATTTGACTGTACTGTATCACACCTCGATAGAAAGTGTTCTAATTAGATTTGGTTTTGAAGCTAAATCATTTAGATTTTCTCTTTACGTTTACAAATTTTATTGTGACTTGTGTCGGCTTAGCTTTAGTGGTTACTGGTCATTCAAATGCCATTGATAACTTCTGCGCTGACGGCACAGAATCTCTATGTTCTGATGAGTGTGACTCCCTTGGTGTTGCATTCGTCCATTGGCCACGGTAGCCACTTTCCAACAGGTGGGCCGTATGCTTGTCTGCGACCTAAGTAGCATAAAAAAATCGACCCACTCCTAAATCAAGTATGAGGCAGTATACCCTCTATACTATTACATTATTGTTAACGATACTGAACACGAAAATATATTTTTTTGAATTTCCTGTCTGTGGGATGAAAAAAATATTATTATGTACTTTATTGATTGACTGTACCCATTTTTAACTAAACAGCTATACAGGGAGGGTCGTTAAACAAGTTCGACCACGAGGAAACGTAATTCCTCATAGTCAAACCAGTTTGACTAAAAAGTTTGACTACGAGGAAGCACCGGTTCGGGATGGACGCAAAAACTACTAGACGGATTTTGATGCGGTTTTGTTTGTTAAAAAGGGCTTGGTCAGACTTAAAATCTTACGTTTGTTTGATCACAATCGGTTTAGTAGAACCGGAGATATAAGCAAAGGACGCGTTAACCGAGATGCACGCAGGCGGAAGGCTGGTTACTAATAATTTCAGTTACTACTCTTTCATACAGATTGATAAAAATTAGATTTGACTCTTAAAAATCTCTACTTAATAATAAAATAATTTCAGTTCAGGAATACCCTTGGAGGTTACTCCACTCTTTTTTGTTATTGTGGAGGTAAATAGGCGTAATATCCAGGGACACAATAACCATTTGGCTCTTGACAACGGGATGGTTACTCCCTCGGACATTTCGCACCCCTATTCAAACAAAGAAATAACTCAAAATTACGTATTTGTGGGAAAACGCAAATAAAGTTTGACACCTTCGCGCAGTGTACTTCAATATTTAATTAAAAATAAAGTAAATGAGATAAGTACGTTTTAAAAATAGAAATGGATAATTTGATAAAGATAGCAATTAATTGTTATAGAGAATATCCTTATTTATAAACATAGGTAATTTATTTATATTAATTAAAAAAAAGTTCGTACTTAATTCAGTTTATGATAAAATATTTTTTCAGTACATTCGAAATGGCACCATGTAAATCAAAATAATGCAGTTTTATTATAAAATTATTTATAAGTTTTTGATGTGTTTACTTTTATTTCAGTTTTTTATTTAAATTAACATTAATTTAATACTTTTCCAAAGTAGATAAAGTAATATTATATTATATTATAATTAACAAACAACAAAAAGGTGCGTATAGATCACGTTGGCCACACCCCTATCGATGCGTGCCTCTACAGGTCTCATAGCGGTGATCTGGGCAAGGCTCAACTGTATGAGCATCTGCAGCGGTCGGCGGACAGGTTAATCGAGCAGTATCCTACCGCGGACTTAGTGTTCTTGGGGGACTTCAATGCTTACCACGTGGAGTGGTTGAGGTCCACCGAAACTGATTTTGCGGGAAGGGCTGTACACAACTTCGCCTTGACCTATGAACTCTCACAACTGGTGCATTCTATCATTAGAATACCAGACATCGACACCCATTGAAGCTATACTGGACCTTCTGCTGACTACGCGCCCGGATGCGTGCTCCGTAAATGTGGATGCACCACTCGGTACTTTGGACCACTGCTTTGTCCCGGCGCAAGTGACTCTCGCGGGGCTTGAACCATCGCGGCCAACAGCTCTTACCAATAGCTACCTCGAGGTCCAGTAAAAAAGCAACCGCCAGGGTTAAGTTTGAATTCATCGGCGGAATTGGCGAGCGTCTTGCGCGGTACCCATCAGGTAGTCGTGCTTTTTGGTGCTCGCCAAAGCTGCCGAGGGAATCTTCTGCCAGTCCTGTCTTCCGTCACTGCAAAAACCCGACGGTAGTCTGGCCCATGGCGCTAAGGAGAAAGCCGATCTCTTGGGTTATCTCTTTGCGTCAAACTCGACTATGAACGACGGGAACTCCGAGCCACCTATTATTCCCAGCTGTGGTGCTTCCATACCTGAAGTAAAAGTCACGCAACGGGTGGTCCGGCGTAAACTTAAATCCCTAGATGTTCGGAAGTCAAATGGGCCGGATGATATACTGGCGATGGTGCTTAAGCACGGTGCCCCTGAGTTGTGGCCAGTGCTTACACGCCTTTTCGCGCTCTCCTATTCCACGAGACAGGTGACTTCCCGGCTTCGAGGAAGACTGCATTCGTGCATCCTGTGCCTAAGAAAGGCGACAGAACAGATCCGTCCAATTACAGGCCTATCGCTATCACCTCACTTCTCTCGAAGGTGAGAGTGGTGGAGCGTATGATTAATACACAGCTCCTGAGATACCTTAGTGGTAACGATCTCCTGAGCGACCGCGAGTACGGTTTTCGTCACCGTCGCTCTACCGGTGACCTCCTATTGTATCTCACTAACCGATGGGCGCAAGCCATCGAAAGTTGAGGTGAGGCACTAGCGGTCAGCCTAGATATTGCGAAGGCCTTCGATTGGGTCTGGCACAGAGGTCTTGCGAAGTTGCCACGCTATTGACTCCCCAAAGGACTATGCGTATGGATTGCCAGTTTTTTGTCCAACAGAAGTATTCAAGCCGTCGTCGATGGCAGTTGCTCGAACTGCATGGACATAAACGCTAGAGTTCTACAAGGCTCCATGTTGTCTTCGACCCTGTTTCTGCTGCATATTAATGACATGCTGTCTGATGGCTCCATCCATTGTTATTACCGGGGACACGTATTACATGGGCCGTGAAAATATCCCTAGGTCTGAAGTGGAGGAGAGTTGCAAACAACTTTGTCCGAAATCAAGACTACTCTCTCTGGAGTATCCGATTGGGGACGACTAAACTTAGTCCAATTCAATCCCACTAAGACACAAGTATGTGTATTCACCGCTAAGAAGGCTCCGTTTGTTGTAGCGCCGCAATTTCTGGGCACAGTGCTTATCATTACCACAAGTATCGGGATACTTCGTGTCGACATCTCCAACGACGTCCAATACTGAAGTCATCTGGCAGACAAGGTCGAGTTGGCATCAAAGAGACTTGGGTTGCTCAACAGAGCGAAGCAGTACTTCACAGTGGGGCACCGGCTCCTCCTATAAAAGGCGAAGGTTCGGCCCCACATGGAGTACTACTGACACCTTTTTGCCGGAGCGCCTGCATGCCAGCTTGACCCTTTTGACTTGGTGCGAAGAGGGGCGTTGAGGCTTGTCGGCAATCCCATACTTACAGGCGATGTAGAACCTCTCAGTCTCAGAAGAGACTTTGCCTCATTGTGTGTTTTCTACCGCCTATATTACAATGGTTTGTGCTCAGATTAACTGTTTGACATGATGCCCACAGCTACATTCTATTCTCGCACCTTTCGCCATAGGCGGGGAATTCATCCTCACACATTGCAACCGGAAACGGTGTGCACTGTGCGGTATGAAAGGAAATTCATCCCTCGCACACTCAAGCTGTGGAATGAACTCCCCGCGGTGGATTTCCCAAGCGACTAAAATAATATGGGGCTTCTCAAGAAGGACATTAGAAGGTATCTTTAGGGTCGGCAGCACGAGTGTGACGCCCCTGGTGTTGCATACTTCCATAGGCCACGAACCACTTTCCAACAGGTGGGCCGTGTGCTTATCTGCCACCTAAGTGGTTTAAAAAAATATGGCTGTATGTTAGTTGAATAATGTATTAAATTAAAGGAATAAAAAAATGTTCGTCGCGAAATTAATAATAAGCAGAATCAACTAAAAAATCTATGATGATTCCCGTGGATTTACAGTAAAAAAGTAAAACAAGTCGTATTAATAGTCAGTCCATTTTAAAAAATTTAAAATAAAACTGCAATAAGTTGAACAGGAATTAAAAAAACTCACATTGTTTCATATGAAACAGAATTAAATCGAAAATTTTAGGTACAACTTATAACATTTTTACTAATAAAGCGAAATAAGTTTTAATTAATGCACTTTTAGATTAAATAATAAACAATGTTATAGTTAACTGCCAGCAATGCACCGAATTATTTTGTTTTATTTCACTTTTATTCCTACAAGCAACGATCCGACCTCATACGGAGCTGGCGCATCAATGAATCGTTCACTTTACCGGTACCAACTTGTTCGCGCGCGTTAGTAAGAAAGAGACGGACTACGTTTTATCTTGCTCAATTTGATCGTATTGCAATGGCTGTTCGAGTGAAACCTTTCTCCTAGTAAAGTTATTACACTTTTTGATGAAATCTCATAAAACATGAATTTTGAGTTATTTCTTTGTTTGAATAGGGGTGCGATTTGTAAAGACAATGACACTTTGCATATATTGGCGGGTAAACTTTGGAGTTTGCTTTGAAACTCAAAATACAATGCAAATTCGGTTCGTAAGCGTAACTTTCATTTTATTGTCAAAAAACTTTTCAAGTCAAATGAATTTTTGTTACTTTTTTGATTGATTGATGTCAGAACATTACCGATTGCGGTTTTTTTTAACATTTATTACCGTTGACAAATTTATAATTTTATAAGGTTTCCTATAGGTATATCAGATTTTTTTTTGGTTTTACAATCTTTCTAAATATTCTTTTCTGGCACCTCTAACCAATCTTTTAACGAATTCTTAACAACTAATAAAAACCTTTTATGTAGCAAGCAAGACTGGCGTTACCGTATTTGCTTTGGATAAACTTTTTTAATTATGAAAAGTTGAACAGGACCATTCTTTTGGTGGAAATTGCCTCCTCACTTGCATTCCACCACTTCAATGTAGGCAAGGCTATCGACCTGCAATTTCTTACTGCAAGTGAACAAAATATTATAGCTGCACTATCCTAATGGCATTTTCAGACTCGCAATAACTGCAAAGTGCACAATATCGACTACCTAACTTCTATAACGTCAAATTAACTAGCTGCTGTTGTATAGGTACCTAAGTCTACAACTAGGCAACAAAATAAAACTTTGCATTGCGGATATGATTGCCAACAGATGAAAGCACAGTGCAATCCAAACAGTAGAACAATTACTCAATCTTCACAAGCTCGTTCACTATAAACAGTTTCCTTGTAATACAATCTGACGTATTGATGTGTGTTGACATAACCACATCGTAAAACAAACATTGATCGGTATTCCGTACGGCATGTATTTCATAATAACAATTTATTTCTACCAAACCAATGACGTTTATCTTTTTTGACAGATGTTTTCAAACATCGAACACATATAAACTACTGTTTTCCTTCATTTAAAGCTTGCGAAACTTTGACAGCCAGTCATGTCATATATATAGACGGAATACAAAGTTGAGTTACTGCTAATCCAGCTGGTACGTCGCCTTGACGAGTATAAAGCATGGACCATAACCTGTTTTTATAGCATTTTTAGTTTTATTATAGTACTGAATTAGATTAACTGGCCGGCCGACAACTGAATAGCGGCATAAACATCAGAAATATGTACCACAGGCTTGGAACTGATTATTAAACGAACGAGAATAAGCTTTTGTTCAATGAGAGATTACGAAAGACAATGATTGTTGTTGCTCTCCCCAAGTTTATATATACTGTGGGTTGTGGTAAAACATAGAACTCGTACAGACTGAACGGTTGTTATGAATGAATGAGAAATAGAGTAATGAAATGATCAATCAGTTTTCTTTGTGATGTATAAGTGGACGTGGAGTAGTGTTGATATTTACGCCATATCGTGGGAGCAGGAGGAATACCAATGTGTAATTCTTGTGTTTGTTTGTAGTAAGAGGAATGTGGTCTATGCTACATGTACAAAAGAATGGGCTAGTGATTGTTGGTGAAACAACTTTGTGACTAATTTCATGGGAATTTCGAATAGATAACATTATAAATAATCCGAAACGTTTATGCTACGACATGTACCCAAATTATGTTTTTTTTATACCACTTAGATCGCAGACTAGCACACGGCCCTCCTGATGGTAAGAGGTTACCGTGGCCTATGGGCGAGTGCAACACCTGGGGAGTCACACTCGTGCTGCCGACCCTGTTAGAACAGAGAGATTCTGTGCAGTCAGCGCAAAAGATAAGTAGGACAAAGCCTTTGGTTTTTCCATTGACAGCACAGTATCTCTCCAGTGAGCTCTGACTACCCTACTCACCGTCGGAAAAACAACACGAGGTTATTAAGCCGCGGTATTCTGTAGGGCGGAGGTACTTCCCCAGTTGGACTGCTCGATTGGGTCGGAAATACCGTCGTGTCCTGCCTCCTCCAGAGTGTTTTGAAAGTTTTGATTAACATTATGTATACAAATTATTCCAAGCTTAACTCGGTACGACTACACCATAACGACCACCATAAGAGGGAAACACTCTGTGTCTCCATAAACTGGCATATTCTCTTTATAAACTGTAGTATTATCTTGACTTTTTGGAAATAAGAGAAGGTTTTATAGCGATATTCTATAAAAGCATCTCTTATTTTCCAAAATTGTTTGCCCGTCACAAGTTCTGATGAAACAGCTTTTGTTAGAACAGTGACCCAAATTGTCATATCGTCTAAAGAAAACGATAAACTGCGGCAGTCATTAAAAATTTCCGACCCAAATTTGTCAGGCCTTGTAGAAGCCTCAATTCTTTGAAACGAGACCACTTGAGTTATCTAGACCATGAACCTTGAAGGGTCTATCTAAGAAAAATAAAACATCTGAATGCCTAATTGCTTACCTACAATTTCTTGTCGAAATAATTTCATTTACTTTCTTTCGTAGGCAAAGCAAATAACTATACCTACTTGGTATTTTGAAATTGATATTAATAACTCCAGAATCCCTAGAAATGTATATAAAATGTGGGTTTGTTGGATGTCAAACCTTAGCAATGCTGCCTTCGAAAGAACTTTGTTGTGAAATATTTTTGTTAATTTTTTTCCTCGTCTGGATACAAGCAAGTCAAATTCTGTTGGAATAAGAGTACGTCTCCATAGTATCGTTTAGATTTATCGTTTATTGATTCCGTATTTAAGTAAGTATTACCATTTTAGTGGTGTGGTGGTCCTTACTTTTCGGACTTCACTCACACGTACAGACATGAGTATATAAGATATGTATATCGAAAATTTATTGATATGAGTAGTCCTATGTTATGACATGTATGAAATATTAGTTTACAGTTTACAGCGAATAAAATATATTGAAGCAGAGAGATTAATGGCGAACGATGTGTGTGTGTGTGTGTGTGTTTATTATTTATGGTGCATGTTTGAGCGTGGCAGGCTATTGAGTGAGCTGATCGCGTTTTTGATTTAAGATTAATGATAAACTGAAACAGAATATGTTTTCAGTAGTCACGCTGTTGCATCCGCGTTAATTTTTTACAAGCTCTTATTTATCTTGCAATGTTTATATGTTGGTTTCTTCATGGAGGTCGAATCTTGTAAGCTGAATTAGAACCATTTTCTCATACGTATACGAGTTAAATTTTTGTATGATGGTTCAGGTCTAATGACTATGTATCTTTACTACAAGTACTAGTTGTTGTCCGCGTGGACTTCTGATCCAGTTCCCGCTGATAACTCTTCGCAATCAATGTGAAAAAGTCATCCTCAAAAAATGTGGCTTTCTATTAGTAAAGAAATTCTCAGAATCAGTTCAGTAGATTCAGAGATTAACTCTTACAACGTCACAAACTCACAAACTTTACTTCTTTATAATAACAATATAGGTTAACAGACATTTGCACTTAGTAAAAAAATGTAGCCATGTAATAGCTAACGAGCCTGTTCCCAGTTACAAGTACGATTCCAGGGCTATCAGTGTTGCTATTGGGAAATTAACAGAAAAACCCAGTAACATTTTACGTGTCTGATTCACGATCGCATGTAAATATGAGCAGGGCCCCCTCGAGCCCTTCAATAGCTAGTTCCAACAATTCTGGGAATAACGAACATAGCATGTAAATTTTAACCAGCCTTTTTAGCATAGACTATTAATTTATCTAGAATTAGTACATAAGTTTGTTGTTTTACTTGCTTTGCCCATTATTAAAGTTACTAACATCAACTTTGTGGGATAAGTACTGATTCAGTGCCTTCAAGGGTCCTATTTCTGGTATAAGACATTATATTGGTAAGCCAATTTTCGTTCCCGGTCGTTCTTTACCTGAGTACGATACTCCTGGAATAAAAGTTATAACATTGAAAGTAAGCCTCTCTGTTAATATTCATTATTGTCATAACAGAAATATCAAAATTCCTCCTTATTCCTGGAATATTAACGATTTCAAATAACCCTGGAGCAGTTGAAGCGATGTCGCGATGTACGTACTCGCGATGGAGCCTGAAATACCGACACACATACATCGTATTTATACACGAGCCTTTTTAACCTTACCAAAGGGGCACACATTTTATTTTTAACTTTGATTTTTCACATTTCATCGTATAAAAGGTATCCTTTCAAACCTTTTTTCAACATCATTTGCGAGGTGTGAAATAAAAACACAAAATCGTGCGTAGAGGTAATCAACGCCATGTTTCATTTAAAGTATTTCTATTTTTATTTATATTCTCGATCGAAACGTTCTGACTACAAGTGTTGCGAATGTTACGATGCTCGAGTGGGGAGAAATAATGAGTTTAATTATGGCCATTACGTGTAAATTGCAATTTCATTTAACAAAGTGTTCGGTTCACTAAATATGAATTGGCGTGTTGATCAACGAGGTTCGGTACAGTAACTCCTGCCTCAGCAAGAGAGGAGGAGAAAAACAGTGATCAACACGTAATGGATAACTACATTTTGCTGCTATGTTATAAAATAATTTGATTGAAATTCAACTCATGGCAAAGTAATAAAGCAAGATAAAGACAGGCCTTTATATTTGCATTTATGTGCATATACAAAGTACCTAAAAATTAATACTTGATCAATCAAAATAAAAATGCAAATTCAAATTATTTATGCTGTTGCAGCTTTTTGACGTCAAAACCCAATCATTCAAGTACCTATGATCAATAAAGCTAAAGTTGATTTAATATCTCTCCTCTCTCTCTCTTTGTGTGTATGTGGGTCATTCTTTCTGCCTGACTGTAAACCACATCGAGACATATAGAAGAAAGTGGTCAGCCTACACAAATCTAGACAGGAAAAAACTACTCATACGAGGCATATTCCCACACTTAGATACCCGAACTACTCACCGGACTACTGCTACACAAAAGTATCAATAGTTCGATTCCGTTTGACAACTGGACTACTGCTACTGAAAAGTTGCAGTAGTCCGATCGACCGGACTAGCAACCGGACTACTGAGACTAAAGGCATAAGACAGCTATCTAGGGAGTGCTTCCCACTTTACCATTCTAACGCTCAAGACACTGAAGCGTCCGTAAAGCGACTTCTCAAAACGATTATCTTTTGCTTACCCAACAAAGAATACATCGCTTGTATTTATCATTGGACGCTCACAAAGGGCCCACCCCCATTGAAATGGAATCATCCAACAGCGAGGGGTTTAGAGCTCCTTGCTTAATCATTAATCGCCTGCGAAACCCACGGGGATGGGGAATCGCGCACGGAAAAGTTCGCGGACGTCAAGAAAATGGGTTACGATGACGTGTTTGTGATGACGTCACGTTCATATTTACCTATAGCTTATTATTAACTGTTGCCCGTGGTTCCAAGCGCGTGGATCTCGGTTATCGCGACCAAAAAAAGACTATTGTCCTTCCCCAAGGTCTATTCTATCTCTGTATTCAATTTCATCAGAATCGTTTCAGTGGTTTAGGCGTGACAACGTAACAGATAGAGTCACTTTCGCATTTATAATATTAAGTATGGATATAGATGCTGAATTTGTTGCGTCTATCACTAGTTAGGGCGGGAATACTAGGAATTTCAGCTACTTCAGAAAATGAATCGTTTGAAATTTCTGTACGCCTGCAATATTATGTTGTATAATCTGCGCAAACAATATGCAGCATTTAGAATAGCTGGACTCAAATTGAATTACCACACTCCTAGCGCATTTAAGTCCGACTAATACCGAAACAGCATTTAAATATCCGCCTCGTATTTGCTGAAAGCAGCGCATTTCAGACGAACTCGCGTTAAGTGCCACGATACGATATACGGAATAAAGCAAATGCATTCATGCAAGCCTTAGATTGTATTAAATTTCAGTTTAACGTAAGTACTCTTTATGAATGTTTAAATTATATTTATCGCTTCTAGACGGGATAGGTACAGTCAGCGTCAGATATGTCTTGACTACAAATTCTCAAAATGATTTTAATACGAGTACCAAGGTATCGTGGATGTTGGTTATCGTGACTGAACATAGCCTTGTCCTTTCTTAAGGTCTAATCTACCCCTATACCAAATTTCATCAAAATCGGTTCTGTGGTTTAGGCGTAAAGCGTAACAGATAGAGTACTTCGCATTTATAATATTAATATGGATTATATTATCGCCCGAACTACAGGAAGGGGGAAATACCAAGGTGGTAAGATCATAATATGAGAGGCACTACCTATACAAAGCATAAAAGTTAAAGCGGATGCCTACGTACAATGCACAATAGATAGACAGATAATACTTTTATTTTTGTGTGTTCAAGAGCCTACTGTAATATCTAACAAGAGAAAGTTTTCCTCACTCTCAACTAAGTAAAGATTTCCTTTGCTTTTCCGTCAAACTTATTTATTTCATCTGCCACCGTATATCAAATTTTACCTTTTTTGTTCCGTTTGCGCATTCTATCTTTTCTATCTTTATCTTTATTCTATATTTATCTATCTATCTATATACATCTCTCAATCAGCTGTTTGTGTATTTGTAAGAGATTTTTCTTTTTATGAAATGATCTTTTGACAACATTTTTATAGAATTAATTCTAAAAGTTTTCTAAACCACAATATACTTATATAGAACTAGGTACATTTTTATACCACTTATGTGGCAGACAAGCACACGACCCACCTAATGGAAAGTGGTTACCGTGGCTTATGGACGTGTGCTACACCAGTCGCACTCGTGCTGCCGATCTTGTAAGAGCCTTCTAATGCCTTTCTTGAAGAACCACATGTTGAGGTTTTTAAGCTTCTCAGGGTGATTCTTTAAGTTAATACGGCCTGCACTTTAGATATGACTAGTTAGAGCAAATATTATCACTTCACTACGTATTATAAAACAAAGTCGCTGTCGCTGTCTGTCCGTCCATATGTATGCTTTAATCTTCAAAACTAAGCAACGGATTTTGAAGCGATTTTTTTAATAGATAGAGTGATTCAAGAGGAAGGTTTATATGTATAATACATGCATAATATTGAAGAGAAACACTGATAAATTTAGAGATACGCAGCGGGAACGGGATCAGAAAATATGGCGGTACGAAGTTCGCCGGGTCAGCTAGTGATATTATAAATGCGAAACTAGCTTTGTCTGTCTCTCTGTCTGTTATGCTGAACCACTGAACCGATTTTGATGAAATTTGGTATAGGGGTAGATTAGACCTTTAGAAAGGACACAGGCTATGTTAGGTCGCAATAACTGATATCCTCGCGGGTGGAGCTAGTATTACGATATACATGAATACGAGTATGTTAAGCATTGGTTTGTTCATCAACCTCGTCACTGCGTTACTTCTGGTTAAATTACCATAACTGTTTAAAGTCAATGAGTATTCTGTAGAATCATACAAAACAGATAAATTTAGTTTATCCTACCAACTTATCTGTCAATGAACAGCGTACTTCTATTCAGTAAATAAAAGTTCCAAGTGCGAGTGCATGACGCGGGCGACGCGAGCGACGCGAGTTCATAACAAAGTTTTAATAGCTTTCAGAGCCAGGAATGTTGTGATAACGCGACAGGTATGACAACTGCGCGCGACAAAGTTAAGCGTCGGTAAACATGTGCCATGAGGCGTGCCGGAATTTTTATTATCTGTGCCGGGACTGGGCCAAGCTCTTTGTTTTTATTAATGAAACGAGCACATCTGGGCCACCTGAGGGGAAGCGGTCACCATGGTTAATATAACAACTGATAATATGAGAAGGAATTTTACTTCCTACTTTAATATTACAAATGTGGGTGTATTAAAGTGAAATTTTTTGGATGATTGTTATTCAATGCGCGAAGCGTCGGTAGCTTAGTGGTTAAGAAGTCGGCCTTAGGATCGAGAGGTCCCGGGTTCGAGTCCTAGTTATTACACTACAGACGTTAACACTCCTAGGACAAGCAATTTAGCTTAGTTGGAGGGGTTAAATGGAATATTAGTAATTGCGGTTGCTAATATTCTTAAAAAAAAAACACTAATACCTACCTTTTTTTTTTTTTTTATCGTGCGAAAAATCCCCGCGGATACCTCCCCCGCCGGAACCGGAGGAGGAGGTTATGTCGGACTCGAACCGACTAAAACGCACGCCGACTGTGGGCCGTCAGTTGCCGGAGGTGAGATTGTTGTAGCCATATCCCTCGCACCCCGGCCGACCCAGGGCCATATCTCTCGATCTGGCCCTCTCCCGATGTGGGGACCGTAGAGTCCCCAACTCGCCCCCGGGTATGGGGAGGCACGCAATGCGCACCGCCGCCGTGGCCTGCTTCTGCTAGGGTGACAGGCGGCTCCACCCGTCACCCCCAGGCCCGCGCTCATGGGGGACGGAGGTCGTTCTGCGACACTTATACCTACCTGAACGCATCTGGTTGGTACAGAGTTACACCTAGGCTGCTTTTTCCGGGAATCGGTTCCCAAGGGTTGTGGGAAAGGCTCCAAATTGTACTCGGACGAAACCGCGGGCAATAGCTAGATAAAAATAAACAGAGAATCTGGTTGTCTTTGAAAACTGAAACAGTCTATATTACCTATTAACTTTTATTAAAATCCTTCGAGTCCTACCTAGGCTGATTTATAGAAAATGCCCAGGACATTAGCCCGCCTTTGTACAAATGTATTATTTGCGCAGAAAGTTTAATTACATAAATTAAACAATTAAGGATGGCTGTTTCTATAATGTCATACTCTTCAATGTTTGCCGAGCGAACATTTCGTACGCGTCGGTGAACAAGCTACCCCTTAAACTAATGAAAAGCAGTTCGGGCAAATTCGGCCGTTGTCGGCGAATCCCGGCGATATTAAAAAGACACTGGAAGTATTGGGCTGTGAGTGGAAACCATTGGGTTAGTCGTTACGACAAGGTTATGAAAGAGGCGACAGGGTTGGCGCGACATGGGGTTCACTTGGGAATTTATTTTTTGATTTTAACAAGCTTTTTTCCGTTGAAAGAACGGTTTCTATAGTTGAAAGATAATTTAAATTCTGTCTAGTATGTCATAATCAATATTCATTGGCGAATACACTTAGAGCTAAGTATGTTATTGGTATAAAGGTGTCATTCGTTTCTGTGACTAATCATTTTTATTTCAAACCACTTGATGACCTTGATGGTTATAGCGAAAGTCAGAAAGTTTAATCGCGTATTACATACTTCACTGTTAACCCTGGTAAGGTAGCCCTTGAGCAAAGAATTACCCAAAATTGAAATAGTTAAAAACTAAATTTGGTTTCCCAAAAGCAACAAGGCACTCGATAAAGTAAAACACAGCTGAATGAGACCTAGGGCGGTTTGGAACAAACACCAAGAAGCGAGAGTTGTGTTGATTCATTAAGTATTCACACTAAGCGGCCCTCCGCTCAACTTGAAATATTTAGCGTGCTTACGAACATTTGTGTGCTAAGCCACCTCTTCGCTTACCTAAGACTTCGGTACGTGGGTTGGTACCAGCGCAATACTTCGACAAGACAATATGCCATGGTCTCTCTCTTACTTTCTGTGCGTTAGAACATAATATCAAGTGACCAGCAGACCGACGACGACGGTCCTAAAGTACGAAAATGCGACTCACGTTAGTGCAAAAGTGCGTCTCATCGATATGCATACATTGTTGAATGTGTGTCACATCGCTAGCTTGCTTGAAGTTTAGTGTTTGCTATCATCAACACCAATGCAACTGTCTTTTCGCCACTTATTTATGTATTACTATTCTATTCACAAGTGAGTAATGTCATAAGATTTATATTCTTAAAGGTATAGAACCTTCCGAGTGAATCAACCAAAAAGGTGCAGTTGTCAGTATCAAAATACCGAAGCTCGCCATAGTTCTTGATACTACTGAAGGCCTTTCTTTTTTGTTTCCTTTTACTTATTCTCCCTTTTTTCAGCTCGGAGTGTGGTGTCGCTTTTTCTAGTTTCATTGCGGGTTTGACTCCTCCTCCTCTCCATTCCTCTGAAAACAGTAAAAAGTGCGTCAAAACTGTGATGTTCTAAATATTCATTGGTAACATTAACCTCTTACCATCAAAGCGGCCATGTAATTGTTTACTGTTTAAAACAGTTTTTATTGCTGGAAACACCTAAAGTTAATGGAAGTTAAAAATTTGTTTGAACTGCTTTACAGTTCAAAAGATCTCCTAAGAAATCCATTGCTATAATTCCTATAAATCAGGGCATTAACGAGTTCTCAACTAGATTTTGTGAGTCAGAGCTCTTACGTTTTACTCCAAAAACTCTCAAAAATAAAAAAAAACACTTTCGGCTTTTCGGATAAGGATCAAGATTTTATTCTAAGTCACGTACAGACATCCCCTTAACGCCACTCACGTTAGCTATAATAACTAGACATTCAAACCGGGACATCGAGCATCTGCCAATATTGCGTAAAGTACGCACTAGTGTCGCCAGATGACTTAATTTGATTACGAGCCGCCGCATCCAGCCACCTGGCAGTACCCAAAGAGCTGGCAACACAACTTTGTTTTACAAACTAATTCAGCAAATTGCGGCCCAATTTTATTTCACAGGCACCTTCTGTTTTATCAAACGTTAAAATTTCCAGGATTGTCTATTAGGGCACAAGAATTTGCCGACTGTTATTACGTACACTGTTTGTTATTGGTAGTACAGGAAGGTGAAAAAGACTTTTGGTTGAATAAAACGTTAAAGTTTTAAAAGGTCTATCGGGTGACGACCCATTGATCTCCTGAAATTCGTCCTCTGGAATAAAAGTTGGTAAAATGTGGGTGTTAATACACCTCTACTATAGTCTGAAGGAGTAGCCTTCGGGGATTTTCTGGTTGATTCATCACCTGTCAAAGTGACCACTGACCCCTATTATAGATACCCATTGGTCGCCTATTATAAGTACCCATTCGTTCCCTATAACAGGTACCCATTGGTCCCCTACAATAGGTGCCCAGTGGTCCCTTCGTAACAGACCAGTTAATATTAACGTGTCTACTGCAAATTTTATTCCAACTAACTACAATGACTAACACTTTGAAAAATATTTCGTACGATAGAGCAAAGAAATAAATTAGTGTACCTATTCAATTCATAAATCTAATAAAATATAAGAGCAAATAGCCAACTCGTACCCTCGAAAATAACCGACACTTCTGCGTTTTATCAATTGAAACCGCAGCACAAATAAGAAAACCGTAATTTACTGGCTGCCCACTGACAGTACTGACAGTACAGTGATAAACAAAAAAATACTTCTATTCATGTCTATTTATATGAATAAGACCACGTCTGTATTTGGCAACTATTCTGTGGCGAACGTATTTTTGGTTGAGACTCAATGCGTTATGCAAATGAATTGCTAAAGAGATAGTATTTTCCTTGTAATGGTAATTTTAAAGTACCTAATCGGATCAATACTGTTTAGTTTCCAAAGGTAGTAACGTACGAGTATTATGCTGCGTGTATATTTTCGTCTTGTACTTTCATTACCGGTCAGTAAAAATTGGTGGAATGGTTCCAAGAAACATAGGTCAAGAACAGTACTCCTAGTCATACGCTAGTCATAGGGTTTTTATGACATGCAATCAAAATATTATGAGTAAACATAGTATATTTTGGTACAAGATCATTTGTCATTGTATTACTCTTTCATTAAAGTTAATATTATGTAGATATCTATTATTAATACTATAATTATTATTGTTTATGAATAAACTTCATTATCACTAAATTGACAGTCACATTAATCACGGTGAATGAGCATAGAACATACAGTAAAGTGTGGACAGCCCCTTAACTTCACTATTTCATTATTTTGAAGTTTTTTTTAGTTTTGTTTACCAATTAGTAGCGGCCTTGTTCAGTGATTGTTTGTAGGTGAGTTTCATTTATAACCGGCATTGACAGTTAGCAAATGTTCTCCGGTTGAGCACTGAGCACACGCAATCTGTAAAATAGTGTATTTTTCTATGTCGAGAACCTTAAACAGTAGATTTATTTATTTAGATGAATGCTAACATTCCAAACAAAAATATTATCATTCCTATTGAGCAATATTGTCCCGAACATCGGAATGCCTGCCCAGATTCTATAGACAGCTTGTCTCTATACCGTGTAGAGAAATATCAACACACCCAGAAGGCTCTTAATTAGATCGGCAGAGCGTCTCGACATCTTGCGGTTGACATTTCCAAGTCTATTTGTCTAAATAAAATGCTTACAAAAAGTAAAACACAAAGTTTTATAAGAGAACTTTATAAAAGTCTTTCTTGTTTAAGACGTTAGAAAATGTAAGTCGAAGTAAAATACAAAATTACCTCATAAAGGGTATGTTTTCACCCCACAGTAGACCCATGAGGGGTTGAATTTCTGGAATGAACCCCATACGGGTGCTCAATGCAGGGAAAAGTTTAACGTCAGATAGTAACAATATTTTATCACTCGGGGGCTTGTGTTAGCGTGGGGTGGCTGCCGCATTGCTGCTGCAGGCCACTTAATGGGCGAATTAAACTTGGGCAGTTATTTTTTACCACCGAAGTAGTCAATGAGGTACATTATCTTAGCTAGACTATCACGAACGGGGTAATTCAAATGGAAAAGTGCCACTATCTTACTGATAATCGACGTTATGAAGCAGTATACTATCTTACTGAATATAGATATTAAGTAGCAAATTGCTACTTAATATCTATATTCAGTGATGCTACTAGCAATAGGCTATACTTAGTTGTAGGTATTTATCTTCTGTTGTAAATATAACTCTAGGGTCACAGTAATCTCTTACTATCAGAAGAGTTGCGTGCAGCAGTAAGAAAAGGTTAACTTGAAATATCTTACATCTTATGGAACCACCATAGCAATTTTGTATGGCATACTGTGCGTTCTAATTGCAGATACTGAATTTTAAATTCCGTATATTATTTCAAAATCTCTACCAAGGCTTTCCTTTGTAGAGCAAGTCGGCAGGAATCGGGTTATATCGACCCCTCGTCACTAGTACTTTGCAATAACGTAAACTTTCACCACGAGAGCATAACACTCTAGGAAATTCAAATCAAAGTTACCAACAAACATAGCATCACAATATTCACTATTTGTGCAATACAAAACAATTTGTGCAGATGGCGGGCTTTAGGAATGGGTCGTTGACGCTTTTTTAGTAAACGAAACTAGACCGATTATCGTCGACAATAAACTAGTGCATAAAACGATTTTTTTTTCGACTAGTTTACTGCGACTTCATGACATTGAATTGATGACTATAGAATAAACTGCTGAATTTTCGTTCAATTTCCTTGAACTAGTTTCGATGAACTTGATTGAATTATTGATGACTACGTGCTAATCGAACAACGACTATTATTTAAAATGAACTTTCCTTCATACTTTTTCCAGGCTTAGGACTGGCAGGCTAACTAATAAATAATAATAACTATATGATTACATAAATACATGAATTTAGAAACTTTTTTCTTTTTGAGATAATTTTAATGCATTTAGTATGCTAAACTAAACAAATTATTTTAAATTGGAAAAAGCGAAATCAATACTCGGGCAGGAGACTCGAACCCGCGATCTTTCCCTTTTTTCTTTTTGTTTCTTTTTTTTTGTTGATTTGAAATAATTGAAATTGTACAATCATGTATTATGCATTATACATTTTTTTTTGTTAATATTATTTGAAAACTAAAAAAATAATGTAATGTAAACAAATGAAATGCTAAACATTTTTGTATACGAATAATACAGATGCATATTCTATTACTATGGCAATAGAGTTTAAAACTATACGTCCAGACCGCAAATGAAGATTGTCCTTTTCCTTAGCACGTGCCGATCGGAAGAGAGAGATAGGTAGTCATAAAATCTATCAAGTGTGACAAGAACGAAGTATTACGAAGTAGGTACGCCTTGAACTATGCATTCACAGATTGTCTGTGTCCTCGGTACTACGTACTTCGTAATCCTTCGGGTTAGTTCGTGTTAACTCGGAAGGCGCGCTTATCGTCGCTTTGCGCTTCGCGTCAACCGGTCTCGTTCGCACTCACAGTGCACAAAATGAATGTCGTTCATGAGTAAACCAGTTTATCTGTATACTATAAACTAGTTTACCGTTTATGAGAAATAAACAGTGTAAATAAACTGTTCGTTCATTCAACGCCTATCCCTAGCGGGCTTACGGTCACAGAACGGTAATGCAATCCGGATAGTGTCCGGGGCGAGATGCCGGCGTGCCCACGGGGCTCGCACTTGCACATTTAAGGATAGGTCACACAGTGCGAGTTGGAATGGGAGTTAAGTTTTAAGTTACTAAGAGCATCCACTCGCACTGTGTGACCGCATAATTATTATAACTTACTGTCGTGTGCGATTGGACCAGTTGCTCGCGTTCGAGTTAATACAACATAATATTTTGTTTTTACTAGTCACTCGGCTTCCTCCATACGCCACAAGCATCGTCTCGCACGCCACTTGGTCGTCAACTCGCACGATTTTGCGAAATAATAGTAGCTCGTACGCTCAGGCCCACGCCACAGAACAGATACCCCACGCTGGGTGCAGATTGTAGTAGCTGTCTACTGCGACGCCAGCAATTTGTATGGTGTGACCGAGCTAGGCAAGTCCAGCTACTGTTCACGAGTGCACAGGCACAGTAGCTGTCTACTGTCAGTTCAGTTGCTCGCACTGTGTAGCCTATCCTTTAGACAAGCGCTTTGCGACTATACAAGAGAATGTCGTAACGAGCGGGGATGTTTAGATACTACTGTGCAATATTTTTGACAAATCATGGAAAAATCATTGTTTGTTGTACATTTTGTATATGATGTCGTACTATTCATGTGATTGCGATAAAACTTTGTTAACATAAAGATTACACCTTCACAAAGAATACAGAAATGTCCTGTGTCGTAGCAGCAGAGCGTTCGACTGCTACGCAAGAGGTACGGGTTTGATTCCCGCTTTTTTTTTAGATCAAAACATCAAAAACTAAACATGTTTATTCATTGTAGATTCTACAATTTAAGTTAGGTAGGCTAGTTCAGCTTAGTCGCAGAATATTTATTAGATATTTAATATTATTAATAGAATAACCATTAATAATAAAGTACTACCACCAATATGAAACTTCTCCCTCGTCGATTAATTTTTCAACGAAACCCTGATATAATTAATGACAGTTTAATTGCCAACAACAAACTCTGTTTTAATTTAAACTTGATAATTAACTGCGTGAAACACCAATCGAAATATTTAGGTATTCGTCGTGGGCGTGTTCCGTCAACGGCCCTTGTTAAGGGTCTCCGCTGATAGCCGCACCAAATTAGGTGGCACTCTCGGACCTCGGTCATCGGTGCTGTCGATATGTCAAGTGCGTCGGTCAAATCTCTACCTATGTCACGAAATTTTGGCAGCGTAGGACCTCAAAAGATCGAATTTCATCAATAAAAGAGTAAATATGAGGGTAATATGGGTTTATGGGTAGTAAAATAGGGTAATATGGGTGTTTTTGTAATGGGTTCTAAACTTTGAGGTCGCACGGGTACATACCGATTTTTTTCGTTGGCAATGTTCATCACTTTTCTTAGGTATACCACTTAGGTGGCAGACAAGCACAAGGCCCACCTGGTGTATGCAACACCAGAGGCGTCACACTCGTACTGCCCTTCTTGAAGAACCCCATATTGTAGTCGCTTGGGAAAACCACAGCGGGGAGTTCATTCCACAGATAGAGTGCGGGTAGGATGAAGTTCCTTTTATACCGGTCCGGTTTCCGGTCGCAATGTGTGAGGATGTTTTGTTATGTCTATGTTTCTATTTATAATACACACATTCATTCAATATTCATCAATTTCAATGCGTCACATGTGCCGGGCGTCTACTTTCAAAGTTTTTCGTACCCTTTTTTTATGAAATCGCAAACTTTATTCAAATTTAGTATGAAAAATGCTGAAAGTATAGGTACTTTTTGTAGTAATTTATTCAGTTGTTGGAGTGGATAATTCCTAGGGTGGAGACCGCGAGTAGGCAAACGCCAGGCGGGATGCCCTCTAGCCAGATAGACTGACAACCTGAAAAAGGTGGATGGGAAAGACTGGTTGCGGATGGCGGTGGATCGGGAGGAATAGCGCACATTGGGAGACGCCTATGTCCAGCAGTGGACTGTGAAAGATTAATTGATATCTCAGACTTATATTACCAAGTTTGTGAGTCAAACAAACCTGCCCCGACGAATGTATGATATTTGACGTAGGTATATCACAGTTTTCAACGTATGTCATTAACGTCAAATCCCATACATTCGTCATTCTATGCTACAATAGGCCGGACAGGTCAACATATTGTTTGACATATTAAGATTAGATATTCATAAATAAGTACTATCTTAATTAACCGACTTCAAAATGGAGGAGGTTCTCAATTCGATGAGTATTTTTATTTTTTTTATTTAACAATAAATCCATACTTAATATTATAAATGCGAAAGTAAGTAAGTAAGCTTTCACGCCTAAAACACTGAACCGATTTTGATGAAATTTGATATAGGGGTAGATTAGACCTTGAGAAAGGACATTGGCTATGTTTGGCCGCGATAACCGACATCCACGCGAGTGGAGCCGCGGGCAAAAGCTAGTATGTATAATAATACATCTACGTAGCCAAATGTGAATGTATCATGCGACATGTCTATCCCATCGAGAATATCTAGTCGTAAGTACTCTTATAAGTTATGCTACATTAGTTATTCTACACAGAGACACACTCTAATCTTAACGTGAAACTTGAAGGAGCCCTCGTTTTTGTGAGGTGTGGGGACTGTGGGGCTACTCGGCCCGGCAGGGGGCACTGGTGAACAATGAATGAATATAATGCACCCGTGCGCCCTCTGTGAGCTAAACGCGGCGAGGGTCGTCGAACAAACAGTTTTAGAATACCAAATATTTTGACAGTGAAAGTGTCATCGTCTGCACGTGATTTAAAAGTAAATCGACAGTGAATGATGCTCTTGAAATAAGACTACTCTTCTTGTATTTTTTTCTCTGGATCTATACTAGAATCCACCGCGGCAATGTTCATCCGATTATTATAAAACCTTTGTATAGGTATAGCAGGTAACTTTATTCACTTTAATATCATCACGCCAGCCAGTGGAGGTAGTTATGTTGGACGCGGACCAACTAAAACCGCGTGTCGTCTCAGGTTTCAAGTACTTGAGTTAGAAGTTTCTTAAAGACCTCTGGGTTCAGTTTGGAAAAAATATTCATGGGTAGAGTTTCGTGGGTTGGTTATGGAAACACTCTTCTGCTCACCCCATCGGTCGCAAACAAGCATGTTAACATAAACAACAGAATAAATAACTGCTGTAAACACACTAATCACTTTAAGAACAAAAGAGTTCCACTTTGTCCCTTTCGCGGAGTTGTTAAGAACTCGTTAAAAGTAAAGAAAAGAAACAAAATCTTCCGGAACGGATTAGCAGCTTATAAAACAATCACTTACCGGTAACTAAATGAAAACATCTTTAATATAAACGGGGTAAAAGCACCTTCAGAGGACGAGCCCCCCTTGAGGAGTGGGGTAAAGCCGTGGGTGTAAAATTTGGAATAGAATCAGTCTACGAACACTTTTGCGATCAAAATTCTACGCGAGCGGCAACAGCTAGTCCAAAATAAACGGTTGATACAATCACGAACCTACTGTGAAGTCTACTCGATATTGCAGAGGGGACAATAGGGCGTTATGACCACACGGTACAAAGCTTCGTTTTGTGTTCAAACAGTGACAGGCGATATTCGCTATAAAGTACTTTCATTGCGGATCGTAATGAGTTTGTGAAACATTTATTATACGTACAGGTTTGTAGTTTGTTTACCTTCAATAAAGGAAGTGTATTTATACGCTCGAGCAGCACAGCAAAAAGTTAGTTCGTGTGGAGGTGCTCGTTCAGTCGGCGCACGAGGGCGGTGGTCAAAGTTTATTTTAGCAAGTTTCTATTGGAGCTAATGTAACTGCTACACTATTCGCTAGCAGTTAAATAATCAAGTAATATTCTAAAGTAACATTCGGCAGGCATAAATAAATAGGTACTATGAATATCAACAGATTGAAAATTATTATGATTGTTGAGCATTGTATATGGCAGGAGGAGTAGGTGCTCTTTGGGTATCAAAATAATCTGTTTTATTTTTGCATGATTTTATCATGTTTATCTTATGGAGAGACATTTAGCTAGTCCTAACAAAGGAGTAGTTTTTCATGTCATAAGGTCGATGAAATGTCTTGTGATTTTAAAATTACTGGATTAATCGATGGAATTAAAATTCTTAAGTACTTAAGTTTTAGATTTAATTTCTTGCTATAAATTAAATCAACTTTTGATTAATAGAAAAAACGACAATTGGATGCATGAGGTTCGATTGCCGGATAAGGACAAATACAAAGACATTTATTTGTATAAACACGTGTCAATATACATATGCATGCAAGATGGTCAATAGTCTGGTTAATGTCCAGCGTGTTTAGCCGTAGTCATGCCGGCGTACAAATGCTTCATATATGTCAATTTATATGTATAAAAAAGTCAAGTAACAAAAAAAAACAATTAAAAATCAAATACAACTTGAGTTATTAGAATTTCAAGATATAAAATAATCAAATAAATAATATAACAATATAATGTCATAAAAATACTATTAATATAAACTAATGTCAATCTAATTTAATAATGTCAAAAGTAAATTGTTAGTCAATCTCATCATGTAAATAATCAGTAACATTGTAATACGCTTTTCTAATTAACAATTTTTTCAGTACTAATTTGAACTCGCTGCAATTCATCTCCTTCCAATCTCTAGGCAATTCATTATAATTATATTATTGGCGCCATACAGATGAGGCTTCTGCGCATAAGCCGTCTTTGCCCTGTGCAAACGAAGTTTTCTGTTATCCCGCCTGTTTCGCGGCACTGTTGCTTCTAGAGTCGGAAATAAATGAGGGTTACATTTAACAAACATTGCTACTTCGAAAATGTACAAAATAATGTAATTTTATTTGCAGCACTAATTCACTGTTAAATGCCTAGCTGTATAGCAAAGGCTCGCCCTTATAACTAAGGACCGAAAACAGTTAGCGCAATGCAGGCGTTAAAATACTTAGAAAATCTCAAAACCCCAACATTTTACAAGCTCTGCACTATAAGTATAGTCTGCAAGAATATTTTCAAAATATATTTCTGCTAGCTGATATAATTTACAATAAAAACCGCAGTTCCCTGCCTCGAGTGGGGCCGACGCCGCCGCCGCGCCACGCTGCAATTTCTGTAGTGCAATACTTCACACTCGCGGCTAACGTACCACACCGGTGTTATTTATGCAGCCTTTTCCCTACACGCTCATCAATGATGGGTAAACCAGCTCTTGTAATATATCCGACTTAAACTTTGTAACTCTCTGAATAAAAAATGTTTTACAAAAAAGGTGTAAGCTACATTGCACGTTATTAAATTAGGATTATTATTAGTTTTGTTTTGAAGAGAAATAATAGTTTTTCTGTTCTTAGTTCTCTTTTGTAGATTTTTCAAATTGATTTTTTTATTTTTCAATCTGTAATTATTTTTTTATTATAATAATTTGTCATAGGTGGGCAATTTGACATTGCAAAGTATTCCAAAATGGAATTCAAAGATACCGTTACATACAAACTTGAATAGCAAGCTAATAAAACCTTAAAAAAAGCAAAATAAACATGGTTCTACCACCAAAACATAATCAATGTAAAAGGCTACTAATCACCTATCATCTAACATTTAATATTTTATTTTCCTCGGGAAATTTTATACTAACCTTGACCCGAAAATAAATCATAGAACGCAATTTAACCCCGTGTTCCATACCACCCCACCCTACCCGCCGCCATTTTCCGTCTGGGCCCTAAATAGCGCGGCGTCTACCCCGAACATGCAGGCAGGCGGCGCCGCGTGATAACGTAGCGGAATATTCAACTTTTATCAACGTTATCGTGAGAGGGTGTTATTAGCTTCTTGTACGTGAATCTGCTTACCCGATAAATGGGAGATATATTTAGACGATTAATAAATAAAATCGGCCAAGTGTGAGTCGGACTCGCCCATAAAGGGTTCCGTAGTAGCAAAGGCGAAAATTGCGGTTTATGACGTATTAAAAAAAACTACTGACTGAATCTCGTTCGAACCAAGTTTTAGTGGAAGTTTGCATGGCAATTTACATCATATATTTTTTTAGATTCATCATTCTCTTATTTTAGAAGTTAGGGGGGGGGGGGGGGGAGGGGGGACACACATTTTTCCACTTTGGAAGTGTCTCTCACGCAAACTATTCAGTTTAGAAAACCCTAAAGAAGGAGTGTAATGTTTTGGGGGTTCATGTGTGTTAGTTGCTTTAAATCATCAAAACTTTAAAATATCTGAAGAGATTTTATAACTTGGAACCAAGTAGTGTGTAATATCTAAAATAGAGTGTAATATCTAAAGAGATTTTGATGTATGGGATGTCATAAGATCTTCGTATTCTGAGTAACACTGGCTTTCAGTATGGCTGTTTTGAAGAATTCCACACTATATTATATTAGTAACTAGCTGACCCGGCGAACTTCGAACCGCCATATTTTCTGATCCCGTTCCCGCTGCATATCTCTAAATTTATCAGTGTTTATCTACAATATTATGCATGTATTATACATAGAAACCTTCCTCTTGGATCACCCTATCTATTTAAAAAAAACCGCTTCAAAATCCGTTGCGTGGTTTTGAAGATATAAGCATACATAGGGACGGACAGAGAGCAATAGCGACTTTGTTTTATAATATGTGGTGATGATGATGGTATCGGGATAGTTACCATGGTATTGTTCTGGGTCAGAGAAGAGTAATGTTAGGTTAGAGAATAGAGTTAAAAATAAGAATAAGACTGATTAGAGTTTCCCGATATCTATCTCCAATAATAATGTGCATAGTAGTTTAAATACCTATTCAATACTACAGTTTCTACTGTATAATCTCTTACATACCAATTACTAGACCACTATAGTACTTAATTTTATTACGATACAGTACTATTTTCTATACAGAGCTTTAAAATTTCTTAGAAACAACTCAATAAATAACAGTAAAGCAATACAAACAAGAAATACCGCGTTTCTTCTGAGCCTGGAGTGCAACAAGAAATACTAAATTTAATTAGCAGACTCCGGCGAGCCAGTTAATTGGAAAATCTCGTTGCAACGTACTCAGAGCGACACAGCAGAGTCCGGGGAACGGAGATTGTATCAAAAATAATATCACGCCATACGTCGCCTGTCAATAGCAGGAAATGATGTTTTACTGATTAAAAAATTAAATATTTTGTGAAATAAGTCTAGGTTACATTATTATGTCGAGTCCTGGGATATAAACAGGATTATAACGAATGATAATTTTTTTCACACATGGGCAGGAGTGGATGTTTTTGAACTGCATTGGGTGAATGAAAACCAACCTGAACTCAAACTGGTACTTCTCCTTTTGATGAAGTAGTCTCCTACGCAGAGTTCCTCTCTGGCTACTTACCAATTGTCCACCTGTACAGACCACCTGGGTGGACCGTGGTAAAATATGATGAATAAAAGATACTAAAAGAAGTCCTTTCTCAAGGAGGACTACCTTACATCTTGGTGACTTGCCCGTCGAGTGGTCTGGGACGGCTTATTCAGCTAACCAGGATATCGCCAAGCCATTCCATGATCTCCCAATTTATGAACTGTGGTATTAGCAGCTCACAGCTTAGCCCTGACAAAGAGATGTGTACCGTGGAACATTCATATTCCCACGGTACACCCAGGTGGTCAAGGTGAACCGTTGTAAAAAAAATTACCACGGTCCAACCAGGTGCTCTGTGCAGGTTTTAAATACAGACATATCTAACGCAATGTTCGTGTAAGTCGTGTATTATCATTAAATTATTATTAAGTAAAACTGTCCATTTGTAAATAGTTTGAAGCAAACATATCATATATAATTCAAATGAAGTTCAAATTAGCCAATCCAATAAAGTATAATATTGCATTAACAAAGCTTTCAACATTATCCGAAACGCAAACAATAATATTTTGATGCAATTTCCAATGCAGTTCATACAAAACGATTAATACGGGGATGGCGGCGGCGCACTGCGAGCGATAGATATATTATGCTAATCTAATGTTTATAGCCGCGGTCACGCGACCACCGCGGGTGGGACGGTACCCCCATCAGGCACCACCCGTGTGCCGCTAATTAGGTGTACGTCTGTGATTGAAGGGAAGCTTGTAAATAATGGGGTAGGTAAGTAAATGTATGTTGTGTGAGGAAATAATAAGTTAGATTTTTGTGGCGACTATGTTAGCAACTGTTAGCAATAGTCTACTTTGAATACTTACGATTCGAAATATAATAATGTCGTTACTCGTGGTAGCGATTACACGTGTGTTGAATGTGCGTGTGTAAATATTTGGTGTGTTATGAATGAATATATCATTCGTATAATTGGACTGTGAGATTCAGTGTATTATAGTTGCAAATATTAACACAAAAATACTGCCCCCGTTGTTATACTTACAGTAAGTCAAAAAAGTTAAATTGTGGGAAATTGCATTTTTGTTTCAAAATCTTGAAACAGATATATTTAAATGATTACAACAGATAACGCAGATATTATTACTGATAACAAATGATAAATTTGCGTAGTTTCATTGAGAATAAAAAATATTTCTTTAAAAGGAATGGTTTGTTTTTAATTTATCGAATTGTAATTACAATTACCATATCTATCATTCAAACTAAAACTTTTGTAACCATATTTACAGTAAGTCGGTAACTTACTTGAATTATGACAAACGAAATGTCCTGTTACTGTAATTATGTTTACTATAATCTCTGTGTAAATTTAGTATTTATGACATTTTTGTAAATAAAAATAGTAAAATGGGATGCCGAATTGTCTATGGGTCTATCCAGCAAAAAATACATAATTATACCTACGTACATTGGGCAGGCGCTAAATTGTGTAAGTAGTAATAGGCAATTAAACAAGGTTTTATGAATAAATAGTAATTTTTAAACAAGATTTTATGAATAAAAAGTATTTTTTTAAAAGCTATCAAAAACTCCTCGCGGTGCACCCTGGGGTTGCCCAGGGTGCACCGCGAGGAGGTACTCCTCACTAAATTAAAGGAGGGAAGCGGCTACTCCTCACTAAATTTTGGGAAGGAGCTGCGGTTTCTGCCCGATATTCTGCCGAGGTCGGAACGACCTAAGGAAACTCGAGAAAAACCCTTTGCCAACCCGTCTGGCCAGCATGGCAACAGTAGGCAAAGTCTCCTAATGGTTAGACGCCAAAATAAAAGCCCCCGTTCCTGCTGATCCCACTATTCCCAGCCATGGTAGCGGTTTGTGTAACGGTGGGGACGGGGTGCTAAGAATCTCCGGGAAACGGGAAGCTACCTAAAACGACTACTACTGGCAGCTTATAACTGCAGTACACTTCGGCTGGACGAGCACCTCACCGAACTCGGGGTGGAACTGGGTCGCATAAACTGGCACATATAGGGACTGTCAGAGAAAAAGAGAGGGGGAGAACACGAAAACCCTTGAGTGACCTGTTCTACTACAGAGAAGGTGATGTGCTCTCCCAGGGACGCGTCGGCTGTCTGGTAAAAAAGGACCTTATCAGCAGCTTTGTTGAAGTTGGCAGTGTGTCGAACCGGGTAGCGTACCTTATCCTAAAAATTACGAATAGTCGTTCGCTAAGGTAATATAGCTATATGCGCCGACAAAACCGCCGAGGCGGTATATGAGGACATTGCCAAGGCAATGAATCACACCGCCAAGGCCACCTACAATACAACGTTGTTATGAAGGACTTCAATGCCAGAGTGGGAGTACAAGAACGCGGCGTGACGAATTTCAGACCTTATAGAGTGGGGTGCAGAAATCGCAGGCGGCAGGGACTAAATAATGCTAGTCAACTTGCTCGAGTTACAGGGGCTATTCTTAATGAATAGAACCTTACAGAAAGTTGACTTGGCAACGCCGTGACTCTGTCATAAGGAATGAGATAGACCTTTTCATAACGAACAGTAAGCACATATTTAGAGATTTTTCTGTGATCAACAAGTTTAAAACTGAAAGCGATCACAGACTTATCCGGGGCTCTCTAAATATCAACATCAAGGCTGAAAGATTCCGAATGATAAGTTCAACTCTCCGACCTACGCCGCTCCAAGTAGCTCTAGGGTCCGAAAAGTTCCAACTGGAACTTCAAAATCGTTTCGCAATGCTGGAAACCTCTAGTGGCAATCAGCTGCTGTGTATGGCGTTTGTGGACTATGAAAAAGCCTTCGACTATCGATTTCTGGGCAGTGGTAAATGCCCTGCAGCGGTATTATGTCGATTGGCGATACATCGAAGTGTTGAGATGCTTGTATGACACTGCCACAATGTCCGCCCAGCTCCACGACCAGAAGACTAAACCCATTAGCCTCCAGCATGGAGTGAGACAGGAAGATGTAATATCTCCCAAACTATTCACCAACGCATTGGAGGACGTCTTCAAGTCTCTGCATTGGACTGGGCGGGGTATTAACATCAACGGTGAGTACATCTCGCATCTTCGGTTCGCTGACAGCATCGTCATAGTTGCGGAGTCGCTGGAACAACTGGGCGAAATGCTACGCAGCCTGAATGGAGCTTTTCGCCAAGTCGGTCTCAGTATAAACTTGGATAAAACCAAGAATAAGTTCAACGAATATGTAGCACCGAGACCGTTGGTTGGCATCGAAGGGGCGACACTCGAAGTGGTTCAAAAATATGTCCTGGGGCAGGTTATCCAGCTCGGTAAAAACAACTTCGAGAAATAAATAACCAGAAGGATCCATCTGGGATGGGCAGCATTTGTCAAACTACGTCGGGTCTGTGTACTGTTATATTGTTAAAATAAATTGAATTTTGCATAAAAAACGTTAAGTAGTCTTACTTTATAAAAATAAACAGCATATTAGTCCTAAACTAAAATAAACCTTCACCATAATTATGAAAGTTTTTTAGCATAAATACAGTAAGTATGAGTAGTTTCGCACTTACTGTAAATATGTTAAAGGAAATATGAAATATAACGTAATTTTAATACAGTAAGACTACTTACTGTAATTATTTTAACAAACAGTTGAATCTTCATAGTATTTACTGTGATTGAGCATATTGTAACTTCGTTAATAATTAAGATAGAGAAAAAAGGGAAAGATTGGCTTGTAGAGCTTGACTTATAGGTCTCAAAAATGAAAACAAGTCATAACACCAGTAACTCGACTTACTGTAAGTATAACAACGGGGGCAGAATATACACTTTAATATTAGGTATAGCTATATTTGCCAATCTAAAGTCATACAATAGATATATATAGAGATCCGATTCTTAGCACTCCAAATTTGGTGGGATCCGATCGGTATTTTATAGTGCTTCTTCATAGACACGTATGAGAAGCACTATAAAATACCGATCAGATCCCACCAAATTTGGAGTGCTAAGAATCGGATCTCTATATAATATCTATTGTATGATTTTAGATTGGCAAATTATAGCTATAATCACCTCAAAAGCGGTATTCAATTTTGACAGCTGCCGAACGGTAAAAAAACGGCTCAATAAAAAAAAAACACACACAAACCAAAACCTATTCTAGATTATATTGGAACCACTAGCACATACCTACAATTGATTCGTCAACATGCTGACTAATGCCTAGGTACTAATGAGACATAACCAAGTGGCGGTACACTCGCGCATTAATCTCCGTCGCGGAGACGCTCTCGTCAGCTCTCACTAATTGGTGCCGCATCCAATAATCAGACTACGCACATTTGTTGCTGATCTAGGCACTACGTCGGCTTGACAACTGTCAGACTGACGTGACGGATCGAATGATTTGTGTACTGAGAGGCGTAAATGTTGAAGTTCCATGCCTTTCTTTTCGAATAATATTTATAAAATTGTAATACTGTGGATATATTGTGGGAAACAGTAAATTCTATTGAACAGGGGACAATTCTCGACAAGATTCGCAACGGTTCAGACAACGTTCCTTCCGGCGGTGATTGCAACTTTCAAACCTCGTTACAGTGTGCAGAGTTACTTCATTGGCAAGCTTCAATAAAAAGAACCAACGACAATAATAAAATTCATTGAGAGCTACAATAACATTTTGAAAGAATAAGAAGATTTAAAATTCGCACGATTGTAAGACCAAGAGGTCCTTTGATCACCTATGACACTGCCCGCACTGAAGAAAGTTTCGATATCCTATCCATATTCATAGTAGGTAATTAAGCTTACCATGGGTCTAGATAGCGTTGTGTAGAATATTGTAGAATATTTATTTTATTATTTATTTTAATTTAATTAGTTTTAATTAATTTAGTTCCTTTTTTTTTAGTTTTAATAGATTTTAGTTTAATAAAAAAAGTAAAATTATTTATTTTTATTATAAATGCGAATTCGGTCTGTCTGGCTTTCACGTCTAACGCACTGAATTGATTTTGATGAAATTCCCAAAAAGATAGATTAGACATTAGGAAAGGACCATGGGCTATGTTAATCGACATTTTACAGCGGCGGGTAATAGCTAGTTTTAATTCATGTATGTAGTTACACATACTTACTATCTTTCTTAAATAAATAGATCTCTTTAATTAAAGCAACCTGTGGATTTTTATTATTATTTTTAAACTATCATGAAAAAAGCCCTTGGTTCGCCTGCAGACGAGATTTTCAGTAGCTGCAGGTGCCCATATAAACGAGGACACAGCAGATGAGTCACTCACATATTAGTAACCCTACTCACCTCCAAGTACACACAGATAAACAATTAGTATCGTTTGACAGAGGTTTTGTCCAGGGTCGGTCGGTACCCGAATACGACACCCCGGTATGCGTCCCCGGGCGTTTATTCTTATATTCGTTTAGTTATATAAAGCCTAACATGCGTTCCAATGCCTTTTATTTTCACAAGTTGTAATTATCTTGGGTGATATTAAGGGTGAAACTTTTTACCTCTCGTATACTAGATGGTATTTGTTACAATCAAATGATAATCCAGTCAAAATAAAGATTCGAGTTTGTATAAATTCGCAAAGAGCTGAAAATTGGTAAGAGTCTTAAATATATCATAATGAAAGAAATATCAAAAGTCCCCATTGATTGGACTTCTGCATTTTTTTAATTCAAGGTCAAATATATTGAGTTGTCGCATTTTACTCGTAGACAGCAAAAATGTTATCGCAATAGTAGGTTAGACAAAGTTGTAGATTATATTATAAGCTAATGCAAGCTAATGTAAGCTTGCTATTTTATTTCGCATATTTTGACTGGATTATGACCTACAACTGCACTTTACTGCAGCGCATATTTTTACCCACGACGGAACGGAGACGGTATATGTGTTTGGGGTGAAAAGATGTTTGTTTGCTTGTCTTATGTGTTTGTGGTTGCGTTATCCTCTTTTTTCTTTCGTATCTATAACTGTATCAATGGGATCATTTGCCCCGTTCAAAATATTTATTAGAATGAATGATTCTCCGGCCAAGCGGCCTCAGTTGACTGAAGAGCCTATAAATACATACAGGACAAACAAATAAACATATAAAAAAGTATAACATTATAAAGAAAAGCTGTACAAACCCTAACATAACATCATAGATATTTATGCTAGTCGTTTACTTTCATAATATCGCGACTGTAACTTTGTTTAAACTGAACAAGTTTCGGAGATTCAACGTCTGACTCTGACTAGACAGTTTGTTTAATAGTTAGAAAATTCATATTTCAGCTATTTTGCTAAAGGCCTGCCTGGCTACGAAATGTGCCTAACTGTCTAATTAGCGATGAGCCAGCTAGTTTTATACATTTTAGAGCTCCATGAAAGTGCTTGCGGGTGATTTAAAATTTGATTAGAGGGTGAATAACTTTTGTGATGCCTCGTTTAGTCTATTTGTAAGAAAATGTCGAGGCAAATGAACTCGCCGGCGCAGAACGAGAGTTATGAGTGCCTTGAGGTATTTAATTATGGAGGTCGGCAGAGGCCCGCGGAGTGCTGCGACTACCTGCGTATTTGTTGACTATTTTCTTTGTAATATTAAAACTTGGTTATGTAACACATTTTGACGTTTTTCTCTAGTAACTTTTGTTTATTTTTTTTGATACTCACTCTACTATTTAATTGAAGGGGTTGTACCACGTTAGTACATAGTTAACAATAAAAAAAGTGTGATTGGTAAAATTACAAATATTTTTAGCAACCTTTTAGACTCGACAGAAGTAGAAGAAGAAGAATTTTAACAATTATGTTAAAATAGTACATTATGGTACAAGTGAGCAACGTTGGTGATTACCGCCGAGGCGCCATTGAGACCCGAGCCGCCAGGCGAGGGTCTTAAGACAGCCGAGGACGGTAATCATCATGCTCACACGTGCCATACGACGTTTTACAACACACTTGCGAATAAAATAATACTACAAATACTAAATAAACAATACTACAAATTAATTCGTTTTCCTATGCGCGCGCATTTAACAATGGCGGTCGACCATATTTAAAAAAAAATGAGGTTTGAACTTAACTTTTTTTTACTCTGTTTTTTTTTTCTGTACTTAGAGAAAAAAAAAAGTTAAATTTGAGTGAAAATTTTGTTTATTACACAAGAATTACAAGTTGAAATTATTTATTTAAATACGAAAATGCATCAAATGACCATACAATAGGCGTATTAATTTATTCGTACTATTAAACACGTTATTTTTTGTATCAAAACTTTTTTAAGAACATAGACAATTATAGACACTTCCTATAAAATTTAAAAAAGAATCTATAACTCACTTTTGTGAGTAATAGCAATGAAAAAGTCACAGTTTTATAATAGGTGTCATTCCGTGCTTAATTGCGGTAAAATAATATCACTGTTATGAGCAGGTGTGTTGTAAAAAAATTTAACACTATTTTTCACATCAACCGATTTTAAACCAACACTTGACAAGCAATCAGTATTCTAACTATTGAAATACATTAAGATTGGAAAAAGCGTAACGACTCAGCCGGGACTCGAACCGGCGACCAGTCCCCTACAGTGGGAATGCTCGGACCACTGAACTACAGAGTCCCGAAACTGATTCTAGTCTTTTCCCAATCTTAATGAATTACATATTAAATACTTAAAAACTATATTCTCATTGTTTTCAATAACCAAATACCTAAGTGTCACTACCTTAACACTATTATAACGAAGTATCTGTTAAAGTTCTCCACGTAACGAATTAAATCGCCCTTGTATTTACCTAAGGGCCAGGTTTCACGCTCTCATTCATTTGAGCGGCCGCGTAGAACGCCTTTTTGCTTCCGACGTAGAAATATGGCGTTTTTCCTGCACCCTCGATGATGGAGTATCTACTTTCACCCCCTTCGGCCGGCTGATTGTGCGCAGGCCCGCTAGGGACGGGGCGACGTCGATGGATCAAGATTGTATTAGAATTTTAGATATGGATAATATATTATTAGATGTTATATTCAAAGGCAAGAAGGTCTGTAGGAGGCGTGTGTGGGATGAGTATAACATTGTTTTTGGGTCTTATAAGACGGGTTCAGTGTACTAGTTTTTATTTATAGCTATTAGAAATAATAACATTTTAATAATTGATACCTATTCTTGATGACTTTGAAAGGAGAAATTAGGTATTTATTATTTACCTACTTCTTCTTCATCCTAGCGTGCTGCCACTGGCCCTCCACAACCCAATAATTAATGGGCGATATCGAAGCATTGCAGCTAGACCAGACTTCTATCTTATGAAATAAACATTTGAACTGGACATCGTTTGTTAAGACAGCTAACATCCTACTTCCTACTCATAGTATAAATGTGAAAATTTGTAGATGTTTGGATAATGTTTCTTATGCTCTAACGACTGAACAGATTTGGCTGAAACTTGGTACGGGGATAGATTATAGTCTGGAATAACACACAGGCCACTTTGTTGGTCCCCGCACACCTCTTCACGCTCGCACACCAGTCAAGTTGTGACCACGGTCTTTTGTCGACATTGCCCGAAATATCGGCAAAAGTAAGTTCCATAATAATAATTAATCGCGAAAAGTTCCGCAATCACAAAAACTATTTGTTGTTCTTATCCCGGGAATAGGTTCCCAGGTAGGTAGATTGTGGGAATGTATTAAAAATTACACGCAGCCGGAGCCGTGTACCTACATTATCGAATATGGCTGATGAATGTAGCCTGGATGATTTAGATTCACCATTCAACATGCGCATAGGATTAAATCAAACTAAATCGTAACATTCAGACTACTAAAAATGTTTATAACTTAACACTAGGAATAGAAATAACACTTGTGTAGTCTGGAACGCACCTATGTCACGCAACGCGAGCGACAGTCTGAAACGCAAGCTATTTCACGGCTTGGCGCGCCAGTGTAATTGGGCGCGGAAGTTTTAGCGGCTAGACTTATTCACCACTACAGCAATTGTCACTGTACTTATCTTGTAACTTATTACTAAGTGATTATGGAAGCACTTGTTTGAGTTAATACGTCTTGATTGTACGGTTCCGTTCGTAAAAAGGAGCAAGGGAACCATCTGCGAGTAATTCACGGTATCACCTCAATATTCTCTGTAGACGGTAATTTCTTCAGTTCATTTTGTTAATTTTCGGTGCTTCAACGTGACGTTACTTCGTTGATGGTAAGCAGTAAATGAAGTCCAAAAGAGAGGTGACGAGCATCATTCTTCAATGCTGTCGGAATGCTGCATGTAACAATGCTGAAAATTTACTTTTGACGTCTTCAATAGATGCATTTTAGCCCCGCATAAAGATTGTAACAGTAAACACACATCTCTGACATAACAAAGCACATTTATGTTCAAATCAGTTAAAGCATCGCGAGGGTTATAAAATACATTGAGAAAAGATCTGGGAAGCTCATAACATTTCATTATTTTATCTGAGACTTATCTTCATATTTTCACTCATCTGAATATTAGATTACTCGCAGAGTAAGAGAGGACATGTCGACATCGACTAAAATATTCTACCATTAAAAAGATTGTGACATAGTCGATAGTCGGATATCGATAGCCATTAGTCGCGGGGCAATCATGGCACCCGGGCCCACGGCCGCGGGGCGGGCCATCAATCCGTTCTGTCATTAGCCTACCTATAAAAGTTTCCGATGATATCCTGCAGCAAATGGTTATGTCCGATCGTTTTGTACTACTGCTGGCGGAGGGAAATTTATCCAGTCACGTGAACTATCGAGGGCAATTTTTGGAATTAAATGTACCTAGTCAGGTTTTGGATGTATGTTCTCGTTTAGTTTCAATATAGTCGTAGTCTTAGTGGGGATTTGGCATGTCTTAAATCTTGGCAACATGAGTGTTACAGTGGATGCCACAACTGTGCATGAGGTTCCATGTTCGTCGGCCAGATTTGGGAAAATGAAATAGGACTTTTCTGAAAAACTTGTCCATAGCAACAGAGGTTCTGAATTAGGTACCCTGTTAACATAGAACCGAAAACAGCTAGCAGAATGTAGGAGTTTATTTTCAGATCGTTTGAGCGATGTAACTAGACTTCAATTATATACATTTCTTATTTTGCACTTAAGAAGTTCCTTATTTGTTCGACAATACCAGCCTAATTAAGGGTACACATCCACAAGCATCTTAATTATTCTGTTTAGCTTTACGCACCATAAAACTTCCTGGCAACACTCGAACTTCCTCGAGTTGAGTCGAACAACAGGGTCCTTATTAGGCTTGATCAACCGTAATGTAACTACGCGCATTCGTATTACCCGACACATTTAAGTTGATTTCGTTTTGTGCCAGTTCTATCTTTAATATTAACCAACCGAAGTCTACCGTCTTGAAACTCATTGTCAAGTAGTATAAAGCGCCAGGCGAGTATCGCGACGGTCACGCCGTACGTGCCGACTGTACGCGGGTAAATAGGAGACGCGTCATGAATTAGTGAGTGCTCGACAGAGGGAGCCAAGCCGAGCGACGGATCTGTCTGTTGTGCGTATACTTTGTACATTCGAGTACAACACGCTTTTTGAAATTTATAGCCTGTAACGCGTACAGATGCTGTCAACGTCTTTTACCGTTTGCTATATTTATAATCTTTTCTGTTGATTACATACGTTACTGAAGTTAAATAACCACTCTTTATGTAGGAGTAGACTTCAATCAATCAATTAGCCTATCGCAGTCCTACTGGACATAGGCTTCTTCCAATATTAAGATGCATTGTCCTACTATTTCCATATTCGGATTGGCAAAGGGTATTATTTCGAGTTTTTCTTCTCTCGCAGTGATATCGTCAGCGTGTTTTTCTGTTATATAAGGCTCTTACGACTCCCTTAGGATGAGATGGAATGGTGAACTTTATATTCCTTTTCAGTCACCACACGGATAACGGAGAAGTAAAGTCATCTTAGGAGGGTTTCCACCAAAATCATCTTTCAAATCTGAATTACTTTTGTTTCTATTTCACGTCAAAGAGTTCAGCAATACAGGGTCTAAGGGGAGAGAATAGTCTACTTAAAATCCAACAAAAATCTTGGAAATAGCGGACTTATAATTACAGGCTATTTTCAAGTTAATTAAGTTAATTATGGTAAAATTCAGCTGCACCTGTCAACGTGACGGGTGGGTAAGAGACCAGTGGCCGAGATTTTTATCCGACAATGGCTAATATGGACGAGGGTGGTTCACCCCTCCGAGGGGAGATACGCTATAGTTAAATGCTTTTGGGGTCACTCATGGAATGTATTTTTTTTTGTAATCTTTTATTAAAAGGAAATGTCAGTCAGTTACATGTAGGTTTATAATAGAAGTGGACGAGCACGAAACATGGGGGAAACTTTCCCCACATTGGACAATCTTGAGGGGTCACACCAAGTGTTGTTGGTTGGTTATTGAAAGTTTTGATTCTTACATAGAATAATAACAAAATAGTGTTCTGACGCGTTCAACGGCTACCGTAGGATTCCAGCCCCCCTAGACAAGTGGCAATTCGTTGCTCCACGTAGAATGACGAATGTATAGGATTCGACGTTTTTGACATTCGTTGACGCCTGTCACATACGTCAAATCCCATACAATTGCCATTCTATTCTACAAAACGCCGGCCGATGAATTGCCACTTGCCTAGAGGGGCTGATCAGCGCAAATTGTGTTCTTGAATACAGGGTGGTGACGGTAAATGCAACCAGATGATTAATTCGTCATTTTACATCTCTGCTTTTAAGGATTTAAAGGCGTGAATATAATGTAAGTATGTTTTTTTTTTATTTTTTACACTTTCATGAAAACATATACTATGTGTGAAACGAATCCTATCTAAGTATATGCAAATTACTGGACAGTATTATTATCACATACTTACGTTGTAGATAACAATATGCGTCAGTAATTATAACCACTTCATCTTATTCTACGTTTTTGAAGAAATGCATTAACCCCCAGGTTTAACTTCAAATAAAAAAAAAATCTTCAACGATTATACGCGACACAGCACTGTGTACAGTCAGCTACACAACTGATGTTAAAATGAAAATATCAAACAAAAACACGACACATCTGTATTCGAAAGGCTATTACAACATGGCCGCTGTGTGTGCCTACATGTTGACACGGGGCGCAGGTCGCAGGGTGCTGCGTCCAAATATAAACATTCGGTGTGTTTGTGTGCAGACCCTCCCGTGGCACGCTTCAAATACCTGCTAATATGATTATTGTGCTTGTCACACGATCCATTGTAGTTTTTGTTTAACATTTTATTTTGGTTGTTAGATGAAAATACGTAATGGATAATAATGTTGCAATAATTTCAGATTTTGGTTGCAATTACCATAATTAACGTGCGATCCGTATTTTTTTAACTACTCGCGTTGATACGACTTAAGAATGAATATTGGATTATGCGGATTTTTAGAACTTACCTGAACATTTCAATAAAATATAACATACTAGCTTTTGCCCGCGGCTCCGCCCGCGTGGATGTCGGTTATCGCGACCAAACATAGCCTATGTCCTTTCTCAAGGTCTAACCTACCTCTATACCAAATTTCATCAAAATCGGTTCAGCGGTTTAGTCGTAAAAGTGAGACAGACAGACAGACAGACAGACAGACAGACAGACAGACAGAGTTACTTTCGCATTTATAATATTAAGTAGGGAAGTAGGGATTAAACGAAATTCCGTAGGATATGAAAGAAAAATAAATATCAAATCGATGAGGTAGACATTAAAGAAAATAGTTTCTGATCGAAAATGTGACGCAAAAGGTAGCAAAACACAATAAATTAATTAATAACGGTCGCCTCTGTAAGCAAACAACGTAGTAATTTTAGGGTTATAGCTTGTCTGAGTAACAATTTAATTTAAATCAATGCTTGTCTGGCTCTCGATGTAGCAGTGAAATTCAAATGGCAGATGACAATAGAGGTTAACCCTCCGCACGTCGCGCATCTCGCTCAGCTGATGTAGTGCTTGTCCGCCGGGGGGCGACACGGCGACTAATTTGCGTCCGCCTCCATGTTTGTCCTTTATATTATGTAATTCTACAAAATAATATTAAAAAGCATATTTTTTACGCTTAGGACCTGCCATTACTTTTATGAAGGGAAACAGTTGTTTTGCTTTTTTGTGGAGGTTTTTTTACAACTTAGATTTATTTTTAAGATAATTCATAGCCTAACGTACAATTTGCGTGCTTCGTTGGTTTTGTGACATAAGTTGGTCGCGTTCGAACACGGTCCTGAATTCAATTCCAGGATCGGGTAGACGGTTGGTAATACGCAGCCTGGTAAGTAGCGTCTCGTTCCCAGTCGCATGGTACTAAAAATATAGTACTTAAATGAAGTGTAGGTTAAAAATATGCTCTGGTTATTCCTTCGGGATATACAGATACCATTCTGTAATAATAATAAAATTTAATTTATTCAAATTGCAGCAGCATAAGGGTTAAAAGATTTGCATACATTTAATGTAAAAATTTACAATGAAAATATGATTTTACAACAAATCTACATAAAAAGGCTTTAAAAACAGGCGTAAAAGTGTAAGATGCTTCTTGTGGTGTACTTGGTTACGTGGATACTTAGAGTACGAGCCTCTTGCCATCACTTAGACACGTTTCTAGACCATGTTTTACTGAATTATCCTAGTGAAAAACCCGTCATAATAATACAGGTACCTAATTCGAAAATCGAACTCTAAACATTCGCATTCAACCCTACCGCCACTGAGTACAAATAAATATAAAATGAATTCATTAAAATGTACAGGTACATACGCCATTTGTCATAGTATAAATAATGTACGCCACCTTAATAGTCCATACGTCATGCGAGTGCAATATTAATGCATTTTTGTCCGGACGCCGCCGGTTTGGGCCGGACCGGTAATTATTTAAGATAACACCCACTGTAGGACAGCGAATGATTCATCGCGGAAATGTTCCGTTGCGTTATTTCCGCATATCGTTTGCAAAAGTTCGTAGTGCTGTACATTTTCAACTGGAAATGATTTAGTTATTGGAACTGGAAATAGTGTTTCTGAGATAACAATATAATGTATAAACTAAACAGAATGTGTAAGAGACAATGTGGATAATTATTACTAAAGTGGTTTTATTAAAATTACAAACAATAGCAAAAAGTATAATAACTATCTCTGCGGCGAAGGGGTAGCAAGTGGGACTGAATGAATCTAGTGACGAAGGATAATCTGGTAACCTCGGTGGGGTAGCGGTTCGATTACCGCTCAGAGGAAGTATTTTTATACATGAATATGTATTGATCTGGATACTTCTATGTGTGCATGTTACAAAAAAAGAATTGACGTATTTTAATCCGCATACTAGCATTCATGACAACCCTTCTTAACTTGAATCTAGGTGGTATATCAATATATTTAAACAGTTATCAATATGCAGTTGACAATACTATGATGGACGTAGATCATCTGCCATATAATATAAACTGAAATATAATATTATCATTTCAGATTTGTTAAATTCTAAGCAAATATACCTATATTAGTCCCAGCTACTTTTCAAAATATCCTACTTTCTTATGAGAGGAACACTTCAAAGCGCCAGGCAATTTACTAGCCGTCCTTACACAATAGACTTATTCTTCATCTCCGTCATTCCGACAATCTTACGGCGTTTAAAGAGAATTTTTGCAAGCCGCACTCGAACAACAGCGGCTTGCAGGCTCGCAGCGTTCGTTGCGTCCACAATGTGTTCCGCACTCTAAGCTGCGTAGCATGCACTCTCGTCTTGTGAACGTACTGTAGTTATACCGATATGGTTACAGTTTGAAAAAGGAATGTTTGTCTTGCCGTATGTTTGTTTGTGTAGGACAAACAACTCAAGTACAATTTGGAGAAGTTTTATTGCTCTTGCGGGCGAACAACGTTCGCAACTAAAGCCATTTATGGTTTGACGGCTCTCATTATTTATTCCTGTGGAGCAAAGTTTATTAATAATATGTTTGAAATTCTAGTTTATGGTTTAATATATTATCCGTTAACAAAATGATGTGGTAAAATAAATAGTAGGTATAGCTAGATTGATACTGTGTACTTTAATGAGTAATCGTATTTTTGAGCCATTTGGGGTCAAAACGGTTGGTCCATGGGGTCGACTGGACCCCCAGTATGGTTGCCTCTCTGTGATCAAAAGCTAGATTTTTAAAATTTTGGTTTTTTCTGCTTTCCAAAAATGCCGTTATTTGTGAGAGAAAAAATCAGTTAACAAAGTATGTAGTTACTTGAAGCCTTTTCACGATAGACCTTTTCTCGCTAGCTTTTCTAAGTAACAAGTTGTCGGACAAACTGTGGGGCCCCTGAGACGTAGTTAGAGGACAAAGAAAGTAATATTTCTATTCATATCCCGCGGGAGGGAAGGGGACGAAAATATTTCACTCCGTGACGAGGCAGTGACGTAAGCTGTTGCTACGATGAGTTTCCTTGATGAATGTGATTGAGGATGGGGCTAACAAACGTGTTTGATTTCTTGTGGTGATTTGGTTAAGTTTTTTTGGACCTTGCATGTATATTCATACCTATGTCTTTATTGAAGATTCTATCTATGTTTAGAACTTGTGTGTTGTGACTTTAATGTTTATGAATGCTAATAATTATTTTATTTTTTTGTTACAGGTAAGGCAGTAATTGTTAACAGCTGAACCGTAAGTTACGAAATAATGACCAATTATTGCTAAGATATGTAATAAATACTTATTACAACACCAAAAACATGAAAAAAAGCTGCCGGTGATGCTCCTGGTGTGGTAGTATACACACAGAGGTCACTCTAACTTCTCATAAGTGTCCTGGATGGTTAGGGACAATTTAAAAAAATCAAATTATGCCCGTGAAAAAAAAAAACAACAGATTCATCTCCTATAACATGGGATCGAAAAACACAACTGGCAAAATATGGGTAATCTGACATCTGATATTTGATTATTATAAGCGAATATACCATACTGCTCATATAACGAAACAAGGTGCATTGTTCGGTGACGTAACGACCCCTATTATTTCCGTTTATTTCCGTCAGAGGGCTCTGTACGCACATGATGGATGACGCCCGCGTCGCACGCGTCTGATCAATTAAGATTTTTACGCGCCAGATTGATGATAGCGCTGAAATTAAATGTTGTAAAGTTACATAATGAAATGGTATTTTAGCTTTTATTATGGGGTATTTTGAATGAGGTATGGAAAAGCTGAAGGATTTTTTTTTTGTATTTTTTGTGGAATTTTTTATCGTGACCTGGGTGTGAAACCGACTCAAGTCAGAAACAAAAATAAAACGTTTATTCTTTATAGACTACTTAACTAACTAATACCCGTGATTCCCGCGTGATTAAATTTTGAACCCGTTCCCGCTACCTATGGGAGCCTATTCCCGGGATGAAAGGCATATAATATGTTATTCCAGCCTATAATCTAACTAACCCTGTACCAAATTTCAGCCAGATCCGTTCAGCCGTTAAAGCTTGCTTTGAAATATCCAAACGTCTTTAAGTACACACTTTTACATTATTATTAGTAGGATACTCGTATTAATGGCATTTATTCATTTTTCAAATAATTATGTTTACTATTTAGTGACCACACTGGTTCGTAGAATACGACAAGGAAAATTATACAGTAAAGTACAATAAGAAAACCTCATTATAATGTACTGTATAATTTTCTTGATCGGTTTTCATTAATTATAAATTCTATCATCAACTTTGATGTCTCACATCTGTCGGGCGCCTCGTGACGAACAACTTTTTATAATATTATAAAGAAAGCGAGGTTGCCCAGTCTTTTGTATTATTATTAGCATAAATAATAATAATAATAATTTATGTATGCCTCGTAATACAAAGTAACATTTTTATGGAAAATTAAATTCATTTTAATATTGGTTTGTAACTTTATAGCGACTTCTTTTTATTTTTTTTATACCACTTAAGTGGCAGACAAGCACACGTCTCACCTGATAAAAAGTGGTTACTATGGTCTATGGACGTATGCAACACCAGGGGCGTCATAATCACGCTGCCAACCCCGTAAGAAAATTCTAAGTCCTTCTTGAAGTACCATATACCCCACTAGGCTTAGTAGAAACAAGAATCTACAAGAAATCGCGCCTAGCGATAAGACCGCCGTTTTTACTACCTCATAATTTGTAAATTGCAACTTTTTGTAAATATTGTTTATGGTGTACAATATAGAATATTGTATTGTATTGTAAAAGGGTAGTTCATTTTACAAGCAAATGAACGTACACCCGTCCCATACACTTGTATCCCAATTAGTACTCCATACAGGGGGTGTTCACCGAGCCGTGACCGGCGGCGCAACGGTCCGGTCCGGTTATAACTTTGCTACGTTAATAATAGCGCGAGGAACTGCCTGCTGCAGTCGTGTTTGTGAACATGCTGTATGTAAGTTGTTGCTGACGTCACATTTTAGTTGATAATGTTCAATTCAATTGAGATAATTTTAAAGCAATTAGTTTGCTAGACTAAACAAATCAATTCTCGGGCGGGTTCGAGTCCCGCCCGAGAATTGATTTCGCTTTTTCCAATTTATTATAATGTTCAATTCGTTTATACATACATATAATCATGCCTTTATAGTTTATCCACGGAGTTTTAGGCAGAGGTGAATTATTAATACGCACATTTCGCAAATCATTGTATTCGGTCCCACGTATTATGGAGTGAGTCTATGGCCGTATTCCGGGCACGAGTCTGGGCTGTATATATCCGTCTGATGTTAAATAGACTTCGGTTTCAAGCTCCTGTGTATGCAGTCAATATATAAAAGTACTTAATATTTCATATCTATGCTGCTGACTCTGCAGAGACTCTATCTGCTCATGTAGTGTAGCTGCTAACATGGAAACAAATTTACCCCGTTGGATAAGAAGAAGTGATTCTAGCTTGTCATTTGACATTTACAAATAAACACTCGTTCTTGCATCAAGAGTTAAAAAAAAACGTATAAGTAATAACGCTTTGCAGAGATCCACTCATAAATACAATCTCGGTCACGATATTTCCTTAAATCGGTACTACAATATGAGCTAGACACAAAACAAGCATAGCAGCTGGAGTCGTAAAACCCAGTTAAACTTCCGAATATGGAGCGAAAAAAACCGGTTTTTATCGTCGAAAATGACGTTAGGCCATGCGTTCCCGACTTCCCACTTCCCGCAAGCTAGTCACGTACGGCAGAGCAGCGGGGGGTTATCTCCACAATAAGCAGCCAAATATTTCAGAGGATTATTCTTGTAGATTCGTTTTTATTATTACTATATTGTGTTTTGCTTCGCTATGGTTTCATATAGTTATGAAGATTTTTTTATTCACCATAATTATATTATGTAACCACACCTTTCTTCCTTTGGGGTAGGCAGAGAGCTCATTGTTTAGTTTTGTCTTTATACATTTCATAAGTTCAATGTTCTAAAAATCTTATGAAATATTAAAACATTCTGACAGATTGACAAATCGTTGTCTGACTAAAAACAAAACATCTAGAGAAGTTTTAAATAACACAAAATTTGAGTGACATAAACAGAGCGAGAAGTGCGAAGACCTTCTCATTATACCTACGCGACCGTTCGTTTCAAGGAATAAGTTAAATGGAGTAAATTTCATGGAAAAACATTAATTTCAGTCATATACCTACATACATTCACGCCTTCGATCTATAATAGTTTTTACCGAAGGAGGAGGCAGAGCTGTATTAACACCCACACGGTTTCGGTGACTATTATTTTCGGTTCCACGTAATAAGGGGTGAGTCTATTGCACTTGCAGTCAAGCGGGCACTTTGTCAGTTATATACATCTAACAATGTTCTACCTATTAGTTCTTCTTTCTCCTAGCGTTAATTCCCAGTCGCATCCGAAGCTTTCAGCTCGGAGTTTGGGGTCCGCTTTTACCAGTCATAGCTACGGATTTGGCTAGACCTCGATATTTTCCGTGAAGCGATTGCCATCTGACCTCCACGACCCAATGTTAACATTAGGCGATATCGAAGCTTTGCAGCTAGACCGTTGTTTTTGGACTTTTTTTTAGGGCACCAACTACCCGTAACGACTGCCATAGATGTTCTTATGGCAACCGGGACCGACGGCTTAACGTGCTCTCCGAGGCACGACCAGACCAATGCAAATACCCATATTTAATGCACACAAATATTTGCACTGAGCGGGGATCGAACCCGCGCCTCCTGCGTAGCGGCCGCGTTCACTACCGCTACGCCACGGAGGCTGTCCTTTTCTTCTACCTATTAGTTATACTTTATTAAAACAAGTTTTTTAGTTTTTATAACAGTTAATTTTATTCTTCTAACATTGTGCTATACCTACCCTTTAAAATAAAAGTAAATGACCAATTAAATTACAGTACCGGACGTCTATTTTCTTTTCATTTAACCCCAAAATTACAATCGTCCCAGTTAAAAATAAAACCGGTTATGAAATGGTGTGTTATTCTGCAACACTGGCAGTATAACCCTAAAGTAACCACGGGTCTATTCAGCTTTTCCCGCCTTCCCACCCAGTTTTGGTCGCTTTTATGTCTCACTCCTCCATTTTACACCAACTAATTCTTGTTATACGAATAAATTTCTAACTCTATTTAGTGGCAAGCGGTTTGAGTTTTATTAGGATATTTCTGTTAATTAATTTTTACTTCCTATTTATTGGAATACCAAACTTTTGTTACTGGAAAATTTTAAACATTGGGTAGGTTGTCCACGTTTCTTGGAAAATGTTATTTACGATTATTCATTAGGAGATAGTTTGGTGTGTAGTGTTCAGTTATTCAGTCAGGTTTATTAGTTTTTGATTATAACTACCTATTGATTATTGAAAATCGGTCACGGTGAAAAAGACTTTAGAATAAATTAATACATTATTCTAGGATACTCCAAACAACGCTATTTAAATCCAAAATATGCATGGATTATCTAACTTGTATTATGAGAATGTTATATGTATAACCTTTATTTTATTTAACAAAATATACAAGCGACTGCAATTTCTGTCACTTAATAAATGTTTAAAATTACCTAAGTTCGTTATCGCGCACAAAATAATGAAATAACAACTAAGTACTTATAGGATCGCTAATCCACGGATTCATAAAACTCGAAGGAAGTTTCGCTTAAGGAGTTTCCAAAAATCTAAAAAGTAATAACTTACAGCCTCATAGTGAGCAAAATTTTCACAAAGAGATAATAAGGATATAAAAGTTGGAGTGAAGCGTGGTCGCCCTAGCGGCTGTTTCATTATTCATGCATTCTCATGGAAATTTATTACACGGAAGATTTCCTACGGAGACCGTTTTGTTTAAATAAAAGTGATATAAACATAAAACTAAATAACGGAGGATGACAGCCCTTCAGATGGTTTATTGAGGAGGTTCTAGGAAAGGCTGCTTAGGCAGACGTGTATTGTCAGCAGAGGGCCGTATATAACAATAGAATAATTCAGAATTAGTCCTTCCCTGCTTTCAATTATTGAGAACTTCGTATAACATGTCTATTTTAGTCTATAACGTTATATTATTCTGTATAGGTACAAAGTCATAGTGGCAAACAAAACTGAGGTGCTATTAATAACTGCTATTGTATCTAATAATATTATTTTGTTTCTTAAGTTTTGTGCATTTAAGAGATGTGCGAGTATCCCTAATACCCCTCCTGTTAGGGCATCAAAACCTATCCGATTACCTGAATCCAGAATCTTAGTTTTAAATAAGAAAATTTAAGTTACCAATTCTCAATTTCATATAGAATTGGTGTACTATCCTGGTTCATTTGTATTCCAGAATCCATAGGTTATACATAGATTACTTCATTGAATGATTTATTTGTACATCATAATACTTCAGTGTAACCCAAAAAATCATTGCCTGAAATATATACAATTAATACTACAACCTGAATAGCACTGTGTAAAATGTCCTTCAAAATCCTAAAACATTATTAATAAAGTTTACAACGAACTTTCCAAAGATTTATTTCTTACGTTAATCAAAGTTCAAATTGTTTCCTCCTGTCTGTATTGATACCTGTATAAAGGAGGTATTGGCACGAACTTGGGCGAGCTGGGAAGTTCCCGCTCACCGATGTCGCGAACTTTTAATAGCTTACGGTTAGCCGTGTAATCGCTATGTGAGTGGCGCGTTTGTGTTGATTATGTTGCGGAATAGCCCTGCTACACAAAGCGCTTGTAAATTGCGTGTGATGAAGGAACTAAACAATTTCGTATCGTGTTACTGATATAACTTTTTTTTATTAAGTAGCGTGCTATGTTTACAATTTTTTTGAACTTCATATTACTTTGCAGTATTTTAATTAAGTTTTACGTAGTTCTTTTCTAGTATATAATCTACTATACAATCATACAATGATACAATCACGCCTTTATCCCCGGAGGGTTAGGCAGAGGTGAATTAACACCCACATTTCACCAATCATTGTATTATGTCCCACGTAATAGGGGGTGAGCCTATTGCCGTCGTGAGTCTACTAAAGCAATAATACTAGTACAAATATAATAACCTACATTTTTTGTTTTCCCAAGCGACTACAATATTGGGTTCTTCAAGAAGGGCGTTAGAAGGTTTCTTCAGCGTCGGCAGCGCGAGTGTGCGCTCCTGGTATTGCATGTAGAAATAGGACACGGTAACCACTTTCCATCAGGTGGGCCGTGTGCTTGTCTGCCACCAAAGTGGTATAAAAAAGAAAACCCGTTGACATCAAATTATACTTATACTTTATTCAATAAAGTAGATTTTTGTCTAATATTTGCGTATAATGAATAAATGAAATATGTATTCTATTCTTCTTGATAAAAAGGATAAAATAAATATTTATCATCAACATGTTTCCATCTAAATAACAGATAAACTTTTGATTAAGATTGACAATATTCAAAGGACTTATAGATTAATGGTTTTGTCTGGTTTAATGTATTTTACTTAAGTAATTAATTTGACAACTCCTTATTATCTGTCTACTTCAGATATTGTCTCCTTGGACAATATGTATTTGAAACAATGACATATTAGCGCCTTCGTTGCGTTTAGCAGGCGCACGGCGCGGTCGTCCGCTTCGCGTGCTTGTTTCATGTTATTTCAAGAGCAGCGCGCGCTGCGTGAGGCGGATACCCGTCACACGCGACGGACAGGCGGACGCACTGCGCGCGCATCCGCGACCCGCACCCGCGACCCGCACCCGCTAAACGCAGCGAAGGCGCTTATACTCGGGGGTACAATGTTGATGAAAAATATGGAAATGGACACACAAATAAAGGATAAGGGTATGGCTGTATACAATTCTGAGCTGAGGGCCCAGGTGTTAGTAGAAACATACTCGTAGTACTCGTAGTATTCAAAAGAGATAGGTAATACAATTGCAATTTATTTATTTATTATATACCTACTATAATGTACGCCAATTACAATATTCTATTCATGATACAGAAATTAAGAAAACAAGAGCAGTAAAAAGGGCGGCCTTATCGCTTTACGCAATTTCGTCCAGGAAACCTTATGAAGATTAATTAAGAACCTTAAGAAGATCTGATGTACACTATGTACAGCCTATATTTTTTATTACAACTATAATCTAACCATGTAACAACTTTCAGCTAGATCAAATAACAAACACAGAAATCCACATTTTTCTTGATATTAGCATGATAATATCAGCCTCTCAGAAAATTACAGCGAAAGTAGGTATTTAACAAAACCTGATCTCGTCACTGTGGAGCACCCACTACCATCCTTTTCTCTATATAGGCCATATATATTCGAAGCCCTGTCTCCTCGCTGGGAGCTACCATTGTGTACTGACCGTAAATCTGACATACTCCCCCCCCATTCCCCACATAGGGGTAAATGTGGGGGAAATATATTAGACTTTTTGTACTAAGTTATTGGTTGTAATCTTGTGAGGATGAATACTCTTATTTGACGTTACTTAGGAAATAAAGCTTTTTTAATTGAGTGGGTTATTGGCGGAACCTGCGCAGATACGCAGTGGTTAAAGTAACGATTACGGCTACTTCGACGAGTATGTTGTGGATTCAATTCTCAGATCAGACAATTTTTTTATTTATTATAATCATATAAAGATGAAGACCGACGTGACTCCTAGCACAAGCAATTTTACTTAATTGGAGTGGTTAATGGGAATTATTATAAATTGGAAAAAGCGAAATCAAGCTTTTTTTTTTTTGAAGAAGTTTGCATACTAAATGCTTTAAAATTATCTCAGTTAATGGCAATATTAGTAATTTCGGTTCTAATATTCTTAATAAAAAAAATAGTTTTTTTTAAATATAATATTTATGCACTATATTTCTTAACCGATTCAGATAGAAAACAATAAAATAATCCATCGTCCAATTAACGCTAGAAGTGCCACTAGATGAGAGGGACAAGAGGGTAGTATGAAAAAAGTAAAAAAGTGAGGCAAAAACTGGTACTTAACGTCGATAATAAGTAAGAGGGTGGCCGACCGAAAAGTAAGGCTCTAGCACTTCCAACTTTTCATATAATAAAAGTTTACCTACGTGGACTTTGTATGAGAAAAGCACGAATTGGATTTAGTAACTTGAGTTCCGTATCGAGACATACTTAAATAATTATCCCTTCTGTTTGAAGACTGCCAACGGATTCTTTATAAAATAGCAAACAGTACCAAACCAAAATTAATAGGACACGACGGTATTATATCCGTCCCAATCGAGCAGTCCGACTGGGGAAGTACCTCCACCCTACAGAAGACCACGACTTAATAACCTCGTGTTGTATTCCCGGCGGTGAGTAGGGTAGCCAGAGCTCACCGGAGAGATTTTGTGCTGTCAGTGGGAAAACCAAAGGCTTTGACCTACTTATCTTATACGCTGACGGCACAGAATCTCTCTGTTCTTACAGGGTCGGCAGCACGAGTGTGACTCCACTCGCCCATAGGCCACGGTAACCTCTTACCATCAGGAGGGCCGTGTGCCTTTCTGCGACCTAAGTAGTCCAAAAAAAGTAGGGACTATGATTAACAGCTCTAAAAAATAATATCCTTGTGTAAGTTGGTATACATCGGTAGCGCGATTGCCAAACGAACCTGCGAGTTCTTAAACGCCCTACGACAGCCCCTAGGCTACCACCACTTTAAAATTACTGATACCCGTATTTACAAACAATACTTCGCTATGCGTACTACCAAAACTGCGCAAGGAACGACAAATTCTCAGTGCGTTCGTTTTGGCAAGCCTTTTTATTCATAGATAACGCTTAAGTAATACTTCGTTGAGGGAACGCACTGCGTTAGATACTGCTCCGTGATGTTTGTGAATTAATTTTACCAGCCCTATGCGCTCGAGCACACTATGAGACCTCACAGTATTGTTTGTGAATACGGGTGTGAATGTTCTTTTAAAGCTCTCCATCTGACAGTAAACATACAGCCCGTGACTAAGTGCCCGCTTGACGGCGATAGGCTCGCCCATTATTACGTGAGACCGAAAATCATAGTTGACGAAGCGTGGGTTAATACACCTCTGCTTACCCCCTCGGGGATTTACAGGCTTGAGTATATGTATGTATGTTTTTGTGCTAACTAATGGAAAAAGGCAATCGTTCAAGTGGGACTCGAATCCGCGACCACTCCCTTACAAGGAGAATGATCTGACCACTGAGCTACCGGGCCCCACCTGAAGCGTTCCAGTAAAGACTGGTGACGGGTTCGATTCCCGTCTGAATGATTCACTTTTCCATTCTTAATCGACTTCCAAAATAATGTTATTCTGGTGTGTAAATATTCCTTCATTGTTGTAAGAATATGCTTCTAAGATATTGTCACAAAACGACTACGTGTATAATAGGGACTAAAGTACTTTTTTGTACAGGTTATGGGGGGTTATCGCTTTTCACCCTTCCTTCCCATTTTCCCCATCCCCACCTTCCTTCATAGGCAGCTCGCGTGAGTGATGCTTATGGCGCCAAACGGTTATCAGCAGGCGTGATATGTGAGCTCGTGTGCTTGTGTGCTACCTAAGCAGTGTAAAAATAAAAATATGTGCTCAAAATGTGCCCTATACGCGCAGTAGGTACACATTTCTTGGGTGTCTTTTGAGGATAGCACGGGGTGCTACTGCGGTGGACGAACTTAAATTCACCAAGCATAGATTTTTACAAAGCAATCCGCGGGCACCAGAGCCTCGTTTGTCTTGGGATTTAGGTCCAAGATACGTGTCCGGAGTTATATACTCATTTTAAAAGGTTGCGACTTCGATTCCTACCCTGTGTAGGTACAATTAATCTGGCCCCTTATTTGGCTTGACCAAATGTTACCTAACCACGTGCGTTCGTATTATACCCGACACATTTAAATTGGTGCAGTTTTATGCAAGTTGTAGTTTCAACGTCTACTCGTGGTACGACTGCGATTAAAAGTCATTGTCAAGTAGAAGAATGCCCTTCTTCTAAATTACGTAAACCAGCGATGAGCAGGGTAGCCAGAGCTCACTTTTTGAGAGGTTTTGTGTTGTCAGTGTGGGAAAACCAAAGGCTTGTCCCACTTACCTTTTGCGCTCACGGCACAGTATCTCTCTGTCTTGGGTCGGCAGCACGTCGTGTAACGCCTCTGGTGTTGCACTCACCCATAGGCCACGGTAACCACTTACCTTGAGGTGGGCCGTGTGCTTGTCTGCGACCTTATTAGTATATAAAAAAAATAACTTGACGGTGTGGTCAGTGAGAATATTAATATATCATTTGCGAAACAACGCCTTGTGGCCGCCGTAACGGAACACTGTTCGTTAATCGGTTCGATTCCGAAATAGCCACCTCATTTTTAACCCCGAGGGGGTTGCCACACGAAAAAATAAACAATAATAGACAGCGCTAGTTATACCAAAACTAAGTACACTTCATTCCAAGAACTTTATTTAAAAGAACGACTAATAGGTACTCAATTAGAATAGAAAACAGTGAATTGTTTTCACGGTTTTTATAACAACGCCACGGGCCTCCAAGGGCACATTAATTCCGAGCGGCTGAATTTCATAGAAGTCCATTAAAAGGCTGTAAATATAGTGTAAGTGGTGTGTTAGATTTACGACCCGACTTTGCCCGCGGTGAGAAGTTAGGCGATACGTTTTATTTCTTAGTTAAAAGCCTTTTGAGGTACGTTTGGCTTTAGTATCTGTGGGCTAATAGACACGTTTTCTAAATTTATTTAGATTTCGAACGATAAAAACTATAATAAGCTTTATTTTGAAGTAGGAATCGCTAAAAGTTTTGCTGTCTTCGAGATAGCTAGAGACAAGAACAGTGATCATCTGATTCTGTCCTTATACACCTCACGAGGCTCCTGTACTATCAATAAACCTTTCATATAATTAATACATACATACATATAATCACGCCATTGTGCCCGGAGGGTTAGGCAGAGGTGAATTAGCACCCACATTTTTCCAATCATTGTATTCGGTCCCACGTAATAGGGGCTGAGCCTATTGCCGTATTCCAGGCACTATTGTTTACTCGAGCCATACATCTGAGGCTGAGTCTGGGCTGGGTTGCTTAAATCTGTCGGATGTTATACAACCCTATCCGATAGTCGCCTTGTACGACACCGTATGGGAAGGGATGAGGTGGCCTAAATTCTACTCTGCCTGGAACCATGTGGCTTGTAACCATGTTAAATCACGTGTGGAAGTAAATTAAAACGATTTTATTTTCTCTTCAAGTTCCTTCACTCAGTTTCTATAATTGTGATAACAGCCAGCTTTAGATTATTTTTAGGATATTTATTTGTAGCTTTCTTCGTCCTTTCCTTGTCCTTTATTCCGCTTGAGAACACGTATTCGATGAAACGTTACCGACAATTATATCTAATCCTCTTATTCCACGACAGAGCACAAAACATCTACTAATAAACAGCATATATTCTCATAAATCTTGTAGTAGGTGCCCATTTCCGTTTTCCTGTTCCCGAAACAAACTGAGGACATATCTAGCGCCGGCGACAATAGAGACGACAAACCCTGTAATGCTCCACTTCAAAAGAGAGTGTTAGTTCGGGCGATATTCTCGCTCCATCGAGCACGGGCCGGGGACGAGACGGGGCCGGGCCGGGGGCGACGAGCGACCGGACAGGGGCCGTGTTTGTACGTAATAGTCGCGCGTATATTTGGAAATGGGTGTTTGGTGTACACTTCTAACTTTTTTTTGAGTTGTAAGCTGTTTTGTTAAGTAAAAAGCCTCGTTTGTATTGTTACTTAGCTTTACTTCTACTTCCGTTCACGCTTACTCAAACTTGTAAGGTTTGTAAACTTGTAAAAACAAGCATTACTAACTAATAGGTACTCTCTATTGCTTTTTTTGCGAAACATACACAGGGTGTTAGGGAAACGCTAGTCAAGCTCAGGATACCTGCTAGTAGTCCGGGTACATATTGGCATAAAAAAATTACGAATAGGTGCTGTTATTTTATTTTTCACTCTCCATCGTGTTTTTAAAGCGAAATGAACAAATTATTTCATAAAAAACATCAACTCACATTAAAGCGTTATTTGTTTTTCTTTTTGTAGTGATGTTTTTTCATGAAATTATCGTTTTATGTGTTTATACACGATGGAGAGTGAATACCACTAATTAAACGGTATAAAAAATAAATAAAAACAATGACTAAATCCTAATTTTTTATGCCAAAATGTAGTGTACTCTGAGAACTACCAGGTGTGATCGACTTGGGGAGCGTTTTCCTAACACCCTGTATTATACTAAAAGTGGGTACTATTTATGTCGATATATTATTACCCCTGTATAACAACAGTTCCCTCCTTTTACAACTGAGCCCATTTCACAACAAATATCCAGTTTGTTTTCAAAAGAGAATATATTTCACACCGTAAATGAAAAATCCCTCATCCATCACCTTTAATATTGTGTGTCACGCGCCTCTCCACAAGAAAAAATATTAGGCCAGCTTCACGCCCACCCTACCAGGGCACTGGGTGTCGCGTCACGAGCAGTACCGTTGACGTTTTATAATTAAAACACTATTTACGATTATTTTTCAACTATATTCTTCAGACTTATCACTGTTTTAATTTATACGGCAAGATTTTGAGTTACTTTAATTTTCCATTTATTAATACATTTTTTTGGGTAGAAATCGTGCTAAATCTTATAAAAGTGGAGCTAGCGGGTTATTTCCTCTGAGTTGTTAGGTACTAATTACTAATACACTTGTATTTTTCCCACGATATTTATTATTGAACCTAACTGGTTTCACCTTATGTCATTCTTAAAGGTTTACAAAAAAAAAGTTACTAATAATTAGGAAAAAATCCCCAAAATTCACCAGAGCGGAAAGTATAGTATTAGTATATAACCATCGAATTACTTGTCCCTTCCACACTAACAACTACTTCCTACATATTTTATGAAGTCCACACTCAAAGTGTTTCTTTATAATATAACTCCAACACTACACATTGTCATTACCAACACACGTTATCAATCACTGAAACAAATAAATGCAAAGGTAAACCTCAGTAACGTTAACCCTGCTAATGCAGTAGGCAATCAATCAGGCAAGCGTCGAGGCGTTTGATTCACTTTATGCTCCGCACAACGAACCAATCAGGGAAACCTGGTGACCACACGACATACTGTCGTTTAGGATTCTCTGAATAGGTAACCATGAATTGCTCTGTGGCTAGTAAAAAAATCCTGACAGTTTTTCAATATTAATTTACAGCAATATCTTATTTAATTACGACTTTAAGTATGTAGATGAAGTTTGGCAGAGTGATAAAATTATAGTTTGCAAAAGTGCACTGCATCGACTACTTTTATCTCGGAAAGCTGGAGCCACGGTCCATAACAAATAGAGTTTAAATATAAAAATAATGAAATGAATTTACATAATTGTAATGTTGTATTGTAAGTTTGTTATCTTTTACTACTTCGATCCTAAATAGGTTAGCAAAAACTAAATTTAATACATGCAGAATAATGAAGTACTTGCGTAAGTAATTATTTTAACTGCAAATGTTGACTGTTTATACTGGAGATTGATGGCACTTGGTGGAACTTGCTACACATATTGAATAAATCACTTGTACTTTTCCACAATTATTTATTTATTTGAACCTTACCGGTTTCACCTTACGGCATTATCAAAGGTTTACAATGTTTTTCACCTTTGATATATCCTTTGATGGGAACACCCAACAATTCCGAAATACTTAATTCCGAATTTCAATATTCCGATTTTCAAAATTCCGAATATTATAATTCCTAAGAAACAAAACTCCGAGTATTCAAAAACACGATAGTTATTTATCCGAAAGTTATAAATACGAATGTTCATTCTTCCGAATTTCATTTTTACGAATAATTAAAAATCCGTAGTATTATTGGCCCGAAAAACGTTATTCCGAATTTCAAATTTCCGAAAATTCATTGCTCAAATTGAAAATTTGTATCAAAAATAGGTAAAAGTTAAAATTGATTTGACATGTTGCGCATTTTATAATAATAAATTAATTTTCTCGCCAATTATTACGTATAAAAATTAAGCCAAACCCGACTTGCCGTGGTACTTGTTTGCCCTACACTAGAGTGTTATTTAAAGCAGTAACGAAGCTCAGGCGCCCGGGCGAGCTGGAGCGGCTGAGGCTGGTCGCCGGAGGCGACCAGCAAGCCGAAGCTGCGGAAGCGAGCATGGGTGCCCGAACTTTGTTACGCAAGGGCGGAAGGACTGCACATCCCGTAGCGCCGGAGAAGAGCGAAACTAATGCATGCCTGCATGCTTGCCTGAATGCATGCTTGCCTGCATGCATGCTTGCCTGCATGCATGCTTGCCTGCCTGCATGCATGCTTGCCTGCATGCATGCTTGCCTGCATGCATGCTTGCGAGCATGCTTGCCTGCATGCATGCTTGCCTGCATGCATGCTTGCGAGCATGCTTGCCTGCATGCATGCTTGTTACTGAAAGTTGTATGGCAACGTGTATTTTGTAATCATTAGCATAAATAAATTAAAATAATAGTTCAATAATTCTATTTGCTGTTTATCTCGTGTACCCCGAAAATAGCAACTATCCTACTTACCTAATGCAGGTTTACAAGGCGCTTGATTGTCGGGTTTGTGTTGTTTCGGCGTTTTGATAATCGGAATTCGTATTTATGATATTTCGGATTATTAATAATTCGGAATTGTAATAGTTCGGTATCTTCAAATTCGGCATTTTAATATTCGCAGTTATAATCGTTAGGAATTTTGAAATTCGGGTTTTCAATAAATAGGATTTATGATACATCGGATATCTGACTTTCGGAATTTTGAATGATTCGGAATTATGAAATTCGGAATTTTGAAATTCGTGATTGTAACTTTCGGAATAAGGCTTTTCGTATTTATGTAGTGTACCCATCCTTTGATATCATACAACCTTTGATAATGCCGTAAGGTGAAACCGGTAAGGTTCAAATAAATAAATAATTGTGGAAAAGTACAAGTGATTTATTCAATATGTGCAAATGTTGAGTCTGATTTATGTAGTATTCCTGCTGATGCTTTTCTTTCTTGATTGTTTTCCCAAATATCATCTGAATTCTGGAAGAGTATATAAAATACCTATACCACCTATACAAATAAATAGGTGTTCACAACAAAAATAACAAACAACTGCGTAGCATAGTCACCCTACTGCGTGGAATTCAATTTGTCGCTCCGTACACGTCTTGCAGGATTGCGGCGCTCGGCGTGACGTGCCTCGCCCGGCGTCGACCCTGCGATGGGTTGTGACAGGTACTCGTTAATACCACGACAGTACTTATCAGTGTTGTGTTTTTAAGGATTTATCTGTGAATCGACATCAGCCATGATACGTAGGTATCCTCCTGCCCTAGGGAGAGGCTTAGCCGTAGACTTTTACGTTACGTTTGCGTTTTCGACTTGTATTTTTTTTTGTTAAACAATAATGCCTCTGTGCCTCTGTGGCGTAGCGGTAGTGAACGCGGCTGCTACGCAGGAGGCGCGGGTTCGATCCCCGCTCAGTGCCAATATTTGTATGCATGAATATAAATATTTGCATTGGTCTGGGTGTTTACAAAAAAAAAGTATCTAAGTATGTATATCCGCATTCTAGATTCCATAACACAAGGTAATTAAGCTTATCATGGGTCTAGAAAGCGTTGTGTAGAATGTTGTGGAATATTTATTTATTTATTGATTATTATTAATGTGAAATTATACTTTCAAGTTTTAAAATATATGAATATATATAATATAATAAAAAAATATATATATGCGTACAAGAGGATAATTATAGCCTCCCGGGTCTTTTAAACGTAGCGTGAGAAAAGTATCTGATGAGGCCGTCAAGTTGAGTGCCACCATTGTAACATGGTATGTGTCTATACTGGTGACTGTCTATTCCAAAACTTTGCCTTGAGCTTACCATCAGGCGAGGAGGAAGTCAAATTGACGTGGCCTATATAAAAATGACTGAGACGACATCTGACAGCATACCCCAATCGTAGTGGATACGTATTGTCAAGTGGAAGTACCAAGCACTCGAGTCAGGTATCTGTTTTAACATAGGTAACTCTCATTACAGCAATATTCAGCATTACAGGGTTAGACTCGTATTAATGTTCAACCGTCTAAAAGTTCTTTTTCTATGCCAAAGAAATAAACGTTTTTTTTTTCTGAATGAATATCCTTTTATGTACCCCTGACAAGACAACGTGTACCTATATCAAGGCTTGAAAACAACAAGCAAAAGAAGCACTTCCGCGTAATATTATACTGAACATTTTTGCTTATTTCAGTGCTCTTGGAGTGATAAAGATTCTTTGCACAAAGGAATAGTGCTTGTAGAAGCAAGTAAAACCAATTAAAACTTACTGAAAGCTCGTGACTTGTAAAGTACATCTGCAACAAAAGAACTAATCTAAATGATAAGTGGAAGTCGACACATTTCTCTCCTCTTTTAATTACAATTAATTACTTAGTTCCATGTCTTTTATTACGACTAGTTCTAAGTGGCTTGCATAGAATCTTTTCCCTATTTCATGAAAAGGGTTTTCTGCTCGACACTTTTCTGTGCGGTGATTCCAAACCACGAGATCAGATTCCTTCGGACGACCCATGGAGAAGGAAATGTTCTGTTCTCCGAGGTGGTGGTTGGGCCGACCTATTGGACAACATAAATTATCTGTTACACATTTGATTAAAATTAAACAATTTAATTATCTATTGAATTATTAGGCGAGAACACTTCATTTTTTCGGTTATTCCCAGTCGTCACCACTGGCGCCAGTGTAGCTCGATGTGAACATAATAGGTATGGAAGAACGATGCCCGGAGCGTGAAACACATTCCAATTCGCACAGTAAACGTATCGATAGAACGGAGCATTGCAATTGGCCGGCTCGCACACACACAGGTTCACAGTAGGCAGGCGGCCAATCGCAATGTTTCGTTCTCTCGATACATTTACGTTACGAATTAAAATATTTTTCGTGTTTGCGGCACTGATCTATGGATTTCACAGAAATTTTGCACAGAAGTAGATGAATATTGAATAAAACACTTGTACTTTTCCACAGTATTTTACTTTTTAATCTGACCAGTTTCACCTTAAGGCATTATAAACCTTTGAGAATGCCGTGGGGCTAAATAGATCAGGTTAAAATAATAAAAAGCTGTTGGGAAGTAAAAATATCTTATCCAACGTATATAGTCCATAAGTGGACGGAGTTCGACATAGAATAGGCTACATTTTTCATTCACGTCGTTTTTTTTTTCCAGGATTCAGTATTCATAGCCACGGGAATTGGTATATATTTATTATATTTGTGGCAAGGAATGTACCTAATATTAATCGTTATAGTATCTATTATGACAGAATCATGTGACAATAGACCGAGCGGTTGAGGTCCCATCTCATAGAAATTTATTCTTTCTTATAAGTAAACGACGGGAAATACTCTTGAAAAGGTCCCACATAAATTGTATTATATTTGAATAGGTAGATTTTGGAAAGGTCATTTTTTATTCGGCATTTGTAAGGCGAGCGAGCTGCTCCGACGTAGGAATTTAGAATTCACTTTGCATCTTTAAATATGTAATAAATTATTGATATTTCAATCATTGTTCTAGCTGTCGTTTAAGTCACACTAGCGAGAAACTGCACACAGCTTACATAGCTCAACTTTATTTATTTTTTCCAAAAAATTTTGGAATACATATTAGTAATCGAAATTACTAATAGTCCCGTTAACCCCTCCAGTTTAGCTAAACTGTTTGTGTTAGGAGTGAGTTCACATCGGTAGTGTAATCGCCAGGATTCGAATCCGTGACTTCTCGATCGTAAGACTGACACCTGAACCACTAAACTATCGACGCTTTTAGCGACCGTCGATTAGACTAATCTTTGAGAATTAAAAAGAGACCAAACAAAAAGAAATAGCTTACAACAATCGGGCATTTATCTGTCATCAGCCTCTGTATTTCGCACAGTTTGCACTTTTTGCCCCCTTCGCGTTTCACCCCTTGTTGAACTGTAAATGATTCACTGCTCCACTCTGAACACGTTATGGAAATTTTCACAAGCCTTTTTCACTGGAAAGCTTTATTGTGAGGGGTGTAGTGCTTTTGGGTGGATCTGGTTTGTACGAACCTATGTGTGGCTAACTAGCTGCCTTTTTCGCGTTTATTCGCTTTGTAGGTCTGTGAAATATGTCTTTTTCGTATAAATTGACGGTTGTATACTTTCTGTAAGTATTGTGTATCAACAAATTGTTATAATTAGTTATATATAGCCGTTTGATTGTCCCTGCATGATGTTAAGATGCTAAGCTGGGAAAACTGAAATGGTGATCCCTAGCTTGCCCGTTCAGATCCCGTAGTAAAGGCGCCTTGTCTACCGGGCACGTTTCTAGACTACATAGCAATTGACTTTGAAATATTCCCGAGTAATGTGCACAATAAGCAATTATGTGCATAATGCGTTACGTGTTTGTTTATCTTGGATAACCTTATTGAATAGCACCTCGTTAACCTTGAAATATTAACAGAATAAGAATCTCAATGTTTTTTTTATTACCAAAATACTCCATTATAAACTTAATTGATCAAATGAAGTTGCTTCACATCTACCAAATATTTACAAAAGCTCACGTTTTTAAAAAAGTGTCTCCATTTCTACCTATATTCAACTACTTAAATAAATTTCATTAAGGATAGCAAAGTAAAGCTGTACCTATTTAGTTTCTAAGTCAAAGTGGATCGTTTACCGTCGCGCAGAGATAAGACCCTGGAGCGGGTGAGGCTCCCAGGGAACAGGCACAAAATCAATAGGTCTGGAGGAAGGCGAGCGGCTCGAGTGATTCTATTTGAGATGGAATTACGACGCGTTGGAAAGAGGAGAAACGTGTGTTTTTATAACTCATTAGTGAGCTTTCTTAGATCAGGGAGCTTCGTTCGGATCGGGGGTTTGAATATTTGATATTCATTGCTGTTGTTCTAAAAGAAATGACTATTTTTGGTAGAAAAATTCTCGATGCGATTATAAATTTAAAACATAGGTGGGTTAGAATCTGTCTGTCATCTACCTGAAGTTTTGTGGAAGTTATACTGGTCGTAGTCAGTAGTATCTTAGTCGAATTAACACGTATGGATGTAGGAACATCACACTATTCCTACACGTACTCATTCCCGGAAAGGGCAATAGGCTCGCCACCTATTACAAAGTGACTGGCGAAATGTGGGCGTAATAAGCGCCTCCCCTTCGGGGATAAAGACGTTATGTGCATGGTGTGTTAAATATATTTAAAGGAGTACATTGTTTCTTTAGACATTAGTACTTAAGTCAGATGATCAAAACGTAATTTTTAATAAACGTCATACTTCACCAAAGATATTATATAATAAAAAGAGGTAGATACGTTATTGCGCGAAAATCGTGAAGATCCGAAAACGAGTCAATTGGAACGTTTGCCTCTAGTACCGCGTGCCGAGCGGCGCCGGTCGGACGTTGAGCGGAAGCATCAGTGACTTAAAAAAATAACGAAAATGCCATCGTAAGTTTTTAGACATTGCACGAACTATTACTCTAATGTTAATACACCAAAAGGGATTTCATATCACATGGAAATAATACTTATTTCGACTGTTAAAGACAAAATTTCTTACTTTCATAATATTCAAGCTAAAATTGTTAGCACGAAAAAAAAAGAGACAGTATGATATAATTTGGTGCGTGAGCGACAAGGACGTGTGCTCCGAACATAGATTAAAGTACAGATGAGAATATCGTAGGCATTAAACTCACTACATACTACCTCCCAATTTTAATTAGTTGTTTTTTATAATTGCCTACTAATACTATGTGGTTCAAGTAAGTTAATAAGTGCGAACTTCACTTCACTGGCAAGTATCTACATAAGTACCTACTTGTTAAAATTTGTACTATTGGCAGCAACAAAATAATGAAATATAATAAACATACCTAGCTTTTTTATAATACAATAACAATGACAAACAAACATCTTTGTCTAAACAAAATTAGACAATTATCTCAAACTTCACTTTACTGGCAAGTACCTACTTAGGTACTTGTTAAAATTGTACTATTGACAGCAACAAAATAATGAAATTTAAAAAATATAAATACAATAACAAAGTCAAACAAACATCTTTGTCTAAACAAAATTAGGCAATAACCTCAATTCAGAGAGCTCTGTACCTTCTTTCTCAATAATTTTGTTAGCCTATGTCACCGATTAGCAACCGCACTGTGATTGGTGCATTGATACTCAATGCACCAATCAACCACTCAGTGTTATCATTAAAGTCCAAGTGACAAACGATAGCTTTCTTCTTCTTTTATATGGTATTTTTCATGTCATCTCTTTTCAATCCATTGGTTAGGTAGGGAAGTGTAGATGAATTAAAAATGTGTGTGTGTGAGTTCGGCACATTTTTCTACGTTGATTTGTAAGCATATGACATGTCTATGTTATGATATGTCATTGTACTTCACCCATCTTGGAAGCTAAACCAAGACCTCACGACTTATTTTAGGTACCTATAACTATCGAGGACGTACCGTAGTAAATAATAATATTCTATCTTAATACATACGAGTATCTCTTTCCCAAAGACCCGAGTCCATAACATATTTATTTCTGATATGAACTCCAATATCTTAACAAATACAAACATAGAATAAGTAATACATATTTCTGCCGTAACTTAACTAAAGTACGAAGCTCTCATATTGATGAAGTGCCTGTAATATCTGAACGAATATGTCTTCCATACGGACTACTGACAATACTGCTACAGATTTTATCTTGAGAAACCAATACATGTAATATGAAACATGGAGGTATCATTGGTAGAGGTTATAATTTCTTTACTGGTTCGCATTTCTGTCATGCTACTGTTAAAACCGTAGCTATGAATAAATTTTATTGAGATTCAATAGCAGTAAAAACAAAGCCACTGCTTTATCAGCTGGCTGCGTGGGTAACAAAATGTTGGATCTCAGTAGGCATTTTGATCGAGGTCTTCGTTCTCTCCAAATATTTAAAAAAATATTGCATAAAATATTTTTTTTCTGCTTGTGTCTGTATCTATACCATTTTTCTTGAAGAATTTACACTGCTGCTTACTCCTTCTAAGATTTACAGGCGTGCACCGACTGAAATCTCAGAAGTACATAAATATCATGAATGTGTATCTTCAATCAAAATAAGTACAGTACCCACAATTTTTGTCATAAATAATGAGGGAAATCATTTAAGAACTTCATTATTTATGTAACATTGTTAAGGGATAATGTCCCATTGTCCCTTTCATCCCTCGGAATAACCGACTTACACTCAACGACCGTCTAATTCACTGTAGGTACCTACCCCTCAATAAAAGAAAACGTTATAAACTCTTGATCAAAGAGAAAAGCAAAAAAAAGGTTCGCATTCTCAACTGAAGGCAAATAAAACGCTATGAATTCGTAAAGAATACAAAAATTATATTTTATTTATAAGGGGAAATACAATGGGCAAAGAAACAGGACAAAAATAATCCGAAGAAAGTCCTATGAATAATGAAATCGTGTTCGAGGGAGACTCGTCACCGGACTGGGTTTGCCAGCCTGAGTATGACAAATATCCCGGGATACGCGCCTTTTTATGTAGTCGTATGTAATGTGTTACATAATGTCACTTGGTAGACGAATAATGTACATTTATGTATTATTTAGACTCCCGAGTTGCTAGTTTTCTTTTAAATTCACTTTTTTTCTTTATAATTGTAATCTTTTGACAACTCATCTTTCAGAGATTTTATGGGTAAAATTGTGGTAGCCACAACTAAAAGTTAAAATTGAAGCTAGTTTTAAACTAAATATTGGTTTCCTGGCTAGGTCCTATTACCGTTCAGTGCAGATAATTTGTAAGTATCAATTTGTTTTGATTTGGGTGTGTGCAATATTCTTTATTGCCTCGATCACCTGCGTAGTCCACGTGTTAATAGATACGAAAGTATAAAATTATATATCCTTTATTGCCCACCTAGATAATATTATGTTTATCGGTGTTATAACCTTCCGAACTATGTTTGGTTCGGATCTACATCACGTTATATAAGGCCGCCTATTGTTTATACCCAAATATACTACCTAATAACACATGTTTTCTCCTCAGTGTGCACAAGAAAGATATACTATACTATATCACGTTGCGTAATACGTCCATTCCACATGAAAATACCCATTCTATGCGCGTCCAATATTACGACCAACACCTTACAATAACCCTATAAAAAGGGAGCGCCCACAACGTCTGACAACCCTTCGGTTCATATTAACCGACGTTATAGAATTTTTCTATATCCGTTTGACATGGGTAACTTTATGATACACGACATTGACACGTACGAGGATTTTGACTTTACGACAGCCATGAACTATTTTTACTACATACTAGCTGCTGACCGCAGCTCTAGCTCCTTGGAATATTAATCCCGTGACATACAGAAACCTACTCGTATAGCAAGAAAGGTAAAACAGGATAGTAGAATCCTGTCACCTAATATTGAATTTAATTTGCAGTTTACTACATTACCTATTATACCTACTAACAGTTTGTGAACATTTACTTTATCCAATGTTTCTCTATTATCTCCAATGATGTATTATTTTTATAGATACGTCATACACGAAGATGGCTTTCAAAGATGGCGCAAACACAACATATTAGCTACTTCTAAAAATACGTCAATGTTAATAATTTATATGAATTACATTATTATTTAGTGCTGTTTTTGTTCTCGACGTGTTTAAGACACTTCGGTTAATTTAATGAAATCACGGGCCTAAACCAAGTGAGTTACATTATTATTTATATTAATAATATTTTATTATTACGTATTTATTATTATAAACGTTTTTTTTGGGGTGGCACACTGTCGCGATTCTGATTGGTGCATAAAATGATGACCAAAAGTCATCATTTTTTTGTCGCCATTTTAGAGTGTGGTCAACATATCTATAGTTTATAATATATCATTGATTATCTCTATTTTATTCTGCAGTTCAATAATAATAGGTATGTGGGTAACAACATTTTGATTTAAAAAAATATGAGAGTACTGTCATTCTTATTCAAGCATCAATCCTTCGTCCTTATTATTACCAAATTGCTTTAATACTTAAAGTTTAGCTTACAGTCACTGTCGTGTCGGAACCATATCGTTAAGTATTAACACCTCTTAATTCTCGCTACGACACCCTCAATCATTGGAACAGCTTTAATATTGTTCAATCAGGTTCAGCAGCTATATGGAGCCATGGCGGCGGGCTGTTTAGTAATATCGTTATTAATAATTACTTTATACTCGGCAATGCAAACATTTCAATTTTGGTTTATATTACAAGATAAGCTGGGCATTATTACAAGGCATTCTGCTAAAGCACAAACACTCACACCACAGAGACTGCGAGAAAAATCCATTTGATTTTATTCTTTAAAGAAATGCAGTTAAAGTTTAAAATTAAATGGCTTTTTGTAGAGTGAACGAAAGCGTGTAATGAAAATATTGTCATTTAATTTTGGACTTTAATTCTATAGTAATAAAGTCTAAAATTTAATGCCAATTTTGCAGAGACTGTGGCACGACAGTGGTTTTGCTTTAGCAGAATCGAGGGCCTGTTCTTCCTTCGCTTGGACTTAGACTTTTCTTTCGCGCGGAACCCTAGTACTAGTAACTACAATAAAAGTAGCCTAATCTGCAGTAAAATCTTCGAAAAAGCAGACTGAAAGACTGTTTTTTTAGGGTTTCATACCCAAAGGGTAAAAACGGAATTCTATTACTGAGACTCCGCTGTCCGTCTGTCCTTCTGTCTGTTACCAGGCTGTATTTCATGAACCGTGATATTTGACATTAGTAAGTATCGTGCTGATGGATTTTTATACATAAATATAATTTTTGCTTTTAAGCAAACAAAAAAATTATAAATTTGCCAATCATAAACCGAAAGAAACATAATGGGTACCGCCTGCTATCAAGCTTGTTTCGATCTTTTAGACAGCAGTCGGGTTTTTTGTTTATTTTTTAACAATTAATTTTATTTTAAACTTTTTAATTATGATATGACAGCTATATATTTTTGTAATCTCCTTTTAATTCTCTTCATTTTAATACCCTACTCGATAAATTTTAATGAAAAAATCTATTTTTTAACAAAAACTTGATACAGATAATACAAAAGAGATATTTTCAGCGTGCCAATCGACAGCATCAAATCTCTAGGGACCGGCGCGCGAGACCGACTGACGGCAATTGGCAAACGATTGCCACGTTGCGGCATCAGATTAATTGGAATCGTAATAAGCCTGTCGTTGGCATGGCGGTGCGGCGGGCGGCATTAGCGACGAGTTAAACGGTTTGATTCAAAGTCTATTAAACATCGGTTTTGGCTTGATGAAAGGGTTAGGTAGTTTGACAGGCAAAGGATTGCAAAATCTGTATAGAGAAGTTACAACAGGGTATTTGCATAGAGGAGATTGTATCTCCTACCCGTGTATTACCTATCCGTGGAGCTCTAAGATACAACTAGTGTTAGCGCCAATGGGATATTTAGTATTGGTTTTGTTTATTGCGACATTGTTGCTAGTTTCTTGGTCATCTGACCTCTCAATCCTGACAGGAAAGAATGGGCCAGGGCCTCATCGACATTTCACAGATTACGGTAACTGCGCACCATAAAAATATTTACATTTTAATAAAAATAAATGTGTATAAAATCCTTGTGACGCGATTTGCTTACTTTTGTAATACCACTAACAGTGAGACTTTCTTATTTGAAAGTCGTTCGGCACTCACAGTAACTCGAATTGCCCAATCATAAATAAAAGCTTTCTTTATATTCGCAATCCCAAAAAGAGCCCTGTTACAATTTACCCCGCCGTACTCGACTGTGGGGCACATTGTAAGAGTTTCTTCATCTTTTTAAAAGTAATTATCATTCGGCGAAATGTTTTTATTTCTTTTTATTTTTCATGCGATCGCCGAAATTAGGTATTCCTAGTTCGTTTGCCGAACCCTCGCGTTGTTCCCTCACGTAATTAACTTGTTCGTCTCGTTGTCTTTTTAGCACTTACCCCTTTTTGCCAATTTAATTAAATTAGAAGCCTTTGTTCTGGTGAATCCGGCGTTATAACTAACTCCAAAAAAAGAAGATTCACTGTTTTTTCTGAATCTGGTTGTTAATGTCTATCATTTTTAAACACCTTGCTAGGCCAGTGGCATAATTTTATTGTATGCTTGATTAAGTAGCATTCTAGTTTCAATTTCTGGATTGGACATCAGAATTCATTTTTTTATGTCAAGAGTACCTGAAACCGGCGAACAATGTATGTAAACAATTAGTAAAAGAAACGAAAGATGTATGCCAGGACCGTAGCAAGTGGAAAACTGTACTGTCTGCCTACCCCACTGGGAAAGAGGCGTGACTGTATGTATGTATTAATACCTATTAGATAAATTCTTGGTAATTTTGACAGACGTTGACATGAAATCTCAACCAAGCGTTCAACGTACTGGCATAAAAAAGTTGATTTATTTTTAATATAATAATATTAAATCTTCAGAAGATACCAAGAACATTCTAGTTCCATGAAAACATTAAAATAAATATTACTTCGATTGATGTTTAGCGCACATATTGAACATGAAACAACATTATAATAAAGTAGCTCGGTCTCATTTGATAAACATTCCAAAACAAGCAGAATGTAAATAGTCCGTTCACAAGGGTCTAATTAAAAGGATGGAGCAGGTAACTGTAATTTGCTAATAGAACCATAGCGATCGATGTCTTCGCTATCCGTCGGCATTCGGCGAACGACGGCGACGGCTCGGGAAAGCCGATAGGTGAGCACTTAAGGGTTAATAGATCATTAGCTGAAATGTCTCAATTTTTTATACTGTTTAAAAGGTTTTTGTTGGAATATTATCTTTTATAAATAGGAATCCTGGGAAGATGTGGGTGCTTTGTGTTTATTTTATGAAGACAGCTCTAGAGCGAGGCTTATTTATAAGGACGAGAAGTTTTTATAAAAGGCTTAAGAGTTGATAGGGCTTTCTATATTTTTAGTCCTGTTGTGTCACACGTCAAGGTGGCCAACGTTGGCAGCAAAGGCCAGGGATGTTCTAATACTATCCTTGTTATCTAGAAAAATACAGGTGTGATTTTTTTTTAAACCACTTAGTTGGCAGACAAGCACACGGCCCACCTGATGGGAAGCGGTCACCGTGGCCTATGGACGTATGCAACACCAGGGGCGTCACACTCGCGCTGCCGACCCTGAAGAAACCTTCTAATGCCCTTCTTGAAGAACCCCATATTGTAGTCGCTAGCCTTTTTTTTTTTTTAATGAATATTAGCAAGTGAAATTACTAATATTCCTGTTAACCCCTCCAACTAAGCTAAATTGCTTGGGCTATGAGTAGGTTCACGTCGTCGGTAGTGTAATGGCCAGGATTCGAACCCGGGACCTCCCGATCGTAAGGCCGACTCCTTAACCACTAAGCTACCGACACTTGAGTGTGCGTGGGATGAAATGCCTTTCAAACCGCACAGTGCGCACCATTTCCGGACGCAATATCATACAGCTGTGTTCATACATACATATACTCACGCTTGTAAATCTCTGTAGGCAAAGGTGTAATAACACCCACACAACCCACATTTTTTATACCACTCATTCTTTGGCATTAATTTTCATCATTTATTATTGGGGCACATTTCACCAATATCTATTTTCGGTCCCACGTAATAGGGGGCGAGCCTATTGCCACCAAGCGGGCACTTAGTTATGGGCTGTATGTTTTGTCGGATGAAGAACAGCGCTATCCATTAAATTTGTATGATGGAATTAACTCAAAACAAAAGTCAACTGATGAATGCTAACCCTTTCCCTTCACCTACTTTATACCTGTGTATAGCACTCGGGTTAACACAACATAGATACTTACGTCCACTCGCGTTCAATCGAGGGGCCCAAGAGACCGACCTTTCCGAACAAGGTCTTGCTTTAGGCTAAAGTGGGCGGAAACATTGATGGTTTAAAATCACAATACTTACAATTGTGATTGTGGGAAACTAATATACCTAAAGACCACGCTATAAAGACAAACAAATACTTTGACTTGACTTACGAGTTAACCAAAAACGGCTACGTGGTTACGCCGTAGAAGTAGGAGCAAGGGGAATTCCAGCTAAATCCCTGTACAACTTACTTAAAGACCTCGGATTGCCAAGAGCTTCAGTAAGCTCTTTACTAAATCGAATATCAAAAGCGGCGTTGATAGGATCTTACCAAATTTGGATAGGTAGGGGGGGAACACTACTGACGGTGGAGGTGAGTGCTGATGCATCACTAGGTGGCCACCCTAAACCTACATCTGGGTCGCAAGTCCCAGTCGCCGTCACGGTGTTCCTCTCTGTATCACGCTATGGACCCGGCGACCGCACGGTGAATCCATGGAGTGCTGAGAATCGGATCTCTAACAGTATGTATAACAGTATGCCTGACTCCTTACCCACTACCCACTAAGCTACCGACGCTGCTTTACTTTACGCTGTACTCGTTTATCTCAGAGATGTTCATATGAAGGTACGTACAAAGTTATGTATGGAAGGTAAACCGAAATAAGTATCATTCTATACGTTTTATTCAACGCTCCCTTGCGCCCAAGGCTCCTAGTTTTTTGATATGATCTAAAGTTACAAACATATTATATACGATACATTACCGTAACTGACTACAACACGAATAACAATGAGAAATAGTAGTAAAACATACTGAAACTGTATACAGTCTCGAAAATGTTTATTTTTAAGTGGGATGATAATTTCGACAAGCTTAAACGGCGAAATGTGGGTGCTAGCACCTCTGCCTACCCCTTCGGGGATATAGGCGTGAGTTTATGTTATGTAATGTTATTTTTCAGCTCAGCTTGACCACACTGCTTTCAGTGATGAGCAGGTAATTTAGAAAGATAACAGTGTTGTAATTGCCAAATAATGCTATTCTAACTGTTCAGGGTCTAAGCGATAAAGTTGAAAGGAATTAATTACGAATGTGAATTTGCAATTTACCACGTATGAATTTGCAATTTACATGGCGATACGTACTTTTTCGTGCCAAAAATATTCAATTAAGAAATTAATGAAATTCTATACAAAGTCAGACTGTTGCATTCGTTACTAATTGACACCTGTCAATTAAGAATTTACGTATTACATCTTAGCTGAAGAATATTAAAAACACGATAACAAAATTTAAAATTTAAATGATAACAACGTCCAAAATCTTTGACTTGCCAACTAACTTCGCATTCATTAATTTATTTAATTAGTCGAATTATCATCTAAGGCTTGGAGGTGCTGGGAGGCACTGGGAGGTACCGGGAGGGATCGGTAAAATATTCTCTTTGATGTCACGCAGAGGTGAAATTTTTGCACAGTAATTGGTATAAGAACAAAATTTTGACTCAGCAAATCCTATTACAAAAGAATTGAACAAAAACAGTATCTGACTTTGTGTAATACTTTGTTATGCAAACAACAGATAAATATATAAAATTGGGAGAAAGATAATATTCGTACTAATAGCATTGATTTTGTTATTTTAATAAAATACGAAAATAATGAGACGTTAACCATTTTCAGGTTAAAAATTTACTTAGATAGCGTCATATTGACCTATACTGTGGCATTTAATTTTTTTTTTAAGAAATAGGCTAGTTGATTGTAATTGAGTAATCTAATCTAAAATATTTTATTCAAAATCGTAAGCAGTTTCTTATAAAATAAAATAAGCAAGAACATATCCACCACTGCTGAACGTCTCAACCCACTACGCGTTTGATCTGATGGTCATATTATTATTAGTTTCACAAAACAAGAAATAGTTCAAAACTGTTATCAATGAGCTTAGAGTTGTTTTAACCCTTCGATAACCACTAATAGGAGCCCATTAGTGGGCCGCTGAGACCTCGTTAAAAGAAGATTTTAAAGCTTAACTGTTTAGCCGAATGCTCACGTCCTTTTTGATGATCAACGTAATGTATGAATGTAACGTTAGCATTATAGGGTTAGTAATTGTTATATTTTTTTGGTTGTTACAGTTTGAACACTGTTTGTTACTTTACGTGCTTTGAAGGGGTATAATAGGGAGAAATGTAACAGTTAACAAGGGTTCATGTAAAATCTAAACAATACTGGACGGTAACTAGCTTATTGATGCACTTCGTCGTCAAGCCCGATAGGCAAAATTTCTGGTTGATTCAGTTTTTATATTTATGTTTTTAGTTTTTATATGTTTTACTTATCTGCTCACATTAACCTGTAACATTGTGAGTGTTATTATACTTTATTATTTATTTTATATATTTTACACTTATTATAAACCTACTTTCCATAAAATAGATTGCTTCAAAGAACTGGAAGTTCTTAAAAGCAGTAGGTACAATCAGTACAAGGGGCAGTTTGATATTTCTTACATATTCTTTACGATCTATAAAAGTATAATAATATATTTATCTTATATCTGTGTAGTATATTTAGTATATTTCTATTTCAGCGGACATAACCGGTTTCCCGGTATCAAAAACTAGTGCTCCACTGTTACACTTGCGGTCTCTGTTGAAAGGTTCGAAACATATTTGTAACCTGTTATTTTTAACGTTATTAACAGTTTTTTGTAAATACTTTCGTGTATTTCAGTAACAAATTAACTCACCTGTGTGGAGCCAGTCACATGGTATTACTATTTTTTCTTGTAATTTAGTTAAAAAGTTTTGAATATTAACGTTTTAATAATAATTGAATTAAAATTTTAAAACACTTTTAGAGTTGACTTCACATAATTTTCTAATCGCATTGTAACATTTCATTAAATTAGTTTTGCACTATAAATGTGTAGGCACACTATACCTACTTACCTATAATATGTTTAATATCGTAATTTTTAGATTTTCGCACATTTCTTCGACGTCCTATCGTGTAAGTAGTAGTTTACCCCATTCTCCCCTATGAGTTACTAGCGTCGCGTGTCGGTAGCTTAGTGGTTATTTAGTCGGCCTTACAATCGAAAGGTCCCAGGTTCGAATCCTGGCCATTACACTACCGACGCGAACCCACTCCTAACACAAGCAATTTAGCTTAGCTGGAGGGGTTAGACGGAAAATTAGTAATTTCGGTTGCTAATATTCTTTTTATACAAAAAAAAACAAACTCTACGAGTTACAAATATTCATATTACCTATATGGTAAGAATTTCATTTGCCTTATCAGTATCAGTAGGATCGAAAACTCAATCTAACATGCAATGTCCTAAACGATCCTATCTCTTGAGCCGGAGGTCCCGACTTCCCCACTTGGGTGAAGTGATGATTGGCTAATTGAACGGCTGACCTCTCTACTAGTTATGTGAAGTTACTGATAGTGGGGAAAGTTTGTTCGTATGTTACCGATTCACTCGAATACTATTAAACTAATTAAAATCGCGCTGAGGAACACTATCTATGCATACTATTAAGTAGTAGGTCAGTGGGGAAGTGGAAGCATTTAAAATATTTATAATAGTTTAATAGATTTCGAGCTATAATAAATAGAAGATCGGAATTACAAGGTAAAAATAATTGAGATTTACTATTAACAAGCGTTAGGTGTGCGATGATGACTGTAGTAAGCTACAGTACATAATAACAATCGGCAGGGGATCATATCAGGGGATCCAACCGGAATAACTCCTGCTAAAGCGTGTTTTTTTATTTTTTTTTTAAGTTTATATTTGTTTTTCAATTTTAGTTTATTTTTAAAATTATTGTATCTATTGTCATCGGTTCTTGAGAAGTGTCTGAAAATTCCATCAGGAACCAAGCGGTTCAGCGACTCTTTCTTTTGCCGCATCATTAAGACCTGGAATTCCTTAATAGCTCACGTGTTACCCTCCTCCTACAGTCCTGGGTCCTTTAAACGGGGGTGTGATAAAGCTTCTGATGAGGCCGTCGAGCTTATTGCCACCATATTAATTAACATAGTATACGTGTCTATAATGGTGACCCTCTTTTCCGAGACTTTGTCTTTAGCTTACGATCAGGCGAGGTGATGACAAGTTGACGGGTCTTTTATAAAAACAGTGTACTAAATATCAATCACACTGCAACGTAATACATAAATAGCTCCAAAATCGAGTACATAGATTAGTTGAATACAAATCGACAACCATACATACACATCAAGTAAATAAAATCACACTTTCTTCCCGACGAGAAAAATCAGACCAGACACATAAAATTCGTTGAACAATACCCACACAAGCGAGACTCGCCTTAAAGGCCGGGTACACGGGACGTAGTAAGCACGTTTACAACCCCGTAACAAATACTCCATGGACGTAAATATGATGACTGTTGTTTTATGTGTATCCATTCATGTGTCGTCTGGGTCTGTCGTCGCGAGAGACAATGACACGATATTTTATAGCCTGTTAGTGGTTCGTGAGCGAGGTGCTCCATCACATGCTTTGCCGAGATTCTCGCTCACGTTCGGCGGTGCGCCGAGAATACTTGAAATCAATGTAGCTTTAAACACTTATAAAGTTTTATGTGTGTATTTTTTGTTTAGTTGTCAGTTTGTGTGTTTATTTTTTCTTGGCGGTGAAAATACTAAAAGGAAATGAGTGATTTTTAGATATTTTTTTAGATTAATTAGTGATTTTGTTAAATTTTCAAGCCATTTCGGCTAAGATACTCCATTAGTAGAAGTTGTTACTTGCAGCATCTATCAGCTATTAATATTTTCGCTAGTATTTTTATGGTAACAGAGTAACTTTTTCATTGATTGCTTTCGGATAATACCATATTTCATAGCGATAGATATTCACGTAGCCTTCCCCCAATATTTCTTATCTCTCCCAAGTTACCAAACTCTCATGTATTTTCCGATAACCTTACAAAGCATGTTGTATACTTATAGCTAGCTGAAGTGATTGCACACTCAACTCAAACCTTATTATTAAAGTACTAAAGTTTAAATTCCTCTACCTACTGTACTGTGATTGCATGATCTATAATTCATAAAAGTCGTATATTTGGAGCGAGATTGGTTCAAATGTTTGTCTTAAAGTACTATTTGTTTGGAAAATGTTCAGTTGTGTTTACTTTACAATTGTTTACTTAAATGGTTGGTGAAATTATCGAGAAATGGAAGAAAACAGTGCCGTTATTGTGCCGTGGGGACCAACTTAATGAATTATTATTATACTGTGGTGGTGTTTTAGGGATCCTTTCGCTAATTAAAGATGAATAGTAGATGTAGCATATCTCGGGACATATATATAGGAACTAAAATGTGCTCTATACGCGAAGTACGCATTTCTTGTGTAGAATGTTGTAGAATATTTATTTATTATTATTATATTCTTTGGTGTTTTTTGAGGATAGCTAGATATAGATAATAGATAAATAATTCAGCAAGCGTAGACTGCGTAGATTATTTACAAAACAATCTGCGCGCGCCAGGGCTTCGGTTTTCTTGCGACTTAGGTCCAAGATACGTGTCTTGAGGTTTACTTTTAATTGTATTGAGCTGTAGGATTGTTGTTTTAAAACGCTTCTTTAATGTATTTAAACTTTCTTGATACTTTTGAATATTACAATATGATGTATTTAGAACTAAATATAGGTGTGTGTTTAAAAACACCATAATTCCTTCTATTTTGGTAAACTTAAAAACTATGTACCTACGTAATTATACTTTCTTTGAACCGACATAATTACTACCTAAACCTATTAATCATTCCCTTTATAAATTGTCAATGATAGCTTTTGTGAAGAATATTAAATCTGTGGGCAGATATAGAAATATGTAGGCTGTAGGACCTACAGCCTACATATTTCTATAACTGCCCACAGATTGTAGGTTCTACGCAGAAGCTAAATAATTTTTTAAAATAGAAATAGTCTATGTTTTTAACCCCCGACAAAAAAGAGGGATGTTATAAGTCTGACGTGTGTATGTGTGTGTGTGTGTCAGTCTGTCTGTGGCATCGTAGCTCCCAAACGGCTGAATCGATTTCGATTCTGTTTCTATTGTTTGAAAGATGATTTTGCCATATAATATTAGTTACCTACCTGTGAAAGTCTCAGCTAAGCAGTTTCAGAGTTTCTAGACAAGTTAACAGACAGAAAGACAGGCAGAACACTAAAAAGCTATTGCTTTAAGTACCTAGGTACACAAAAGGATGCTTCAATTGTACTGATCCGTAAAATAAATTGAAAAATTGTCAACGCTAGTTTCTCTATTTAACAGTTTCTTTGTTTAAATTAAACAAATAATGGCAGAGAATTGTCTCATTTTCACTATTTACTCATTCAAAACCAGTCCCCAATGTAACCACATTATATTTAAACAAACGTTATGTATATCTACAACAATCTGTTCCTAAATAAATTACATCTGCTTTAAAATACATCGCTGGTTTACATCGAATGTGTTAATGTGACACCGCTACCAACCACACGATGTACTCCAAATGAAACGAAAGTGTCTCGCGTTAAACAATGTGGTTGGATCACATGGTACAGATATGACGTCACATTTGAATAATTTAATGGTGGATTACTCACTACACATGCGTTTGGCAAATCGCTCGCCGGGGATCTGTTCAAATAATCCCATTCATATGTTTAGTTCATATAAATTATATTACTTTTAGTGATACGTATGGGACACGTTTATTTGATGTTTTCTTCTTGTTATAAGTTTTCTTTTGATCGATCGCTCTCTTTATAGATTGTCGTAGCCAACTGCCAAATTTTACTCCTGGTACTCCACGAAATGGGGAGAGAAATTATATCACGATAATCACGTTTTGTGTACCTATCTTATAAGTAGGTACATTGACAAAATTAATGAATGCTTTTATACCTACGTGTGAAATGTAACCAATGAGAATTTGGAATTCACATTAGATTGGAAGAGAAAAAGGCTTCACTTTTTCGCAGTAGAAATGGTGGATTATAGATTTTTTAAAGAATTTATTAATGGGTGGAACCAGGATCCGAACAATCAGAACAAAGCTACCAAATGATTTAATATTGATCCCAATCGTACCCAACAGTAGTGTCGTCCATTTCCACAAAAACAATCTCATACAGTTTTTAATTTTAGTCTTTCTCTCCCCCAGTGACTGCCCTCCGTGAACACTGGGATGAAGCCAACGCGCGCGTGCTACAGCGCAAGGCGCAGCTGGACGCCATGCTGGGCGACTCGCAGCGCTACGAGGCGCGGCGCCGCGACGCCGACGCCTGGCTGGCGCGCATGGAGACCCGCCTCGCCGCCATGCAACCACCCGCCAACACTGCCGATGTGCTGGAGATGCAGATGCGAGAGCAGAAGGTATGTACCCATTTGAAGTTAAGACCTTCAACTTACGTCCATCTAACAGTAAACATACAGCCTAAGTGCCCGCTTGACGGCAATAGGCTCGCTCCCTATTACGTGGGACTGAAAATCACAGTTGGCGAAATGTGGGTGCTAATACATCTCTGCCTACCCCTTTAGGGATTTATACGTATGGGTATATGTATGTATGAATTAAGACTTCGTAAAGCACGTTTGGCAGTGAAAATGTCTTCAGGCGCGTTGATATTTCTGAAAAAAAATCTCATTGAAATAACGACACTGTTACCGTTACTATTAATTGTTATCTCTGTAGTTCTCAAACTCTCTACTAGATGGTGCTTGAAATTTATAGTATAGCGCCACCTAGTAGAGAGTTTGAGAATGACTAGTGTAAATGAAACATCAGGTAGATGGCGCTTTTACAATTTTTTTTAATTTCCATTTATCAAGTCAGCACTACCAAAGTGCCACTATTTTATTCGGACTAGTACCGTCTAGAACCACATATCGCGTCGTCTTGGGTCTCACATCCCGAAAGGCTGAAATTACATGATGAGTCTTGCTAAGTAGCGGTGTAATTAGTGAAGTAGTAACAATATCAGAAACTTGTAAGCGACTCTTAAGGTCTGGTGACTGCTGAGCCTGCTGACTGGTGAAGACTGGTCAGCGCTTACCAAGAAAGGCATAATGATGAACTGAAACACAAGAACCATAAAAACATAGCACTTCTATTTTTAACAGTCGTGTAAAGAGATAAAACCAATACAATATTGTGCCACCGTACGTACGAATCGGGCTGCACGGCGAAGGTTCTGAATTGCTTTCATTAGCTGAGCTGATCCCGATCACGAACGAAATATCGGAGGATTTCTTTTTATTAAGTTTCTTGTATTTTCCTCCTTTAGTTATTACCAATATATTATTTATGTGTGGTAGATTTTTCTGATTAATCCATGGAATTATAATACCCCATGTATTGAAGGATAATAAGATTATGTAACTGATGACTGAAATGATTGTATATTTTTGGGTATTAGAATTGTAATCGTATTATAACTACATATAAATACAGTCTCGCCTCTTTCCTAATGGCGTAGGCATAAGCCACGTGTATCAAATTTTTGGCTTTTTCTTCGTTCATAATTCTTTGTAATGAAATTTTAACCAAGAGAATCCAATCAATCCATTTATCAGGCCCCATTACCTAGTAAAGCCAGACCTTAGTGTAAGCCTACGAAGTTTTCAATAGTAAATTATTATTTACGATAAGTAGACGCAGTTTCCTGGTTTTTGGAGGATTTTCCTCGATTTCCCCAGGATCATGGCATCAGATCCGGACGTCTTGTATATGGAATCACTCTTAAATTATCCTCTATCCAACAAAAAAAGAATTTAAAAAATCCGTTCAGAATTGGCTTTACAATCACGTAACAAACATACAAAAAAACATAGCTATCGAATTGAGAACCTCCTCCTTTTTTGAAATCGGTTAAAAAGGAATCTCATTACATTTAAAGTCACAAAACAAGATTTTGTCTTACAAAGCATACTAACTAACATGATTACACAAGATTATTCTCCTCATAGCGAAACAATAATCAGAGACCGCTGTAACTCAGAGACGGACGAAATAATCTCACAGCCTCCGCCTGTAACATACCAGTCTCTAGGAGTTATTCCACGTCGATGAATCGCGTCTGCTCCACAGTTTCTTCATCCAATGTGCACATGTTTATGTATCACCCTCATACATACGAATATTGGTACCTTTCAATTTCGGCTTCTCTTACGGTGTACACAGAAATAGTGTTTGGTGGTGGTAAAGATATTGCACGGGCGGGCGGGGCGTAAAAACGGACTAATATTAGGTATTTATGGAATATTGTGAAGTATGTGCATAAACATGAGCTACATATTACTAGTAAGTACTGAAATACAAAAGACTATAGCCCTCCAGGTGAGCTAAGATATCCGTAGCAGGAGTGGACTCCTGCCACTGGCATCATCGTATCATTAGATCTACTGATCCACAGCGTTTTTAAACTATAAAAAGCATTACACTTGGCCATAAAATTAACGGAAGTTTTTACCCTAGACAGAAAAGATAATTGTTATAAAACAGAACCCAAAGCTAAGTAATTTGCTCGTGATTCTTGCAAAAATATTAGCGCTGCATGCACCTCGCCGACAAAGTTGGTGCATTTGCATAATTATCCAGACGATATCTGATACTGGGTACATTTGCTTAAATATTTAAGACTAGAGACTTTTCATTCATTTGTTTATCATATTAAGCATAATAATAATTGAGGGTTTTTAACAACATTATTCATCTTCGAGTTACGTATTTCTAATAATGTTGTATCAGCGCAAAACTTGAACGCAACTACAGTATTTTCCGCAGTATTACTATTAATAATAATTATAATACTCAGCTTATGGCGGGTAGAACTCTGCCTGGCTTACATTAATTGAGCAGAGGTAGACCAGCTTTGTTATATTATAGTGAGCCTAATTAACTCCTAAGTAGTTATTATAATATCGATTTAGCACTCCGGGGGCGAGTTGGGGACTCCGTGGTCCCCACACCGGATGAGGGCCAGTTCGAGAGATATGGCCCTGGGTCGGCCGGGGTGCGAGGGATATGGCTACGACAATCTCACCTCCGGCAACCGACGGCCCACAATCGGCTTGCGTTTTAGTCGGTTCAAGTCCGACATAACCTCCTCCTCCTCCAGTTCCGGCGGGGGAGGTATCCGTGAGGATTTTTCGCACGATAAAAAGAAAAAAAAAAGGTTTAACACTAGCAGATTTATTCTTGGTATCGAGAACTACCCATAAAAAAAACACAAGCGCTGTTTTTAATGAAATATTTAAGCAATTAGTATGTCAACTATCCAAGATGATTGTGTAAGAGAATTTAGAGCACTCAAGGCTTGACTTGATAGCTCAGTGGTCAGAGCATTGCCCCTGTAAGGGACTGGTCCCAGTGAACCCACGACCAGTCCAGCCAGAGTAGTTTCTAATTTTCCCATCTTAATCGATGTGAACAAACGCGCTTACCCTGACCCAGGGATCACACCCTTCACTCTCAATAAACCGTTACTCTATCGAATCAATTCGATAGTATCACAATATCAGATCAAAGTTAGTTGAATTACATCCTCCAGCAAACTAACTGATAGTGGCAGTAATCGCGTAAATTGAAACCGAGCCTCGACATCAGAAACTTTTAATCCCAGCGCCTTGTAGGGCCATATTCGGAGACAGTGTCCTCCGACAATATTACTTAGATAAGTTAGTCCAAGTGGGGGACCGTATGTGCCATAAATCCAAGTTAATTGGGGCCCGCCAGGCCCTTTCAAATTCCGCTTTGTATACTTAAGGGTACTCGTCGTTTTACTGTATTGTTATTTTATTGGAGTAGGTTTTAATGATTGTTTTGTAAATAAAAAATATTCATTTTCACATTAACATGCCGTTATATATACACTGGTTGTGACTTACGGTTTCACCCGCATTTTTGGTTCTATTTTACCGCATCCGACCAAGTACCGTGTTGTTTCTGATGGACTTGTTCCACATTATTTTATCTTAAAACTGCAATACATACAATGCACAATACATACATGCAATAATATTCAAGTAGGCACACAACTACACACCTACCTAAGCATTGAAATCTGTACTTTTAAACTCTAGAGATAGACTAAATGACCAGTTACCTATAGCGAAACTCTATATAAAAGTAAAAGAAAATATTTTAATGACATAGTTAATTTACGCAATTAATTTCGAATCAAAAGGAGCTCCACACTGTTCTGTTTACGTTTACTGCCATCTAGCGGTGGAAATTGGAAACATTGTTATATGAAAGTTCGGGACTTAGAAAGGAGATGGCGTTGTATCATATTTTATACACTTGAACTTTATTGCTAGGTAATAGGACGGTGATCAACGAATCCATGAAATGGTTAAAATCGGAACAATGCTTGTCGCTGTTCATTCATTATTATCTATCAAAGTCAATTTCGTACGAATTGACAGCAATGAAGGGACGTTGGCGACATACTTCAGTCACACAGTTGATACGACTGTATTTTTTAATCTAAATTTACTATTATCCACGTTTGATTGATAAGTAGGAGAAATAATAACATTTATCTACTTTCCTTGTTACAGTCTTTCCACGCCGAAGTTCATCAGTATAAGCATCAAATTGAGCTTTTTGGCCAGTTGACCCAGCGGCTGATTGCTGTATATCGCAATGATGACACCACTCGCATCAAACGCTCCACAGAGGCCATCAACCATAGATATAATGAGCTAAATAATAGGTGAGTGCTTTGGAGAATTACATAATCTAATGACCATATTATATGAAAGTGCATCAGAATTATGTAATAATCCTTTTGGCATGCACTAGGCAACATTATTATGTTGCAGTGCATAAATAGTAAGAAAACGTAAAGTTAAATGTAAGAAACAAACACAGAAAGTTGATGAACAAGTAAACGTATGATAAGCTCAGATTCATTCAGAACAAAAGTTCTACTAGCGACATCTGTATGTTGTTTCTAGGTGTGCTATTATGTAGTGCCATCTATCTCAAACAAAAGGAACTAATTAAAATAATGACTGGTATCTACCAAAATGCTATTTTATTTAGCTACGCCACTGTTGTGCTTAAATTAATCAATTTATTTAATATTCAGAAGGGTTCCGTATAAATTTACCTATAAATATTCACCTAAAGGGAGAACAATGCATGAATTATTCATAAGGAAAGTGTTTATTAAAATAACAACGTTAATTAAAGTATCGTAACGATATAACTTCCCAACTCGACGAATTAATCTTGCGTTGTATTATCATACAAAAATAAACCTGCTTTTCAAAATGAATAACAGGTTTACCCTTCGTAAAGTTTCTCTTCCGTTTCCTTCTAGCAAGAGTGTATTATTATGTAAATTATTTATAACCACTAAAATAGTCCGTATGACTTGTATTGAAATTCGAAACACCGGGCCTACGAATCGATTTTTGGAGTGTCACAAAAATATTCAACAAGCCGTTTCATCCACAGTATTGTAGCTCGCGGGAAGGCGCTGCATTCAGCGGTTTCGTCGCTGCAGAACTTCGATCGTTCCCTGGAGAACTTCGTCGCATGGCTGAGTGAAGCAGAATCGTTGCTGGACGCTGCTGAGCGGGACCCACATCTGTTAAAGGTATTTATCTTATATATCAAGAAAGTTTCAGAGAAAAGTATTTTTTATTTCGCCAGTTCTTAAGAGAATCCACTCTCTGTTTAAAAGAGCTCAGTTTTTAATACTAAAATACCCAAATATATTCACACAGGCTGACATGATAACTTACACAAGAAGAGAACACGGTTTCAAAACTTACATGTTCTGAAAACAGATGTCGCTGAAATCTTTTGTGCAGCGCCATCTCTGTAAGGGTGTACGTACTACATGCATACCTACCTCGCTAAGAAGTGTTTTTGTAAACCAAACCGAAGAAGGGATTACATTTTAGTTTCGATTTCTTTTCAACAGATGTAGTAACCGTCTTTTTGTTTATTAACAAAATATTTATTTACCAAAAGATGTTCGTAATACCGAGATAACAGTAGTAAATCAAATGATTGTAAGTTAATCCTAAGCAAAATAATATACTTAATTAGGCATATCTACCACACGGCTTTGATAATTTTGTTCTCTAAATATGTGCGTAATGTAATCAAGAAACATGCAAGACGGAGATTAATCTAATCTGGAGTGATACCAGCGATGGCGGGGAAATTTTAATTCAATTCCATTATTCCCGAGTATACTCTTTACTTAGCGAATCACGAAGAAACAAATTATCTTAGCAACATTTTGAGGAAATACACAATGGTGGCAATGTACAAGTTCCTATGTCTAGAAGAACAACTTGATTTTGTTTTCGGAATTTAATTCGAAATAATTACTTTCGAGTACTAAATAATTATTTGTTAGAGTACTTAGAGTAGTGTCAAGAATATAATATTGTCATATACATTTATATATTTGTATCAAGCTTGTAGAACCGCAAAGCCGTGTGGTATGGGAAATAGTTTAGCATGGTTTGGTAGGTTAGTAGGCGGCAGTGAAACAATACATAATATAACGGAGCGTGGGGTATTGCCGCCTACAACTTGCCTGTTTTCTTAGATGCATAAATTCGGCATTAAGCGTTTTACCTATTTGCTTTGGAATCAAAGTAGTACGAACACTTGCGATTTAAGAAGGTATCCATCAGTAGTAAATATCAGAATACCTATACCTAAATGCAGTGACTAGCTAAAAATGTGTACTAAATTAAAAATGTACCATATCGAGGATCACCTAGAGAATCATCATCATCACTTCATATTATAAAACAAAGTCGCGGTCGCTGTCTGTCCGTCCCTATGTATGCTCAAATCTTCAAAACTACGCACCGGATTTTGAAGCGGTTTTTTAATAGATAGAGTGATTCAAGAGGAAGGTTTATATGTATAATACATGCATAATATTGTAGAGAAACACTAATAAATTTAGAGATATACAGCGGGGACGGGATCAGAAAATATGGCGATACGAAGTTCGCTGGGTCAGCTAGTTTATAACTAAAAACAACTTAATGTACATTTAAATACAAGTCAGAAATCTTTTGCCATTACTAACCATATACGTTAAACTTAAAGAAGGTAAATTCTCGAGGGATATCTTAAATACGATAACTAACTTAAATAAGATTCCAGGGAAAGCAAAGCAGCGAGCATTTACATATTATTACCAGCCGCCCACCGCAGCCTCGGGGGAACACGATATGAGTCGTAAGCATCACATATTAGTGTCAAGAAACTCTGAATATTCTGATTTTCTGCGACTTTGGGACTGTCATGTGTTAGTGAACTTTATATGCCTTGACTCACAATTAAATGCATGGTACCATCCAATGCACAAGATTATAGCATTCATCTTCGTACATTATCGATGTATGGTCAATTGATCGAACCATAAGGAAATAAAATATCTCGTAATTCGATTGATCGAACTATGCGATCGAACCTGGCGGCCGGAAGGTTCCCATTTAAGCTATTTTAAGTATCTGTATTAGGAGTGGATTCACGTTGATATGATCTCAATTGAAATTCAATGCCACATTCAATGACTCGTGGTCCTACTAATTTTGTTTCACCCTATTCGTGCTTCCAATAATCTGTTTAACAAATTCGCCTTTATGGTCCTTTGTTAGAAATAAAAACTAAACTAAACTAAACATAGTTTGCAAAATGTTATTCCTCGTCGGTTTAGAATTTCTCACGCTGGGAAGGTCAAACGGCAGTCACTCACGGAATAAAACTGACATACCAATGAAAAATCAATTAGCAAAGGCTCCAAAGTACAAACTTTGAATTCAACTGGAAATTCGCTGTGAGGACGATGACGAGTAAATATTACTTACATACATACATACAATCACGCCTTTATCCCCGGAGGGTTAGGCAGAGGTGAATTAGCAATCACATTTTACCAATCATTGTATTTAGGTCCCACGTAATAGGGAGTGAGCCTATTGCCGTATTCCGGGCACTATTGTTGACTCGAGCCATGTATCTGAGGCTGAGCCTGGGCTGTATATATCTGTGTGATGTTAAACAGCCTATCCCTTAGTCGCCTTGTACGACACCACAAGGGAGGAGATGGGGTGGCCCAAATTCTACCATTGTCTCTGCGCTATGATTTTTAATATGTATTAGTTATGAAAATTAGCATACTGTCAATTATCTGTACATTGTCACAGATTAACGGAATGTGTCGTAACGACGCGCGAACTTCCCGAGTTCCGGGAACTTGGTCCCGGAATCTGGGACCCGTGTGTTTATTGTTACGGCACGATGGCAACCCCATGCACCTTCTAGAAATTGTTTCTAAGTTTTGGTAAACAGCGGCGATGGATCAAAGACTTGGAATTTCTTACCGTAATAACTTTGGAATGAAATTTTGGACGTTGGAGGATGATGGGACCGATGTTGGCCCAATGTGACCCATGTTGGCCCAATGTGACCCAAGGTGTGATTGATGTAAAAAAGGCACAAGGCATACCGTACTCGTAAATAATCATCTGTACTGTACTCGTAAATATCATATCCTACGAGTGTCCTTTGATTATGTCTTTCAGATTACGAGTATACCTCTTGCCTTCTCTATACAATTCACGTCTAAAACGTATGTTGAGTATAAAGATTGGCTGTCCAGGACTATTCAGTATTTCGTCTAGAATGGGACTTCAAAGTTCATGGTTACAATTTCAAGTCCCGTCCTTCATGTAGATTTTTTTATATTAGAATTGATTATAGCAACTTTAACATAATATGTAGTAATATTTTTGTAGCATTAGTAATTTGAGTAGTACAGACGTTGCCTGTCTAGATTCGTAGCAGTTCGTACTTTAAGCCGCATAAATACGTTGCTAGTCTAGATTCGTAGCAGTTCGTAGCACTTGTGTTTTTTGTACGAGTTCATATATTTTGTGAGTAAGCAGATTCATTGACGCAACTAGAATGAGGCGGAACCCGTGGAGCCTCCTCGAAATGTTAATAAGCTCGGAGCGAATAGTGCTCATTTTAAACTAATTTGTAAAATATGACTTCATTCTTCAGTTGGATGAATTCACTCAGGATTTTGCTAATAAAAATTCAGTTAATTCGGCAAGAATTTTTCATTCGCTTATGAAATGTAAGATGAAATATTAAGGAATTTAATACCTGATAGAATTAAACTTGCATTAACATTAAGTTTTATATTATTTTTTACTTACACCTGTATTACCGAAGGGGTAGGTAGAGAAATACGAAAAAATGCTATTGGTCACGTCTGGTTTACTAATGTTTGGCAAAAAACGTTTCCCAAAGTGTCACATGCCAAAGTATGGTTCCCAAATTTTCATTTGGCAAAAACATTTGACAAAACAACTTTTCGCAATTCTACAGTTAGTAATACTATTTCTAGCAAATTATTGTTTAACAAATAATAATAATTATATTGTTATCATACAAATCATTTCCGGGTTCAAACATTCTCTGTTGGGGTCACAGTTCTAACCTAACCTAACCCACTTGCCTAGCAGTTCCAATCTAGCCTTCGTTACAAACTACGCCTTTATAAAATCAAGCTTAAATGTATATTTGACTTAATGAAAATTGAGCAAGTAAATATGAGTCATTCACCATCTCGCGATCGTCAAATTCGCGAGCGCGCGCGAGTTGGCAATTTTTGATTTCGAATTATTTTTTCGTCATCATCTCGCGCGCATGCTAAAATACAGTCAGATAAAAAAGGATCAAACAAAACTTGAAAAGCAAACTAATGTATACTCGCGTCTTTACCTGCACTGGTTAATGCGCTGCGAATGTTTTTTTTTTTCATCTTAGATTTCGATATAGACTTGCGAAGTGAGACTACGCCACTAGGGGGACACGGCCGATATTATGATATCTGTTAAAGTAGCTATGCCATCTTAATAAATGAATATTTGACCAAGTGATTAAAATGCGAAATGTAAATTTGCTAAAGATTCTTTTGGGAAATGAAAATATGCGATAAGTTTGAAATTTGACGTAAGATATTTTGCCAAACGGCAGGATCCCGTCACGTCTATTTTTGTTGCTTCGTACTTGTCATATACTAAAAAATATGTGTCGCTATAGAATTTATTTTTTTAGGTATATTCACGGTTCTTTATCTCAAAAGTGGTATTTTACATGCACGTTTCTTCATAGATATTTTCGAATCTACCTAAAGAACGAGCACTTTTTACCCATTGAGAATATAATATTAACAGTAAACACTAAAATACCTTTTACAACTCAGGAGTCGAAACCTGGTGAACTTCATGTTAGCCACACTCGCTACTGCCATCTTGATAGAATATTATAATTATGTATGTAACTTCTAAAAATATTTTTTTTGTTTCTGTTTTAGGTAAGAACTGTGAACGATATTCAAATAATGGGTAAGTAATATTAGATTCACATAACTTTGACAAACAAAAATGTGGCAAAAAGAATCCAAAAAGACATATTAAACTCGAAAAGGTGATCCTATGTGTGAGTATATTCAATAAATCTGATTACAGATAAGAACTTTTGTAGATTTAGCTTCTTTTTACATAATATACGAAACCGAATATTACTTTCGATATGATCAGTAACACGTAATAAAATATTACCACTCTCAGTACTATCCGTTACGAATACAAATCGTAGCGCGCTACGGCGTAGACGTCTACGAATCTATCACATTACGCGCCGTAGCCGATCCCTAAACAAACTGAATAAGAATATATTATAAGGCTTGACACACACTTATCCTGAAAACGGATTTTAATAAAACATTTTATTAATAATCTGGAAGCTTGTGTATGCAGAAAACTTAAAGTTACATGGAAGCATTTTAACATAATAATCGTATTTGCAACCACGAATCTCAAACGTGTTTTGTGACCATCAGATATTTAATTATAGTACCCGGTTGCATTAAAAGTTCTCATCTCGGAGTCTATTGTCTTCTTACTCCTTTTTCCTGCTTAGGATTTGGTCTATGCCGCTTATATGGAAACGACTGCTGTCTGACCACCCAATTCCAAGACGATACTGCGCTAGAGCCTCACCTGTCAGTTACCAGTTGCACCGACTTGTAGATGAGGTTGTCTTGACCTCACGCACCCCTTATGGTGAATTGTTAACTTATCTAATTAGGTCATATAAAATTTCGTCCATCAACATAATTATTATTTACTCTAATAATTCGTAATAACGTTCCTAAAATACCTACTACCACCTCACACTACATTACCAGTTAAATACACTCAATTCCCCAGTGTACAACCCGCCTAATTTCGATCAAACCGACCACACTTTCTCCGAGGTAAACATTTGTAAGACTTGTAACAAAATATTGCCCAAATTCCAGCAGGCCCACTCCCAGCCACGGTCGGCAAGTTTCACTCTTCGCTGCCAGTTTTTAGGGATCCGTGTGAACCGAAACCCTATCAATAAATCATTAATATCTAGTTCTTGAGGCTATAGATTTTTTACTTCTTTAGTTCTGTCTGTCTTTCTTTCATTCTTTCCTTCCTACTTCATTTCTTTCTTTTTTTTTCCTTCTATAAGAAGGTAGAATGTCTAAAGACAGATGGACAATCTGCAAATTTGCAGGAAATTGTCGAAGATAGGGTAAAATCCTTTACGGCATCTTTATTGTAGCAAAATATTACCACTTGCTTGCTTGATTATGTTGATTGATAATCGATGATTGACTCCGATGAATTACCGATTCGAGCATCTATAAAATAGATAGCCAAACTATAAAACATAATAACTCAACAAGTGTTAACCTAATTACATACCAACATACTTATCCTAACCTATACTTATCAGCTCGCTGTCACTCACGCTCCGAGATAATACCGCACCCAGGTACCCCTGAAGGGTCGTCTAAAAACTGACACTAGTCAGCCAAACCCACGTCACTAAGCAAGTGTACATTACAACCTTTGTTTATCATAAACCCTTTTGATTGTTTGTTAAAATTTTGATAGAAACACAAAGGGCTGACTGTCGTGCCTCTCCCAGGAGACTAGTGATTTTCCTAAAAAGGGTATTTGAGGCTTTTAGTGGGTAGGTATTGTATGAGTCCCTTAGCGCCTAGGTTGCTAGTGAATTAAATACGTTTGTGGTAAAAATACTTAAGGAAGAATGATGTACCCTCCCTAGATAATTGACAATGTATTTAAGTTGATTTACATCAGACGAACTAATGCTAATGCTCAACCTATCTTTTAAAATAAATAAATATTGTAGGACATTCTACACAACGCTATCTAGACCCAAAGTAAGCATAGCTTAACTAGCTTGTGTTATGGGATCTAGAATGCGGATAAACATACTTAGATACATTTTTTTTTCGTAAATACATACATATTATATATAGAAACACCCAGACCAATGCAAATACTCATATTCATGCACACAAATATTTGCACTGAGCGGGGATTGAACCCGCGCCTCCTGTGTAGCGGCCGCGTTCACTACCGCTACGCCACAGAGTCAGTCAGTTTTCTACATCAAATTCTATTAGAACAGTGACAGTACATTAATTCGTTGTTTCTTCTTATGTAAACGCTGAAAACAAAGTTTCGTGTATAAAAGATTAAGGGGCTGTCCATTAATTGCGTGAGGCATTACAGGGGGGGGGGGGGGAGTTCGGAAAATATCACGAAACATCACCAGGGGGGAGGGAGGGTATATTAAGATATCACGTGATTTTGGCTAGGGGGGGGGGGGGGTCAAAAAATTGTTAAAAAAACATCACGTGATTAATGGACAGCCCCTAAGAAAGAATTATCTTGTTCTATCTCTAGCTCTGTGTTTGTTTGGTCTAAATCCACCTTTATAGAATAGAATGATGAATGTATGTGATTGACATGTATTTTGAAGTTTAAAAAAGTTAAAAAAAGGCTATCGTAAAATACAAATTCTGTAAATGATACTCTAAATTCCCTTTTTTTAATATTAGGGTATCAAATCAGCATATAACCTGTTCTTCTTCATTCCATCCAGCTTCTTACCATCCAGTGGGATGTAGATCCAGGTTTTATATTATAACAATGATAGAGTTAATAAGCGTTTACTATGTTAGAGGTACGAACAAATACAGCGCAGTACAAGAGGATGTGAATTACACAAATAATGGAGGCAGTGAGACTTGTAATATCCACAATCCGTATGAAATATAGCATACTACAGCTCCTTAAAGTTGCCATTAGGCGAGAGGATGATTTCTAGCCAAGCCTGCTCTGAACCAACTCTACAACCATTTAAACTACTACGCTAGAAATACAGTAATTCAAAATAATATATAAATTTTTAAATAAACAGAACCAGCGCCTCTACAGCACGACTCACACTTGCCAAGTTTATTTTTGTTCCACGTCGGTAAAAAGACTTATTACTTTACTTGGAAGGGTATGATTTTCTTTCAGTACTGTCGTTCATTACGTACCAAATGTATTTGCGAGGGAGCCGGGCCTTTTTGCACGGAATATACTTTTATTGCGCTTCAATGATGACTTTCGCACTTGCGATCGGTCACACGTTTCCATTTTCTGGATATGTGCCAAAATATTGTGTAGTAATAAGTTGGGATTGTGTAATAACTTAGCTCGAGGTGCTTGTAAGTGTACGTAAGTATTACTCGTAATATTAGCTGGAGAAGAATGTAAGAAAGAACAATGTTTGTTGACACACATGTAATTATATGACATATACAACTTATTATTCAGTTGTTGCCCGTGGCTTCACCCGCATGAAATACTAACCCGTTACATTGGAAATATGCTATTGCCGAATACTTAAATCTATCTCTGTCGTTTCGTCCACAACTCCTGCCCCCCTAGACAAGTGGCAATTCGTTGCTCGTCGTATCATGGAATAGAATGACGAATGTATAGGATTTGACGTTTTTTACATTCGTTGACGCCTGTCATATACGTCAAATCCTATACATTTGTCATTCTATTCCATCATACGCCGAGCAACGAATTGGCACTTGTCTAGAGGGGCAGACTCGCTCAGCCGTCTTTGTGTGAAACGGTAATAAAAATCTATACACACACACGCACCTGCACCCATCATTACAAACTCACATTTTTGAAAATAATAGAATTTTTATAGTGTGTGCTAAAAGGTCTTTAACTGAGGATAAATGTGGGTTGCACCCAGAGCTAATTTTCAGTTACAACCCACGAGCGTAATACCCTTAAAATGGCAAATAATAAATACGGGTATAGCGCCAAGTATCTCGAAGTAATACGACATTTCTATGTTCATAAGTACAAGTAAAGATGACTTTCATTGCATCTCCTTTCGTAATTATTTTCCTACATACACGCTAGTACTCTTGACCGGACCTTTCTTTAATACATTTACTTCAATAATAATTTGTATGTAAAAGTAATGACAGCCTCCGTAGCGATAGTGAAACTCGGCCGCTACGCAGGAGGCACGGGTTCGATCCCCGCTCAGTGCAAATATTTGTGTACATCAATATGGGTATTTGCATTGGTATGGTCGGGTCATACCTCGGAGAGCACGTTTAGCCGTCGGTCCCAGTTGCCATACGAACGAACATCTATGGCAGTAGTTACGGGTAGTTGGAGCCCTAAAAAGTCTAACAATAACGGTCGATATCGCTTAATGTCACCATTGGGTTGGTGATAAAGCGGACTCCAGACTCCGAGGTGAAATGAAAATGGTGCATGACATACTATATCAGGACAAGATTTTATTCCACCAACTTCTTTTTTGAAAATGTTCACCTTTTGCCACTGCAACCTATGCCTTATTACTAGTTCATTTTTTATTCCAACGTGTTCAACCTCAAAAATTTAAACTGCATTAACGATACTCCAAGTACCGATGGCTGAACTGCCTTGAGCAGTTTCAGCCCAAGATATTAATTACTCAGCGGATTAGAGCGCAGCCGTACATGCCCTGGGTGAATCCCCTGCACTGCTCCGCCTGGCGAACTTGTGCTCGCTTGAGAAATGTTTCTAACTTCGCTAAGCCCGATATTTACTTCCCCGCGATTTGAATTTTATAGCCACAGTTACACCGCATCTTGTTTTATTTCAGCTTTGTGTTTTAACCTACTTTAGAGAAAGAGAGGTTAGTGGTTTCTACCAAATTCATAATTTAATAACCGACTTGTACTTCAAGTCTTTCTATTAACATGTTGGGGTGCAGTTAGGGGCCAGTGAGGGTCCCCCGATACGAAAACGCTTGCTTTAAAATATTACTAGGTAAATTAAAGTTAATTTATTTTTCATACGGGAGTGACATAGTTTGCTTCAGCACAAAGCACTTTCTAAAGGCAAAATAAGCGTAGCATAATCAGTTTGTTACGGGGATTCTAGAATGAGACTTATTTATTTACTACTAGCTGCCCCGGCGAACTTCGTACCGCCATATTTTCGGCCCGCGTGGTATTCAAATCCCGTTCCCGCTGCACCCTTATCACTTAGGGTTATGAAAAATAGATGTTGGCCGATTCGCATAGATACCGGATAAGCACAAAAAATTTCATCAAAATCGGTCGAGCCGTTTCGGAGGAGTTCGATTACGCACCCCGTGACAGGAGCATTTTATATATTAGAAGGTACATTTGCTTTTGTAAATAAATACACATTATGTGATGTAGGTAGGTACATACACACCCAAACCATTGCAACAAAAATTTGCACTGGGCAGGAATCGAACCTGCGAATTCCATCACCATTATCGATTTCCAAAATCTTACGTTAATTCAGTTACACCGTTTACAAATATACTTGTCACGAACTAACGCACACTTGTCGGCGATGAAACGCACGTTAATATAACCACACCCTTACAGCATACATAAAACATATACAGGGTGTATTATAAGGCGGCGTTCGCGCGCGTCGTGCGTGCGTCAAATAGCGGACGGTCATGCATAATGCGCATATTAGTGGCACGGCACGGTATTAGTGGCACGGCACGATATTAATATCGTCGAGCACCTGCGTTGCATATTGACGTGGTGTGCGATTGCGTTTTGTATAAGCCTTTATGAATGTTTATGTTGGACATGTTTGCTTCGGTAGTGAGTGGAGATTTCAGGTCTGGAGTTTGATTCCTAGGTTGGGAATTTTTTATTGATGATAGGATATTTTTGCTAGTAGCATATAGTTTCGTATAATTGTCTCGATTAGGCCTAAGGGACTAAAAGCAGTATATGGATCTATAGACATATCTATATCTTTATCCCTACTAATATTATAAATGTGAAAGTAATTCTGTCTGTCTGTCTGTCTGTCTGTCACGCCCAAACCACTGTACCGATTTCGATGAAATTTGGTATAGGGGTAGATTAGACCTCGAGAAAGGACATAGGCTATGTTTGGTCGCGATAACCGACATCCACGCGGGCGGAGCCGCGGGCAAAAGCTAGTTTATAATATCTTTTGTCGTCAATTGGACATCTATTTGGACATCTATTTTGTAACTCAAAATTGCTACTTAAAATTTTCCAAAAAAAACTTTACCTATTACATTCACCTGCCCGGGGGTTCGCACCCTCTTACAGAGCACTAACCCGCCACTACCGAGGTAGATAAAAAAAGATTTAAAAAAATAAATTCTCATTTAAAAGTAGGTTCGTACAAATTAAACCCGTGTTTATCATCTGCGCATTTCTTTTGTTTCGTGCAATTTGCCGGCGACGCGCGACGCGCCCCAAATTAGGGCAAGCAGGAAACGCGCAGGGACAGTACTACGTACACAGGGTGGAAACATTTAGTCAGCCATTATTTCATCAGTTTTAAAGATATTGCAAAACTTAAAACCATTTTTTTTTCCAAAATTTTTGAGTAGATTGGATAGAGAATCTCAGTATCAAACTAGTGAATAAAAATTATATCATAGCAAATATATAGGAGCTATAAAAATAAAATAATTCATGATTTTTTTTCCTTTCATGTCATTTCAAGCAATCCATATTTTTTATTTATTTATTTACTTAATATTTATCTTATCGAATATATTATAAAAAATATTAAAATAAAGCTAAAAGAAGACGTCTTATTTATTTTGCAATGTCTTTAGAAATGACAAGAAAATCGTCTGGATTTACACTGTTAATACTCGTGCATTTAACAATAAATACACCCTGTACATGTTCGCAACGTAAACTCGGTTTAACACGCAATCAGTAAACAATTATGTTTCCGTGCATTTAACGCGATCGCCTGTGGCCGGCCAGTGCGATTGTGACGCCTCTGGTATTGCATACGTCCATAAGCCACGGTAACTACTTTCCATCAGGTGATCCGTGTGCTTATCTATCACTTAAGTGGTGTACAAAAATCATACACCATTTATTTCATCCCTAGTCTATAACATAGCCAACATAAAATGTACAGCTAAAATGATATCGTCAAATTTCAATCGATTGCCAGTAAAAGTTGAAGTTTCTTTACGACTTTCAGCATCCGCTCGGGGCGTGGGCAGTAACCCTAAGTCGGCGATAATAACAGAGTGCTCAGTGGGTCGGATGACTCGCCTTCGACTCGACACAATTAACGAAGGCTATTGTCAGAACCTTTTAATTTTACGCCCTCTTATAAACTTTGGAGCTTATTTAATATCCGGAGCTCGGTTTTGTTACGAATAGTTAAGTTGAACTTATTTCAAGTGTAATAATATAAGTCTTTGCGCTAAGAGATTGTGTTTGGAATTACGAAATTTATGAATACCAAATCTTACAAAATTTAAGTAAAATATGCTTATCACTACTTCTAGCAGATTATGAAATCTGTAAGCTTAGGTATTTCTCACTTTTCAGTCTCTTTTATTCATTCCTGTAGTCGGTTTTAATTGGTTGTTAAACTTTTATATATTTCCTCTCTGTTCGATTAATTGAATTTAATTAATTGAATGATGAAATGAAAATTAACCTCTCATTTTACAGACGATTGGAAATCTCTGTTGTTGTCAACTACCAGGATAAGAACTAAGGTAACGTCAGGTGCAACCCACATGTTTGATTACCTTGGTATATAAATACATGTTCCATTTTCTGGCGTAGTAACATGCAGAGGCTACCCTAACGTCCTGTAATAGTCACAACTGTAGTAAGACCTGGAATTCCTTACCAGCCTACGTGTTTCCCTCTTCCTACAGTCCCGGGCCCTTTAAGTGGGACGTGAAAAAGCAACTGATGAGGCCGTCAAGCTGAGTGCCACCATTGTAACATGGTACATGTCTATAACGGTCACCCTCTTTTCCGAATCTTACCTTCAACTTACCATCAGGCGAAGTGAAGTCACGAGACACAAAAACACGAGACGACTAAAAGATGTTCTCTATCTAACATGCATACCTAATTGACGTCAATCACTGAGCCTTCTATAACATTAAACAAAAAACTCATACGTAATTCAATTCAATTGCAAAAGCTCGATATTTTCCAATAAACGTATTGGTTTGACAACAAAGCTAACATCAGGAAGTTGTTGAACGTCGGAGTGCTCACAAGTCGCGGCAGACATGTTGATTCTGGCGGAGGAGGCGGCTCAAACACGCGAACTCGCGCCAACTTGTCGGGCGTTTGACAAAAAGTTCGCTAACACATCTGAGGCGCTCAAAGAGGCGACGCCGAGTGCAGGAGTACTTCTTGTCTTGACAACTTGAATTTATTTCTGATCGGGAATTTAAATTGTTATGGTTGTGTAGCGAGTGTAAGCGAAGTTAAGTCAGTATTGAGTTTTCTAATAAAAATGCATATTAATACCGAATACTGTTATTTTCGAATCGTGTTGTGTTCCCGGCGGTGAGTAGGGTAGCCGGAGCTAACTGTAGAGATTTTGTGCTGTCAGTGGGAAAATCAAAAGCTTGTCCTTTTTTTTTTTCAGAGTCAAAGTTCTTTATTTATTGAATATGGTACAAAAATGATGTACTACTTATCTTTTGCGCTGACGGGGCAGAATCTCTCTTTTCTTACAGGCAGCACGAGTGTGACTCCCCTGGTGTTGCACTCGCCCATATGCCACGGTAATCACTTACCATCAGGTGGGCCGTGTGTTTGTCTGCGACCTAAGTAGTATAAAACAATTCTGATATAATATACAGATCTACATAAAGGCAAGAGGTATATCAGGGGTAAGATCTAACCTAAGCCAACCACACTTGCAGACCGATAAATTGATTATGTCAAACTTGAACCGACTAAAACGCACGCTGTCTGTAGTTCTTTGGTTGCCGGAGGTGAGATTGATTGAGCCATCTCTTTCGAGCTGGTCATCTTCTGGTGTGGGGACCACGGAGTCTCCACATAGCCACCGGGTAGGCAGCTGTATACAGCTGTCAACTTGGTAGAAGAAAATATAGAGACATGTGTTCATGTGTATGTATAATAATACTAACACCTATTTTATGTGAGCTTTAGGGTCCACAATAAATTAGAATTTATTCAGCTACCTCTGTCGCTGACTGTACTAGCTTAAGTCAACTTCGTTTCTAAAATAAGCATGGTACCATCAAACCCATAAAATAGTATAAAAATCCTATAATTTTAGATACAATTAATTAACATAATCACTAAGATTGTACAGTTCCCAAACTCTCGGCAAACAGACTGGCCGGCGCAAGTTTAAAATTAAGTTTTCATTGAAAATTGGCACGTGTCGTTAGCACTCAGGTAACTCTACGTAGAGCTTCTCTCCAACTCTACGTAGAGCCCCAACTTTGAACGTTAAAGTCCCGTTAAGAGAGCTTTATTAACATTTTCAATCGACTCCAGTTTAACTTTCCATTATTAACCACACTTTTTGTAGAGTTCTAGAATGGACAATCTGGTGATTGGGTCAGGAATTTTTGCTCATAAAGCATTTCCATTGCACCCCTTCTGATCCAAGGATGCGAGAGAAGTCTTCTGAACCACCTTAGGCTGCGGCATCTGAAGACCCGAGATGGCATGCGGTTTTAGTTGGTTCGAGTCTAGAGTCAATATATCAGCGAGAGGAGGTGTATTCAATGGGATTTTCATACAGGTCCCAATGTGATGAGAATAGTTACCCATCCTAAAACTGACCTGGTTAACATTGCTTAACTTTGCAATATATTGACCTACACACCAGGTTGATTTCCTGCTCACTAGGAGGCACAGCATCAGCAGGGTGGCCAACTGCAAGGTTATACCCGGGGAGAGTCTCACTAGCCAACACCGTCTCCTTGTCATGGACCTCCGCGTGAAACCCAAAGACAAACGTGCCGAGCGTGCCCAACGCAAAATCAGGTGGTGGCTGCTTGATGAAGCTAAGTCCCAAAGTTTCGTCTCAGCCATCGGTGACAAGTGCGCCGATGCTGTAGACGAACCAGTACAGGTTTCTTGGGACAGGATTCGGGCAGCTATTCTTGAGGCGGGGAGGGTGGTGCTCGGCATGTCTAAGGGTGGACGCAAGTGTGACAAGGACACCTGGTGGTGGAACGACACAGTCCAGAGAGAGATCAGGGTGAAGAAAGCCCTCTTTAAAAAGTGGCAAGCGTCCAAATCTTCCGATGACCGCGATGCGTACAAAGATGCAAAACGCGCCACCAGGAGAGCCGTAGCCAGGGCCAAACGAGACCACTTGCAACCTCTATATACCAAGTTGGAATCGTCTGAGGGGCAAAAGCTCATATATAAGTTGGCGCGTTCCAGGGCCAAAGCGGCGCAGGGTCTATCCAAGTGCCGCTGCATTAAAGACCCTGGGGGCAATTTGTTGTACGAGAAAGTCGCGGTGAAGGAGAGATGGCGCTCATACTTCCACGAGCTGCTGAATAAGCAGCATAAAGAGGTGCAGCCACCAGACCTCCCTCCGAATCAAGGACTAGTGCCACCGATAACGCCTGCGGAAGTCCAGACTGCCATTCGCCGCATGAAGAACCGGAAAGCTGTCGGACCCGACGAAGTCCCCATCGAGGCTTGGAAGGCAATGGGCGCCCGTGGTGTGGGCATTCTAGCAAATCTTTATAACCGCGTACTCCTCACCGGCGAGATCCCGAACCAGTGGAGGCTGAGCATCATCACGCCAGTCTTCAAAGGCAAGGGATCGGTGCAGGAGTGTGGTAGTTACCGCGGTATAAAGATAATGTCCCACACCATGAAGCTCTATGAGCGGATAATCGACTCCCGGATCCGACAGGAAAGTACACTCTCGGAGTGCCAGTACGGGTTCCGTCCCGGGCACGGGATCATGGACCCAGTGTTCGCCCTAAGGGTTGTGGCGGGGAAATACAGGGCGAAGAACACGCCCCTGCACTGCCTATTCTTAGACATGCAGAAGGCCTTCGACTGTGTTCCTCGCGAGGTGATCTGGTGGGCACTGCGGGCCAAGGGTGTCCCAGAGACTTACATTGACACCATCCGAGACATGTACTACGATTCCGGTTCCGTGGTTCGGACTGCTGTTGGCGACTCGAAAGCCTTCCCCATCACCGTCGGGGTACACCAAGGATCCGTCCTTAGTCCTTACCTGTTCAGCGTGGTATTAGATGTTTTGTCGGACAGCATTAGAAACTCACATGAGCAGCCTCCGTGGTTGCTCATGTATGCTGATGATATTGCGCTCATGGACGCGGACAGGAGCAGATTGGTGCGACGCGTGAAAGGATGGAAAGAAGCGCTTGAGAACGGCGGTCTGAAGCTAAATGTAGCGAAGACAGAATACTTAGCGTTAAACTCCACAGATCCCACACCCGTCCGCATAGGCGATGATTTGGTCGAGCGCACGGACCAGGTTAAGTACCTAGGATCTGTACTTCATGTGACCGGTGAGATCGACCACGACGTCAAGGCACGCATTGCTGCCGCGTGGGCCAAGTGGCGAGAAATGACTGGCGTGACCTGTGATCCTAAAATGCCAGTCAGGTTGAAGGGGCAGGTCTATAAGACGATCATTAGGCCTGTTCTCTTGTATGGTTGTGAGGCGTGGCCGCTGCTCGAGCGACACAAGCAAGAGCTGCGTGTCACGGAGATGAAAATGTTGCGGTGGATGTGCGGCGTTACGCGTAAAGATCGCGTACGGAACTCTCGCATCCGCGGCAGCCTCCATGTCCGTGACATCGCGGATAAAATGCAAGAGAGCCGCCTTCGCTGGTGCGGCCACGTCTTGCGGCAACCGCCAGGCTACGTGGGGAACAAATGCCTGGCAATGGTACCCCCGCCGGGTCCAGGTAAAAGGGGTAGGCCAAAGAAGTCCTGGCTTGACGTCGTGGAGGGTGATATGCGTGCAAATGGTCTCACTACCATGGACGCCCAAGATCGTGCGAAGTGGAGAAGGAGGAGCCGGAAGGCGGACCCTGAGCTCCGGGGTCATCTTGGCCACGGATGCAATCGGGAGAATACGTCTATATGCAGATGATGATGACACACATACTCAATACATTATTTGAATCTGAACTAAAATGAACAATTTTCCATTTACTCTAATTGCACACATTTACTTCACCATTTAAATGTAGAGCAAAAAAAGCACTCTACACCAAATGGCATATTCAAAACTCGTTAAACGAAAGAGCATCTTTTGTTGTAATGCAATTCTTTGTCACGGTTCCCATGGCAACCCTCACGACTCTACATTTCCATGACTCTACATCCCTACCTCACTCTACTTACAGTTAACAGCTCTAATGGACAACTATTTGCGTTATTGTCCGACTTGTATTGTCCGAAGGCTCTATCTTCGGTAGAGCAGTGGCCTTTGAAATATAGAGTTTGGATTTGACGCTTTTGTTTATTGGCATTGTAAATACAAGGCAGTTGTATTGTTATTGTATTTAGATTCAGAGAACTCTACATAATGATACAAACAATGGCGACCTTAATTTAAATAAATTGAATAATTATTAGAAGTGGGATCGGTAAAGGTCTTAATTCACTATGGCCACCGAATTTGTATATCTGAATGTAATGCATTTAATTTATGTTATACTAGCCAACTCGACCCAGCCCCGCCCGTGGCATATTTTGTAACCCCAAACGACCCCTTTGAGTTTGTAATTTTTTAGTCTTCAAATATACAGCCTATACCTACTTTTGTCGATACATGGGCTATTTATTCAATACAAAGAAATTTCAATTCGAACGAGTAGTTCCTGAGATTAGTACGTTCAACCAACCAAACGAAAAAATAACCAAACAAGCTGTTCAGCTTCATAATATTAATATCACATTTGTATAGACACACTAGCTGCCCCGGCGAACTTCGTACCGCCATATTTTCGGCCCGCGTGGTATTCAAATCCCGTTCCCGCTGCACCCTTATCACTTAGGGGGATGAAAAATAGATGTTGGCCGATTCTCATAGATACCGGATAAGCACAAAAAATTTCATCAAAATCGGTCAAGCCGTTTCGGAGGAGTTCGATTACGCATACGCACCCCGTGACAGAAGAATTTTATATATTAGATTATTATCATTATCTTTGCATAATTGCCGGTTACATCTGCTGCATTTCTGCCACCTAAGTGGTATAAAAAATAGTCGAAAAATGTGCAATCTGAAGTTGATAAATTAACGAAAATAGACGTCTTATAAAATCAAACTGCCTGAGTCTCGACCTTGAATCTTCCCCCTTCCTTCCCATAATAAAACGATATAAAAGTGATGGTAGTGGGCAGAGATCAAGTTGCGCCATTAATTGCTCCAGATAAAGGTACAAGTTGATCTATTGCGGCATCCGTCGATAATCACTCACTTGTTGATAAGGCTGGTGGCACACAACTACCTCAAAATAATATAGCTCTAGGAAATAGCTTTTATATTAAACGCTGAGGCTAGATTTCACATTTCAAAATCCGTAACACGAGTAATTTGGATTTTTATGTTTTACTTACTCAATGACAATCAGTAGTACCGTTGCGTTGGTACCGCAGTTTCATTCGCCTGGATTGCGACTTACACAATTTTATTGGTGAAATCAGTTCTTAGTTGTTAAAGATTTTGACAGTTAAAGATAACTCGTAGTATGTTTGTCTGTTTTATTGAAGTTTCTCTTTTCTGTTTTACTAACTAAATACTCCGTGAATTCAAGTCTCGTCCTAGATATTGAGTTTTTTGAATAAAAAAATAAACCTTGGTAATTTTTACGTTCTCAGGCATGACTATTGAGTATATAAAATGTTATTTATAATCCTCACCATCTTTTTGGAAGATTAAATTGGATTTCAGCTCCAAAAGTAGGTTATTAATTAAGGTCAACGTATCGTATAATCTAGTTGAATTTGATTTGATCACATTTATTGCTGAAATCTGCCTTATGTTACATAATGTTACAACGAATAAAATATTAAATTTTATAGCTTCCCGTAGCTTTTCATCCGGAGTGTGCCACCTACCTCACAGCGGTACCAATCTGTCGAGAGGCTGTACGAGCAACTTTCGGCGAGTTCCGTCTCGTCCGGAGAATATTATTGCTTCTGGCGATCGATCGGATTGTTTTATTGTTACATCTTTTGGCGATTTGTTTGATCATGTTGTGTAGAAGGACTGACGTTTCATTGACTTCGCGTGTCAAAGTTACTTGCATCTTCATGGCTGTGTCTAGAAAGTATCTACTGAATATGAAATTATATGGAGAACTAAGAGATAACTGCCTGGAAAAGTACAGTCAGCGATAAATGTCGTGATTATTTTGACGTTGCTTCTGACTGTACCTGAAGCTTTCGCCTCGGAGTCCCTACTCATCCTCTTGATTTATTTTCCTTGACTTTTATTGGGGTGACTGCCATCTGTCCTCTTAAACCGGAAAAAATTTCCGCGCCCGAATCTCGTTTGCCAATAAGCAGGTATGCCTGCTCGTAAGTGAGGATATCTTGGCTCTGAAGATTTTGGTGGGACTCCATACAACCACTCGACTTCAAATCTTATCTTATCATTTTAATTTGTAGAATACATAATTAGGAATAAGAGATACCACCAGCTTAGTAGTTAAGAAGTCGACCTTACGATCGAATCAAATCAAATCAAATCATTTATTTGTTTAAACACTTGTCAATATACATATGCATGCAAGATGGTCAATAGTCTGGTTAATGTCCAGCGTGTTTAGCCGTAACCGTAGTAGTCAAGATCGGAAAGACGAGTTTAAATCCTGGCCTTCACACTGACAAATTACTCTTATTAAAGTAATCTAGCTTAACTGTAGGGGTTAACGAATACTAAAAATATGTATTCCTAGTAGGTATTCTTGAAAAAAAAAAATTGCCTTCCCCTAGAGGCCCGTGATAGAGTAAGCCCCATCAATCCGCCTCCTCGCATTTATAATATTAGTGAGGCGAGGCGAAGACAGGTGCTATTGCGAAGCGAATATAAATAAGTAGTGATTAATGGTCACTCGCCGTGAGCAAGAAATATTATTTTTAATAACAAATGGCGTCGGCTGTCTATTGAGACGTTACCTTTATTTTAGAGAAAAATGACTGGTGTTTTAAGTAGAGAGTTTTTTTGTGGTTCATTAAGTCGGTGAGAGAATTTAGCTTTTTTTAGTATAAATAGGTCAGTTATACTGAAGAAATAATATCAACAGTAAGTAAGTGTGACCAAAATAAACGTATTTTTTTCTTTTTTTCTTTATACAGCCCATGACAAGGTATCCGCTTGACGGCAATAGGCTCGCCCCCTATTGCGTGGGACTGTAAATCACGTGGGTGTTAAGACACCTCTGCCTACCCTTTTAAGGACTGGATACTTTTTTGAAACACGCGGAAGCTCCCGGCTTATAAGCCCTAAACTACTCTTTGGACCTTGTACGTTAAAATTCATGTCACATATGCCATTATACTTCTATGGAAAATTGTGTTTCCATGCAGAAATGTTCTTTTTTTAATATCTCTCATGATTAATTACATCGATAAGATGCGTTTGCCATAAAAAAGTCAAAATGGCCAAATTGTTAGTTTGGCCCTTATACATAGGACCCATCGGTATAATTCTATTTTCTACCCTATACCCAATGGTATATTATAAACTATACAGGTAAATTAGCTTGGAGAAATTTTTGCGTTTGTAGTAGTGTATGGTCAGCAAATAAAAAAAAAACAACATTTTATTTTTAGTTCCATAATTCCATAAGATTAGAAGATCCTATAAGATGAATTTTATTTTTTTATTTTTTTTTATTTAAAACTTTATGCACATGACAAATGTACAAAGGCGGACTTAATGCCAAAGGCATTATCTACCAGTCAACCTTAGGGTGATGCAGAGATACATAGAGGTAGGTGCAGGCAGAATATGAACTAATGACTAAAATCATAATCTATTGGTAGTATATACACAACAGAAATAAATACACATTAAAATACATGAGAACTCCATACATACATATTTACATAGGTATCCAATACTTATATTACCTACTTATATTATTTAAATTAATTATGATTCGTTCTGATATTGTGTCTAAAGCTGCGTCTCTACCCTGATATTTGTTTTCCTCCTCAATAGCATGCAGACAAACTTTTCTCCATTCCTCTACAGTTATGGCGTTCATTTTTTCTTCAGCTAATGACATTATAACCTTCATATTCATTGCGAAATTCTTTTTTGCGACATATGTTTTCACTATCCCCCATATATTTTCTATAGGATTAAACTCCGGATAGTATGGTGGTAAACGCAGCACAGTATGACCGTGCTGTCGTAATATTTCGTACTCTCTTTTTCGTACTAATCTTGTACTCTACAAATCTCGCCTGGTTTTGCAGAATCAGTTCATATAATTGAGGCTTAAGCAACGTGGATGAATGCTCAATGTTTCGAAATGTCAACCAGTCAATCATTTGCTGTTTTCTAGAATTACTATTCGGTGCAGGATTTTGTATTGAGTTATGATATGGTGCGTTGTCAACAACAACAACACTATTTGGTTGTAAGTTGGGTATTAATTGATTTTGAATCCACCTTGAATAGTTGTCATAGTTCATTGTCGTGGTAATCTCCACTTTTTTGGTTGGCTTTAAACATAAGCAATGCATTTGGTATAAAGCCATCCATACCACCGGCATGAACAATGATTAAGCGGTTGCCTTTCGATATAATGTTGCTTCAAATCTGAAGTGCTTCCATCTGACCAAGATTTCGAGAGGGTATGTGATGTATGTATATATGTTTGATCGATGTAAACAATTGGTCGGCGTTGTTTTTTTTTTTTTTTTTTTATATATAGGACACGTCAATTTGACTTTGCCTCGCCTGATGGTAAGCTGAAGGCAAAGTCTCTGAAAAGAGGGTCACCATTACAGACATGTACGATATTCAGCAATTTTCATCAAATAATTAATTCGCAAGTATCTAATTTCGTGTTTTTCCTTAAGAAGTTTCCGGTTATCTTCTGTTTGCTTCCAATTAAAACCTAATGACATGACGTGTTTTCGTAACGTGCTGACACAACCTTTATAATCGATATCTTCTTTCAATTCAATTTTTGAATGAAATGTGTGCTTTATGTTCTAACGGTACCAAGCGCGTGGCACCTGCGGACAGCGTAAACTGGTTTATTCTGGTTTTGTGCGTGTTTCCACTATCAAGTGACGATTTATTTATTTGTTTTGTTTCGTAATTATTATGGTCAAAACTTTTTACCTATAGCTAAACTACTATCATCTAAAAATCTAAAAGAACGACACGATATTTTATTGTTTCACGGTAGTCGCCTTATCGTTTGCTCAAGGACGTGATATTGAATGTTTTTTTTTTTTTATAAAGTCAAAACCGTTTTCTTTAAAATAAAACCTTGTTTTTATTGAAAACAAAAATCAGAGTGTTGTTAGGGATAAGTATAAAATTAAATAGTAATGTTAGGATATCGAAACATTTTTGTATAGGCCAGAACGATATAGTGGAAACGCGCTCTAAGATCTGAGTAATATACACACCACTACATATGCAAAAATTTCTCGAGACTAATTTCACTGTAGATTATGTTGTCCACACTCTAAAATGGCGACAAAAATAATGTCTTTCGGTCATCATTTTATGCACCAATCAGAACTATACCGAAATCTCTAAGCAATAGTTAGAAATTGACCCTAATATCTCACGATCAATCGCTCAAATTTAAGGCAGCAAAATCAATAACCAAGTAATATATCGCTATTCATTGTTTGGCTAAGAGCACAAGCAGGCTAGTTCGTGTCCCTGAATGTTACACAATTGTTGTGCCTAGTCATCGAACGGCAAATAGCAATCTGTGCTCCCAAGTTAGAAGTATTTGGAATATAGGATTCAATAAGTAACAGACAGCGGGCAGACGACATTACGAACTGTTTATTAGTAATTTTTCAACAAGGCTGCTTGGTAGGAATCGCTTCCAAGACCGCCGATTGTACTTCAAACTGTAGGTATACATGCAACCTACTTGTCCTACTATAAATCTATGGTTGTACAATAAAAAAAATCTATCTAACTAGATAACTTATCTTAACAGAGTTATCAACGCAGAGCCCGAACCATGGAAAAGGAAATGATTATTCTGTCCTCCGTGGCCTAACCATTGACGCTACAAACTTAAGATTTTTCGCGGCTGCTACGCAGGAGGCGCGGGTTCGATCCCCGCTCAGTGCCAATATTTGTATGCATGAATATAAATATTTGCATTGTATGTATTTACAAAAAAAAGTATCTAAGTATGTATATCCGCATTCTAGATTCCATAACACAAGCTAATTAAGCTTACCATGGGTCTAGATAGCGTTGTGTAGAATGTTGTAGAATATTTATTTATTTATGTTATCGATACAGGAATAGACTTTACAAATTCGGTTCACAAAATCATCGAGGAACACAATATATCGTCGACGAACATCCGTCGTGAACGTCTAAATATAACCTCCTCCTTTCTAGTAATCGGTTATAATAGTCCTTAGTTTCACGGCCCAAACCAATGGGCGAACACTAATACTTATTAGGCTTAGCCCTCCCTTATTTCGTCCTCAATCCGCTTCAGTCAACAACTTGTATCTCAGAGAGCCTTAAACAGTAGCCCTTGGATCGTTCCTTTGTGGACGGCGAACACAATTACACGTCGGCAATAGATTGATTACGCGTTGAGGACGCAGCGAGGCGATACGCACGGTGAATACAGGCTGCTCACTGCTTAGGGTGAGTGAGGAATTATTTCGTGTAATCGGTTGAGGAGACGTAGTATCTATAGTAATATTATAAAGCTGAAGAGTTCGTTTGTTTGTTTATATGTTTGTTGGGTGGAACGCGCTTGGGCGGGGTGCGAGGCGAGGGATATGTCTACGATAATCTCAACTCCGGCAACTGACGGCCCACAGACGGCGTGCGTTTAGTCGGTTCGAGTCCGACATCCTCCCCCACCGGCTTCGGCGGTATCCGTGGGTATTTTTTGCATCATAAAAAAAGGTTGATCGCGCTAATTTCAGAAACTACTGGTTCGAATTAAAAAATATTTTTGTATTGAATAGCCCGTTTATCGAGGAAGGTTATAGGATAAATATCATCACGCTATTACTCAAGGGAGTGGAGCTGTGATCATAAATGTCAACGAATCCAGCAAATTGACGTATATTATTTGAAAATTAAAAAAATGCGGGCTCAAAGGGGTGGTACGAGGTTTCAAAATGTTCACGATTTTCAAAATGGGCGTGGTTTCAAATGTAGTTCATGATTAGGTAATAGATAATGGAATCAGGATTCTAAGAGATTATCAGGTTATGATAACAATTAAGTAGCAGGTAGACACTCCTAAAATTTGGGGTACTTAACTTCAAGACAGGACTGGAATCTTTATTTTTATTATGTTTTAATTCTCATGTACAGTCACAGGCCCGCGGCTATATAATTTTCGGCCTAACCTATTTCCATCAATGATGCACTTTAAAATATATTTTTAAAATTAAACTTCACGGATACTTTAATATACAAAATTGACTCTGTCTGCAAACAACTTACTTCAAAGTTCAGTCTATATAGAAATTGCTGAGTGGTGGATGGAGCAACTTTTAGGAATTGTAATATAAAATCTACATTTTGGGCGCCATTTGTCAAGAGACACCATTTGTCAAGCCAAGAGATATTATAGCTAAGTAAGATAGCAGACACTACTGTAAAAGCCAATATAAACTAATAATGGAGGAGTAAAATAAACCCTGGCTTTAGGAGCTTGAAGATCGGACAGTGATGACGAAGAGTAAAAATATATATTTAAATACATTTCAAACATATTCAAAATTTAACGAAGTAGACGAATATACACGTTAACCAATGCGATAACTTTAATTGCGCGATGTAGTATCCTCAGTTCCATAGAAGTTCAACTCGCTATCACTAGATGGCGAAACATGTAGCATCGCTTCATAGGTATTATTTTTATTCTTCCCGACTCCGGCACAGTTTGTAATTTTATATCTTTTTAGTTCCAAGGTTTGTGTCAGAAATACTCTTGGTATTACTGGTGTCCGTGAGTTATGGTACTCGCTAGCAAATAGGCGAACCATTTGTTTGCAACTTTGGTTGTATAAAGTTAAAGTACAAAACAAAAATTACATTTAGTATTTTAAGAAACCTGCTTTCTTAAGGTGGATTTAGACCAAACAAACATAGATCAAGAGCAAGAGCATTCTAAGAGCATTGTTTCTTAATATTTTAGTGTAAACGAAACCTTATTTTCTTCGTACACATAAGAAACAACAACGAATTAATGTTCTGTCACTGTTTAAACTAATAAGATTTGACGTAGAATGAATAGAATGAAGTTTGATGTAAATCACCTTTAAGACAGTCAAGGTTTTGTGATTTACCCTCGACTTCGTAAAAAGGAGTGTTATGCTTTCAGAGTTAATTAATAGCATGTGATCTTCTTCCTTTCATTATCACTTATAAATGCCTGAACAGATTTAGATGTATGGGTTATTAATTATTATTTTAGACTTTTCTTTGGAAGTAATACTACTTAATCTTTCACTTCAGAAGTCGGTTTATCGTTTCTACTGAAATAACCACAAAATACATATTCATGACAATGGGTTAATTAACTAACTATGCCACTAAAGCATAAATACGACGTTCGCTAAGTTTTATAAGAGCCATAAAATTTTCAACTCTAGTAGTTAAACTTTAAAACTGAAAATAACATACACTCCGCTATAACTTGTATCATTTAAAACACGTGACAAAAACAACAGCATTATCCTACTTTCTCCTAACCCTTCTTAACCTGTAATATTCAAATTTCCACCCTCAAAAGTATCGATAAATAAGTAGCAAGATATTCCCCCACCCTAAGCCACCAGGATTCTGCCCAGTGGGCCGATTATCCCGTTCCTCTAGCCTAAATTGATTTATAGTTTCATATGAAAATTGCGTCTCACGCATTCCTAATATCGTATTAGGGAATTACGCATACGGGCCTCGGTCGTTTTTGACGCACGCCCTTTGATCCCTGGAATCCCTTTCCCTTGATTTTGTTTAGGGCTGGATTAAAAAGGGATTTTCTTTTGAAACTTTTTTTACTTAGGACGTGGTAAAGGATATGGATGTTGTGTTTATCTGCCAAGATGTTTAATAAAATATATGAAAATATAGGGCTTAGTAGCAAATAGGCTTTTAGGACGGAGGGCGAGGCCTTGAGTTCATGCTTGGCGGCTTAATACACGAAACATAATACACGAGGGTTTATGGAAATATTTTCTACAAAATATAAAAGTACTGCGTTGTTTGGATAATAGTACAAACATATTCTTAATCGGCGATTATAATCTACATGTGCTTAGATATTATAGGCAACTAACTATTGCCCGCGGCTCCGCCCGCGTGGATGTTGGTTATCGCGACCAAACATAGCCTATGTCCTTTCTCAAACTCTAATCTACCCCTATACCAAATTTCATCAAAATCGGTTCAGTGGTTTAGGCGTGAAAGCGTAACAGACAGACAGACAGAGTTACTTTCGCATTTATAATATTAAGTATGGATACCTAGTTGGTAAAAATATATGTAGTAAGTAGGTATATTAGCGATCTGAAAGACGTTTCACCGTGGTTATAATGTAAAGCTTAATGTTAAAGTTGAAGCGAGTATATTTAGAATTCACTTGTGAAAATATTTGCGTTCAAGTTTAACTAAACCGGGTTTTCATGTTTTATTCATTGAAATTCATTGGGTTAAACCACTCGGTATTTGTAATATCATACCACTATACTATATGTGATTTAGCGGTAGAACATTTTAGTCTAACATCAATGGAAGCTTCGCACAGTGCAAATATTTTTATCCATGAATAGGTACGTTTATTTCCGTATTGTTTTATAATAATCAAAAATATGGAAGTATTTTTATGAAGGACTCGTCAATTTGATTTCACTTCGCTTGATGGTAAGCTGAAGGCAAAGTTTAGGAAAAGAGAGTCACCATTATAGACACGTAACATGTTACAAAGGTAACACTCAGCTTAACGGCCTCATCAGATGCTTAATGTGTGTAGGTGTTTACACAAAGAACCCATATTATAAATTATACTTAGTCTAGATGGCTAATATTTGTTTATCATAATCTTACACCAAAAGAATTATCTAAAAGAAAAACCATAACATGCTGATTTACTATAAAACTTTAAACCCTACCACAATCATAACCCTGCAATAACTAAAACAATTCCGATACACAACTGCCATTATCGACGTCAGTATCGCATTCGCAACCCGTTAACGTCCACTGCGGGCAGCCGGTGGGTTAACGTCAGGCCTCCCTGTTACGTGTTGCAGAGTAATGGCGTTTGTAAGTCGTTGGAGGGTTATTATTGGTACTTGAAGGCAATGATTGGGTTATTCGCCTTATTACATTGATATTGAGATACCTTAGCGATTGTATTATGATTTTTTGTGAAGGGTTCTTACAGAGGACTGTTAAGAATTATTTTTGAACGTATTATGGTTATTTTTTTGGTTAGAGATATTTATATGAAACGACTGGTGATGGGAATAAGATGGAATGGGTTCTATGAGGTCTTTACCAAGTCCATATCTGCAAGTCGGTATCTGTTGGTCTGGTGTAGGCTTTCTTCTCGTGGTTGGGAATGTCAAGCGGTATAGTACGCGCCAGTTAGTGTGGCAATACGAGTCATTTACATTCCCCCATACAGTGGTGTAGGTATACGAAATTTGCAAAAACGACAGTTTCAATGTTAAAAGATAATGTAATAATTCTTATTTCTTAATATTTTTGATTTACCTTTCTTGTTACTTCGTATTCGTAAGACTAGGCGTACTATAGTAGCTCCTACGAAAGTGGATGCCGTGTTCCTGAGTAGAAAGATGCTTTAGATGAATCCGAGATTAACGCGTCAAGATGATGATAGTGTACTTAAATTCCTGTAAACCCCCGAAGGGTGGACAGAGATGTATTAAAACCCACATTTCGCTAACTATAATTTCGGTACCAAGTACGAAGATTCATTTGAATTATAGTCTGAATAGTTTTTATAAGTACTAATTTGAGACTTTTTGCGATTAATTTATGAAACTTACTTTAGCCGACGACGACGAAATAGTCTGAATTCAGCAAAGTCAAGTTTCCAAAAAATAAATTTGCACTGCTCAAGATATCTTTCATAGACAGTTTCTTACAACGGAGTAAAACAAAACATTATTTTTAAAGTGCTCATAAAATCAGAGACAAACATTGTGTAAGCCGCCATAATGGTTTCATGACAAATCTCGGCTTGCTCATCTGAAGCCGATCCTATCTAAACAGGGATAGTCGACAAAAATGTAATGTCGCACCACGAAACAATAAAGCTCTTTGGCAGTTAAGTGAGGCAATGTTTATTTAGTTAAATGAGTATTATAGCAATTATTAAAAAATGTTTAGTATGATTTTTGACAAGTCAGATTTCACCGTAAATAATATACAAGTAAGTTCCATAATAGTAATGAATCGCGAAAAGTCCCGATATCACAAAAAGTATAGCGGATTTCACCTTTCAATAAACAATTCTTTGTGACAACACTCTTCTTCTTCTCTCTCTCTTACTCTATTTCTTTCGACTCTTTGTTCTCACAGGGTTGGCAACACGAGTGTGACTCTCCTGGAGTTACTCTTGTCCATAGGCCACGGTAACCGATTTCCATCAGGTGGGCCATGTGCTTATCTAACACCTAAGTGCTATAAAAACACAGTTTATTAAGATCTGTGCTATTGTTGGCGAAATGAACTTCCGATTGAGAGGATGCAGGTTCGAACCTCAGTTATAATACTACCTATGTTAACGCACTACTGGGCATAGCTATAAAGTACCCATATTTCACCATTTTGATTGTATAGGCACCTTCCCAGACTATAATGCGTGTTCGGTGTAAATGCTGACATCGAACACGTGAGGTGAGCGCGGGCGCGTGTCGTGACACTTCATTAAGAAGTTAATAATTAGAAATAATTAGTGTACCAACAGCGGTCAACGCGATCACTATAGCATCGTAGTCGATTCCGTCGCGACCGGGCGCACTCGAACATTCATTTAACATTAACATTAATTGTAACATTTCAATATAAAATAATTACCATCAAAAACAACAACTTTTACTCTCACGAATTCCCGAACCCAACGCCCTATAGTTTACGTTCCCCGAACAATGCGTTTGCTAAGAATTTTGTTGCATAAAACATGAAATGAACACAACAAATCACAGAAATTCTGAAAAAAAAATACATATTTTAACAATATCACATTCATCTAAATCACAAAACGATCTACATCTGTAAAACAATACCATGACCATACCCAAAACGTATTTCATTAACATGCACAGTATTTCGTCCATAAATAACCCTTTGAACGCTCGAGCTATTAATAAGAACCCTTAAATAAAAATCGGTATCGGCCGCCCGGGTTGAAACACACCACTTAAGGTGCATTACAGACGTTTAAAGTTCGTTGCATCCACTCCACGGATAAGTACGAGCTATTTATCAAACTGTGCGCTACAAATGAGTTAGTTTGTTAGAATTGTGGAAGGGTAATGTATCTTATAAGCCAAAGAACTGTATTCGTTGCGAATTCATAAACATATTTGAAATGTATGTATGTAATATTCGCATGAGACGTGGTTAAAAGAATGTGAAATCTTTGTATTAAATATTACATATTTAGTATACGAGTTTTGTAGTCAACTTACTAAATTAAATTGGTAGTAATTATTATAAGTAACCAATAAAAAGCCAATAAAGACGTGCATGGAGCCGCGGGCAGCAGTAAGTTTTAAATAAGTCTTAGACGTCAACGTAATAGATTATTCTCGGTTATTCGTTCGGTCTACGGACGGTGTTCACCGTCAAATGAGCTATGTCTCAATAGATGCTAATGCATATTTAAAAAAAAAACATTTCATTATATTTTTACTTTTTATTTTCATTTTATGTCATTGCAATCAGCAAGCATGTACATACAAAAGTGTACATTGTATCAAATAAAAATTCGCAGTAAGTGATATTCCGTGTTCTCTACACGTGCCCCTGTGGGATAAGCTCTAATGGTATTTCAGAAAATATACATTTTGTTTACTCCGTAGTGTAAACTAAAAAAATCTATTACGCATAATATTTCAACATAAACAATGATTTACAATAATGAGACTAACTTCATTGAACGATGTTATTAGTTCGTAATAATAACGATACCGACGATAAAATTCTAGCTACCAAGAACAGGTTCAATTTGGCAAAGTTTATTTATTTATTTTATTTATTTATTTATTTATTCAAAGTTATATAATTCAAACTTTTTTGATTCAATAAAATAAGGAAGAAATAAAGATATCATTTATTCATACATAAACCTACGAGATACACATAACAGAATAATAGGAAAAGACAAAAAAAAACAAAAACAATAACAAAATATAAACTTCATTACTATCCCGAATCATCAGCAATCATGAATAGGTATAACAATAACTTACATTTGTTATATACACTGTTATTTTAATTTTAAACGAAATTTCCTAAAAATCGTAAATTATTTTTGTTTGCATTGTAACGGAAACATTCCAGTGCGTTACGATTGTAACAGAAATGCACTATCAATAAAGCTACAGTCGTTAAAATGGCTCCACTGTGAGTTTCTATTCTAAGCGTTTTTATAACAGTTTTAATAGCCCGTGAACAGGTATAATGGGAGTAAATCATAAGTTTGAAAACGTTGAACATTCAATACAGCAGCGGCGCGACCGGCGAGTGCCAACGAAACGATATTTCAGCGACGTCGATGGGGTATTACGAACCCGTTGTCGCAGTGGGGGGTTAACACACACCGGTGTTATTATTGTGGGGTTTTACATTAATTTCATAACATTATGGTATAAATTTCACTTTTTGATATTAATTTTTGATTCTTCTTTTCAAGATGAAAATAAAAGTTTTCTATTACGGGGAAAAGTCTGATTAATTTATACTGGCGCACTACCTACAAATTAGAATTTAAAAATAATTTATTTGTACGTTCAACAAATGTGTTTGCACTACAAAAATAATTACAGGTATCGTGTTTATATAAATCTCAGTAAAAAAATAATAGCACACGATGAAAACTAGCAGATATTTCACATATCGGTGTTCCGTTTAATCAAAGATTTAACAAAGCAATAAATTACGACATCGAATTCGCAACAAACATCGCGTAACTCACGCACGTTCCCAAACAAACGAGGAGCTGTGAAAAATTGTGCCCAAACCAAAACAGAGAGTGCGTCGGTGCAGAGCGGCGGGATGCAGGCGTCGCGACGGCAGTCGACCGGCGGACGCCGCGCGCGACGGACGCCGCGCCATGTGACGCGCTGCCGGCGCAGGCCGCCATGACCGAGGGGGCGGCCAGGCCACGGCCACCGCCGCCCCGAAAGCCCGACTCGCTGGCACTAGCTTGGCCGCGCTGGGACGACCCGCCGCCACCCGCGCCCGACTCCCGCCAGCAACCGCAGCATCTCAAAGACTTCGATGGTTTCAGTCCATACACGCCACCGAACCCGATACACGCCGAACGCCGACCGCGTCGACCGGCCAGTGCGATATCGCCGAGGCCCGTGGTGAACCAGCTCGCCAGGCGGCCGCACTCCATCGGCGCCGTCGACGATGAGTGGGGACCCGTGCCGCTGCTGGCGCCGGTACCGCGCCGGCCGCGGCCCGGGGTCCCGCCGCCGAGCATGGCCACGCTTCCGCGTGCTTCCCTTCTACCGTCCTCGAGAAGTGATTACCAGTTACAAAGGCCGGCGATTATGACGAACGGTTACGGCGCGGTGCCGCCGTCGACGTCGCGCCGGTTGTCACTACCGGGTGGTGTGAATAATCCGCCGAAGACTTCGGCAACCTTTCACGGTTTGTCGGGGCTGGTGGGGCCGTACCCCACGTTGGGGACCCCTGCCACCCCTAGCACGCCCGCAGCTGTGCGGGAAGCTGTGCGACATCTCTTAATGCAACCTCGAAATGGTTTCCCGATTATGGACCAAAAGTTATCCCTTTTCATCGATATCCTGGACGCCCAGGAGCGCTTCTCACAGGTATGCCAGGCAAGTGTTTTGTGATACTAATCCTCTATTATAAGAAAATAATTATAGTTAGTAAGAAACAACATAAAATAAGTTTAACTTTTGTAACACGAATGCGTGTAACAATATGTACAAAGAAATTAAAAAATTAATCTAAAAATAAAAGAACTATTATTGTAACCATTAAAAACGAAAGTCAAAACGCGTCGTGGAATTCCTCTTGCCTCTTCCGCATTCCTCTTGTGGTAACGTTGCCAGAAGACTGGTAGCATTGCCACGTAGTATGACCTAAAGAGATTGCGGGCACTCAGACCCCATGACATTATGTAAGTTTTGATAAATGAATAAACTTAATTACAATGTAACCATAAATATACTTTGCACCATTGTAGCGTGTACCAATATATATCAATACTTTGCACATGGTGTGTTGTTGTTCTGAACAAAGTTAATAGTTTAGTTAAATGATTATTTACCACCACATCGGTTGTTTTAACAGATAATGCAAATTCGCTCGTGTTAGCGCGCCTTAGTTTGCAAGTGTCGGGCGAAGTTTGCGCCTGTCTCAATCATGCGGCCGTCTGCTCACGAATTTATAATGTTTACAAGGTTTTATTGAATAATCCAATACGTGGAGTTCGTGCGAGGCGGTTGTCGCCAACTCCGAGACAACACACTGAACTTTTTAAAAGTGTCGCTGAAAATTGAGAAATTACGAAGTGTTTTGTTTTGAGGAAGTTGCGTGATTAAGTTACAAAGTCTATGAAAACAAATAAGTACCAAGTTGGAATGGTGAGGCGTATTGACGATGTGAGCGTGGAGCTCGTAAAGATAAATTTACTAATTGCCTCCCCGCCCTGATTATCTCCCCCCGGGGGTGACTTGTCAGGAACATTGACACACGTGTTCTTTTCTAGATTACTTGGACTTTTTCAGTAGTGGAGTAATTGTTAATTCTTTTCATTGTATGATTACGATATAATCGTAACGAGTAGAAACACATAATGATCTCTGTCTGCCCCATGACGTGATTATTTATGTATGTTCGATTTAAAATTAACCAATTTACCCATATCTACATTCTTTTGCCTATCTTAAATGATTCATAGAGATATTGATCCAGAAATACTCATTTATCATTACGTGATCTTGAAATATTATAAAAATATTCTCAAAATTGAAAATAGAACACAGAATGTATTTTTGAACCTATGGCTTATAGCTTTCAAATCCATAAAACCAGTATCGCTTTTCAATACCCCTTAATTTATTTACCTATTAATTTTTAGTACCCAGTCGTTGCCAAAAGTCATACCTCTATTATAACTAAACGTACCTTCGCATACTCGTATGTATCTAATACCGACAACCCAAAATTGTTTGAACACAAACTCGATGTGAACCTAGCTCGTGGCATCTAATATAACGTTAGTATTGGTGAAATTACATGTATGAAACTGTTTGTTTGTGTGTCTACATGTACCGCGTGGAATCACTACAGCTATGTAGTCAATGTTGGGTATTCAGGTTGCAGGCGAGGCCCCGCTGGCCGAACAGATCGTGTCGAGCGTAATAGCGCCTAAAATATTGAGAGCTATTTCAACGGAGTGCTTTTTATTTATTTTTGGGGGAACAGTTTGCTACTCTAGTGAATTAAACGGGAAACGATATTTTTGTAAAGAGTCCATAAATAGATAGAATGTGGGTTTTAGTGGAATTTAGTTTTGTATCGTTTGATAGTAAGTGGTGTAGTTTAGGAGAAGTACCTGTAGTTATATTATTTATAACGCTTTTGCAGATTCTCTATCTAAATGTTGATTTCAAATCATTGAACGTTTTGTACGCAGTAATCCAGTCAGCGTAGGCAAAAGTAACCAGCCATCTGCTTCTATTCTTACATCTGGTTTACTTTCACATAATAAGTATTATTCTTTAAAGAATGTGTAGATATATTTTCAATAATGTAACCTAATTTTCGCCGTCGTTATCTTTGCGTTGATTTTGCATTTGAGTAAGGGGTCCGCATTTTTAAAGATTTGGCTAGTTAATAATGTATTTATAAGAGCCAATACCGTCTGACCTCCTAATCTGGAGGACATTTTCATCAGAGTTCGTACGTCAATCAGCACACATAAAATTGGAATGTTCCCTAAAAATGTGCTACTATACAAAATAGTATAAAATATCATAAGTGTTACATTTGAGTATAAAGTCTACGTTACCTTATTGAAACTTAAAATATAAATTTTGTAATCCACAAAATTTTCACATTCATTATAACCGTCTCAAATCGTTTTATCTTTCGACGCAGACTGGCGAAGAAAAGGCGTATGTTCAACAAAGGCCTCATCCTATATATTAACATTTAAAACATTACATCCCTTCCCGGTCGTATGATTACCAAAGCCAGAATTCAATTAAAAAAGTATGATTTCAAACAAGAGAGGCGGCCACAATCGCGGAGTGAATTTCCCTCCGCCCCTCACTCGACCTCTTTTTTGAGGGTCTATTGTTTCGATATGAAATATTACTGAAACTGAAAACCGCTGAAAAGAATTACATCTTTGGTTGTTGAGGTGTTCATTACGGGGGCTGGTGCGGATTTTGTGGTTCGTTAATGATGAATAGGATATTCGATATTAGATGTTTAGCTGACATACCTTTTAGTGTATTATATAACTTTAATTTTTTACGGGACTTTCGAAAAGATGTGTCATGATTTAGTGTTCATGTGTAGGTGTCTTTTTTTTTATTAAAACAACTTTTCTAGTAGATTATATACAAGGGTTGAAAGTAACCTATTTAAGCATGAGATCGCTTAGAGCACGGGCGTGGTGGTATATGGTTGAACTATTACTAACTTGACTGCACCCCACTTTATGATAAGCTGAGGTGTACTCCAAAAAGTAATGACCATCATTTTTGCACCGAAGATACAATCAATTGCTGATCTAAAAATATTTTTTTTTACATATTTCATTGATAAAATAAGAAATCAATCTACATTTATAGATGATATTCCGAGAATGTCTTCAAAAACGAAGTAGACTAATCTGAGATAAACGTCCTAAGTTATGAACATAAACGGAAACTAAGTTCGTGAACAAACTTAACTCATAAAGCCATGGATTTGATATGAATAACATTATTATATTCATGATTTTAATATACCTACCGACCGACTCAGTAAATCGTAGCGCCGTAGACGTAGCTACGACGTAGACGCGTAGCAAGTGCTACGAATAGGCCATAACTATTTTGCTTTAATGTATTTGGAATGTATTTGGACTTCTATATCAAATATTTGTTACCTTGTGTTTGTTTGTATTTTGTTAGGGTAGGATTTTGGAAGTATCAAATTTTATTTTGTACTAGTTGTTGCCTGCGTCTTCTCCCGTATGAAGTATTTTCGGATGATCGACCTTTGTGCCAAATATCTAGATTCGTTTTTTTTTGTCCCTGGAATAGGAGTTGCAGTTTTGTATTCGATGTAAAAAGAAAAAAGAACGGCCAAGTGCGAGTCGGATACACGCGAAAGTTTCATTACCATTATTCATATTATCATTAAACAGTTTCTAGTATTTGTTGTTATAGGAAACATATTATTATACACATAAGATATATTGTGGGCAAATTTTAACTGACAGAGAGACAGACAGACGGACACTGGAGTATATAAGGGGTTTATTTTTTACCCTTCGGCTACGAAATCCTAAAAAGACATTCCAATAAAATAATATAAGAGAGTCAAGAATTCTACAAAGAATGAAATATTTGATGACATCTAATTTGTCTAAATTGATTCCACGAAGTTCATCGAGGTATGTTGTGGATCCTCTGACGCACCTTGTTTACTTAGGTTCTACCTTTTTAATGAGTTGCGACTTATGTGCGGGACCCCCAAGGAACGAGTCTCAACTCTCAAGATCAGATTATTAGACTGGCAGTTTTTTATTGACAATGGTAAATTATGCGTAGGATTTTTTAAAAATAATATGTATTTATGCCCAATTTGGCCAAAAAATGTTTCAATATTTGTTATTTGAAAATTTGATCAGAAATTTTCAAAAATAAGAGTGGAAAAATATTCGTCAGGGAGGGATCGATATCAAACTATTTTATTGATGATGAATGCTAGGCTAAGTTATAAATTACCTAAAAAGAGTTTCGAAAATCATAGGAATAAAGTAAAATATTAGTGATTTATAGACAATTATAGACAATTATTACGTTTTTAGGTAACTTACATAAGTACTATGAAACTCAATATAGACATTGATATAATATAGTTTCAATGATTACCAAATAATTACTAAATGGGCCTTTAGACAGAGTGAAACTAATTTCACTTTGAGACTATTTGCCCACCGTACCATTCAATTCCATTCCCGCTACGAGTTATATAAGACTCTTTGACCAAAAATGTGTGAAGTTCTAATAAAAAAATCCTAATTTTGATACATCCTGTATATTAGTTTCCAACAGATATTTTAATAAATAAATATTTAAACATTGGTTTGTCTACTTACGGACCATCTTCTGCGCTGACGGCACAGAATCTCTCTGTTCTTACAGGGACGGCAGCACGAGTGTGACTCCCCTGGTATTACACTCGCCTATAGGCCACGGTAACCACTTACCATCAGAAGGGCCGTGTGCTTGTCTGCGACCTACGTGGTATAAATAAATAAACTGTACTACACCGCCCGAATATAGTATTACTGTGTTATAACTCTGTACTTATACGTCTATCGGGACCCAATTTGTAGAGGTTATCTAGTTTCAGATATCATAAAATAGTTTTTTATGTTATTCCACCCATAAAACCTACCTAAGCCTAACGTTTATGGGACTCATTTGATTATATTATTATTCATGGGTTTGTAATAAATGAGGCATCATGATAATGTTGGAAGTTTACGCGAATATTACATTATAAAAAGAAAACCGCTGTGGGTCAGTAGTACTACTGATTAGTACTACTGGTAGTACAAATGATACATTATTGTATCACTAGTACTATTAAAAAAATACAAGCAGTTTTCTCTGGGATTGTTCATTGATAGTACAACTGGTAGTTCAAATGATACACTTTTCGTCGATCCGGGTCAGTAGTACTACTGATTAGTACAACTGGTAGTACAAATGATATAATAATGTTTCTCTAGTACTATTAAAACAATACAAGGAGATTTCTTTGGGTTTGTTTATTGATAGTACAATTGGCAGTACCTACTACTATACAGTCATACAACAAAACAAAGCGTTGTGAAATCATTCTATGTAAATAGTTAACACCAACGAATGAAGACGAAGTTAATACCCAGTAAATAATCAACATAGTTTCAAGTAATTTCAGATAACATATACAGACTATGAGACAACCGCCATCTTTAATCTCCCCGTGGCCATGATTGGTGAAAAGCAACTCAAATATCCTAAAACTTTTAGTACATACAAACATACTCACGCCTATAAATTCCCGAAGGGGTAGGCAGAGGTGTATTAACACCCACATTTCGCCAACTATGGTTTTCTGTCCCACGTTATAGGGGGCGAGCCTATTACCGTCAAGCGGGCATTTAGTTAAGAGCTGTTTGTTTACAATCGGATAGAATTAAAAAACGAATTGGGTCGTCATTTATGAGATTCTGGTACTCTTGTCTAGGACTGTCTACTTCCACGTCACTACCAGTATGTGTAGAAGCTGTACAGTGGACAAAGGAGATACGATTGCACCTTTACATCTATCTTCTTCTTCTACTATATACTCGTATATAAAAATCAATGCCACTTTTCGTTGTTATTTTATAACTCAAGAACGGCTGAATCGATTTGGCTAATTTTAGTCTTGAAATATTCGTGGGTGTCCAGGGAAGGTTTAAAGGATGAGAAAATAGGTGCAGCGGGAACGGGAAAAAAATGGCGGTACGAAGTTCGCCGGGACAGCTAGTACAGTAAATGAAAAAGTGCGACCTTATCTTCTTTGCCGACTGTACATACTGAAAGGGAAACGGTTTAGGATATATCGCAATTTACTGTTCTAATTTGGTGACACTTGTCTAGGGAAAATGTCGCCAGATAATCGCGGATTAAGAAAACAATTTCGTTTGTGTTATATTTTTACTGGTCATTAGGGATACCAGAGCTCGTGGGCAAGATAATAGAAATCAGCAATGCGTGAGATATAGTTTTGATGACTTGGTAAGGTGTCAGCAACTTTTTGTTAATAAACTCCCCTAGCTAAGCTAAATTTTAAGTGAATTCACATTGGTGACGTAATGACCAAGATTCGGATCTAGGACCTCTCGATAGTAAAGTCTAGTTCTTTCAAAAACTAAGCTAACGTATCCAAATTCTTGTTGCTGACATGGTAGTTTATAAAAAAAGTTAAAAAGATACCTAAAACTTGTATTAAGCAACGTTGAACAGGTGCTTTTAAAAGCAGCATGTGTGCTCTTCGCATATGCAGCATGTGTGGCTAGACTAAAACGCATGCTCTCACTAATTTTAACTTGAAACAAAACAAAATAGAAAAATCCCAGTTTGCTTTTAGCGTGAAAGCTCGACTTTTATAGTGGACGGGACGACCGCGATACGGGGGCGATACTTTGACATTTTAGTTTTTAGCCCAATTTTTTATGCACGAATATTGGCTCGTGAAACTTTTTTGTAGGATTTCGTTCTTTTTATTTAAGTTTTGAAGTCACGCGACATCAATTTTTGGTCTTTTATTTCTGTTATAGTTTAAAATAATCACATAAATTCTAGAAAAGACAGAAGTTTTATAGACCCTTTAATCATGATTTTAGGATCACAAATAACACCAACCGCCTCACGCCACTCGGCCTGCATGATAACCATGAACTCTTTACGTTACTGTATTTTATGTATAAATTCGAACTCATGTGAATAAATAAACAAACCGCGGTAGCCTAGTGGTATGGGTAATGGACTGCTGAGACGAGGTCTCGGGTTCGATCCCAGGTTTTACCAAGGCACACACCAATGACTTTTCGATGCTTTTCGAAGTTATGTGCGTATTTATCGCAGGTTTATAAGTGCCCGGTTAATGGCAATAGGCTCGCCACCTATTACATTGGGACCTAAACATAAACGGCGAAATGTGGGTGCTAGCACCTCTGCCTACCCCTTCGGGGATATAGGCGTGAGTTTATGTTATGTTATGTTATTATCACAAAGATCAATGAGTATATTCGAATCCTAAATAGACTTCCTAACGGAACATCGTAAGTTTGGTTGCCGTCCCTATTTCGTCATAATTATCTCACTGTTAGCTCCGGTGAAATGCCTTGGGGGATTCTATATGTCCAAAATAAGTTGTTACTTATAAGATAGAGATCTGACAGCTAACTTACAGCTGAACTTTTCTGTTTACTCATCAATACATTGAATTGATTTACAATACAGAAGCTATCGAATATTTTAATGTTAATTGCGTCCTTGTTCTGTAGCCATTATTATACAATACGAACATCTGCTTAATGTACCTACAATAAAACGGACAAAGAGTCCGCAGCGTGTGGTGTAAGGTTCTTATTCACTTCGCTAATTGCAGTGGACGCTGCACTCGGCGTGTTTTCTTTCCGCCAGTCGGACAAATAGTACGCCGGTAACATAATATTGGGTTCTCCCATCTCCCGCACTCAGGTGAACTCACTTACGGTGGCAATCCAAGTTTGTTTTTATATTGGCAAATATTTGTTCCCTACGCACGTCTTACAGGATGTTTTTGAGGGTAAGACTGTTTGTGGACGAAGAGGATGTGGGATGAAAATTTTGAAGTATTTCATTTTGTCCATTTTTTTTATATAGGACACGTCAATTTGACTTCGCCTCGCCTGATGGTAAGCTGAAGGCAAAGTCTCTGAATAGAGAGTCACCATTACAGACACGTATCATGTTACAATGGTGGCACTCAGCTTGACGGCCTCATCAGATGCTTTTTCATATCGATATCTGTGTTAGTTTGTTTAAAACTGAATAATTTATATTTTTCACTTGGCGCTGACCTACAGTTAATAATAATATATTAAGTTTATGATAAATAGAAACCTTAATAAGTATTTATATATTGGTGCATTTTTTTAGAAAGAAGTTAATACATGCATGTGATATTAAACAAATGAAGTATGTAAGGATAAAGTCAAATGACGGGCTGGAGTCTCTCTCGGAGGGAAATAGGCGTAAGTTTATGTATGTATGATACTAAACAGAGATATGGCTGCAGTAAAGCAACTAATAGTGTAAATAGTAAAAAAACGTAAAATAAATCGCAACAGATTCCGTTAGAATTGTTTATTTCAAAGTGTTACGTAAACTGCCAGTAAGGAAATGTCAAAAAAATTCTGCCTCACATAAAAAAATCTTCTTAACATCGGCCGCCTTCGCAACTGTGTTTTATATACTAGTTGCGATGGAAGATTTTTTTACCTTTGATGTCAACAAGAATAGTTTTTGAAAATATCGACATTTCGTCGTGACTGTACCACAGGTCTTCAAGTATTCGCGACAAGTTTTGGGTTATTTGAATCTTATACAGAATTTATTGAGGTACCTGGAGGCTGTTTTGATTGGCAACAAGTCGACCGTCGAGGGCAACTTGTGAATAAATCAATTGAGGATAAACACCGCATTTCAGTCCACTTTATGTAGTATAGTTTTACTGTCAAGACATTTGTATACCTCTGTTTTTTGACATTTTTGGGGTGAAGAACCTTAATGCACAGTACAGATGAAATGACTTGACAGATATCACCATGTGCATAATTCCGCGCATGATCAAGCTGTGGAATGATCTCCTTGCTGTTACAATATTGGATTATTTAAGAAGGGCAGTAGAAAGTTCTTACAGGGTCGGCAACACAATGTGTGATGCCTCTAGTGTTGCGTGCATTGATAGTCAAAGTGAAAGTAAAAAATCGTTTATTCTGTATAGACGGCCTTTACAAAACGTCAAAATTCAAAATATATTAAAGTCTAGTTTACTAAATGGACTACCAGTTCGAAACAGGGTCCCCGGCCTAAGGAAACTCCGGTAAGAAACTTGACGGAAATTTTTTGTCTATTTACAATTTGAAAACCATTGTAAGCCTTTAAGAATGCCGTATAATATGTATTAAGTAACAAAAATAAAATAATTGTGGAAAAGTACAAGGGCTTTATTCAATATGTGTAGCAAGTTCCACCAAGCGCCATCAATCTCCAGTATAAACAGTCTATTTACAGTTTACTTCTTAGTCTAAATACAATAATTCGCTTGAGCAGCATAGTTAAGTGAACAGCTCATTTCCAAGCTTATTTATCATCTAAATATTAATGATAGGCCAAGGTAGAGCTACTTTCTAACGATTGTGTGCTTGTCTTTTACCTAATTGCTATTAAAAAGCTTTGATGTAGCAATCGACAGCTTATTAAGATTACTAGTCTTGAGTATAGTTTGTCGTTACTTAGGTGACACATTACGAGTATCTCCAACCCCTCCAATTAAGCTAAATTGGTTGTAAGGGCAAGGATTACGTCGGTAGTGTGAAAGCCACTAACAATCCACCCACGACCCCAGGCCTAAGCCACCGAGTCACCTCTAACCTATTAGATTTTAGAGTGGCCAATATCACTATAATGTTAACGGGAATTATCGTGATCTTGGTATAGGTACAAAAAAATGTAGGTACACAAGTAGTTTTTCGTACATTACTATAAAAGTATTACTTTTATTACATCAATGTATTATATTATTACAGCCTTCGTGGCGTAGTGAACGCGGCCGCTACGCAGGAGACGCGGGTTCGATCCCCGCTCAGTGCAAATATTTATAATTTATAATATGGGTATTTGCATTGGTCTGGTCGTGCCTCGTAAAGCACATTAAGCCGTCGGTCCCGGTTGCCATATGAACATTTATGGCAGTCGTTACGGGTAGTTGGAGCCCTAAAAAGTCCAACAACCACGGTATAGCCGCAATGCTTCGATATCGCCTAATGTCGCCATTGGGTTGTGGAGGTCGGAGGGCACTGTGTAATCCTAGAATTTTAAAGAAAACATAACATATAATATTCACGACTGTAAATCCCAGAAGGGTAGGAAGTATAATTGACATCCACATTTCGCCAAAAACCCCTAAATGGGGACTGTTGCTGTCCAGCGGGAATTTTTAGTGTCGGAAAATAGTCTTATCTCTTAGTCACCTTCTACTACATTCGCGGGAAGAGATGAAGTGGCTCTATTCTACTCCACCGGGAACTAAGCCTTTTTTTTAATACTACTTAGGTCGCAGACAAGCACACGGTCCTCCTGATGGTAAGAGGTCGTGCTGCCGACCCTGTAAGAACAGAGAGATTCTGTGCAGTCAGCGTAAAAAAGATAAGTAGGACAAAGCCTTTGGTTTTCCCATTGGCAGTACATAATCTCTCCAGTGAGCTCTGGCTACCCTACTCACCGTCAGAAACACCACATGAGGTTATTAAGCCGCGGTCTTCTGTAGGGCGGAGGTACTTCCCCAGTCGGACTGCTCGATTGGGACGGATACGGACTGCCTCCGTGGCGTAGCGGTAGTGAACGCGGCCGCTACCCAGGACGCGCGGGTTCGATCCCCGCTCAGTGCAAATATTTGTGTGCATGAATATGAATATTTTGCATTGGTCTGGGTGTTTTCTATGTATAATATGTATATATTTACAAAAAAAAATGTATCTAAGTATGTTTATCCGCATTCTAGAACCCATAACACAAGCTAGTTAAACTATGCTTACTTTGGGTCTAGATGGCGTTGTGTAGAATGTCCTACAATATATACCGGCGTGTCCTAGCTCCTACATATACCGTCGTGTCCTACCTCCTACAAAAGCCTATACCACATTAACTGAATATAAATTCAATTGCCCTAGAAAACAGCACATCCATTAATAAACACCTAAACAGTATTTAGACTATACATAACGTTGTCTATTTACTTATTCACGGCTGCACTCTACGCTCCTAAATGAGATTTCTCGCTCTTTTTAAAACAAAATTTATACTGTACGTACTAAAAGCCTTGTTACCATTCTTATATTATATCTTTTATTAAAAACATTTCTTTTAGATGTTACTAACGTTGTTGACGTCAATGCCGTAGCGGTAGAGTGTAGACTGCTACTGGTGGTTGCGATTCCCGCTCAATGCAAATATTATTATGCATGAATATACAATATGGATACGACATATAGGCAATAATTGAAACCATATACTTGGTACCCCCTAAGCTTCAAGCAGGAAAAGTTTGAACAAAATTGGTCCAGTATTAAGGGCAGAAACTAGAGTTTTAATTTTATAGAATTTGAACACTCTGTAGAATCGCATGTTGCCGCTTAGCTGTTCAAGTAAGTTACCTACTATGCCTATTGTTGTGTGTGTGTGTGTGAAGTTGTTGTGTGTGTGTGTGAAGGTGTGTGCGTATTTATTAATGACTTATGACACAGTCAATGACTTTAAAGCAATGGATGAAACTATTTAATGACTTATACAAGTGGTTGCATTTTCTACATTTATTTTAATAATTATTTTGTTAGAAAATTTCGGATTTTATAAATCAGGGAATTTAAGTTTAAATTTAATTTGGTTCTATTCCTACGGACCAGGATGCTTCGCGGTTTCAGTATTTGCACATATGTCGTATCCATATTGTATATCAATTTGGATTGACCTAAGTCAAAGTTAAAGTCAAAGTCAAAAATATATAATATGTATGGATTTACAAAAGAGAATCTATCTAAGTGATACTATTTGGTTTACGTCAGGCGCGGTCGCAGCTTGAAGTTTTGGGGGGGGGGTCACTTCGGAAATTCCTTAAGAAATTTAACCCCCACTCCCCTCGTACTGGAACTTTTCAATATGACGTGTATATGGTTTGGGGGGGGGGGGGGGTCATGTCCCTTGTGACCCCCCCCCCCCCTCCTCGGACCGCGCCTGGTTTAAGTGAATCTCACTCATTGAAATAAAACTACTTTTCACGAATTCTATCGCGATATTTTTTTTTTTTTAACCCGACCTTTTCATTTTTCCGTATTATACCATAATATATACCCTATTACTAATACTATACCTTATTACTCACGCCTATTAACGACAACAGATCACGTTATCTTGATCTATTTTTTCACTATCGAAAGGAGAACATCTTTTCTCTTATGATGCCTACATTGAGAAATTTGGAACCATGCAAGTATTTTTCATCATAAGTACCTATAATAATAATTAATTTAACAGATTTATTAAAACCAGTTTACTTTAAAAAATCACAGTACATTTATCTATATCCCAACATTCGTGCGAAAGGTTAAGTAGCCACCCACACCAACTGCCGCGGTCGCGTTCACAATTATAAATCCCAACACCCCACAACCCTGGCCAGCTGTCCACGTTTGCTAATGTCCTTAGTTTCAAACTTTCCCGCGTTTATTTTAAAAATAAGTAATTATTATCAAAGTTTACGAATGTTTTTCGTGCTAACTGCTAAGCAAAAAAACAGCACCTGGTTCATTTTATGTTATTTATATATAGTCCTATCTGTCAAAACGGTAAGGCTATACCTACCTGTCCAAAATGTTTTTAAATCATCAGAATCACTTATAGTTGATTACTTTTTCAATTACATACATACATACAATCACGCCTTTGTGAATAAACATCTACATTTCACCATTCATTGTATTAGGTCCCACGTAACAGGGGGTGAGCCTATTGCCGCATTCCAGGCACTATTATTGACTCGAGCCATGCATCTGAGGCTGAGGGTGGGTCTGGGCTGTATATGTCTGTCTAATGTTAAAGGTTCTCAATTAAATCTATCTATATTATCTATATATATAAAAAATAATTGCTGTTCGTTAGTCTCGCGAAAACTCGAGAACGGCTGAACGGATTTATCTTATCTTGGTCTTGAAATGTTCGTGGATGTCCAGGGAAGGTTTGAACAGTGAGAAAATAGGTGCAGGGGCCACGGGAAAAATATGGCGGTACGAAGTTCACCGGGTCAGCTAGTTTTGAAATAAATATTAATATTATTATTCATAAGTTTTGAAAAATCACACATATTTTACTGAATTGGGTTCTGAAGTAGATATTTCTGCTACCGTTAGTTTATTTCCCCAATAAACCAAAAACATCACACACCAACAACACAATAAAAATCACCGAACAGCTGTTTCAACAAAACAAACAAATTTCTTGGCAAAAGAATGAACCCATCACTGCAACCATATAATTGTGTTTGTTTACAAATCACACACTAGTTTTTCTTATAAACTTTTCCCTGTCTCGTTGTTGGCAGATAGCCACAGTGCTGTGCCAATACATTGTACCTACTTAAATGGAGGTATATTCACATCTTAGTTGCTGCCAGTACAGGGATCATCAGTAGGTACCAAATGTAATTTCAGCCAGATCCGTTCAGCCGTTTAAGAGTAATTGGGTAATAAATATCCAAAGACCTTTCATAAACGTTCAAATTTGTAATATTAGTAGGATAAGATAATAAACCTGTGGCGTGGTGGTAGTAAACGAGACTGCTAACAGGGAGCGCGGGTTTGATGCCTTCTCGGTGTAAGTATTTGTATGCATGAATATGACTATTTGTATTGTTCTGGGTGCCTCGGAGAGTTAAGCCGTCGGTCCCGGTTACTATACAAACAACTATGGTTGTCGTAACAGATAGGTGCCATCAAAAGTTCGACTAGTCTAACTACAGCATTTCGATATCTGCCTCTGTGGCGTAGCGGTAGTGAACGCGGCCGCTACGCAGGAGGCGCGGGTTCGATCCCCGCTCAGTGCAAATATTTGTGTGCGTGAATATGAATATTTGCATTGGTCTGGGTGTTTCTATGTATAATATGTATGTATTTACAAAAAAAAAAATGTATCTAAGTATGTTTATCCGCATTCTAGAACCCATAACACAAGCTAGTTTAGCTATGCTTACTTTGGGTCTAGATAGCGTCGTGTAGAATGTCCTACAATATTTATTTATTTATTTATTTATTTATTGGTTGTAAAGGTCAGATGGCAGTCGCTTCATGGAAAATAAGACTTAAACTGAGTTAGAAAAAAACTCAGAGAATGATGAGGCTATTGATCTGTACCAATTTTCGCTACAATGGAAAACCCTGGGGTTCATCTTACATACATACACATAATCACGCCTTTATTCCCGGATGGTTAAGCAGAGGTGAATACACACCCACATTTCACCAATTATTGTATTAAGTTCCACTCATATTAAGGGTTTTATAAAACCTTAATATGCATAACCGATTAATTTATTAGTAACCTAACAGTTAGGCCACCATATTTACTAACTATGAATAATGTTTTAAATTAACCACCGTTTGAACAAAATATTGTGTGAACATTAATAACGAGAGTTACAAATTGTAAAACACTTGCGTAATATTGATTATTAAATAGCAGTTTATAATATTTAATGTACACGCTGATAATATTTAAATGTGTTGTGTACAATACATTTCTACACCAAACACAGAAATACATAAACAGGAAACAGTTGAATGTACCATGGGTGGACAACCTTTTGGAATAGACATGGGTAATTTCACGATGCCTAATTTTTTGCTAATTTCGGTGGTATTTTTCAATCATAGGTTTCCGATGAAAAATTTAATGGAGTTCTTTTCAACACATCAGTATTCTAGATATTCTAAAAGAACTCCATTCAATTTTTCATCGGAAACCAAAAACAAAAACAAAAAATTTGGCATCGTGAAATTACCCACATGAGTGTATGGAAAATAAAAACAAAGAACATAATGATATAGTGTAAAGCTAAGTCGTATAGCTCTTCCCTTGCGGTGTTGTACAATGCGATTAAGGCATATGGCTGTTTTACATTATACAGATATAATATAAAGCCTAGACTCAGCCTCTGCTGATGCATGGCTCGAGTCAACAATTATAGTGCCCTAAATACTCACCCTCTATTACGTGGGACCTTAGACTATATATATTATATACCTTTATACTTTAAACGTGCCTTTAAGCTTTTACCTCTGCCTAACCCTCCGGGGATAAAGGCGTGATATACAGGTGGATCTACATAACTAAACAAAAATAATATAAATGGGCAATGTTAACAAAATGTCACCTTACAAAAACTTCCCTTATTCGCGGGCAAAGTCGTTCGTATATTTGCAATACTAATATAACAGCCACAGACACTTAGGCACGTTCCGATACTGCTCACTTTGCAGCGTTTTATTGTTTATCGTAACAGCACCCCTGAGGAGCAGTAATAACGTACCACACTTATTGTTTACGTGACATCTTAGTTCTAGACTTCTGGGAACGTAACTTTTTGTTACGTATCAGTTCTTGTTTTCAAAAAAGAATAAAATGTTGGAGATCTCTGATAAAAAAGTACTACTACAAAAGTACTCTTCCATTTATTTGATAAGTAAGAACAGGAATTCTTTAGTCTAATCTAATAAGATAGGTACAGGATAACCGATAGTACATACATAATATTGTTAATAATATTGTAGGACATTCTACACAAAGCTATCTAGACCCAAAGTAAGCATAGCTTAACTAGCTTGTGTTATGGGTTCTAGGATGTGGATAAACATACTTAGATACATTTTTTTTTCGTAAATACATACATATTACATATACATAGAAACACCCAGACCAATGCAAATATTCATATTCATGCACACAAATACACACACAGTCATATATCACGCTTTTATCCCCGGAGGGTTAGGCAGAGGTGAATTAACACCCGCATTTCACCAATCATTGTATTAGGTCCCACGTAATAGGGGGTGAGCCTATTACTGTATTCTGGACACTATTGTTGACTCGAGTTTTGCATCTGAGGCTGAGTCTGGGCTGTATATTATCTGTCTGATGTTGAACAGCCCTATCCCTTAGTCGCCATATACGACCACCGCGTAGGAAGAGATGGGATGGTCCAAAGTCTACTCTGCCTGGAACCACACGGAGAAGAAAGTATGTCATGATATTTTAATTAAATAACACAATTTCATAAATCGGTTATAGACTCGCCCTCTATTCTATGAGAACATAACTGGGAAAATATTAAATAGTTAGGTACATTTGACTACCTCTATAGTTGTGAGTATATAGATAAAAATAATAGTGGTTACAAGCCGTGACAGGTACATACCGTGAGATTAGAATACTATCCAACTAAGCTCATGATTAAGCCACATACAACACGCAGGCTTACCTATATGCCTGATCAATGTAACGAGTGACAATATCGAGTAAAAGGTAGATCATTCTGGTGGTGATAAGACAGCTTCAGAGTGTAAAACCCCTTAAGTGGTAAGGGTTTTTTTATATAATAATAATAGTTTGATTTCACCTCGCCTGATGGTAAGCTAAACGCAAACTCAAGGAAAACAGGGTCACCATTACAGACACATACCATGTTACAATGGTGGCACTCAGCTTGACGGCCTCAGTAAATGCTTTTTCACGCCCCGCATAAAGGACCCAGGACTGTTGGAAGAGGTAAATTTATATGTGTCTTTCTAAAATTAGTGCCAAGTATATTTTGTACAGTATTCAACAGTTACAAAATGGCTTATAACACCTACACCAGCAGTCAAAGAAACTGAGCACTATAAACATAAAACATTCTTGTTCAGAAATATTCGTATCCTTCAACACACACGCTATATCTCTAAAACACAAAAGTATGTAATTCAAAAGCAAGCGTAACAGCTTTAATAACGATTAGAGAACAAAACCCGATGTGTTTTCGTTTCAAATTGTACAAAGACCGGCTTCAAAGGGCACATTCCTGCCATACATCTGTTTTTACAAAATTCACAATACGTCTCCGAACAATATAACAACCTTATCACAACTACATAAGACACATTTTCGTCCAAAGCGAGCAAACTTAAATTTGCCCACCTAAAGTACAGTCTACCAAAATGATTTACAATTAAGGGTGTCTCCACATCTTGTCTGCTCTTAATTCCTTTGTGAGGGTCGAATTAAAAAAATAATACGCTTCCCTTGTTCAAACCGTTTGATTAAGAGGAAGTAAAGAATATTGGGAACAGATATTCTAGATGTTAATGAGATCAGGCTCTTTATAGGGGAGATATCAGGCACTGTCGCTGTGTGAGTAAATTAATTTTTATTGATTGAAATTTGTTACATTTTGTTACTTTTGGATGAAGTGGCTTGGTACTCGTATATTTAATTGCCGAAGAAATTAATGTTTTATAACAATTCAAATCGATTTAGTAAGAGAAAAGAGAATCGACCTCGGGCGGGACTTTGGGCGAACTGAGTTTGGGTGGTTTAGGTAGATGGCTCCACCGTCGCCCCAAAGACGGAAGAGAATTTGGATCGGCTTCGTGCGGTCTCGGTGGCTTAGTGGTCAGAGCATTCCCCCTGTAAGGGAAAGATCGCGGGTTCGAGTCCCGCCCGAGGTCGTTTCTCTTTTCTCTTTCTAAATCGATTTGAATAGTCCGCATAATTCAAAATTTCATTCAAAAGTTTTATAACAATTTGATATTCTCATCATCTTTGCCCGTGCTAACAGAAGAACATGGCGAAGTAAACTAAAGCTCAAGGTTTACACATAATTTTTAAAACAAAAATCAAGACTCATTCCAATCTACTTCGAAAATAGTCCCAAAAAGAAAAATACTTTTATATCTAAAATATCTGAACTACAGACAAACCCCAAACTTTACACCTCGCTAGCAAATGGCGAACAAATTCGAAGATAATTTAGAGGTGGCGAAACATTTTTTCGACATAAAAAACTGTATAACATACACGAACGTAATGGTCCGTCCAATGATTCTGTTTACTCATCTCTCCGTTACCAGCTTTGCCAGACCTTCCACCCCTCTTTTCAGCAATGAAACCTTCACATTCAGAGGGGCAAAGTCCCGTACGAGCGAGGGTCGTGTTAAAACGGCTGGTATATAACAGATTGGTAAACAACTTTAGTGGGCTGTCAAAATAAGACTGATGAACTTTTAACTTGGATATCAAACGATAAGTAATTTAATATATCGGCTGATGGGGCGAATTTTTTATACAACGCGTCTGTAATACTTGTGAGAGTGTATTACAGAGCTTATGATAAATTAATTTCACCTTAAACGTTTTGTATGCTATATTAGGATTAATATTTAGACCTAATATGTAACTGTCTCTAAATATTTACTGCCATGCATTAGCAGTAATCTATAAACATATATTTTAGGTATATGAATAAATAAATCGACCCATATGCTGTGTCAAGAAGAGTCATGACATTTTTTTTATACAAGTATGCCACTTAGGTGGCAGACAAGCACACGGTCGACCTGATGGAAGGAAGTTACCGTGGCCTATGGACGAATGTAACACTAGGGGCGTTACATTTGTGCTGCTGACCCTGAAGAAACCTTCTAATGCCTTTCTTGAAGAACCGTCGTCGTATTATTATGTCATGTATATTTTTTATTAATATCATGAACTTTTTTCTGAGTCGCTGAATTAAACTGACCTGAATGTCTTCTCAACCGTAAAAGAAAAAAATACATTCTAAAATTTATTTAAAATATACTCTCAAATTGTTTCCCGACATGTCACAGCTTAAGAAAACACATTACAATCCCTTTCACAAATATATGTGTAAGTATACAACATAATGGCAACTCGAAGCAGCTAAGTGCCAAGCTTCCCAGTTCCCAGTTCCCAGTGAATACGCGGACGAGCATTATGACAAATGATCTTACAGGAATGTGTGCGAATGTCAGCGGATAATGACAGGACTACTGGGCAAATGTATGAACTTAGTGCTTATATTGTGCTTATTTAGATTTACTTAAAGTTTTTAGAGCTATTATAATCAGATTAAGTTTTAATAAACCAAAAAAGTCCTCTGAATGTTTTGCCTGTGTCTTATGGAGGAGCCGCGTTTCGAATTCGTGTTTCTTTTTTAAACATTAGTCTAGTTTTGCCCGTCAGAGTAGAATTTGGGCCACCCCATCTCCTCCCATGCGGTGTCGTACAAGGCGACTAAGAGATAGGGCTGTTTAACATCAGACAATAATATAGACAGCTTAGACTTAGCCACAGATATCGTACCCCCAGAGTGACAAAGACGTAAGTAAGGTTACGTCAATTTTTTTTTTTTGCAGTTTCGAATAGTAGATGTCAGGATACAATACGTCGATTTTTTTCATAATATTCTGACGTAAAATTAGGGTGTTATAAAGGAAAAAAGAAAATATTCGTCTAAATAAAAATATATTTTCAAAGTAAAAAAAGGTGATAAGCCAACATAAGTATGTAAAATTTCATAAAAATACACCTAAAGATTCTTATTCTTTTGTTTCCTTATGTTATAGCCAAAATTTATAGACGTATTGCTAATTAAGGTTTTTATTGTCTAATGAAAATATAAACTGCCTAACGTAAGACTACTTACATCCCAAATGAAAGAAAACTAATAAAACAAAGAAAGCCGTACTCCCTGTTTAAGAGTATATCCCGTATACAAGTTTCGAAATAATCGTGCTAACCTCTTTTCACCCTTTTTAATGTCATCAAGCTTGCGGAAGTAATCACGCTTACACCATTTTTCCCTTTATAATATTATTAAGTTTGTGAACGTAATCGCGGACACATCGCGAACACGCCCGAAAGGTTCGAGTAATCGTCGATACAGCGCATGCGCAGGGGTGAAGCGGGTGGCCGTTGTTTGTTTACGTTTCATAACTCACGCGCCACTTACTGATAACAGTACTTAATTCTTTATGCTTCCCCATTATAAATACGTAATGATCCATTAAGTAGCCCAACTTATAGCTATTATTGATTATTTTGTTTCAATTGTACCAAATTTCAGCCAGATCTCAGCCAGGAATCACTTCAGAGCTTCTGAAAGCGGGTGGAACACCGGTACTTAAAGTCCTTCAGAAGCTCTTTAACACCATCGTCCTCGAGGGCATAACGCCAGAAGCGTGGAACAGAGGCGTGGTGATGCTGTTCTTTAAGAAAGGTGACAATACCTTACTGAAGAACTACAGGCCCATCTCGCTTCTGAGGCATGTTTACAAGCTGTTTGCAAGGGTCATTACGAACCGTCTCGAGCGCAGGCTTGATGACTTCCAGCCTTCCGAACAAGCCGGTTTCCGAAGAGGCTACAGTACCATAGACCACATCCATACGCTGCGGCAAGTTATACAGAAGACCGAAGAGTATAATTTGCCACTTTGCTTAGCGTTTGTGGACTATGAGAAAGCCTTTGATTCGGTCGAGACATGGGCTGTGCTTGAGTCTCTCCAGCGGTGCCGTATTGACTATCGGTACATCGAAGTGTTGAAGTGTTTGTATAATAACGCCACCATGTCGGTCCGAGTACAGGAACAGAGTTCGAAGGCGATCCCTTTGAAAAGAGGAGTAAGACAGGGAGACGTGATAGCTCCTAAACTGTTTACGACCACTTTGGAGAACGCCTTCAAGCTCCTGGAATGGAAAGGATTCGGCATCAATATTAATGACGAATACATTACTCACCTCCGGTTTGCCGACGATATTGTAGTCATGGCAGAATCGATGGAAGATCTCAACACAATGCTCGATGGCCTCAACCGAGTTTCTCAACAGGTGGGTCTTAAAATGAACATGGACAAGACGAAGGTTATGTGTAATGCCTATGTTGTACCCACCCCAATATCTGTTGAGAGTTCGGTTCTTGAAGTTGTTGACTCGTACGTCTACCTAGGACAAGTAGTCCAGTTAGGTAAGTCCGACTTCAAGAAAGAGGTCAGTCGCCGAATCCAACTCGGCTGGGCAGCGTTCGGAAAATTGCGTAATATCTTCTCGTCCGACATACCTCAGTGTCTCAAGTCGAAAGTTTTCGACCAGTGTGTGTTACCAGTGATGACTTATGGCACTGAAACGTGGTCTCTCACTATGGGCCTTATGAGTAAGCTCAAAGTAGCCCAACGAGCTATGGAGAGGGCTATGCTCGGAGTCTCTCTGCGAGATCGAATCAGAAACGAGGAGATCCGTAGAAGAACCAAGATTACCGACATAGCCCAGCGGATTAGAAACTTGAAATGGCAGTGGGCAGAGCACATAGCACGGAGGACTGACGACCGATGGGGTCGAAAAGTTCTCGAGTGGAGGCTATGTATCGGCAAGCGCAGCGTAAGACGTCCACCCACAAGGTGGACAGACGACCTTATCAAGGCCGCGGGAACGCGCTGGATGCGAGCCGCTTCCAACCGGTCTTATTGGAGATCTATAGGGGAGGCCTATGTCCAACAGTGGACTTCCTATGGCTGAAATGATGATGATGATGACGTGCAAACGTATGAACTTTTAAGCTTTTATAATTATATTACGGTTCCGGTTCCCCCATACCTATGACTACCTTAGTCATAGTTATGGGGGAACCGGAAACGTCTATGCGGTACCTACCTACACCCTGGGTAACGAAGAGTAAACTGTAAGAGTAAACTCGGAGTCCGGAGTCCGCCTAAAGTATGATTTATCTTGGTACTAGCTGACCCGACGAACTTCGTACCGCCATATTTTCCGCCCGCGTGGAATTCGGATCTCGTCCGGACACAAGTGACTCTCGCGCGGCCTGAACCACCGCGGCCACCCCAGTGCCGGCATGTTTGGCACTACAAGTCGGCAAACTGGGACGGACTGCGAGAATTCTTCGCTTCGTACCCGTGGAGGCAGCTTTGCTTCACTTCAGAAGATCCAAGCTCCTGTGCAACAGCAGTCGCTGACGCGATCCTAGCGGGTATGGAATGCTATATCCCTAACCGTTGGGTCGTGACAGGAGCGAGTAAGTGGCCGTGGTTTAATAAGTCCTGCAGAGAAGCGAGAACTCACAAACAATCTGCTTATAAGGCATGGGCCACGGCCCTTGCCAGCAAGGATCCGAACATCTCTGAAGTGAAGCGGAAATTGAATGCCGCCTCGAGGTCTAGTAAGAAGGCAATCGCCAGGGCTAAGTTTGAATTCATCGGCAGAATTGGTGAGCGGCTTGCGCGGTACCCATCTGGTAGTCGCGCATTTTGGTCGCTCGCCAAAGCTGCCGAGGGAAATTTCTGCCGGTCCTGCCTTCCGCCGCTGCTGAAACCCGACGGTAGTCTGGCCCATGGTGCCAAGTAGAAAGCCGATCTTTTAGGTAATCTCTTTGCATCAAACACGACTATGAACGATGGGAATGCCGAGCCACCTATTATCCCCTGGTGTGGTACTTCAATGCATGAAGTAAAAATCACGCAACGGATGGTTCGGCGGGTACTTAATTCCCTAGATGTTCGAAAGTCGAGTGGGTCGGATGGCATACCGGCGTTGGTGCTTAAGCACTGTGCTCCCGAGTTGTGCCCTGTACTTACACGACTTTTCGGGCTTTCACTCTCTGCGGGACGAGTTCTAGCTTCATGGAAGACCGCATACGTGCATCCTGTGCCCAAAAAAGGCGATAGGACAGACCCGTCCAATTACAGGCCTATTGCTATAACCTCCCTCCTCTCGAAGATGATGGAGCGTGTCATTAATACACAGCTCCTGGGATAGCTTGAAGGTAACGATCTTCTGAGCGACCGACAGTACGGCTTTCGCCACCGTCGCTCAGCCGGTGACCTTCTTGTGTATCTCACAAACCATTGGGCGCAAGCCATCGAGACTCGAGGTGAGGCACTGGCGGTTAGCCTCGATATAGCAAAGGCCTTTGATCGGGTCTGGCACAGAGGTCTTCTTGCAAAGCTACCATCTTATGGACTTCCCGAGGGATTATGCGTATGGATTGCCAGCTTTTTGTCCAACAGAAGTATCCAAGCCGTCGTCGTTGACGGCAGCTGCTCGGATCGCATGGACATTAACGCTGGTGTCCCACAAGGCTCCGTGTTGTCTCCAACCCTGTTTCTGCTGCATATCAATGACATGCTGTCGAATGACTCCATTCATTGCTATGCAGACGACAGTACTGGAGACGCTTGTTACACGGGCCGTGCAAATATCCCTCTGTCCGAAGTAGAGGAAAGTCACGAACAACTTGTGTCTGAAATCGAGACTACGTTGCTCAAGCTAAGCTAAGCTTGGGGTGCTCAACAGGGCGAAGTAGTACTTCAATGCGGGGCAACGACTCATCCTTTATAAGGTGCAGGTTCGGCCCCACATGAAGTACTCCTATCACCTTTTTGCTGGACCGCCAGCTTGCCAGCTTGACCCCTTCGACTCGGTACAAAGACAGGCGTTGAGGCTCGTCGGCAATCCCATACTCGCAGGCGATGTGGAACCTCTCAGTCTCAGAAGAGACTTTGCCTCACTGTGTGTGTTTTACCGTTTATACAATGGTTTGTGCTCAGAAGAACTATTTGACATGATGCCAACAGCTACATTCTATCATCGCACCTCTCGCCACAGGCAGGGAATTCATCCTCACACATTGCGTCCGGAAATGGTGCGCACTGTGCGGTTTGAAAGGCACTTCATCCCACGCACACTCAAGCTGTGGAATGAACTCCCTGCGGTGGTTTTCCCAAGCGATTACAATATGGGGTTCTTCAAGAAGGGCATTAGAAGGTTCCTTCAGGGTCGGCAGCGCGAGTGTGACGCCCCTGGTGTTGCATACGTCCATAGGCCACGGTGACCACTTCCCATCAGGTGGGCCGTGTGCTTGTCTGCCAACTAAGTGGTATAAAAAAAACAGTAAGCAAACAGCTACTATTAATATTCGTTTTTGGTATTAGTAAGGTATAGGCCCAACAATTATGAAGATTATGAAAGAAAATTAATGTTTTTGTTTAATTTTTTTATTGATTACTATTCTTATACCTTTTTGCTAATTTTACGACATACAATAACTAATTACAACTTCACGATTATTTTTATAAATGGCAATAAAGTATAATATTCTAAAAACCTGTTTCATTACGCCAGTGAAATTATGTTTTAACGAGAGCCTAAAATTCCTTACAATTATGATTTAATAAAACATAATGTGAAAGAAGCCTGTATTCAGACATAACATTATGTTTTATTTTTATCTATCGACAAAAATAGCTGTAAAAGCTATATACTTTATGATAGTTAAAACATAATTCAACGAAAAAAGGCGTAAACAGTGGTTACTCCCCGTATTTTATCATCTTTTAGAACTTCATGAAAGACGTAACCGTGAATAGTAACGGTATGAGTAAAATATGGAAACCGATAATTAGATTAACCATTATAACATTCGAGGAGTTGTCGAAAGTAAGTAAGGAAAACGGCTGTAAGTTTTTAATAATTAAATATTAATCACCCTACTAATTTCAGAAATTTTAAGTATATACAAAAAAAAAGGTTGATTTTTTTCCTATTTAATGATATTTAACATAATATTATAGGATTAAAAACAAAATAGATATACCTGTTTGAACAGTTTTTCTGCTCTCCTGTAAAGTTAGTGTTTTCATCTTACGTCTTTGTCACTCTGGGGGTGCGATATATGGTTTGAGTCAACAATAGTGCTCTGAATACGGCTATAGGTTCACCCCCTATTACGTAGGACCGAATACAATGATTGGTGAAATCTGGGTGTTAAATTCACCTCTGCCTAACCCTTCGCGGATAAAGGCGTGATTATATGTATGTATGTAGTTTTTATAATTTTGGATGTTTGTAAGTTTCGTTTCAATCGATAGCTAATATTATAATTGCTTATGTAACTTCAGGCCTAAACCCCTGAAATAATTTTGATGAAATTTTGTACAAAGGAAAAGAGATAATTGCTATGTTTGTCTTGATAACCGATATCCAAGAGGGTGAAGCTGCAAGCATCGCTAGTTGTAAATAAGTTTCTAATAACATCGCCGTGCCATAAAAACAATTCACTAGAACTGAAAATGTATAAAGAAAGTCAGAAATAATGCTATATTTGTGTGCATAGCGTAGGTATACTGTGTGACTTCTTGTAATACTTATCGTAAAACTTTGTAAGACGTGTAAGAGAATACCTTAAGTTTACCAGTGTCGTTTAACGAGGTTCTTTGATCTATTTTATGTTCAATCCTATTTTTAAACACCGAAAATATCTCGGTGATGCATCTATTATTAACTTAATGTGGAAACGCACTTAGAACAATGAAATATTTTGTATTTTATATGGGTAGTAATTAAGTCATAGTTAACAATTGCCATCTCTTTAAGTTGCTAATCTGTAGCATAGCGCTAGAATACTCAGTTACATTAAATGCCGAGGGTTCGGTTCTTGCTCAGTTTAAATATTTGTATCCATAAACATTTCTTTTTACGTAAGTTTAGGTGTTTCTATGTTTAATACGATATTATGTATATAATTATATAGAGACAGCGAAGTATAATATTACTGTCCGCAATCTAGAACACATTTTAGTAACTATATTCAGTTCAGGTCTAGATGGCACGATGTAGAATGTCTCAGAATTTGGGAATATTAACTTTTCCTTACACAAGCCTGTCACCCAAACCAACAATTCACCTAACGAGCCTTTAATTAAAAAAAGATAAAAATGTCAAACACTTCACGATAGATGGTAACATTTCGCGTTTCAAACTAAAACTGACATTAAATAACCCGTTCATTCTCCGCCTCCGCGCTCCGCCTGCGGCCCAGGTGCACACTTGCGGAATAGCCGCGCGATTTTTCAACGGCACTCGTTTCCGCTGCGATTTGATGCAATTGACCCAATTAAACCGTCGTCAAAATGAAAATAGTTTTAAAAATTACGTTCGTCCTCAGTCTCAGTTGCGCTTGCGTAGCGGTTTGTAATTTTATCTGAACGTTTGCAGATGAGAAAGAACTGTTACTTTTGTGCTAATTGAATGAAAGACAGTATTTTCCTATGTGGAATTATTGAAACCTACATAACTGTGTGACCTACAATATGTATTTATTGAGATTTAGAATAAAACCAACTTACGGTTTGTGTAAGTATTTTTGTATGTTCACGACGTACGCAAAAACTACTGAATGAATTTTGAAGCTTCAAGCTGTTCGTAAGAAACTGTAGTTGTTCTGTTGTTTACCATATAAATCTGCAAACAATACTAAATGTAGATTGCTGAATAGCTACATTTCTATGAAACGATTTGAGAAAGGCTCATAATCACTGAATTCATAAAAAAAGGGTAGATGAATTAACTTTTCTCACGGAACTTTATGTTTGCCAATAGGCAACGTAAAATTTAACTCCTTCCATGATTATTATCATTAAAAGGCTCCAGCTGTATTTCGTTTGTTTTTATGTGTTTTGTTATAAAACATGTTTTGTTTCAAACTTATTAATTTCACTTTTTGTTTGTATACTTTTTTTACGTTTCAACATTTTTATACTACGTATCGGTATTTTGTGTACAACATTCAAATATAATATATATCACTATAAAACTCTCTAATCCATGATAGTCGTGATTTTATGAAACAAAAGTTACTAAATAAAGTGCAGAGATTCTACTATAAAACTAATATAATAAAATGGCGCAGTGATTTTATTGGTTGAATATTTCATTTCAGGACCATGTTACTCCAACATATTTTCCTCATAAGTGTACTATAAAATCTATAGTAAAATTATAAAGCTGAAGAGTTTATCTGTGTATTTGAACGCGCTAATTTACCTTTGACCCAAGTGGTATAAAAAAAATTGGTTAGATTAAACTGTCTTTACATACTACAGATAATACTCATGATACAGTAACAAGCACAGTGTTCTGCCATAGTCATACCGAGCTACACGAGTCTGTATTAATGAACTTAGTTAAAAGGCTTAAACCTAAACCAACAGGCTTCACAGCACATTTGCGAGATGCAACTCCTACTATTTGCTTGTCTAATATTTGATTAAGGGCTACAAAACGTTCATCACTTATTCACGGGTGAGCTGCCTTAATTTGTTTAGGCCTCTCATTACGGCCTACCAACGGTTCTCGATTCAAATTGATGAATGGTTCGCGAGCGAATGAGCGAACCGTCTCGATTCGTAATGTAATTAGTAAGTATTGTGACTGTTTTGTGTTCCATGTTTGAATTTTGGAGATTACAGATTTGAATTTATTTACTTTGGCACCGTATTTTATGTAAATAGACACAGCTTTAGGGATATAATGTTCACTTCAGTTGTCGCGTGGTCGTATTATTTATTAATATTACTTAACAATTTCCTTCTTCTTCTTCCTCTTAGCGTTATTTCCCAGTTGCATCCGAAGCTTTCAGCTCGAAGTCTGGGGTCCGCTTTTTACCAGTCTTAACCACGGATTTGACTAGACCTCGATATTTTCCGTGAAGCGATTGTCATCTGACCTCCAAAACCCAATGTTAACATTAGGCGATATCGAAGTTTTGCAGTTAGACCGTTGTTTTTTGGATTTTTGAGGGCTCCAACTACCCGTAACGACTGCCATAGATGTTCTCATGGCAACCGGGACCGACGGCTTAACGTGCTCTCCGAGGCACGACCAGACCAATGCAAATACTCATATTTCATTCACACAAATATTTGCACTGAGCGGGGATCGAACCCGCGCCTCCTGCGTAGCGGCCGCGTTCACTACCGCTACGCCACGGAGGCTGTCTACTTAACAATTTCCTTATAATTAATTAATTGACTTCCTGAATTTTATTCAACCGTGTAGAATAATTTGTCCGACTTTGTGCCATCAGTTAATTATTTTCAAATAATTTTCTACCATGTCTATGTCTATAGCATTTGTATATCTCCACAGTAGAACTCACGAAAAATAAAACAATCCCAAGACGGATTTTCTTAAATTGGTACTCTTTAATTATGTGCTTCTTATTAAATCTCGTACTTTTATTTGCGCTAAGATGTCTAATACTATATTATTTTAAGCTAAACTTGAACTTACTCAAAGTAAAATGTCTATTTGGATTTCTTTCAAGTATTCAAATATTAGTACCAAACTTTTATTTTAATTTAAATGTAAAAAAAAAAAAAAAAAAAAAAAAATTTAGTGCTAACTTTTACTGTATTGATATAAATATGTTCTAACTGTGTATTTATTTATCTTACAGGTAAGTCCTGATTCACTCGTGAACAACCTGCGCCATTCGTAACGGTATTATATCTAGATATTAATGTACACAAGACTTTGCCTCTCATTAGATTGCAATTCCTCTATGCACTCCCGGGTTTGCTGGAAGAAAACTCATCCTTGAGTTAAGCTCGCCTTTGTACATAATTTTCTCTTTCATTTGTATTATTATGCCATGTAAGTGTACAATAAAGAATAAATAAAAAAAAAAAAAAATGTTATTAAAAAAAGTAACCAGATTTTCTGTTTGAGTATGAGAAGATAGGTCATAGCCTAGATACCCGCTTGAATTCGGAGTCGCTACTTTAGAAATTTAATGTTAACTACTGCAATTTTACTACTAAAGCTGTAAATTTTCTGGTAGTAGGGAGTTGGAAATAGGTTAGCAATACGTTAGAAACGTAGTATCTTATGTTGGGAGTTGTGAAAAATAAGTAATAGTAACCATTCATCATCAAGCAAGTCATGCGCTTATTATTTGCCACTTTTTAAGTATAAAACGTACATAGTTTACATAAACTCACGCCTTTCTCACTTTAGAATGAGATAGAAAAAGCAACGCACTATGAGTATCTCTCTCCTAAAATATCTCATGTACTTCCGTAATTAAACATTTGAATCAAGTTCCACGTTTAGAATATTTGTCTTTTCATCAGAACATTGGCAGACTAGTAATTATATTAATGAATAAATAATAATAAATTACTTTTGTCCAGTCAACATCAATGATTGATTGATTGAATGATTGAATGATTTTCAAACAAAATGATATACTTACTTCGGAACAAGTTACTTTCGATGTGTTTTCAGTTATAAGTAACATAATTGACCGGATAAGCGTTATAACTGTACCATTTACAACAAAAGTCGAATAAACTGTAAACACAAAGAGACTGCGACATCAATTTCGTTGTCTAAAGAAGAGAAGTATATTAGCCTCATTTGTCGCACCCGTAGTAGCTCCCCACGATGACGTATAATATTCACGCGTCAGGGGCGGCTTGCTCATTATATTTTAATATTTCGACCTTATTTACTTGTGCTTTGTAATTGAGCGTGCGACTATGTTATAATACTATATTCCTTTGTGTCTCTTTGATTAAATTTTGTACTGTCGTGTATATAAGGGCGGTACTAAGGAAACGGTTGGGTTAATCTTTTACATTTTATTCGCGTACAAACCCATTTGGAACAATACGTTTGTTGAGTTTGTGTTAATAGGCTCGAGAATTAAGATGCTTATTGAGTGACAAAATAGCTCAAAACGTGTTGGGGTTTTTCTATGATATTCACATAACAAACACAGGTGTGTACGTAAGCGTTTGTAGAAGCAAGTTCTTCAGGGTCCAAATTTAAGCTTTTCTGGGTAAAAGTGAAGTCTCTTTGTCCTACAAACACAACACTATGGACATACTGAAATAGCTAAAAACTACTGTGATGGATGGGTTTTTAATTGTCTTATTTAGTCACTCAATGAACTTATTTGAGTTGATCGTGTAAAGTTAGTTTAGTTAAACGGATTCTCACTATATGAATCCAATTATATAACAGATCGAATCGGACAAGTAGCTGGGTCCACACTTGTATCATTTGCCCGATCCGATCACCGTATCCGTATCGGCGACGCGTATCATAATCGCATATGTGGACGGATGATGATACGCGTATCACTGATATATACATTGTGATCATGATACGCGTCATCGATACGGATACGGTGATGGGATTGGGCAAATGATACAAATGTGGACCCAGCTTTAGATGTCGGGTGCAGCGTCACACGGTTGCAATTTAATTAATCATTCTTGAAATTCTCCTCCTAAATTGAAATCTGTTAAACTTAACTTTCCATAAAAGATATTATCTAAATGACAGTAAAAACCGTATAAACAGTGAAGAAACGGTCATAGTTACTAAGTAATGATGCACAAACAAACATCCTCCAACTTTCTCCCTCCTAAGTAGATAGGAACAGCTGCCATTTGTCCCTGTCCTCACTAGTGATGTGCCCCATCATCAAAAATGTATATCTGCGGATACGGATCAAAATACGGATACATTGATATCATGATCTGCGATACGGATCTTAACTTTTTTTATTAAAGAAGTGACATTTTACTAACGAAGGTAAGGTAAAAGATTCGTAGGTTATTTATCGATGGTAGGATTAAATATCGATACGGGTCTTTTCCCACCCGGATATCCGCGGATACGGGTATTCAGCACATCACTAGCCCTCACATACCTCAATACTGCAACCAATTATAGTTACAACCGCATTTCAACGACAGACAAACGAACAATAAGTAGTGACACAGTTTATTTGCCTACCCGAGGGGTGAGATGGCTCGCAGGGGGTGACCTGTCTTCTGCAGACGCCAGTACCTACTGAGTTGTACACTTTTTGTTCCCGCTGGCTGATACAATAGCTGACTGCAATCATAGGAGATTATAGTATTGATATTCCTGTTCAACGCATTCGATAGGATATAAATTTACCTTTTCTAGATAGGTAGGTCTATTAATTTGAACTGGTACGGATATTCAGAACATCACTTGTTCTCACATACCTCAATACTGCAACCAATTATTGTTATAAACGCATTTTGTATAATTAAAATCATGTTTACGTAATAAAAAATGTCAAATCGTTCCAAACTGTTCCCATCTAAATAATCTTTTTTTAACTACCTTTAAGAAGTATAATCACTGCCAAAACTGTTAGCTAAAAATTTACAGCTCCCGTACATAACACAATACTGTCCCATCCAGCCAACGACCCAGTTATTATACTCCAATAACCTGTCTAATTGATAGAGGAACTGCTCCGTACTCCCATCCATGGTTGTGTACTTTATTTTTAATTTCCGCCCCCGCCAGCGTCGGATGCGCGTCGAGCGACGGCTCCTATTGTGGGAAAATAAATGTTATTGTGTGTTGCCAGCTTATAGGTTAAGTAAATGTACGAGTAATAAAATGAACCCTTACTTATATTTTAATTTTAATGTTGAGTTTTAGACGGATGGAGTGTGTGTAGTTTAGGCAGAACTTCGGTTTCCGCTCATTGTAACTTATTGCAAATAATGTGTGGATATTCTTATTTCCAAAACTAATATTACAAACTAACAAGCAACAAGTTTCAGTCTAGAAAAAAATCTAAAGGGAAACGAATAAATTCTTACTTCTTCTACGAAAACAATTATTTCAACTAAGTATAATTTTAATTACAATACAATACATACAAACAAGAACTAACGAAATACAAAATTTATGTAACCGACGCGTACTGTCCGTACAAAATATAGCTGAATTATGAGCTGTACGGTTGTCCCGTACATTAATGTTAAAAGACGGAAATGTACTATTTGTTATAATGAAACACGTAATAACCATTCGTTGTGAGGCTGTTGTGTAAAATGAACTGCAGTGCAGTGCACACCGACGTCGTTAAAGTGAGTAACAGTATCACCGTACAGGCGCAAAGAATGGCAGCCTCTAGGAAACAGATAATGTTGGCTATCAATAATACTCGCTTATACTTTCATGAGACATACGGAGAGAAAGAACTGACTACAAGCGTTTACTTATTGGGTATAAATTTTTGTATGGCGTATCGATATTAATTGAGCATAACATATAACATAACATAAACTCACGCCTATATCCCCGAAGGGGTAGGCAGAGGTGCTAGCACCCACATTTCGCCGTTTATGTTTAGGTCCCAATGTAATTTAATTGAGCATAAAAAAGTTTATTTTATTGTAGCCAGAAATATAGTTATTCCAGGACATCTAGATACAAAATTAATGGAGCTTGTCATTTTGGATATTTTGCACAAAGCGGGAATCAAACTCGCAGTGTAATATTCGACTGCTAAATCGGAGAGACTTAGCAGTTAAACTCTCAGACGCTACGCGCCACAGAGGTTGTCGTAGAGGATTCAGTTGACAATAGTTGTAAATTAAGCTCCTATCAATTAATTTTTCTGTACTGATATGATCATTTTGTGGTTACGTACAAAATGATCCTTTTGTTCAATAAGTACAGAAAATGATGAGCATAAATTCAAATTAATTTATTCGCAAGAATATGGTAGGTACAATAGGTGTTACAATTCATTAGTTCGTTCATATTCTGCCAAATGATGGTGTGCAAAATACATTTTGTCAATTTCAATTTACATTTACATTTATAATCAAAATCATAATCAGTTACATTTATAATCGTTAAGTTATTAACATCTTTGTTTTAATTTTATTTAATTGTCATTCTATACATTTGTCATTTAAGTATTCAAACACGTCATAATATTTTTTATTTAATAATATTGTAGTCAATGTCTTTTTAAATAATCGTAAAGGTAAATCAACAATGTCATTTGGTAAATGATTATATATTTTTACACACATGCAATACACATTTCTCTTATGTAACTCCAGAACGTGTAAAGTTTAATGCAAATGAAAAAAATCGTCAGACCGATAGTCACAACATGTTTTAGTAACATAGTCTTAAAAATAATAATTATCCCATTAGTTTATAGGCCGTTTTTATAGATCTCAATATGCCTATATTTTTGTCTATATTTTAGATGCTAGTATTTATAATTTATACACTCGGCTTCATGTAATACTGACCTAATTGTGGCAACTCACAGGAACTTATTTCCGGATAAAACAGTAGCCTATGTCCTATTTCCGGTCGTACCAGAGTACGATTAAAATCGGTTAAAATTTTTGTACACTTACAGTGTACAAAATTTTTAACCGAATTTATTCTGACCTAAACTGATCAAGCCGTTTCTTTTCATAAACATACTTACATACAATTTCAAATAAGTCAAGTTTGAATTTCTTAACAATTTTTCACAGGACGACGTCATTTTTGTTGCAAAGTTTATGAGACTGACTTGACTATGAATCAACACATTGTCCCAATGAAGAATCTTTTTTGTTTTAGCTAGAACTGATCCATAACTGTCTAAAGTTCCCCGTACAAAATATAACTGGAAGTGAACACGCCTGTCCCAGAGCGGGAATGATAACTTTATAACGTTAATACCCCAAACACTGTTGTTATACAACTTGTGTACACGCCTGTACTTGCTCGCTAAACTTTAATTAGGTTAGACATTGTTGGCGTCTGTGTGTCTTATGTGGGTCAATAGTCGTACCTAGTTCTAAAGATTTCAATCATTACAACTTGGAAATTAAACCATGTTGGAATGGAAACTAGTGTCGTCGAACATTAAGACCCATTTTAGCTAATAAACAAGACAAGTAAAAAAAAGCAACAAAAGCCAAAGATGTTCTTATGCTGGGAGCCTTAATTACTCGGTTGATGTCTGTAATCGTCACCCGCTTTCCTGAGACCTTACCTTCAGTTACCATCAGGCGAGGTGAAGTCATTTTGATGTATCCTATTTAAATAAAATGGATAGTGAACATATTAGGCACCATTTTTAATCATATTTATTTTACATTTTAAACATTCTTCCATTTGTTAAAACCAAAAAGTTTTTTAGTTAATTAGGTACATTCAACATTTTCTCTCAGTATACGTATTCAGTAACAATTTTTTAAACATACTCTTGCCACGGAACTAAAGTGATATTTTGGTATTACATAGTAGGTATACAATAAATGATTTAGATACTTATTTCTAAATCATTGATATAAAACCTGTCCATCCTCTCCGATCCCTATCCATCGTGTCCGATTCATACATACAAAATTGAATGTCCGTTACAAACTTTCAATACATTGATTGTGATTTTGTGATACATCATGTAAATACATAACTCTTTCGACGTGAGCACAGAAAGGGAGCATTTCTTTATAATGCCCTCACAAAGGTTTGGCGGCTCACATTCGTCACTCTGGCACCTCAATGGGGCCCCCCGCGGGCCCCCGCCCCGCAATTATTTACCCAAAGGTTGTGTAGGATAATATTTGAACGGGAAAACTAGGGTTTATTCAATTTTCTATACTGTCCCTCAGTTTTTTGTTACACATTGTATTGGACCGTTCATTTATTATATTAAATGGCACCTGTGAACGGTAACAGCAGGTAGCTATTACAATAAATGTGCTGAAAAGTAAATGTTTACTAGAATTTCGTAAATACCGGATCATCATCATTCAGTCTAACCGTGGTTGAACTTCGATATTTTCAGTGAAGCGACTGACATCTGACCTCCACAACCAATATGAGACATCGAAGTTCTATAGTTAGACTAGTTGGATGTTCGTGAGTCAACCGGGACCGACGGCTTAGCATGCAATATTCGCGTTCACTACCACCACGGGATAGTTGCTGTAAATCCTAAATACCGAATAGGAACTTAAAAAATACCGATATTAATTTCAGTGAAACTGTTTTAACTTTAATATATACACACCTAAAACGTCTTCAAATCTCGTAAATAATAAACATACCGGATTATAACTACCTTCGTCCTCAACAGGGTGTGGACAATTTACAAACTCAATATGAAAAAATCGGAATTTATTTCTACCAGAAATACATATTTCAAAACTAAATGGTTCGATATTTACATTCCCTAATCATAACACACATCGTAACTACAAAACTAATTCCTACACCGAGCAAGTTGGCTCGCCACTCGCGCCGGTGGCTAATCTCGCCTAAGTACGTGACACACTGACCGTTAAATTCGCCCAACAATGCCACAGAGACGTGCCGATTCAAGATAGCCAATTTTGCATTACGAAGCGGCGACTGCAATACAGTGGCTCGCAGATAGGTGGGAATCTAGCTTAACTTGGTGAGAATTGTCCAGCTTAGTAACTTTGTATTAGTTAAATTGCTTGTTAGGTGGATAAAGTGGATGTTGGGTGGATAAAGTGGATGGTGGGTGGACTGTATAGGGTGTTGTTCTGATTAAATGAAATAGAGGGATAAATATTTACCAAAATAGATATTTGTTATGTATTTTTAAATGGAAAATAAATAGAGTGCTCGTAAGAGTAGGTACTCCACATACGTTTGTCATAATATAAATAAATATTCTACGACATTACACACAGCACTATTTGATGATGAGATCTATAATAAAACTGATAAACATACATGTTTTTGTAATACATACATAATTATACCTACACAGAAATATCAAGGCCAATGAAAATTTAACATATTCATGCATACAAATATTTGCAATGAGCGGGAATCGAACCCTACGAAGCAGTTGAATCCTCTATCGCTACGCCACAATTTTAGTAAGAACATTACCCACTGACTCATAATACGTAAGAGCAACAAGTAACTAGCAAAACGTTGTCATCAATATTAATGTTATACCAACAGACTTCTGTCTACCTTCGCTGAGGAAACATGATATTTACGTAGTAAAACACGTAACTCCGAAATGACGTAAGAAGAATAACAAACTGCTGGAGATACGACTCAAAGTCACTGTACAGCTTTTCACTGGGTATGATAAAACAAAAATATGACATAAGGATCTATGATGTTAGGAAAATAACTGACAAGTCCCCTTCTCTGTGTGACGTGGTTACGGAAGGGGAGAAACCAACGATGCGACAAATTTCATAAATTTTCTATGTGATACGACATAATCTTTTACAAAAGATATAAGTGCTTAGACAACAATGTTACTGTATGTAACTTATTTATTAAGAAACATAAATTCGTCTGAAAAAAAGTTCTGCGCTTAAATGGGTTAAAATCGAACCACTTTTGTACTTGACTGTACAATAATGCTTTTTATTTTCATTGACAGCCGAGTTGACGAATACAATACAATATACGAAAAAATGAGGCTTCCGGCGACTGGGACCACAATTAACTCGGACCGCGGTCCCAGTTGCCGGATTCATTTAAATTTAATATTTTTCTTCCATCGACTGGGACCACCTATAAATGTATCAAAAAATTTATTGTTTTAGCCAAAACAGTACAGTCAAACAAAAAAAGGTTAGTTTTAATTTAAAGAAAAAACTCTTTAATTGAAAAATGTCATCTATCGTATATGTCACTCATCAACTCCTCCTAAACGGCTGGTTCGATTTGAATGAATTTTTTTGTATGCAATTTGGTGGCACCCTGGATGGTATTCTATGTTATCACCTCTGTTACTTAAAATATCATAGTGATAGTCAACATTCACTATTAGTTTAAAATTAGCACCGTAGCTTCAAATAGGAGGTCAGGTAGCAGTCGCTTCACGGTAAGTATTAAAGTTCGATCCTAACTGAGTTGGATAAAGGCTCAGGGAATGGATCAATGGTAGGTATTAGAAACATATTCGGGCTTCCCTTAAAATAACTTAAAAGTTATGCGAAAAAACATTGACGCTAGAGTATCAATTTGTTCCTAGACAGTGTTGGTTTGTGATGGATAGGGCGAACGGATGGAGAACAGCCTTATTCCGTAGTCGCCTTCGACTACGGGAACTCCATCTGTCATGTCTGGGCTGTTCTTCATCCGTCAGTAAATATACCTACCTACAGCCTAAGACACAGTGCCCACTTGACGGCAATAGGCTCGCCCCCTGAGACTGGTTACACGGGAATTAAACATATTGAAATATGGGCTTTCAGGCGTGAATATGTGTATGTAATAGTCATGAAGGTACGTGTAGGTGTGACCACCCCCCCCCCCCCCCCATATAAGGATAGCCGCAGCTCAGACCGATTTCAACACAATTTTTTTGCTAAAATCGAGGTTTCGTAAAACTGAGCTGATTGAAATATTTTTGACACCGTTTTATTAAGAAATAGCGTATCCCGGTACCTATCTGTCATTTTTTTTGTGAAAAACCTTTTTCATTGTCTGGTAGTAGTAGAGGCATTTTTCAGGACGAAAACACGGGTAAGAAAATCTATGGAAAAGTGACTGCTAGGAAAATCCATCTTTTTGGAATTGCAGGCAATAAACTCATGCCTAGAATAAGAAAGTATACCTAGATATTTATACATATTATATATAAATGATTTTTTCCCTGAAAGGGTGCACGAGGCAATCTTTTCCCGTAATAAGCTTCTCCTGACCGCTCGAGAACGTCTCAAAAATCTTTCTGCGCATGTGGCATTGGGGCTTTTGCGCATGTGCTTTGCCCTCCCTAAGCTGACGTACCTGCTGCAGACCGCGCTAACCTGGGTTTGTCCGGCAGACGTCGCGGCTTTCGATGACATCCTCAGTTGAGTCGATCCTCAATGTATGACTCAACGAAAACCAATGGGTACAGGCGACTCTCCCCAACCGTCACGGGGGTATTGGGTGAAACGCGCGCGGGATGTGGGTTTGCCGGCTATGCTGGCATCGGCACATGGGGCTGCGGACCTTGTTACTGCCATCCTCCATAATAATGGTGGCAGAGTATGTAACCGTGTCCTTTGCAGCGAACGCCGAGACAGTGTGGCTTGCCCGCAGTTCGGCGGCGTCAGGCCCTGTCACGCCTTATGTCCAGCGCGCTCGGGACGATGGCACAGCTGGAAGGCTTAGGAGGGGCTGGTGGAGATGCCACGGGGGCCGAATCCGATCTGGCGAGGCTTCGGGCGGTGTCGCAGCCGGAATCGGGAGCATGGCTGCACGCGCTGCCTTCACCTCACCTGGGCACTTTATTGGACGACAATTCTTTGCGGGTGGCAGTGGCCCTCCACCTGGGCTGCAAGGTGTGTGAACCCCATAAATGCACCTGCGGCTGCATGGTGGGCGGCGACGGTCAGCACGCACTGAGTTGTCGAAGAAGCGCGGGTAGGTTTCCGCGTCACCATGCTCTCAACGACGTACTCCGGTGAGCCTTTGTATCGACTGATACCCCAACCACGTGTGCCGTACCGTCCTGTCTCCAGTAACCGCTACAAGAAAACCGGTGACATTCGCTTCGCCTCGTACCGGGGGCAGAGGTTGGCCGTTGCTATACAGCGGGGCAATGCCGCTAGCGTCATGCTTTGCCTCTGTTACGGTGACGGGTGGCGGGGCGGGTTAGTTGAATAATTTTGACATGATGTTCGAATTTAGTATTTAAGGTGACATATTACTGTAGTTTTAATTTGTTTTATTGGTGTACATTAAAGAAATTACTAAAGCCAATGATATTTTTGAATTGATCAGATTTTGCTTTAATTATTACGTCTCTTCGTCTTTTTGTTTGACTGTACTGTTTTTGGTTTTAACTATAATTTTCTTGTTCTTTTTTATGGGTGGTCCCAGTCGCCGGAAGAAAAATATTAAATTTAAAATAAATTTAATTTTGGTCCCAGTCGCCGGAAGCCTCGAAAAAATTACCTACTTCGGGAACTCGACCGCGTGGCGCGGCCGAGACGCATATATTATAAATGCGAAAGTAACTCTGTCTGTCTGTTACGCTTTCACGCCTAAACAGCTTAACCGATTTGGATGAAATTTGGTATAGGGGTAGTTTAGACCTTGAGAAAGGACATAGGCTATGATTGGTCGCGATAACCGACATCCACGCGAGCGGAGCCGCGGGCAAAAGCTATTGTTAATATTTTATTTTCCCAACTCCACCGCGCGGGCAAGTTTCTCGCGGCCGAGTTGGCTAATAAGTCATTTTATTATGAAATAAGACATATATTTCAAATTAAACTAAAACTAAATGAAATTGAATCAATTACGAAAAGTCTGTACCTATAACTGCTTTTTGTGATCTATTCCAATCGAATTCCATATTTGTAATACCATTGTTATGTTCCAATCAGATACCACTTTTCAAATCTATTTCAAACTAATACTAAAAAAATATTCGGGTACTGTCAGCAGAAAAGAGAGGCTCGTGGCGAGAAGTTGAAGCCGTCATGGGCTTGGGTTCACGTTGTCATGCTGTAAAATATAATATATGTCTACCACATCGATGTGTCCATTATATCACGTAAATCAGACCACACGGTTCAATCATCCATGGTATCCCATTGTTCTCTGTGCCATAAACCTTGACCTTGCCAGAGTATGTTATTCGGACCATCAACTATAAAACTACTTACTAAAGTATAATATCTTCCGTTCATATATCTGTTTCTATTCGTTATTTTCTAAGTTATTGAGTCTTGCAGAACACAGAGTCAAGAGATCTGTAACGATGTTCAACATAATTCATTGCGTAAAAATTGACGTAAGTACTGATATTTTTGTAAAGAAAAAATGGTAAAAATAAGTACCTAAGTAAGTACTGGCAATTTTATTCTACGATACGTCGGTCAACGAATTGCCACATGTCTAGGGGGGGGGGGGGGGAGGGAGGGAGGGAAGTAGGTCTAAACTATACCTATAATCTTCATACAATTGTACAGAACATGAATGGTGGAGGTAAAACAATGAATCATAAATGAATCAATTATTTTAAAATTATAAATACTTTAACTCGTCAATACCTTCTAAAATAATTTAAAAATTGATTGATAATACATAATAATTTAAAAATAGGTCGAATAATTAAAAAATCAGTTGGTCAAAGGGGGATCATCTCTAAAGAGACTGTGCCAGGTTCTAGTCTCATCCAGAACTTTGAAATTTTCTGAAAAGATGAGAAAGTATTTTTATTTTTGTGCTATCTGTACCTAGTACCATGTAGAAAAGTGTACTTGTTGCTTTTCTCAAATATCGTAAATATAAACCCTAGGCGACACAGGTGTGTTAGGTACAGTTATGTCACGTGATGCATTACGGAGCCTGACACTTTACTGGCTCCACTGTCTCATATTGTGTTGTGAGAGAAAATAGGTCTCTGAGACGTCTGCAGTTTTGAGTCCTTATTCTATTTTCTGTACAAGGTAGCCTAGCGAAATTGTAAAACTTGTCGATCCATATTAATATTATAAATGCGAAAGTAAGTCAGTATGTGTATCTGAATTTAGTACAGAGATGGACTAGAGCTTGAAAAAGAACATAGGCTACCATTTATCGTGTTATAGGGGTTCAAATAGGTAATGAACGTTAGTATGAAAGTTCGTCATTTTTATTATACCTACCTGAAATTTGGAACACAGACAGATTCCAGCTTGGAATAAGACAATTGCTATGTTTGTCGCGATAACCGACATCAAGAGGAGTAGCAGACTACGACTATTATTAAATAAAATTCGAAATATGAAAGTAATGTTTAAGAGGTTACGTTTAGGAGTAGAGGTAGTCTCAAGAAAAGATGAATGGAATGCATGAAAGTGGATAATATCACTATCACAGCGAGTTTGCATGCATGTGCTAATAAATTATCAATAATGGATGAGATTATTCATAATTTATTAGCACATGAAGTGTTAATGTGTATGCAGATGATAGATGCGGCTCTTGAGCGCGTGAGGGTTTTTAGTTAGTGCTTCATTATGGCCTATGCACCAATTGTACGGGCCACGTACATTATAAAATTGCCAACTCAAGCAACTTTCGTGGAAGCGGCGCGGTCGCACCGATTGCCATCTTATTAAACAGTTCAACCTAAGATCTTACGGGAATCGGGCGCGACCAAACCGTAGCTACGCGGCATAACGTGTATTGTAATTACTTACCTAATATCAGTTGTGACCTTTGAATACATCTTGCAACTTAAAACTTATCTTTTATTTGTCGGGAATCGAGCTCCCTACACTAATTGTTATTTATTTAACATACATACAGTATACAGTATGATTTAAAAATATGTAAAAATAGCCAATTTTGGCTGATCATCTTCAAATAATACTCATAATCATCATAATTATTTTTAGTGACTATCCCGGTCTCAAACTCTCTGCCATGGAGCTTGAGGTACCTACGCTTTCATGTCTCTTCTTCTTCTTCTACATTTCGCACCGCTTCTGTATAGTTAGTATCCCTTTTATTAAGACCACCGACATACATTAAGACTTTTTAGGTTTACCCATCTTATTCATCATCGTATTTAGATTCCAGGATCGGCTTTTTTTAATCTAACTGTGATGCGGCTGAACTTCGAATTTTTTCCGTGATGCGACTGCCATCTGACCTCCATGACCATGATATCGAATATTGCAGGTAGACCAGTTGTTGGAATTTTAAGGGTTCCAGATGCCCATCATTACACGGAAAGCTTCTAGGTTTACCCATCCTTTTAGAGCTCGGTAAAAGTGGTATAACCAGAAATGTGTGGAAATGTGACCATATCAATGAAAGTGACTCCCAGTATATCCGCGATGACATAGTCTAGAAGTCTTGTTAACCAGATTATAGTCGCAGAAAGTACCAGGCTGTATATCAACTAGAAACAACAACACCAAAAGTAATCATTTTAAGGTTATAAATTAAACTTGATAAACAACAAGCCCGCCTCTCGCGGCTCAGAACATTTTCAAATCTCTTAAAACATTGCAGCCATAACATACAGGGTTTTATATCTCAAGACTTTGTCTCTAACTGTATAACCGCCACAATAGTATTACTTGAAAACCAACCTTATAACAACAGAATACGATTGTTTTTCTAGAGGCGTTGTTTGTGTAGTTATGTTATAGTGGATGTGGTACAGAGAGCCGATATTGTAGGAAGAATCGGACGTGATCCATCAGAGCACAAAGGAGAGTATAGTATTAGATTTATAGATAAACTTAGTGGATTGTTGCGGATAGCGGCGACAGTTGCTAAGAATAACAGAACTATGATGAACGTTCCGCTGCCTAGCTAGGCTTTAAGATGGTTAAATTAATTAGTACTTTCTGTAGAAATTCAACCCTCAAATTGTAATTGTATAACTGCTGAATCACTGAATTAGACATCTCGCTATATCCTATGAAAAGCTCCTGCTCTAATGAAAACGATAGCATAAATACAGCGAACTCCACTTTACATAAGGGCCAAAATAAAAAGGAGTAAAATTCACCAACATTTCATCAAAAGTGTAAAAAGATGTGCACTCTCGAGCTTGACATCTCTCAATTAACAGCTTCAAGTAAACAGCAGATATCCTAGTTCACAGTAAATAAAATTAACAATTCAAACCTGCTGCTGGCTGTACTCAATGAAGCGAAGCCGGGACAGCTGAAGAAAACGCTACTAAATTATATATTCCGGATCCTCAGCTATGCAGGGGTGTTAAACAACTGGAGTAAGCTTCATATTTCGTTTTGCTAAACTAGTCTTTATTTACTCAAGCGTTGAATCTAAATAAGGTTTAGCTTTTCTTTTTTAAATCTCGGTTCATGTCGTCGTGTTACTGTACCTACATTTTTGCGGTTTTATATACCTAGTTGGTTTAGAATTATTGTTATGAGATAAACTTTAAAGTATATTAAAAGCGTTGGTTAAGTGCAATGGTTAAGGAGTCGACATTACGGTTGAAAATCCTGACCATTCCTCTACCGCATGTGAACTGACTGCTAATATAAGGGGAGGGGGAGAATGCCTTCATGGTCAATTTTATCATTCTATCTATATAAGACTTCTTGAAACAGCCACATAAATATAGGTATTTCCAAACAATACATGGTAAATATCCCGATAGTTCTAATGGTAAAGTCACATAAATACTTGTACATATATGATCCGTTCAAGGTTCAAACCCACATCATTTGATAAATTGTTAGTAAATAGATAACACAAGACAAAAAACAAGACTATTAAACTAATATCAATGTTAAATAACTAATCCTAAAGACCGTTAATTTTTCGTGTTTAACTCCGGCACTAAACAATACTTAGTCAAGAAATTATTTCATCTCAAAAAAGTAAACATCAATTTTATAGGCAGTCGCCATTTTGTCCTAATTCCTGATTAAACTTCCAACCGCCGTACACTCATCAAATATCAAAGCAATTTCAAGCCTCGGAAAAAATGTTTCATCACAAAAATGAAAATAAGAAATATAAAAGTGGGTACAAGTTCTCGAAGTGCCCAAAATGTCCAAAAAGCGGGCGAATGCGTAAGTAATTACTGACAACTGAGACCGATTCTTTTGAGCGAGATTTAAAAAATAATCGAGCAGTGTCCTCACAGGCCTCTTGTAGACGTGCCACTGTTGGCAATTTGGCGATATTTTTATTTTTTCATGCGCTTTTAAGGAGTATCTGGTAACATGGGGTTTAAATATTAAGACTACCATTAAAGCGATAAGGAAAAGTGATAGGATAGCTGTATCTTTAATGTTTTTTACATTTTTACTACAGTTTTTAGGTACCTACTAGCGGTCGCCTGCGTCTTCGTACGCGTGGAGTTCATTTTACCCTGCTTACCCCTTTTTTTATAAGGTTGTTTTTTTTAGTTTATAAAGCTTATAAAGTTTAAGGATTGAGCTTCGAAAAATTCATTCTTAGCGTATGTTTACACCCTACAAGGAACCTACCTGACAAATTTCAAGTTCGTAGGTGTTATGGTTTCTAAAATTTCGTGATTAATATTACTAAAAGAACCAAAAATCAACTTCCAGACAGCCTCCGTGGCGTAGCGGTAGTGAACGCGGCCGCTACGCAGGAGGCGCGGGTTCGATCCCCGCTCAGTGCAAATATTTGTGTGCATTAAATATGGGTATTTGCATTGGTCTGGTCGTGCCTCGGAGAGCACGTTAAGCCGTCGGTCCCAGTTGCCATAAGAACATCTATGGCAGTCGTTACGGGTAGTTGGTGCCCTAAAAAGTCCAAAAACAACGGTCTAGCTGCAAAGCTTCGATATCGCCTAATGTTAACATTGGGTCGTGGAGGTCAGATGGCAATCGCTTCACGGAAAATATCGAGGTCTAGCCAAATCTGTAGCTATGACTGGTAAAAGCGGACCCCAGACTCCGAGCTGAAAGCTTCGGATGCGACTGGGAATTAACGCTAGGAGGAAGAAGAAGAAGTTTACACCCTACAAGGAACCTACCTGACAAATTTCAAGTTCGTAGGTGTTATGGTTTCTAAAATTTCGTGATTAATATTACTAAAAGAACCAAAAATCAACTTCATTTCATATTCCCTCATGCACTAATTAAAGTAAGTTCTATAAGGATAAGTAAATTTTTCTCAACTTATATTTTTGAATTCCAAAGTTTATACATTTAAACAAATCTAGGCTACCTACATGTCTTTACTCGTCTCCAAACGCCATTAAAGGACGATTAAACGAAGAATCCAGCAGAAAGCTAACATAATTGATTTTAAAATAAATAGAAAATGAATATATATTTCGAAACAAATAAAAATAAAAATAGAACACTGCAATCACAGTTTAGAGTTTAAACTTGCGGACATTTTGGTATCTGTCCAAAATACTTGTGGCGCCCAAGTTTACAGCCCCAAATAGAAATACCAACTTGAATTTTTATATCAGCAACTTGCATTGAATTTATTTGGTGCACGTTTACAACTCTGCAAGCCTCTGAATTAGAGGTTTGCACCGGTGCGGCGAAACCGGAGAAAAACCGGTGAAGCTCCGGTGAAAAAAACCTAACCGATGAACCGGAGAAAAACCGGTTTTTTCTCCGGTTCTTATTCTCACAACACAAAGCTATTTTTTTATTTAAATTTTTATTATGTAGGTAGGGATAAATCCATAGTTACTCCATACTAATATTATAAATGATCGTGTCTGTCTGTCTGTCTGTTTGAATATATATCCGTCTGTCTGTTTGTCTGTTAGGCGCCACGCCTAAACTACTGAACCGATCTTGATGAAATTTGGTACATAGAGGAATTAGAGCTTGGGAACGGACATAATACCTTTTATCGCGAAAAAAGTGGTAAGGGGGGGATAGGGGATGTAAGCATAGTCTAATACAGTCGATCGATGGAGAAAACTAGACAGAGCAATCGTGCGGATAGATATCGTTTTCGAGGTTATCAGGGCTGCCAACTACGAATATATTTATCATCCATTTAGCAATCAAAGATGGCGGACTCGAAATTTTCAATAAAATCGATATGGGTATCGTTTTCGAAGTTATCAGGGCTGCTAATTACGAATATACTATCCATTTAGCGATCAAAGATGGCGGACTCGAAATTTTCAATAAAATCGATATGGGTATCGTTTTCGAGGTTATCAGGGCTGCTAATTACGAATATACTATCCGTTTAGCGATCAAAGATGGCGGACTCGAAATTTTCAATAAAATCGATATGGGTATCGTTTTCGAGGTTATCAGGGCTGCTAATTACGAATATACTATCCATTTAGCGATCAAAGATGGCGGACTCGAAATTTTCAATAAAATCGATATGGGTATCGTTTTCGAAGTTATCAGGGTTGCTGATTACGAATATACTATCCATTTAGCGATCAAAGATGGCGGACTCGAAATTTTCAATAAAATCGATATGGGTATCGTTTTCGAAGTTATCAGGGCTGCTAATTACGAATATACTATCCATTTAGCGATCAAAGATGGCGGACTCGAAATTTTCAGTAAAATCGATATGGGTATCATTTTTGAGGTTATTAGGGCTGCTAATTACGAATATACTATCCATTTAGCGATCAAAGATTAAAAACGATACCCATATTGATTTTATTGAAAATTTTGAGTTCGCCATCTTTGATTGCTAAATGGATGATATATTCGTAATAAGCAGCCCTGATAACCTCGAAAACGATACCCATATCGATTTTATTGAAAATTTCAAGTCCGCCATCTTTGATTGCTAAATGGATGATATATTCGTAATTAGCAGCCCTGATAACCTCGAAAACGATACCCATATCGATTTTATTGAAAATTTCGAGTCCGCCATCTTTGATCGCTAAATGGATAGTATAATCGTAATTAGCAGCCCTGATAACTTCGAAAACGATACCCATATCGATTTTATTGAAAATTTCGAGTCCGCCATCTTTGATCGCTAAATGGATAGTATATTCGTAATTAGCAGCCCTGATAACCTCGAAAACGATACCCATATTGATTTTATTGAAAATTTTTGGTCCGCCATCTTTGATTGCTAAATGGATGATATATTCGTAATTAGCAGCCCTGATAACCTCGAAAACGATACCCATATCGATTTTATTGAAAATTTCCAGTCCGCCATCTTTGATCGCTAAATGGATAGTATATTCGTAATTAGCAGCCCTGATAACCTCGAAAACGATACCCATATCGATTTTATTGAAAATTTCGAGTCCACCATCTTTGATCGCTAAATGGATAGTATAATCGTAATTAGCAGCCCTGATAACTTCGAAAACGATACCCATATAGATTTTATTGAAAATTTCGGGACCGCCATCTTTGATCGCTAAATGGATAGTATATTCGTAATTAGCAGCCCTGATAACTTCGAAAACGATACCCATATCGATTTTATTGAAAATTTCGAGTCCGCCATCTTTGATCGCTAAATGGATAGTATATTCGTAATTAGCAGCCCTGATAACTTCGAAAACGATACCCATATCGATTTTATTGAAAATTTCGAGTCCGCCATCTTTGATCGCTAAATGGATAGTATATTCGTAATTAGCAGCCCTGATAACCTCGAAAACGATACCCATATTGATTTTAATGAAAATTTCGAGTCCGCCATCTTTGATTGCTAAATGGATGATATATTCGTAATTAGCAGCCCTGTTAACCTCGAAAACGATACCCATATTGATTTTATTGGAAATTTCGAGTCTGCCATCTTTGATAATACCTATTATGTACTGTAGGTACTAATTACATACCCCGACCCAAAAACCTCGAAAACGATAATCGTATTGATTTTTTAATATTAATTGAATTATGTATGAAGAATGATTATCATGAACACAAATCGGCCAGCTAGTAAATAATATTTACATTTAATCCATTATATACATAATGCTATATACAATTACATTATAATTATGTTTTTAATAATAAATAAATTGGTACTAAACAAAATTTTAAATTAAAATATTTTTTCTTTATCCTTCGCTCTAAGCACCGGTGATTCTCCGGTGAACCACCGGAGCTTGCTAAAACACCGGTGTTTTTCACCGGTTCACGAAATTCCGCACCGGTGCAAACCTCTACTCTGAATACAATAGAATTTTATTTTATTTTTATAGAGAAATTTGCTTTTTAGTAGTTTTGTGGACGATTTATTGCGCTGGAGTTAGTTTTTGAGTGTCTTCCTGTTTACATGTTTGTTTAACTACTTCTAGTTGAGTTTTGCTTTATGGGAAGTGATCTCGTAGAATGTTTATGAAAATTGAATTTTAAGGATAGTCGTAAGTTATATCTGATCTACTATTTCCATAAATGTAAAAGTTTGTATGCATCAATCACTCCAAAATGGCCGAACCAATCTGTATGAATAGATTTGTATAAAGTTGCCACTTTGACGTTTGGAATAGCAAATAGCCTATTTTTCATCCTGGCAATTGGATCAGTATTTCACACGGAATCTCGGGCAACAATTAGTCTTATGACAGGATCATGTTTCTGAAGAATTTAGGGCAGTAATTTTGCCTCACTAATGTCATATTGCACGATTTTCGATAGGTAGGCATAAGGTTCGTGTGAATATTTTTAATTGAAAGTTACTTACATAAGTACGAATTAACCCTCCGCCCGCGTGCGGCTACAGACCGCACATCGGCGCACCGGGCCGCACAGACCGCACTCTAATGACGCCACCACGCGAGCCGTAATCACGCCGCATTTGTACCATACACAGCATTTAACGAACACAAACGTCGACTAGTTGTGCGGAAAAATTGAATGCGCACAAGTGTTTAATTGGTAGTGGGACTGAATGTGGTTTGTATTTTACCATTTTCTATTTGTTCACAAGTATTATGTCGCTAATTTTTATACTCTAAATAGATACTACGTAAATATGTTTATCTACATTTTGAACATTTAAAATTGACAAAAACTTTATTGTTCATGCAGATAAAATTGAACTTAACATAAATAATAAATAAGCGCTTTCCAATTCACGGTTTAGCGCTTTTGTAAGCACAAAATTCACGATATTACAGATAATCGACAATCGATCAATTACAAGTCCAACTACTAAGCTTCGATTGCTTCAACTTATACATCAACTCGTATACTTAAGTTTCACAAGTCATGTCCATAATAAAATCTTACGACCATGGTTTATTGCCAGTACTTATCTTCAAAGTCCCATAAATATTTAAGGTAAAAAACTAAAGTTCACAACATCAGCCACTGACAACAATCCCGTTTGTAAGTACGTCTCCTCACTAATTGAAATCACTTAAACTTAAAGTTGAGAAAGGCGTCTAAAACAATACCAATTTGAACTAATTCACAATAACGCGGACAATAAAAGGTCCGCGCGAAATATAAAATGGCGTGTTTTATTACAAAAGTTGAATAAAATCAACGAGGGATGCGGCGGTGAGTAATAGGACCTTTTGTTTGTGGTTAATTAGCATGGGTCGTTACGACCCGCGGGCCGATATGCGGCGGCGGGAGGGTTGACGCTACACTAGAGTACCGGGGCTTAACAGACCCTGGTAGTTTGCGGCGTAGCTGGGATTTGATGTGGTGTGCAGGAGAATGCGCTGACTGTTTTACAAGTTCTAGTTTTGTGAATCGATGACTGTACTTCATAGGAATAGATCTATAGTTTCTGTAAGATACTGGTGGCAAAAAATGTCATCCGGTCAGTGATAAACGTGAATATTTCACTGGAGAGATTTTGTACTGTCAGTGGGAAAACCAAAGGCTTTCTACTTATCTTTTGCGCTGACGGCACAGAATCTCTCTGTTCTTACAGGGTCAACAGCACGAGTGTGACTCCCCTGGTGTTGCACTCGCCCATAGGCCACGGTGACCTCTTACCATCATGAGGGCCGTGTGCTTGTCTGTGACCTAAGTAGAATAAAACAAAATCTGTATGTGAATAAACCCACTTAAATGAAGTCACAGTTTCAACAGAATAAATTCTAGGTATTGACTTGATCACCTCTTTCAACACTCCCTATAAGAAGAAATATTTTTCTATTTTAAAAGTACCTTATCGAAATATGACAACGAGCTAAGTGGGTCCATTGGACGCTATCCTTGATACCGTTGAACCAGAAGCTTATTGGACTGGCCACAGCTGTTGCCGAATCGATAATATGGACCCTCAGTAGCCCTCAGTAAAGGTCTCGCACAAAGGATGGGTAGTTTCTATAGGGGCTCGGGTATCTCTTGAATTATTGAAGCTGATAATCATATTGCCAAGCTAGTAACTTTTCGTCCATAACTGGGAGACCATAGAGTTGGTACGGCGTAGATGGGGAATGTAGTTCAATTCGCATGAGTTGACTATAAAGTTAACAGCTGTTATAGACGGCAATTATTGGGTTGTTCCGTATTGATTCCACGAAAGTTGTCCCGAATTTATCTGTTTTTGAAATAGTATAATAATATGTGAGGGGTTTCTGTTAAATAAGACATTTAAAAAAAAACATGGAAAAATATTATTTACGCAAAAACAAAAATGAAAACGCGAACCTAAAATACTATGGCATTTCTTTTTTTTAATGAATGGCTCTGTGCTTTTAGCATCAATTCCTATGGTATTACTTATCAGTTATCACATCACAAAGATCTATAAGTAACTACTGAATTATTACGTACTACAACAGATGGAAGTTATATTATGGGCGTCCTCTATATCATAAGAAAACATAATTGGAATAAAAATCACCAATAATGATCTGAAAGTTTTGACATTTCATATTATCAATATTACAGGTCAAATTTACAACTCGGTTTATTTGCCGTTTATCACACATGTCTTAAATAAAAATCGCAAATTGAAAATTATGTATTCCGATAAGTTTGAAATCGAATTTTTGACACTAGGACTCGAGTATATTGCCACATATTGAGATATCTCTAGTATTAGATATCTATGGGTAAAAAGGGTTAAGTCGCATGTGGCGTATTCATGCAAATATGTCCTATAGCCGTCGATGGGTACTGATACATGTGATACAATGATCTCCGAATTTCCATTTCAATGTCGTAGGTATAATATGAAGGGGAAAAGTCCGCCAAATACTATCACATTAAAGTTTACCCTTCCCGTAATGGCAGTGGAGCAATTTAGTTACTCGATATTACGAGAATAAACTTTATCACTATGGTAATAAGGTATAAATTAGTAGCTAACTGTGAGAAATTGATTTCATTATTTTTATCATTTATTTGTGCCTATATATTTCCACACTTAGACCATTATACTTTATAGATACAACTGACAAAATGCATTTTGTTCTATAGGATAATCAATTTGACTTCGCCTCGCCTGATGTTAAGCTAAAGGCATCATAAAAATGGCGTGTATAATGCGTTCCACTAGGTCAGAGCCTTCCCCCTGTAAGGGAAAGATCGCGGGTTCGAGTCCCGCCCGAGGTCGATTCTCTTTCTTCTTTCTAAATCGATTTGAATATTTAGCCGTTAAAAGGTAGTTTTATTTCCATTTCTACATTTCGTTAACTATATTTTTGATCTCACTACCGTACCCGGTCCCTTAATTCCATCATTCAGTGAATAAAATCTAGAATCTCCTCTGGATCCATTCATTACTAGTGAATGACTTTTACCGTGAGGATATAATTCAAATTGCGGATAAAACCAGTGAGTTGAATATAAATTAATCACATTAAAGATCTAATTATATAAAGCTCGGAGTAAATTGTGGAACAATCGTATGATTTTAATTACGCCGACTCTCGGTGCGGCGAATTATAATTCATTGCGGATACAATTGGATGAATTTAAATGAATATTGTACTACAGAGCCTCGACAATAATTGTTCTATATGTTTTATTTGAAAAATGCCCTGAGAACGAAAAACAATAGAATTCGTAACGTAAATGTATCGAGAGAATAGAGCAATGCGATTGGTCGCCTGCCTACTGTGCACCTGTGTGTGTGTGTGTGTGAAGCCGACCAATCACAATGCTCCCTTCTCTCGTTTACGTTTTCTCGATTACTTTACGCGACTTCACACTCAAGTTATATGGGTTCCATCTATGTTATTCTTTCAGTCTAAGACAGCAGGATATTACAGTGAGAGACAAACAATGTATCAGGTGTATTACAAGGACAATTATGTTCTTTATAATGTACAGTAAGTAAACATTTCGAGAGCTTCTTTAGGTGACATTGTGGACAGGCAATCTTTCTCGTTCCTTGAGCTGCTAGCTCAGTAGATCATCTACCTTTTCAAGATTTACGAGATCCGTGAAAGGTGCAAATAATACGTGTATCTATGCCCAGCGGGATACTCGGTTATGGTAGAAGCCTTCATTCCACGAACGAAGATTAACTTGCTTCCAATTTATTTATGGAGTTCTAGGCCGATATATATAACGTAGAACGTAGCGGTAGTGAACGCGGCTGCTACGCAGGAGGCGCGAGTTCGATCCCCGCTCAGTGCCAATATTTGTATGCATGAATATAAATATTTGCATTGGTCTGGGTGTTTCTATGTATAATATGTATGTATTTACAAAAAAAAAAAAATAAGTAGATATGTATATCCGCATTCTAGATTCCATGGGTCTAGATAGGGTTGTGTAGAATGTTGTAGAATAGAATATTAGAATTAGATACGTTTGAATTTTTATACTTATTGAGTCAAATGAATACTACCTATAGATTAGAGACACTCAAGCTATATTGCTCTTCATCCGAATGGAAATCCTGATTGTACCCAAAGCTTGCATTTTCTACTTGTTCTTATCTTTGCCTTTGTCATATTTAGTTTAAATATTTTGGCTTTTACGAGAGCGACAGCACGGAGTCTCATTCGTCAATCCGGCTTGTAGGTGAAGTGGACTTGGGCCCAGAATACCTTATTTAGACGCAGATACCGTTCTCACTCAAAAAAGACTACAAACATTAACAATACAGGTTACTATTAGATCCATTACACTTAACCCCCCTAATTATAAACCCTTTTAAGTATACAACTTGAATTTTTTTCGACACTCTTGGAAGTGGAACCATACCTAAATACTGTAAAAGTATGGTTAAGTCTTGTTTTTCTTGTTCTACGTTTTGTGCCTGTATCCATCAATTAGTCGTATACGCTCTGTATGTGACTAATTAACGGATGCCACAGTAAGTTCGGTCCAAATGTAGTTTATATACTAAATATACTATACACATAATAATATAAGTACCTACTCGTATTTACATTGCTTGTTTCCTAATACTACAAAAATCACTTATTACTAAGCACTGGTAAGTGATTTTTGTAGTATTAGACAACGTGCTTTTACACCATAGACGTAACATGTGTAATACATTTCCTCCCATACATATTAATCAGGCCTCTATCCCTGAAAGCTAACCCTTTAGGGATAAAGGTAGCCTAGTGGTATGGGTAATGGACTGCTGAGACGAGTCCTCGGGTTCGATCCCAGGTTGTACCATGGCACACACCAATGAATTTTCGATGCTTTTCGAAGTTATGTGTGTATTTATCGCAGGTTTATAAGTGCCCGGTTAATGGCAATAGGCTCGCCACCTATTGCATTGGGACCTAAACATAAACGGCGAAATGTGGGTGCTAGCACCTCTGCCTATCCCTTCGGGGATATAGGCGTGAGTTTTTGTTATATTATAATAATATGTAGGTAGGGGAGAGGTGAATTAACATCATTGTATTAGTTCCCACGTGGGGGGTGAGTCTATTGCCGTATTTCAGGCACTATTGTTGACTCGAGCCATGCATCTGAGACTGCGTCTGGGCTGTATATATCTGTCTGATGTTAAGCCCTATCCCTTAGTCCCCTTGAAGATATTTCTGGAGAAAGAAGGAGGAAATGAGAGAAAATTTATAGATATCGGTCTTATATCGAAAACAATCATTCTAGAAAAACTTTCCTATTTCATTAAACGCTTGAAATATTAAATCGAAATAGTGCTAATATGAGAAATAAATCCAGCGACACCTAACCGTCCCACCGCCGCGCTATCTCCTCCGACGTGTTGCATACAAAGTGGCCGCATTATACCGTCCAATGGTTGATTTTATTCATACAAACCCAGCTTGCATTTAATTCATTTAAATTTTCTGTTCGTTGAGTATTACGGACGACAATTTTAATTATTAACTTTGTATTTACTGTTAGCATTTTAGGGTTAAATAGACCTTTTGGGAATTAAGCTTTGTTTTATGCTTAAAGGTCTTTTAAGTGAATGTTGGCAGTATTTAATTTGCCGCAGAGCTAAATCTCTTTGTGGATAATAAAATGGTAGGTACAGTTGTTTTACATTTATTTTCCGTTTCATTTGTAAATGTATTGTGTATATCCTGACTAATGTTAATATTAAAGTGGGTTAGTATGTTCTTTTGTCACTCGATTACTTAAAAAACGGTGAAATGGATTTGGCTGAAATTTTGGCTAGTCGAGGTTACGGATATTTTTTTTATACAACTTAGTTTGCAGACAAACACACGGCTTACCTAATGGGAAGTGGTTACCTTGGCCTATGGACGTATGCAACACCAGGGGAGTTACCCTCGTGCTGCCGACCCTGAAGAAACCTTCTAATGCCCTTCTTGAATAACCCCATTTTTGGGATTGTTGTGCGAATTGACATCGATGAATCGAGTAGGTACTATCGAAGTTTTAATACTTTATTCCTTTATTTATTTGATACTTAACAACCTGGCTAGTATTGCTTAGCCATTGAAAGGTTAAACATTGCTTGATTATGTCAGGTCACTAACATAACAGACGGAAAAGTGTTCTTTTTCAGAATACTCTTCATTTTAAAAAATCTGTTGGAGCAAATAAACAAATATAAATGAATTATTTCAATCGCAAACTGAACAGCAGCCATTAAACCATTTGCTCAAGTAGACGTCAGACACAATAAGACTGAAAAGCGATCAGAGGAACTGCGTTTACAACACGTTGTTGTTTAATTGCAGCGCTGCAACAACAACGCCATTTCTGAACGAATGCAACGGCGACAGCTGCGCCCCACACCCACGCTGTTAGCTAAACAGGATTAGAATTACACCTAAATAACGTAAACCAATAATATTCATGTTAAGAACTCCTTTTGCAACACATTTTGGATACTTAGGTTATAACAATAGAATCCGTTTATTATGACTTCGGTTATATTGACCTACCGCTTATTATGACGTATTCATACGGCAATCCATACTAATATTATAAACTCGAAAGTACCTAACTCTGTCTGTCTGACTTTCTGTCTGTCTGTGCGGAGCCGCAGGCAACAGCTAGTTATTTATAACGCAGCCGGATATAATGAATTCGCTTAGTAATCGGATATATTGACATGTCGCTTAATTATGACCCATTTGATTTTCATATACAATTATTTATGACAAACGTATATAATGACTTTGTGACTACTCTCATAAATAAATACCGCTTATGGTGACGTACTTTTACATGATTCCTAAAGCCGTTCGTTGCTCGTTTTCATAAAATATATTTTTTACATCAGACCATGTTTTCTTTTCCTTTCGGCTGATGGGAATAATTTTACTCCTATTCGTGAAACCAAAATACAGCTTTATAGATGAAGATATAATATAATGATCTAATACAACTCCTCGAAATATTAAACTAACTAAATTGGCATTATGTATAGACATAATCATAAAAATAGAACTAAAATTATTAGATATTATAAAGAAAATATCTAATACATATTTCTCTGTATCCTCATTATAATATCTTTACTATCGATAACATAATATTTATCAAAAAGCTTCCATTGTCCCAAATAACATTACAATAATGTACATGAAAATAAACGCTTTTAATGTTTAATATAATAAGATGACATGACTAAAACCGATAAACAGGGTCCGTTAGACCCCAAACATTACAGCGGTTACATTGGTAATCGACAAGCGACACATAATAACCGAGGCAGACCTAAAAGGGTCTGTGTAATGGAGCAATTGTCGGTTAATTATGCGTGGTGGGTCTCACAGGCCCGCCCACTTTTTGTAAGGGATTGAATGTTACGGTGAAACTATCAGATATTGTATCTCTGGGAAATAATTTATTGTGAACTTGAAGTCAAGGAATAGTAGTTAATCATTGAGATAAGGCCTTACTCAAAATCCATTTAAGTTAAGCGAGTAATAAAAGTCTCAGTATTTAAGTTTACACATAGTTATTGAATAAAGCACTAACTTGTACTTTCTACAATTCCAAACCGAAAAAAAACATTATGTCTAAAATTAAGACTTGCCTAAAAATTTTTTTGTTTTATATCAGTAAGGTGGTAAAAAAGATAAATATCGTAAGTGCTTTTCACTTGATGGTTAATTCACATTAGAAATCAAATAAAATTATTGAATCCCTTATTTTATTTTGAGTCAAAAAATTATATAATCTAACTTCTCTAACAAAAATAAATACTGTCCGTTACAATTATATCCAAATACATACAATAAACAAAAAATCGAATGAAACCCGCACATGTCTGCATACCAGCGTTAAGTCCATTCGACTACGGTCCGATAGGTCCGGTGTTTGTTATTCAAATAGTTTACTGACGTACAATTGAAAGGGTTAACTTGTACTGCGGATCTAGATTTGAATTTTGATATAACATTCTAAAACCGTTTATAAAATTCCTTTGGTATTGTGAGGGTTAGAATGATTCTTTTGTATTTTATGTTAACCTGTACGTGACTGCATGCGACAAAGGATATAAGTATACACGTTTACATACAAATATAATATGTGAACATATCTCCTTTGCGAACTGAGTATATTATTTGCCATATTTGGCAGCAACTGCAAGCTTTTTTAAAAGCTATAGAACTCACTTCTAGAAATCTAGACATCGAATGGGCCTGCCTCTGTGGTGGGGCGCAGGTTCGATCCCCGCTCAGTGCAAATATATTTTGTGTGCATTAATATGAATATTTGCATTGGTCTGGGTGTTTCTGTATTTAATATTGTATGTATTTACAAAAAAAAACATGTATCTAAGTATGTTTATCCGCATTCTAGATTCCATAACACAAGCTGGTTAAGCTATGCTTACTTTGGGTCTAGATAGCATTGTGTAGAATGTCCTACAATATTTATTTATTTATTTAACAAATCTCATGTAAGACTAAGCAATTTACCTAGTGAGATTGATTTTCTCTTCTTACAAGGTCGGGTCGGTAGCACGAGTGTGACTCCTCTGGTGTTACACTCACCCATAGGCCACGGTAACCACTTACCATCAGATGGGCCGTGTGCTTGTCTGCGACCTAAATAGCATTGCAAAAAAAATCTGCTTGCGAAAACGAAGTCGTAGAGGTTGTCGTATGTTCCACATTTAGGTTGTTCCTTTGAGGATTAAGTTAAGTATACATTTTAGAATTTAGTACTAGCTAAGCATTCTCGACTATCATAATAAAGTGGGCATAAGTATTTCCTCTGCGAAATAGATAAAGGATACTTACTTACTTGTTTATTCAGAAAGATTGTTCCTCTCAAGTTGAGGATCTTACCGATTGACTATCTTTTGATATTACTCCTTCATCTGCCGCACCATTAAGACCTGGAATTCTTTACCAGCTCACGTGTTTCCCTCCTCCTACAGTCCCGGGTCCTTTAAGTGGGGCGTGAAAAAGCATCTGATGAGGCCGTCAAGCTGAGTGCCACCATTGTAGCATGGTACGTGTCTGTAATGGTGACCCTCTTTCCAAGACTTCGCCCTCAGCTTACCATCAGGCAAGGCGAAGTCAAATTGACGTGTCCTATATAAAAAAAAATATATCATGGCTGTTGACATAGCCCTTTAATGTTTTAGGTACTGGATTAAAAATAGTATGTTGTTAGACCAAATCGTATTATCTTACTATTATTATTAGGCGAGGCTCGGTGGCTCAGTACTCAGAGCAGTCCCCTTGTAAGGGAAAGATCGCGGGTTCGATCGCTTTTACCCATCTAAAGGTCTCTGCATACGTAACGGGTTTTTTCACGGACGGGACGGGACGTGAAGTTTTGGAAATATCATTTCATACAAAATGTATGCGGCAATGCAAATGTCACGGGGCCACGGACGGGACGGGCCGCATACATTTTGCTTCACGTCCCGTCCCGTCCGTGAAAAAACCCGTTACGTATGCAGAGACCTTTAATCAATATTATTTTGAATAGTTTGTGAAGATGTCTCATTTTTTGTTACTTAATCACGATCTTTTTACGGTGTTGGTTTACGGTGGAGCAGAATAGGGTCACCCCATTTCTTCCTGTGGGTGTCATAAAAAGCAACTGACGGATATAGGGCTGTTCTCCATCTGACAGTAAACATACAGCCCATGACTAAGTGCCCGCTTGACGGCGATAGGCTCACCCAATATTACATGGGACCTAAAATCATAAGTTGGCAAAATGTGGGTGTTTTACACCTCTGCCTACCTGTTCAGGGATTTACAAGCGTGGGTATATTTATGTATGTTAAATCACGATCTAACGGCTGAACAGATATGACTGAAATTTTATATACCTAGGGATCGATTATAGTCTAAAATAACACATTATTACTTTTGTTCCTATAATAGGTAACCATGGGATTTGAATTTCACACGTACAAAAGGTTATAAATTAGCACTATCTGGTTGAATTTATTCTAGCACTTTGATAAATGATTTTAGTATTGCATTGTTTGCTAATTTATTTATTGTTTTATTTACAGGTACGTACATCTATAAAGCTGTTGCTGCTCTCGGTAATGTTATTTCAAATTATTTTGTTATTAATACCGTTATAAAGTGCTGCACCGCCCGGCAGAGTAGAATTTGGGCCACCCCATCTCATCCCATGTGGTTTCGTACAAGGCGACTAAGCGATAGGACTGTTTAACATCAGATAGATAGATATATGCAGCCAAAACTCAGCCTCAGATACATGACTCGAGTTAACAACAGTGCCCGGAATACGGCAATAGGCTCACCCCCTATTACGTGGGACCTAATACAATGATTGGTGAAGTGCGGGTGTGCCTAGCTCCCCGTGGATAAAGGTGTGATTGTATGTACATATATATGTAAAATACTCCAGCCAAACTTACTGCTTCAAATTTGATTGGCAAGTTCGTACATATCTGACAATAGATTACTATTATTCAGGTACCTTTGACCTTTAATAAGTTCAGAAGAACCTATAATAAAATTCCTAAAACTTTACTTTGTTGTACTTAACCTAACTCTTACACTTGACATTTATTCTTATTATTCATATATTGCGGACCCTGAACGAAGTCATCGCAGGTCAAAGTCAGGGCAGGGCGTTCATTCGCTATTCACTCAAGTATTTTGAATAGGTACCGTTTCTAGATAAAGGCGGCAGCTAATGGCTCGCTTCCCATTTCGGGGGACCAGATTGGGACATCGAGGTTCCTATATTAGAAGGGGCCATCTCTAAAGGGGAGATAGCCCTGGGTCTGGTTGGGCGTGACGGCTATGCATCAGACAATCTTACACCCGGACCTCTGAACGGTGTGACCCTAGATGGGGTACAGTTTTAATCGGTTCATCATCGTCTGCATATAGACGCATTCTCCTGATTGCATCCGTGGCCAAGATGACCTCGGAGCTCGGGGTCCGCCTTCCGGCTCTTCCTCCTCCACTTCGCACGACCTTGGGCGTCCATGGTAGTGAGACCATTTGCACGCATGTCACCCTCCACGCGTTTAGTCGGTTCAAGTGCGACATAACCACTCCCACTGGGTATCTGAGGGGATTAACACATAATCAATAAGGTATGACTTCTCTGTATTACTCGAGACATGTATCTTGACCTAAAATGTGCTCAAAATGTGCTCTACACGTTTCTTAGGTGTCTTTTGAGGATAGCACGGGGTGCTACTGCGGTGGACGAGCTCAAATTCACCAAGCATGGTTATGCTTCGTTTGTCTCGTGATTTAAGTCCAAGATATAATATTCCGAGCAATAGGTACTGCTACAAGGAATGGTCCTCTGCCCCACATAATTACCACAGTCATTCTGATCCAGAACACTACGTCCTCTCAATCACTCATCATCATTAGAATAACATCATCGTAACAGTAGATATTTCAATGATGTTTGTCGCCAAATGTTGGTTGATTAAAAATCGATATTGCGTTGACCCTAATTACTTAGCAAAGATGGACGACACAGAATATTTGGTAGATCCTCGATAACATTAATTGAGTATTACTTTTCATTATCGTTGATGGCAATTGGATCAGATTTGTCTTATATAGTTATAGTCAGATTGATTATTCAAATCTAGATATAACTATTATAATGATTAAACGGTTCGATTCTTAATCTTTCATTGATTTCCTTAAAGTTGTAATTATTTTTTTATGTAGGACACGTCAATTTCACTTCACCTTGCCTGATGACAAACTGAAGGAAAGAGGGTAACCATTGCAGGCACGGACCATGTTGCAATGGCGATGGCGGTACTATAATAACTTCTCGAATTCTAGGTTTCAACTGTTTTTTTTTCAAGTTAGGCTAGTCAAAAAAACTTCAGCTCGCCCACCGTTGAGTTAAAGAAGAAATCTCAGGAACTGAGGTCACCATTTACAGATACAAATAATGATACAATGGTGACCCTTTTGCGTGGCATTTTTTCGTCAAATTAATTTATATAATAAAATGAACAAGTAATTTAACTAACCCTTTTGATACAATTCCCAATTGTATTAATAACGATTGAAATAAATACAAGAAAATCCGCGATTTCCTTAAGAAAATAGAATAAGAATTCCAGTAACAAGCGGTTATTGCTGCGACAAACTGGTTTTATCTGGAATTAGTCGCCCATTACTGGATGAATCCTGATTTTATCCGGTTTAATATAATACCCGGAAATAAAAATGGTATTGTTAAGAAATAATATTGTTTTGTTAAAGGTTTAGCTTAGTATATTCTTTATAAAAAACTGTGATACAAAAAAAAAATATACACCTACTAGCCTTGGATCCGCGGCTTTGCCGTCGGTTTTCCCGTTTATTCGCCATATCTCTGGTTCTAGTTAACTCTTCAAACCAAAGAAACACATCAAAATCCGTTCAGTAGTTTTTGCGTCCATCGCGAAGAAACAGACAAATTTTCAAAAACAATTTTGTTTTTGTTTATAATCGTTAATATAAAATAACGCAAGTATTTTTTTTAATACGTACCTATCTCTAAAGTACAGACACATCCATTTTTAATTATATAATACTATAGATAGATATATTAGATACTTCTCTAAAACTTTACTTTTACACAAGCTACAAATCACCAAAATGGTTTGCACTAAGTATACGAAATACCTATTCCATCCTACTTCACACCATAGAATTTTACTCAAAGCAGAATTTATGAGTAGCCCGGAACAACTTGATACTTATAAAAGTTTATATTAGTACCTAACTTTAAAAGTTAGACCGTGCTGCGCTAGCCTTTAGAAATTGGTAATGAAAAGTAAAACTGCATTTCCTAGGAACTTAAGTTATTCATTGAGCTTAATCTCAAATGACTATCAACAGTTCGTATATTAAATTACAGAAAATTTTAATAACTGCTCATTTTATCTGGCCCCATTTGTTTGCTTTTGATAAATAAACTTCAATCTACAATCAAAATTCTACCTTAACGTCCAGCGGTAAAGTTCAATTTCCCTTGCTGTTTTAAAACCAGGGGTTCTCAACGTTAAGTCGAGAGTTGAACGCATAGGCAGGTGTGAATTTTTAAAAAGATTATTCGAGTTGTCAGTGAGAGTAATGGAGTGACGTTGCCAGCCTGTAATTACTCTCTGAAGTGATAAACTGTCACTGGTGGCAAGTTTGTATGCCAAGATTTCGGCCTATATTTTGACGTGGTAAATTGTCAATGAGATTAATTTTACCCTAGTATGACTAGAGATTTTGTGGGAAGTTTTAAAACTAGGGCTAGCAATGTTGGCCACTTCCATAGAGTAGAGAACATTATGCTGTTTTCTGTGGCCACTCCTGCCTGATATTGCCAATTTAATACTACTTTTATGTGCAGCAAAAATAAAAACAAAGGTGCAGTTGTGCATAACATTTTTAATTACCTACTTAACTATGAATAAATAAATAAATAAATCAACCTTCCAAATCATAAAAGTTAATCTCAATATACATGTTTAAGAATTCCTATCTTTCAAATTACTTGTTTCCGAAAAGTTATCACCTGGGATTTTTTACTTCTAGAGTGAACAGCTTACTTTTAGGCGTAGCTACCATCGACCATATCACTTACCACCAGTTGCATTAACTGTCAAGCACGTATCATTAATAAAAAAAAAATCTTTAATTGCAAAAAAATGCAACACCAGGGGCGTCACACTCGTGCTGCCGACCCTGAAGAAACCTTCTAATGCCCTTCTTGAAGAACCCCATATTGTAGTCGCTTACTTCTACTAAACCTATCTCGTAATAAAATATAGGTAATTTATTCTAACCGTATTTTTCGAACATTTCCATCATAATGCAGATTTTCTGTTCAGTAATTCCCACTTCGTATCCACAAGATGAAGCCAAAATTACGAGGCACATTTTCAGTGTGAGAACGTTAAGAAATTATGTTCATAACCCACTTTACGCTCTCCTTGCCTAACGATATTCCATTATTATAATTACTATTACTTTAGCCTGTATAAACAGCCATTGTGGCGAGAGAAAATACTCGCTGAAGATTTTTTCATTACATTAAGACTTGAAGACACGAAACAACAACAGATTTTATTTCCCCTATTTAATCAACTCAACCTCTGAGATACGACCTTATGCATTTATTTACAGAGTTGAGATTTGTTTGTTACAATTGTTAGGTCAGGTGAAGTCCCACTTTTAAAAGACTGCTATACTGTTCTGTTTAGAGGGTTGAAGTTAGCTTACTATAAGGTCGGGTCAGAAAGGGGTCAAATAAAGGTCTTCATACACAGTCACCTGTTGCCGTACGTACAGATTGTTATTGTTCAATAAAAACGTACGGCGGTAGGTAATGACACTCAGTGAGGCTACCTCATGAATTCCAAAGCAGTGCCACGGTATTCCGTATGTGTTTTAGTAGTTGTAATTTGCGCCACTGATTTTATGATCGTGGGCCAAAAGTGGTGATAAAATTGTCAGGGTTTATAGTCGAGTTGTGACTTTTTTGTACGCATATAAAATAGATTGTTTATTTGTATGAAAGGTTTTTATTTACGTGAAAGTTGAGTGTTGATTTTCTGCAAGAAGCCAAATTGTGGACTTGACAATTTAATGGTGGTAAATTAATAATTCTGGACACATTGCCTGTGGAAATAATATGTATTCAATTCCCATAAATAGTGGACCTGGACAAAAATAAAACTTTTTACCTACTTATCTGACAATAATTATGATTTACTACTCATAGTGTGTGGATAACGAAAACTATGAATGCTATCTATCATGGTTCAAAATCTCATGACCTCTATCAGCCTTAAATATGCTACTAGATTAGAAATATACTATTATTCAAAAAAGTAAGACAGATAATTTAATACAATATTTTATAAAGATAATATCCTGATTCTGCTTACCTTACAAACCTGCAAACTCCTGCTCAGTAATATTTATTCACATAAAATTCATTCATAGAGCTAAGATAACCATAACGATATCGAGAATACTGCTCAACGCCAACAAAAATGGGTTGAGTGTAAACAAAGGCCTGCAATCTAAACAGGCAAAGATATTTTACATTCAAATAAATTTTAACACAAAGAGAAAAGCAACCTTTCTAAATTATTTAAATATTCCAACCCATTACATATTGATAACAAAGTCAAGAGTGATGAGGGGTGCAACAACTTTTAATTTTAAACATCTCATTACATATTTCTTAAAACAGCTTTGAAGTTCGGTGGTACGAAAGGGGACCGAGCCCCAGTCCTCAGGGCGAAGGTACCATAGGGCCGATATTGTGCGAACACTACGTGACAATGAGTGTCGCAATCGTCCAGTCGGCTTAACGCGAGCCTTATTGTAGCCCTTTTTATGTCCCTCGGCTAAATTACGGTGACATTAGGCTAACCGATTTGTTTTGTCCTTTATGAGGGGAATTCCTGCGATAAGGTCGTATCTTAATAACAATGGCAAACATTTTTCATGAGACAGGTCATCAAGCAATACTGAAAGGATAGTTTTTGATTGAAGGTTGCTTATATTTGAAAATGTAGGTATGCCTGAAATGTGGCAAGTGTAAATATGGTGGTCTTTGCCTTGCCCATTGGGAAAAAAACGTGACTGTAGGTATATTTGTATGTATGAAAGACAAAATCTAACTATATGAAAGCTTATAAAGGTATTTGGATATTTTTTATTCAATTACGCCCAAATAGATGAGTGGATCTGGTTGAAATTTAATACAGCGATAAATTATAGTCTAGAAAAACACACAGGCTACTTTTTATTTCCGCTACCTATTCATAAGTTACAGGGATGAATCAGAATACTATGCGGGTGGAGCTGCGTGTAATAGCCAGTATCTTAATAAATTCAGACAACAACAGTTGCTTGTTGTCTGGCTTATCTCATCTGTCGCTAAATTTGGAATATAATGTTCTTCCTTATCCGGCACGGATGCTGGAGGAAATATAAGTAAGCCTCTGGTGTTGATGCTGTAATCTACAGATCGAACACCGTCGTGGGACCGGCCGTTATCTCCCTTTTTGAGTGAGATATTGGTTGGAAGGATACCTACTTGTTCGTGCTACCAATGGAAAGGGGAGATTACCACTCATTGATTTTTTAAATTTATATTTTAAAAACCGATGATACCCGTAGTTCCATCGTATATTATGTCGGTTATCATGATCTTTGGTCGTATCTCCGGTTCTACTCAACCAAGCAATCATATTTATCCCTTAACCACCTACCCCTAATTTCAGTCACATAACCACCTACCCGGAGTCTATCAGACTCCCATATTGATAGCGCTCTACAAAAAAAAAATGACGTATTGAAGATAAATGAATAATAAATATATTATTTTTAAAGCTTTTTATTCACGCTGGTAATTATAATAGAATAAAAAGTCTAATATATTTAACAAGAAAGCTTACAATATGTAATAGACTCAAAAAATAACTAAAAATCGACATCTTACAGTATTGAGACCCATTATAAAAGTTAAACATAAAATTAGAACTTTGTACGATTAATTTATCAAAATTCAATAATGAACTAATTAATCAAAACAGGAATTATAATTGAAATGGAAAAATTTAAACAAAATTGCAAGTCTCAGACTTTACAATTTTTCGCGACAGGATTCGCATAGCATTTGTGAACATCCCAGGCTAATAGGCTTTTTGCAATGGAAACACACGTAGGTCCTGGGTTTTTCTTTTCTTTTTCGGGTACCATATAGAGCAGTACTTGCAGGTTGCAAGCCATTCTGGTGGTTCCGAACTACTTCCTGAAGACTTTGAAGAACTTTCTGGGTCCAATTGTAGCACGCGACGAAGGGAAAGCGAAATTTCCCACTGTATACCTGGGATTGTCACTCTACGCTCCATATGAGGTTACGAGACCTCATATGGAGCTGCTGTTCCACCAGTTTTTTTCATTCAATTATGTTGCAATGTTCTTCCGCGAGAAGAAGCTGGAAGTGAAGACCAACGGAAGCGGGTTTTGTAGAAATAATTTTTCCTCCGTGGCTAGGCCATCGTAATTATTCCAATGGGATTTCATCTTGATCTGATGAAGAAAGAAGGCGTACCGGGGAGGCAGTCACTTGGTATTTTCTTCCACTAAATGTGGTACTTCATCGCCATCAATTTCTGAGTCCGATCCAGAGTCTTCGTCTAGCACAAAATCTTCCATAACTTTTAAGTCTATATCACTACATTCTGAATTTAGTAAGTCGTCTTCATTTAAAAGTTCTCCTTCTAGCCAGGGCGTTCAAGTATTTTGTCATTTGATGCCATTTTTCAATAAAACAAAAAAATCTGATGATCCCAAAAAAATCTCGTAACCACCTACCCGGAGTCTCTCAGACTCCAAAAATATTTTAAAACTTACCAACGAGAGAACGCGTGCACGTGTGACGTCGACGAGCGCGGGTGCGGTGCTGCGAGTGGAGGGCGGAAAGTACTAGGACGCTTGACGACTAAGGATGCATAGGCGAGGAGTTACAATGAAAAACAATTTCGCTGGAGTCTGATAGACTCCGGGTAGGTGGTTAAGGGTTATAGCTTATTCTCAATTACCCCTTTTACCGATCCACCCCAATAATTATTTATTCTCGATTCCCCTCGAAATTTATATTCAAGCATCACTTACTTAACTTTATTTTAAGCAGGTTCTTACAGTTTGTTTGTTACTTTTTGTACTTCTGACAAAGACCTATGATAAAAATTTGCATCAAGATTCTTTCAGTGGTTTTTGCGTTCATAGTGAACAAACTGACACAGAGTGAAAAAAAATTTTGAGCTTTATTTTTTGAATATATTTAGTACACACGCACAACTAATTTACAATTTCAGCATCTAGAACTTATTACTTACCTAATAAGATAAACTATATTAGCATAGTAGGAGCCCTAATTCTACCTGAATGAATAAGCTTCAATAATGTGAGCAAATAACTAACGTTTGAACTAATTTCCAACATGTAGGTAGTAAAAGCAATCATTGACATGAAAACTTTAGATTAGAAATGTTAATTATTCTCTAGAATATTCTAGAGATAATTATGCCTTAAGATTAGTGCCTGAAGTACTCTAAGATCATTAAGTTTTGCAAACAATTTATTTGATATCTGCTCACACCTATTACCTTTTTAATCGAAGGATTGGAAACGTCGTTATTTAAATAATTTAACCGTAGTCGGTAAAAATATTCAATGGTTTACACGTAATCGAGTAACAAACATCTCAAAATTTTAATAGTATCAGTAAGGTTGAGCACTTCTAATATTTCTACGATTTTTTCTTTCATTATAGCTTCAAAATTTGAAGTACATAATGTATTATGAATTGAGGTATTCTCGGCTTATCTAACCTGATTATTTCTGATGCCTAAAGTACCGACTAACTAAACAGAGATCTGCATATTTAAGATTGTTGTATCGTAAACTTTGTTATTTACTTCGGCATTACTTCTTAATGTTGGAGTTTTGGTTTATTTAATCTTTGAATATTTGATTAATAGAGACAGAAAATAAGTCAAGTTATTTGTAAGGTGCCTTTTGGTATAAGTGCTAGGATATAACTGACGTTTCTTGTAAATATCTATACTAATAATAAAGTTCTAGTCGGTTTAGAATCAACCAAGCAAGCAATCTTAGTTAGACTGGAGAACCAACCAACTGGACCCAACTGGGTTGTTGGGAATAGAATCAGAGGATAATAAGTCTGTTTATTTGAACACCCGCATTTCTAAAAGATAGGTTGCGCGATTTGAAAAATTAATAAAAAAAAATAAAAAACCTTGCTTTTAATAGCCCAGTTCTTGGGGAAGGTTACAGGCTATATAACATCACGCTATGACTCTTAGCCGAGTAATAAGATAATAAATTCAACATGTAAGCGATGCGACGATTAATACTTTTAAGAATAAAACATTCTCCATATATTATAATCTAAAATCTAGTTCTAAAATAGAGTCTAAAATTAAGCTTCGAAACATTTAATACGACGATCCTGAGCTAGTCAACGAACATTTATTGTCTAACAATACAAACATTGCGACGAATCTGCCTGTACGTCTGTCTCCACTCTCTACCTCTGGAATTATGTCCTCCAACGAGTTAACAGGATTCTACAGGATTCCACAATCTTGGTAACATGGCTGTTTAAATTTAAAGCTCCGTTGTCTGATTTGAAAGGCTTTTAGCATTAGATAGTGCAGGCTGTTTGGTAGTTAACTGAAACGCACGTTCGTTTGCAAAAGCTAACCAAGGTTGGTTAGATAAACCTGGTATAGTAATATCATGGTATTTTGTCTTTTACGGTGTATGGGGTGAACCAAGACCTTTGGAGTGAAGTCAATGTCACTTTGGCAAGTTGGAACCATTGTTGCTTGGTGGACTAGTTTTCTCTCGAGGTGGTTACACTATAGTTGGTTCCATCGAACCTGCATAAGCTAAATCAGAAGGAGGAAGAGTAACCAGACTCCTAGCTCCAAGGTAAACCTTGGATGCAACTGGGAACAAGACAAAGATATAACTTCATCTTTAGCTTACTATCAAGCAAGGTGAATTCATATCGATATGTCTTACAAAATACTGAATCAAATACTCCAGAATGACATAATTTAGCAGTCTCGTCTCTGTTCTACAAGATGAATGTTATAAAAATGTTTCCGTGTTGTATTGCCGCTGCTATCGCCAGCATCTACTTGAAACTTGTCCACATTTACAAGAAAACTTCCAATGAGACTTGTTTCTCACTTAATTTGCCAAACTTCCATCGTTATCCCAACAGCTATGTTTTCTGTATAAATACTTGGGGGACTAAAAACGCTTGTTCACGGGGTTTTTTCACTGGACTGCACAGATGGGCTACTTTTTGATGCATTTTGATAATAAGTTGGAGGATTAATTTCGGTTGCTAACATTCTTTTAAAAATACAAAAAAACGGCCGTAAGTGTTGGTAAATTGCTTTACGTTATAAATGCAAGTTATATTGTAGGTTCCAGTTATTTTCATGCAAATTTTACTGTCATTGCTCACGCATTTTTCCTCAATTGTGTAATTAATTAAAAAATGTAATCAGTCAATTCAAAAGTTGAAGTATATAATCTTTGTAATTAGACACTTTTCGCACTCCGTTTGCCGAACGTAAGTGAATAGTATAGTAGTGAGTCAAGTCTGGTCTACCTACTTTAAGAATACCTAAGCAAAATACGAAGTACGTACAATAATTCTTTTTCATACAAGTTACAGCGTATTTAATTTTTAAACAACTCTGAATATCAAAACTAAAAACTAGTAAGACAACATAATAATAATGTCTGTCCTATTAAAAAGTAAATTTGAAAGTTTTAAAGTTCGAAGAGTTTTAGAAAAATAATGTTCTTGAATACAAAATGTAGCTCGTCTGTGCGGTTCGTAAACCTGTCTTGGACAAGGCTTTAACACGACGAAGTAATTTGGCACTTTTTCGCAAATCATGGGCATCAGGGCGGCCGACAGTGGCGCCTCCTGCGGAATTGCTAATGGAACTTGTTTACTCGAAGGTCCCCTAGCGACACCTGTCGGTTTACAAACGAACTAATTATGGCAACCTGCCTTGCTTGAATTGTTGCAAAATGGTATATTTTCCTTTTTTATGGAGTTTGTCGTAGAAAAAATAGGGAGGTATTTTTCTTGCGAAGCTGAATTTTTTGGACTTTCAAACCGTTTTCCTTAAGATTGGCTGAATTATGGAAACAGCCATTAATTATACGCGGGTAATAAATCTATTTTTGAGCGTCGGAATAATTGTTCTCGCTTTAGACTTTTATAATATTATAATGAAATTTTGTTTCCTCCTTTTTATAATTTGAAGCTATTAATAGTAATCTGGAGTAATTGACGTGAATAAAATTTGATAGAAGTGTTTTTGTCTTAGAGCGACGGTGGAGACTGATGTGCAGAGGAATTTGGATTGGCTTCGTGCGGCTCTCGGTGGCTTAGTGGTCAGAGCATTCCCCCTGTAAGGGAAAGATCGGGGGTTCGAGTCCACCCGAGGTCGATTCTCTTTTCTCTTTTTTAATCGATTGAATAGTTTGCATAATAAATGCTTTAAAATTTCATTCAACAAGCTAGCTAATATTATGAGAACTAAATACACACGCGCGTAATCAAACACGTGTACCCGACTCCTGTTAATAGCGAATAGCGTTTTTATGCAAGAATTCCGATATTAAAACTGTTTACGGATTCATTCATTTTCACCAACACCGTATTGTGCTACATAGGTGCCTATTTCAATTTAATACAAAAACATGCACAAATAATAGGTATATTTACGTTCATCCAATTATTTACATGTTACGTTCCCCTTTTGAATACAAAACAATGATATTACGTGCTCAACCATACAGAATGAGGAATTTTCTGACATGGCGGAACAGAAGACCCTCGCACCCTTAGGGATACACAGCTGGCAAACTGTTTGTCTTTTAATACCACAACGTGCCGCTTTATTCGCAGTCCATATTTCACAGATTCCTCTAAACCATTACAGCAATACTGCATAGGTATTAAAAACCTGAACGTATTTTTTTTTAATATAGGATCGTCAATTTGACTTCGCCTCGCCTGATGGTAAGCTGAAGGCAAAGTATCTGAAAAGAGCGTCACCATTACAGACACGTATCATGTTACAATGGTGGCACTCAGCTTGACGGCCTCATCAGATGCTTTTTCACGCCCCGCTTAAAGGACCCGGGTTACCTATAGTTAAACTAAGAGTAGTTACTTAAATAGTGTGAACTAGTCAACAGTGACGAAGAGTCGCTGGAAGGTAAACCTCATGCAGGAAAAGACCCATTGGAAAGCCGGCAGAAATTGGGTTATAGGGAGCCCTCGCCACTGTTGATCAACATCAATCTCTAACTTGCAATCTCGAACCTCATATTGCTTAACTATATCGTATTGCCAACATATTGCGACCATACAGTGTGCTGGGAGTGAATCACGACAAAGTGATATGTGGTAGCTCCAATAGAAAGGTTTCATTTCGCTAAACGATACGAAATACTTCGCGAGAAACAGTTTGTTACGCATCCTCTTTGCCACGAAGTATTAGCCTTACGAATATCCGCCCTAAACACGAGCTACATCGCATATTTTAACGCACGATTAAAATCACTCTGGCGTTCTTTCAAATTGGAATTTCCATAACATTAATACAATTTGAAGCCTTTTATTGCTATTGATTCGCATAAAAAGTCAACGCAGTCTCCCCGCGATATGTGCCTTTGCAAATAGACTACGAAATTACCCCTGAAATGTCTCCAGTACGATTTCAGGCCATTAGAGAGGGGCTTGTATATTGGAATTGGATAAATCGTGCTATTTTTATTGCGGTTAAATCTGGATTGTGGATATCTAATAAAACTAATGACTTTTGTTTTGTAATTTATAACTGGGTTGGCTTGCCAGTCTGCCAGCTGGCCTGGCAAACCGATACACTCTTTGATTGATGGACGAGGCTCTTGTATCTTCCCTCTTGAGGTTGGCAAGTCAAACGGCAATCACTCCCATAAAAACCGTATAAGGCAAATCAAACCGAGGAATTAAGCCTCTAGGTTAGGGGACCTCGGAGACAAACGGGAAAAATGCCTAAGTTCAACTTCATTCCATAGTTTGGGTGAGGATAACTCTGTATTTGAAATAATCTAATATCTACTGAATAAATAATATACGTATTATATTATTTATATGTATTAAGCAAGAGATTTCGCCTCTCCCCTCTCCTCTGCATAACCTAACGAGCTGTCGCTGATACGGATCTACCGAAGCGACTTTGAATTATTGTTCCAACTTTGTAGTTATGTGAATGTACTAGTCTTTGCTCGCAGCTCCACCTGGTATTAGAGACGATTTTTAACTCATTGTAAAAGAAGACAATGAATGTGATCAGATCTTAAGGCCATGACCATCCGTCAGGATATTAAGAGGATACCACACGGTCGGGATGCCTCCATGGGACCTAGAAGCAAGAACCCTTGCGGCACTGTAACAGTGGTGCAAGAAGGTGCTGGAGCGAGCTCTGGGGCCTGCCTAAGGAAATCTAAGGGTATCTCAACTCCGCTCGGTGCTCATGGAGGTATAGAAAGAACGATTCTAGCAACCAAGCACAAAATACGATACTGGAGTAAGACCTGTCATAGAGCTACGAGATCACATTATGGTCGGTCGGCGATCGTCTTGAAAATTAACATATTTTGATGAAAGCTTTTTTAAAGATTTAGGTAGAGTATCATTAGGTATTTTTGCTAAATATTCGGCATTTAGTATTAAATACGTTGCATACGTCCATAGGCCACTGTAACCACTTCCCATCAGGTGGGCCGTGTGCTTGTCTGCCACCTAAGTGGTATAAAAAAAATGATTTAAAAGTTCACCGTATATTCTGTACCTTCCAAGAACCGACTGTTCCACAAATATATGCGCAAAACTAGTCTTTAACGTACAATACAATATAATTTGCGTATAATATTGTTGGCGGAAGCTAAACCCTTTACCCATTTGAAGACATAAGCTGCTTACCGGCTCGCACTGTTTCTGAATCAGCATTATACATAATAATAAGATTTTACAGCCCGGGCTCGAATGCTGAACCAGGGATTCCTTGCGAATAGTGAACGGATGCTGGACGGTATTATTATCTGGTTGATGCTGATATTACAGTATCTAGATAGCCGATTGTGGTGAAGAAGGAGAGTTATGTGTTTGTCCGTACGTTACCTCGTAACTACTAAAGGATTTAACCGATTTCGATGGGTAATTGTGTCTATAGTTTCATCTGTTATTGTGAGAGTGTCACTAAAATTTATATAAATTGAATATCTAGGATCTATGGCGCTAGAATGTTTTAACTTATGCCCCTATTCATATGAGTGTCAAGTGTCGGTAAACGTAGGGGAAAGGCAGAGATGTATTTATCACCTACATTTAAATAACTAAGTACCTAGGTATGTTTTGGGTGCGTAGGCCTTTGATATCCTGTGTATGTTTGCAGACTCTATGCTGTTATTGTAAACTATCGTACAGAAAACCCAAGGCCAAATTTGCTCGAGCTCAGATCAATACAAATTCATAGACTACTAGCTTCCGCCCGCGGCTTCGCCCGCGTGGTGTGTTGACAAAAAGCAGCCTATATGTTAATCCAGGGTATAACCTATATACATACCAAATTTCAACCAAATCGGTCCAGCCGTTTATGCGTGAAAGAGTAACAAACATCCACACATCCACACATCCATTCTCACAAACTTTCACATTTATAATACTAGCTTCCGCCCGCGGCTTCGCCCGCGTGGTGTGTTGATAAAAAGTAGCCTTTATGTTAATCCAGGGTATAACCTATATACATACCAAACAATCAAATCGGTCCAGCCGTTTATGCGTGAAAGAGTAACAAACATCCACACATCCACACATCCATTCTCACAAACTTTCACATTTATAATATTAGTAGGATTAGTAGGAAGTAGGATTTAATGTACTTACTTGATACTCACAACATATACGTATACCTAACATAAAAGAAAAACAAATTACAAAAAAAAACCCTGAAATATACATACCGTATAAACAAATGAGACAGTTTTAGAATAAAAAATAAATCACCTGTCACATCTACAGGGTGTAGAAAAAAATACATTCCCTGAAACGTAGTGTCGCATGAAATCAGGCAAAAACGAGGCGCGCATCGCGAGCGGTGTGGGGCACGGTGGTTGTCGGCCGTTAGACAAATGGGATGCTTACTTAGCCATCCAGGTTTTTTCACTTGTCGACTAGGAGACAGACGTTTGTCGACAAAGCGCTTTTTGCGCTTCATCGAAACGGTTGATAGTTGTTTTTGGGTAGCGTAAAGTGAGTTTTACGAGAATTGTGTTAAATTTACCGTAAAAAAGGAATGTTTCTTTGTTATTGTCAAGTTTCATTATACGGCTTAGTGTGTAAGAGATTTTTTTATGAATATGTACTAGTGATTACTTACTTACATTACTAAAATGTGCTAAATATATCTGTGGTTTCTGTAAAAGAGAGTTTCTTAACAGAATAATCTACTATATCACATAAATCCGACCAGGAATTGAAATTGAAAACTTCTAACTACAAGCAGACAAGATTTACTCAATTTGTAAAAAAAAAATATTCAACATGCCTTTCAACAGGTCTCGCGGTACTTCAAAAACACCCTCTTACAAACTTACTCCATTATTTAATATCAACCTGTATATTTTGACAAGTCAAGCGACATTTTGCCTTAAAAACATGCAGCGTAAAGTTGGAATTTCTTTGCAAGCATTAAGCGGTTTACGTCTTTTGGGAACCGAGCAAAACTTTAACCATTTTGAGGTAAGAAGAGAGTATTAGTTCGACAAGTTTAGGAGGTTTTCGCGCTATCTGGACCATTTAGTTCGAGCTAAAGTAAAATGAACTGTTTTATGAGGTGTTAAAGTGTATATTGGCTTGCTAGAGTTTGTATTGACAAACAAAATTTGCACGGTTTGGAGTATCTACTGACACATCGAATGTGCTTCTCTGTTTATTCAAATTGGTAATTGTTTTCACTAGATGGCGTTTTATCGAGCTCTCGAGGAAATGGGACTCGACTTGAAATCTAGGCATCGAGAGGAAATGTTTGTATAGTGTGAAAATGTTATTCCTACAGTTTACTGAATTAGTGGCTTTGTAACACTATGTCGATAAGTTAGGTTCTCTTCTTCCTCCTAGCGTTAATTCCCAGTCGCATCCGAAGCTTTCAGCTCGGAGTCTGGGGTCCGCTTTTACCAGTCATAGCTACAGATTAGGCTAAACCTCGATATTTTCCGTGAAGCGATTGCCATCTGACCTCCACGACCCAATGTTAACATTAGGCGATATCGAAGCTTTGCAGCTAGACCGTTTTTTTTTGAACTTTTTAGGGCACCAACTACCCGTAACGACTGCCATAGATGTTCTTATGGCAACCGGGACCGACGGCTTAACGTGCTCTCCGAGGCACGACCAGACAAATGCAAAAATACCCATATTTAATGCACAAATATTTGCACTGAGCGGGGATTTAACCCGCGCCTCCTGCGTAGCGGCCGCGTTCACTACCGCTACACCACGGAGGCTGTCAAGTTAGGTTCTATCTTAGACATATCTTAAAATGCCACGGCACCAAGATTACTAGTACTTGGATCCCTTGATCCTAAAGTATCTACTTACATACGTATATCAATTTTGTATTACATTGATTGTTAAGTTATTTGGACTTGACTCACTAGTAACTAAAATAAAAGGGCCGGTGCCTTTTACCCGTGGGCGTCGTATAAACCTTGTACGATACCCACGGGTACTATAAGGTATACTATATGGCGATTACGGGATATCTCTACTTACCTCCTGAAAAATTGCCCAGTGAAAGGCTTAGGAAGCACGGACGGAAAAACGTATTGGTTAAATGTGGATGTTAAATTAATACCTACAAGCCAAATTCTCCAGTACCAACACCAGCTTTCCTCTTAGCGTGGGAGGTCTGGTGGCAATCGTTTCCGTGAAAGCCACGATAAAATTAAGAGAGGAGCAAGCTTTTGAGGCAAGCGGGATTGTCGCTCGGATGATAATGATATTATCTTAATAATTCCTCTCAACACTAATTTTTGTTTCATTCAAAGATAAAATATATCAAAAAATTTATAAAGTAGAATTTTTATTAAATTTTCAGCAATTAGTGGCTGAATATCAGCGCCATAACTCTTGTCGTTCCTTATCGGGACGTATAAATAATATTAATGTATTCTGTAACACAGTGCGTTTGTCATTTTAATATAAGCTTTCATTTTATTGTATTACTGATGCTGGGCTTGTAGAGGAAATATTTAATTTTCAAGGCTGAAAAGATGACCTTAATTTTTGAGCCCTATTGAGATTAAAAGAGCTAACGTGTAAGTATGGCATAAGCAAACTGACTACAAAATATTCCATCACGTCTACCTGCTGAGGAACCTTCTTTCAAACCTGGGTCTTTGAAGCGGGGCATGAAGAAACGTCTATCGAAGATGTCAAGCTAGAGACCACCATTTCAGGATCGTCACGTCTTTAGTGACTGCCGACTGATTCCCCAACCCCAAGAGGCAGACAATCGGGTAACAGGCAAAGTTGACTTGGCACAAAGTCATGATGCGTGAACACTATTCGTGATCCGGCAAATATCGCCATTGTACATTAAACTGTATGTATACATGCTACCTACTAGTCCTACTGTAAATCTAATGATGTACAATAAAGACTTATCTATCTATCGCGCCGTTTATGCCAATAGAGGACCCATAGCTCTGAAGTAGGTTAACTTGTCTGAATGAAATCTGACATCAAATTGAAAAGTCCTAAGGTAAACGCTTCTAATTCCGTGGTATTTTCACCAAATCTCGAAAGAACCTCAAAAATTAAATATTCATTGTAACTTTTTCTACATGAGGCTATTTTTATTAGAAGTGTAATCTATCTTATTTTTGAAAAATACCATCAATTTGACTCTAAAAGTTCATTAAAACTGTTAAATTAATAAAAAAATCAAAAAAGTCAGATGCGACTAATCCCGTGGTAAATATTCTAATTCCGTGGTATTTGGTTTCTAATTCCGTGTTTAAACAGTATGAACGTAATGACGTGGAGAGAATGATACATGGTGTTCAAAAATGGAATGTATTTATTTTAGCTTTGTATTTCAAATCAGTCTCTATCATTTATGTCTCAATAGAATCACAATTGGCAAGCATATTTATTTGTATTAACAATAATATAATATATATAGAACATAATATATTATAATAAGGCGGTACTCCTCGACACGGCACGTATTGTGAGGAGGTTCCTCTCCCTGGAGCCCTAACCACCGGTAGCTTGGTCCCTGTACCCGATGCCGGTGGGACACTATTTTTTATATTTATAAATATATGTTTTTATTAGATAATAATATTTATGTATTTAAAAATGTAATTTATAGACTTTTAATATGAATAAAGAGGGGATACGTGGCTCGGGTTATACCTATATCGTGAGTTAGCGAGTTCGAATGCGAGTTTCGTGTTCTAATTAGGTATTTAGTTTAGAGGTTCATAAACTTATTGTATATAATAGTATATATCGATACCTCCTACGTAAACTGTTGTAACTTCAAAACTGTGATTTTACAGGAGAGCGTTTCAAAGGTACTATTGGCAATAAAAACCGCAGTTTTCAACTAATCTTTATAAAATTCAACATGTAACTTCAGTTAATAATACTTTAGCGTTTACCTCACGGTATTATTCAAAAATACCAAAAGTTTTAGAGATTTTGTTGTTACAACATTTTACCGCGGTATATGACCTTTACAAATTGTTGTATCAGTCACTTACAATAATGTACACCGGAACACATGAGTCGCATTTAGTTGTATGTACCAGATACAACAATTTACGCCGAAATGCAAGAGAAAAAAAAGTGTGGTATGTTTTATTTTTACCACTTAGGTGGCAGACAAGCACACGGCCCACGTGATGGGAAGTGGTTACCGTGGCCTATGGACGTATGCAACACCAGCGGCGTCACATTCGCACTGCCGATCCTAAAGAAACCTTCTAATGCCCATTCTTGAAGAGACCCAGAGATCCGATTCTCAGTACTCCATGGATTCACCGTGCGGTCGCCGTGTCCTTATGGACCCGTGATACAGAGCAAACCGTGACGGCGATTGGGACTTGCGACCCAGATGTAGGTTTAGGGTGGCCATTTTGTGATGCATCAGCGCTCACCTCCACCGTCAGTAGTGTACCCCCTACCTATCCAAATTTGGTAAGATCTTATCAATGCCGCTTTGGATATTCGATTTAGTAAAGAGCTTACTGAAGCTCTTGGCAATCCGAGGTCTTTAAGTTGTACAGGGATTTAGCTTGAATTCGTCTTGGTCCTACTTCTACGGCGTAGAGTTTAATCACGTAGCCATTTTTGGTTAACTCGTTAGTCAGGTCAAAGTATTTGTTCGTCTGTATAGCGTGGTCTTTAGGTATGTTAGTTTTCCACGGTACTGTAAGTTCTACAAGCAATGCTCGCCTATGCGATCGTGAAAAAAGGAATATGTCGGGTCTGGATGACGAGGTACAGACATCCTCCTTTTATAGTGCTTCTCGTAGGTGTAGTCTACAAGTATTGTCCAGTCAACGGTAGCTATCAATTTATCAATCAATTGTAGTCGCTTGGGAAAACCACCGCAGGGAGTTCATTCCACAGGTTGAGTGTGCAAGGGATGTAGTTCCTTTCATACCGCACAGTGCGCACTGTTTCCGGACGCAATGTGTGACGATGAATTCCCTGCTTGTGGCGAGAGATGCGATGATAGAATGTAGCTGTTGGTATCATGTCAAATAGTTCATTTGAGCACAAACCATTGTATAGGCGGTAGAACACACAGTGAGGCAAAGTCTCTTCTGAGACTGAAAGGTTCCACATGACCTGCGAGTATGGGATGGTCAACGAGCCTCAATGCTCGTCTTTGTACCGAGTCGAAGGGGTTGACCACTTCAAGCTGGCACGTAGGCGCTTCGACAAAACGGTGATTGCAGTACTCCAAGTGGGGCCGAACCTGTGCCTTATGTAGGCGGAGTCATTGCCCCACAGTTAAGTATTCACCCTGTTGAGCACTCCAAGCTTCTTTGATGCCAGCTTCACCTTGTCTTCCAATTGACTACGGTATTGGACGTCGCTGGAGATATTGATATTAAGGATCCCAATACGCAAGGAAATAGTAAGCAGTGTGCCCAGGAATTGCGGTGCTACAATATATGGGATTTTGTTAACGGTGAATACACATACTTGTGTCTTAGAGGGGTTGAATTGGACTAAATTTAGTCTGTCCCAATCGGATACTCTAGATAACGTAGTCTCGATTTCAGACACAAGTTGTTCGCGGCTTTCCTCCATCTCGGACTGAGGGATATTTGCACGGTCCGTGTAACAAGCGTCTCCGGTACTGTCGTCCGCATAGTGATGAATGGAGTCATCCGACAGCATGTCATTGATATGCAGCAGTAACAGGGTCGAGACAACACGGAACTTTGTGGGACATCGGCGTTTTATGTCCATGCGGTCCGAGCAACTGCTATCAACGACGGCTTGGATACTTCTGTTGGACAAAAAGCTGGCAATCCATTCCCATAATCCCTTGGTCCATAAGAGCTAGTTAGCTAGAGCTAGAGCAAGAAGACCTCTGTGCTAGACCCGATCAAAGGCCTTTCCGATATCGAGACTAACCGCCAGTGCTTCACCTCAAGTCTCGATAGCTTGCGCGCAACGGTTTGTGAGATACACAAGAAGGTTAAGATAAGATACACCTGTTAAGCGACGGTGGCGGAAGCCGTACTGTCGGTTACTCAGTAGATCATACAGTTCAAAGTACCCCAGGAGCTATGTATTAATGATACGCTCCGTCACCTTCGAGAGGAGGTACCTGATTTACATGAATACCCATTTAGTAAAAACTTGTTATTTTGAATAAGATGATGATGATTGATGATCGAAGAAGAAGATTGATGAAAAAGATGAAGAAGACAAGATGATAAGATGATTAAGTTAACATAATAAATGCTTCAAAATTTCATTCAACTTGTTATTTTTGTTTTTTTTTTGGGTTCAAAATGTTTATTCACTTGTTATTTTGACGTTACAAACAGACACTTTAATTTTATTTATTTCTATAGATTTTTGATAACCGCAAATGTTACTTACAACTTACACAATGTCAGTGATAAGCGAAGTAGATTGTTGTATGTGTTACTTAGTAACCATAAAATTGTTAATTTTACCACGTAAAACATTGTAAGTCATCTTGCCATGTGCTTCAGTATAACTAATTCCGAAGTAAAATGTTGTATGTATTACTTACAACAAAATACGTGTAAATTCAGCAACGTATATTGTTGTATGTAATCAATACCACATTTTATATAAGCAATATTTGAAATACGAAAAATATGTGCTAGTAGTATTACGTAATAAATATCAAATCAACACAAAAAATACGCGCGTGACATGCAACCTACAGCGAGTTCCAGCGTAGTCTGTTTTATGTTACACATACGCGGGGTGAGCGCGCTCGTCAGACTCACACCGCCCGCCGTAAACTATTGCAAGTAATAAATACCACAATATACGCCGGGATAGTTCGGAACATACGATGTTATACTTCTGAAAACTACCGAAATTAATAGATTTTTGGATTTGATCTAATTGTTACAGGATACTATACATAAAATTAGACACTTTTACATGAAAAACACAAAATAGCAATTTTGTTGGTTACAACAACTTACGTGGGAGGTATCGATATATAATATAGAAACGGTAGCTTATCCAAGTCTATACTTAGGTAAGCTACCGTTTTAAATACCCACTAGCCACCGCTAGTGGTAGTAATATCTTTACAATTTACTAATAATACTAACACGTCGAGTAAAATAATGAACAGGCTGTATATAACAGGTGTCAATACCACGGAATTGGTCCCCATGTAATCTAATTACCGTTGTAAATACCACGGAATTAGTTTTTATGACACAAAATCAAGTTTTCTAATTCCGAGGTAAAAAAACTAGAAGATTTTTTAATATTAAACATCTAAGTTAACGTTTAATTGCGATATCATCGACATAATATATAAAACATACTCAAGGAAATATCAGAACACATCAAAAATCTCGTTTTCTGTACTTAGTTCCTCCATACAAGAAATTAAGAAAGTACCTAAGTATACAATGTTTGACCGGCTATAATTAGTAAATGCGACTTCAAAGTATGCCACGGAATTAGTTTTTTGTATTTATTGGTTATTCAAGTTATCAGAACTGAAATATGAAGTTTGTAATAGAAAAACTACCACTAAAATTTTCAAATAAGATAAACTCTATAAAATTGTAATTCCGTGGTATACAACGGTAATTAGAAACACACAAAAATATTTGACACCTAATGCCGTGGTATTTTTAACACTTATTTTCTCCTTAATTTGTTAATAGAATACTCCAATGTTAAGTGTATTCGATACAACGTATTACCCTTTCAATATTTTACCCAAAACCGAATCTCTTGTAGTATAAAAATATCGTTTAAAATAAAATACTATTTAGCAAATGGTAGTACTTACGCGCATAAGGTCCGAAATGTATGGAGCGTGTGTTCGACTCAGGTGGCAGTGGCAAACTAATCGATTATTTTGAAATATACACACACCAAGGTACTTTTGTCTTCACATAAATATGAACAGATAAATTATTATTTGATTAATGGGTCTTGCAGTTAAAAATAATTAGTAATTTGCTTTATAAAGCTGTTTTTCTAAATACCACGGAATTAGTAGCGGATTTCTGCACCCCACGGAATTAGACGCGTTTACCTTACTGCCTCAGAAAGTCTACTCAAAAACTGTTGACTAACGAAATATGGACAGCTAGGTAGATATAATTTAGAGACAGTCCCCCACAAAGGCTATATAATATAATTTGCAGCTCGCTATCCCGCCCGCGCCTCAAAGAAGAATTAACAGCTGTAACCACCAGTCACCTTTTACGTTTGAACATTTTTCACTCGCTTAATTTCATTATAAGATTATGGATTTTGTAACAGTGCTCGTTCTGTCAGCTTTTGTCCGCGGTTTTCTTTGTAGGATCATCTCTTCAGTTACATCATCTGTAAATTAAGGTCCCTGTTTGTTATAATTTTATCAGTATCTTTTATTGAATTCTATTAATTTCATGCTATCGTTTTCCGAGAATTTTCCAACTCAATTGGACTAAGTTTACATCTAACTACGGCGCAGCCTTTTCGGTAGTTGCCGTAAAACGACTATCATTATTAGACATAGACCAGTGGTGATATCGAAGTTTTTTTTTTATATAGGACACGTCAATTTGACTTCGCCTCGCCTGATGGTAAGATGGTTCTGTAGATAAACCTGGTTATCGAACTTATAAGACTTCAACTGCTAGTAAAAAATCCACACATTAAATGTTCATAGGGCAATTCAATGTGATGCAATGGGCTACGTATTTATCTACTTGCTTCTGCACACATCATCTTTCGTCTCTCCATTACCATAAGTTTAAGATATAGGTAGTTCAGTAATGCACCTTCCGTGTCGCGAGTGTTTGCAGGTATTTTCTTGAATTGAGATGGGAACTTACTACGCGTTCTCAGATTGTTAGTATTCACGATAAACTTTAACGAGTTGCAATGGGAATGTAAGTACTACATTACCTACCTTTCAAAATGATTATACATTAGATGTGAGGTGGCTCATACCTCACCAACTGCAGGTCTGATGACTGTTGCTCCCTAAAAGCAAACAATTTATACATTCAGGTTCTGTAAAATGAAGGCAAAAAACTCAAAGCACTGAAGTTAATGTACTTACCCATCTTTGAAACATAAATAAAATTACCTAACACCTTTATTTTATTATACTCAGAAGCTCAGACCCATAAAGCTAAATAAAACATAAATAATTCCTTATTCTAGAGCTGCGAAATAAAAGCAATCTTTGTTAAAAAATGTAGTGACTCGAGTACAATTCGCCCCAGCGCCTGATAATTTTCTCATAGCAATGAGTGTCGGTTATGATACAGACTGCAATAATAACATTCAGGCGTTAATATAGGTCGGTGTTCTGAATTAAAAATGAGGTAGTATGGCATTAATTAGTGATAATTAATTATTCGTTTGGTAATTTGGATTGGAATGAAACAAGCGCGGTTAGAAATTAATTCAGTAATTAAATGCGTTTTAATTAAAATGCGAGATTCAGTTTATAATAGAGGCTGACTAGACTCGGGCCTGGGTCACCATTAGGTGCTTAATGTTTTTAATATTATGTGTTTATTTAAGATTTAAAAGAATATGAGTAACAGACAAGGAAGTAAATTGATATTAGTAATGTCTTATTAAATGATGAGCTTAGTATCTAGGTAAGGTTGAACTGATAGGTACTACTATGTGACCAAAGGTGGCCTAGAGATACGTCAGTAAAAAATACTACATATATCAGATTATATATAGTACTGATGTAATGCTAGGGTCAGATATCCAACATATCAAGACCCACCATTACCAAATTACGCCTAAACACAAAAATTAAAAATATCTTAGTCTATGTTTTGATAAGAAAAATTAATTATTTAAACTGACTCTTTACCGTACAATCTTATAGCTTTTAAATATTTCGGTTGAAATATAAGACTAAAGTTAGCTATCTCCTAGGCATCCCACGACGGCCCATTTTGTTATCTTTTCACTACTAAATCTTTTAACCGAGCCCAAAGACCATTTTTGAGTAAGAATTTTTAGCTAGAATGTTAATAAATTACACTTTGACTTTTTATATTACAAAATTCTAAAGGAATTTACCTACGGCTACAGGGATCAAGAAAGAAGTCTGTAACACTTGAAGAATATTTGGCTACTACCTGACATTTTCTTTTAGGCATGTCCTATATTTAAACTACATATTATAAACAATCCCATCTATTTTGCGGCACGTCACTAGTCATATCAATATTAATGTCTTTTAAGCTATTGCATAGCTTCTATCGCGGGCCTTGAGCGTGGAGACCGAATCCAGAAATTCCGTAACGAAAAAAACCTAACACCCCGAAGCTCGCACGAATCGAGCCGAGCTGCTCCGAAGTAGCTCCGCTTAACGTAAGTAATTATAATTGCATAAGTTGATAAAAAATGCTATGCAATAGCTTTACCGCGGCAGTCCCCGAGTGCCACACGTCTTTTTTTTATAGAACTAGGTACCCTACAAAAGTGTATGCAAGGTGGACGGACAACAAGCTTTCGGTATCAAACGTTAAAATATCGATTCAAAAAGCCCGTTGCCCGCAATGGACATAAACAGAGAAACGTGTCGGACAGTGAAACCCTCATCTCATTCGGTTTCATAATTACTTCGCTGCGTTAAATTTTCATTGCCCTCTCCCTAATAATATGAATATTAAAGTAAAAGGTCGGAGCTAGTGATGTGAACTGGTTCGGTTCCCGTCACGTGCTCTCCGATTTTCCGGGACTTTAATCCCGGGGCGGACGGTTAAACTGTAGCCATTTTATCATATTAAATGTGTTCTTTGATGCGTTGATATTGGATGGCTTTGATACTGGATCATCCGCGCAAAAATATGTGTTTTCTCTTAGAGTTCAAATATGTTCTCAGATAAAGAATAAACATGAGCATTTTAAAGAGACAAGAGAAAATTAAATCCAGCATGGTCTAAGTATATCACTACATATTATAAAACAAAGTCGCTGTCGCTGTCTGTCCGTCCCTATGTATGCTTAAATCTTCAAAACTACGCAACGGATTTTGAAGCGGTATTTTTTAATAGATAGAGTGATTCATGAGGAAGGTTTATATGTATAACACATGCATAATATTGTAGAGAACCACTGATAAATTTAGAGATATGCAGCGGGAACGGGATCAGAAAATATGACGGTACGAAGTTCGCCGGGTCAGCTAGTTACTTATAATAGTTTAAACAATTTAATCACTTGACTTACGTACAGGCCGACTGCTAATCCCGTACAGGTGTCTGCTTAAACACAACACTAGTTAGCACGTATTATAATATTAATTATTATTACATTTTAATGCCTAGTTGTACGTTTTGTGCCTTTGTTAGACATAAAGCCGAATGATATGATTATGTAAGTTACATTTAATATGTTATATATATATTGTATTGTAGGCACTTATTTCAGACTCATTCATGTGTAGATCTGGCTGATGCATTATTAATAATCTGATCTTCTTCGTGCTATCAATGGGAACTCATTCAGAGATGAAAAGTAGTTTTATGTGTTAGACTCTACCTATTATATTCCTCTATTCCGTTCTGTCACAGCCCGATCCGTTTAACCGTTTGAACATATTTGAGTAAAAAACATCCACACATCTTACAAACTTTCTCATTTATGAAATAAGATTATTAAATATTTTTGGTTTCATCATGTAACAAAATTCACGAAGGTTTATTATTTACTTGACTACGCCTTTTATAATCCACATTTTGTACAAGTTGTCGCTTTACAAAATGTTGCTATAAGAAAATTCGCAGGCGTTTTGTCTTCCTTTGTAAAATGAACAGGCTGTACAATTAAGAATATCTTAATAAATACACTCTCCTTTTCAAACATAAAATGTTTACAGTATTTATGAGATACTGCGTAGGGTGCAAACACCCTATCTTCGCCAGGAGCTACTAAGTTATTCAGAGGGATGGACAAGGAATCTTGCATAAGTAGCTGTCTACTTGCTCTGTTTAGATCATTAGGGGCCTGTGTCTTGTGTACCTTGAGAAGAATTTATAAATGTCAAAGTACCTAATAAACTACTAATGGTATTCTCGAACTATTCAATCGTATTAAACCACGCTTAGACCGTGAAATGAACTGCCTGCCGGGGTTTTTCCAACCGACTACAGTATGGGGTATGGGGTTCTTCAAGAAGGGCATTAGAAGGTTCTTACGGAGTCGGCAGCGCGAGTGTGACGCCCCTGGTGTTGCATACGTCTCTAGATAACCACTTTTCATCGGGTGGGCCGTGTGCTTATCGGCCATAACAATGCTGAATACATGCTCAAAATAATTCAAAAGGCGATTGACTATAACTAAAGTTTACTGTTATACTGTAGTCTGTTTAAAATTATTATAGACATCTTATGTGTCAGTCAGTTGGTATGCTTACCAGATTCAAAAGAATACCTTCTTCAAAAAATCATCGATATGCTATGGCTATTAAATTGAGATTGTCTAACTAAACGCTTATTTGCTACCTTAACAGTACAAAAACAAATAAATTAATTACCCGTATTCTGTAACCACACAAGAACAAATGTGAACACAGAAAACCGCGTAATCTCAAACAACAATAGCCAATAACCAAAGGACAAAGTTACCCTCGTATTTATTTTCCATGGCTAATCCGCACGTTGGTCACCCCGGCCAATTTAGAGAGGACACGCCTAAGCCGCCCTTTGTAATAACCCCACTTTGGGTTCAACCCTTCTGATACCGCAGGTATTTTTTAACCCCACCAATTTATATCGGTTAATTATTATTGTTGTTTGTGCGATCATTCGGTGCGAGGTGTCACGAAGTAACGGCGGAAATACCCGAAGTTAATTCTCCAGTCGGTAGTTATTTTGGTTTTGGAGTGATTGTGCGTTTTAATTAAAAGTTTATGCTTGTGTTTACGTTCACGGGTTTTATTAGAATGGTTGTGTGTGTGAGTGTAATGATCGTAATAAAATAAAATATGTACTTACCTACTTAAGATACCTACTTTTCGTATTCGAGATTACCATTTCAAAGTTTTATTTGAAGGGACTCACTATCTTTGCCCGGGGGTCTCGTATAAGGCTGTAAGTACCTCGGGACATATTTTTTTTTTATACCACTTAGGTGGCAGACAAGCACACGGCCCACCTGATGGAAAGTGGTTACCGTGGCCTATGGACGTATGCAACACCAGGGGCGTCACACTCGTGCTGCCGACCCTGAAGAAACCTTCTAATGCCCTTCTTGAAGAACCCCATATTGTAGTCGCTTGGGAAAACCATCACGGGGAGTTCATTCCACAGCTTGAGTGTGCGAGGGATGAAGTTCCTTTCATACCATGGAAGCACCATTTCCGGTCGCAATGTGTGAGGATGAATTCTCCGCCTATGACGAGATTATATGTTGGACCTAAAATGTGCTCAAAGTGTGCTCTATACGCGCAGTACAAATTTCTTAGCTGTCTTTTGAGGATAGCACGGGGTTCTACGGCAGTGGTCGAGCTCATATACACCAAGCATAGAATTATTATGAAACAAACCGAGCGCGTCAGGGTGCAAGGTATCAAGATCGACTTGGGCTCAAGATATGTGTCCCGATGTGTACTTAAGGGTAGAGTCTGTATAGGTACTTGCTTACCTTCCTCAGGAAGCCTAGATGGCCTTCGTAGTGCAGTGGTACTTAAAGATTATGTTAGCCTTATCCATGGAGTACAATTCCTGAGAAGTATAAGGTGCTATCAGAATTTTCTGTTACAAACTTTCAGTAGGTAGCTAGTAACTAGAGTAACCAGTTTTTTTGTAAATAGACCAAAAAAAAAAAGCCCGCTGAGTTTCTTGCCGGAGTCTTCTCAGGCCGGGGCCGCGTTTCGAACCGGTGGTCCATTTGCTAAGCTAGTCTTTAGTACATATATGTATAATTTTGACGTTTTGTAAGTGCCGTTTTGATGGTCTATACAGAATAAATGATTTTTGACTTTGACTTTGACTTTGAAAGTAACAGTAAGTTGTCTTGGTGTCATTTGTTAGGTCTTACCAATGATATATTGTAAAATACAGCATTGAGTCTAACGTGGTGTTTGTCACAGTAAGTAACAAGTGTTAAATACCATTTATAACATTTTCAACTAGACAGATTTAATTTAGCCCATAATACAAACACATTTAAAGAAATTCAAACGTAAGGCGATACAAAATACGCGCGTCTTAATCCTACCCTACTTTCGTATTAAAATGACCGACACCATCTTACCTGACTCTCCAATTTCACATCCCCCAACTCTATCACCCACGTCTTAGAGTTCAAAATCGCTTGGCAATTTATTTCCATCAGGGGTTGCCAAACGTGGTCGTTTTTGAATGACACTTACCACAAAGGGTGCCTCTTACGTTTCACGGGTACTTTTAAATGGTGACCTTGACTTCTTTGTAACTAAGAAATGGAGATTTTTTTCCATTTTCAGTGAATACAAGTTTAGATGACACCTCTTTTCAAGTATTTAGTCGTGAATAAAAGTGTTGATGCCAATCTTTGCAGAACAGCTTGGTTAATTATTTCAGAAATGTAAGACTCGTTTTTGATGGGTTAAATTTAATATTTTTATGCTGTTTTAGGGTCTCGTATTACTCAAAAGGTCATGATTATTCTAAGAGATGAAATTATGCGTTCGTGAGGATTTAAGTTTGATTTTCGGTTTGGGTGATATTGAAATCCTTCATTCTATTTTTGGCTCCAAAAGGCTACCAGGTCATTCGATGCAATTATGAAGCCAACCTGGTGGTGTAGTCAGAAGCAGATAGTGGAACTCTTCAATGACTACTGTGGAAGCCCTTCAGTTAGTTCTTTATAATGAAATAAAGTTCTAAGCAGACATGAAAGATAGACATTTTGCCGATATCGACAGATACAGTCCACTATTTCTTTAAATGATATTCTATATCTATACTATTTCACTTGGCATAAAAACCATTACTTACCAAGTCTAGACGATTTAGGTGAGATATGTCGAGGGTTTGACAAGATGGAGAGGCTCTTAGGCACCAGACAGTTCGGGTTATACTTATCTACCTACTTACAATAACAGTAAGAGGATATGCTTCTTATGGCTCTAAAGATTTAGTTAATTTCAAGCGAAACTCACTTCACTTCTCACTCACTTCAACTTGCTCAGCTTTCAATAGTGACAAAAAAATGAGTAATGTTTTTTTTTTAATTTTATAGGACATTCTACACAGCGCTATCTAGACCCAAAGTAAGTATAGCTTAACTAGCTTGTGTTATGGGTTCTAGAATGCGGATGAACATACTTAAATACATTTTTTTCTGTAAATACATTGGAACACGCAGACCAATGTAACATTTGGTAACTCCTCCATATCTAAATCACGACTATAATATTCCTAACTTACTCATTAAACAAATAGTACATTATGGTACAAGTGAGCAACGTTGGTGATTACCGCCGAGGCGCCATTGAGACCCGAGCCGCCAGGCGAGGGTCTTAAGACAGCCGAGGACGGTAATCATCATGCTCACACGTGCCATACGACGTTTTACAACACACTTGCGAATAAAATAATACTACAAATACTAAATAAACAATACTACAAATTAATTCGTTTTCCTATGCGCGCGCATTTAACAATGGCGGTCGACCATATTTAAAAAAAAATGAGGTTTGAACTTAACTTTTTTTTACTCTGTTTTTTTTTTCTGTACTTAGAGAAAAAAAAAAGTTAAATTTGAGTGAAAATTTTGTTTATTACACAAGTATTACAAGTTGAAATTATTTATTTAAATACGAAAATGCATCAAATGACCATACAATAGGCGTATTAACTTATTCGTACTATTAAACACGTTATTTTTTGTATCAAAACTTTTTTAAGAACATAGACAATTATAGACACTTCCTATAAAATTTAAAAAAGAATCTATAACTCACTTTTGTGAATAATAGTAATGAAAAAGTCACAGTTTTATAATAGGTGTCATTCCGTGCTTAATTGCGGTAAAATAATATCACTTTTATGAGCAGGTGTGTTGTAAAATCTATAATACCAACCCAACACTAAAACCAGGGGTACCCAACATTCACACCATTCAAAAATAAAATAAACTTCAAGCATTGAATAACAATAGCCCACATTCCCTCACAATAAAACATTTACAACACAGCCCACACATAAAAGCTATATCCCATCCATCTAAGAAATCAACACATACACACACATAAAACACGTTATTCCAACGCGACAATATTCATCTATGCAAATACGGGAATACGCCTTACCCCATCCCTAGGGAACCGGGCATTCCCGGTATTGGGAAACGTCAAATGATGCGATACTCTCGCTATAGGGATTTAAAAGGATTATTCAATATTTTCAAGCTGAAATGCGTTTCTTTGGAATGAACTAATCGGGCTTGCTTTTTGTATCGTATGGGAATGATCTGCGTATTAATATGTAAAGGGAAAACTTGGGATTCTTTTCAGAAGTATTGCGTGCGTGGAGGGATGTGGGGATTGGTGTGGTTAAAGTTTGTTTGGAGAAGAAAAGTAACTGTAGAAAAGGAAAATTTTGTATATAATATGTGTACATAATACATTTCGTGTAGACAGAAACAGCTTTCAACTCTCATTATATATTTTACTAGCTGATCCGGCGAACTTCGTACCGCCATATTTTCTTATCCCGTTCCCGCTGCATATCTCTAAATTTATCAGTTTCTCTACAATATTATGCATGTATTACACATATGAACCTTCCTCTTGAATCACTCTATCTATTAAAAAAAACCGCTTCAAAATCCGTTGCGTAGTTTTGAAGATTTAAGCATACATAGGGATGGACAGACAGCGATAGCGACTTTGTTTTATAATATGTAGTGATAGTGAAGTGATGCTAGCTCGTCCGTTTCAAGTGCTTCTGACATGCCTTTATAATAAATGTTACAATTACATAAAATTACAGCAGACTGCTAATATCAAACACTTACCGAGGCTCTGGCATTTTCCTGTCGACGTTGGGAGGCAGTCGCTACTGCAAAAGCTGTAGAAGCTAAACGTCAATCGATTGCACCACGCTAGATGGTAAAAGCTGAGGTGCAATCCAGGAGATGCGGACCACCATTACTGATGCTATTGGTCCCAAAATGGTGGTTTTGATGGATATTTTCACGTCCCGCTTGAAGAACCCGGGGCTGTAGGAAAAGGGACACACGTGCGCGGGCAGGGCATTCCAGCTCTTTATCGTTCAACACAGGCAAGAAGCCTCAAACCATTTGATGGTGAAAATGACTCGAGTCTTAAGTAATATGCCGTAGTTCTCTGCAGTCAAAACTAAATAATATATCGTAGGCTATCCTAATTTCCACCGAGATATTTCTCTACATACGTTATCAAAATCTCGCTAGCGTCACTAGTAATATCAGAAAAATTTCTTTTAAACTCCGAGAGTGTAGTAAGACAATCTCGTGCCTGTCGCTTCAACAATTTGCGTTCAATAAAGCCTCGCCTAGCACCAGCTATTATGAGCTGATAGGAAGACGTGTTCGCGCCAATGGCTAGGAAACGTACTTTAGATTCTAGCTGGCTTTAGTGGGAGTAATTTAGTAGCACTTATGGGAATGGGTGGAGAATATTACAGACGATGCCGGGTGTGTGGGCTGTGATATCATTATTTGAATGGAGTTTTGAATTTAATTTATTTAGTTTAGTCTATATATATAAAAATCAATGCCACTTTTCGTTGTTAGTTTATAACTCAAGAACGGCTGAACCGATTTGGCTAATTTTAGTCTTGAAATATTCGTGGATGTCCAGGGAAGGTTTAAAGATGAGAAAATAGGTGCAGCGGGAACGGGATCAAAAATCCACGCGGGTTGAAAAAAATATGGCGACACGAAGTTCGCCGGGTCAGCTAGTAGTTTATAAAATTTGTGTTCGGTGTATGAGGCGTCACCAGAATTTTTGGAACTTCTATTTTATCGTGCGTAATATCCCCACGGATACTCCCCCTGCCGGAGCCCCCTACAGAGTCGGTTATGTCAGACTTGAACCGACCAAAACGCACGCCGTCTGTGTGGGTTATTAGATGCCGGAGTCAAGATTATCTGAGACATATCCCTTGCACCTCGGCTGATCCAAGGCCATCTCTTTCAAGTTCCCTTCTGTTGTGGGGACAGAACTTTTGGGACTAACGAATCTCATCTGCAAGCTCTATTGATTAATGGACGAGGCTCTGCCGGGGTTTTAACCTCGAGGTTGGGAGGACGGACAGCCGTCGATCCTACAAAAGCCGACGCCGTGAACCCTCTCCTATTTCATTGATACCATATCTTAGGCACATGTCATCACCTACCTTATATAGAAGAGACGGACATGTGTCATACAAGTGTAACACATAACCCCTCATTTTTTGGTTTCACCGCAGTCGAGTAATAAAAAGGAAATATTCTTAGCCACTATATTTGACAACTAAATGACGTCACAGCAAATATTTCACTACCATGTGTCGTGTGAGCACCGGGGGCTGCATGCGGCGCTCGACGGTTTTATTAAAGTTTATAATAATATTCAGCATTGTTAGAGAAAATATTCTAGACTGACATGATGACAACCAGTGTAGCGGTGGAACGTTTGCCTCCTGCATCGGTGATCGCGGGTTTGATTACCATTCAGTGCAAATATTTGTACGCACAAATTAATGTCAATTTAATGAACTCCCCTGCCATGGTTTTTCCAAGTGACTACAGTATGGGGTTCTTCAAGATGGGTATTAGAAGGTTATTACGGGGTCGGCAGCGCGAATATAACGCCCCTGGTGTTGCATACGTCCATAGGCCATGGTAACCACTTTCCATCAGGTGGGCTGTGTGCTTGTCTGCCACCTAAGTTGTATAAAAAATACCCATATTACAAGATAAGCTATTATGATAAATAATATTCGACCACTAGATCAAAGCCTGGATTTTAAACCATCTGAGCGTATCAGTATAATATTGCTCTCATGTATTTTAACGATATGAATGTAGATTTCTTCTTTTTATTCTTATTTAAACTATGAATGATATTTCCTGAATCTACGCATTACCTCCTGGCAGCAAAAAATGATTTTACTCAACAACATTTTCAGCATAAGTTGATGTTTTTAATATTAGCAATGATTAAGGCCCCGGCGCCGGAGGGACGGGTATTTATTAAAAAATAACTCAGATGTAAAAGCGTTTTAAACGCGTAGACGTGTAGCGGTTGAGGATATAAGTCACAAGCGGTAGCGGGAGCGGAGTGACTTACAAGTCAAAATTCAATTGGGGCAAAGCATAGTCCAAAAGTGGACCAGTTGATCCATCGGGAAAATAAAACCAGTTGTATCAATGGGTGTACCACGGGTAATACATGGATAAAATTGCACAGAAATAACAGTTTTTGTATTTAGACATGAATAAACAGATATGAGTAAATGTAAGATACAATAGTAATATAATACGAGTATAGGAAAATATACAACTCAATCCAACTCTCTTCAACCGAGCACCATTATCGGTTGCTTCCGAGCTTCACTCAGAATCTATAATTCAGTTAACTTTTCTTTACCGATGCGACTACCGTCTCATTTAAAACCCCAGAGGATATTGTGGAGGCTCATCCGTCAGTCAGCAGGTGTTTTACTGGTTTGCGGGTGTGGCTACCTTAGTTTCTTAGTCATATTGCGATTGTATACAACCTTCTCTACTAATAAAACATAATAAAGCTTGGGGTGAGCATAAAAAGCAGACAAGTGGGGGAGGAAAAAGAGATAGAAAGCATATTCTAATAATAAAACTAAAATGCAATAATTTTGAAGGTTCCACAGCGATTTATTCCTTTTCCTCACCCCGCTTTCGCTTGTAACTTATACCGCCGCCATAACAAAAACCCCAGCTATGCGTGAACGCTGTCAAAGCTCTGTGCGGAGCGTCGTTATTGAACATTTTTGTTGCGTTGCGTTGATTAAAATAATACGGAGAGGCGCCGACAGCGTCTTCATCTCTCAGATGGATGCGGTTACAGTTCTAGATGAGAAACATGAATAGAATTTTCAGGAATTAATGAGAAATATTCAGTACAATAGGACTTATAGGAGGAACATAGTAGCGGTTACAGGTCATCTCTTTGTTAATTTCATTTTCATCATACATCATAATTATAAGTTGTACAGCGTTTTCTCGTTGCCCAACTTGCCCCTGCCATTCCACTCAATTCTCTTCAAAACATTCTTGTTAGATGTCATATCCTTAGTCTCTCCCTTTTTGTCATATTCTCTTTCACGCTTCTATCGTTTCTTGGGCCTACCACTACTCCTAAAACCCCCTAGGGGAACATTTTTTACAACGCTACTTTCATCTCTTCTCATACTATGTTCATACCACGACAGCCGCAGCTCTCTTCTCAATTTTTTTCATTCACTGGTGTCACTTCTAAACATCCTTTAATACCTATATTAATTCCTTATTCTGTCCATTCTCGTCATCGTCTCATCATCAACACCCAACTAATATAAGTATTATACTCCAATATAAGCTCTCAAATAGGTTTATCTAAATAAAGTGCGAGAATATAAGATTTTCTCCGCTGACACCGCGGTTATTAGATTTGTCCCACCATCGAGCGTTCATCTATCTGTAAATAAGCCCACTAGTGGGAAGATTCGATTCCACGTCATAAACTAGGTGAGAGATATCGTCGATAGTACATTACCATAATGGGAAAGTAATACTGTTCTATTATGTTAGAGATTTATGAGATTGCTTTGAAACTAGATGAGCATAGGCCATGAGAATATCAGATCTGCAGATTGAAATACATAATATAACTATTTTCACCGAATTCTATAGCGATTTATTATGTTTTGCAAGATTTGATTTGATTTTCAGTAGCATTCAGCATGTTCCCTGTAACCATGATTGACAAAAAATACCTGAAATGTCGGGAGTTTTCCCTCTTCTTGCGATGTTAAGTTAAGCAGAGCGTAAAATGGTATCATTTTGAGTTTTTCCGCATCCGGAGAGGTGATCCTTATCATTTTTTATCATCCAGCGACTAGTCAATTGACAGGCTGTATATCAATACTAATATTATAAATGCGACTGTTATGCTAATCTGTTACGCTTTCACGCCTAAACCACTGAACCGATTTTGATGAAATTTGGTATAGGGGTAGATAAGACCTTGAGAAAGGACATAGGCTATGTTTGGTCGCGATAACCGACATCCACGCGGGTGGAGCCGCGGGCAAAAGCTAGTAAAAAAATCGCGATAGAATTCGTTACAAATAACAAAATAACTTTTATACTTAATATGTACTTACCTATAAGGGAAGGAGGTTACCGTAGCTCGATTCCTAACACTTTATTTTCTACAGTCAAGGTAGCAAGCAAGCACACAAGCTGTTACCACTAGATATCTCTAAACACTTGGGAGACGAGAGTTCCCTTTCATGCGTCTCAAAGTTATCCTCTCCAGGAGTGTTGCCCTTGGCAGGAAGCACGTAACACTACACTGAATAATTTACAGGCGACATCTGGAGCGGTGGCTTGTGTCAACCAGAGTGAATTCAATTTATACATGTACATAGCTGACGAGCTCTGTGGCGTAGTGGTAGAGATTGCGGGTTCGAATCCCGGTCGGTTAAAATATTTGTATATGTAAATGTGAATATTTGCATTGGTCTAGGTGAAATAGACGTTTTTATGTAAGTATCTGTGGGTATGTATTTATAAAAAAGTATCGAAGTATGTATATCCGTATTTTAGAACCCTTAACACAAGCTAGTTAAGCTATGCTGTCTCTAGATAGAGTCGTGTATTTAGTTATTTACATTAGTTTATTTTGGGACCGAAAATCGTAGTTGACGAAATGTGGGTGATAAATACACCTCTGCCTACACCTTCTGCGATGTAGAGGCGTGAGTACATGTATGGATGTATGTATGTATGAGTTTATTGTGTTCATTAAACTAAATACTACCCATTTTTTGAAAACGGCTGTATCTTTTTGCGTTGAAATGTTGACCTAGATCACGTGTTGCTTGAAAACATAGAAATGATCCTATAAGAAATATCTCTGGTATTAGAAATGTAGTAATGGTTGGGGATAAATCATCCTGAGAAGTGCACTAAAAGCTACATCTTATACAAGCAAGTATAGTAGTTTAGTATGTAGCAGTGATGGACATACCCTCACCGGTGTAACCTATTTAGGTCTGAATGTAGCCCAGGCGGGCTGGCGGCTACAGGCTTCGCGTTAAATATTTATGAGAGCGCGAATAGCGCCCGTTCCTCAAGTGTAGGCTACAACGGCTCATATTTGGACTAATTATGTTTTGGGTGTAGGTACTAAGTAGATACATGGTTTATACCACTAAGATGGCAAACAAAAGTAGTTACTGTAGACCCATGGACGTGTGCCATACCAGGGGCGTCACACTCGCGCTGCCGACCCTGAAGAAACCTTCTTGAAGAGCCCCATAGGGAAAACCACCGCGGGGAGTTCATTCTACGGCCTAAGTGTGCGTAGGTACATAGTGATAAAATGACTAAATACGCTTTGGTTCACGGATATGGGAACCTTATTTCACGCGAGTAGAACCGCGGATAAAAGCTAGTAAAATAATAAACAAATCTGCAATATATTTACCCTTCCTTACGCCCTCGTCCATCAATAAAATTGATCAGAATTGATGATATTGGAGAAAAGTAGGTAGGTCAGAAACATTGGAAATCGACGAGCTTGCTTGTAAGGTTTACAATAGAGGAAGGAGTGAAAGAGTGGACTATTATTATCTACATCTACCCCAATCATATCACTATTATTCCCACGGTGGTAGCGTTTTGGACCCACCATACCACCAGTGGAATGCCAGTGGTACAGTGGTTCTGAAAGGAAATGAGATAGCGCTATTAATGTGAGCATATTTGAAATTATCCATCATATTATTTTACTGATTTCAATGTAAATGGTAGATGCCTAATTGCCAAAATAATATTGTTACAAATTACACGTCCTATGACAATTCATTGCTGCCTTCATATAACGCAATAAAACGTCCGAAATATAAACAATAAACAAACGGCACATAATGACCTAATTATGTTTGAACGTTATAATAAGGCTGCTATTACAGTGACGGTTCGTTCGTCATGTGCGCGCCATCTATTAAACGCAAAAACTGGCCGGCGTGTATCGCATACCGTATTTATGAGATATCCTGCTGGCCCAACGAGATTGTGGTGTAAGTCATGAGCGGTAGCGGTAGCGGGTAACATAATTACGTCTTTCATGATTGAAGTGTTATGAAATACGTTGGTTTTCAATTGATTATACAGTAATTATTTTATCGTATTTTTATATCATACACAAAATTCTAGATACAATGCAGTGGTAACAAAACCTATTTATTAAAAGTCTAGGCGGTGTTTTTTTATACCAGTTAAGTGGCAGACAAGCACATGGCTCACCTAATAGAAAGTGGTTACCGTGGCCAATGGAAGAAGTATGCAACACCACGGGCGTCACACTCGTCATATTTCATCATAATATTAAAGTATCCACTAAATATTTTTTGTTATATTTGTATGTATGTAAATAATTGAATTAAGCTCCCCTTTGTATAATGTATCACTATAATAAATATACATGTAAGTTTTGTGTACATACAGTAAAGAATAAATAAAAATAATATATTTAAAAACAGTGATCATGACCGTTGATTCTAGCGGAAAAACTAAAGTTACTAAACAAGACAACAGCGTAATAAATTGTATCAATTCGAAATCGCGTTAATCTCTTCACTTAAACCGCTTCGTATCTTAAGAACCCTTAGATTAAAGCCGGGGTCAGACACGATCCATCCCGCGAATCATGGTCCACAGGCGTAAACCAACTTCAATGAAAAGTGCTCGCTTTATGCGCGCGCTTAGATTTTTGTTAAATTTAAGCTCTTCGGATTACAAAGACAATGTTTATCAATTATTCAACAACTTTACGTAACAGAATAGAGCCGTTCGTGAAGCTTAAGTTAAACATTGCTTTACCTTGAGATGAGTAGGTACAGGACATTTATCATGAAAACTTTTTTGTTGAAAAGCAACTGAAATGTCGGGAATTGACACTATTCCCGACATTTATTAATAACTAGCCTTCTGCCCGCGGCTCCGCCCATATATCATCTTCGGTTCTACTCAACCGATTGCGATCAAACAAACGTAAGATTTTAAATCTGAGAAAAAAAACCGCATCAAAATCCGTCCAGTAGTTTTTGCGTCCATCGCGGACATACAGACAAACAGACAGACAGGAAATTCAAAAAAAATATTTTCGTGTTCAGTATCGTTATCATAACATAACCCAAGTATTTTTTTTTTAATATGTCCAATATACAGACACGACCACTTTTTACAATTATATAATAATAAATAATGAAATATTAAATTAAAAAAATATAATAAATATATAATAGTACCTATAGATATAGAATAATAGATAGATAAAAGTAAATAATTATTATATACACTTCTTTAATTTTGATATCCTGTATTAATCCAGGAAATAATCTACCTACTATAATATACCTACTTAGGTATGTTCCAAGTTTCATTCAAATTTTAACTTAAAAGAAAATAAGTGCAAAGAAGATGTTTGGTTTCTGCACTAGGCGCACTTATTTTCTTTCTTCTACATATATTATTTCGTCTATAACTATAAGGAAACGACTCATAAGTTACAAAATAATAAATAAATTATCAAAAACATAATTAAACTTGCTTGCACAACATTTTTTAAAATATAATCAGCAGATTTTCCCAACGAATGCTTAGCAAAACAAAGAACGTAAATGATTACAGCACTTAATAACATTTTGTTTGCGCACCTTTGAGATATTGAGGTGCGTAGAGCAAAAAATTAACAAAGCAGAGGTCCGGGGCGTAGCGGAAAGGGTGAGGGCTGTATTAATGTAATGGTCCGGCCCTGGCCGAGGCTGACCGTCACACCGAAGCGAGCTGTGCGCCGAGAATGAAAAATATTCGCATTCGTAACGTGTAAATGTATCGATAGAACGGAGCATAGCGATTGGCCGGCTACACGAACACACAGGTTCACAGTAGGCAGGCGGCCAATCACAATGCTCTGTTCTTTCGATATGTTTACGTTATGAATGCGAATATTTTCCGTTTTCGATGCACTGATCGTCTGTTGTGATTACGTTTAATATGTGTCATAAGAAATGAGGAGTGATCTTAGCTTAGAATATAAACGATTTCAATAGACTCAGTGAGTGTTATTACAATACGGCGTAAAAAAAATCTACTAATTCGGTATTAGTTGATATATACACACATTAATAGTGAAAAGTACAATATTGACACTAGCTTACCACAAATAACGCTTATTTCAAGCCGTTTTTTGCGATGCATTAAGTTAACATACTGTGTCTGTACATAGGTAGTATACAGTATGGTCAAATAGTGTGATATTTGTGCGGGTGTTAAGAAACTTGACCTGCAGTTTGGTTTCTGACTACAGTTACCTTTTATAATAAATAGACCTAGCTGTTCTCACTTTAGAGACCTCAAGACTCCAAACGTATAGCTTGCCAGAAACTCACACATTCCATAGCAGTATCTATTTCTATAGCATCTTTCTATAATATCTATAGCAGCAAATGAACACATTGTTAAACCGTTTAGATTTATTGTTAAAACGAGAGTCGACGGCACAAACAAAACTAAAATTTCTATTCGCCAAACTACATTGAAACAAATGAACCCTATATCATATACGAAACCACGCATCCATCATTCTGCACAATCGCTTGCCAAAATTTCCATTTCGTGCATTTATAGCGACACTCCATTACACGTCGGTACAACCGCAGCCATGTATCGCGGCCCGTATTTTACGTCCAGATGTCCTCCGTTATGGCCTGTTACTGCCTGTATGGCGTCGATAAAAAATAACCGTTTCACGAGAACAGCTCCAAGTTTCAACATAACTAGGTACTTGGTTATTTTATGCGATTTTTTTGTTCTGTGTGTGCATAAATCTTAAATAAATAAAATAAATAAATAAAAATTAAGTCGCGATAATAATGTCGCGTATGATTTATTTAAGTGTACATATAAAACAATGTGGTTTTATGGTGATAGGGTGAAATAGGGTGAAAGAAAATATAGATAGGGACGCGAATGTGATCGAAGAAGAGGATTTTACTATCGCTAAAAGAATCCTCAAATAATGATGCTTTATGAATGCGAAAGTAACTAAATATGTCTGGCTTTCACGCCTAGACCAATAATCCAATTTGATGATATTTGGTACAGAAATGGAAACTACTTCCCCAAGAAGGGTAGATATTATACTTGTAGGTTATATTTGGTCGCGTTGACCGGCCTCCATTCAGACGTAGCCAGGGGCAACAACCAGTTGTTTCATAAATGAAAATTGAAGAGGGGGAATGTGTATGCATGTTATCATAGCAAGTAGAAACATTTAGTATCTGCTACCTTACTGGAAAAGAGCTGTGACTTGTAGAAGTGATTTTCAATTGCAAATAATTTTTTTTTATAATTGTTCACATATATGGCTAAGAGTAGATAGTGATTTGAGATATAATAGAAACAGGAAATCAAAATAAATAAATAGCTAGAATTCTTCACCACTATTAGGAAAATTATTGCGATACAATGGAACCACCGACGTATTTGGTAGCCCCAGGTCTTAAACTGGTTGTGCTTATGAGGAATTTTCTAATGATCATCCAGTTCATGGCAAGAATAATGAAGGTATAACAGATTCAAACTGTTTAACAGCAGACTTGGTCACCTGACGAACAATAGATGACACTGCTATTGTTCGACAGGTGACCAAGTGACTGACTGACTGAAAGGTGACCACAAGAAGCGGTTTTACGATATCTTTATATAAGGGTTTCATCTCTGGTATGTTGATAGGATACATTTGGAATAATTTAAATTAGGGATGAGTTTTAAGGGGATGAATACAGAATAATACAGAAATCTAAACTCAAAATCTTGGAATTTTGAGTTTAAACCAGTGTTTATTTCTTTCTTTTCTATTAAGTATACTAATAAATGTTTTATTTTTGTTACAGGTACGCGTTGTCAGTGATACAAAGATGTAGAGTAAGAAAGTATAATAATATATAAATTAAGGTGATTACATACGCGAATGACATTGACCATACAAATGTTCAAGGTCATTCGCTCGTTTTTCGGCCATAAAAATCAGTAAAACTAATTTTAATAGATAATTTTATAGGGGACGATTACAAACTAAGAAGGTCACGTCATGCTAATACACTCATTGAACATATATCTGAAATTTTAGATTATTTGGATGCATATTGTAGAAAATATTTGGTTTCATAAGAAACAGTAGAGTGATGTTCAGAGCCTCTTTTCTACTATGTCCTCCTTTTTTATTGAATTTATGAAAAGGTGAAGTTACTCTGTATATCCTGTAGTATGCAGGGATGTAAATTTCAGATCTTTAGGTTTTATAGTTAAAAAGAAAAACGGTTTCGAAAATACCGATTTTTCGATGCTAATCTGATTCGGGGCCTTAAATCCGATTTTTGTGAAATCTTCTCTACAGACGTGACAAAAAGGTAACGTACATAACACCTTTCCTTTCTTTCCTCATAGGTGTATTACAGTAATCGTCTCGTCTTTTATTAAGGAGATTTACCGGCTAGCAGGTAAAGTTGGCTTGGACCCCGAGAATTAAGATGGATTAACTCCCATACACCCTCTGTCACAATACATTAAAAGTAATAAAAATTGCTAAGTAATATTCCCCTACAGCCAATGACATTTCATAACATAGACATGTAATATGCTTACAAATCAACGTAGAAAAATGTGCCGAACTCACACACACACATTTTTAATTCATCTACACTTTTGGTGTATTAACTTTAGAGTAATAGTTCGTGCAGTGTCTATAAACATACGATGGCATTTCCGTTATTTTTTTAAGTCACTGATGCTTCCGCTCAACGTCCGACCGGCGCCGCTCGGCACGCGGTACTAGAGGCAAACGTTCCAATTGACTCGTTTTCGGATCTTCACGATTTTCGCGCAATAACATATCTACTTCTTTTTATATAATATCTTTGCCTACAGCCAAGCTAAATTACTTGTATTAGAAGTGAGTTCAAGTCGGTTGTGTAATGTCCAGACTTCGAACTCAGGTCTCAATTGTAAGGCTGAATCCTTTAAATTTAAAATTGTAGGAAAAAATCATCAAAGCAAAATATAAAACGTTAATACTTGCCAATACGAGGCAAGTAGACGAATGAGTAGCTATGTTACGTACCTAAAGCAAGATTTCACCTCCATTCATATCACACTCGTAATATCAATAAACATCACCTGATACAAAAATCATTCGCTATTTATGAACACAAATCCCTTCCTTTCACCCTCCCTTTCCACAGTACACTTAGCAAAGGTTCCCTAATCCCTGCCATGACTCCGCGTGTTCAGCGTTGCCTGTATGTGAGGTGCGGCACTTACGTCATGTAGCCATCTGCTGGCTGACGTGGCTTCGTTATAAAAGGTCATTCTGAGTTATGGTGAAGCTGTGATTGAGGGTTAAGGCAAAACTCTACGCCTGTATGCATATTGTTCGGGACATAAATATCTGAAACCTAAAATGTGCTCAAAATGTACTAAAATGTGCTCAATAATACGCACAGTACACGTTTCTTGGGTGTCTTTTGAGGATAGCACGGGGTGCTAATGCGGTGGACGATTGTAAATTGGTTGACAGGGGGAATCGGAAATAACCCTAAATTAGAGATATTAACAAAAAGTTAAGTTAACTATGTTAAATAAACAATTTCGAATCGTAAACATCTGCTGGAAAGATTTCAATGCAACAAACGCCTGCTAGACGCCAATAGGCGACAATAAATATGGGTTTTAATACACCTGTTCCTAAACCTTTTGGGCATTCCATTTAAAGGCGTATAAATATACGTATATTATCAATAGAGAGGTCTGATTTAAGAGCCAATTAATATAACAATACAATACCACCATTACAAATTACAAAAGTCCTATTACATCACCGTTATTACGTCACAAGTCAGCCCCTTCACTGCCACTCAATAATGGTATAGTCCATATATTTAGTTAGAGATTGTCTGTCGGTTCAATCCAGTCACATGTAGTCACTAGGGACCGCAAATTGCCTGCTGACGTACGCCACTGGCCGGCAGTGCCCACCCCGCGTGACGTCACGTGTACACTTGATTAAATTACCCATCGTAAATGTAAGAGTATCCTGTGTTTGTGGAGTATTTAAGTTCTACGTAGAAATAGGTAAAAATTGTAAAAGAGGGTGATTAAAGTATTTTTTAAATCAATCAATCAATCAATCAATTAGCCTACTGCAGTTCACTGCTGGACGTAGGCCTCTCCCAATATGCGCCACGTTTGCCGATCCTCCGCCTTCCGCATCCAGTCTGTCCCAGCCACCTTTTAAATAATTGTAATCAAACATTAGGCTATAACTGTCTCTTGGACAGTCAACAAAAAAAGTAGAATAAGAAAGTTTAATTATTATTTATTGATCACTGTTGCGCCTAAAATGTTTCATAAAATTACGAACAAAACTTTGTCCTTTAGGGATCTTAAAACTACTCGTACAATTATTATATTACAGACACATAATGTACCTAATAAAGTTTAAAAATAGGTTTGTAAATATTTGAATATTAATTAACAATTTAATCGACTGGAAACCGATAGTTTGACGTGAACGGCGAATGAGGTCACACTTAGTCGGAGTTAAGCCAACCTCACTTTCATGTCAGTAGTCAGTACACTAGCTGACTGACGGATAGGGGTCAGGCAGAGTGCCTTCTGTTGCCACCCTAAAGGAAGTACCTACATCCGATTGTCCTCCAACACTGGAGAAAACGGTTTTACCCTGAAGACATCCTTAGGCAGAATGTCAGATGGCAGTCGTCGGTGAAGTAGTAGCTCAACCACGCTAAGCTAATGAACATAATGACCCTCAATTAAACAAGAAAATAATAATACAAAAGAAATCTAGTTCCTCTTACAAGTAAATATACCAAAATATGCTTAAAATGTTTCACTGAACTATGAAATATGACGTCAAAATATTATATCACATTATTCATACTTATCATTGTTAAATATACACCAGACTACTTTTTCAGGTATTTCTCCAACCTGTCAAACAAAATTCGCCTTTAAAACCTGAAACTCAAGGTGATTGTAATATTTTGTAAGTTAAAATAATATTTTTGTGTAGACCTTACTCTGAAGCGAGCCGCAAATGAGAGTTGTCACCTGTGTGATACGTAAAAAAATAAATACGGAGAGACAGCAAAAAATGTATAACAATTTTTGTGAAACATTATTTTTTCAATCATGTCACTGTATTGTGCAAGAAATCTAATAGCTACTCGTACGTACTTTATAATGCCACGTCTTCTGCATGAGGACACACAAAATGATTTCTACAATTTTGTTAGGTATATACAAAAGGGAGTATGTAACAGGTTTTTCATATACTTGACTTACTTCATTATATTTAGTCCCTACAGTAACCTCAAATAAAGTTTGAATTCAATTTACTAGCAAAAAAAATGATACAACTTGATTCAAATTGGTATATCCCTTTTCAATTTTTCGTATTTCCCTAGAATTTGTCTAATTTTGTTGTGTCTCAATCTATCTTCAACTATAATATCAGGGCCTCGTTTCTGCTAAAGCACAACCACTGTCACACCACAGTGACTGCGAGAAAATTCCATTTGATTTTAGCCTTTAAAGTAATGCAGTTAAAGTTTAAAATTAAATGGCTTTTTGTAGAGTGAACGAAAGCGTGTAATGAAAATATTGTCATTTAATTTTGGACTTTAATGCTATAGCAATAAAGTCTAAAATTTAATGTCAATGTTTGCAGAGACTGTGGCACGACAGTGGTTTTGCTTTAGCAGAATTGAGGGCCAGGTTATTTGTGAAATTAGTTCAGTCAATGGCTACAGATCACTGTTTTATGGAGTCTTTTCCCAACTCAGTTAAACTTGGCTTTCCACTCTGTGATGCGGCTGAACTTCGATATTTTCCGTGAAGCGACTGCCATCTTACCTCTACAACCAGTTGGCGATATAGAAGTTCTGTAGTTAGACTTTTGAGGGCTCAAACTACCCGTAACAACTGCCATAGATATGCGTATGGCAACCGGGACCGACGGCTTACCCTGCTTTATTGTTATATTATACTTAACCATGGAAAATACACTGATAGCTATTTTTTAAAAAGCTTTCATAAAAAAATATTTGTCTATTTTTACGCATATTAAACCAACATTCCTTATGCATTACACTGTGAATATGCTGATTACATTGTTAACATCTATTACGTTTTTTTTTCTGACGGTACCGGCAATTTTGGCCTGCCCTCCTTCGCGGTAAACTGTACATTATGTAAATAGACGATTACACGCAACGAGCTGCACATTTATGCGTAGAACTTTTGATAATGACAGATAAATGTGACAAAACTGATACCTAAGTATTGGTTAGATTTAGCTCTACATACTCGTACCTACCTGTCACGACTTTCCAGCGCCGTATGGTATGCAAAATAAGTAAGGTTTAATTGCTAAGAGGCAGGATGATTAGCAGATTGGTAGGTATTATACCACTGACCACACAGACATAAGGGCTGAAATTAGGTAATCTTTAGAAATGACGAAAATAAATCAACCTAAGGATTCTTTCCGCATTCAAAATTCAAAAATGGAAACTCAACGTAAAAATGGTGATGTCACATGCACTCAAAACGGCGCCATTACAAACGCATTTGCACCTCCATATTATCTTAAGTGTTATCAAACAAAAACAGCCTTTCTGCCAACGCATTAAAGTCCACATCAATCCCAAAATTATCATTGTATCTACCTTTTGTACAGACGTATAAACGCATAACAATTACGCGAATATGGACTGTATTACTCTGAAGTTAAGGTCTTTCCAGCTAAGTGAATAGTCTGCAATAGTGTCTCATCACGCACTTGTCTGTCTGTCTGTCTGCATGACAAATTGCTGTGAGCAAACGATTAATGGTTGTATGACGCAGTGTGGATTTATGATCCGATGTAAGATAATGGGATTTGATTTATACGACTCGTATGCTATATTTTCCGTATAGTTCAGAACTGTATCATAATATTATTGTTCTAAGGTAGATATGATTATGATAAACTACCATCGATATTCAATGCGAGACTTTTACTCACAGCTTAATGAAGTTCTAGGACTTCCTAAGTGTCATACCTACACGGGCATTTTGCAGATTGTCACTCAGCAGTTCATTGAAGATTATTATCTGATCTCAGGTCTGGTACCAGGGGATCTATATACAATGCATATTTGAGGAATTTACAGGAAATTTAGGGAGATGAATTTTAGGAAACCAGTGGATTCATCACCAACTTTCCCGTACCTTACGTTACGGGAAATCTTAGTTGTTGACATCGGGAGGGAGGGAAGAATGCATTGTTTATATACTGTTGATCGTAAGTATCTACCTGGTTGAACTTACTACACTGTGGCAAAGTACAAGTGTCTATTTGTTATACCACTTAGGCCACTGACGGTAAGTGGTTACGAGTGCAACACCAGGGGAGTCACACTCGTACTGCCAACCCTGTGAGAATAGAGAGTTTCTATGCCGTCAGTGAAGAAGGCACGCAGGACAAGCCTTTGGTCTTCCCACTGACAGCACAAAACCTCTCCAGTGAGTTCTGACTACCCTACTCATCACCGGGAACACAACACGAGGTTATTATGGCCGAAGTATTCTGTAGGGTCTACTGATCTACTGGTCTGTCGGTCTATTTCTTTTTAACATGACACTTTTCATTAGCGTCGTGTAACTGGAAGCTGGGTAGTTGTAAAATAAGTTAACAATTCAATAAAATCTCAATCTCTATTGTGACGTAAAGCAAGGTCATTTATCATAGCTTTCTTCTCGAGGCTTGCTAGTCTATCGGAGTTCATTGATCTTGATTCTTCTTCTGAACTCTTGCTCGACGACTTTTTGCTGCTGCTGCTACTGTCGTCCGAAGATGAAGAGTCTATACTGAGATCTACCTTGTAGTCGTAGAAGAAGTGTTCTCCATGTTTTGAAATGTCTGAAGCGTTGGGGCAACGGTGGTCTGCTACCTTCGTGAACACTGGGAAACAGAATATTGATAATTAAGTTTTCTTGAAGTTCCATCTGAATCCACAGCTTGTACTTTGATGCCTAGGGTCCACTCTCCTTTATATTTCTCTTGAGTTCGCTATTTCGTTTCTGTAGGTGACTGCCATCTAACCTCGAGTAGCCTAACCACGTCTGTTAATCAGCAAGTCTTTGCTATCTGGTACATAGCAGCCCCAAAGATTATGATGGGACGAAAAGCTACCCTGGTTAATGTTTTAATCTACATATCCCTATTAGAGGTATTATGCAGATATGGTTAATAAAAGCAGCCTGACAGCCTCCGTGGCGTAGCGGTAGTGAACGCGGCCGCTACGCAGGAGGCGCGGGTTCGATCCCCGCTCAGTGCAAATATTTGTGTTCATGAAATATGGGTATTTGCATTGGTCTGGTCGTGCCTCGGAGAACAAGTTAAGCCGTCGGTCCCGGTTGCCATAAGAACATCTATGACAGTCGTTACGGGTAGTTGGAGCCCCAAAAACAACGGTCTAGCTGCAAAGCTTCGATATCGCCTAAGGTTATCATTGGGCTGTGGAGGTCAGATGGCAATCGCTTCACGAAAAAAATATCGAGGTCTAGCCAAATCTGTAGTAAAGACGGTAAAGCGGACCCCAGACTCCGAGCTGAAAAGCTTCGGATGCGACTGGGAATTAACGCTAGGATGAGAGAGATGGTTAATAAAAGAATGTAACTTACTGGTACCATCCTGGCAGTTCCTGTAATGCATCATGCAGAGGCTTTTGAAGGACCTCCTGGCGCGCTGGTACGCACCACAGATCCATTTGATGCCTGGGTCTCGCCACTTCATTCGCATGTCTTCAGGACACTGTTGGCATTTACGGTGCCACTTTCTCCTAAATAAGACATTGAAGAACGTACACAAGTAGGAATGAATGATGAATGATTTTTGACTTTGACTTTGAAAAATTGTAAAAATATAGTTTTTGACATGAGGGAGATTTAAATTAGATCGAGATTGAATTCTGTACATTTTATTATTACGAGAATTTAGAATTTATACGATCTATTTCCCCAACCAAACGGCTCTGACAATTCTACAAACTGGCAGTGAACTGCGATAGGCTTATTTATTGATTGATTGAAGAAAACTGCTGAAAAGACCGAAACTAGTTTGATAGCAGGTGGTAGCATTTTTAGATGTCACCCGCATACGGTGTAGAAAATTTCATCAAGAACCAAGCGGTAAAGCGACTCCTTCTTCTGCCGCACCATTAAGACCTGGAATTCCTTACCTTCTTCCTACAGTCTCGGCTCCTTTAAGCGGAGCATCTGATGAGGCCGTTAAACTGAGTGCCCCCAATAGAACATGGTACGCGTCTATAATGGTGACCTTCTTTTCAGAGACTTTGCCTTCAGCTTATCATCAGGGGAGGTGTAGTCAAATTGACATGTCCAATATAAGAAAAATTGCAAATCAATAATCGACCACAATAGTTGCGTCTGCTTACAAACTTATTTCGATCTTCGATTAAGAAAGGGATGTATGAATGTCGGTAGAAGGCTTCACCGTCGCCCTTAAGACGGTTGTATAATTTGGATCGACTTCGTACGTGTCTCGGTAGCTTAGTGGTCAGAGCGTTCCCCCTGTAAGGGAAAGATCGCGGGTTCGAGTCCCGTCCGAGGTCGATTTTTTCCCTTTCTTAATCGATTTGAACAGTTAGCATAATAAATGCTTCAAATTTTCATTCAATTATTTCGATCTTTTCAGCAGTAGTAGTATCTTTTACCATCCTGTTCTTTCACTACTGGACTTCGGCTTATAATCTTTCTTGCTTTTCTTCGTATGTTTTTTTTTATCGCTGTCAGATGACTCAGACACACTCAGTTCGAGACTGTGGCCGCTGTCCGTTGAATCTTCCATTGACATAGGTACATGAAAATAATGTAAAATTAAAGCAATGCGGCTGAGGCTGAGTCTGGGCTTTAATATATCTGAGTCGCCATGTCACCGTATGGAAAGCGATGGACTGACCCAAATGTTACTCTGCCAAGAAGAACGCGGTACTTGATATTGTCAACTTTGTCAAAAGGATTACCGAAATTAAAATGTTTAAGTCTGTTCATACATTTCCTCCCCTATTTTTTTGCTAATTCATCATCACTAGCCACCTTAATTCGATGATGACAGAATAATTTGTGTATAAGAGAATCGACCTCGACATAAGGAATATTGCTCGGCAGCTTTCCTAGATATCCAACAGGCGTTTGACAAGGTCTGGCATAAGGGACTACTCTGCAAGATCAAAACCTTACTACCCCATGCATACTTTTATTTGTATTTTTAATTGTTTGAGAGAATAAAAATATTTTTATTTTTTATTTATTTATTTTACTTCGAGCTACTAAAATCTTACATCTCTGGAAGGACATTCCAAGTTAAAGATGGCGAATACACATCCAGGTTCCACGAAATAGAAGCGGGAGTACCACAGGGATCTGTACTAGGGCCAGTGCTGTATACTATCTTCACATGTGACCTACCAGAATTATCAGCCGTAGTAACTGCTACATTTGCAGACGACACTGCCATCCTTACAAGCAGTACTAATCCCAACACCGCCTCTCAAATCCTACAACAAGAGCTAGATAAAATAGAGCAGTGGTTAAAAAAGTGGCGAATAAAACCCAGTGCCACAAAGTCTAATCACATCACGTTTGCACTGCGCACAGGAGATTGTCCTCCCGTACACCTAGGAAACACTACATTGCCGCACAAGGACTCAGTGAAGTATCTGTGTATGCACCTGGATCGGAGACTCACCTGTAGAACACACATACAAAAAAAAAGGGAAGAACTGAACTTGAAAACTCGAAACCTCCATTGGTTGCTCGGAAAAAACTCAGTTCTGAGTATAGACAACAAACTCCTTATATATAAGGTTATACTCAAGCCTGTTTGGACTTATGGTATCCAGCTCTGGGGATCAGCGTGCAAGTCCAATGTTGCAATCATACAGAGAGCTCAGAATGGCATTCTGAGAAATTTGGCAAATGCTGCATGGTTCTTGAGGAATAGTGAACTGCACGAAGAGCTCAAAATAAGTACAGTCAGCGAAGAAATAAAAATATTCTCAACCTCATATAAACAAAGAATAGCAATGCATCCAAACCCCCTGGCTGCAAAACTTACAAACATCAGTTACACCAAGCGGTTAAAAAGGAACCACATAATTCATGACTAAAGGAGAAAGGGGTCAAAGGACCCCTTTTCCCACATACCTGCTTAACATACACATCTGCTCATAGTTGATAAAAAAAAGGACTGATCGCAGATTAAAGTGGAACATAAAAAAAAGAGAATCGACCTCGGGCGGGATTCGAACCCGCGATCTTTCCCTCACAGGGAGAACGCTCTGACCACTAAGCCACCGAGACCGCACGAAGCCAATTCAAATTCCTCTGTACTTCCATCTTTGGACGACGGTGGAGCCATCTACCGAGACTCGTATGAGCTATCGGAACCAATGAATAATGCGGAGTCATCAAAAATCAATGTTTAAAAATGACTAGAGGAGTTTGAAGAAGAAGAGAAGTATAGAGGAATTTGGATTGGCTTCGTGCGGTCTCGGTGGCTTGGTAGTCAGAGCATTCCCCTGTAAGGAAAAGATCGCGGGTTCGAGTCCCGCCCGAGATCAATTCTCTTTTCTCTTTCTAAATCGATTTGAATAGTTAGAATAATAAATGCTTCAAAACATTCAATTTGTGTGTAGGTTCATCACCTGCTCTCTTATTCTCATTAGATGACGATGATGTGGATCGTTCTTTCTTTTTCTTATCCTTTGCTGCCTTTCGTCTAGTTATAATTCCCTTTTCTTCACCAATCGCATTTACTTGGGCGAGCGGGTCAAATGTCCCGTTGAATATAGCTGGTATCACAAAGTCCGCTGCGAAGTATAAAATCCATACTAATATTATACTTTAATGCGAAAGTAACTTTGTCTGTCTAACTATCTGTATATCTGTTTGTCTATTTGTCTGTCTATCTGTCTGTCTATCTATCTGTCCGTACGTCGGTCTGTTACGCTTTCACGCCTAAACCAACGAACCAATTTTGATGAAATTTGGTATACAGATAGATTCGACCTTGGGAAAGAACATAGGCTATGTTTGGTCCTGATAAGCGACTTTCACGCGGGCGGAGCCGAGGGCAACAGCTAGTGCTAAATAAATGTTTCCGGTCGCAACCAATACCTTATCGAAAAGTCCGAGGTCCACCTCTTCCAATCCTACCATGATGCGGCTGAACTTCCACATTTTCCGTGAAACGACTGCCGTCTGATTTCCACAAGGCATTGGCGATATCAAGGTATTTTAGTTAGACCAGTTGATGGACTTTTTAGGGCTCATAAAATGGGAGTAAATGGGTATCATATTATCTTCACATAACTTACCCAAAGTGAACAATATAATAAACCGTAGCATATACGCCATGGCTACACCAATCACTTCTTTCCCCTTTTCATAAAAACCGTAAGTTGTAAACCATGAGAAATTGATAGCGATTCAATTCAATTTTTACGATTCGATATGTGCGTTTTGTATAGTGCTATTACATTTTTATCGTATTATGTAGGTAATTTTGTTTGCACCATATATAACGCATGTGAAACTACAATTTTTGCAAATAAAGTTTTGCGCTTATCCATTTGTTTTTCTATAGTTATTATGGCCCTTACATGCACGCTTATTACTGGCGAGGTATCCCTATAACCGGATTCCTGCCGGCTTGCTCTGCAAAGGGAACCTAGGGTTTTTACCGGCTTCCTTTTTGAAAAATTCACCCTTCGCCACTGACGCTTAAGCACCTGATGATTGATGGAAGAGGCTCTTGTTCAGGTTTTTTGTTAGGGTTTGGGGGGTCAGCAGCTCTCGTAAATACCCCTCACAACACTCTTATCTTTTCATTCCTTTTCGTGATGACGACGAAAAAATAATTCGAAATTGAAAATTGCCAACTCGCTCCTGCTAGGGGGTTTCGGATTAGCGAGTTGATGAATGACCCATACAGTTTTTAGCAGACTACTGGGTTCGGTATCTTTTTTTTATATAGGACATGTCAAATTGACTTTGCCTCGCCTGATGGTAAGATGACGGCAAAGTCTAGGAAAACAGGGTCACCATTATAGACACGTACCATGTTACAATGGTGGCACTCAACATGACGGCCTCATCAGATGCTTTTTCACCTTTTCCATAACTGGTGTATTATTCTTATGTGTTCGTATATACCTACTTTAAAGTTTAATGTATTCAAAAACAAAAACATTGGATACACATAATCAATTACCCCTTAATCGTTTGAAGGGGAATTACGTATTACAATTTCAAAATCGTTTTCGGCGCCGAAGCTTTTGATTTATTAACCAGAAAATCAAGAACACTGGCACTGTCGTATTAAAGTAGAAGGAACACGTCTACGAGCGATTCTGAGGAGTCACTCTCGAGGGTGTGAAAAATGAAATTTGATTTCACGAGTGAGAAGATTAATAACAAAAGTGAGCAATCAGAAGTAAATTCCATTAAAAAAAATAACAATTTAATAACCTAAAAATAAATTACACAGACAATAGAAATATTTCGATTTATAAATTTATTCTAGCAACAAAATTATAGTGTAGGTACTCCCAAAATAAACGATAAATCTCAATTATACAAAAATTACAAAAAATAAGCAAAAGGTTAGGTACGTCCAAACAGTATGACGGTTCGCAGCAGAATGAGAGCCCATACTATGTTGCGTCCGCTTTTATATGATCGCCTGCCGTAATTTAAAAATCATTTCCATCAAATCCATCCCCGCGCCACGTATCATGGACCTAAAATGTGCTCAAAACGTGCCCTATACGCGCAGTACACATTTCTTGGGTGTCTTTTGAGGATAGCACAGGATGCTACTGCGGTAGACGAAGTCAAATTCACCAAGCATAGACTATTACAAAGCAATCCGCGGGCGCCAGAGCCTCGTATGTCTTACGATTTAGGTCCAAGATACGTGGCGCGGGTTATACGTCATACATACAGTCACGCCTCTTTCCCAGTGGGGTAGGCAGAGTCCACAGTTTTCCACTTGCTACGATCCTGGCATACAACTTTCACTTCTTCTACTTTCATAATTGCTTTCATACATGCTCGCCGGTTTCGGGTACTCTTGACATGTCCTTTCTGTAATATGTCTTCGATCTGTCTGACATACGTATGTCTAGGTCGACCTCTACCGGGTCGCCCATTTACCCTCGCTTCATAAATCTGTTTCGTCAGTCTTCTCTTCTTCTACTGTCAATAATCCTTTCATGCAAGCCTGCCGGTTTCGAGTGCTTCTGACCTGCCCTTTTTTTAGTTTTATACTTACTTTTTACATCTCCAGAGGGGTGAGTAGAGGTATATTATAAACAAGCAATTCATCCCTCGCACACTCAAGCTGTGAAATGAATTCCCCGCGATGGTTTTCCCAAGCGACTACAATATGGGATTCTTCAAGAAGGGTATCAGAAGGTTTCTTCAGGGTCGGCAGCACGAGTGTGACGCCTCTGGTGTTGCATACGTCCATAGGCCACGGTAACCACTTTCCATCAGGTGGGCCGTGTGCTTGCCTGCCAACTAAGTGGTATTAAAAAAAAATTGCCGGCCACATCTTTCAGTTGTCTTTTCATCATCGGCATAAAGAAGCTACCTATGTCTCGGTTGCGTCTGATGCTGGTTAGCGACCCGATTATGCTGCTATTAAGAATTACCTTCCTAGCCGTCATCCACAAGAGATTGATTTATTACTTTGACTAACTATATCTACCTTAAAATCAGGCAAATAATATGAGTCATGTGGGTGAGGTATATGCAGGAAAATTGGTGTATCTAGGGTCAGAAGTAGTAGTTCTATATCGAAATAAATAGCTGTACCTACTATTAGACTACTGGCCCGTGTAGAAAAATGATGGGTCATTTGAACCACCAGGTGACCTTTATAGAACGATATAAGAGCATAAAATAATAAGATTCAGCACTATGCCGTCACTTGTAAGCTGTCCAACTGAGTGCAGGTGAAGAAGAGGGGGTTGTAACCCACGATTACTTCACCATGTCGCATGATTTTTGTACGGCGTTGCGGAATAATGGATTAGAAGCAGTATTGAAATATTATGAAACTGATGCCGTACAAAATCAAATGACCAAATTTACCCTGGTAATGTCGGAAAATAAAATAAAAATTCCGACTTTGTGGCTCACCATTTTTTGTACAGCACTACGCGTTTGCTTGTTATTTTTCATGGATCTATCGATGGTAAGAATGCCGTACAAAAATATATGACCAAAATGTACTCACTCTACCTGTACTTTGTACCTGTACTCACCTGCACTCAGTTGGACAGCTTACAAGTGACGGCATAGTGCTGAATCTTATTATTTTATGTTCTTATATCGTTCTATATAGGTCACCTGGTGGTTCAAATGACCCATTATTTTTGTACACGGGCCAGTAGTCTATATCCTGTTTCTCAAATATCCGGAACACCTTCAATAATAGATGAGCTATTATTCCCTACTGAGGAAAAAAGTGACTTGCTTCATACTATTTAAGAGTTCTGTAAAGTTGGAAAAACGGATTTATCTTACAGATATTTATTTCTTACTAGCTGTTGCCCGCGGCTCCGCCCGCGTGGATTTCGATTATCGCGACCAAACATGTAACATGCCTATGCCCTTTCCCAAGGTCTAATTTATGTATGTACTACCAAATTTCATCAAAATCAGATCAGTGTTTTAGACGTGCGCGTAACAGACAAACAAGGCAGAAAGACAGACAGAGTTACTTTCGCATTTATAATATATAATAATAAATATATACCTAACTCCTAACTAGTTTTTTTACCAAGTAGAAAGTACCCTTACAGAAACTTGGTAGGTATAGATTTTTGAGTAGGAACAAGTTTACTCATAGGTCTGACTCAGGCTTTTCTCTCAGAGTTAGGGGTCAGATGATAGTCGCTTCTATTAAAACTAAGATAAACTAATGGTAGGTTCAGGTGGTTTGGATTAAACCTTGGTTGGTAAATAAAAGGCATTTCTCATTATTTTTCTTTTATACTATGTCATACTTTGTAGTCATAAAACCAGTGCTTCCCATGGTATGCCAATGTAGCGTTTCCGTAACGTCCACCGGATGCCATGCCGCACTTATGGTCAGCCACCTTCACGAACACTGAAATAATTAAGTTGATTACATACGCGAATGAGTTTGACTAAATTAATTTTTATAATACTACTATACTAGGTACTATATACAATACTACTATAATACTACTATACAACTAATTGTAACTAATTTTAATAGATAAATTTATAGGCGACGGTTACTAACTAAGAAAGTCACGTCATGCTAATACACTTATTTAACATTCATGTGAAATTTTAGATTATTTAGATACATATTGTAGAAAATATTTAGTTTCATAAGAAAGAGTAGAGTGATGTTCAGAGCCTCTTTTCAAATATTTACTCCTTTTTTATTTCATTTATGAAAAGGAGAAGTTACTCTGTATATCCTGTAGTATGCAGGCATATAAATTCCAGATCTGTGGGTTTTATAGTTAAAAAGAAAAACGGTTTCGAAAATACCAATTTTTCGATGCTGATCTGATTCGGGGCCTTAACAAAATGGGTTCAATTTCCTGGTCGAGCAAAGAGATGGTAGTGCCAGTTGAAACTATATTCCATTTTTCTTACTGCTCGGCTCCAACCTAATGTTTCGTGCTATCAGTGGGAAGACCAAAGGCTGGTCTAGACCAACTTCCTACTATGTCATAGAAGTCACGTTCTGTCTATCCATGACCGCCATACTGCTTGTCTTCTGCGCTGACGAATTCCTTTTTTTTTTTTTTTAAAGAATATTAGCAACCGAAATTACTAATATTCCCGTTAACCCCTCCAGCTAAGCTAAATTGCTTGTGCTAGGAGTGGGTTCACGTCGGTAGTGTAATGGTCAGGATTCGAACCCGGGACTTCTCGATCGTAAGGCCGACTCCTTACAGGAGACGAGCGGGACTACCCTGGTGATACGGTAACCGCTTTCCATCAGGCGGGCCGTGTGTTTATCTGCGAATAAAATTACATAGGTAGTCTAAAACCTTGCTCAAGCACTGGGCCTTTCGAAAAAAAAAAAACTAAAATTCCCCTTCGGCCGTCAACGCAACTGTGATTCACAACCAGTTGCGACGGAAGAATTGTTTATCTTTGATGGCAACTGGTTGCGATAGAAGAATGTTTTCTTTTATTCGCAACCACTTGCCAGAAAACTTTTAACAGTGTAGTTCGATACCTCGGGGCTCAAAGGGCGTAAGCGCCAAAAGTCGATTTTACAGGAGAGCAAAAAAACAAAAACAAAATTCCTTTTTTCGGCATAACTTTTCCGATTTTTGACCTAAATAAACCATTCTAAGACCAAAAGTCTTAAATTTTTGTGATGCAGGTTACTGTAAAATTATATTTCGAATAAATTCAAAAGCAACGAAAATAACTTTCCTATACGCCCCGAAAATTTGTATGTTTGGGGTGTTTACACCCCAAAAATCAATGGATGTATGATGAGTGATGGTTGTAACCGTCAATTTCAGGTAAGAGGACCATTAGAGAAAGTAGACCAAGTGGGAAACCGAGTAGACATTTCAGGAAAGTGGACCATTTGGTCCACTTTCACCGTTTTTATCAACTCAGATAACGAATTAATCAATCAATTAGCCTATTGCAGTCCACTGCTGGACATAGGCCTCTCCCAATATGCGCCACGTTTGCCGATCCTCCGCCTTCCGCATCCAGTCCGTCCCAGCCACCCTTCGTAGGTCGTCAGTCCACCTGGCTTGAGGGTGTGTCCCACCTTACGTTTTTCTTCTTCCGGTCTCCACTCTAGGACTCGTCTGCTCCAACGGCCATCAGTCCTTCGACAGATGTGGCCAGCCCACTGCCACTTCAGCCTGCTTATTCTTCGAGCTATGTCGGTAACTTAAGTTCTATGTCGGATGATCTCGTTGCGAATTTTGTCCTTCAAATAAACTCCAAGCATAGCTCGTTCCATAGCCCGCTGCGCAACTTTTAGGTCGTGGACTAACCCCACCTTCAGTGGCCACGTTACGGCACCGTAAGTCATAACAAGTAGGACGCACTGGTCGAAAACTTTTGTTTTTAGGCATTGCGGTAGGGGCGAGGAGAAAAACCCGACGTAATTTGGCAAATGTTGCCCATCCCAGTTGGATCCTTCTGGCTATTTCTTTCTCGAAGTTGTTTTTACCAAGCTGGATAACCTGACGCAGGTAGACATATTTTTGAACAACTTCAAGTGTCGCGCCTTCGATGGCAATCGGTCTCGGTGTAACATGTTCGTTGAACATAATCTTGGTTTTCTCCAAGTTTACACCGAGGCCGACTCGTAGAGAAGCTCCATTCAGGCTGTGCAGCATTTTGCCCAATTGTTCCAGCGACTCCGAAAATATGACGATGTCGTCAGCGAACCGAAGGTGCGAGATGTACTCACCGTAAATGTTGATGCCCCGTCCAGTCTAATCCAGAGTCTTGAAGACGTCCTCCAATGCGTTGGTGAATAGTTTGATATAAGATCTCCCTGTCTCACACCACGCTGGAGGCTAATGGGTTTCGTCTTCTGGTCTTGGAGCTGGACGAACATTGTGGCAGTGTCATATAAGAATCTCAGCACTTCGATGTATCGCCAATCGACACGGCACCGCTGCAGGGCATCCAACACTGCCCAGGTTTCGATAGAGTCGAAGGCTTTTTCGTAGTCTACAAACGCCATACACAGCGGCTGATTGTACTTTTGCGTCTTTTCTACAATCTGCCGAACAGTATGGATGTGGTCCACGGTGCTATAGCTTTTTCGAAACCTGGCTTGCTCGCGTGGCTGGAACTCGTCGAGCTTACCCGAGAGGCGATTTGTGACGACCCTCAAGAACAACTTGTAGACATGACTCAGGAGTGAGATGGGCCTGTAGTTCTTCAGCAACGAATTAATAAGTACTAATAATTATTGATTTACCTGTACCCTTCCTGTACCTAATTATGTTACTACTTACTAGGTATGTCGTTTACTACCCTCAAATTTATTGATCAATATGAGAGATTGCTCTTACGACCCAAACCTAAAAATTTTATGATGTAAAATGGTAGGCGTAAAAACATTTGTATCATCTACGGTGTCGTTTACTACCCTCGCGTTTATAAACAGTAACAGTGGTTGCTGTTACGGCACAAAAACTAAAAATATCTGTTTTATTTTCTACAAAAAATGGGGTCGTAAGAACCATTTTTTTGCGAATTGGAAGACTTTAAATACACAGATCGATAGAGGAGAAAAATATAAGTAGGACTACATTAAAAACTCAATTTCGCCAAAATGGCGGTTACGCCCTTTGAGCCCCGAGGTATCGAGTTGCGACCAATTCATGTAATTCGACATTAGCGTTTGCAATTGTTTATGTTCTGACCAATGAGTTATTAAGTCACGCCTTGTGTGCTCCAAATTCTCCTAAACAACCATCTTGGGGTGACGATGGGAGCCATCTACCGATAGTCCTACGAACTATTGGATATATCTGGTCGAGTATAACTGATCGCAGATTCAAGTCCCGCCTGAGTCGTTTCTCTTTTTCCTATCTTAGGGGATCTCTTTCGTTAACATAAAATGTTTTATCCTAAAATGTTTTGGCATAATGAATTTGGCATAATTATACTTGGCTTAATTTTACTATGTAATTATGCCAAAAAAAATATGCCAAAAGATGCCAGTCTAAATTACCATAATTATGCCAAAATAGGTTATGGTTATTTTTTTTAGGCAAATAGATAGTGAACCTATCTTAATCGTTGCATAGAATGTTTCAATGCCTACTAGTTCCATCCTGGCAGTTCCGGAACCGCATCATGCAGATACTCTTGAAAGTGCGCCTGGCTCTCTGATAGCCCCCGCAAATCCATTTGATGCCAATATTCTTGAAATTCTTCATCATCTCATGAGGGCATGGTGTGCAAGCACGGTGCATCTCGGTACTGGAAAATCCCAGAGAAAATCTCGTGTAGGTTTTTTAGCTTTTAGGTATTTATAGCAAAGGCCAATTTCAAGATTTTACTTTTACAAGAATAAGAATTACATCTAATTAATTTTGTTAAAAATAAAAAACTCGACTAATGCTGAAAAGATCGATACAAGTCTGATAGCAGGCGGTACCCACAACTTTCATTCAGTTTAAGCTTTGCAAATGGGTACCGTCTGCTATCAAACTTGTTTCGGTCTTTTCAGTATTAGTTGAGTATATTTAATTTAATCCTTTTTAGTTAGGACACATTATGTATTTTTCAACACACTTGCTTATAAACAAGCTTTTATTTCACCGCAATTAAGCACGGAATGACACCTATTATAAAACTGTGACTTTTTCATTGCTATTATTCACAAGTGAGATAAAGACTTCTTTTTTTTTAATTTCATTGATTAAGTTGCTTTGTTCTTAAAAAAGTTTCGATACAAAAAAGATCGTGTCCAATATTACAAACGAATTAATATACCTATTGCTTGCTCATTTCATGCAACTTCGTATTTTAAAAGATAATTTCAACTTGTAGTACGCGTTTAATAAACAAAACTTTCACTAAAATGTATTATTTTTTTCTCTGTAAGTATTAACAGAGAAAAAAAAAACATAATTCAAATAAGTCAGTAGATGACAAGGCAGCATGGTGATAGCACCTTAGCCTGTTCCGAAAGGAACAAATAAAAAAAATGTTAAATGCGCGCGCATATTTATGTCAAGTATGACAACAAAAATAGATTTTTACAATTGTGTTTTGATTGTGTTATGTAGTATTTTTAGTATTATTTTATTCGCAAGTGTGTTGAAAATAATCGTATGCCACTCGCGTGTATGGTTTACACGCGTGTACCATAATGTACATACTATTACATTTTTATTATCGTCTGGTTTTTTTTCTTTCATGGTGATGCCTTACTCGATAAGTTCTAGCGAAAAAATTTTTTGACAACATTTTTTTTATACAGATCTCAATTTTATATAGGAGTCAATTTGACTTCGCCTCGCCTGATGGTAAGCTGAAAGCAAAGTCTCGGAAAAGAGGGTCACCATTTTTTTTTTGGCGCCAAATATCTACCATGTTTCATTTTAATTATTTTTATAGACAAGGAAGTCTTACACTTTTCTCCTTTCTTTGGTTTCTTTGGACGAAGCGAGACTCGAAGACTGAGTGTCACTCGAGTCTCTTGATGATGAAAGTTCACTGAAACAAAAATCACTTGTATGAAATGGTTTCTAGTATTTACAAAAGTTATTATGGGTGTGTGAAAAGCAAAATAATACAGTTATTTCACACTAGCTTTTCCCGCGGCTACGCCCGCGTGGATGTCGGTTATCGCGACCAAACATAGCCTATGTCCTTTCTCAAGGTCTAATCTACCCCTATACCAAATTTCATCAAAATCGGTTCAGTGGTTTAGGCGTGAAAGCGTAACAGACAGACAGACAGAGTTACTTTCACATTTATAATATTAGTATGGATGGATTATTTGTAATGTATATGCCGGGAACTGACAGCCTCCGTGGCGTAGCGGTAGTGAACGCGGCCGCTAAGCAGGAGGCGCGGGTTCGCTCCCGGATCAGTGCAAATATTTGTGTGCATGAAATATGGGTATTTGCATTGGTCTGGTCGTGTCGTGTCTCGGAGAGCACGTTAAGCCGTCGGCCCCGGTTGCGTTACGGGTAGTTGGACCCCTAAAAATCCAAAAACAACGGTCTAGTTGCAAACCTTCGATTTCGCCTAATGTTAACATTAGGTTGTGAAGTTCAGATGGCAATTGCTTCACGGAAAATAACGAGGCCTAGCCGAATCCGTAGTTAAGACTGGTAAAGCGGACCCCTGACTCCGAGCTGAAAGCTTCTGATGCGACTGGGAATTAACGCTAGGAGGAAGAATGCCAGGAACTATACAAAATATAAAAATCTACAATTATGGTACCTGACGGAACTGATTCCACTCTCCAAGTCGCTGCCTGACTCCTTGGACCTCGCGGAGTAGTCATACCAGTTAGGACCTCGGTGTTCTGCGTCTTTGAAGTGAGCTACATTCGGCAGCTCGTTTATGTGCACCAAGTATGGTGTGAGAGCTACTAGCTTGGACACCTCAAAGCTGTCGTCGCTTTCTGTTGCTGAAAAGTTCATAATAATCAATCTTTATTAATCCATATCCATACTAAATATCATAATTGCGAAAGTAACTCTGTCTGTCTGTTTGTCTGGTTGTCTATTACGCTTTCACGATCAAACCACTGAACCAATTTTAATGACATTTGGAACATGCACATAGGCTATCTTTTATCACGATAGAAGGCTTCAAGAGGCTCAAATAGGGGATGAAATGTAGCAAGAACGTTTGTAATTTTCTGATGGAATGTTTATATTGATTGGTATCACCCATTTTTCTTACCTACAAGCTAATAATATTTTTTCTTTTTCTTTACAGGTAAGATTTGAATATTATGAATATTATGATACATGAGGAATGGCGTTTTAATAAGGTAAGTTTTGATACATAATGAATAATTTGACATCATCAATGCGTGTCATTTTTGTTGTTGTTTTAGCTGTTTAAGGCCTCGACAATTTTTATGGGGCCGCATGAACACCCTTGCAGAGTACAAGATTATGTACTTTCTTATTACTATAGTCTGATATGAAATAGGTAAGGCATCATTTAGACGGGAGAATTTCTCGCATGTTTCGGTCCGAAAAATCGTACGCGACTATCACTAGTCATAATTTCGACAACGTGTATAGTGTAGTTCACTTTCGCAGTAATGTGCATCGCGATGACAAACATTCGGTAATGTGTGTATCGATATAGCGCACTCTCGCACTAACACGAGTCACGTTTTCGTACTTTAGGACTTCATTGCTATTTGGAACTTCGAAATTTAAAGGAACATCCGAACAAATTATTTCATATTATGCTATATTCTTTACAAAAATTACATTAAACCTAATTACAATATAATTTCCTAACGTATCTCGCCATCAATGCTAAATTAAAACAGCATGACAGAGTTGGATAGCAGGGATATTGAATTAAATTGCAAGTTTTCAACAGTCAAAGTCAGTATGCACTTAAAGTTCCTACTTTAGTATTAAATTTCAGAGACGTCATAAAACTACTCAAGCTGTTTTACTTGAAGCGTAGTAGACGCAATTTAATTAATGTTGCAATACAGATCGTTTTCTTCTTTTCAAATATTAAGTTCGAGGTCATTTTTATGACCTATTCCACTAGCCATATTTAGCAGCTGTCTCTCATGGACATAAATAGGATTAGTTCCACTCTTATACGGTGTATAGTAACGCTAGGAAATGAATTCAAATCGCACAATTTAGATATTTTTGTCTTTACAAAGTCTTTTGATATTTTGATCAAAGGCTTTTCCCAATTCGTTGCTTTTGCGTAACATCCTCAATCTTTCCAACGTTTCTTTGATTTGGTAATTGCAACTATTATATGGCTTCCAAATTATAATTGAGAGTTCCATCGCATTTTTTACGAGTATATAAATAGCAATTTGCTTTTGTTTATATTTTTAAAGGAATAATAGTAACTGAGATGAGTAATATTACCTTTAACCCCTCTAGCTAAGTTAAATTGCTTGTATTAGAATGGGTTCACATTAATGGAGGATCCGAACCAGCACTAAGCTGCCGACATTTAATATTGTGTGGTTGACCTCCAAACTTAAAAGTTATAATATAATACTCTTATGAAGTCGATAAATCTGTGCGATTAATGGACTTCAGCGTGAAAGCGCGAAATAGCAGCGTGGTGAACCTAATGAACTCCCTGCGGTGGTTTTCCCAAGCGACTACAATATGGGGTTCTTCAAGAAGGGCATTAGAAGGTTTACTCAGGGTCGGCAGCGCGAGTGTGACGCCCCTGGTGTTGCATACGTTCATAGGCCACGGTGACCGCTTGTGGTATAAAAAATAAAATAGTATCCAACAATGGCACCACTAAGCCACTCAGAGCATTCCTCTTGTAAGGGAAAGATCGCGGGTTCGAGTCCCGCCCGAAGTCTATTCACTTTTCTCTTTCTAAATCGATATAAGTACCTTATAAAATACTTACCATATATAACACTTATCGTGTATAACAGAGTGAACAACAGGAGTAACATTATTTTGACATTATTTGCTGAATTTTTACATTGCACCATTACACGAGAAGAAATCTATATAAAATATCACTTTTCGTTTCATATTTTTATTGGCTATAAAGTTGAAATTTATTACTACATATTGTATTCAAGTTTTCGTGAATATTTTGCTCTTGAGAACTCTACATACTTATGTAGAATTGTAGAGTTCATTTATACAATTAGAACAAATTTTTTAAAGTATATTGTTATTATTTTTAAACAATCTGAACATTAAAAATAAATATTGTTAAAAAAATCTGCGCAAAAATATAATAGTAGGTTTTGTAATTACATACATTATTTTTTGAAATTTAGAGGCTGTAGAAATAAAACATCTGTGATAGTTGTATTTGCAATATGATAGCAACATCTATCTGATAGAAAACTAGCCAAATGTTTCGATTTACCTCCCCTTCAAGCTACGATGTTACTTAGATAGAATCAAACCAGCAACTATTAGAGAAGGAAATATAGGAAGTGAAATAAAACAAAGCTTACGATGCTTTACATGTATTAGATTATATAAAATCGAGTTTAGAGCATCTTTTGCACAGCACACTATTAAAACTAATCGTATTTTTCGTGTTCGTGCCATATTGTCGTCCTTAATATTAAATATTCTGAAACAATGAATTTTCGTATAAATATCAATTTCAGATGAAATCTAAAATGTACAGCTTTCAGGTAGAAACAAATGACTTGATTGAATTACAATGAATGAATTGATACATCGATGGGGAGGAATTTTTCGACGCCTGAACTTTTTACCCCCTTTTTTATTTTTGTAAATATTTTTGTTTATAACTTTAGTTTTAGTATATCTGTTATTAATTTATTAGTAAGCCTTTCCTAATTCAAATGTATAATTAATAATTTACACCTACAATCAAATTAAACTCTATGATACATGACTTACACACAGTTACGCCACTTTACTTGGCCTCCGCTGAATCTCCCTCGTAACCTGCAAAATTAATGCAAACCTTAACTTTTGCGACCCAAAACTTTCAAAGAACCAACTAACCCAAATTAAAAACTAGCAACTCCAAACATCCCACAGAGAAAGTACTAGAGAAATCCAATAAGTAGTGACGGTTCAAAGTTTGATTAAATATAATTTGCATGGCAGCCGCTGCGCCATCTGGGCCCCTAATATATTTTTAATTTATGGCCAAAAAGTTGAGGGATACGCACGGGATTAAGAGGTTATGCTTGTTAAAAATTACACAGAAGTTTTGAGATTCTTTAGTAAACAATTGTGGCATCGCTTGTTCCAAACTAAAAGTATCAGCTGCTGTTTTTAAACAACAGCTATGTTTAAACAAACACAGAAAGTCTTTCACAGAAATTATAGAAAGTTAACTACCTTCACCAGATTTGCTTTGATATTTGGTCACTTTTAACACTTGTGAAGTACTCTGCCCATCTACAAAACATATTCAATTAATAAAGTTTCAACAAAAATGTTTATTAAATAACTGATTTGTTAGACTATACTCACTTGTACTCGTACCTCCATGTTGTCCAGGATGGTATGAAGAAGTTATCTCGTGATTATTTCGGGTTGGGTTTATAGAAGGATATAATTTGGAAGCTGGTATACCCTGGGAATATCCTGAAGTATAAGGATTGTAGTTGTTTGGAGAACTCAAGATAGTTATAGCATCAGGTTGTCCATTAAATTCATAGTTACCAGCGTATTGTACAGGTATGGCCTCATATTTTCCACCGAATCCACTATCAGCTATACTTGAAAAGGAAGAGTACTTTGGATTTTGGTAATAGTTGTTCGATGGGTATGGATATCTAAGTGATGGGTTAGACAATGGATTCACTCCAACTTTAGTTTCTGGCTGAGTGTATAATGTATAATCTTGGGATTGGGACAGTGCTTCGGCTATAGCTATCGATTGATCTCTACTATTACTAACACTGCCCAATCCATTTACCGTTTGATATGGTCCAGTAAGGTAATAGTTTTTATCAGCTAATGAACTCTGATCTATAGCATTTGCTTGAGAAAATGCCTGATTTTGGGATTCTCCTGCGAGGTACGGGTTAAAAAGTTGTGGTTTATCAGGTAAGGCAAGAGATTTATAGAGAGCATTGGCAGTAGAATACACCTGGTTTCGAGATACAGCTGGATTATATCCGTTATATAATGCAGGCGATCTCGGAGTGCTGGTTAAAAGATCATTATATTTAGCATTTGCTTGAGCATACACTTGGTTTTGAGACTGTTCTGTCTTGTATTGGTTATTTAATATCGAAGGTTTGTATGTGCTAGTTATAAGACTATTGTATTGGGTATTTGCTTTTGCAATGGCTTGGTTTTGAGATAAACCTGGATTCATAAGATCTTTGTATTGAGCAATTGCCTCTGCATAAGCTTTGTTTTGAGATAATTCTGCATTGTATGGCGTATATAGTGGCGGAGTTTTAAATGTCGTTGATATAATTCTGTCTTGTTTTGCAATTCCCTCAAGATATCCTAGGCTTTGCGGAACCGTATTATATCCAAGAGGTAAAGAAGGCTTATATGTGACTGTTGAAGGTTTATGTTTTTCATTTATTCCACCACTATTTATGCTGCCTTTAGCTTTTAGGGTCTGATATGACGCAGATGGCTGATTGGCAGAAGGTGCTGCGGGGCCATTATAATAATCAGCGTTTGCTTCAGCGTAAGCTAGATTTTGAGAACCTCCTGAACTAAATGAATTTAGTGCTGAGGGACTATTATATTCAGCATTTGCTTCAGCGTAAGCTTGATTTTGAGGAACTCCATATTTATATGGATTTAGTGCTGATGGGCTATTATATTCAGCATTTGCTTCAGCGTAAGCTTGATTTTGAGGAACTCCATATTTATATGGATTTAGTGCTGAGGGGCTATTATATACGGCCTTTGCTTCAGCATAAGCTTGATTTTGAGAAAGTTCAGAGTTATATGGACTGAGTGCTGAGGGAGCACTATATTCAACATTTGCTTCGGCGTAAGCTTGATTTTGAGAAATTCCTGAACTTGATGGATTTTGTGTTGAGGGGCTCTTATATATAGCGTTTGCACTAGATGATATGTGATCGTTTATGTTACTGAATGCGTTTGCAGACTGATATGATCCAGGATATACGGGATTATTCCCAAAGTTTTGTGAAAACGCATTGGCTTCAGCGTATCCTTGAGTTTGAGAAATTTCAGAGTTTTGAGCTATGGCATTTGCCTGTGCGTATGCTTGTTCTTGCGTAGCCCCATATAAGTCATTTTTGACTTTAACCGTAGCTTCTGCATAACCTTGATTTTGAGATGCGTCTGAATTGTATGCACTTAACTGTGATGGCTTAAAGGTACTGGTTGGAGATCCATTCAGTTCACTATATGCTACTGCTTCATTGTTATCAACGCTGCTGGCTTCTAAGTAAAAACAAAAATATTTATCATTAAACTATTAGGTGAACATAAATTTTAATACAGATAAAGAACGAAAAGCAATAATTGATGTTCTGACAAGTGCTAATTTTACCCCTTAGTAGACAATAAAACACACATGAAGCTATTCTATGAAATGAGATTGGACAAATCTCAAGTGTATTCAAACGTTTTACATCAGCACTTTGATCTGTACGTCATAAAATGTGTTTTATGTGAACCTATCAAACTGTGTTAACAGAAGTAGAATCTGAATAAAAATACAATTACCCCCGCTACCACGTTCAGAGGAGAGTGGTTCCAATGAATGGGCATCGAGGTGTCAATACACTCGAGGGCCACTTTATGGCGCTTCAGTTAGTTCGATTGGCACTTATTGCTGGCCCTCATTGTGTTTTCCTATTGTATTGATCTTCCTTGATGATTTCTAATTAGGGTCTCCTCTGATTCACGTTTCTTTGATTTGATATGTGCTATTGATTACCTTATTATGATTTTATTTTTCCAAAACAATATAATTACGTAACTAAATTTTGCCTCGTCCAAAATAAATTATACGATTTAGTAAATTAAATCTGTATTAATTTGAACTAAATATTTAGCGTATGACAATGATATTTCAATTTAGAAGAGTTGTAGAGTTAAAGTAAAATATCGATACGACACCTTCATACACCTACTGTTTTACGGTGTTTTGCTACTGGCATTAATCTATCTATCTAATAAGTTTGTATATCATCCTCTGTCACCCTCGTTTCTCAATTTCTCATTTCACATCAAAGTGAAAATAAGTTTTTTCCTAAAAATCAGGATGCGAATCGTCAATCATCACATACTTGGAACCTTTACAAGAACTGTCCTGAAGTCAATGAGTCTGGAAATTATCTGAAATAAAATAAAAACAGAGATCAGGAATTTTATAATTTATTTACTAAGTAAGTATTTTTTTCCGTAAATTCAATTATGCTTACCTATGATTATAAATGTTTTACCTGCAATAACTGTAGGGACAAAAATGAATATGTTAAATAAGATTATTAGAATAAGATTTCATATTTCCTTTCTAAGAGATCTACAATCTCATCTATGATCTCACCTGTAATCACTTGATCCGGTGACTCTATACCTAAAATATATATTAGTTCATTAGAGATCGATTAAGCATACTAAATGCTTCAAAATTTTCATTCAATAGAATTAGAGATACTTACAACAAGACTGTTTCGTATAGCAGCTAATTTCGACGTTTACCAGGCTTATAGATTTGATTTCAAAGCAAGTGCAGACTTGACACTCATCCCAAGGATGCTGGAACGGTTGGTTAGGCGGGTAAGGCCGACAGGAGTCATCTGGAGAAATGTTATTTCTATTAAAATTTTTAGAACATGGATTTATTCGTAATGCTGCTGTTATTTTTTTTTTTATAGGACACATCAATTTGACTTCGCCTCGCCTGATGGTAAGCTGAAGGCAAAGTCTCTGAAAAGAGGGCCACCATTACAACACGTACCATGTTACAATGGTGGCACTCAGCTTGACGGCATCATCAGATGCCTTTTCACGCCCCGCTTAAAGGACCCGGGACTATAGGAGGAAGGAAACACGTGAGCTGGCAAGGAATTCCAAGTCTTAATAGTGTTTATTTTATGCAACTTACGTGGGGAAGGTCCTGGTAATGGCCCCTTTTTAGGTAGCAACGGTATCAGCGGAGGAGCAGGTGTTGATATAGGAGGCCATGGAACTGAGAAAAATATTGATTATTTTCATTTTTAACAACACTAAGTACATAATATATCTAGAAAGTAAATCAAATTATTAAACAAATTCACTTTCATATTTCTAATATTAATTAGGATTGGCTACTTGGCTCTTCCGGTGTAACGGCGTTTGGGGGCGGCCCTGAAGTAGAAGGATGTGAGTATGGCTCCACTGGTATTGGGATTGGTGGAGCCGGTGGTGTTATTAGTTCTGAAGTGGTTTCAATCTTGGGAACTGCAAAAGGTGAAATAAAAACAATTGCAACAAATTGTCTCAAAGTTCATTAGTTAAACTCTTCAAGTGCTTTACACAATAATGCTGCACTCACCACAGTCGGTATCATAATGGCAATGAATCTGTTGTTCTGGAACACCAGCAGCAGATAATTCCAAGGAGCACTTGCATTGTCTGCAGCTGTCCGTCGGATGAGGGAAGGTCACATGTGGTGGGAACTTTTCACAGGCGGGAACTGAAAATATCCATCAGTGGTATCAATAAAAGTTGTGGCAGAATTAGGAAATCCTAAAAAAAATTAAACAGTACAGCTCGAACAGAATAAAAACTTCTAACAAAGTCGATAACGTGCGAATGATCGCCCAATTTTAGCAGCGTACGGAAAATTGAGTGACCGCTTGTCGTTAAGTAGACTAGCAGTTGAATATCTTGATGATACAGAAAAGGATAATTTTAACCGTAGTACTGCGAAATACATAATTTGAATCAGTTTTATGACTTTAGACCATTTTTAGGGTTCCGTAGCCAAATGGCAAAAAACGATATATTATACGATATTATACGATAGATTCGTCATGTCTGTCTGTCTGTCCGTCCTTATGTCACAGCCACTTTTCTCCGAAACTATAAGGCCTATATGCTGTTGAAACTTGGTAAGAAGATGTATTCTGTGAACCGCATTAAGAATTCACACAAAAATAAAAAAAAGCATTAAATTTTGGGGGTCCCCATACTTAGAACTGAAACTCAATTTTTTTTTTTTTCATCAAACCCATACGTGTGGGGTATCTATAGATAGGTCTTTAAAAATGCTATTGAGGTTTCTAACATATTTTTTTTCTAAACTGAATAGTTTGCGCGAGAGACACTTCCAAAGTGGAAAAATGTGTCCTCCCCCCCCCTCTAACTTCTAAAATAAGAGAATGATAAATCTAAAAAAATATATGATGTAAATTGCCATGCAAACTTCCACTAAAAATTGGTTCGAACGAGATCCAGTCAGTAGTTTTTTTTTAATACGTCATAAACCGCAATTTTCGCCTTTGCTACTACGGAACCCTTCATGGGCGAGTCCGACTCGCACTTGGCTGATTTTTATGACTAGACTCATTCAATTCGAAATTTGATTTACAGCTGAGAATGTTTGTACATTCTCTAACGTTTGTCAGAAAACAATCAACTTCATAATTTAGTCTTAAGTTTAAAATTGGTTATAATATGTAATAATAAGAAACTGTTCACATGTTTTTGGAACAATGGCAGCTACCTATCTACTAACACCGAAGACCGAAGTCGTGACCAGGCCGTTGTCACATATTTCATCTCCACAAGTGGTTCATACGGAGCATAGAATTCGTAGAAAATGTTTAATGCACTCCTTCGAACAATTAAATATTAACAATGACAGTGTGTCGAAACTACACAAGTGTGGTACTTACGTGGTACAAAACCGGGTACATCTGGTATTGATGCTGGAGTATGAAAAAAGTATAAAATATTGTTTAAAATTATAATTTCTTTTAGTTCAGATTAATACTTGTAAAAAACTTACGTATAGTAGTGACATCTGGAGGTAATACTGTAAATGAGAAAAAACAAATAATAGAAATACATATTTTCGAAGGAGATGATAGAGGTTTTAAACGTCCTGTAACTGTCGTTACTCACCACAATTATGATTGTCCTGACATTCAATTTTGGCATCAATTTTACCAGGTGCGATAACGGTCTCCTTGCATATGCATACCTGGCATGGATGCAATGGGTTTGTAAATGACTGCCCCGTTGGCAATGGACTGCAAGTGGCTGAAGCTGAAATATGATGCGCACGTTGGAAAATGTCTTCAGCAAAATTTAAGACACTTATAAGATAGGGAGTGTGACTCTTCGTTGTTCGATTTTCTTGCATTACCATAGTATCTATAAAAGTTAGATAAGTACTTAAATTGTATCCAAAATATCAGCTTATGTTTAAAGATTTGTACGAAATTGAGGTTTCTATCGAAAACAAATATTTCGTTATAAGGCTATTTATCAAAACGACAGACAGAAAGACAGCGGGTTTCGGCGGATCGTTAATCTTTCTATAAGCAATATTATTTATGAATTCTGGTTAGATTTGAACAAGACATACCTTCCGCACCTGCATGAACTGGCAGTGGCGATGTTGGAATCTGTTCCTCAGTAGGTTCAAAAATAAACGAGGGTGGTGATGGAGCAATAGGCCCAATATCCGGTAAAGGTAACGGTACGTAAGAATCAGGTATAGGAAGGGGCACGTAAGATTCAGGAGTTGGAGGGTGTTGCTCCGAAATAAAGGTTTGAGATTCTGAAGCTATAGGTTTCCGACAGCCTGAGCATTTGGCGCACAATGGCTGTAAAATACCATGTTTATTGACGCAGATGCACACCATGCAGTCAAACGCTATGGACCAATAGTGGTACATCTCGTTTTCTGTGGTGCACTGTATTACATTTTCACTCCCTGAAAAGTATACCGATCACATTAATAAAGCACCGGACAAATAGATGAATTTTAAATAAAAAATGCAACTCGGTGCAATCATTATAAGCTATTAAATTAATTTTGGGAAGCTGGCTTCATTATTTTATGTTAGGTACTCTGACTATAAAGATGAAAATAGGTAATCATTAAACGAAATAAGGAGCTCAAATTTTCAATGATCATCAACTAGCACCAGTTATAATCATGTTAGAGAATTTCAACTTGAGAATAAGTGAGACTATTCGTTTTGCGCGTGATTAAATCCCAAGGGAATAGACCCAGGTGTCACGTAGTATCAAAATTTGAATGGTAAGGCATGACAAGTTGCCTATTCAAGTGTCTGCTCCTCATCAACGAGATTTCTCAATAGACGCGTGTTTAAGATAAGTCAATCAATCAAATTACGAAGACTAAACAAAGACAATAAAACCGATTTATATCAACACATCACAGTGCCGAAACTTACCGGGTATTTCGTTCGAAAATATTATTTCATTTGGCCATATTACTCTTGATTGTGCATCTGGAAGCATTAATCTTAATTTAAGGTTTGTTCGACAAATAATAGTCGTTAATTATGTCAAATAAAATTATTACCCTTAATTATAATGGTCGAAGTTTGTGCGCCCGAAATACGAGGAGAAAATATTTCAATAAACAAAATGGAAACTTTTATTACCAATAAGAAATTTTAATTTCGTTTTTACAAAATTTATTTAACAATGTAAAAGGAACCCAATTTTTTATTCAAAGTATCAGAGAAACATTTTTTTTTAAAACTTCATAATTTATCATTATACTACTCGTATCAACATACAAAAAGAAATCAAAACTTACTAGCATTTCCACTAGATGTCACCTGTGCATTAGCAGAAGCTGTTATAATAGAATTAGATACTGGGTCAGAGGGGTAACCAAAAGAATTAGGGTTAGACGCTTGAGCACTAGCATATACTTTAGCAGAACTCATTTCTTTTATAAACGGAGAATAACTAGGATCATAATATACACCGCTTCGCATATCGTTCGACTCATTAGAAGTAGAATCAGATTCTCTAGGCGAATTATACGGGTATTCGTTCGTCTCATTATATTCACTTTCTTCAGCGTTACGTGCTTTTATCTCCTTAGGCTTGGAATTTCGACGAGTTTCCTCAAAATCTCCTTGTGAAATAAAATATGATGGAAGTGTTTGAGCATTTTCACGCTCCAGATCATGTTCTGGACCCACGTGAGTAGAATCTGATGAAAAAAGAGGGCTGAAATGGGACTCCTCTTTTTTCGTAGTACCTGCAAGGTGAGCAGCATATAAGGGTGGTAAAATATTTAATCCTGCATAGTACATATTGTCATTATTTTTCATTTGTTGAGTTTCTTTAGATAATTGTGTTTGTAACTTTGGGATCCCAAAATTTGTTTCAGTGTTGTGTACAATCGTGTGTGGTTTAACAATTGGGACAGCTGCACTTGCCAATCCTTGAGGAATCAAGTGCGAAATTTTATCTATATTATCATTCCTTTCATTGCCATCGTCTACTAGTAATTCACGTGCTACATTGAATTGTGTATCTAAAGCCTTGTAAGGCTTTTTTTGCATAGATTTCATAGTCTTGCTGTATTGGACTGAAATAAATTCATTTTTAACAAAAAAAGTTTAACCGACTTCAAGAAACGAAAAAGAGGCACTGGAAAGCGAAAAATAACTTAATTTACAGACTTACTGATTTATTAGAAGTCGGTGCCAGCCAACTTTGTTTGTTGTGTCTGAACTAGTTACTATGATGCAATCAATTGAAATATACACCGGAAATATAGCTGAATATTCTGAACACTTCTGCGTACCCCTTCAAAGGACTCAGGCGTGATGTTATGATGTGTAATGGCAGAAACATTGCAATAATATGCCATTGCAGCAATCGCGGCTGATTTCCTGGTACTTTTTGAAGAGTTCCTTGGTCTAATCTCGGGAACCCATCATCAGATCTTTACGAAAGTTGAATGGGACCACTTCGGAATAATCTACTTATGAACAGAAAAAGAATTTTCAAAATCCGTCTAGAATTGGCTTCACAATCGCGTAACAAACATACAAAAAAAAAAAAAAAAATTGCGAACGAATTGAGAACCTCCTTTTTTGAAGTCGGTTAAAAACCGACGATGATGGCTTTTTATTACTATCCAATCTTGTAATATCTACAAAAAACCAGTTATAATAAAAAAAAGAACAGTATTTAGATTGGAAAAATGAATGCTCAAGACGGGACTTGAACTCACGACTGCTTTAACCGACTGAGCTACCTAACCTAACTAAAGACAACCTCATGTCTTTAAAATTTAATTGAAACAAAAAAATATTCTATGAACGTTAATTAGGCTTAAAGTTTGTGTATCATCATACCTGCACCATATTGTTGTGCTTTTCGTAAATTTGCTTCTTTCAGTGATGAATTAGTTGTGTTGACAACCAAAGTTGAATCTGAAATATTCAGTTTTGAAATGAATTTAAGACACATTGAGTTAAACGTGAGGTTTGGAAATACTGAAATGTATTTGTTAATTAAGCGATATTTTTTGTGACATTTATCCTTAAAATAAAACCGACCGACCCTGTTGCCACGGGTGTGTAAAACTAATGAGTGCTTGAGTCACTATATTTTCAGCAATTATTTATTTTAAAATATCTATTAATGCTTACTGATATTATTGTGATCATTGCTTTTCGCATCGTTTGTAGATTGCCCAGAATCTTGTACTGAGACCTCCGTTCCTTTTGCTGGTGATACTTTAGATTCGTCTAATTGCTTAGAATCACCAAGTTCCTCACCTCGACCTTCAGATAACAGGAAGGCAAGGAGGCAGATGCCTCCAATCACCCCTCCCTGCATCTCAACTTACTTATTAATTTGATTCACCATGAAGCCTAACCCCAATGTGATGTGGAGTAGTATTGTTTTCTCAGAAGTATTTATAGGGCAATCGCAATATTTTTTGACATCCGTATAAAATTTGCTAGAAATGCATGGCATAGCTTAGTAATTTATGATGTAATTAATAAGTTCGCATGTAATTTGATTGGTTCTACTGTAATTTACAGTTACAGATGTCAAATTATGTTCTGTTTATTTATGAAATGGCTGACCCTAAAGAGCTCATGAGAGGATCATGTTTCACCCCAAGATCTTAGGGTTAAACTTTTAAAAATCCTAAAAATATAAAAGAGATCAACTGACAAAACTTGAAGTTTGTGAGCTCCAGGTTTAGACTCTGCGTTGATGAATCAGTCAGGGCAATGTGCCTATTATTCTTCCTCTCTTCTAAATATTTATATTTATCTATACTTTTTGAGATATTTCAAAAACAATTGGGTTATGCTGTATTAAAGTTACTGAACCCATTTTTTATTATTATTGTCATTATTATTGAACAAATTTTGAATGAGTTTTTTACTAGGAAGACCTAGGATCAGATTTAAAACTGTACAGATATTGATCTTAATCGGTTTAGTGATCGGATATATGGCCAAAAGTCACAATAATCAACATTCAAGCAGGCGAAGCCGCGCGGGCGCCAGCTATGTATAGATGTATACATTTTAATATTTTGCCTTCACCAATAAAGCTAATCTAAAGCCACACTCATCAGGGTTCCGGACGTATATTCTTAGTTTATGACTATAAAATAAAACAAGACATATCCCACTAAATGCTTTAATTAAATATAATGTGAGTGTGTAGTTTACTGTCATTTTACATGCTTGTCACTAAAACTAAGATAAATCGAGTCCAAAGTCTTGCCATAATTGTCGAGAGATCATTATGATGGGCTTCGTAGTTACTAAGTCTGTAACAACAAAATATATTTTAGTGTGCTTAATAACAAAATATCTTATTTGACAAATATGTTCTTAAATCATGACTATATTACCGAATTTCATAAATTAATAATATCCATTTACATACATACATACATACATACATACATACATACATACATACATACTTACATACATACATACATACATACATACATACATACATACAGTCACGCCCAGTGGGGTAGGCACAGACCACAGTTTTCCATTTGCTACGATCCTGGCATACATCTTTCAAAGTACAAATTGCTTAAAAATACTCACATAATTCTTATGCTTTCATTCTGTACGCGTTACGTTTTCTTCTCTTTGCTTCATCATCTCCGCTTTTCGAGAATCCATAATTGTTTACGTTAGCAGCGGCATTGGCAACTGCATTTGCCGCGCCATATCCATTACCACTAGCAAGGGCATTAGCAGATGCGTCAGCACTCGATAAACCTCCGAATCCACCACCAAGGGCATTAGCAACTGCATTTGCTGACGCATCGGCACTTGAGTAGCCTCCTCCATAACCGTTAAGGGAATTAGCTACTGCATTTGCTGCTGCATTGGCGTTTGAGTAACCTCCCCAACCTCCAAGGGTATTAGCTGCCGCGTTTGCTGCTGCATCGGCACTTGAGTAGCCTCCTCCTTTCAGTGCATTTGCTGCTGCATTTGCTGCTGCATTGGCGTTTGAGTAACCTCCCCAACCTCCAAGGGTATTAGCTGCTGCGTGTGCTGCCGCATCGGCACTTGAGTAGCCTCCTCCATAACCGTTAAGGGAATTAGCTACTGCATTTGCTGCTGCATTGGCGTTTGAGTAACCTCCCCAACCTCCAAGGGTATTAGCTACCGCGTTTGCTGCTGCATCGGCACTTGAGTAGCCTCCTCCTTTCAGTGCATTTGCTGCTGCATTTGCTGCTGCATTGGCGTTTGAGTAACCTCCCCAACCTCCAAGGGTATTAGCTGCTGCGTGTGCTGCCGCATCGGCACTTGAGTAGCCTCCTCCATAACCGTTAAGGGAATTAGCTACTGCATTTGCTGCTGCATTGGCGTTTGAGTAACCTCCCCAACCTCCAAGGGTATTAGCTGCCGCGTTTGCTGCTGCATCGGCACTTGAGTAGCCACCTCCTTTCAGTGCATTTGCTGCTGCATTTGCTGCTGCATTGGCATTTGAGTAACCTCCCCAACCACCAAGGCTATTAGCTGCTGCGTGTGCTGCCGCATCGGCACTTGAGTAGCCTCCTCCATAACCGTTAAGGGAATTAGCTACTGCATTTGCTGCTGCATTGGCGTTTGAGTAACCTCCCCAACCTCCAAGGGTATTAGCTACCGCGTTTGCTGCTGCATCGGCACTTGAGTAGCCTCCTCCTTTCAGTGCATTTGCTGCTGCATTTGCTGCTGCATTGGCATTTGAGTAACCTCCCCAACCACCAAGGCTATTAGCTGCTGCGTGTGCTGCCGCATCGGCACTTGAGTAGCCTCCTCCATAACCGTTAAGGGAATTAGCTACTGCATTTGCTGCTGCATTGGCATTGGAGTAGCCTCCTCCCCAACCACTTAGGATATTAGTTGCTGCGCTTGCTGTTGCATCTGCATTTGCACTTGAGTAGCCTCCTCCATAACCGTTAAGGGAATTAGCTACTGCATTTGCTGCTGCATTGGCGTTTGAGTAACCTCCCCAACCTCCAAGGGTATTAGCTACCGCGTTTGCTGCTGCATCGGCACTTGAGTGGCCTCCTCCATTCAGTGCATTTGCTACTGCATTTGCTGCTGCATTGGCGTTTGAGTAACCTCCCCAACCACCAAGGCTATTAGCTACTGCGTTTGCTGCCGCATTGGCACTTGAGTGGCCTCCTCGATAACCGTTAAGGGCATTAGCTGCTGCATTTGCTGCTGCATTGGCGTTTGAGTAACCTCCCCAACCTCCAAGGGTATTAGCTGCCGCGTTTGCTGCTGCATCGGCACTTGAGTAGCCTCCTCCATTCAGTGCATTTGCTGCTGCATTTGCTGCTGCATTGGCGTTTGAGTAACCTCCCCAACCACCAAGGCTATTAGCTGCTGCGTTTGCTGCCGCATTGGCACTTGAGTAGCCTCCTCCATAACCGTTAAGGGCATTAGCTGCTGCATTTGCTGCTGCATCGGCACTTGAGTAGCCTCCTCCATAACCGTTAAGGGCATTAGCTGCTGCATTTGCTGCTGCATCGGCACTTGAGTAGCCTCCTCCATAGTTAGTGGCAGCATTGGCATTTGCTTCAGCGCTAGAAAATCCATCGCTGTAACCTCCTCCCATTAGTGGACCTGGATATCCAGAATTGGCATTGGCCAACGCATTGGCATTAGCAGATGAGTAACCTGATCCATATGCATTTGCTGCAGCGTTGGCGTTAGCTTGTGCTGATGACCAGCCAGATGGGTCTAGCGGGCCAATAACTGGTGAAGGACCTAAAAAATCGGTCATATTTAATTTATTTACTTGACTTTATTACACACAAGTACTTAATATACCAATCATCTTACCAATCAGGCATGCGGGGTCAGGTGTGGCTTCAATGTACACGTAATTGTACTTGATTTTGCAGACAAGAATCTTGCATGGTGCACTCGGAGATCGGAAAGGCGATAATGGATGTACGCGTCTGCAGGCAGGATCTGAAACATTCGGTTAACATACATTCGGTTGGAGTAACAGTAACGATAGTGTCTAGTGACTTAACACATTGTTGATTGTAACGATACTTACTAACGAAGAGGATGACTGGTACGGGATAATACTTAGTGTCTGAAAAAATAAAGCAACGTGTTATGAGGAATTTTGTTATATTGAAGACATCTAAATTATATTCTTGGTTTAATTCAACTTACTGCTGACTGGCACTGGTACAGGGACCAACACATCCTTGCCAGGAACTGGTATGTACTGAATGACAGGTATCTTCACTGGTGGAGACGGTACTGGTACAGGAATTGGCCTGAAATATTACCATGTAATTACTCAAACGTGTAAGTTACTAATTAAAAACGTGGAAAACAAGAAGAAACAAGAAACAAGACGAAATTTACACTTCAGGCATTAGCATACATAAATAGAATAGAAAACAGTAGAAAATATATAATTATATACATAGATGATTGTAAGACATTTTGGAATAGTCATTCGTAATACGACTGTTCATAGCTATAAAAAAATAAGTTTAAAACTAAAACCCGACTACTGCAAAAGCACGCTCTAAAAAGTATTAAATAAGAAAATATCAAGAATAATAGCCGTGGTCATATGCCACTCTAACAAAACAATACATTTTAGTTTTAAAATTTTTTTTTTATTCATACTATTTTGGGGCAACCAATAGCTACCCAAAATTTATACATATTTGATATGTGCTAATTGAGCCCTTGAATTTGATACCAAACACGGTATATTTACCTCAAGTTTATTTTTTAACGCAGTACTTTATGACCGCTAGAGGGCGCCACATTAGATTTAGTGAGTCATATAGCCTATAACCAGCGGACGATTAAGACGCTTCTATTGATACCTCATTTGTCCAGTTCTAATAAGTGGTGTGGTTGAAGAGCAATGAGGGAACAAACGAACATATATACATACATACATACATACATACATACATAGCCTGTCAAAATTATAACCCTCCTTTGGCTTTGCCGTAGTCGGGTTAAAATATAGGAGGTTGCCTGGCAAACTCCCATATTTTACCACCTCTCTTGAAGTGTGAAAGTTTTACGATCTTACCTATTCACTGGATATGGAACGGGTACGTCATTTCGAATCGGCACAGGTACGGGAACTGAAGGTCCTCGGATGTAAATCTTCTCTGGCGGCTGTGGGACGGGGACTGGTATACGCACCACGACTGGTTTACCAGGCACTGCTACCGGTACTGGGTATGGGCGAGGAGGTCCAGGAATAACTACAGGAGGTGGACCTGAAATACAGACATTCTAAATAAAGAAACCTGTTTCTTTTAGACATTGTGTTTATATATAGTTGCTAAGCTAGTCTTTAGTACATAATTATATATTTTTGACGTTTTGTAAGTGCCGTTTTAATGGTCTATACAGAATAAATGATTTTTTGACTTTGACTTTGACTATATTATAGTCGTATAGATCGAATGCCTTGAGTATGTACGCGGCGAGACGGGGGGTAGTATCGACTGATCGACCGTCAGGTTTAGTCAGTCCGCTGCCAACGATCACGGTGGTGTCTCGCTCTCTCACGGCTTATGCTCTTTCCTTCTCTTTTTTCACTTCGTCCCCCGCCATACCGCGGGCGCGGTACAGCCGCGTTCATACTACCAGGGTGACCATATATCCATAAATCCTGTACGATTAATTTATCAAATATTAACGTAAAATAAAACACACTCACACATTGGTGCAGAGTCTGGTATTGGCATTGGTATTGGTTCTGGTGCTGGCATTGGCATTGGAATTGGCTGTGGCAGCGGCTGAGGTGGAGGAATTGGCATAGGGAATGGCAGAGGGGCTGAAAAAGAACACACATAAGTATATGTTATAAAAGAACGAGATTGTCGTCTAAATATAGAAAAATAATATAATATCTTAGTTAGCCATTATTGAAAATAAAATATATTATTTGCTTAATTAGGTACTTGGTTTTGGTAGTATCTCTGTTAATGATATATAATAATAATTATAAATAAATATAATTAATTAACAATTCTTAGTTAAAAGTAAAATTAAAATGTGTTTAAATCCATATCTATACTACTTAATGTTAAAAAAAGATTTGTATTTTATGTAATGAAAAAACTCAAACTACAGGACCAATTTCAAAATACTATTTAACCAATCCACATTATTTGTAAGTGACATAGACACGCGATATAATCAAGGATCCAAGATCCAAAAGAACGGAATAGTAATCTTAAATGTCAATAAAACCAATAGAATCCCATACATTACTTGAAAGCTATTAAATTAACCAACAGTGCCCAGAGTAGACCAAGTGAGAGTAATTTTCAGGTGATAGACAAAGATTGTGAAACAAAGTCGACGATTCTAGTGAAGCAGGATCTACTTGTAACAAGAGGAGGTATGTATATCAGGGCGCGTCTTAAATTGTGCTTACAAAGAAACGAATAGAATACTAAAAATAAAATAACAACAATAAAGAAATATAGAATAATACAAATAATGTGATACTTAAAATTATAAATTGAAGGAGTAAAAGTCAGAAAAAGGAATACCGGGTTCCGAGGTGAAAGCCTCTGAAACCGAAGAAAATAATGACAATGAAAGTAGTATTTCAAACCCTAGAACACTATAGCTAGAAACCTGGCACTATGAAAATCATGGAATTCAATGATTATAAATCAAGGTAACCTTGATTGGTATGTAAGCAAACCTATGAAAAAAGAGTATTTTTGGAAACTTTGTACGAAATATTATCCAAAAACTGTCCATTATTAGATGCCATCAATGAAGATAGTTGTAGAAAGACCTGAAACGGATTAGATGAAGGAAACAATAATGATAACTTATTACCTGGCATTGGCGTTGGAAGTGGCCCTGTAAAAAAAGAATTATTAACTTGAATTCACTTATTATGGTATTAACTAAGATATAATCGATAGGGTATCACAAGCAGAAAATGGCTATTTATTAGCAAATGTCTGAATACCTTGCAAGGCAGGTATGTTATCAGGAGAAATTTGTAAATCGCTCTCAATAAATGAGTCAATAATTAGCTCTTACATTCTAAGGATAATAAAAAAATCAGGAACTGATCATGAAGAAATGCGAAGCTTGAGGAACAATAGTATGTAATAATGACCCTTGTAACTAGATCGATTAGATCTCTCAATGAATGGATTAGATCTCTCGCTAGGTGGATTAGATCTGTCAATAGACGGGTTAAATCTCTCACTAGATGGATTACACCTGTACTCTATCTTTATAGAAGCTAGATTCTTACGTGAGCATAAGCACGGCGCACATTTTGCGTACAATCCACTGAAAGTGGTGAAGCATCCGCATACCCAGCAGCTGTCTCCTCTGGTTTCGTAGAACATGTCACCTTCATTGAGGCACTGGTTTACAAGGGCTGGATATGTTGGAATACGCCCTGGAAGATAATTGTATCGGTAATATATTTGGTCTTTAGTCCACCAGGGTATAAAGAATATATTATTATCTTTTGTTGATGGACATCCTCTATGGCATGAGTTGGATTACCGCTCAGTCAAATACCTTTATGTATTAATATGGCTATTTGCATTGATATGGTCGTGCCTCGTAGGGTTACGTATTAAAATACCGAAAATTAAAATCCCGAATGACAAAATCCCGAAGTGCAAAATCCCGAATGTACGAAATACCGAAGTACGATATATCGAAGTTCAAAATCCTGAAGTTCAGAATCCCGAAAGTTCAAAATCCCGAAGTTCAAAATCCCGAAAATGAGATTTTAATTCGCGTTACCGATGGTAGGCATCCTGGTTTAATTTTTATACTTATTTTTTACAACAGGGGTAGTTTTAAAATTACTACTTCGTTTCTCGTCTACTTGTACTAATTGGTTACGTCGTCGCGTCATACGTTAGTGCTTCCGAGTAGGTAATTTATAATATATAACTATGATATAAATATATCAATCAATCAATCAATCAATTAGTCCATTGCAGACCACTGCTGGACATAGGCCTCTCCCAATATGCGCCACGTTTGCCGATCATCTGCCTTCCGCATCCAGTCCGTCCCAGCCACCTTTTGCAAGTCAGTCCAGCTGGCTCGAGAAATCAATATAATATGGCGGAGGTCATTCTCATGCCCTTTTAACTTATAATGTTTCCATGTTGAGGCCTGTTCAGGCGCGCAATGTCCACCCCGCGCAATCCGACTTGGATAGAATAGGTTAGAAGGCTAAGGCTAAATTTTTTTTATAACCACCCAAAACTTTTATTTTCGGGATTTTGAACTTCGGTATTTTGTAATTCGGGATTTTGAATTTCGGTCTTTCGTACGTCGGTATTGTAAGCTTCGGGATTTTGATATGTAACCGCCTCGTAGAGCACGTTAAGCCATCGGTCTCGGAACATATAATGGCATCCGTTACGGAGTCCACAAAAATTCCGACTAGCCTAACTGCAGAACTTCGATATCACCAATTGGTTATGGAGGTCAAATGGTAGTCGCTTCACTGAAAATGTTGAAGTTCAGCCTCATCACAGTCAGACTGGAAAACCGACCCAGCTGAGTTAGACAAAGGTTCAGAGATTGATGATTACAAAAGCACAATGGGCGGTTTCATCATGAGCTCAATTACTTGTGTTAAGAGGTGGTTCACGTCGGTAGATAATGATCAGGATTCGAAACTGGGACCTTCCGATCATTAGGTCGGCTCCTTAAGAAATTAGCTACCGATGCTTAAATAATAAAATAAATTATTACGTAAATTCAAGATTGGTATTAGAAGGTTTCCTCAGGGTCGGCAGCACGAGTGTAACACTACTGTTGTTGCATGCTTCCATAGGCCACGGTAGCCATCCATCCTAACCAATCGCACCTATTGATGGACGATGCTCTAGTGCAAATTTCCTTCGATCGAACGGCAGATTCGTATTTAGCCAACTAAAAAAAAGGGGAAGGGGACCTAGGGATAGGGCTGTCTCCGTCCGACAGTCCTTGTTACGTAAGACCGACAATCATAGTTGGCCAACATCCCTGCCAACTCTGACCTGAGCAACTCTGTCAGTTATTGACCACTAACCACAGCATAGGCTAGGAGGTCAGGTGGCAGTCGTTCCCGAAGCTGATATAGCCGAAAAACTCATACTACTTTTTAAGCTTTACTTAAGCACCATAGTTGACGGCTTTTGTTAATATATTATGTGAATAGTTAATGAATACCTACCAGGGTTAGGGTTGATGAGGGGTGCAGGGACGGGGCTGATTAGGGATGTTGGGTCGAACGACCGAGATTCGTCTGTCCGTGCGTCATCTTCCTGTAATTCTGCAACAAAAGGTTAACAAATGAGTTCCTGTTCATGGTTTGCTTGGCTGACGTGGGTTTGATTCTCAGGTCAGACAAATTGTAATGGGGTTTCACCCCTAACAAACTTCAATAAAAGGAGGAGGATCGCAATACGAAATCGTTAATTCCATTTTTTGCGTGGTTCACCCCCTTTTAAGTATAGTTTAAATTGGACCCAGTTATGATCTTTCATCTTAGTTTGATAAATGGATTTACCAGAGGCAGCATCTGCCGCTCGCTCTGCCGCTGACTCTGCGCTTCTTGACTCAGCAGGGTCATCATGAGACTTACGCTGCTCATCGCTTGAACTTACTGCTCGATCCTCGGTACTTCCAGGGCCGCTCCTGAGTTCCTCGGCCACCGCTCGGTATTCCAAACTGCTTGCTCCTAGCGGCTCAGCTGTTGCCGCGCAATTTTTAAATAGAGTTAACTCACAGTACATCACACCTTTATCATCTATATATTCACAGCTCAGACACTTAGTTCGACGGAATGGAACCTTGACGTATATCTTACCACTTTCGGGACGGGCCCTGATCCCCACGGCGAGCAGGCACAGGAGCCAAAGACTCCACTTGATCTTCATCATTGTTTTTGGACCCTGAACTTTGGACCCAACAGTGAGCTGCGAGCAACTCACCGAAGATGTCCATTCGTTCGCTGGTTGCAGTATTTAAACCATTTTGGCCTGTACGGATTGAAACGTGTAAAAAATCAATTTTGTTATTAAATTCTCTGCAATATATTGATTTAATCTCATTTTTAATATATTTAAACGAGCCGTGAACATTATATGGAAATCAATTATGATAATTGCTTTCTTATATAATAATTACTTTGCAGTTTGGCGGTCATAGGCTGTTAGGTGTTAAGTTATCATGTGCATTTGAAATTAAGTTAGTTTGAAGTGTCGTGACATTAGTCTCAGTTCAGATATCCTATCTGTATTTTTGATGGACTTTTCTAACTTAGTTTAGGCACATGCTTGGCGGGAAAATTTACAATCCGAGAGGGTATCACTTGATATTGACTTTAAGTAACTGTTGTTAACTGTGGTCTGTAGAAGAACATCCATATCCATACTAATATTATAAATGCGAAAGTAACTCTGTCTGTCTGTCTGTTACGCTTTCACGCCTAAACCACTGAACTAATTTCGATGAAATTTGGTATAGGGGTAGATTAGACCTTGAGAAAAGACATAGGCTATGTTTGGTCGCGATAACCGACATCCACGCGGGCGGAGCCGCGGGCAAAAGCTAGTACATTATACTTACATGCTTGTATACCTCCGGGATATGAACTGCATACAACTTTGTTCTATCCATACATACTTCATATCACTGTTACCATTACATCTCTCGAATTACTTTCTTTTGTTTTTATATCTATGCCTTTAAAACAATTGTGTCATTGACTGTACACAAAAAAAAAACAAAACAAATTATTGCTTCAAACGAAATAAAATATGAAAATTCAATTTCAAAATCGTAATCATTTAACATCAAATGTTATGAAATTACATTTAAAATGTCTGAAAAACAAGGGGCAACAATCGCGGCGCATTGCCACAATGGGTAGGGTGGTCGGAAACTGGGTTGGGGCAACGGAAACGGAAGTGCGACCCACTAATGACGCTCCGTGGCGCCATCTACGTGCAGACCTAAGTAAAACTGACATTACTATAAAACTGTCCAAAATATTATTTGCTAACTTGGTTTTAGGATATAATATATTTTGGATGAATAAGAAAAATAAAGTGGAAGTGGTTTAGTGGCTATGTATGGTGTGTTTGAAAGTTGAAAGTTCGGTGATGACATTACCGACGTGACTTCTAAAACAAGTAACTTAGGTTCAGTTAGAGGGTTTAAATATACAAGTGAATTCGGTAGAATCCCAAAAAAGGGTTGAAACACCCCAAATGCTAAATTATTAAAGCTGTAATCAAAAGGTACCTATTTGTTCCATATCGATAGCAATTCTTGAAGTTTGTAGGTTATAAGAAAATATACCGTCTATCTTACTGGATAATCATCAGACCTTCGCCTCTGAGTCCAGGGTTCACTCTCCGGATTTTACTTCTCCACTTCTTACGGTCTTAGGCATCCGTGTTAGTGAGACTGCCACGGCTACGTTTTGCGCAAATCACCACACTAGGGGGGTAACAAAATGTCTAGCAATGACACCCCTGCCGAGTTCCGGTTGGAGGGGTAGTCCCAAGAAGTGCTGACTTGATGTCATAGAGCGTGACATCCGAGACCTTTTGGTGGTCTCATTAGATTCTTGATTTTTTTTTATACATTGTCCGTCAATTGACTACACCCTGCTACATGGTAAAGAGGTGAGGTGCAGTCCGATAAGAACTACAGATTGATAAATAGTTACTACGTAGAACCACCATTTCTGATGATATTACTGGACGTGAGATAGTTTTCAAGAGCTATATTAACTAGTAGGTACTATTTTGGTTTTTCGCACACCTAAGAATACTACCATAATAATTCGAACAGGAGGTGATAATGACGAGGATATATAATGTATGTACTATCGTAATTAAAAGTGCATTAGCACCGTAATGTTTATAATCGCTTGTCCGGTTAAACGCGTATCTATGTGTATGTAATGTTTAACGCATACATTTATACGTCACACAGTATCGATATGAGAAAATATAAATGTGTGTGATGCGAAACAAAGAAAACGTTATGCTCGCCTTTTCATACTATTATGTTCGAAGCATGCATCTATATAAAGTAATGCAATAATTCGTGATTCTACGTAAGGCAGTGCGTAGCCTGGTCGGTAACAAGGCTGCTATGGATAGTGTTGAAATCGGATGTTGTGGGTTCGGATCTTAGTTTTTCCACTTTTTGTTGTTTTGTTTTCATGAAATTTTAGGAACAAGTTAACAGAATTAGAAATAATTATTTACAAATAGAAAAATATTATACTTAATTTACAATAGATTATAAATAAAACAATAGTTTAAAAAAAAAAGTTTATTAAAAGAATTATCCAATGTTAATTTGTGGTTATAATAATTTCATCCAAAAAATATACTTTTATAATAAAATTAATATTGCATATTGAGGTTATAGCTTAATTATTCATTTTCTCGAAAGTTTTTTTTCGGAAAAGAGGATTGAAACTTAACCTCAACCATACAGTCTTATACTAATTACAGGCCAGCACGTCCCTTGATAGGCCCAGTAGTCTCAATAGGCTCAACTGAAATTAAATAACAAAAATATTTAAACAGAATAGCTTAGCACGGAGTAACAATATCACGAGAGCTTTCACTTTAAATTGAGCCTAACTATTTTATATAAAATATAATATATAATAACAATAACTTTTATCTCTCTTTGCACCATTAAACCCCATATATTCTCAATCGGGTTCAAATCAAGGGATCGTGCTGGCCAAGGAAATTCAGTGGCGAGGAGTACTCATAACACGATTCCTGCCGGCTTGCTCTGCAAAGGGAAGTCATGGTAGAGATGCTTAAGTTTAATGCATTATTACATGTATTACACCTAAAATTCAGTACCTATCTAAAATTTGAGAGAATTTCATACAAAATTGCCATGGTTGTTCTTTGGGATTTGCCACCGGCTTCCCTTTTGAACATTTTCACCCTTCGCCACAGCAAGGAATAACTTTACGTTCACTAAACCATTCGCGAAGTATGGTGGCTCGATGAATGGGACAATTATCGTGCACAAAACTTATATCATTTTTTTATACCACTTAGGTGGGAGACAAGCACACTGCCCACCTGATAGAAAGTGATTACCGTGGCCTTTGGACGTATGCAACACCAGGGGCGTCACACTCATGCTGCCGACCCTGAAGAAACCTTCTAATGCCCTTAAACCTTCATTTATATCTGGATAGACATTTCGCACTGTGGGCAACATTATATCTTCTAACACTTCCACATAATTTGCACTATTTGCACGCGTAGATATTGGGTCTAATTCACCCGGCCCTTGCGCTCTAATCCACCCCCACATAATTTACACTTAGATTCAGTGTTCGGTACTATGTTGTTTTCACACCACCGTGTTTTATCCTTATGCCATAAATGTAATCTTCCTTTTTGAGATGATTTAAACGTTTTTTCATCAGAAAATATTGTTGATTCCCAGTTAAAGTAAATACTCTTCGTTATTCGTTTCATATTCTGCTACCATATAACGCCGCTTCAGCAGGTCTTCCACTTCTCCTCCAACTCTGCAACTTTTCTTCCTCAAATTGTTTCACGCAACGACTCCCAGTATTTCTCTAAAAAAACAACAACCATATTACACAATTGCAACCAATGAACAAAATTGCACTACAACAATATTAATTAATTAATAAACTTACAGATAAGCCCGTCTCATTAGAAATTTGAGATATATTCAGACCATTCGAATATGGCCACAATATTAGCTTTTGCTTCAATACTTATATTTGACATATTGATTTATTAAAAAAGAAAATATGTAATCGCTCGAACAGTAATTAACACAAACAGTCGTAACCATAGATGATATAATATATAAATAGGGTAGTCGTAACTGACTTCACCAACCAACAACTTCACTCATAGCCAATGAATCCATTTTATTTCAAATGCACCCTCAAATAATTATTTTCTCGCTAAGTTTAAAATTCTACCTAAGAAACATTTTTATATTCGTATCAACATTTATAATATATCATAACTTTTAAATATAAAACACAAAAAGTTATATTAGTTCCGGTAGGTTCGAACCATCACCGACAGGTTTCATACTATTTACAAGCCGCACATTAAACCACTCAGCTACGGGGCGGCTTACGTATAATATTGAAATTAACAATATCAATCAACGAGTGAACAATATTAATGTGTGTGTATGTGTGTGTGTGAATTTTCTTCAAAGATTAAGGTCATAACTTCAAAAGTTTAGTAAGAGTACTGTACGACGTAGTGTTGACGTGTATGTGTGTGTGAATTGTCTTCAAAGAATAAGGTCATAAGTACGACTATTGTTGACGCGCTATAGTTGCGTCAGATTGGTACTGCACTTATGATCGCGATAGTACTTATATTTACTAATATACATAATATTATGAAAAACAATAATAATAATAGGTAATATTACGGTATACAATATGTACCTACCTCATGTAGGAGGTAGGACACGACGGTATATCCGTCCCAATTGAGCAGTGCGACTGGGGAAGTATGTACCTCCGCCATACAGAAGACCGCGGCTTAATAACCTCGTGTTGTGTTTCTGACGGTAAATAGGGTAGCCAGAGCTCATAGGAGAGATTTTGTACTGTCAGTGGGAAAACCAAAGGCTTTGTCATACTCTTATCTTTGTCCTACTTATGACGGCACAGAATCTCTCTGTTCTTACAGGGTCGGTAGCAGGAGTGTGACTCCCCTAGTATAACACTCGCCCATAGGCCACGGTAACCACTTACCATCAGGAGGGTCGTGTGCTTGTCTGCAACTTAAGTGGTATAAAAAAAGGATAGATGTATTTCAGTAGATCCCTTATAATAAATTTTTAAAGATGACGTCGTTATACCCTCAGCGACCAATCGAATTACAGAATAACAGAAAATCTATTTGAAAACTAATCATTTCTATTTGGCGGGCACATGGGCGTATGATTGATTAAAACAAAATGGCCGACAATAATATTGACAGCCGATGTCAAATCGTAACGCGTAGATTGGAGAAAAGTATTTTTGTTTATTTTGATTGCCGTGATTTATATTTTATTGATTACATTTCGATGTAACTGAGTGACGACTAGTTTGAGGATTTTTTCATTTATATTCTACTAGCTGACCCGGCGAACTAGTAAAGTACCTACTCTGTTAGTAGTTTCTCTCCGGCAAAGTTCTTAAATACCAAACATTTCTTATGTACAAAAGAAATCCAGGTTTCGCTCTACAACACCAAAAAGACTTTTTATTTCTTTCGCAACTCTTCGAAAGATGGTTCCAGAAAACGAAAACTTCACTTTTTTGAAATCCAAATACTTTACTTCAAGTTGACAAAAAAAACTAAAGTTTTGTAAAGATAAAGTTCCCTGAAACTTTTAATTGCAAGGAGCTAGATTGATTGGTATAGGTTTTTAACCCCTGACGCTATGAGAAGGGTATTTTAAGTTTGACACGTATCTATCTATGGTATCGTCGCGTGTAAACGAGCCCCCTTTCGGCGCAATAGGCTATTTGACAACATTAAAAATATGCTACAAATTATGGTCATCCTATTAGAAAATAACGTTAAAAGACCTACGAGACTACAATTTACTCTCAAATATGTGTATTTTATGAGAATTTCAAATATAAAAATGTTATATTTTGTTGATTTATTGTCTATGGCAAAAACGCTCGTGATTGGTCAGAGCTCTGGGTGACGTCATTCCTACAAAATATCTCCAGTTGTATGAGCTATTATTGTTTGTTTCGGTGTTATTATTTGCTTTTTCCTTGATTATCCCGAGTTTTATGGACATATTTTGTGATTAAGTTCGAAATGGATACAAATTTTGTGCGAGCTTATGATAACAGCAACTTACAGTGACGTCAATACTCACACGCATCGCCATTTTGATTAAATATAGCGTTTTTCGCGCACTTTTGAACATTTAAACTTTATCATTGATTTTTTAACATAATGCATTGTTTTTTTACAGAAATATTAATGTGATATGTTTAAACTGTAATAAGCAATCATTTAAAGTGGTTTTTGAACATTATTCAAATAGCCTATTCAGACGTGTAGGTCTGTTAACAAAAATATGGATAAAAAATCCCACTGGACCACGGCCAATGCAAAAAAATCCATTTAATTGTAGACTTTAAAACAATGCATTTAAAATCTAAAGTTTTATGGCGTTTTTAAAAAGTGCAATGAAACTGCTTTCATTTAATTTTACTTCACTCCTCTCCATTTGATATAAATGTCATTTTATATAAGAGCGACTGCCATCTGACCCAAAAGGAAAGCCCGCTAATTAGCTGGTATCGGCTAGAAGGTACACCAGCTTGGCTTGGGTCCTAAAGATTTTGATGGTGCCCATACACCATACATAGTAACAGGGTGAATCTAATAGTAAAAGCATGTTAATATATCTAATGTGTTGTAAATCCTTTTATGTATGTATAATCAAATTAAAATTTAATTTTGTATTGTTACAGGTAAGCAAATTATATACAGATTCATTGAATCACTTCGGCTTTGATAAGGTAATATCAACATTAATATAATATTGTTATTAAACTCGAAAATGATTGTAAAGTGACTAGGTGTTGACTGTAGCTCCGCCCGCTTAAAATACCGATTGTGTTCCTGCGACGCACAGAACTGGGATAAAAATTAGCAATATTATTTCAGGTTATAATCTATATTTTTTGTGTCTTATTTTATCTAGATCCGTTTAGCCGTTCTTGTGTGATTAGGTTACAAACATCCGTCTCCATCTAACTAAATTTTATTCTAGTTAAACTTTGCAAGATTATAACTTCACAAACTTACCTTTTAGGACCTTAGCAGCGCTATCTACTTCCATAGTAAGCATACTTGTATTTATTTCTTAGTAAAAAGTATACTCTGTCTGGGTGTAAATAATATTATAATAGTTTATACACATGTTTTTTGCACTAAGCAGGACTCAAACCCGCGACCTCTAACATACCAGTCGAATACTCTACCGCTATACCACCTATCACACAAACATTACAACTCTAACAAAAGCCTGTAATAAATTTCCCCAAAACTCCCCACTAAAAACTAGCATACCAGCTTTATCTACTGCAAATTCCATTAAATATTATAAGCAGTCTGGGCTCCTAGGCCCCAAGACCCTCGTTTGTCAGCAAACACCTCCACGAACGTCCCTAGGGCCGTGCTGCAAGTGTCTCTGATCAAATCTACGTATGCAATTTAAACTTTGCGTCTGAATCTACAAAGCTGGTTTGCTTGCTGTTTGTTCGTTTAGGAACATTCATTTGAATTGTCGACGAAGTGATAACGTTGGTAAGGTATGTAAGGTAGTACGTATAACTTATTTCTGATTAATTTTTGTTGTTTTCATGTTTTAAATACACACATAAATGTGATATTTGCCAGCGACTGACTTGTATAATAACCAATTTGCGATTCCAAAGTTTTGCTCCTAATACTAATGCCTATTGTAATGGCTGCCATATATGTTCGTATGACAACCGGGGCCGACGGTTTAACGTGCTCTCCGAGGCACGACCAGACCAATGCAAATAGCCATATTCATGCATACAAATATTTGTACTGAGCCGGCATCGAACTACGCCTAAGATTTTTTTAATATATCTTGAAGACACGACATCTTTGTTTAATAGTATAGAAGTAACAAGTGACCTGCGCAAGATGGCTCCACTCCCGATTGGCTAGTCTGCACACACGGTCTCAGCTTAAAATTCAAACACATTGAATATTTTCAACTCCGAACAAAACTATTATCGGAAATTTTAAAATTTCCTCTCTGAAGTACCAAGCCGTAGATCACTGGCGCCATCTGCCGCGCGATAATGGAAGCTGTCGGGAGTGAGGAGAGAACATGATGGGGATTTCGGTCCCATTCGAGTTCTGTGCTTATTGGGACTTAATTTGAGTTGCTTTATTGTACTGTGTATAATAAAATGTGAATGAAATTTCTATAATTAAATGAAATCTAACGAAATTACCTTTATTTTTCACTTCTATTATTAAAGTTACAGGATATTTACCATGTTTATTTGAGTTAATCTAATATTTCAGCGCTGTTGCAGGCAATATTGGATTAACTCAAATAAACATGATCCATATTACAATGATTTTTATAATATTAGTATAAAAATGATCATGTCTCTAAAATCATTATATTTCTCTTTTTTTAAAGTGACCGTGATTACCAGTATTTACATTAAACAACCACTCTAATTAAGCTAAATTGCTTATATTAAAATTAAATCATGAAATGTAAAAAAAAAAACAAAAGTATGTTTTTCTTATTCTAAAAGTAATTTTATTTTATGAACACATCACTTGCAAGAGCCAGAAAAAGCAAGTCAAAAAGCCTGCCATTATACGTGTAAACATTAGGTTTCCTTTGTACCCCAGAGGGACCTAACGGGTTCTAATTAATACCCGAGAATTGCTGTTTAATTTGTCTCCATTAATATTCATGGTACATGACCGTTACATCTATACGGGTTCGAACCGAAACCCTTCAGGATTTACCATAATTTGATGCAGTGTTAACAATTTTACCTTGAATGATCACTTGGACTAAAAGGGTATAAATGCCGACGAAGTATTTATTGACGAAACATACATATTGAAAAAAAAATCCAGTCAAATGGCAGTCGAACTCGCACACTGAGGGTTCCAATTAAACTGAATTAAGAGTTCCAACGAACGTATTTATTTTTAAACTTTATGCGCAGTAAATTGAACAAAGACGGACTTATGTTACTACTTATGCTTACATGAAATTCACATTTGTTGTCCGTGGTCCTACTACCTGGTCCTACTGGTAGGACCACGGTCAACAAATAAAAATTCAGTACAAGCAGAACGGTCAACAAATGAAAATTCAGTATAAGCTGGTGTTGCTTATCGTGACTTTGCTGGAGTAACTGCTGTTTGACTATAAGATTTCGAGTAGAAATTCCCCTAGTGCCTCGTCCATTAATCAGAAAGTATACCGACTCGCAGGTGCGGTAGGACGTCGAAGATCTTAATAAACTCATTGTATGAAAAAAAAAACTAATAGGCATTATAATCTAGTTAAATATTCTTTCATGAAACTACAAAAGACGAAAATGTCGTAACCGTAGGAAACGAAACCATTTATAATGTTTTCTTCATCGCGTGAGAACTCATGCAGGGCTGTTCTGTCGCGCGGATGGGGCGCGGCGCGTCATTTGTTGCTACTTCGCTTGGAACACACGGGTGAACGGTAGGGCTGCCACGCGTATCCTGGGAACATATTGTAATACCTTTTTTATACTGCTAAACAAAATAATACATTATACATACATACAGATAATCACACTGATTTACTGCAGAGTGTTACGCAGAGGTGAATGAACAGATTTCACCGATAATTGTATTCGTAATAGGGGATGAACCTATTGCCGCATTCCGGATACTATTGTATTGCTTAAGTCTGGGCTGTATAATATCTGTTTGATGTTAATCATCCCCATCCCGTAGTCGCCTTATACGACACCGCATGGGAATAGATGGGGTGGCCCAAATTCTACTCTACCGGGAACCACGCGGTAGATTATAGCGCTATCTATACCTACACACAGTCAACTTACAGCTTTCTGGGACACAGACTTAGGCAAAGAGTTCTATTTCTTGGAGTGGAGCTCAGACAAGAGTCCAGAAATTTCGGAGATATCACGTCTAAAGAGAAGAGGGCGCTTCTGGTCAAGCTGCAATACTGCATTGTATAAAAGGAATGTATAAATTACGTTCTGCCTCACAATTAATGTAGTATATTGACATTATCAAAAATAGGTACCTACATTCAAACATCACTTCACTACATATTATAAAACAAAGTCGCTGTCGCTGTCTGTTCGTCCCTATGTATGCTTAAATCTTCAAAACTACGTAACAGATTTTGAAGCGGTTTTTTTAATAGATAGAGTGATTCAAGAGGAAGGTTTATTGTATAATACATGCATAATATTGTAGAGAAACACTGATAAATCGGGATCAGAATACCACGCGGGCGGAAATATATGGCGGTACGAAGTTCGCCGGGTCAGCTAGTATATTATAAAACTTACTTCAGTTAGGTATTTAAAATATGGTAGTAAATATATTGTTATAGGGTTTTAAAGGTAAACGTACTCTACTCTGCTAACAAAAACGAGACAATAAACATCACTAAAAGTTTGTCTGTGATTTTTTCATTCATTCGAAGCTTTCACCTCAAAGCCTAAATGTTCCCAATAGGCTCAACTAAGGCATAACAATCCAATACAAAAAATCTACCTCTCTTATTAAATATTCAATACAATATGATTCTCAGCATTTTTCGTATATTTCGCAAACTATCGTGTGTAAATGTAACTTCAAATTTACTCAGTTATGGAAAAGTATATTTAAAATAAAACACTTTATGCCAGCACACGTTGTGTGCTCTTTATTTCATATATTTCTAGTACTGAAATAAATATGTGGGTAAGATTAATATAAATATGTATATTCCACGGTGGTTATTATCAAATGTCGTGTATATATTAGATAGGTATTACAGAGATCGGAAAAACCAACACTTGATAATATAAGTGTGCGCATTTGAATATAACCGAAGCATGCAATGAATTTGTCTTTCGCCCATGACTTCGAATCGTATTTTGCAATTTCATTCTTTTATTATTTTTTATATTGATTTTCCCATGCTTTTATATTTCTAAAAGGCAAACTCTGACTTCCCCTATGATTTTGGATATTACGTTGAGCCGATTCTGCTGCATTATTTTTGGAATTTTCCTTTCTTTTCAGTTTGGATACTGATGATTCATAAACTAAAATTTATCTTAAATTCTGTTGCTTTTTAATAATTTTGTTGTTTAAGTATTTGGATTTTTAAAATAGCGCGTAGGTAAGTATTTTGATACAAATATGTGATTGAACATTGTTTAATAGATTTTTAGATATTTTTCAAACATTAAAGTATCCCAGCAATTTTGAGGTATCTATTTACATCTCCTTACCATCGATATGTGACTCGAGTTATTATTTTTTTTTTTTTTATATAGGACACGTCAATTTGACTTCGCCTCGCCTGATGGTAAGCTGAAGGCAAAGTCTCTGAAAAGAGGGCCACCATTACAACACGTACCATGTTACAATGGTGGCACTCAGCTTGACGGCCTCATCAGATGCTTTTTCACGCCCCGCTTAATTCGAATTAAGTGCAACTCAAGTTAATGTTAACACTCGAGTTGCACTTAATTCGAATTAACTCGAGTTTAATTCTTCCTAACGTTACGCAATTCGACTTCAACTCGAGTTACAACTATTTCAAGTGGAATTAAATCGAGTCAAGATTTTTCCGAGTTGGTTTTGTATAGTGACAACCCTGTCGCAAGTATCATTGTCAAACGGGTAGGTGTGCGTGTTACTTACCGCGGAAATTCGTCCGTACAGTACTAACTAGTACCTACCAACCTGCGCTTTTAGCAACGGAGCCTTTGTAACGACGGAAATGCCTTAATGAGGAATTGTTATTATACGAGAGGGTGCTGCCTTAAATTATGTGCTAGGATACACAATGTGCGGAGAAGATATTTTTCTTTATTATGTAGATTTATTATAAATCATCTAGCATTTATTATAATCTGCTTAAAGAGGCCGGGATTGTAGGAAGAAAAAAACACATGAGCTAGTAAGGAATACCAGGTCTTACTGGTGCGACAAAGGAAAGTGTCGCCGAACCGCTTGGTTCTTGATGGAATATTCTTCACCGAATGCGGGTGACATCTAAGACCTGCGCGTAGTGGGAACACGTATTGTCCTATGTAGGAAAGAGGGTGGGACTAATTGGTACACTGGAAAGTATCGACTATTCTTATACTTAATTTTCTTATTACCTAAGTAAAACCGCGGTAGCCTAGTGGTATGGGTAATGGACTACTGAGACGAGGTCTCGGGTTCGATCCCAGGTTTTACCATGGCACACACCAATGACTTTTCGATGCTTTTCGAAGTTATGTGTGTATTTATCGCAGGCTCCCCACCTATTACATTGGGACCTAAACATAAACTGCGAAATGTGGGTGCTAGCACCTCTGCCCACCCCTTCGGGGATATAGGCGTGAGTTTATGTTATATGTTACCTAAGTAGCTGTGGAGCACTTTTCTTAATTAGAATTTATGTGGTTGTGAAAATACTCAGTAAGGACACAAAGATTTTGGTGTTATTAAAATCCTACACTTTCTCGAAACACGTAAATCAGGTCTTAATGTTGTCAGATCGTGGAAACATGAGACCGTCGAGACAGTTTTAATCACCTCCTCGGAAGGCTTAAGTCCTGGCGCCCAGATGCTGCAGATGGCACCTACTTTTAATTACACAGTGCTGGGACAGATTATTTCTGAAACAATGTTAGTTATAGGACATTTAATTTAATTGTTCTGTGTCGAATGAGAGCTTTACATGTTCTGACAAGCGTTTGAAAAGGGCGTGGGTTTACTGGGACGCTAGGACGTAATTATTTTGATATGTATGTGACAGTTTGCGCCGAAACTAGCAATAAATCTGGTCTAAAATATAGATAATAGTGTTTGGATATATATTATCGTATCTGATAAACACTGTGATGAGATTTAAATTACTTTAATAGTTTCATGTGGAGCGCCTACTACATTTATCGCCGCAATAACACACATCTGATAGACGTCGTTACATTGCTATAACTAAATTGAGCGATTATGCGACATTATAGTCTGGAATATAACACGAGCTACTTTTCATCTCAAAAATAAGTTTCTCATTCTTTCAGTAACCTGAAATCGGATAAGTATTTCCGTGTGTAGAGCCGTTAGTAACAACAAGTCTTATAATAATATAACATAGTATCCTGGCGGACGCTGACGGTCAGATTCACACTATGAAAGTTACAAAGTAAGATTAAAATAATAAAGCTAGAGGTAGTATACCTCAAGACACGTATTTTGGACCTAAGGCGAGAGAAACGAAGCGATTGTGTTGTAAGAATCTATGATTGGTGAATTTGACATCAACCAACGCAGTGTAGCACCCAAGAAACGTGTACTGCGTGTACCTATAGAGCTTATTTTAGGTCCAAGATATGTTATATAACTAATACTAAAGGCCCCTGGTCTTGTTAACGATCCAAATATTTAATGTAAAAAACTCACAATGTATACCAAAAAAAGTATTCATCAATACGATTAATCAGGCCCACACAAAGATCAGAAAGGTCCGAAGGTGGTGGACCCTCATTAGAGAGGCTTCCGGAAGGCGGTCTCCAGTTCATTTGGTGTAAAGGTGTTTGGATATCCTATTATGGTGTTTAACCCAATTGTTAAGCCGGAAAACCCGAAACCCGGGGGGTTAGGATGAAAGTTTTGCACATATAAAGGTTTTTTTTTAACAATATCTTTAGAAATTTGTATGTGGGAGTAGTATGTACCTAAAGACATCTGACTTTTATTATTAGAGAATAGCTTATACCAATGGCTTTGTCTAGGTGGAATGTTCCCTGTGAATGATCCTATTCTTATATCATTTACATAGTTTATTTTCACATATCAATAAGTACAGCTTACAATTTTCAGAAGGGAAGCTGGTAAAATTTGAAATTCCGATTTCGATCTCGTTTGTCATGCACCGCGCAGTAGATACTACTATAATCCCTGATATTTCATCAAAGGGTAGCCGTTTAGAATCGGGTTACATACCCCTCGCTACTAACAGCCTATGAGAAAAGAACCTAGCAAAAATCTTCACAGTTTTGCCGATATTGCTAACAATTTGAATCGACAAGTACGAGTACGATTTTTTTATATAGGACACGTTAATATGACTCCACCTCGCCTGATGGTAAGCTAAAGGTAAAGTCTCGGAAAAGAGGGTCATCATTATAGATACGTATGTACAATGTTACAATGATGGCACTCAGCTTGACGGCCTCATGTGATGCTTTTTCACGCCCCGCTTAAAGAACCCCGGGTCCTGCAGTATTGTAGGAAGAGGGAAACACGATTGAATGAATCTATTTATTTTCAAGAATCTAGAAACTATGAACAATGAAAGTTTTCTTTACAATATAATTAATGTAATTTACAAAGACTAGGACTCAAATACAATAGTTTTAATTAGAGAGACGAGCAAAATGAAAAGTGCAGCGGCGCTATAATGTACTGCGGGCAGAATTAGTAAAACTTTCACAAGTTTTAATAAGGCGAGGAGGAGCGAGCTATTAGTCGCATGTCTCACTGTAAGATGATGAGCGATAGCGGTTTTGTTGATATGCGTACTGTTTCTGCTTTTTTTTTCTACATAACAAGTTTAACACTATCTTTTTTTAATTTTTTTTTACTATAAATTGACTTCTTTTATAAACATACCTATTCATTACGCCTCTCCCATTTTTGCACACCTCTCGACGCTCGCAGATCAGGAAATTCATGACTAGGGGAGCTGCAACGCATCTGAAACGTCAATAAAAGTAAGTTCCATAATGTAATCGTGATATCTCTTGAACCATTATAAAAACTATCTAATGCTGCACTTTAAATTTTCATCAACATCTTTGTTTACCAACTTTTTGCTATGTTTCATAGCTTTGGATTTGACCATCTAAATACAAATTCACCCTTTTTCAACAATAGTTAGATCGAGACAGATTTAGAAAGGAAAAAGAATCGACTTCGGGCGGGATTCGAACCCGCGATCTTTCCCTTACAGGGGGAATGCTCTGACCGCTAAGCCACTGAAGCCTGCACGAAGCCAATCCAAATTTTTTTATACTTCCGTCTTTAGAGCATAATAAATGCTTCAAAATTTAATTCAAGTTTTAAGGAAATTACCAAATGAAAAATTATGTTGTTTTTTTATGCCAGTGGTTTTTTTGCCGACCCCAGTGAGAAGTCATAATTGTTCATTATGTAAGTATTACTTTACTATTCCTACTCGCTACCAGCTATCAACGAGACCTATGCTCAAGTCCAGCAAGTTTCTGTTGCTTCCTTCCTGGAGCTGAGACCATTTCAGGATGCTTTTCCTTCACTTTTCGTTGCAGCAAGTCTTCTGATTTTAATTGTTTCGTTTGTTTCATCAGCAAGATATTGTTTAATATCGAGAATACCGATTTATTTGGCCCAGATCGCGTGTTATAGACTTCTTTATTAGTGATTTCTTACGTTATACATCATAATAATACTTGGCTCGTAGGAAAAGGCACGTTTTCTTTGTTAGGGGAACGTGAGTGGGTTTTTGATATAACCTTTTAATATTTCTTGGTTTTCCGAACATCATAACATTTGTAAATTGTGACTAACAATGTCAATAAAGATTTATAGATTGAAATTAAATTAGTTTGACGGATTGCGTCGCGATTTATTTGGTGTTTTTATTATGTTTTATGTTTTGGCTTTTGGTTATTTTGGCTTATGTTATAGGTATGTAACTACAGTAGTTTTCGTATCTTAATAAAAAAGGGTTGTTTAACATCAGACAGATATATACAGCCTAGACTCAGCCTCAGATGCATGGCTTAAGTCAACAATGGTATTACCTATACGTGGTACCGAATATAATGATGGGTGAAATGTGGGTGTTAATTCACCTCTGCCTAACCCTCCGGGCATAAATGCGTGATTATATGTATGTATGTATAAATTAATACTGTAGGAATTTCTACAAAACGCTATCTAATCGATTAAGATCAGAAAAAGCGGATGCTCAAACGAGACTTGAACCCGCGACCAGTCCCTTACAGGGGGAAAGCTCTAATCACTGAGCTACCGAACCACGCCTCAATCATTTCAAATTCTCGTATTCTACCATCTTTGATTTAAATAGTGAGCATACTAACTGTTTGAAAAATTAATTAAATAACGCTATCTAGACTCAAAGTAAACAAACAAGCAGTTTAAATGAAAATCTGTCTGCTATAAAACATTTAGTATTGAATGCACCATCTGCTCCAATAGCTCGTAATAAACCCAGTTCATTCAGCTCCCATACACTAGGTCCTTCTATTCTTCTTCCTCCTAGCGTTAATTCCCAGTCGCATCCGAAGCTTTCAGCTCGGAGTCTGGGGTTCGCTTTTACCAGTCATAGCTACAGATTTGGCTAGACCTCGATATTTTCCATGAAGCGATTGCCATCTGACCTTCACGACCCAATGTTAACATTAGGCGATATCGAAGCTTTGCAGCTAGACCGTTGTTTTTGGACTTTTTAGGGCACCAACTACCCGTAACGAATGCCATAGATGTTCTTATGGCAACCGGGACCGACGGCTTAACGTGCTCTCCGAGGCACGACCAGATCAATGCAAATACCCATATTTAATGCACACAAATATTTGCACTGAGCGGGGATCGGACCCGCGCCTCCTGCGTAGCGGCCGCGTTCACTACCGCTACGCCACGGAGGCTGTCAACACTAGGTCCTTCTATTAGCTATTCAATAATTTATTATGAATCTCAAAATACCTCTGTCTGTGTCACTCTTCAGAGGTATTTATATGTGAGGCAAAAGTTATCCGCGCTCGGCCGAACCGCCTTGTCTTCGCAGGTGCCACCAACTAAGTTGTAGGAAACTTTGGATTTGCGTACAACTGAGTTAAATTATACGAAATAGGGTTTAAAAATAGGATTGTAATGTGAATTATAAAGAACTAACTGTTGCCCGCGGCTCCACCTGCATGGATGTCGGTTATCGCGACCAAATATAGCCTATGTCCTTTCACAAGGTCTAATCTACCCCTTTACTAAATTTCATCAGAATCGGTTTAGTGGTTTAGGCGTGAAAGTGTAGCAGACAAGCAGACAGACAGAGTTATTTTCGTTTTTTTCCTATGAATGAAGAATCAGTTATTGAAGTATTGAAGGAATATTTATCATCATCCGAGCGTCAGGTTGCACTAAGCCGCGTGGTTCCTGGCAGAATAGAATTTGAGCCACCCCATCTCTTCCCATGCGGTGCGTACAAGGCGACTAAGGGATAGGGCTGTTTAACATCACACAGATATACCTATACAGCCCAGACTCAGCCTCAGATACATGACTCGAGTTAACAATAGTGCCCGGAATACGGCAATAGGCTCACCCCCTATTATGTGGGACCTTATTATAATGATTGGTGAAATGTGGGTGTTAATTCACTTTTGTCTAAACCTCCGAGGATAAACGCGTGATTAGGCATGATTATATATTGTACTAGCCTTCCGCCCGCGGCTCCGCCCGCGTGCATCTCGGTTAACACGACCTTTGCTCATATCGTCGGTTCTACTCAACCGATTGCGATCAAACAAACGTAAGATTTTAGGTCTGAGTGAGCCCTTTTTAACAAAAAAAAACCGCATCAAAATCCGTCCAGTAGTTTTTGCGTCCATCGCGAACAAACAGACAAACAGACAGGAAATAAAAAAAAAATATTTTCGTGTTCAGTATCGTTAACATAACATAACCCAAGTATTTTTTTTTAAATATCTCCAATGTACAGACACGACCACTTTACAATTATATAATAGTATAGAAGTTGCACACATCTTGTATTTCGGAGCCCTAGATCAGTTCTTCTTCACATTTTGCTCATTTGACTTATTTGAATTTTACGAGACTGACTGCTATCTGACCTCCAGCTCCGTGAAGAAAACCTGCATGTGAGTCGATAATCTGCAGATACCGACTTGCAGGTAACTATACCTACTACCCTTTCTCTTCAGGAGAAAAAGTTAACACCTGAGACTTTGCCTTCAGCTTACCATCAGGCGAGGCGAAGTCAAAAACCTACAGATACATAAATAGGGACATCCTCCTTTTCTAAAATCGGTTAAAAAGAAATTGTTATTTACTATTTGTTATTTACTATTTGTTGTTTACAAGTTGCAGGCAGTTGCTCCCGGCTCGAGTAAAAACAAATAAACCAAGAGAGTAGGCTGCCAGCGTTGCTCCCGTAAAGGTTCATATGTCATGTGTGTCGGCTGTAGGACTATTTGGAAACGGGTACAGATTGGTTTCATTTACAAGGACGTTTACGATATTTCGTTCGTCCTCTATAGAATTTTTTATGAATATTAGCAACTGTAATTACAGCTGTGGATCAGAAGTACTACTGATTAGTACAACCGGTAGTACAAATGATACATTTTTGTATCACTAGTACCTACTAATAAAAAAATACAAGCAGATTTCTTCAGGTTTTACCTACTAATTATTTCTAGCCACAGCTAAGCTAAATTGTTTGTGTTAGGACTGAGTTCACGTCGGTAGTTCATTTAAATTATTATTGTTAATTCGAACCCGGGATCTTTCGATCATAAGGCCGACACTAAGCTTAAGACGACGAAAAAAAGGAAACAAACATTGAAATAGAACACAAATAAAAATACAGTAAAATCCCACCTATTTATTTTCAAAAAGTAAAAGAATTTCTAACATGCGTTTCTTCCAAGAAATAAATATCTAACCACGTTATTAGGATTTAGGACTAGCCCACAAGCCAACCCATCTCCGTAGCTAGGCAATCAGGTAAGTACCCCGTATTTCACAGCATCCGCAGTCTGAGATCGATGGCCATTTAAACGAATTATAAATCTGGGACATAGCAGCCCTCTTTTTATCCAGGCGGGTTTCTAGATAATTCTAATGTTTCTTTCTCGTTTGATTGAAAATGTATAGTGTCTCTCTACTAATATTATATTACCTTACACGCTTAAGGTGATTACATACGCGAATGACTTTGACCATACACATGCTCAAGGTCATTCGCTCATTTTTCAGCCGTAAAAATCAGTAAAACTAATTTTAATAGATAACTTTATAGGGAACGATTACAAACTAAGAAGGTCACGTCATGCTAAGACACTTATTTAACATACATGTGAAATTTTAGATAATTTGGATACATATTGTAGAAAATATTTGGTTTCATAGAAAAAGAGTAGAGTGATGTTCAGAGCCTCTTTTAAACTATTTCCTCCTTTTTTATTTAATTTATGAAAAGGTGAAGTTACTCTGTATATCCTGTAGTATGCAGGCATGTTAATTTCAGATCTGTAGATTTCATAGTTAAGAAGAAAAACGGTTTCGAAAATACCGATTTTTTTATGCTGATCTGATTCGGGGCCTTAAACTTTGGAATAAACTCTCTGCCGTAGTTTTTTTCAAGCGACTACAGCACAGCATGGGGTTCTTTAGACATTAGAAGGTTCTTACGAGGTCGGCAGCGCGAGTATGATGCCTCTGCCTATGGTGATGCATATAGGCCACGGTAACCACTTTCCATCAGGTGGGACGTGTGATTATCTGCCACATAAGTGGTATAAAAAAACCTTGACTTGCTGAAACATTTAATTTCACTATAAGTTTGTTTTTGAAGCTAATACGACTATGCTTTGGAGCGTATAGGACCACAATAAGATCTTTAAGGGCAGGCTAACCTCACTTGCAAGGTAGTACACCTGTTCAACAACGGCTCCGGCATAAGTTTTCCTCTCGAGGATGGCAGGTCAGACAGTAGTCGCTTTCAATCAACAAATCAATCCTAAATTAAGCGGATCCCAGGCTTCAAAGTGTGAATTTTGGATGCTACCACTAGGAGGATGATAATGATGATGACGTCTATATTTTAAAGTTAAGGTTCGATATCGAAATCAATGATATGATGCTCTATTGTACTTAAGTGTGAGACACTTCACGTATAATGATCCCATCATTAAATCGAAATGGGGCTCCGAGAATTCCCATTCATTAATAAGAATCTTTGCAAACTTACATAATTATAATATCTCTTCATGTCGAGTTGCAAAGACCTTATATTTTATAATATACTAGCTGACCCGCCCGGTTTCTCTCGTTGTATACTTTGAAGCTCCTTTAACCCATACATGCTCATAATAATTTTTCTAATAATGTATGGGAATAATTATTTGTTGATATTTATGATTACTGCATCGCTCCCTTGAATAGTAGCGTGATGATACATGACCTTTAACCTCCCTCGATAAACAGACTGTTGAACACAAAAAATAAATTAAATCCAAATCAGTAGTTCCTAAAATTAACGGGTATCTTGTTGTATTTTTCTACCAAACAAAACAAACTGTTCAGCTTTATAATATTTAAGTATAGATACCTTATTACAATCATCTCTTTGATATACATAATTTTTTTATTCTACGAGAGCAATACTGCGGCCTGACTCCGCCATCTTAAACTGCATTGGTCTAGGTGTTTCTATGTATAATATGTAGGTATGTATTTACAAAAAAAAGGCATTGATGTATTTTTATCCGCATTCTAGAACCCATAACACAAGCTAGTTAAGCTATGCTTACTTTGGGTCTAGATAGCGTTTTATAGAATGTCATACAATATTTAAAAAAAAAAACAGAAATCCTCATGCATCAATCAGCACGTATACCGTATTGCGTAGAGATGTGTCATCTTTGGCGGTATTTTACCGTCTCTACCCCGGTGAATGTTCTGATGAGCTCTTCCAATTAATCCCACCCTCTCCTTTCCTATATAGGACAACACGTGGAGGGCTTAGATGCCACCCGCATACGGTGCAGAATATTCCATCGAGAACCAAGCGGTTCGGCGACTCCTTCTTCTGTCGCACCATTAAGTCTTGGAATTCCTTACCACTTCACGTGTTTCCCTCCTCCTACAGCCCCGGGTCCTTCAAGCGGGGCGTCAAAAAGCATCTGATGAGGCCGTCAAGCTGAGTGCCACCATTGTAACATGGTACGTGTCTGTAATGGTGACCCTCTTTTCAGAGACTTTGCCTTTAGCTTACCATCAGGTGAGGCGAAGTCAAATTGACGTGTCCTATATTAAAAAAAAAATACCGTTTCCAATCGTGCGAGGCTGGGTCCCAAAGATCTTTGTAGTTCCCCCACACACCCACAAGAGCTACCATTTTTCCCCACACGTATCCGTAATACTTTATTAAACAGCTTCGTTCCGCACAATTTTGACGTCAAGGCTCGTAAACTTGAGCTAATATCCGAGCAATAAAGCAGAAACAATATAAGAAAGTATAAATAACACGCAGAACAACATTTGAACAGTGCTGGCGGAGATTGTGAGGGGCCTCAGGGGGCCAAGTTTTTTTGTTTCATTGAGCTCTTATTAATGATATTGTTTACGAAACTTTCAGCGAAGAAAACTGACTTGCACGCACTTTTGGGGAATTGTATTGATCTGTCGTTTGTATTGCTGTTTTTGAATAATTAATAACGCAAATAGTTGGGTGGATTATTTTATTTGTGTGGGGTGGGCCTACCTGCTCGATACACCTGCTTTCGTCTTAAGATTAGGAAGTCAGTCCCTTCTGTAAAAGAAATTCTAAAAATCGAGAGATAGATTAGGTGATTGGGTCCAGGGTCTCAAAATGTACTAGTGCGTTAACCTCCTGGAACTAATGGTGTGATGATTATCATGATGGTTAAATCGTTTTATTTTAATAGTCTTTCGAGCCGAAATTCTTTAACCTTCCAAAGCTAGTGGTAGTAATAAACATGACTCTGACTCCTTTACAACTTTTCTGAGGTTATCATCCCTCAAACTTTATATACTTTCATTTCTACCAAAACTATGAACTCCTCTCTTGGTCCCGAAGCTCTTTACAAACATGTTACCGGTTTATAAAAGAGCAAGGTTCTAGAAAGTCTCGGGATAATCGCGATTTACTGTTATTTTCCGGCGGTGTTTTAAATGTTATGTATTCAGCTAAAGTTAATGTAACGGATATAGCAACGCAACATTAACTTCGGGAACGAAACAGAAATTTAGAAGATATTTATTTCACCACCTTGTGCCGTAAGCCGACCGTATTTTACGAAGGTTCCAGTAACAAATCTTTGTTAGTCCAGAATATTATCTTAGATGAGATATGACTAAGTAATGAGGGATGTTTCTTTTAAAGAATATTAGCAACTCAAATTCTAATATTCCTTTTAGCTAAATTGCTTGTGTTAGGAGCGGGTTCACGTCGGTAGTGTAATGTCCAGGATTCGAACCAGGGACCTTTCGATCGTAAGGCCGACTCCTTAACCACTAGCTACCGAGCGACGCTTCAAAAAGTTATTAAACGTGTAATTAAGTTACTATACCGTACCTTTTTTTTTATATCACTTAGGTGGCAGACAAGCACACGGCCCACCTGATGGAAAGTGGTTACCGAGGCCCATGGACGTATGCAACACCAGGGGCGTCACACTCGTGCTGCCGACCCTGAAGAAACCTTCTAATGCCCTTCTTGAAGAACCCCATATTGTAGTCGCTTGGGAAAACCATCGCGGGGAGTTCATTCCACAGCTTGAGTGGGCGAGGGATGAAGTTCCTTTCATACCGCACAGTGCGCACCATTTCCGGTTGCAATGTGTGAGGATGAACTCCCCGCCTATGACGAGAAGTGCGATGATAGAATGTAGCTGTGGGCATCATGTCAAACGATTCATCTGAGCACAAACCATTGTATAGGCGGTAAAACGCACACAGTGAAGCAAAGTCTCTCCTGAGACTGAGAGGTTCCACATCGCCTGTGAGTATGGGATTGCCGACGAGCCTCAACGCCCGTCTTTGCACGGTTCCGTACCTAGATTTGTTTTGAGAGCTCGTATTACAAGTTAGGCTAGTTTCAATCCAAATGACGCTGTGTATATTTCCTAGAATATTTCATTTATTTGAAGATCCCAAAGATAAAATAAAAAATAATGAAAAACTGGGGTTCGTATCGGACACACTATCAGCAGATAAATATTAAAAAAGTAACATCAATGTAAAAAGAACCCAATGTCCTTAAACAGTTTTGTACCGAAAAAACTCTCAGCCCGTATTTTTTTCATTCATCAATGATGTTTTCCAACATTCAATAATATTAAATTAATAAATTGATATCAACGAAACATCTAAAAATATGCCAATTTTTTTGCCCTCATTTTTCTGAAGTATACAAAAAGGGAGCAGAAAAACCATTTCCAATACATTTTGCAACAGTTACTTAGAATTCAATATCTGAGATAAGGTATCTGTACAAGGATGCTGCCATAACTTAGCAGGGAAAAGGGAAGAGGCTCTAGTGTCGTCAGGCATTGTTTGACCAAAAAACGTTCCCTCCAAGTTTCTGAAAGGTTTCTTTATTTATTGACAACCTGATAAAATAAAGTCCCACAAAAATTATATTTGTGTGTCCTGCGTGACACTTAAATTGTGGTTACCGCGCGTGGAAGCACTTCAGGTTTTTTCGAGGGTAGATTTACTATTAGATTTTCTATTTCGTTTATTGTTTGTAGAGTCGTGGAAAATGTGATATTTGTATTTGTTACAAGTGTATTGATTTTGTTTCGGATTTTATTTGTTACGTGCGAGGGTTTTTAAGTTTCTTTTTATTGTTTGGTTTGTTTCAGGAGCAGGTATTACAGTTTTTATGTTTAAAAAGATGCTAGAATGGATACCTATATTATTTCTGATACTATTTATTGACTTGCTCCCGATTTATTGCGGATTTTTGTGTGGGCGAGCAAACTTTTATTTTTTATAATTCATCAAAACCGGTTCAATAATTTAATAGTTACAAGGGAACATAGGGACGGACATGTATACCCGCATACACCTGAGATTTCGTGGTATGAAGACGGAACAGCCGGGATATACATACAAACACGTTTAACGTAACAACCCACCTTTTTTTACTTCACCGTAAATACATATACAGGTTTAGGTCTGAATTTGAGTATAAAACATAACATTTTAAGCTAGTGAAATAGTGTCCAAAAGCTGGCATCCTACAGACTGCATTTCATGGCGACTTTGTACGACCATAGTATTGAAATGAGTCTCCCGCAGAGCTGCACGTATCATTATGTTGGCACAGACCAGTTGAGGGTGCTTCAAATGCGCTCCACTTTGTAGGGTGTCTTAGTTTCGTGGGAAAATAGAGACTTTTCGGAGGACTCAAAAGGTATCATCAAAGGTAACATTTTGCATAGACCATTGAAATGGTAGTTAACTAGACTATGGTTTATCGAATGGACCACCGGTTCTTAACATGGTCCGTCCTGAGAAGACTCCGGTTAGAAATAATTTCGGAATATTCTTTAAATAGTAGGATTATGTCGCAATTTACACATTCTCTATGTGACATCTCTAGTATAGTAAGCAAGTTACAACTTGCTTACCTATATGGGCTATATTTATAGACGAAAACTACTTATCATCAGGTGGGCCAAAGTCTTGTTACAGTTTAAAAAACCAAAATAGCGTAACCTTTATCTATATAGACTGTTTGTTAAACTTGACTGCTTCTTGGATTAAAATAAAATTCAAATACCTACAACTCTGACATTAAGATACTAAGCCCTAGGAAAATAGCAAAAATCATATTTTGCAAAGTCTAAAAGTAAATCTCTCAAAAAAATTAAGAAAAGTGTTAAATACAGCCTTTATTTTTCTGTAAATAGAATTTCTGCGATGTTTTTTCTCAATAAGGTGATTATCTTTCTTTTTAGTTTTTTTTTTTTCATGATTAAAGATTACATAATTACATGGTAGGTATTTGAACATTCCTTAAACCACGAAGGTTTATAGTGGATGCCGCAAGTTAGTCCTTAAATCTAGATCACCATAAAGTTAGTTACATATTACAGTGTTATTACTTAGGTAGAATGACTTTAACTTGTGTTTGATATTAGTTGGCGTCACTACATTTCGCACTGCTTGGGGCCTTAGCCCTTAACAAATTTTCACCGGCCCATAATGACACCTTTCGTCTTACTGTACCTAGAAAACTCCTGGCTCCTCCATTTTTCTTTGTATTCAAACAATAAATAGGTATACCTCGGGACTCGTATCTTGGAACTAAATCACGAGACAAACGAGATCCTGACGCGCACGGATTGTTTTGTAATAATCCATGCTTGGTGAATTTGAGCTTATACACCGTAGTAACACCCCGTGCTATCCACAAAAGACAACAAATCATCATCAATCATCAATCAAGTACATCTGTCCTTTGCTATTACACCAATAACTACCCAATATACAAACTAGTTTATTTATTATTCATATCCATCCAAAGGTTGCCTGTAAGATATTGCTTTTAGCGATAAGGCCGCCATTTGTACATTACCTAATTATGTTTGCCATTTATTTTATGTATTCTTTTCTTTTTGTTTGGTGTACAATAAAGTTTATTTCTATTCTATTTCTATTCTATTCAAAGAAACGTGTACTGCGCGTGTAGAGCCAATTTTGAGCACTATTTAGGTACAAGACTACCATTAATATCATGGTCACCCTACAGTAACCCCGTGCCATCAATATGTGCGAAGATTCGACACTGAAGTGGAAAGCGTATCGGTACCCTGGCACTAGCATAGTGTCCTAGATTTGCTTCCTTTGATACCTCGCCTTTGATCTTAAAACATTTAAATGTTTTAGTTCTGTTTATGTGAATATTTAGAACTAACATTAAGTAGTTTTGACGTTTCTCCGTATTGTTGAAAGATTTTTGGTGCTTAGTAATTTTCAGGCTCCCTTTCCACCGGAGATGTGCTCTGCAGCTATGCTACGAAGATGTAAAAGCTCAGCGGTGAAACTATGTGACCGTTTCCACTGCGCTATGCAATGTAGCGTAGTGACTAACATGTGCTATTAAACTTCCAACAATATTCAAAAATTGAATCTGCTATGTGGACCAATGAATATGATTGGTGGATATCAAACGCATCCATAGCAACAAAGCATAGCACATCTCTGGTGAAAAGGCAGCCTTGGGCTAAAGGTGGATTTAGACCAAACGAACATAAAGCTAGAGCAAGAGCATTCTTTCTTAATATTTTAGTGTACCTAAATGAAATCTTAATAAGGTCGTCTGTCCACCTTGTGGGTGGACGTCCTACGCTGCGCCTACGTCCAGCAGTGGACTTCCTATGGCTGAAATGATGATGATGATGAAATGAAATCTTATTTTCAGCGTTTACATAAGAAAAAACAACTAATAGAATTTGACGTAGAAGGGATAGAATAAGCATTCGCTCGTCTGATGTGAATCGACCTTTACATGAAAATCAAAGTTTAGTACGTTTGTTTGTATTTTATGCGCTATCATTATCTACCGTTCAGCATGAAGGTTAACGTAATTATTGACCCGATACTTGGGTGGTTTTTTTATTTTTTTTTATTTTTAGTCGCCTGATTACACCTCGTAGGAAATTTTCCTGAGCTGAAAATTTTTGACGAAAGATAAACTTATTGCTTAACTTTTTAAAGGAGGTATGTCGAAACGTAGTATAATATAGATAACATGATCATCAATCACTTGATGAAACATGAAGCCTGCTGCCAATTAAACAAGTCACTTGCTTCATTACAAGCTGGTAATAGAGACAGTCGACTGTCGAGTGATAATGATTAATTAATTTAACATCAAATAATTAAATCACTGAGCATGGTTTAAATTATTGATATTAGTTTCACACAATTAACTAAATTATATCGGACGAATCGAAACTAAAAACGAGATAGATAGAAACACAGGTTTTTTTTTAATAAATCGCGATTTATTTTCACTAACCGCTAGTTGTTCATGTTCGGCGTCTCCCTTTTGCCGATATTTACCGTGGTTTTTACAAAACTTTCTTTCATATTAAACGTTGTTCTAAAAATTTAACACCAAACTCATTCAAATCGGTCGAGGAGTCGTTAAGTCTTGCGAATTCATTTTCATTTATACAGCTACAATACCTAGATTATAAAATCAAAGAACTAAGCGGATTTTAAAATCATGGGATATTATAATGAAGATGAAATATTGAAATATCTTCCTATAACAGTCCTGGCCCCATAAGCGGGGCGTGAAAAAGCATCTTATGTCATGTATGAGGCAACATTGTAGTTGTCTATGATGGTGACTCTCTTCCCTGAGACTTGGCCTTTAGCTCATCATCAGGCGAGGTGTAGTCATATCGACAATGTCCTTTTTAAAAAAATATGCAGCATGCAATGTGATTGGCTATTCTAACATTTGCTGTTAGACATAAAACTCTGTTGACACTATGATCTATCACGAATTCACGACACTGCTTATGTCACTTGATAGGTCATCATTAATACATATTTACAACTTTACTGTGAACAATTAAATTAATGTATTTTATTAAACTAAACGAGTACAAGCGCACTACTATTTTACGACAGTGACATCTTAATCAAGAAAACTATGCCTTCGAAAGTATACGATACGTATATTAGTTTAGTAAGAGAATCTCATCTTCATCCTCCCACGCGTCACATCTTCGCGGTTATAATATTTTAGGAAAGTAATTTTATTACTAACATTGAATTAATATTATGTTTAGATATATCTTTAGAAACTACCAGAGGCAGTTCATAATTTAGTATACTGAAAAATGGAATATTATTTTATCTTTTGTCTATTCTCAAATTATTTAAAAATATCCATAATGAGAACTTTCTTGCCGATTGATGAATTTCAATATTCCCAAGATTTTCTTATGAAATAAAATTATCATTGTACATACATACATACGTACATATATTTACGCCTGTAACTCCCCCGAAGGGGTAGGTAGAGGTTTTTAAGACCTACATTTCGCTAACAACTTTTTTCAGTAACACGTAATAGTGGACGAGCCTATTGGCTTCAATTGGGCATTTGTATTTGCTGCATGTTACTGTAGAACAGCCTAATCCTTAGTCGCCTTCTACGACATCCAAAGACTATCGGCCCATTCTGCTCTTAAAAGCATACATATGTGTACACAGATTACGATATTATACTAAACGTTCTCGACAGCAACTCACGTCACATCTAGTTATAGTGTCCCGTAGTAGGGTCCCTTCATCTTCATTCATGCTCAATCTGCGTGGGCGTGAAGCCGTTATCTTAAACTAGTTTTGATTATCCAACGATATGGCGCCAGCACACTAGCCAGCGTTCGGTGCAACCTGTTGAGGCGTGTTTGTGTTTTCTTACGATTTCTTCATTGATAAAGTATCGTGTTTTCCATCTAAATGTGAGGTTAATCGTGTTATAGGTTGTTAGAATTTGGGATCTCTGACGTAACATAAACGGTTTCATTCAATTATGAACACGTTTTAATTGAAAACAATAGTAATATACTAAGGCATATTAGTCATACTACACAGTATTATGTAGATCCAAAATAAATGTAGTTTTTATTGTGTGATTTTTCAAAAATTGTATTTATTAAGATATTATTCAGAAATAACAACAGACAAGTAAGTAATATTTTCGTCTCCATCCTCCATCCAAGCGTCATGTGGTTTGCTTTGGCGTTTGCGTGAGCAACAGTCCTCTGATATAAACGAAACTGTAACTGAGGAAGCATGGATAAATACCTACATCTCTGACTACCTTTTTGGGAACATAACAAGGATTTTAGTACACAGTAAAAATGTTATACCCAATATACAAAAACAATAAAAAAGATCATACTATGTTATTCGAGATTGAGTTCATATTATGTCCATATAAAGCCAAAACTTCGGCCCTGTCAACACGTGGGCAGTCCAAAACAAACTCATCGAGAAACCATCGGAGTACCACCACCCACACTATTGTTCTTCATGGTGTTGCAAGAACCCGCCTCGGGCATCGCATTTTGATGGGGTACTTTGAGATTCTTGATGTTTTGTTTGTACATTGTGCATTCGAACCTGTCTCATTGGAATTTTTTCTTAACTGTAGAAGTTATGAGTACAGTATTCTTCTGAAAGTAAGCTATTACTGAGGTATTCTTGTAATTCGAAGGAGTTACTTGCACAGTTTTGCATTAAAAGAAATAAAGAAACATTTATGTGTGAAAACTGGTTCCAAATAACATAACAAAACAGTGGAAATTAGGAGCATGTTCATTCATTAATAAAAAACACACTTCCAATCTCCAGATACAATAGAAGTTCAATAATCATCATCCTCATGTAGACGCATTATCCTGATTGCATCCGTGGCCAAGATGACCTCGGAGCTCAGGGTCCGCCAAGAAGTTCAATAATGTGGCACACGAATGTATCAAAAGGGTGTCAAGTTCAGCATGTGCCAGGTAGACCCCTGGCGCTGGCTTTCGACTAGAGTGCATTAGGGTAGAAACATGGATGCCGAACCGGTAACACTAGAATAGATTTAGATGAGAGTTATCAGGAATATAAGTAAAAGGAATTTCATGTTCATGAAATTTTTGTAATAGTCTGCCCTAGTCCAAGGGCTAATCTATCCAAAAACAGGTCCAAATCATAGTTGAGTTTACCAAGATGAATATACATAAACGAAATAAAGCATACGACAATCCATTTGGTAGGTAATTCTTGCAAACTAAAAAAGGGAACTCATACACCTCAGATATTGTAGCTCTTACAGGAGATATCGGCATTTCTATCATCACCCTTCAGTGGTTCTATCATTGAAAGATACATACAGACAATAAGTGACTATGGTCTATGTATATCAATGCACACAGATATCAACACAATTTAGACAACAATCCAGTTCCTGTACGCGCCACTTCCAAAAGTGGTCTTTACCTCCAAACCTGAAGCAGACCAACGGCAAAATTCATTGAAAAGAGAACAAATTAAAGTCATTAATCATGATTACCCCTGTCAGCCGTAGCGACAATTTGAAAGCGTTGATAATCCACAGCCTTATTCGGTGAGACTCGACGCAGCCAAGTTCTGGTTTGAAACTCGCTGGTGACATTTTTGGTAGATAATTGTTATAGAAATGCGGCGGTAATTGACAGGCGGGATAGATGTAATATCGATTGTGTTAATATGGAGTGACAGTATCCATGGAGCAGTGAGTGCAATTGCTATAGAGACGAAGAACTCACTAGTCTACTGAAATTCGTTCCTTGAAGTTTATGTTTTAGATTCATTCCTTATATAGATGCCCATTGATCACTTGATAAGTGACCGAGGCCCTTTTGCTATTAACAGGCCCAAGTGAGATTTTGCATTGCCACTAACTGATTGGCAGACGAGGTTCCAAAGCCTGCTTTCTTTTCAGCATTGGGAAGCCCAACAGCAGTCGCTTTTTTATGGCTATCAGGTCGCGTTTGACCACTATCTCACCTGTTGATAAGTGACGATGTGGCTGATGGATGCACGCTTGCCTAGAAGTAATTTATTCACTCTGGTCTTCCATCGTTTCGGTAAAGTCAACCAAACCAAATCATGGATATGTCCTCCTTAATGGAAAGCTCGAAATCTTCTGCAGGAGAGGCAACAGGGATTCTAAGTCCAAACTTTGTATACCACAGGGATTGGCATGAAGAAAAGTAGAATTTACCTGTACTTTTATTTGTATACCGGTTTCCACATAAGATTGATTGAACCCCAAAGATATTGGTAGGTATACCTATTCACCACACTTACTAACACTAAACTTTATAATGCTGCTAAACCTATATCACCGATGTACATTTATCAACCTAACTAATACCGGGTCTTAACAAATACCACGCTTCCCCGACGTTTCAATCCACTTACTAACACGTTAACAAGGTTCTCGATACTACGCCCGGTATTATGTTAATAACATCACAATAGTATGGCGGTAGTACTGCAGCTTGGGCATCTATAGAAAAGTAAAAGTTGGCTCCAATTCGGTCAAGCGCATTGAACTTGTATTAGCACCCACACGCTGTCACTTGAGGAATGTTACGGCTACCTGGCTCCGAGTTTCTTTTGGAGGTTATATGTGAACAAGGGCAGACTGGGCCGTGGTCCGTGGTCCGCATTGTCAAGAACCAAATAGGTACAATTTAAACACTTCAAGTGTCATCATTAATTTGAATTTTTTTACTTATTTGGTTTCACTTTTGATAGCTGTTTGTGAAATATTTTCCCAGATAAGCACCTGGTATGATATTTGAACATAAAAGATAATAATTAAAGAGTACTATGTTTAGAAGAGCACACAGACTGCCGCGTCTTGTAAACCCAAACTAGGCATTACTTGTGATATGGGTTCTAGAATGAGAATAAACATACGTATTTTTTGTGGTTAAAAAGTCTGGCAAAGGGGTTGAAAGTCAGATGACAGTAACGACTATAAAAACTTAATAAACTAAATCATAAGAAGTAGGAGCAGGTAAGTCAACCCCGGGCTTCGAAATAAGTCCACGAATATAACCAGAATCTATACTCAAATATGATGTTGCACTGACCCGGATTCGAACCTACGACGTCTGCGTAGCAATCGAAACACCAAAGATCATCGTACCAAAAAACATCGACATTGATTATCCAATATTACACACTCAATGATATTTCAATACTCAGAAAGTTACGTTCTAAAGCAACAACAATATCGTACACATTTCAATACAAGTTTCTTTCAAAGTCAAATTCCATTTGTGTACAAATATGCCCGTACTTTGCACTCTCTCCCGCGTTACCTCCCGGTCTCGGGCACTCCGAGAGTTCTCACAGCGCCTCGTACCAGTCGTACCTACCTATCGACACCTACGGCTTGGAAGTGATTCCATCGATCGTACTTGACACTGTTCGGATGAAAGCCGCTGTGCAGCCTGTTAGTTTGTTCTATGTAGTCTGTAGTTATAAGTAACATTTTGGTGTAATATTTTTGAGCTATACTCTTGAATATTTGTTCTATTCTAGAGCCTTGTTTTCGCTAAATTTCAGTGTTTATCTTAGGGTTAAATTTTCAAAAATGTTTCCTAAAAAAACTGACGAAATTTCAAATTTCTGTCTTAGTGGTTTAGGCTTTGAGTTGATGAGTCAGTTATATGGATTTTAATGGAAATAGGGGTCAAATTCTGATCCTATTCTTCATGGAAACATAATTATTCTGGGGATAAAAGTATGTCTTACTCCAGACTATAATAATCTACCCTTGTACCAAAATTCAGCCAGAGTCGCCCAGCCGTTTGAACGTGATGAACAACAAACATCCAAACGTATTCAAATTTACAATATTATAGTGGGAATTGTTTGGGTACTACTTAGAATAGCTTACTGTCTCATAACAAACGACATAAATTTATTTAATAATATAAATCCTGTTAATCCATGATACAAAGTAATAAATATTGCACATATGAAAGTGAAAATTCACGCCAAAACACCGAAGATACGTCATGAAAACTGGAAAATAACATCTGTTTTATAGTTTTAAAGTAGCTTCCATAATGAAACAACCTGTAAGATAGTACGTACTTAATCTAATTACCGTTATGTCACAGCTAGCGAGCGAGGCAGATTCCTACAGGTGCCTCGAATGACATCAAGTTAATTAACTAAACATACGGGTCAAGCAGAGACACACTTATGTTTAAAAAGTTTGACATTACTAACATAGCTGTTAAAATTTCTCAGTCTTTCTATTTATAGAAGCAACTAGAAAGGAGAAATAGAGATATTCATTTAGCTTTCTGAATTATCGAATGCGTCAAAACTCTAATCGATTCATAATAATTTACCTGATGAATTCACTATAATATACAATTCATTTTTTATTTTAGAATTCAGAATAAAATATAAAAGAGCAGTTAGACTTATTTAATTTTTTTACGACCAATTATAACTGTATTATGCGAATAAATAAATAAATAAAAATAGAATAATTCCGTTTTTAGGAAATATACTCCTATAAATAAGCATAGAATTAACAGTAACTCACACACACGAAAGAATCACACTTTTTGATGATTTTACTCATAATAGTTACTTTTATAACAGCGACTGCCATTTGACCACACAACCCCCAGAAGAAAGCACAAAAACCTGCGCTACTCAGTACTAATACTGGCTTGCTTTGACCACCTTGGTTGGCTTGAACCCCTAAGATCTTGACGGGGGCTCCAAAAACCCATTTGAACATACACCAGATAATGTATTATGTAGAGGATAAATGGAATAGTAGGCTTAATAATAAAAATCTTATTTCAAGTGCGAGCATGAGCTGCTAGCTGAAAATACACGAATACGGAAATTGGATTCTCGACTCTAGACGGAAGTCAGTGAAACGTACAAGTAATAGTTCTTTTTGTAATACAACGTAATAATCTGAGAATAAGACAACCAATGTTTACGACACTATTGTTTTATCTGTGAAAAATATAAATAATGATTTTGTGTTTGTTTCAGGTACGTCGTCAAATTGGTGAATTGCTGTTTTTATTGCACATTCTGTAAGTGCTATTTAGTTATTATTACGTCACACACAAAACACACACAATGTGGGGTTCTTCAAGAAGGGGATTAGAAGGTTCCTAAAGCGTCGGCAGCACTAGTGTGACGCCCCTGGTGTTGCACACGTCCATAGGCCACGGTAACCACTTTCTATAAGGTAGACCATGTGCGTGCAGACACGCACATGGTCTACCTTATAGAAAGTGGTTACACTTAAGTGATATAAAAATCATGCTCATAGCAATTTCCCAGGTAGTACGTCCAAAATTTGCACTTTGGAGCCTGAGCTACACTTATTGTTTTTGATTGGCGACTGACCACTCAATCGCAAGAACCTCACCACCGTCAGGCAGGTGATGATGGGTGAGTCCATGGGTGTTAGTAGGGCAGAACAGCCATCAATGAAAACTTCGTGTTTGAACATAATACAATAATTACAAAAGTTACGCAAACTCCATAAACGTATGAATATTCAGAAGCAATAAAATTAGTACGATTGTCTTTCGTTGATATTTATGTATTGGTTATAACAATAAAACAAGAGAGGTATGCCGTATGCACTTACAGATAGTACTTCACAATGCATATTTATCAAAATCGACCCATCCATCAAATACTTACTTCTGCAAAATCTTTACAATGATCTTACGCTACTTACATACTGTAACTTTTTACCTAAGTACTAATCTTTTAAAAAAATAATATACTTTTATAAGTAAGAAGTGTAAGAACGTTCAAAGCAAGCATGGGTATTATTAGCGACAAATATGAAGGTTTTTCTATGCATATGTAAATTAGTTTTATTAACAAAACAAGTTTCACATTGATATTTATTTATTTCGTGAAATATAGGCTACAAAATAAATGTTCTAAAACCAAATAGCACAGGCTAAAAAGTGAATTTAAATTATTACAATTTATAAAAATAGAGAATACATGCAAGATAACTGAATAAATAAATAATGACAACATTTACTTGCACTTACAATAAATACTTGACAATGTTTAGCACACTCTCAAGACCATTTCGACAGCTGCTGATATCCTAACAAGCGCGGAATGCCACAAGGTAGTGTGGCTACCTATAAATAGTTTTGTATAAAGCCTTCGAGGTTGTACCGCATGCCGTTGGCCAAAACCATGACCTTTTGTGTCAAGGCAGAACTTGGCCTTCGTGGTACATTCTAGTTTAGTTTATTAGATCACTAACTTTTAAAATACACAATCTTGAAGTTGGTAAGTATTATAATCTATGTAACTGAAAGGTATAGTTAAGATAAAATCAATGTTTAATTCAGGATATTTCTTTCATCAAAATTGGTGAATAATGAAACAAAAATTGGTATAATAATGGGGATTATTATTGCTTTCTAAAGGTTCTAACTAAACGTCTAAGATTTATGTGTAAGACAGTAATTAATCACGCTATTTAAAAATATATATTTATATTAGATTATAATATAATAAAAAGATTACAAAAAAGATATCAAATACAAAAATGTCAATAAAACTACAAACTTTTTCTATACTTTGCCTCCATTATAACTCTTCAAATTAAAACACTTACCACAATGGTAAAAAAAATAATTATTGTAATTACAAAAAAATATTGCAAACACCCAATGTCAATTTTATAAATTTTAATAATACAAAAATTGTAATACAAATACAATAACGCGAACGTTCCCATTGAAAATTCCGTACTGGAATTCCTCCCCGCGTAGTGAACTCTCATTCCGGTTAGGATTCACCAGAAGAGACGTGAGATGATTCCGTACCAACGTTTTTATTATCATGAGATTCCGCCGCTCGGTAGACGTATCACGACCACTGCGAGTTGTTAAGTAGCTTTAGTATAGGCAATGCACATTACAATTTATGGAGAATAAAAACGAATATATTCTTCAAGTGAATATGGTTTTTAATGCAACAGTCAATGACCTCTGTCATCATTAAAAGTATAACTAAACTAGCTGTCCCGGCGAACTTCGTACCGCCATATTTTTCCCGTTCCCGCTGCACCTATTTTCTCACCGTTTAAACCTTCCCTGGACATCCACGAATATTTCAAGTCCAAGATAATATAAATCTGTTCAGCCGTTCTTGAGTTTTAGCGAGACTAACGAACGTACTACCAAGGAGTGGAACAGACTGTCTAACTCTGTATTTCCGGAAAGCTATAGAAGTCTTCAAGTCTAGAGTGAATAGGTTACTTCTAGGCAAGCGCCAAGTTATTACTTTCACCAGGTGAAATATTGGTCAAAAGCGAGCCTAGCCTAGCCAAAAAATATTTTTTCCTGACATTATCGATACAAAATGAATGAAATAACATTTCCAACTCTTCCTTCAAATGACTTGCCTTAGCCAAGCAAAAAAATACTTGATTGTTGTCTTAACATTTACGATATAAAATTAATGAAATAGTTAACTTTTAAATTTTTCCTTCAAGTAACTTAAATTATAGGATATCATTGATAGGAATCTTGATATAATCTGTGTATTACAACCTATAATTAAACTAATATTACCAATAAAGCGTTATTTATTGGTAAGCAGATATAGCCTTTTGATAAGGCCGCGACACCTACACATTAAAAGCCACAGCTTAAATACTTGTCTCGTGATTTTCAAGTTTATGACCAGTGGTACAAGTGATTTAAGGTGCTATTGTTTAGTAGTTGCGACTATGTGCGTGGGCGCAGCTGTAATGTTTATACAAAGATTATTTTCCGTGATAGTTTATTGTTAGATTGTAGTTTTTTGTAACTATTGTAATAAAGTTATTGCACTTTGTCAATTATTATTTGTGCGGTGTAACAAAAAATTGTAACAATTATATTTGGGACTCTGACTTTACGACTAAGCATAGCTTTTAATGTGGGTTCTGGAATGTGGATAAACGTACTTGGTGGTTTTCATAATATTACTTGGTAAATAATATTCTTTTTATACACGGAATATTAGGTATCTAAATATTTGTACTGATCAGGAAACAAATTTGTAACTTCTCTCATAGCAGACAAACGCTCTACCATCGCGCCAAGAAGGCCACAATTAAAATGAATATCAGAATATAAATCAGTAAAAAATAAAATTGAACTTAGGTCTATAACATCTTATGTAACCTTCCTAGTTATAATACTAAAATATTGCAACTTACTATTGAATTATATTACAAAAAAACTTAAACATTACATTGCAAATCTGTTACAAAACATAATTATTATTGTGTTATGATATAAGTGGACTATTTAATAACAAACTGACAGGTAACAGCACAACAGACCAAATATAGTATCAAAAAATATTCGCCAAGTAGGCGTTCTATTCAGACAAACGAGAATACAAATAAAAAATCCAGTTATTTGAGAGCCGGACTCGTGCACGACGGGTTCCGTACCATTGTCTATCCTCCCCTTAAAATCATCTTTAATTAATATTTTATTTTATTCTGTTTTTAGTATTTATTTATATAGCGGTAACAGAAATACATCATCTGTGAAAATTTTCTATCTAGCTCTCTATGTCTAGTTCATGAGATACAGCCTACCCCCTAGACAAATGGCAATTCGTCGGCCGGCGTTTGGTAGAATAGAATGCCAAATGTATGGGATTTGACGTATATGACAGGCGTCAACGAATGTCAAAAACGTCAAATCCCATACATTCGTCATTCTATTTGATACGCCGAGCAACGAATTGCCAGTTGTCTAGGGGGAGCTGGTGACAGATAGACAGACAGACAGGGGAGTTAGTAATAGGGTTTCGTTTTTAACTTTCGACTACGGAACCCTAAAAACGTAGACTGTAATAATCAATTTTGATACATCTCGCGGTGGTATAAAATTCAAATCGGAAATGAGAGCGTGAAGAGATGGCGGGTTTATTCAATACCGCTGTTAAATGATAACTGGCATTTTTATATCCTTCCACTGACAATAAAATATGATCCTGGGTGAACCGACATTATTCCCGGATTGATGGTTTTAGCCTTTTAATAGTCGGTTTATGAGTTTTGAATAATCTGCCTGTTATATTATTTAAGATGAATTCGTAGTGAAAATTCGTTTGACTGAACTAATTTATTTATTCAGTGAAACTGTGCTAAATGGTTTAAATATTTTCATTGATGAAATTCAACCTAAATATTTTACCATGAATTATGGACTAATTACCAAGTAGTTACATTTTTATCGGTTGCACTATAAACTACAAGTAAGAAATTACGTACCTCTTTTCTTTACCCCCCATAAAGACTTCAAATTCTTTATCAATACACGTGTTTCCTTCTGTCTACAACCCGGATACTTTAAACGACGTTAAAATGGGTCTTCTGGGAGAAGTAAAAGTTGAAGATTATTAATATTGACATCTATAATTTATGGTTTCCATTCTTGATATGTACTAAACTTTTAACTTACCATCAGGTAAAGTGAAGTCACTTAAGGCCATGACGCACTTAAAACCGTAAAAAAAATCCAGATGTTACCTATTCCATCAAAAGGTTATCTGTAAGAGTTCACAGTCTATGATAAAGCTGCTCATTGTACCAATATTAGAATAACTCTAAAACATACTTTTCGGTGTTATTAGCGTATAATAAAGTGTATTTTTATTACTTCATCTTAATGTTTATTAACCTACCAATAAAATAAACTTAAATCTGAAACAATATTGACTCTACCAAGTTAAAGTTGTACGGAATTTCTTTCACCAGCCCACCTAATCCCACCTCATTTATAGAGCCGTTCTGTACACAAAAATGTACTTACTCTATGCCCCGTTAGTTACGCAACCGTAGAGCGGGACGGACGGACGGACGTGCCGTTAGTCAGTCACTAGTGGCCGCACCGACGAATACTGCGTTAAAACGCACAATAAAATAACAAAATCACTTCTCTATACGGCTGTACTGCGTTTGACAGTTGTCAAAATATAAATATTTTTGTTTTGTGTTCCAATTTTAAATTTTAAACCGCGCGTGTGTGTTGTGTAGTGATGACCTGCGTAATTTGAGTGATAGCTATCACGAAATAGTGCGTTTTGTGTGATAATCTGTGAATCTGCGTCATTTTTTGTGTGTGTGAGTGATACGGCTGCAGTGTACTACGTTACGTTGCATATCAGAGCGTCATTCATAGATGTGTCAATGGTTGCGCGTGCGCATGGCCATTCAACCGCGTTGTTAGGTACGTAGTTTTTTTTTATTGTGACGAATCAGCTGATTTTGTACTGTTGTTACACGGAAGATTTTGTATCTCGTTAATTGTAAAGTGATGGATTTGAGTCATTGATGATATAATGTGTGATATCATCATTATACGCGAGTCCACGAGGTTGTTTAGAATCTTTTGTGTTATTCAAAATACCAGAATAAATTGGAGACTTAGATTAATTATGTTATGAAGATTTATGTCTTAGTTTTAGTACTGTGACTCCTTCTACACAATTAAGTCTACAAAAAAGAATTATCCAATTAGTTAATTGAGTTCTTTCGACACACGGAAGACAACAGTCACCATCATATTAATAAGGTTCAAAGGATAGTTCAGATGTTGAACTGTTCATCTTAGTAACTACTACTGATTTGAGTGTTATTGGTTCAATTCTGATGTCAGAAATTTTTGTGCGTCTATAAATTACAGTTTTATTTTCGACTCTGGGTTTACTTTTCATTCATACATAAACATCCCATACAGTGCTGTATAAACACAAACACATAAAAGATAATAGTAACACCAGCTTATCAATCCTATCCCATTTTGTTAGACTGTTAGTAGGTATAAAAATATTCCATTTTATGAAATTGATCTAACAATCCGAAAAAAAAAATCATATCCTATCTACTTACTGCTTGTGAACTAAGCATGGTTTGTAGCATCTCTAGAATACGGGTAACTTCTTTACGTAATTTTTTTTTTTTTTTTTTTTTTAATTTTGCTTTATGATACTTAATACATTTTATTTAGAAAAACCCATATAATGTATAAAATATTCACAATGACCGGGCATCGAATCCAATTGTGCCATTTCGTTTTTGTAAAGAAAACTAAAGCACTTTTCTCATTGATGATACACAGCTTTTGCTATTCAACCTTCGTTCTATCATAATAGTCTATTCTTATGGACCAACATTCCGGTTAGGTGGGGCCCGTGGGTTCACTAAGGTCACGGGGTTTTTCAAGGGTCATACGCGAGTGCTCCTTAGGTACTTTAATCCGGTTCTTTACCTCATTCAAATTCACCAAAAGATTTGCAAATGGTTGCTGATATTGTAAAAATTGTGCTTCTGGTGGTAAGCAGTCACCGTGATATATGGACACTTGTAATATTAGAGATGTTATCCGTGGGTTTTTTTTTATATTGTATAGGCTTGCGTTTCACCTCAATCGCATTTGATGGTAAGCGATGATGTGGTTTATGGGTGAAAGATGGGAAGAAAATGGGAGAGGAATTGCTTCCAGTGGTGTCACCAACCGTGGGAAACAACATACTTCAACCTATCGTGATATATACTTCGTTGATTTAGTAGGTTAAGTAGTTTTATGTCCTACTAGCTTTTGCCCGCGGCTCCGCCCGCGTGGATGTCGGTTATCGCGACCAAACATAGCCTATGTCCTTTCTCAAGGTCTAACCTACCTCTATACCAAATTTCATCAATATCGGTTCAGCGGTTTAGTCGTAAATGTGAGACAGACAGACAGACAGACAGACAGACAGACAGACAGACAGACAGACAGACAAACAGATAGACAGACATAAAGACAGACAGAGTTACTTTCGCATTTATAATATTAGTAAGGATTATTAGCAAGGCTGATGAGCTTACCCATAGATTACCGGAGAAATCTCTCATATTTTCTCTTTTTTGCTCCTATCATATTTCGCATTATCCTTGTTCCTCCCTCTGTCCTTTATCTTCTGCTGAGTGATACCTTTGCCTTCTGGTGTGGCAAGCCTTCATTGGTTGCCTGCCCAAGCACGTGTACTCCGGAGGAACTTATCAGTGCCTCTGAGAACGCTATTGAAGTGGGTACTTACTGGGTAAACAAAATATGACATGATATGCCGTCGACTCGACAGAAGAAGAAGATTGGTTAAGATAAATACTTAGCATAGATATCCAAGATAATAAACACAGGGTTAATCGCTTGCTAGCTACCTTAGCTACCATAAAAAGCATATAATTTTCAAATATTGTGATTCAAAAACGACATAGGTATTATTCAAACAGAATAATTATGATCTTAAAGCGGACATGCAGAGTTCATTGCTACTGTAAATGATTAACTTTTTTACGCAGACTCCATCTGATCACGTTTTAACTTTATCTCGTAGAATGTAGATGGAATGCATTACACCGAAACTATACTTACAAACCTGATATATTATTTAGATAAATTAGTGTGTTTTATCGTATAAGCTTATCGGGTCTGACAGATTATGGACCACTATTTTAGAATTGATAGGATAGCATCTAGAATGTTAGCCTTTGGCCATTAGTTTTTAGGCTTCTAAGCAAGCTTGGATCTTACTATCAGGCAGGGTGCAGTGTAATTGAAAGAGAAAAAGGTAGTATCGCCTCCTAGACTAGAGGCAATGCGTTGACCGGCGAAATCCAGAATGGAATGATAAATGTATGGCATTGACACCTATTTTGAAGTTTATGACAGGCGTCAATGTATGTCATTATATTCTATTCTGCAAGCGTATTGCCAATTGCCACTTGTCTAGAGAGACCGTAACCGTACAGTAGAAGTTAAGTTTTCATAGTTACTTACACTGAACTCAAAAATACAACCACAAAAGGAACTTCAAAACTATTTATTTTTATGAAAGAGACTGTGCCAAGGCCGAAACAGAATACCTTACAATACGTAATAAATCTGTCAGCGCGGGCGCAACCGTAAAGGTCTGATTCCGTAGTCGACCGCATACGACAACTGCCGACGCACGCAGCACATGCGCGTAATTCATTGCGGCTTCTCATTGTTCCCCGTTAACCGTATCGGGGTTCAACAAGTAAGGGCCGGCGCCCATTATCGGTAACGGCAAGCATCGGGATTTTTTGTCGAGTAGGTATAGGCCTTATCGCTATCATTATAAAATTTTAATTTCAATGTCGGCATCGATCGGCATCGGTCGGCATTCGGCAGTGGCATGGTTATCATTTCAAATTCAATTTTATGTCTATAATAATAAGGTTTATTCCTATTCGAAAAATACAAACCGTTTTTCTTTTTAACTATAAAACCTACAGATCTGGAATTTACATGCCTGCATACTACAGGATATACGGAGTAACTTCACCTTTTCATAAATTAAATAAAAAAGGAGGAAATAGTTGAAAAGAGGCTCTGAACATCACTCTACTCTTTCTTATGAAACCAAATATTTTCTACAATATGTATCCAATTAATCTTATGTATTTACAAAAAAAAAAGTATCTAAGTATGTATATCCGCATTCTAGATTCCATAACACAAGCTAATTAAGCTTACCATGGGTCTAGAAAGCGTTGTGTAGAATGTTGTGGAATATTTATTTATTTATTTATTTAATCTAAAATTTCACATGTATGTTAAATAAATGTATTAGCATGACGTGACCTTCTTAGTTTGTAATCATTTCCTATAAAATTATCTTTTAAAATTAGTTTTACTGATTTTTACGGCTGAAAAACGAGCGAATGACCTTGAGCATTTGTATGGTCAAAGTCATTCGCGTATGTAATCACCTTAACACAATTTATTTAATTCTAAGTGTGTATTAGCCGTGTAATTTGAAACGCGGGAAAAGTAACCTTTGTACAGTCAGCGACAGAAATATCTTTACTGCAAAGTCTCAAAATGATCTTAACTAAGGCATTAAGAGTAAATCAAACTGTTCTATTGATTTAAAATGTATTAACGTCCAAAATTGTGTACCAAATATCAGAATAATCAGTCAACAGTAAGGGGGGAAACGAAGGCATTTCATTTAGATTTTTTTATAAGTACCACATATGTGGCAGACAAGCACACGGCCCACCTGATGGGAAGTGGTCACCATGGCCTATGGACGTATGCAACACCAGGGGCGTCACACTCGCGCTGCCGACCCTGAAGAATTTTTTTTACGGATTTATTTGCTATTATTCAATTTTAGTCCAACGCTTCGGTTACTTTTCAATAGTCATGGTCGCATGGTCAAGTGGGAACAAATAAATCGCGATAGAATCCGTTAAAAAGTGATTTTATTTCAATGAGTGATATTCGCGTAAACTACAGAAACTTCTTATAATAAATTGGAAAAAGCGAAATCAATTCTCGGGCGGGACTCGAACCCGCGATCTTTCCCTTACAGGGGGAACGCTCTGACCACTGAGCCACCGAGCTTCGCCCGAGAGTGACCCAATTTTTCCAATACATCCATCTTACGGCGATGGTGGGAGTAATCTACCGATATTCGTACGAACTTCGCCGCGTGGTTCCCGGCAGAGTAGAATTTGGGCCACCCCATTTCCTCCCATGCGGTGTCGTACAAGGCGACTAAGGGATAGGGCTGTTTAACATCAGACAGATATATACAGCCCAGGCTCAGTCTATACATGGCTCGAGCCAACAATAGTGCCCGGAAAACGGCAATAGGCTCACCCTCTATTACGTGGGACCGGATACAATGATTGGTGAAATGTGGGTGTTAATTCACCTCTGCCTAACCCTCCGGGGATAAAGGCGTGATTGTATGTATGTATGTTGTATATGCTTCAGAAAATTTAATATCATTTGGATTCTTTGTTCGTCAGGTCCGATCGGATGCTGACTGTACTGTGAGCACGTGTTTGTCGAACACTCAAGGGGTCTTCGAAGGGATAAGTGGGAGCTGTCGATTGAGTCACGACCACTTATAAGTGGGGTTAAGGCTGAAAGAGCAACAGTACTTCACATTCCTTAGAACATCTGTATTTCTACTGAAGACTATCAAATAGATGTCTTTTTCAATTGAAGATATGATTTAAAATAATATTATGTTTGGTATGCAATTGATTGATTTTAAATGTAGGTAGATAAGTAGTTTATGTATCAGGGCGCCAAAACTGAACTAAATTACAAATGGGTTTATTCACCATTATTCGTAGTCATTCAGCCTATAAGTACATGGCTCGAGTCAACAAGTGCCCGGAAAACGGCGATAGGCTCATCCCCTATTACGTGGGACCTAATACAATGATTGGTGAAATGTGGGTGTTAATTCACCGCTGCTTAACCCCCCGGGGATAAAGGCGTGATTGTATGTATGTTAGTAGTCACAATTCACAAATCGTGTTTTTTTCGCGTACCATTCAAGTACTACACGCACTGTTGTGTAGGTAGGTACCTCAATGTATTGCCGTTTGCTACTATTTACCATAATTCTTAATCTTTGCAGAGCTACGAATGGTCATTGCTGAATCATTTCCAAAATTATATTATTCGAGGAAACAATAAAATTATGCTTAGGTACTTGAATTTACATACGCAACTTCATTTGCGAAATTCTGGGGTAAAAATTTCGCATCATTATAATTTTCCTTATTAAGAAGATGCTTTTTTAACCAATTACAGAATTCTTATGCGTTTGCATGGGAGGTTTAATCCGTATTTAGAATAAAGAATAACAACGGTACCTAATAATCGAGTGAGATACCGAACCATGTTAGTGACTTAGGCGACTAACGCCTACTGAACTCAGATTTTTCGAAATTCATGCCCATATTAGAAATTATTGCAATAGCGGTATAAAACAGTGCCTCCAGGGTAACGAATCGTGTTCTGTGTGTATCCCTCTTTATATAAGACCGGGATTCTCAAATAATGGGTTGGAGTTTTGGAGCTGATGGGTCTGACAGCTAACGCCGGTTCGAGCCCTAAGGATTACTATTGCATACCTGGTACCTCAGCAACTCAGGCAAATGTGACGGAGAACCTTGTAATATTTGTTGGTTCGAAATTGACATAGCCACTATGGGCCACTAATTCCGTGGCTTCGATTCACACGGCTCATCTGATGGAAAGTGGTTACCGTGGCCTATGGACGTGTGTGTAATACCAGGGGCGTCACGCTCGCGCAGCCGACCTTGTAAGAACCTTCTAATTCTAATGCCATTCTTGAAGAACCTCATATTGTAGTCATACGACTTTTGTACTGGGAAGTTTTCTTCATTGTTTTCTTTTGACCCACCTGATGGTGTTAAAGAATTCAGTTTCGTACACTCACTGGTCGATGATTCATCTCCTCCCAAGGTCTAGCCACGACCTTGCCAATTTTATAATCTAACTACCAATTTACTCAGTTCCTTCAATTGCCTGGTTCGAAGTAACAATGCGTTAGAAAAACTTATAATTCATGCTTTTCAATGTCACTCGCAAACATTTTGTTTTGAAAAACAATTGTACGTATTCATGGTCTTTGTTGACAAGTAAATAAATAAAAGATGTTGTACTTGTTTGGTTTGAAGGTGTAGTCTTGTGTTCAATGCTTTTTAAAGGCCTTTTCAACAGCCACCAGACCTAAATGTTCTAAAAAACGACATAATTATCTTCATTACTGTCATTTTACCTATTAATTTCATTTTTACTACTTTTTCAAAATTAAAACCAAATAATTTAATAATTTCTCACCTAAGGTACGATTCTGAAGCCGACCGCATACGACAACTGCAGACGTTTGCAGCACATAAGCACAGAACAGATAATAGTACACATGCGCGTAATTCATTGCGGCTTCTCAATGGTCTCTTTTATCCGTATCGGAGTTTAACAAGTAATGGTACGCTGCACTATGGAATATCGTAGAACAAGAGCTGCTCAAAATTACTTTTTTCAAATGTTGGCTATTTCACATATTTTTATTTTTGGTCCTTACTTAAGAAGTTGTACTTTCATAATAACAAAGATTTAAAACATTTACTAGAGTAATAAATCAATAAATTGCGTTTGAAATCAACATTCTGAAACTTAGTAAATTCTAACTTCAAAAAGTTCAACATTCAAAGCTAAATTTTGAGTACAATTTGTATACAAACCCATGTAGTGTGATACATTTCTAGAAAGGATATTTTATGGAAATTCAAATAAAATTATGAGAAATAAATTCTAGGGAAAAATTCAGTTAAGGCATGACTTTTTGTGACAAACCATATTTTTTTATTTATTTTCGACTTCGATGAAGCTTTACGCAGTTATCGAAGTTTATCGAAGTTTTAATTTTTATTGTATTCCATGCAGAATATAGTTACCTAGAAGCATACGTAAAATTAGGTGCATCTTTGCGCTATTTATAGAGATATGATGTATATTGTGATAAGGTATTTAAATAGCTATATCAAAGAACCGCAATAGATATGATCATGGCGGTTTTGTGGTAATATAAATGATTGTCCGGTAGGTTACGTTTTGCACACGTGTTCCATATGAACAATCACAATATGATAAGGTGGCAAATAAGGGCAGTGTGCACTGCGATGCGCATAAATACAACACTACTCAAAGAATACGGATTTGCACACGTCTATGATGCATATTTACAAGGATTGCGATCTATGGGTGAGGTATATGAAGCAAACCTCGTGGAATTTATTAGAACTACGGATAAAGAGAAAAAGAAATCAGTATCTGCTGGTTTCAGAATCCATTAAAGTATTATCCGATCAAGAAGCATTAAGTGTTTACATTGACTTGGATCTAACTAAGGCTCAATATATATACCTGAGGAATTTAGCCAGTGAAAGAAACACCTTTTTGTTGCCACCTTATTACAAAATACAGAACTGTAAACAAACCTGCTATCCACCTGCATCATCGATAGAAATCACCAACACATATGCAAAAATTAAATCTTTACAAGATTTGTTAGACCACACTGCTGCTAGGATCCTATTGATTGATTCTGTTATTACTACTCAGTTGAAAAATTTAACTTTATACAGCAAGTGGGGGTGTGATGGTTCCTCTGGGCAAAGTGAGTATAAACAAAAACTTCCAGAGGAGTCTGCACTGATTTCAGATGCAAATTTATTTATTACTTCTTTTGTTCCCATAAGATTAATAGATGACTCTACCGGCAACACTGTTTGGCAAAACCCTGTACCTTCATCTGTAAGGTTTTGCAGACCTATTTCAATTGAGTTTACAAAAGAAACCCCAGAGAAAACAAGGGCTGTTGTTGAAGATATTCAAAATCAAATCAACAATTTGACTCCATCCTTATTTAATAGACATGGTGAAGGAGTACAAGTTAAGCATCAACTTTTCCTAACTATGGTAGATGGAAAAGTAGCACAGGTTTTAACTGAAACTCCCTCTAGCTCTACGTGTACTATAATGTGGTGCGACTCCTCGTTTAATGAATGATTTAGATAAAGTCACTGTAAGGCCAGAAGACGAAAATTGTTTCCAGTACGGATTATCCACATTACATGCCTGGATAAGATGCATGGAGCTAATTTTACATGTATCATATAATCTATCTTTTCAAAAGTGGTCGGCAACGACTGACGAGAATAAACGATTGAAACAAGAAAAGAAAACTACAGTTCAAAGACGGTTTCGTGAGGAGTTGGGTTTAATTATCGATAAACCGCGACAAGTGAGCGGTAATTCGAATGACGGCAATACCGCAAGAAGATTTTTTAGTAATACTAGTTGCTCTGCTGAAATAACAGGAGTTGATGAAGAACTAATACACAGATTTCATGTAATTTTGCAAGCTTTGTCATCCGGAATAACAGTTGATGCTTCAAGATTCGGTAACTATGCCTATGAAACAGCAAGACTATATGTGAACAAATACAATTGGTATTACATGCCATCATCAGTACATAAGATATTGATACACGGAGAGAGTATCATAAATCATTTTGCTGTATTACCCATTGGACAACTCTCCGAAGATGCGCAGGAATCTCGCAATAAGGACTACAAAAAATTTAGGCTACATCATGCGAGAAAATGTTCCAGATTAGCTACTATTGCTACTAATGAAGACGAATTGCATACATTGCTATATACTTCGGATCCATACATAACAAGTATTCGTAAACCATACGAAAAAAATGTCAAGGAGCTGGATCAAGATACACTACATCTTTTGAAAGTGAATCAACTCATCACGGATCCCGATGTTGTTTAACACAAAAAAATATGATATTATATACTATTTTATTTTATTTTTTTATTTCAGTCAATCAATTAGCCTATTGTAGTCTGAAATTTTATTATAATTTGAATTAACAAAATAATTCCTCCCACAAATAAATAAAAGTAATAATATTTGGCTACTCTAATTTATAATTTATAATTTATATTTTTTATTACGTTTAATAAAATAAAATACATTATTTTGTGTAGTTTTATTACCTGTAGAGATGGAGAGGAGCCTTTAAAAAGAAATCAATGCTTAAATAAATGCCGTAGCAAAATATTTGTGACCATTTTTATCAATTTTCATAATGAAGCGCGGGTAAACCCGTGAGTCGGCACTAGTTCATATTGAATTTAATGTTCATTTATGAAGCATGGTCTGGTCTATGTTTATGCAAAATTACAAAATTAAATCTCAAGTATTTAAAAAGTTATAGATTTTTGATCAGCAAATGACCCATATTTTCCATAGTGCGCTGTATCTGCTGCATGCGTCTATCGTTGTCGTATATGCTTCGGAAATCGGCTTCGGAATCATACCTACCAAGGATACCTAGACAGGTGTAAGAAATATTAACATCAATTTCAGTAGCATAACATAACATAACATAAACTCACGCCTATATCCCCGAAGGAGTAGGCAGATGTGCTAACACCCACATTTCGCCGTTTATGTTTAGGTCCCAATGTAATAGGTGGCGAGCCTATTGCCATTGACCGGGCACTTATAAACCTGCGATAAATACACACATAACTTCGAAAAGCATCGAAAAGTCATTGGTGTGCGCCATGGTAAAACCTGGAATCGAACTCGAGACCTCGTCTCAGCAGTCCATTACCCATACCACTAGGCTACCGCGGTTATGTCATGTCAGTAGACATGATTAAAAAACGATTACGATCATAATTTAACATACCGATATTACACTAATCACTAAATCAACTTTCAATCATACAAACACTCAATATTCATGATTTGTGTAAACCAAGGTAGGTAAGCAGCGGCGAATTTCTCACAAACACATCGGGAAACATGTATAATTCAATGTATTGTAACGAGGCATTGTCTCTGTGCGATGAACTGGAAATCACGCAACAGCGCAGCAGCGGTCGGATTCACCAATGCTTCGTAATGAGGGAAATTAGATAGTTTTGTTGTGATCAATGATTTAGGGCATTATTAACCTGAAGAGGGTACTCAAGTCATCATCATCGCCTTAGCTTTGTTCCCGATGGCATCTCAGGATTTGCCGAGCCTGGGATCTGCTTAATCCATCTCATTTGATATGGTTTTACGGTTTTTATAGGAGTGACTACCGTTCAAATCCTTGAAACAAAAGCTTTCGCCAGAGCTTCGTCAAACAGTGGCCATCGGTATTAAAATAATAGGTACATTCCTTGTTACCGACCACCTAAAATAATACATTCCAAGTTACCGATCGTTGTTAGCGATAATTTAAATCGATATCTTGTAATGCTTATCTTATTTTACATCTAAATCGGGAATTCCTTACCAGTACACGTGTTTCCCTCTTCCTACAGTCCCGGGTCCTTAAGCGGGGCGTGAATCATCTGACGAGGCCATCAAACTGAGTGCCACCATTGTAACATGACCCTCTTTTTTGAGACTTCATCTTACCATCAGGCAAGGTGAAGGCAAACTGACGTGTTCTATATAAAAAACTTTCCGTAAAATAACAAACAGAAATTCTAAAACGTTATCTTTGTCCGGTGAAAAATATGCATTAATATTTTTTTCATTATAATATGAAAACTGTACGAAGTTGATCTTCTGAACCTATTTATTTTGTAATAATTAGCAATTTTAAGTTATTCTGTGAAGCATACAAGTGTCATTTAAATACGCAATACCACGCAATACTAATGATTATAATTACCTACTAATTATTTCAGTGACCATCGATTGTACAATACTGAATAACATGATGAACAATACCTACTAAAACATAATACGAATACTTATTGTTTCCCGCTATTATTTTGTAAAACTTTGTTTAATCATATTAAAACCCTAGCCATTGCCCACGACTCCGCCCGCGTGTATATCGATTATTGCGACCAAACATAGACTATTTCCTTTCCGAAGGTCTAATCTATATCTGTACCATTCTCCAAATAGTTTCTGTACTCTAGGCGTGAAACAGACATACAGACAGACAGAGTTACTTTCGCATTTACCTATAATGTTAGTATAGACGTACAGATCGTTCAAAAACCTAACCTTGCAGAAAATCTATTGACTAAATACAAAGAGAATTTCAGAAATTATTTACTTTCAAGTATCCAAAGTAGACTGGAAATTAATAAAAACTTAAAACAATAAAATTTAAATTGAATTTTAACTTAATTTAAATAATTTTATTCATAAAATATTAAGATAGTATCATCAACTGACTGGCATTTCCTCTCCGTTCCTTTACTCATTATGAGGAGGCAATGATGAGGTTTGCATTTTCGTGATAAGATCTACCAAGATAAGAGGTCAAGGAGTATTTATCTGAAGTACCCACTTTCTTCAAATAGATGGCGTTTAATTAAATTTGACAGATTTTACATCTATTATATTTTTTTCCGCGGCTCCGCCCGCGTGGATGTCGGTTATCGCGACCAAACATAGCCTATGTCCTTTCTCAAGGTCTAAACTACCCCTATACCAAGTTTCATCAAAATCAGTTCAGTGGTTTAGGCGTGAAAGCGTAACAGACAGACAGACAGAGTTACTTCCGCATTTATAATATTAGTATGGAGGACATGGATTTCTAACTGGAACGCTGATGACTGGACTGATAATACAATTTTCATCCCACCATCTCGGAAAGAGTATTTTCATCCCACCATCTCGGAAAGACTATTTTTGCTCTTCGATAACTGAGCGTAAAAGTCGTTTTTATCCTCTAGAGAGGTAAAGTAAATTTGAATTTAGAACATCGTGTGTACTAGGTTTGTGGACTCAAAACATCATTAAACCTATTTACGTCTACCTCTATGGTGCCGAATTTATCATACAACTTTTTTTTAATTCATGAAAAACTCAGACTCGTAACCTCCTTGGTGTACTTTTTTTTAATTTGCTTTGCGCGCATCAATTTTTTTCACGTCATATTGTTGACATTGTTGTTGAATTTTTATTATGTTGTATTTTATTACTAGGTAGTATTAATACACATATTATACAGCCTCCATGGCGTAGTGGTATTGAACGCGGCCGCTACGCAGGAGGCACGGGTTCGATCCCCGCTCAGTGCAAATATTTTTTATGCATGAAAATGGGTATTTGCATTGGTCTGGTCGTGCCTTGGAGAGCACGTTAAGCCGTCGGTCACGGATGCCATACGAACATCTATGGCAGTCGTTACGGGTAGTTGGAGCCCTAAAAAGTTCAACAACAACGGTCTGGCTGCAATGCTTCGATATCGCCTAATGTCATCATTGGGTTGTGGAGGTCAGATGGCAGTCGCTTCACGGCAAATATCGAGGTCCAGCCAAATCCGCAGTTAAGACTGGTAAAGCGGACCCCGGACTCCGAGGTGAAAGCTTCGGATGCTGACTGGGAATTAACGCTAGGAAGGAGAAGCATTTCATTATTTCCTCGCTGAGGTGGGATGAAAAGTTACGTGTTGCACTCGAGTGCAAAGATTTTTCACCTTGTGCTCTTTTGATTCCCTCGCTAACGCTCAAGATTCTAATTTGTGAATCACTCGCTACGCTCGTGATTCAAATTTAGAATCTTTCGCTTGCTCGGTCATCAAAAATGAGCACGCGGTTAAAAAGCAACTTTGCACTCTTGTATAACAAATAACTATTTTGCTCTTCGATAACTGAGCGTAAAAGTCGTTTTTATCCTCTAGAGAGGTAAAGTAAATTTGAATTTAGAACATCGTGTGTACTAGGTTTGTGGACTCAAAACATCATTAAACCTATTTACTTCTACCTCTATGGTGCCGAATTTATCATACAACTTTTTTTTAATTCATGAAAAACTCAGACTCGTAACCTCCTTGGTGTACTTTTTTTTTAATTTGCTTTGCGCGCATCAATTTTTTTCACGTCATATTGTTGACATTGTTGATTTGATTTATTTATTTATTTATTTCTTAAAGGTACGCTTACAGATTACTGTCATTGCGTGACTAAACATTTGGATACAATCACATAAATTATAAGATCTAGACAGTATTCCAAATACAGCATACACAACATGAAAAAATATTTTTTAGGTACAAAGCAATAGCGTTTTAGTCGCAGCTTTAATATTTATAATACAACAGTAGATATTTCATGGATGTATTAATGTAATATGCGTGTATAATGTAATATTTAAATAATAAAGAACAAGTTAGAACGATTTTCTTAAATTACTCAATACGTTTATTTGTTTAAGAACGCAAACAATCGCCACAGGGCACCAAATTAGGTAATAATCGTAGAAAAAAGCTTAATTCGTAGTTACTATTCTCGATAAACATGCGTGATGCCAGTCATTACATTCCTGTGATAAAGAAATCTAATGAATGTTGAAGTAATCATAGGTGATACTGATGCTAGCATCAATTCCATCAATAAAAATGGTATAATTAGGGTAATCTTGATTTAGACTTGTTTCGATCTCCAACAGCACAACCAAATCAGCAGCGCTGCTCACCAAGGCCAGTTGGGATCTCGTAGATAATATATTTTAGGGTATACCTGGTTCATGCGCGGTACGAAGGGGGGAGGGGGAGGGTAGTTACAGGGGCCTAATATTGAAAAGTCTTCCAAAAATGTACGTTCTGAAGGAATTTCAGCACGTCTTTCCTCCCCCCCTCCCTTCTATTTCAGGCTGCGACTGTACCTGACTTGGTTGCCATAAAACACAGGCTGATGTGACAAAACACCTTGTTCTGTTTTTAGTTGGTTCGAGTCTGATGAACCCACCTCACTCAAGCACCTTTGGGCTTCACCTCATTGAGACTAACCCCATTGAGGTTCAACTTCAGCCTCAAGGAACTTGTTAAAGAACCTACAAAAGATTCTATGCCCTTTTATTTATAGAGCATGGTCCATCTATTATAGACTATGAGTAATGTCAAATTACAAATTCTGTATTTCTGTTCGATTAGGTAAGAAATTAACAACCTTACAAACTTCAACGTTCAAAATATCAATGAGATAAGACGCTCAATGGTCGAAATGAAAGCAAAATTTGATATCAATATTATCAGATGGTCTCGTTCACAAATGACCGCGCTCAGCTGACAATAGGCGACCGTGGGTGTCTTACAAGGTGCCTTGGATACAACCGTTCTTATATAAAACTAGCTGTTGCCCGCGGCTCCACCCGCGTGGAAGTCAGTTATCGACGCGATCAAAGATAGCATAGGCTTTTTTCAAGGTCTAATCTATCTCTACACCAAATTTCATCAAGATCGGTTCAGTGGTGTAGGTGTGAAAGTGTAACAAGCAGATAGACAGATAGAGTTACTTTCGCATTTATAATATGTATGGATTAGTTCAATATAGTTTAAAAAACTAACGCGTAAGTGGTGAATTGAACTGAAAGTAGGTAGGACAAAATATATTTTTTTTATACCACTTAGTTGGCAGACAAGCACACGGCCCACCTGATGGGAAGCGGTCACCGTGGCCTATGGACGTATGCGTCGTAGGGGCGTCACACTCGCGCTGCCGACCCTGAAGAAACCCTCTAATGCCTTTCTTGAAGAACCCCACATTGTAGTCGCTTGGGAAAACCACCGCAGGAAGTTCATTCCACAGCTTGTTTTCATGGTACGCGTCTGTAATGGTTCCCTTCTTTTACTTTCACTGAGCCTTCGGCTTGTGTTGTTGTCAGTAAAGTCAAATTGACGTGTCCTATATCTCATAATCTCCTTCCAAAATTTTGTTATAATATTATTTAAGGTACTTCAGAAATTATACAGAGGAAGCTGTCCTCAATATTATAAGCTCAACTGTATGAGCTATTAAAGTGAGATTTATTACGAAATCTAATGAGTGCACATTACCGATTTCTGGTAACCAATTAAATATTATAATTATTAGTTTACCGAGAATTCGATAATTCGGTTTCGTAATTCCGAAAAGTCACTCAGGAAATTGCACAGCGTATTTTATGACTTGCAGTGATGATCATTATTGAAGGAAACCAGTCCTGGAATAAAAATAATCGAGGTTAAGCGTTTACCGGGATGAGTGTCTGTCTTCAGTATTTTGTACCCATTGAGGGCAGTCTGAGGGATAATATGTGATTTCGCCAGATATTATAAGTGCAATGAATTGAAATAAAATCTGGCGAATTAGTGATGTTTTGCTTCCTCTATATCGTCAATATTTCACTAATAAATTTATGATGTTTTCCATGAGATTTGCTAAAAGAAAATAAAACTTAAAGACTTTTAAATAACTTTTACAACACACCTGCTCATAAAAGTGCTATTATTTCACCGCAAATAGGCACGTAATAACACCTATTATCAAACTGTGACTTTTTCATTGCTATTATTCACAAGTGAGTTATAGATTCTTTTTTAAATTATATAGGTTAAGTTTCTATGTTCTTAAAAAAGTTTCGATACAAAAAAGAACGTGTTTAATAGTACGAATAAATTAATATGCCTATTGTATGTTCATTTGATGCATTTTCGTATTTAAAAAAATAATTTCAAAGTGTAATTACTTGTTTAATAAACAAAATTTTCACTCAAATTTAACTTTTTTTTCTCTAAGTACAGAAAAAAAAGCAGTAAAAAAGTTAAATTCAAACCTTATTTTTTTTTAAATATGGCTGACCGCCATTGTTAGATGCGCGCACGTAGGAAAACGAATTAATTTGTAGTATTGTTTATTTAGTATTTGTAGTATTATTTTATTCGCAAGTGTGTTGTAAAACGTCGTATGGCACGCTTGAGTATAGTGATTACCGTCCTCGGCTCTCACTTGTATCCTAATGTACTATAACACATCAATCCTCGAAATGGTAGACAGAGGTGTATAAATTAAACACCCACATTTCGCTAATTATAATGATCGCGGTCGCACGTAATAGAGGACGAGTCTATCGTCGTCAAGCGGGTACTTTATCATGGGCTGTATGTTAACTATCGCCCTATCTCCTACACGCTACAAAAATTCATAAAATAAATAAATAACACAACTTCTCAATAAATTCATTCAAAAAAAGAAACGAACGAGCCGCCATCTTCCTAACCAATAATTAAACTATCATAAAACCATTACCAAGCCACTGTCAAAATATCGACAGTAATTAGATAGATAGATAGATAGATAATTCTTTATTGTACACCAATAAATTTACAGTAATACAAGTAGGTAGCATGTTACGGTTCAATGTACAGTCAGCGTCAGAGAAAACAGACCCCCTCATCCTTTCATATCATTAACAAGGGGGGTCCCTTTTCTCTGAAGCTTACTGTACAATGGGCGGCCTTATCGCTAGAAGCGATTTCTTCCAGGCAACCTTATATCTTCTATCTTTGTAAATCTTTCACCCAAACCCCTATATTCATAACAACCGTGTAATTGCAACGGCGGCATTTGAGACCCCAACCCTTACGTGCTGCCATATTGGGGTCAAAATGACCACCACATAAGGTGTCATTATGTTTTAATTTATTAATAAATTCTTGTTGGGGTAGGTTGGTATGTTATAATTATAATTGGATGTAACTGTTATTGATGTTCAGGAAACAGATGGTCATCTTGTATTGATTATTTTTTATGGGTTTTGGTTGTTTATTATACTAACTACGCCATGAGATTTTATTTGTGGGTTATTTTTTCGGGGTAAATATTTTACCCCGAAATTTACAGGAATGTGTGCGGTAGTTTCAGTTTGTAGGATATATTTATATTCATCATCATAATCATATATTCATCATCAATCATAATAATAGTATTTTTATATTAAAAATATTAATCCAATTAGGTACTACCATGAATCCCAAGTTTGTTCAATTGGAATATTTTAGATAATTAAACCGCTCTCGAGCTCGCAAAGTTCATGGGACATTATGACCCCTAGTGCGGGCTCTGAAGGGTTAAACACTTTATTTTAATTATAATTTGTCTTGTTTACTAGTTTAACCTTTAAATGGCTTTTCATTTAAATAGAATTAAGTACTAACTATCCTAACTTATTCTGTTAGGTTAGGTAATTCTCGACTCTATTGGGCTATTCTGGCGAGAATCGCATGAGCTATATTCTCGCCCCCAATCTTGCTAAATCAATGCCATTCTTAGATAAAAACAAAGAACAAAACATAGCAACACTTGAACAGCGTGGTTAATTCAAATGAAAACAAACTGTAAGTTGTTACAAACGAATCCATTGTCTAGTGTTTGAAGCGCCGCGTGGGAAAGACGGACAGACAATCAGATTATGTAGTTGTACGACTTACATTCGGGTCACGATCAGTCATGGTGGGATTGCTAGTGCAACTTGCTCAGTTGCTAGGTCTTTATGTGTGAAACTGAGGATGTTAGATAGCTATCAGATTTACGATCAAAACTTGGATATCTGCTTACATGTTTTGCATTCCTGATTGCATTCCCCTAGTTTGCCCCTTGAAACACAAGAGTCTAGTCTCCTACTCCCTTCATTCCTTATGAATTGGTTTTATTGACTTTTACGGGTCCTGTAAGAACCTTCCTTTTTTATATATAGGACATGTCAATTTGACTTAACCTTCCTGATCGCCTGATGGTAAGCTGAAAGCAAAGTCTCAGTAAAGACGGTCACCGTTATAGACACGTACCATGTTACAATAGTGACACTCAGCTTGATGACCTCATCACTATGCGTTTTCATGCCCTATTTTGAGTACCAGCGATTGTAGGAAGAGAGAAACAAGTAAGAAATTCCAGGTCTTTATGGTGCGGTAAAAGAAGGAACCACTTGAACCTTGATGGGCTATTCTGCACCGTATGCGGGTGACATCTAAGTCCTGCACGTGCTGTCCTGTATAGAATCTTAATGCCTTTCTTGAAGGCTACTGTCATTTAACCCCTCAAATATTTAAAAGGCATCATCAAAATATTATCCATCTATAAACAATTTTAAAACCATAATTACACGCGTCTATAAAGATTTATGACCAAATAAATCGTCAAAACAAAAAAAAAAGACTTAATTCTCGCCACTGCGCGGTATGGTACACAAAAAAAGCCGTCAAAAAAAAGTTAGCCAAAGTTTTTGTTGAAATAACCTTTAGTTTTTATTGTCACTGAATGGAGACGCGTCCGCGTACAACTTTTTTTTTGTACGTCGTCGTTGACACGTCTTTCGAAAAGTTTTTTTGTGAGGAGTTTATCTTTGATTGGTGATCAATTTGTTTTATTGTCTTTGGAAAGGCTTAATTAATGTTTTTGGTGGTTTTTGGTGTAAATTGTTGTATGTAATAGATATAGTTTTGGATTTGAAAGCTGTACTTTAACAGTTAGATAAGCGAAATTAGCTAGTAAAAAAAGTAGGAATATTTTAACTTAAAAATTCTAGTTATTCCTTTATATATTTTAATGTAGACTAGCTATTGTCCGAGTAGAATTTTGTTTCGGTTCTCGCAACCCATGGGAACTTTTTCCCAGGATAAAAATAGCTTTTGTGTTATTTCAGATTATAATCTATCCCTGCACCAAATTTTAGCCAGATCCGTGCAGCCGATAGCGTGATTGAATAACAAATATCCTAACATTCAAACAAACAAACGTCGCGTCATCGTCGTCGGTAGATTAGTGAATAAGGAGTCGGCCTTACGATCGAAAGGTCCCGGGTTTGAATCCAGACTATTACACAACCGACGTGAATCCACTCCTGAAACAATTTTGCTTAGCTGGAGGCGTTACTAATTTAGTTATTTCGGTTGCTAATATTCTTCACAAAAAATAACTTTACAGGCTTTCACTAGGAAGTAGGACCTATGAAAACCTCTGACTTCATATTTTTTCTACCTATCCCTCTGAATGATATTGAAAAGAATAATAAAAAAAAAATAAACCCAAATAATTTGTTAGGTATGTAATTAATCCAAAAATATGGTATTTTAACACAAATTCAAACAAATATTGACTGATCCCATTGTTATTATAAAGCAAACTGGCAGCTCTAGTTACAAAACGATACAATAAAAGACAGGTTTTCCAACAATCCTTGTGCTACTTAGATAGTTACACTGTTGTTTTACGCAATTAATACACGCGTGTTAATTTCTCGTAAACTGTTTAGTTGTGTTTACCGAGGGGGCACGCGCTAACCCCGATCGCTACTAGAACTAACGCCAATGGATAAATAAATACAGTAGTTCCAAACAAAAGAAGTCAAAACATACGTTAATATATTAGTACGCGACGCGTCGTCGTCGGTAGTGTGTGTGTGTGTGTGTGTGTGACTTACAATTGATAGGGGTTTGAATCCTGACCATTTCCATATTATTTTACCGAGTACACTACCAATTTGAACCCGCTCCTAACCTATCAAAAACAAATTTGGCTTTGCTAGAGAGGTTATCAGCCAGAATATCTTTTTAAACAAACTATCAATCCGGTGTGCTATATAAAATCCGCTCTATCAAATCAAAGTAAAAAGCCAATTTAACTGAACTTTCACTCTTCTTCCCGTGAAAGGCGATGTACGAAAATCAAAAGTCGTTCTTTACAGCGATCGAAAAGGACATACTTGCATACATATTATTTATGCCTGGACATTATCGAAGGGGTAGGCAGAGGTATATTAATCAACTCCCATATTTTGCGATCAAGAGGGCACGTTGTCATGGGCTGTATGTTTACTGTCTGCTATGCTTTAGTCGCTTTCTACGGCACCCACCACGGGAATAAATGAGGTGGCCTTATTATACTCCACCGGGAACCTCTTTCCTATGTAGGGCGCTATGTTGAGGCAGTAAGTCACTCTAATCGCCATATTTTCGCTTGTTGTATAAAGTCGACCTACTGAACTATTTATTATTATGTGTCATGGTCAGATGTTTGATGTCTTCTACAAACAAACTACTAGTTTAGGGCCCAGCTGTGGCCCTTTATCAAGATACTAACAAGATAAGGCTTGTTGACACTAGACCTAGAATTTCGGCATGAAGAATTTCATTTTTTTACTGCTAACGTATACTGTAATAATAATTATGGTATACCGCCGTTTGCCCGAATTTTATTTACCCTAATATCATTTGCCATAATAGTCAACAGCCATAATATTAACAGACATAATATTCATTTGCCCTACTCTTATTTGCTATATTAATCACGTGCTAGAATCTTTGTTTCCCATAAAGTCACTTACCATAACATCATTTGTCAGAATTATTGTAAGCCCTAATTATCACATGCCATAATTATCACATGCCATAATTATCACATGCCCTTAACTATCACATGCCATAATTATCACATGCCATAATTATCACATGCCATAATTATCATATGCCATAACATCAACTGCCATCGACATTGTGTAACAGTGACAGTGTGTAACGGTTGTTATATCAGGTGAAACTGGATGCAATTTTTTTATAAACCACCCAGAAATAGTTTGGTTAGGTGCCATTTGAGTTAGGTTAGAACTGTGACCATTAACCCATCCACCCATCACACCCATCGACATCGACAGCCAGAAAGAGCAAGAAGAAAATATTATGTCTAATAAGCATTATGGCGTTTAAATATTATGTCTAATAATCATTATGGCGTATAAATATTATGTCTAATAATCATTATGGCGTTTAAATATTATGTCTAATAATTATTATGGCAAATAAAAATATGTAAAACAATACGTATGGCACTCGTATGTTATGGTATCTAAGTTTCGGGCAATTAAAAGTATGTCATATGTCTTTTAGGTCAAACAAAACATTCGGGCAAATGAAATTCGGGTAAATGAAATTCGGGAATATGATGATTATGGCATATAATCTTCGGTTAAACAATAGACAACCAATAATTATACCTACGTATTAAAATAAATAAAATTATAGTGTCATAAATTTAATCACATAAAAGCTAAATAGCTTATAAATGATTGCATTATCATGTAATGAGGCGAATTAATTAAGCATACTCGGTATATATAACAACAAAAGTACGATTTTTTAAATGATGGTCTGTGTCCTTCTTTGCCAAGTAATCTCCGAAGAGGATCAAGGACTATTTTTGCGAGAATTGTTTTGACGAGAATTTGTCCTCTTTTCATTGAAATCGTAATCTTTTTGAAATTTGCGAGATTGAGACTAGATCGAGACTGAATCTTGATCATATTTGTATTAGGAGAATTAGATTTTAGATAGCAGGCACAACGCATATTACAATTAGTAATTTATGGAAGTAGTATAACAGCGAAAGGCGTATACCAGGATCGTACTAGAAAGAAGCTATTACTGTCTAGCGCAATGGGAAAGTGGCGTGACTGTGTGTACGTTTAACATTTTAAAATTCTTTATACTGAAATTCTAGCTCTGTATGTATATCGACTAGCCTGTCGGCTGTAAATTTTGAAAGTGAATTTCTATGTAAATTAGTCATTACAGAGCCATATATTTTTTTTAATTACTACAATGTCATTCATTATTCTGTTATTTTTAAGCATGTCTAAAAGTAGACTTTTGTTTTGCCTTACTAATTATCTGCCTAACATCTACCTAACATCCCAGAATGAGCAAAGCAAATGTAAGTATATATTAATTCTCTGCTTAGGTATTTCTTCAAAAATGATGAATGATGGCTTGAGAATATTTGAATAAAATACAATAATGTAAACATAAGTCCATGTTCTATTTACAAAATACTCCAACGTTACGTACTGGTAGCTGTGGAATTCGAATTCCAAAGATACCAACCATATTTTGAAATTGGAATTGCACGCGGGACAACTCGCAAAAACTTAAAGGTCAATGCCCTACAGACATCTCCAACCGCTTTCTTAAGACTGCATTTTAACGGTTCCCTGAAAAACTACTGACACTTGAAATTCGAACGATGCTCTTCTGTTTTTGTTTGTGGTACAACCATTACAAGTAATGGCGGGAAAGTGCAGGAATGAATTAAATGAACATCAGTTAATGTTTTGTTTGTATTTCGATAGCAGTTTTAATTTATTGGGTAGGTAGGTACTAGCTGTGCCTGTGACTTCGAAGCTTGAATTTTGCACGAAACCCTAATAATATTTCAGAAAAAAAAGTAGCCTAAATTACGCCTTATAACAACAGCTATTTACAGTAAAAATACCGTCAAAATCGGCCTAACCGTTTCCGAAATCACCGATTACAAACAGACCAAAAGACAGACAGACAAAAAATTGAAAAATTGCGTTAACTGTTCTTTAACATATCAATCAGACACTGTAATTTTATTTATTTGTATAGATTATCTCATCCTATCCTACTAATATTAAAGTGCAAGTTTGTGAAGATGTTTAGATGTTTGTTATTCAATCACCATGAGTGGATCTGGCTGAAATTTGGCACAGGGATTGATTCAAAATCGGACGAAGCCGTGGGCAATAATTAGTACAGAATATGCAATTTAAAGGTTCCAAAATGTAGAAACTAGCGTTACTATCAATTAATAATTACCCATTTACCATAGACGCCCATAGCAAAAACTGCACAATTTTAATCACATGTGCTGATCAGCTGTTGTTATGGTACAAGCAATCAAACATAATCTCTGTGTGCGATAATGTTGGTACCTACTTCCGGCGCTACGGATACAACCACTTAGGAACATTGCTCCTCATTATGTATGGTAATGTTAGGGTGACCAGCTACTGGTATGGATGTGGGATATTCCAAGACGGTGATAAAATAATTTGGTCTCGATATTTAAAGTTTAATTCAAGGATTTGATCCAAAAAGGTTTGCTACCCCATCTTATCTTGGTCTATAAAGTTGACATAAAAATAAATTACAATAGATATTAGTACAAAAAAATCTCAATTCAAATGTTAGCTTTTTAAAAAATTACCTAGAAAATAGTATTTCAATTCATAAAAATCAAAATTATTTTTTTTTAATAATGAACATTAGTGATTGAAATTACTAGTATAGGTATTGTCGTTAACCACACAAGCCCCCAATTCAAGTGCCAAGTCGTTGGCTGGCGTATTGTAGAATAAAATGATGAAGGTATGGAATTGACACTCGATCGTAAGATCGACTTCAGAAGCACAGGCACCAACGCGATATCTTTTACAATAACGAAACTAATTTCATTTTATTTTGTGTTTTGAACATAATTGTCTATATTTTGAGTTGATGAATCAGGACTTGTCCGCAGCATGGTGACAGTAGGTACACACTATAACGTACCCAGTGTGGCTCATCGGTGGTCAAATCAAGCGTAGGCACAATTATCAACTCCAGGGGGCCCAATTAGGTAATTATGCGCAGACGCAGGGGGATATTAATTACGCGATTAAGTTAAATTATGCAGATCACGATTAGTTCTCTTTTACCTCAGGGTGATGTGTTCTTTTGTACGTATTTTGGACTAGTTTTTTTTTCTGGCATCATCGCTTCATGTTATTAATCGTTCTCTTGTTAGCATAAATAGTGCAAGAAAGAACTTTATGTATAACTTTGTATCGAAACCATTAAAAAGACTTTTTGGTTTCTTCTTATAGTGAGCTGCTATGCTACTCAAGGAAATTATCGTATTTTGACTAAGTAAATATTTGCTGAGTTTCTTTCCGGAGTCTTCTCAGGCCGGGGCTGCGTTTTGACCCATGGTCGATTTGCTAAACTAGTCTAAAATTTAAAAAAATGACGTTTTTAAGTGCAATTTTAATGGTATATTACATGATAAATTATTTTTGACTTTGACTAGATAAAAAGTATTTTTATTAATATTTTAATATCATAATAACTATTGGGTACATCACTAGTGCCTCTAAAATGCAAATATGAAAACCACATCTACGAAGCATTAATGTTTGTAATCGAATTGCATGCAGTTAGCAGTTAGGGACGTACCGGAGGCTGATTCGATTTCTTTAACGATATAATCGAATCGCTGTGTTCGCGATACATCGATATTGAAGCTGCAGGGGTTGTAACTATCGCCTATTAATAACCCATCTGATTTTATCAATACGCCATCGTTAAATGGATTTAATACCCATATAAAAGTAATTTATTGTCAATGGGCTAGTTTGTGTCTAGACAAAGATAAAATTTGAATCAAACTACGATGGTGTCGATGAATCTAGTTAAATTTTTATATACTTAGAACAAATATTTTTTTTGCCTTTACCTATTTTTTTACTTTTACCTATGTGAAGTGTGTATCTTATTGTTTTATACCTGGGTAATAGACACTAGATTTTATATTATTATACTTCTCCTACTACACACCATAGCAACTGATCCTTCACATCTAGATTCAATTATTTCCAGTCTTTTCTATAGGCTGTCAGTTCATCTGCCATATTTAACTTTAAATTTTGATAGTAGACAATCTCTCGACGTAAATGATGGTACAATTCCATTATATAACTCTTGTGACAGTCTATAATATATCTGATTTTGTGTAGTACAAATTAAGTCCAAAATCACTTTTCACCACAGCTTTTTCATAATATTACATTTAATTAACAATTTGTGTTGACCATAATAAGCCATATTTTACCGAAATTGCTGATAAACCCCTTTGATCATATTGCACAAAAATATAATAAATCAAAATGTATTCTCTGTAACGAAGAACCAATTTCAAATTAAGCGCTGCACATTGAATCCAACCTAATTTATATGAAAATAGAGTAGAATTTCATTTGGTAATAAATTCACAAAATGCTATTATCTTGCACAGATTTAGTGATAGCAACATTTTGAATAATGCTGTCCTGGAAACATAATTTAACGATTTTGAACTTACAAGGCTTGGACATAAAGTTCATTTTGGTTTATTACAATTGTGATTAATATCAAACTATTGAAGGTATTTCAGAACACTGTATTATTATTATATTGTTAACCCTTATTTTTAATGGCATAAGGTTCAAAACTTTTTACTATATTTTTATTACTTTCCCAATATTTTTAAAATATGTTTCTGCGAATGAAACACAATTACGATCATTATTTCGTTTCGAATGTCCATTTCACCTTTGAACTATATTCATTACTTTCATCGTATGAATCCGGAATATGTAGCAATGAATGTATTCAAAGTATTTCTATGTGTGAATTCTGGACAGGCACGCATTTAGTGAATATTTTTAGTCAGACTTTTTGAAATTTTTTATGCATTTTAGGTATGTATAAATATAATATTTTGCATTTTGTATTCATGACGGTAATAAACAAAAAATATCACTCTTGTTGATTTTTGTATTTGTGTTGAAACGCCTACTAACTATGAGTGCCATCTACCTGACACTAGCAGATGGACACTCTGCTAGTGTCAGGTACCTTATATCTAGGTAAGTATACATTACCATTGAAACAATTCTGTTCACGATGATTTTTTTCAGTCAAATTTCCCTTTATTCGTTTTAAAACCTTATAAGTCACATTTTTTAATCATAAACTATGATAAAAAAAATATATAAAAAGTAGTAGCCCACCGGCATACTAAGCTACCGGTGGTTAAGGCTCCAGGGAGAGGCACTTCCCCACTATGTGGTCCGTGACTAGGAGAACTGCCTTCTGCATCAAGCCCTTGAGCCAACTTTCTAACAAGAGCCTCATAAGATGATGATCGAAGCTTTTGGTGCAATAATAGCTGATTTTATAGTAATAATAAATACTAGGTAGGTAATATTTGTTACTAGCCTTCCGCCCGCGGCTCCACCCGCGTGCATCTCGGTTAACGCGACCTTTGCTCATATCTTCGGTTCTACTCAACCGATTGCGATCAAACAAACGTAAGATTTTAAGTCTGAGCAAGCCCTTTCTAACAAAAAAAACCGCATCAAAATCCGCCCAGTAGTTTTTGCGTCCACCGCGGACAAACAGACAAACAGACAGGAAATTCAAAAAAATATTTTCATGTTCAGTATCATTAACATAACATAACATAACCCAAGTATTTTTTTTAAATACCTCCATTGTACAGGCACGACCACTTTACAATTATTATAATAGTATAGATAGGTAGATTATTGGTGATAACTAAAAGCAACAAGCTCTAAATCAATAGTCCAGAGTAATTTTACGCCAGTATCACACTCACATCGAAAGGTAAATTACTATTACCATGTCCAAACGACACTTCCTACTTGAAACTATCCAAACATATTCACATATCAATTCCACTGTAATAAATCACATCCCTGGACCACGGGATGCTGCACTTGAAACAATACAGGATGTTGACATTATTCTGTCACCAGACTGACGACGTCGCGATTGAGAGCGGGGCCTGCTGTCCCACGATCTTATTGAGAGGGTGATGGATAGGCGATAGATTAGGATTGAATGAATATATTTTTCGAGTTGATATGTAAGTGGCTTTGTGGTTTTACAACCATCAGTTAGATAGTATAATTCTTCTTCTTCTCAGTGCGATACTCATGCTTGGGCCCTCTCCGTAAGTAGTAACATCGCCGAGCGATGCACTGCCTGCACCACGGTGGCTAAAGTAACGTCTGCCACCTTGACTTACTATTACTTACCTACCACATTAGGTAACAACAGTAACAATTTATAAGTAAAATAAATTGTTACTGTTGTACTCCGGATACGTATCATGGACCTAATATGTGCTCAAAATGTGCCCTATACGCGCAGTACACATTTTTGGATGTCTTTTGAGGATAGCACGGGGTGCTACTGCGGTGGACGAACTCAAATTCACCAAGCATAGATTTTACAAAGCAATCCGCGGGCGCCAGAGCCTCGTTTGTCTTGCGATTTAGGTCCAAGATACGTGTCCGGAGTTATACCACGCGTCAAAGTTAGTATAATAGGCTCTGTTATAGACTTATCTCTTCGGTTTAGGGGCCAGACGGAAGTCGCTTCCATGACAGCTAGTATTATAAATGCGAAAATAACTCTGTATTTCTTATACGCTTTCGTGCCTGAACCACCTAACCGATTTTCATGAAATTTGGTACAGAGATAGATTAGACTTCAGGATAAGACATAGGCTATATTTGGTCGCGATAAACGACCTCCACACGGACGGAACCGCAGGCAACAGCTAGTGCACCATAATATCTGAAGAATTCACTTCGAAAACAAGTAATAGTCCAGCAAAGCCCACACCTAACTAACTAAATAATTTCTCAAAGAGAGGTAGAACAAAAGGCATCAATACTGACAGCAAAAAAAGTCGCTATACAAAGGAACTGATTGACGTCCACGCCCACTGCTGGCCATCCGCCCACTGAGCCATTGTTCCACCGTGTGACCCGGGAACATTAACTTGTACATGTTGATCAAATAATACAACATTTCTTTACATATATTCACGCTTTTATGTCTTCGATAGGATAGGCAGGGATGTATTTTACAACGTATTTGAAGTTAGTGGACGCGTTTATATACTCGAAAGTGCTGTTGTATTTACTAATCTAATAAAAGTTGTTTTGCCTTGTCTAGGAATCAAAATCAAGACCTTATAATAAGTGATAACTTATGACCAATAAAATATCGTTGTCGTATGGGGTCAGCTACGGAATCATACCTTATCCCCGAACACGTATCTTGGACCTAAAATGTGCTCAAAATGTGCCCTATACGCGCAGTACACATTTCTTGGGTGTCTTTTGAGGATTGAGGATAGCACGGGATGCTACTGCGGTAGACGAACTCAAATTCACCAAGCATAGACTATTACTTACTACTACTATTATTATACGATAAGGTCCAAGATACGTGGCGCGGGTTATACTAAACATCGATGTGAAAAATTATGTTCCAAGCAACTACAGTATGGGGTTCTTCAAGAAGGGCATTAGAAGGTTCTTACAGGATCGGCAGCGTGAGTGTGACGCCTAGTGTCGTAAACATCCATAGGCTTCGGTAACCACTTTCCATCAAGTGTGTGTATGTGCTGAAATGTATATGTATAAAATGTAGGATTCCACCTCATTCTGTGCGTTTTTCAAAACTCATTTAATTAACATTTCAAACGAAGGTCATACCACATACAAAGAGATATACTCCATCCAAAACCGCAAGACGAAGCAATATCGCTCACGGCCGCTAATAAAACTGACCACAACGTCGACCAGACGGGGTGCAGCACATTAAATACATTGTTTTATATCACTAGAGGCTACCTTTTGCCAGTCCACGTTTAATAGCGGTATTATGTTTGTGTCCTGTATGTTTGTGTGTATGTTTAAGCCTCTCGTCATTTGATTGTCATAGCGATTTCCCAGCGTCCAAAGTTTGAGCTTTCGAGCCCCAGGTCCGCTTTTATATTGTGTCGACTTTTCCGGAAACAACTGCAGGTTGGCCTTATTTCATGTAAAAACCCCCTTAAAGCCAGTAGGAGTAATTATATCGGACTCGAACCAACTAAAACCTTTGGCATATCCCTTACACCTCTTTGCGCAAGGGTTTATACGCCCTAGGCGAGACTGACGTGTTTCTGGCGAGACTGACTAATTTCTGGCGAGAATGACGAGTTTCTGGCGAGACTGACGAGTTTCTCTAGCGAGACTGACGAGTTTCTGGCCAGACTGACAAGTTTCTGGCGCAGACTTTCGTTACTTAATAATAAGATGACGATAATGGCAAATATAAACAGTAAGCTATCATTTTGTTGATCTACACTAACCAGGAAACCGGAAGGGCTTTAAATGGTTTTTTTTTAATTTCTGTTAGTCATTATGGGTACCATACCATAACGAATGGCGATGATAGTATGATTCACATAATTCTTAGATCTGATACTATCTATGTGAAAACTTGAGGCGTATCAAATATGAATCATTTATTTTTCCTTTGAACTGATGACTGAGATTTCAATCTTGGTATGTGAATTATTTCAATAAGATTATCTATTTGTTTCTGTGTTTGGTACAGTCAGCTTTAAATATTTTAGATACGTTGTTTTATTGTTAAAATTAAATACCTACTGCTATAGTATAGTCTGTGTCAAAGTAGGCAAATATTTCAAAATTAAAATACAAAATAAAAGATTCAGATTTTAAAAATATTTTAATTGACACCACTAAGTAGTTAAACATAACATAAATATTATAATTTATTAGTTTGCATAAAATTTAATTTCCAAATTTGAAAATTATCATCTAAGTACTTTTGATGCTGACCATACGTAAAGCAAATCATATTGGCACACCCATCGTATCTAATTAGTCACCAAACTAAATTTCTTTGACTAAATTATCACTAAAAAAATATCTGCCTGTATTATTAATATTAAATGATGGAATCCGGAACTTCCCGGTCTCAAGTCTCTTATCTTCCTGGCCTCTTAGGCACCTATAATAAAACCATCAATGAAAAACGAATCAACAATTCCCAATAATGTATTCATGAACGATGGCTGTAGATAATCGCGGACAAATTGTCCGCCGTTAGTCTCAATTACGGAAATGTTTTGAGACTAAACGTTACTTCGCAACTTGGGGCAACTCGGGGCGAAAGGTTTTAGTAAATGATTGCTCTGAGAGTGACCTATGGCCTTATAGGTGCAGGAAACTAGCTGATATTAAATTACATACAGTTGAGATTGCATTGAGAGATTGAGATAGGTTAGGTTTACTGGAAATGTAGTTATCTCAATAATGTGCAGATGTTTTAGTCCCCATATGGACCAAAATTTTAAAACGACAGACTTCAATATTCATCCTATCCTAATATTATGAAATAAATGTAAAAAGTATGTGAAAATATTTGTATGCCTCAGTCACGCTCAAAAGACTCAATAGATTTTGCGGAAATAGGATTTTTTAAAGTCTGCAATAACATACCTATAGATACTTTTTCATTCCTGGAATAGGTTCCCTTGCATTGCAGGAAGGGTATCAGGCGGTGCATTAAGCACCAGCTAGTAAAAGTATAAGCCACAGTCGTAAAAAACTTCTAGTTTATCAACGAACGCTTCTCACACATAATTAACAATAAATAAAAATGAATAACTGAACAAAACTATCGCAAAAAGCCATTTCGTTAGCTCAGCAATGGCATAAACTTGATACTTGAGTTTAAACGTTTTAAAATTTACGACACAGGTGGACCCGGGTAGTTTACGACTCATAGACTCGCCTCGGTACCTCCTCATTGTTATAATAAACACATTAATAGAACCAGAGGTGGGAGGGGTCCCCCCTCTTAATCAGTTATTAAAATTACCGCCATAAAATGCCTGAAGTATTTCCCCATCGCCACCAAGCCGGCCGGCGGCTTTGTGCCATAGTTTTATAGCCTGTTGATGGCAATTTTATGGTGTTTAGCTTTTTAGAGCATCAAAAACATAATTTAGTAGAAATTTTGTGGACAGTTCAAACCGGATCTTTTATTATGGGAATGTGTGATGGAATTTAATGTGATATATATGTCGGAATGCATTTAAAGTAGAGCTAATTTATATTTTTATTTACTACTAGCTTGTACCTGCGGCTCGATACTTGAGAATTTTTTCCTACTCGGTGATTCGGACATAAATATTTTCGGACACTTTTGTCCGAATTGACACCTTGTTTTTTTTTCGCAGAATTTTCGGACACTACCCAAAAAAGCTGTTTGTACAGTTGAAAAAAAAACAGGTACCTGGACCTGATAAGTTTCCTATTCCTGACTTGATAAGGTCCAGTAAGTAAAAGATATAAATTAATAAAAATTTTAGTCATTCCAAATTCTAAGCAATTTATAGCATTTAGATAAGAAATTTCACTGTGCGAAACAGGAAAAAATCCGCTACCTACTTACATAAAAAATACTTAAATTGTGTAATTTTTTGAAGATTTGTATCGTAGTAAATAAGTGTCCCACTGGTCCCTAAAAATTCGTATCCTACTTCCACTCGTTTTTTCAAATATTTGAGACTCCCACTCGGTTCCTGTCCATAATTATTATGAATCTCACCTACAAATAACTATTTCTTAATTCTAATAAATCTTTATTTTATTGGCAGTCAATTAAATTTAATCCGAAACTATAATTATATCCTCTATTGTAAGTATTCATAAGTCAAATGCAAACAGGCAAATACACTGAATGCAATGCAATCTGCAGTACGGAATCCAGGGACGTTTTTCATACAAACTGTGCAGTGTATGCTGTGAAATAAGGATGCAATTTATAACAAGCGGATAGCGAATGTTATACCTACTTACTTACTCTACATTTTGATATAAAATATAACAGAAGTACTAATATAACAGCAATCTTCAGTCGTTATTAATATAGAATTTGTCTTTACGTGGGACCGAATACAATGATTGGTGAAATGTGGGTGATGATTCACCTCTGCCTAACCCTCTGGGGATAAAGGCGCGATGATATAGGTAGATGTATGTATGTATATGTCGACATATATATTTATATAGGTCACGTCAATTTGACTTCACCTCGCCTGATGGTAAACTGAAAAGTCTGAGGAACAAGTACAGAGACGTGATTTTCAAAAATCAAACATTTTGAAACAAGAATATACCATGAACTTATTTATTTTCCAACCACAATATAATTTACATAATTAGAGTAAACTTGAGTCATATTGTTGATTCATAACTATGGAAACCTGAGGCTTGATCTTGAGACTTTACTTTTAATTTACTATCAGGTTAGATAAAGTCATATTCGTGTGCCCATTAGAAGATGTCTGCCTACAAGGAATCTACTTGCCAATTTTTAACTTTGTGGGTGTTAAAGCTTCTAAGATTTCGTGATCAATCAGTGAATGGTAGGTATTTCGCTTTTATAAAAATTAGTATAAACGCTAAACGCTCCGCTACGCTCTCCACTGCACTAAAACCACAGCCTAAATCGCAGTCGTTACTTGTAGCTCAGTTGGGCTATAACTCAGTTTGTAAGAGCCAGCCAATTAGCGGGAAGGAATGCTCGCTCGGTTTTAAGTTAATGTTGACTATACGCTGAGCTTGTGGTTATTTACTAACTACTGAATAGGTTGTTGATATTCATTACCTACAGTAGATTAACATACATACATACATACAAACACGCCTTTATCCTCGGAGGGTTAGGCAGAGGTGAATTAACACCCACATTTGACCAATCATTGTATTAGGTCCCACGTAATAGGGGGTGAGTCTATTGCCGTTTTCAGGGCACTATTGTTGACTCGAGCCATGTAGGTATAGGCTGAGTCTGGACTAATAGGGGGTGAGCCTATGGCCGTTTTCAGGGCACTATTGTTGACTCGAGCCATGTATAGGCTGAGTCTGGACTGTATATTATCTGTCTGATGTTAAACAGCCCTATCCCTTAGTCGCCTTGTACGACACCGCATGGGAGGAGATGGCGTGGCACCAATTCTACTCTGCCGGGAACCACGCGGCGGTAGTTGATTAAGCTTGCTGAAATACAAAACTACCTATAGAATTTACCTAGACCTAGTGGTTTATTTACCAAATACACTTTTATGTTTTGGTACATTCAAGAAAACAATACAATATTTAAAAAAATAAAACCCGAAACTACAGCTGAAACGATCGAAACAAGCTTGATAGCAGGAGGAATCCATTAATTTTGTTTTACAATTGCAATTGATACTTAATACCGGCTTCTAGTTAACGAGACAGATTTGTGCTTTATGATATTGGCATCTCGTGCCGGTGAGAGAAGTTCGATTACCGATCACGCGATTATTCAACACTTCTTACTTAAAGTGATGAAGTAATTATGTTGCGTACAATAGATGCTATAAATATGAAGGACTAGTGGCCTACCATAAGCTCTTAAAACAGGTCAATATTGGCCGGAAAATGAACGGAGAGACAATTTACGCGTGTCAGTATTTGGCACATTGCAGCTTAACCGAAAAGGTTCATGGTACAAATGGAAAACCTGCCAGGTTAGTTGCCAAGTTGAGCTGCCCTGCGCTTGGCAATTGAAGCAAAAGTTTATGGTAGAGGTCCTGATCTCTTTCCATAGGTATTGTAGAAGGCGACTAAGGGATAGGGTTGTTCTGCATTCGACAGTAAATAGGTATAGGTACAGCCCATGAAAAAGTAAGTACCCGCTTAACGGCAATAAACTTTTCTCTTTTTTATACCACTTAAGTGGCAGACAAGCACACGACCCACTTGATGAAAAGTGGTGAGTATGCTGCCGACCCTGTAAGAACACAGAGAATCATAGTAGCGAAATGTGGGTGCTAATACTGCCTACTCCTTCGAAGACTTACATCCGTGAATATATGGCTGTATGATCAATTTAATAACAGTCTAGTGAATATCAAACAGCTAAATATTTACCTCACTATAAACACAGGGTGATCCCATTACTCATCTTAATGATAGCCCATAACAATAAAATCACTCAGCAGCACTCACGCGGCAATAAACACCATGTAGATAGTAAACATTAGCTGGTCCATAAACGGATGCTGATTGATAACAATGATGATAATCTCATCTTGATCTAATAGAGATGTTTATTACGGCTTTTATGAAGCACGTGTCATAAATATAGGGCAAGATAAAACTGTGAAGGTTATGCAGAAGTATTATAATCACTTTGGGGCTAGATACTGGTGGTAGTTGAAGACTTAATAATTTCAAGGTCTAACTGCGTTAGGTAGCAGTGGTTTGTTTACACTTAGATTGACAAATTTATTGCACCCCGCTTGATGTTAAGCTTGCAAACTAAGGAATAGTGGCCACCATTGTCCCTAAAATAGCAGTCCAGTCAGAGGTGTTTTTTACGCCAACGTTTGGGACAAAAATGCTGCATCCAGTAACACCTGTGACTCGTTGGAACAAAAACTGTTGCATTCAGTAACACCTGTGACGCGTTGGGAATTTTTGTCCCAACCAGTAACAGTGTTACTCGTATGGGTAGAGTCAATCGTTAGAGGTAATCCGGGTTTGTATTGAAGGTTCCTCCCTTATCGAAATTTTGCCATTTTTTAGCCCACAACATAATATTTTATTCTATGCCTACCACATTGTATCTTATAGGCAGAGAGCACATTTTTCCATAATATGCTATGAATGCTTCTTCCATTGTTATCTAACCCAATCCGAAAGAGCTGTGACTTATCATATACTTACCTTAGCACAGTTGCATTTAAATGTATACCTACTTAGTTTTCATTAAAACATCTACGTGAAACAAAACAGTGAAATGAACACACTGGCTAAGCTGCTTACAAGCTAAATGTTAAGCGAGTTATGGCCACATTGCTGGCCGGCGGCCAGCGCTGATCGTTAGCAGCTACTGTTTTAACGACAGTGCTGCTAATGTCTTTCTGAATCGCTTTTTAAATACTAAGTATAAACAAATATTATGTGTAGGTCAATGGCAGATGTTTTTTTAAAGCTACATTTACAAGTTAAATAAATCTAAGTTTGGTATATACTATTTCATTTTGTTGATTATTATCTATACTATTTAATATTATAAAGCTGAAAAGTTTGTTTGTTTGTTTGGTTGAACGTACCTCTACGCTACAGTACGATAACGGACATCTACGCGGGTGGAGCCATGGGCAACTGCTAGTAGGGTATACATATATCATCTCGCTATTACTCAAGGGAGCGGCGCAGTAATCATAAATGTGAACAAATCCGGCAAATTCCTACACATTATTTGAATTTGTTTACGGGGTTAGGTACCACAAGTGAAGCTTGGGCGGATTGGCTAGTTTGATATATTTTTGAAAACCCCCTGATACATTAATGGGTTCCTACTAAGTAAAGGTATTACAAAATGAGAATTTATGACAGTGTTTTACAGCAAAAGGAAGCTCCCGTATTTTTTATTATAAAATTTATGGGACCCTCTAAACTCTAAACACTCGCTTTTAAAGCCATTTTTACATTTACTGAGGCAGAAATTTTAAATGGACAGTAAAACATTCCTTTTCACTACCTACAACAAACAGTCTTGACAGACAGAGAATCAGATAGGTACAAAAATAAACAGACAGATAGACAGATAACAAAGGGTGTCCTATGAGGGTGATATTTTTACCTTTCTAGGAATCCTAAATAAGGTGTTAAATTGGTATATCTAGTAACACCCAAACGAGTAACACTGTTTCTGGTTAGGAAAAAAATTCCCAACGAGTCACAGGTGTTACTAGATGCAACATTTTTGTCCCAACGTGTCACGGGTGTTACTGGGTGTAACTTTTTTGTGCCAACGTGTAACACTACTTGGACACGTAACACGTAACACTTGTAACACTTCTATTTGATTGACGAACGAATAGAAGGTTCACTCCAACTAGTTCTACAAAAGCAGACAAAGCCGCAGGACACCGCTTGTAGTAATGATAAAATAAACATACAACTAACTTCATACAATACTTGCGTATGAGTCGTTGCACATAGACGAACAAACAAACTGGGTCACAAACTAACAGGGACCAACTTTACGAAGTGTTAGCCTTGATGATAGATGGTCTAAGTGATGAGTGATTAAGAACCAGCTGTGATAGGTGATAAAGTGATAAGTGGAGAAAATACTAAACTTGTACCATCAACTTTCAATATTTATTATAGTAGGTGTACAATAGTTTAGGTATAAATATTTTCTGATGAGAAACACACATCAAAGTAAATCTGAGAACCTCCTTTTGAACTCAGGTAAAAGCTGATTTAATTAAGTAAATAAATAAATGACATTTCATTTATTAATTTCACCTTTCCATTCATCCTTCACCCTTTAATTTAAGTGAACATCCGATTCATTACTCTAAGGGGCAGGAACTCCTTTCTGGACGTCGGTTAAAGAGAACTTTACTAATTTATCTTATCTTTTAAGATATGTTTACTTATAAATGATATTGTATTACTTATTAACGCATTAAAAAACTTAACCGTAACCACGCATTAACTCTTAAAAAAAATCTCTACCTAAATAATAAAATTTAAACAATTTTGAAAACTTGTACCAAAGACCTTAATAACTTAATGTTGTTCTGTCTAAGTATGAATAAAACTTCAAAATCCAACCAGTCATAATCATACTGGAACTTAAGCAATGAAAACTTCAATAGCGCGTTTCAACCCCCACAAACTAATATAACGCCATCTCTTATCCAATACCGGAACTATTCTGCGACATCTCATTACTTGCAGCGGCCGTAAAGTAGGGGTTTAAAAACTGTCGTAAAACCATTATATGGGGTTTTTATCGGTTTCTCAAGCCCTGTACGGGCATAGTATCGGTCCACAAGTATTCCAACTACGGTAAATATTTTATTGTGGGAAGAAACCGTAAAGTGATATTCGATGATCAAGTTTTTGACGGTTATTTTGAAAGTGCATTTTTTGAGTGTTTGTTTTATCACATACACAAACACACATACACAAACATAATATTATTTTACATCGTTACTATAATAACGAATAAACGTGTAAAATAATCTTTAGTAGGTACCTATATAATAATAACGGTAGAGTGTTAGACAAGGTCGCGGGTTCCATGCCCATTCAGTACATCATCGTCAGTACTTCCTACAGTCCTGGGTCCTGTAAGTGGCCATATACCACTTTCCACTAGGTGGGCCGTGTGCTTGTCTGCCACATAAGTGGTATACGTATATATACGTAATTATGTATATACGTGTGGTGGCATAATGGTGACCCTATTTTCCGAGACTTTGTCTTCAGCTTACCATCAGGCGAGTTGAAATCGTCAATCATCATCATCGTCATCAGCGAGTCAAATTGATGTGTCCTATATATAAAAAAATAATATTTTGATTCGTATATTTGCATTGATCTGGAACCCACCAACCATCTTAGCATATTATTTAGGTTTGGATAATATATCTATAGCGTTGTCTAGGATTTGTAGAAAATTATTCTGTTACATTCTTTGACTGGACATTATCAATTAATTGATATTTCCTCTAACCCCTGCAGCTAAGCTAAATTGCTTGTGCTAGGAGTGGGTTCACGGGGCCTCTCGATCGTAAGGCAGCTCATCACTAAAAACTTCACCGTTCGAAAGTCAAAGATAATTACAGAATTACACCATAACCCATCGATGCAGCACTAATCCTATAATTACAAGTCAGGTGGTCTAAACCCACTCATTTTAGTGACCTGATTGCAAGATGACCGTAATGCAGGGAACATTAGATAGGTGCAAGCCAGACATTCACTAATCGATACATAGCTTAGCTGTAAGCCCATTTACCAGCATTTTAAGTGACCTTAATTGAGGTCAGGCTATGGAAGAATAATGGTTATTTAATATTTATCATCTTCTGTGCTAGACTGAAATATTCGAATTCGGAACGTAAATGTATCGAGAAAATAGTGCATTGTGATTGGCCGCCTGCCTGCTGTGAATCTGTGTGTGCGTGAAGCCGGCCAATCGCAATGCTCCGATCTGTCGATACGTTTACGTTACGAATCCGAATATCTTTCGTGCTCGGGGCACTGATAGCATACACTGCAAAATGTTAAGCAAATAAATGAAGCAATAATCATTAACTTTGATTCCCGGTTGCATACGAGGGTTTTCCAGGACCTCGGGGTTCTACTTTCGGATTGACTTATACGATATATAAGAGTGCGACTAGTGTCTGATTAGTGATTAACTAGTCTTCTCATAAATGTATTAGAATAGACAAAGCGTAGATAGAAATATAATAACTGTCATTTATTTGCAATAGCGGACATAGGTACTGCGCCGTTTTTCTTTATGTGGAATTACCTAATTATTATTTTTTTCTTTATTTATTTCAACAAATCATTTATATGGTTAGGTTATACATAGCCCTACAAAATCGTGTAATCGGTTTGTCTGCTGCCCAGTAAAGTCAGCTTATTCGAGATGAGAATAAACATCGCCAAGTCAAATTTTACTGACTGACTGATATTACAACTTAAAAGGATGCATTAAAAAACGACGCAAAAGGCAAAAATAGGGCACACGTGTGGTCCACTGGCCATACCCAACAATTTTGGAGCCCTTTCCATTAGTAATGCCGTTCGAAAAGCAACTGTGCTGTGTTGTAATAAGGTGGGTAATAAATCAGCATGGTGGGAAGGGAAGCAATTATGTTAAGTACCCCATTGTTCTCCGCCAATGGGAAATGGACACCGCCGCTTGCCAGGCTTTTATGGGATGTATCAGTTAGATGCTTTCTCCGTCATGGTGATTTTTGCTTTCTCGGGATATTGGTGGAGCAATTAATATGCATTACAGACGCGTTATGATCAACAATGTAGAATCGAATGGATTTTTGGAAATGTGGCATTGATTCTGTTTATCAAAGTTTCTTCGGGCAGTGTGATGTATTTCAGCATGCCTGCGGCACCACCTGTGTTGATGTCGGTTACTGTTTTTGTCCATATCTTAGGTACTGTCTGTCTGGTTAGTGTATCTGTCTTAACTGTCTGACTTAAACCACAGATTAATAAATAGTTACTCTTGTTAACCGACTTGATGCGGAAGGCGGAGGATCGGCAAACGTGGTGCACATTGGGAGAGCCCTATGTCCCGCAGTGGACTGCAGTAGGCTAAGTGATTGATTGATTGATTGATTGTGAACCGAATAAAACTGAACTTTTTTGTCCATATCTAAGGTACCTACACTGTCTGTCTAGTCAGTGTGTCTGTCTCAACTGTTTGACTTGAACCACAGATTAATAAATAGTTACTCTTGAACCGACTAAAACTGAAAGTCACATCGGTTTGTGTGACCAAGTTACCAAGTTTACCTTTCCCGAAAGGCTAGGCCGGTTGATATCTCAGGGATAACCCACGCATTGGCTATCCTGACGTTTTATTGGGGATCAAAGGGAAGAGGGTCCCTTATAAAGCTACCCTGAGCCTGCTACGACTACAACGACAGCTACTCCCAAAACCGTCACTCTCATGGAGACGTTATTTTATCCTATGTGTTTCTTTCAGTCTCTCAGCATAACCTGTCCTTCTGTCAGATATCCACCAGCGTCACATATGCTCTAGCCAACACAGCAACTATCCGCTAGCTTCCTCATGCAATATTAATGTCAATACATCAAGCAGTGCCCATAAAACTGCTGTAACTACAAATATACCGGGTGTCGTGATAATAATGACCTACTATTTATTTATGGACCTATTGTGCGTGGCAATAAAATTCCTTTTATTGGTCCATGCTATGTAATTGGCTTTACTTTAATGTGGGTAGTTCAATTTTAAATTATTCTATGGAATATTTGTCATGGTATTTGATTTTGTCAGTGCTTCTTCAAAACTTTTTTTGACTTCTGATGTCAAATCCACGAAGTTTAGAGTTGGAGATCTCTGGAGAGGTTGGTTGTGTGAGTTCCTGTTTCTGGAGATGTGAATGATTGGAAGCGGTATAACAATTGAACAGGAAGCGGTCCAGTCCTTCCTTTCGGTGCAACGACACATTGCAAGCATTTTTAAACGTTACGCTTAAAAATATTTTTCAATATCAGAAGAATTTTATTTAGCAAAATATGTTTTTGCATTTTTAATAAACAGAGATTATGTTCAGTATTTCGAATGTCGCATTCAGAGAATTCGTTTATTTGTCTGTCCTCTCACAACTCAAATACGCTGGCCGAAATTTTATGAAACTTTCCTCAAAGCTCGTAGCTGCAGGACACGAATAAAGTTTCTTTTTTTTACAAACATCACATTTTTGAGTTGTTCAAACTTTTGAATGCCCGGCGGACAACAGGCCCGGCTTATAATATTTATTTGGATTTTGAACAATAGCCCTCGATGACGTTGTCGATCTGAAAAACTGATATAAAAATATTTATTGATTTATACACCAACCAATAGTCACAGGGATATGAAAATATGAAAAACATTTTTAGTCATAGCGAGCTTACACCAATGCAAAAATCTACCTATTGATGTATGGAAAGGGTTTTGCAAAATTGTGGGGGTAACTTACGGTTCATTGACCCTGTATCGATGTACTAATCTACTTAACCACGAGCGTCTACAGGGCTGATAAACCTTAAATTCTAAACTATCACTTACAACAATACGAGTATATTCCCATTCTGTAACACCAAAATAAAACGAGTAACACTGTTACTGGTTGGGGAAAAAAATTCCAACTTGTCACAGGTGTTACTAGGTGCTACACTTTTTGTCCCAATGAGTAACTAACACCGCAAAATATTGGTGTTACTGGTTGGACAAAAAATCCCAACGCGTTACAAGTAAGGATGCACTTTGTTCATAAACAGCTCAATGTCACCTGGTGATATACAGGGTGGAAGATTTTTGACCTTACCCGGAGGGAAATTTCTTTAAATATTGGAGATAGCGAATTTCGCTCAAACTGCATTCATAGATTTTTAAAAATTCCAGTGCCACAACCAGTAATCGAACCGACTAAAATCTGAAAAATAACAATGTTTTTTTTTTTTTTTTTCAAATAAAATATTATTTCAAATAAGAGTATGCCGTGTGGGTATGTCGCTCGCTCTTGTCTTTCGTCTGCGCAGTGCCTAACAGTTGTACAATAATATATTATTTGAACCGATGTTTAATTTGTATTTTCTTTCGTTTCAGGTAAGCTCTATTAGTCTACATTTATCGCTCGAGTGGAGTCGTCTCAGTAAGTTTTACTCTTACACTCAACTTTATACGCCTCCGTTTCTCTAATTCATCCTTTTTTTTTCTCTTTGGATAAAGGCTAAAGTGTAGGCGTAAGTGTATAATAGGTTTCTTTGATAGAAATAAGATAAATGGAAACGATTATTATACGAAGATTATATCACAAGTACGTACATATCCTAGAAGCGAATGTGTTGTCGGTGAAAAATATTCTTATTCCTATAAAATATATGATAGCAAGTGCAAGTGGCTATTATTGAATAATAGGTATTGTTGCAGAATTTATGCCATCAAGTCCACCTAATAAATTGCTAAATCTCTGATTTCAAGATAATTTACCCAAAGCATTTCAGACACAGTTGTAAATACGAACAAAGGCACATTTGCAGCTCCAAATATACATTTACCGGCTCTCGAATCTAATATAAGTACTGGCCTATCGACCACAAGCCTAATAAACAATGTGATAACAATTTTACGAACTATACTATCTTGTTCTGAATACAGAAAGCTCAAGAAATCCAGCTCATTAGTAGAAACCTTCTTTCCACTATCTAAAAGGCAACTAGAATGCCTAGGTCTTATAGCCTTTACAAGGCCTTACCGTTATATTGAGCTATCAATGTAAAGTAATGCCGCATTGTCGACGAAATGTTTCATCAGATAGTAAAGGCTCGTGGTTAAGTAGATCAGTACATTCCAAAGTAAAGCAATATTCTAGCCAGGTCAGTTCTTAGGATGGGTGATCATTTTTAACACATTGACACACCTTCGTGACTTAGAGAGCACTTTAAACCGTCGGTTGCCATGCGAACGTGTGTGGCAATTGTTACTTGTAGTTGGAGCCCTAAAAAGTTCGATAACATTTGGTCTAGCTACAGAACTTCAATATCACTAGTAGGTTGTAGGGTTAAGATGGCAGTTGTTTCACGGAAAACATTGAAACTGTTTGTTAGTTTGACTGCAAAGTCGACCGCAATGGAGTTGGAAAAAGACTCGAAGTATGATGATAATGATTTATAGAAGAATGTTTAAAACTGTTTTACACCTAAAGGGGTAAAATCAACAAGCTACACACAATTTACAACCTCTACGATTTTAATAGGTATAGAATTTTCACGATTTTGTTACATAGTTTAATGAAATACACACCTCTGTAATACAATCGGGTTTAGGTCGCGTAATCGCTATAATACATAATCGCGTTTAGCTAAACCGCTAGAAAGATGGGGCATTATCGGAAGGGAACTTTAAATTAGTTTTAGTTGGGGTAACAACCACAACCTCAGCCTGTAATTAAATACGTCGGGTCTTCATTTTAATCTAGAACGGAAGTAGAAGTGCCTTTTCACATTTTCAATGAAATATATATTAATAAATTGAGTTTAATCCTACTATACTAATAGGATCCTATCCTATCCTGCTAATCTATTTCTCAATCAATCAATTAGCCTATTTGCAGTCCACTGCTGGACATAGGCCTCTCCAAATATGCGCCACGTTTGCCGATCCTCCGCCTTCCGCATCCAGTCCGTCCCAGCCACCCTTCGCAGGTCGTCAGTCGACCTGGCTAGGGGTGTCCTACCTTTCGTTTTCCTTCTCGCGGTCTCCACCCTAGGACTCGTCTGCTCCAACGGCCATCAGTCCTTCGATAGAATCTATTTCTATAAATGCGAAATACCATTCACTGATTATTCATGAAATCTCAGAAACTATAACACCTACAAACTTGGTGTTTGGCAGGTAGGTTCCTTACATGGTGTAGATATTCTCTCAGAACGAATTATACAAAACTCCACCCCTAAGGGGGTAAAACGAACTTCACGCGTACGAAGTCGCGAGCGGCCACTAGCCTATTAGAAATGTGAAAGTTTTTGAAGATGTTTCGAAGTTTGTTAGCCAATCTCGCCCTAACGGCTGAACCGATCTGGCTGAAATTTTGTGGAGGGATAGATTAAAGTCTGGAATAATAATAGGCTACTTTTTATCCTGGGAATAGGTTCCTATGGGTAGCGGGAACGGGATCAAAATTTCACGTAGGTGAAGCTAGAAATTCAATAAAATCGAAAACATTTAGGTCCCCCCATCAAGATCTTCGGGGCCTAAACCAACCTCATCTGTTAGCTGGTACACCTAGCTTTTCTCAAAGGGTTGGGGGAACAGTTGGCAGTCGCTTTCATAAAAGTTTAGATAAGCCAAATCGAAAGGAGATGAAAAAGTAAGCGAATCCAGCAAAAGTAAAAGCCTCCGATCCATCTCGGAACAATTTTAAGCAGTCAATAATCAGACGCACTTGTAAAAACCAAAATAAACCTGGGATTCAAAAATTAGGATAGCTATCCCAATTTCTCTTCAGCAACTATTACCGCGCACTACTGCAATATTTATCATTTCAATAATTATCTTGATATGAATACCACCTTATTTACTTCACTCACAAAAGATATAACAGCACCCTGTCACCCACTTTCACGCCAAAAAGCGTAAATATAACACCTCAATCAATAGCCTATACGCTGTCGGGGGCGAACTCGTGACAAGACGTGTAAGTGTGCCGGGACCCTACTCATACTTGACACTCTACCACTGTACACAACACTGTCGTAAGTGACGCCGGATAATGGGACTTGTACTGTCATCTAAGGGGAGGAGACCGTTTTGAAATAGTTATTATTAGATTCGTTTATTTGTGTGAAGTGATATTGTAGTTATCCTACTAATATTATAAACGTGAAAGCTTGTAAATATATGAGGCTGTATGTATGTGAGGAACCCATAGGTAAAATCGAAAGGTGCCAACACGCGGAATTTAGTGAGTTTTGTTTCAGCGAGCTGACGAATGACCCGATGTTTGTTACTCTTTCACGTAAAAACTACTGAATGGATTTTAATGCAACTTTACTATAATATAGCTTATACATCAGAATTATACAAAGGCTAATCAGCATGAAGGCAACAGCTAGTTTCTTTATAGTTTACGGAACTTTGATCATACTGTATACCTAGATGTCGCAGCTAAATAGTTTCATCAGCCGTTTGGTGAACAGCCTAACCTCTTTATTAAAAAGCACCTTCAATAAGCGGCCTGAATGGTATCCAGCCATTTGATCAAACATGTTGGCAAATTATTTGGATCGATGACGGTTTTGTAATAGGTAATTTTTTTCATCCTTTTTCAGTTATGCTGGTGCATGCTCCAATCATCTTTTCTATTAACTTTGTTTTTCAGACAGTATCATGTAAAACTATTAAAAATAAATCTGCAACTATTTTGAACTCCGTACTAGATTTCATCATAAAGATGAGTTATAATATATGATCAAACGAACTTCTCAAGCGAAGTTCGATCATTATTATATGAGCCGCTTCATTCGAAGATATAATAACCAGGTAGTCCTCTATATCTGCTAAGCAACTTCGCACGTTTAAAAAGACATGAATATGACTAAGAATTTACAAGTAGGTACCCACGGGTCCACGCTCCCCGACAGATACTCATTCTTTAGAGAGGAAAGGAATAGCGCAAAAAACTTTCTTGCTTTCTTGCTTTGGGTAGAGTATCAAACGTATTAACAATACTGTTTGTGTACTATGGGTGGGAGGGAGATTATATCTTCGAATGAAGCGGCTCATATAATAATGATCGAACTTCGCTTGAGAAGTTCGTTTGATCATATATTATATTTCGCCGCTTCATTCTCGATATAATAACCAGGTAGAATTTCAGAGCTGGCACAGAAAGTTTTTAATTCAGTGGAACTCTCAATATGAACTTAATGATTATTGGGAGCAAAAACAGTTAGGTACTTATCTATTTAATTTATTTAAATAAGTTACTAATGCAATAGTAAATTCCAACTAAGTACTTATTACCTAATACTAGGTAAGGTACCTATACTAAATTAGCAAAATTTTCGTCACTGATTACCGTTAGGTTATAGGATTTTGTGAGTGTATTGGATGTGCTGGTCCAGCCAGCAGTTTACAGAATAGCTTCGACTGGAAGACCGCGCGAGTGCGCGGCGGATGTGGCGTAATGGCGCGTGCCCGTGCAGTGTCCGCTAGAGACGCACGTGTCGACGCCGCTTTCTGTCAGCACCTGTTTTATCCAGCGACCAACTGATTGTGTGGTAGCTGGTCTGTGTGGTGCTTTGCATGTTAACAACAATTGCCCCGTACTGGTAGTTCTCTTATTTTTGTAGCAAAAATATATTCCTTGAGCACTGTTGCAGGGCAGGTAAATACGTGTATGTTATCCTCGAAATGAGGTAGGAACAGAATAGGTTGGTCACGTCCAGGAGCGGTAGTTTTTATCATGTTGTTATCGAGATGTGAATACCATTGTTTGAAAAAAATATATTTTCGATTTTAAATGAGATAAAATGTTTGTAGGTACACAATGAGCTGTACATAGAGCAGGAAAAATTACTATTTCTAGTGTTTTTTTTTTTTTTTTTTAATCTAAGTCAGTATTGGAGATATTTAGGCATTGACCTAAATGCATCTTACAGTAGATGCATCTTTCGTCTGAGCCGATATTGTCACCAGGGAATATTGATAATGCTGATTGGTGACTATTTAAGCTACTGTATGAACATCCGTTAGTAAACTGTTGACTTAAAAATGATAGTACTGCCGCTATTGGAGGTTTGAATAAATTAATAATGGTTGTGTTAGCAATTGCCACCACAGCCTTAAAGTAATAGATACTATACTGCATAATAGTACTGTCTGCTAACGAAGCTATTAATAGATTTAGTGCATCGGGAGGAGACCCTCGCGTAATGAAGGCTTGCCACAGGGCCTCGCTGCAGCCAGGGTAAGGTTCCGATGAAGGGGATGTTGGTCTCTAAAAAAAGATTGAAGAGGGTATTTAAATCAGAATTAAAGGTAAAGTATTTCTGAATTTATCAACTATTTCAACATGGTAAATCAGGGCTGTGAGGTCCAGTAGCTTTGTCGTCAATCACTTTTCTGATGCATTTTTATGCTAAGGCATCAGGATGTTGTTTAGAACATATCGCATTTTGTACTGGTGCGAGAAGCAGATAGGTTGATTTCGGGGTGACCTAAACACCTTGTAATCATTTCGAATGCTTTATTTGATAGCTCTTATTCCGTGTCCGGATTTATTATTTATGAATTGAAGTCACGATCCAAATATTACTTTTCTCGCACCACTGCCAAAACGACCCGTTTAAATGGGGGAATTGAATTCCACACATTCGATTTACATAGTTTATGGTTGTCGTATTATCGACGCAAAGTAATACTACACAGTTGTTTTCTAACCGTATTAAGAAACTCTACTACTAAACTCTAATCCAAGAAAAACTTAGGAACTAAGTAATTTGTGTTTTTCGCGTTCAAAAGTTGACAACATTCCGTTAGTTCGACTGTTATTACCCACTGCAGCCCAGTTTATCCGGGAGGCATTCTTGCAAATCTCGAATTTAAAGTGAGCAAGGCGCATATGATTAGATTTTGAGAATATTATCTTGCTCCGCCAATCAAGGTCTTTCAATAACTCTGAAGGGAGTCTAATCTTGGTTTCGTTATTCAATAACAAAGGAAATTTACCTAGATCGTTCTATAATGTTTGTGTATATAGGCGGCATTTTTAATAATAGCCCATGTACAAGGTATACCGTGACAGGATTTGAATAAAAAAGGGTAATGCATTATTATCTCGCAGATAATAAAAAGTGTACGTGTCTATCTATTTTAGATTGCATGTATGTAGTTAGTATTTTGGTTTGTTCAAATTTACCTCGCAGTTAATTTTGTGATCGCAGCCAACTTGCAATTTACCCCAATATAATTCATAACGAGGCCAAATATTTTAAAAACTACAGTGTTTCGTTTATATCTTAGGAAGAAGACACTGAGAATAGTGATCTCTTATGCCCAATATGTCGTCCGACTGTACGAGTAGGTACGCCACGGACCTAAAGCTGCCGTTTCATAAATAAGATAACACCCTGCTTCATATTATGTTTGTGAAGACTCTTGGTGTCACTGCACTGATAACCCATATATTATTATGGTAAAGCTGTGAACTCCTAGGTGGTTTTTACCCTGGAGGCAGATTCGAATTGAAATCTTAATATTATTATTATTTTTTTTGGAAAATTATTATTAGGGCCGGTGACTTGCCGAACGTCTTTGAAAAATGGAATTGAATAACCATTCTTAAATTCATTTGAGAGCAAATTGTATTTTGGGTAACCATAAGCCAACAATTATAAAAATAGGTCATACGGCCGGTATGTATACTTGAACTATGGTTGTGTCGTTGCACGGGGCTTGTTCGAAGAAATGCTCCTGCTCTTCGTGTTGGGAACACACTGGTTGTCGCGGCGCGAACTCGCAGTTGGCGCCTGGCGACGGTTCCCTCCCCACTCCCCCCCCCCCCCCCCTTCTTGTTCGATGGGAAGCGAGGAGCTTGCCAGTTTCCCTGGTGTGGATAGGGATAGAGGCCTACCTGTTGGGAGGCGCTTGCAGTTTGGCTTTATTGCCTGAATTTTATGTTCACCTAATAAGAAAAGGTCCATGACCTTATTTATGGCCGTAATTCCTGAACTGAGTTGTTACTGGGTAGAAAGGGTATTTTTATCTTTATTTCTAACCCTGTCGGGTATGGCGGCTGCAATCTCCGCAAAATTAAGTTTAGGTGCTTGCAATAATCTACAATTGTCTAGGATTAATACTCCTAAAACAATTTTTATTTATTTTCTATGGGCATACCCTTCTTTAGAAGTGGTAGCCATAAAGGATTTTTTCGCCATAGTCTGGTGGCTCAGGGGTGGATTCGCCCAGTGCTGATAACAGTTTTGGGTCGAGACCTGGGTCGCCCAATGTCAACGGTTCAGGATTAACGTTAGGTGTTGTAGTTAAGTCGGTGATTTCTTGTTTTCCGATTGAGAGAAAATTATCGATAAGTGTTGGAGCTGAGCTCTCAATTATTTGGTCTTTTTGACCTAAAATGATATAAAACTGCATTGCTCTCTTGTATTTAATAGTATGTCGCTATTATGTATAAATGAGGGTATAAAAATAAAAATATTTTCGACACTCGTTTTATGCATTGCCGCACAGTAATGGTTGATATTACTGTTTCACTATGTAATTATCGTTGGACGCACGCAGTGAACCCCGATGATTAATTTATGAAAGGTATTTATTGTATATACCTGTAGCAATATCGTTACTGCACGATATGAGAAAGATTGTTTTACGATTTATGATTTACGTAAAGTAAGTATCATCGTTGGAGACTCGCAGTCAACCCCGATGTACATGTGAGGTATTTATTGACTCGCAGTCAATCCATACCTGTAGCAATATCGTAATGTACGATATGATAAAGATCGTTTTACGATTTACGTAAAATAAGTATCATCGTTGGAGACTCGCAGTCAACCCCGATGTACATGTGAGGTATTTATTGACTCGCAGTCAATCCATACCTGTAGCAATATCGTAATGTACGATATGATAAAGATTGTTTTACGATTTACGTAAAATAAGTATCATCGTTGGAGACTCGCAGTCAACCCCGATGTACATGTGAGGTATTTATTGACTCGCAGTCAATCCATACCTGTAGCAATATCGTAATGTACGATATGATAAAGATTGTTTTACGATTTACGTAAAATAAGTATCATCGTTGGAGACTCGCAGTCAACCCCGATGTACATGTGAGGTATTTATTGACTCGCAGTCAATCTATACCTGTAGCAATATCATAATGTACGATATGATAAAGATTGTTTTACGATTTACGTACTCCAATGTATATGAAAGGTATTTATTGTATGTACCAGTACCACAATGGTGGTAAGGTAATGCACAATATGATAAAATGTTTTGTGTATGTAGGTACTTTATATAATCTCGTTTTCTTCCGGATCGGAAGGAATTATTGTATATACCAGTACCACAATGGTGGTAAGGTACCTAATGCACAATATGATAAAATGTTTTGTGTATGTAGGTACTTTATATAATCTCGTTTTCTTCCGGATCGGAAGGAATTATTGTATATACCAGTACCACAATGGTGGTAAGGTAATGCACAATATGATAAAATGTTATAAGTAAGTATGTACCTTTACATAATCTCGTCGTCTTCCGGATCGAAAGAAATAACTTTCACTTTTTCACTTGTATTTTTATAATAAGTTTTTAACTTTTATATCTATATACCGCACCCCCAGAGTGACAAAGACGTAAGATGAAAACACTAACTTTACAGGAGAGCAGAAAAACTGTTCAACAAGGTATATCTATTTTGTTTTTAATCCTATAATATTATATTATATATCATTAAATAGGAAAAAAATCAACCTTTTTTTTTGTATATACTTAAAATTTCTGAAATTAGTAGGGTGATTAATATTTAATTATTAAAATCTTACAGCCGTTTTCCTTACTTACTTCCGACAACTCCTCGAATGTTATAATGGTTAATCTAATTATCGGTTTCCAAATTTTACTCATACCGTTACTATTCACGGTTACGTCTTTCATGAAGTTCTAAAAGATGATAAAATACGGAGAGTAACCACTGTTTACGCCTTTTTTCGTTGAATTATTTTTTAACTATCATAAAGTATTTAGCTTTTACAGCTATTTTTGTCGATAGATAAAAATAAAACATAATGTTATGTCTGAATACAGGCTTCTTTCCCATTATGTTTTATTAAATCATAATTGTAAGGAATTTTAGGCTCTCGTTAAAACATAATTTCACTGGCGTAATGAAACAGGTTTTTAGAATATTATACTTTATTGCCATTTATAAAAATAATTGTTAAGTTGTAATTAGTAATTTTATGTCGTAAAATTAGCAAAAAGGTAAAAGAATAACAATCAATAAAAAAATTAAACAAAAACATTAATTTTCTTTCATAATCTTCATAATTGTTGGGCCTATACCTTACTAATACAAAAAACGAATATTAATAGTAGCTGTTTGCTTATTGTTTTTTTTTATACCACTTAGCAGACAAGCACACGGCCCACCTGATGGGAAGCGGTCACCGTGGCCTATGGACGTATGCAACACTAGGGGCGTCATACTCGCGCTGCCGACCCTGAAGAAACCTTCTAATGCCCTTCTTGAAGAACCCCATATTGTAGTCGCTTGGGAAAACCACCGCAGGGAGTTCATTCCACAGCTTGAGTGTGCGTGGGATGAAGTGCCTTTCAAACCGCACAGTGCGTACCGTTTCCGGACGCAATGTGTGAGGATGAATTCTCTGCCTGTGGCGAGAGGTGCGATGATAGAATGTAGCTGTTGGCATCATGTCAAATAGTTCTTCTGAGCACAAACCATTGTATAAACGGTAAAACACACACAGTGAGGCAAAGTCTCTTCTGAGACTGAGAGGTTCCACATCGCCTGCGAGTATGGGATTGCCGACGAGCCTCAACGCCCGTCTTTGTACCGAGTCGAAGGGGTCAAGCTGGCAAGCTGGCGGTCCAGCAAAAAGGTGATAGCAGTACTCCATGTGGGACCGAACCTGCGCCTTATAAAGGATGAGTCGTTGCCCCACAGTGAAGTACTACTTCGCCCTGTTGAGCACCCCAAGCTTCTTTGGTGCCAGCTTTACCTTGTCTTCTAAATGACTACGGTATTGGACATCGCTGGAGATATCGATACCAAGGATCCCGATACTCGAGGAAATGGTAAGCGGTGTGTCCAGGAATTGCGGTGCTACAATGAATGGAGTTTTCTTAGCGGTGAATACACATACTTGTGTCTTAGAGGGGTTGAATTGGACTAAATTTAGTCTGCCCCAATCGGATACTCTAGATAACGTAGTCTCGAGTTCAGACACAAGTTGTTCGCGATTTTCCTCTACTTCGGACAGAGGGATATTTGCACGGCCCGTGTAACAAGCGTCTCTAGTACTGTCGTCCGCATAGCAATGAATGGAGTCATCCGACAGCATGTCATTGGTAAGCAGCAGAAACAGGGTTGGAGACAACACGGAGCCTTGTGGGACACCAGCGTTAATGTCCATGCGATCCGAGCAGCTGCCGTCAACGACGGCTTGGATACTTCTGTTGGACAAAAAGCTGGCAATCCATACGCATAATCCCTCGGGGAGTCCATAAGATGGTAGCTTTGCAAGAAGACCTCTGTGCCAGACCCGATCAAAGGCCTTTGCTATATCGAGGCTAACCGCAAGTGCCTCACCTCGAGTTTCGATGGCTTGCGCCCAATGGTTTGTGAGATACACAAGAAGGTCACCGGCTGAGCGACGATGGCGAAAGCCGTACTGTCGGTCGCTCAGAAGAGCGTTACCTTCAAGCTATCCCAGGAGCTGTGTATTAATGACACGCTCCATCACCTTCGAGAGGAGGGAGGTTATAGCAATAGGCCTGTAATTGGACGGGTCTGTCCTATCGCCTTTTTCGGGCACAGGATGCACGTATACGGTCTTCCATGAAGCTGGAACTCGTCCCGCAGAGAGTGAAAGCGCGAAAAGTCGTGTAAGTACAGGGCACAACTCGGGAGCACAGTGCTTAAGCACCAACGCCGGTATGCCATCCGGCCCACTCGACTTTCGAACATCATTAAGTACCCGCCGAACCATCCGTTGCGTGATTTTTACTTTATGCATTGAAGTACCACACCAGGGGATAATAGGTGGCTTGGCATTCCCATCGTTCATAGTCGAGTTTGATGCAAAGAGATTACCTAAAAGATCGGCTTTCTCCTTGGCACCATGGGCTAGACTACCGTCGGGTTTCAGCAGCGGCGGAAGGCAGGACCGGCAGAAATTTCCCTCGGCAGCTTTGGCGAGCGACCAAAATGCGCGACTACCAGAATTCAAACTTAGCCCTGGCGATTGCCTTCTTACTAGACCTCGAGGCGGCATTCAATTTCCGCTTCACTTCAGAGATGTTCGGATCCTTGCTGGCAAGGGCCGTGGCCCATGCCTTATTTATAAGCAGATTATTTGTGAGTTCTCGCTTCTCTGAAGGACTTATTAAACCACGGCCGCTTACTCGCTCCTGTCGCGACCCAACGGTTAGGGATATAGCATTCCATGCCCGCTAGGATCGCGTCAGCGACTGCTGTTGCACAGGAGCTTGGAGTCCGTCCCAGTTTGCCGACTTGTAGTGCCAAACATGCACTGGGGTGGCCGCGGTGGTTCAGGCCGCGCGAGAGTCACTTGTGTCCGGACGAGATCCGAATTCCACGCGGGCGGAAAATATGGCGGTACGAAGTTCGCCGGGTCAGCTAGTACCAAGATAAATCATACTTTAGGCGGACCCCGGACTCCGAGTTTACTCTTACAGTTTACTTTCCGTTACCCAGGGTGTAGATAGGTACCGCATAGAAGTTTCCGGTTCCCCCATAACTATGACTAAGGTAGTCATAGGTATGGAGGAACCGGAACCGTAATATAATTATAAAAGCTTAAAAGTTCATACGTTTGCACGTCATCATCATCATCATTTCAGCCATAGGAAGTCCACTGCTGGACATAGGCCTCCCCTATAGATCTCCAATAAGACCGATTGGAAGCGGCTCGCATCCAGCGCGTTCCCGCGGCTTTGATAAGGTCGTCTGTCCACCTTGTGGGTGGACGTCCTACGCTGCGCTTGCCGATACGTAGCCTCCACTCGAGAACTTTTCGACCCCATCGGTCATCAGTCCTCCGTGCTATGTGCCCTGCCCACTGCCATTTCAAGTTGCTAATCCGCTGGGCTATGTCGGTAATCTTGGTTCTTCTACGGATCTCCTCGTTTCTGATTCGATCTCGTAGAGAGACTCCGAGCATAGCCCTCTCCATAGCTCGTTGGGCTACTTTGAGCTTACTCATAAGGCCCATAGTGAGAGACCACGTTTCAGTGCCATAAGTCATCACTGGTAACACACACTGGTCGAAAACTTTCGACTTGAGACACTGAGGTATGTCGGACGAGAAGATATTACGCAATTTTCCGAACGCTGCCCAGCCGAGTTGGATTCGGCGACTGACCTCTTTCTTGAAGTCGGACTTACCTAACTGGACTACTTGTCCTAGGTAGACGTACGAGTCAACAACTTCAAGAACCGAGCTCTCAACAGATATTGGGGTGGGTACAACATGGGCATTGCACATAACCTTCGTCTTGTCCATGTTCATTTTAAGACCCACCTGTTGAGAAACTCGGTTGAGGCCATCGAGCATTGTGTTGAGATCTTCCATCGATTCTGCCATGACTACAATATCGTCGGCAAATCGGAGGTGAGTAATGTATTCGCCATTAATATTGATGCCGAATCCTTTCCATTCCAGGAGCTTGAAGGCGTTCTCCACTCTGGTGGCGTTATTATACAAACACTTCAACACTTCGATGTACCGATAGTCAATACGGTACCTACCGCTGGAGAGACTCAAGCACAGCCCATGTCTCGACCGAATCAAAGGCTTTCTCATAGTCCACAAACGCTAAGCAAAGTGGCAAATTATACTCTTCGGTCTTCTGTATAACTTGCCGCAGCGTATGGATGTGGTCTATTGTACTGTAGCCTCTTCGGAAACCGGCTTGTTCGGAAGGCTGGAAGTCATCAAGCCTGCGCTCGAGACGGTTCGTAATGACCCTTGAAAACAGCTTGTAAACATGGCTCAGAAGCGAGATGGGCCTGTAGTTCTTCAGTAAGGTATTGTCACCTTTCTTAAAGAACAGCACCACCACGCCTCTTTTTCACGCTTCTGGCGTTATGCCCTCGAGGACGATGGTGTTAAAGAGCTTCTGAAGGACTTTAAGTACCGGTGTTCCACCCGCTTTCAGAAGCTCTGAAGTGATTCCGTCGTCACCCGGCGCCTTGTTGTTTTTAAGCTGATTCAGGGCCATTCTAATCTCGTACAGGCTGATGTCCGGGATATCCTCGGACATTAGAAATATTAGAATTTAGATTAATCATATTGTTCCTACTACGAGCATAATTATTATAAATTTAATGTGAAAGTTTGTGAAGATGTTTGTAGGTTTGTAACTCAATCACGTTCTAACGGCTGAAGAGATCTGGCTGAAATTTGGTACAATTGAAACAAAATAATCAATAATAGCTATAAGTTGGGCTTCTTAATGGATCATTACGTATTTATAATGGGGAAGCATAAAGAATTAAGTACTGTTATCAGTAAGTGGCGCGTGAGTTATGAAACGTAAACAAACAACCGCCACCCGCTTCACCCCTGCGCATGCGCTGTATCGACGAATACTCGAACCTTTCGGGCGTGTTCGCGATGTGTCCGCGATTACGTTCGCAAACTTAATAATATTATAAAGGGAAAAATGGTGTAAGCGTGATTACTTCCGCAAGCTTGATGATATTAAAAAGGGTGAAAAGAGGTAAGCACGATTATTTCGAAACTTGTATACGGGATATACTCTTAAACAGGGAGTACGGCTTTCTTTGTTTTATTAGTTTTATTTCATTTGGGATGTAAGTAGTCTTACGTTAGGCAGTTTATATTTTCATTAGACAATAAAAAGTTTAATTAGCAATACGTCTATAAATTTTGGCTATAGCATAAGGAAACAAAAGAATAAGAATCTTTAGGTGTATTTTTATGAAATTTTACATACTTATGTTGGCTTATCACCTTTTTTTACTTTGAAAATATATTTTTAATTAGACGAATATTTTTCTTTTTCCTTTATAACACCCTGATTTTACGTCAGAATATTATGAAAAAAATTGACGTATTGTATCCTGATATCTACTATTCGAAACTGCAAAAAAAAAAAATTGACGTAACCTTACTTACGTCTTTGTCACTCTGGGGGTACGAATTACGACGATAACTTTCACTTTTTGATTTATTTTTTCTTCGGCGCTGCGTTTTCGCATTGCTGAAGACGTGCTCGCGTTGCCACGCACAAATAAAGAATGAGTATCTGTCGGGGAGCGTGGACCCGTGGGTACCTACTTGTAAATTCTTAGTCATATTCATGTCTTTTTAAACGTGCGAAGTTGCTTAGCAGATATAGAGGACTACCTGGTTATTATATCGAGAATGAAGCGGCGAAATATAATTATAACCGTTAAAAGCTACACAAAACTACAAACTACTACACGAGTACATTTTCCTCAGCTGACAGTATTTACTACAGGATTTCGGCGTTTATTATGAGTATCAAACAAGTACAATGTGTAAAGATAAGCTACACCAACACAAAATGCTAGTAACGTAATATTACTCTACACGGTTGGGGTCTATTCGGATGATAAGACACTCAAATAACAGTGGCCGAAAATGGCTAAGTATGGCACTTTGAAAACTTATATTCCGTCTTATCTTTCGTTAACTGAGGGTTCGGTTAAAAATTGAGTCGCGATCTAACGTCAATCTTCCAAATGTCAAAAACGGAATTGTCTTAATAATCCGGTCAATTTACAATTCCGAGGCTACACCCAGTTGAAAGTTGGTAGGATTATTCAAAGCACCATCATCATACGTGAAATATAAAAAGTCCTCATCGATCCGATTCCTGGATTTTTTTTGTTTGGCGCCAAACGTCATAAAAACGGATTTTTTGCGATTTTCAGCAAAATGGTAAAAATCGCAAAAATGTCTCAGACAAAGTTGAAGATCATGTAATTATCTATTAATATCGGTCAAGTGTGAGTCGGGCTCGCGCACTTGCGCTACATAAACGGCAAAATACTTACCTTGAATTAGAAATTTGATTTTAGATTACTTCCCGTTGAACTAGAATCATTAAATTTGGAAAGAAGCAAGGTCTCATAACTCAAATAAAGCGAAAAGATCGAAAACCGTTTAAATCTGTTTTTGTTTTCTTTTATTTTTAATTGCTCACTAAATAATATTTTTATCATATTTTATACGCTATCAAAGGTACCTTTCATTCGATAGCACTATTACTTTGAAAGCCCTTATCAATGTATGTAAAGTAAGTATGTTTATGTATGACTTGCGCAAGCGCAGATGTTCCGCATTCTATTGAGCACCGTGACGCTTTCAGCTGATTAGGGACACATCGGTATTACCGCTACCATTACTTTACTAACCTAGTTATAAGTGTGTCTCTTATTGAATTAATAATAATACGAGTACATTTCAAAGGTCTATAATAATAATGTCAAAGGGTTTTGTGGCGGACCTTTTCTTTTTAACCGACTTCATAAAAGTAGGAATTGTATTTATGTATTGACTGCTTAAACGGGACCGACGACGACTTAACGTGCTCTCGGAAGCACGACCAGACTAATTCAAATACCAATATTCATGGATACAAATATTTGCACTAAGCGGGAATTAAACCCGCGCCTCCTGCGTAGCGGTCGCGTTCACTACCGCACCACAGAGGGTGTCATGCATACAAATATAAGCACTGAACCTAACCTAACCCGTGACTCTTAAAAATATCATGTGAATATTATAGCACTAGCAACTACCCACTTTTTTATACTACTTACACACGGCCTTCCTGATGGTAAGTGGTTACCGTGGCCTACGGGCGAGTGCAACACCAGGGGCGTCACACTCGTGCTGCCGACCCTGTAAGAACTTCACATAGTTTATCCAAGAAATATAAATAAACACCATCGTGATCTGCAGATACCTTACAATGCCAACTCTGCCGTACCGGTTTCACACCGGAAGAGCTCGTATACTGCGGTGTGCGGTTCGGTTCCCGAGTAATGCGAGCCGATCGAGTTCCCTATTTATGGGGCGATCGATCGGCCGGTATTTTTGGAGCGGTCGCGAACTGTGTCGATTGTGGGATAATATTGCACTGTCGATTTGTTCAGATTTGTATTATTGATGAAGTAGGATAAATATAGATTGGGTGTAATACAGCTTACAAATAGGACACGACGTTGGGGACTCTGTGATCCCCACACCGGAAGAGGGCCAGATCGACCTGGGTCGGCCGGGGTGCGAGGGATATGGCTACGACAATCTCACCTCCGGTAATCGACGGCCCACAGATGGCGTGCGTTTTAGTCAGTTCAAGTCCGACATTACCTCCTCCACCGGCTCCGACGGAGGGGTATCCGTGGGGATTTCTCGCACGTTTAAAAAAAGGTACGACACGACGATATTCCCGTCTCAATTGAGCAGTACCACTGGGGAGGTACCTCCGCAGGATACCGCGGCAATAATAACCTCGTATCGTGTTCCTGGTGGTGAGTAGAGTAGCCAGAGCTCACTGGATAGTTTTAGTGCTGTCAGTGAGAAGACCAAAGGCTTGTCCTGCTTTGTCTTCTGCACTGACTGCATAGAAGCCACTTTATACCACTTAGGTGGCAGACAAGCACACGACCCACCTAATGGAAGGTGGTAACCGTGGTCTCTGGATAAGTGCAACACCAGGGGAGTCACACTCATGTTGCCGATCCTGTAAGAACAGAGAGATTATGTGCCGTCAGCGCAAAAGACAAGCAAAACAAGCCGTTGGTCTTCCCACTGACAGCACAAAACCTCTCCAGTTATCTCTGGCTACCCTACTCACCACCGCGAACACATATTCTGTAGGGCGGTATTCTGTAGGGCGGTATTCTGTAGGGCGGTAAAGTATTTAAATTCAGAATGAATTACGTATCAAAACTATAAATAACAACATAACGAAGTTAGCAACTCCCTACACCATTCATGTACACATAATCTAAATCCAATTCCCCATTCACAACCTCACCTCACCTATTTCGTTAACACAAGTGACATATTTACAGACACGTCAAATTAATCTAACAAACCCTTTGTACCTACGCGGTATCTGTCTCGCCGAGGCCGCACTATTTATCACCGTCTTACATGAATGATTAGTCGCGTAGAATCCGTTTATGAATACGGTATTGAATATATTTGATTAATTTTCTAAGTAGTTTAATATATTAGCTTGCTGTGTTACGGTTGTGTAATACGCTTGTGGAATATGTGGTTCGCTTGATGAATTTCATAATGGAATATGGGATTGTGTGGAATTCATTAGCGTTGGAATAATTCCTGGCGTCTTGACTTTGTTGAAAGTTTACTCGGATATTGTGAAGGGAATTAAAATTAATTTTAGCGGATTATATCGTGATTTGTGATGTTGTTTTATTATTAATACTGTTGCCAGAGTTTTGGTTGGTTTTCAGCACCCGTGATTAGGGAGAGACTAAGATGAAGGTTGAAATACAAATCGAGTAAAATTGGAAATAGTGATATACTCAGAAGAGACTAGAACCCACGACCCTTAGCAGGGAATGCTCTGAACACTGAGTTTTGGAGCCACATCTTGAGGATTCCATTTCTCCTAGGCCACGGTAACCACGTTCCATCAGATGGACCAGGTGCTTGTCTACCACCTGCGTAGTATAAAAAAGTTATACTCTACTTTTGTGCAAAATGTCATCCAAATCAACTTACCCGTTTTAACGTGGAAGTGTGACAAGCCAACTCACTATAATATTATTAGCTAGGATGTCAAAATAACAGTAGGGACGCTAAGAAAAGCCGCACATATTCATAATAGTTACAGATGTGTGTAGCTAGAAGATTAATGTGACTGTCACTCAAGTTTATCGCCTGTCTCGTTTACGCTCTCGATGTGCGAATATCTACTAATTTACAGCAGTTACGACAATATTATAATACATACTAGCTGTTGCCCGCGGCTCCGCCCGCGTGGATGTCGTTTATCGCGTGGTGTTGTAAATAGTGCTGAAAGTTGAGGGTTAAACGCTGATTAGACATTGTACTCGCCATATACTCGGTATATTCGTCCCAATGGAGCAGTCGGACTGGGGAAGTATCTCCGGCCTACAGAAGGCCTACAGAAGGCCTACATAAGGCGGCGGCTTAATAACCTCGTGTTGTGTTTCCGACGGTGAGTAAGGTAGCCAAAGCTCACTGGAGAGTAGCTTGTGCTTTGTGCTGTCAGTGGGAAAACCAAAGGCTTTGTCAGACAGATTCTCTAAGTTCTTACAGGGTATGCAGCACGAGTGTGACTCCCCTGGTGTTGCACTCACCCATAGGCCACGGTAACCACTCACCATCAGGTGGGCCGTGTGCTTGTCTACCACCTAAGTGGTATAAAAAAAACCTTCTATCTGCATTATTTACTCGACTCTCTACTCCCCATACCTTTGCCCGTCCCCCACCCTCTCCCCTACTCCTTCCCCTTCCCCGTTGTATCTCTTGTCTACTCCACTATATCCCTCACCAAGCTCTAATCCAGGAATGGCGAACCAATAGCACGCGTGCCAAAGGTGGCACGTGGCACAATTTTTTGGGCACGCCAGCAGTGCCACCACAAAGTAGGTATTTAGATGCACCCGTGCTATACGATAGCCACAAAAAAGGTTCACCATCCCTGCTCTTAGTTCTTACAGGGTAGGCAGCACAAGTGTGACTCCCTTGGTGTTGCACTCACCCATAGGCCACGGTAACCACTTACCATCAGGAGGGCCGCGTGCTTGTTTGCGACCTCATTACTACAGTACGACCCACGACTATAGTAGATACTTCAAGAAGGGCGAGTGTGACGCCCCTGGTGTTGCATACGTTCATAGGACACAGTAACCACTTTCCATCAGGTGGGCCGTGTGCTTGTCTGCCACCTAAGTGGTATAAAAAAACCCTCTACCTGTGTATCTACTCGACTCTCTACTCCCCATACCTTTGCCCTTCCCCCACCCTCTCCCCTACTCCTTCGCTTCCCCGATGTATCTCTTGTCTACTCCTACTCCACTATATCCTTCACCACGCTCTAAGTAATCTGTCTTTATGTGGAAAACGATTTTGTAACTGATCTTAAGACAGTACCGACATCTATTTCATACCTGACAAATTAGAAATTGAAGAAAAAAACTTAATAAAAAAAAATGCTTATATACGTCCAGTTGGAACGAAACCATAGTAAGTTCAAAACCGCGTTAACGCCATCTAGTTACGTATATGGAAATAAATTCATTGACAAAAAAATAATAATTTCATGATTAAAATCGCATTTGTTTACACAATTATAAATGTGAATTAAAGTCTATTTATTTACATACTTGCTCGGATGTAATAAGATATAAAATTTCATCCATAAAAATAAAAAAGCGCCATCTATATTTCCGCTCATATTCCGTATAATATCAATATTGTTCACAACACCGGTTCTACTCAACCGATTGCGATCAAACAAACGTAAGATTTTAAGTCTGAGTAAGCCCTTTCTAACAAAAAAAACCGCATCAAAATCCGTCCAGTAGTTTTTGCGTCCATCGCGGACAAACAGACAAACAGACAAACAGACAAACAGACAGGAAATGAAAAAAATATATTTTCGTGTTCAGTATCGTTAATATAACATAACCCAAGTATTTTTTTTTAAATATCTCCAATGTACAGACACGACCACTTTACAATTATATAATAGTATAGATGAATGTATTTATGTCAATAAACATTTCATCTACGAATGGTTAGTGGCGTTTAGGCATAATAATTAAGAAAAGAGACATTGAAACACTTAGAAATAGTCTTTGCTCTGTGGAATATACTGTGTGAAAATAAAATATTCTAGTTGAAAATTCTCGCTTTAATTTTTAAGGCAGCGACTGTCGCCTGACCTCCTAACCAGGAAAGCATCTTCAATCGCAGGTATACCGGCTTGCAGGTGAGGTTTACAATGACTGGTACCTACCAAAATTATGAGAATTAGAAAAAAAACAACTTACTTCTCGCCACCGTACTATCCCATGACCCACTCATTGTAAGTGTACATTATATCCATAGCCATTAGAACCAGGATGTATAAATTACAAGTCCAGTTGCTGTATAAGGCTGTCTTACAATGTCGGCCATATGTCTAAGAGCATATATGGACAAGGAATTGGAGTCAATTGATGATACCGTTATACAATATAAGTACAATCACGCCTTTTTGTCACCGGGGTAAGCAGACATACCAGCACTTGATTAGCATATTATATACTTCCTTACATGTTTTTGATATATAGGTTCACTGATTAAGACTTTTTGTCTTGATTTCGGAAATTATTGGCAGAAGTATAGTATAGTACACCCATAATTCGCCAATTCAATTATTCAGTTATAATAGGTAAGTTTTGACGGTAAAGAAGTATGTTTTGGAATTATATATACATACATATAATCACTCCTTAATCCCCGGAGGGTAAGCAGAGGTGAATCAACACCCACATTTCACCAATCATTGTATAAGGTCCCACGTAATAGTGGTGAGCTTATTGCCGTAATTCGAGCACTATTGTTGATTCGAGCCATATATTTGTGGCTGAGTTTAGGCTGTATATATCTGTCTGATGTTAAACAGCTCTTAGACGCCTTGTACAACACCGCATGGAAAGAGATGGGGTGGACCAAATTCTACTCTGCCGGGAATCACGCGGCTGTACCTGCTAACAATTGCTGAACTATGCCATCTGAAACCGGTTCGGCTAACCTGGTAATCAAATCCTAGACCTCAGGCACAATCGTTATAGCTACGGTACTGACGTTCTTTTTTAACAACACAATCAGTAGCAGCATGAATCCTAGAAAAACGAGGCGATGAACTACCCCTTATTACAGAACGGAAAATTATAATACTTTTATACTTAGCATTTCTTTACATACATTCGCCGTCTGCCTATACACTTAGCCCATACAAGCGTATAAAAAAAGATACTACATTCTTATGTACATACATATAACATGCAAATTCAATTCAAATATTCTTCTCAGCATTTACAAATTAGATTAGCCGAAAAGGCAAGCCAAATTCCCTTGAAAAAAAAACTTGAGCAAGATTCTGAGCTTTCAAAGGAAATCGTTTTACTTGCGAAAGAAATACTTGAGTATCGATAGATCGTTAACATGTCGACGACGTAGGGTCTAAATACTGAATAATAAATGGGTATTTGTGTACTTACTTGTGTATTTGTGTGTACTTGTGTTTGTTACGACGACGGTACACGTTTGTGGAGTCGAGCGTGAATAAGGATGAAGGTCGAAACTTACTATTTAAACTAAATTGACTTGAAGTTACTTTCTTGTAGTACTTAGTTACTAACACTAGGATCTCATAATAAATAAATAAATATTGTACAATAATACGGACAATCTACACAACGGCAACGCTATCTAGACCCAAAGTAAGCATAGCTTAACTAGCTTGTGTTATGGGTTCTAGAATGCGGATAAACATACATAGATACATTTTTTTTTGTAAATACATACATTTATACATAGGAAACACCCAGACCAATGCAAATATTCATATTCATGTATACAAATATTTGCACTGAGTGGGGATCGAACCCGCGCCTCCTGGGTAGCAGCCGCATTCACTACCGCTCGCCACAGAGGCGTTGTACGGGAAAATTAAAAAAAAAATCAAATGTATGGGTTAGCGTCTTTGGAATTAAATTAATAGACGTTATACTGATCCAAAGTGACGTTAGAACATTTATTACTTGAACCAAATTGGATTTACAGTTAGGACACAATTTACTTATACAAACTACAAGAGTTCCTAGAGAGTACCATACAATTGTATACTACGTAATATTCCTACAATGAATAACCATATTAAACGTGTGCTCTCTAAGGTATGACCAGACCAATGCAAATACTCATATTATATTTGCACTGAGCGGAGATTGAATTATGGGGTTTGTTACCTTTTACAAAAGCGACTGCCGCCTAACATCCTAATTTCAAGTGAAAACCCAGCACCAGAGTTTTGTGTTGTACCTACTAGAAATATCTTGTAATCGTAAACAATTGTTTGAAACAAACCTGTAATTAGTAGCTGTAATTTGTCAAATACTAGATAATACAACAAAATGTAAGAAGCAAATAAATCTAACCAAGATCAACCTCTAGGTATACTACTTATATATCTTAGATAACTGGTTTCATTTAAGGAAATCTCCAAAAATATTACTTAACGGAGGGCTACAAGAATCATCTCACGACCTGGAGATGAATTTCCTCGCCAAGGGCTTCTCCCCTCCGTCATAATCCAATATAGTCTGACGCAATTACAAAAATTAACACTTAGGCATTCCGCAATCTCGCAAATGATGCCAAAACTCCGGGACCTGTGTATTGAGTCCCGCGGGATCTGTCCGGAATCCGGTTAATTATGCCGGGATTGCGGGCAGTCAACTTTTCGTATTATTTTGTTAGTTTTTGCGTGTTTCAGACGTTTTGTGATAAAAGGTAAATTAGTGAACACGTTTCGTGAATAAATAGTTGAGAATAGACCAAAGTGGAATCACGTAGCTGGTTATCAAAAGTCAGTTACGAAACTGGACGAAGCCGTTGGGATCCACGTACGCTATTGAAATTATCTCAACATATTCCAGGTTATAGATCAATGAGCTTTAAAAAAATTGCATAAAATAATGAATAAAAATATTCATATAATTTTTTTTATAACTATTTAGGTCGCAGACAAGCACACGGTCCACCTGATAATAGAAAGTGGTTACCGTGGCCGTTTTATACCTAGGTACATCAATAATATAATAGCACAGACAAAAGAAATGTTGGGCAGTCTAGTTGTACCTCTACAGTCTCTACACAGACGTATGAGTACCATTCCTTCTAAATAGAGCGGAAACATCATTTATTACTGGATTTTCCCCAGAAATTACCCCATATATGTATAGGTGAACTTATCACTAATACATGTCATGGAGTAATTTAAATAGACATAGTACCCTTCACCATAACTCTTCCCATATATCTACCATAACAAACACAAAACGCCACGACCTCTATCATCCACATCCACCCATCCCCAATAAGCCATATAATCCCCATAACATTTCCCCTGTAACATAGCGGAGGACAAAACAAAATAACCTCACAACACTTAGCCGAAGCCGAGAAAAACCGGCTAAAATCAATAATACAACTGACTGTAACCATAAAATACAGCGAAAAAACACATGGAAAAATAAACTCTATTTATTGGTAGTAAGATATTGTGACGTAGTAATATAATCATGTGTGTGTACCTATATAAAACACAAATGTACTCTTTTAATATACATTCATGTACCAGTCTTTGAGATGTTTCATTCAACCTGATACCCATCCTTATATGGCGACCGTGACAGCGAGCACTCTTCAGGCCTAAATCATGGGCGCGTTTAGTATAAACTTTGCTCGGGACGAATACTGTTACACTGTGCCGATTACATTCAATCATGTGTCAATCCAAGGTTAATAACGAAGAGAAGATCGTGAACCAGATTAGTGGCGGTCCAAGTTCGGTGAATATAGAGGACGTCAAATTCCATATATCGACAATAAGTATTGTGGCTATGATCATATGCACAATTTTGCTCGTTGGACTTCTATATTTCGTATACAAACTTTACAAGAAATGTCACCAATCGTGGATGAGGGAGCAACTGTCAAGACACACATTTAGGCGTTCCTTGGATCGAATCAGGAGGTACCGTGGTGGAACTGGTGGATCACCTGCGTGCGAGGAGTGTCGCACTCGTATTAACGACAAGGATCCCCGTTAGGACCACTCGACATATGCCTATAAGTGATTGTGATAGTGGTATAGTAATGCGCGAAAGTAAAAAGTACAACGTCTATCGTATCTCGTTATTAAATGTGTTGTCATAATTTTATAGATGCAATTCATATGGGACTTACCAAAATCTTTATAATGGACCGTAATGTATAAGGACTTGTTACTTGTATATGATGAACTCTATAAGCTTAGAGTTTATTTAGTAAAATTAGGACCTAGCAGGAGAACGGACAAAAATGTAGCGAAGAAATTAATCGAGGCCGATTATCTGGTGAGTCAATATAAATTACTTTTAGAAAAAATAGAGACTTCAGAGTTACAGTTTAACGTTGAAGAAAGTTACGAATTTGATGAATTAAACAAAAAGTTTTTTGACCTCTATGACAATATTACACATTTATGCAATAATCCGTGTACAGGTGACAAATCAACTCAATTAAATATGGCTAAATTTGATTTGAAAATAGCCTTGAGCTTATTACCAATTTTAAATGATGATGGGGCAAATACCAAACAGCTCATTGATGGGATAGAATATTATCAATCGGAACTAGACCAAGACAGTAAATTAAAATTAATAAAATTCGTTTTGAAAAGTCGACTTTCGCAGTCTGCTAAACTAAAATTAGAAACTCAGTATGACTCCGTTGACAGTTTAGTCCAAGCTATGAAAAAATGTCTGTTACCTAAAAAATCTGCCACAGCTCTTCAACATAAACTGATGAATTTTAAACAAAAAGATCTTTCTATAAATGACTATGGCAAGCAAATTACAGATTTATTCGTAGACCTGACGATTTCTCAATCTGAAGGAAATGAGGCAAGTTACAATATTTTAAAACCTTTGAATGAAAAACTGGCAATTAAAAGTTTTGCAGACGGATTGAGAAATCGACGGCTAGGTACAATAATAGTAGCAAGAAATTTGTCAACTTTGAATGATGCAGTGCAAGTTGCAATAGACGAGGAAATTTCCATGCCTTCAACTTCAGGAGAAGTATTATTCATGCGCCGTTATAGTAATAATAACGCTTCTAAATATTATAGGAATTATAGAGGACAATATGCAGTTCGGAATAGAGGTGAGACTCTTTCCTTAGGACGGGGACAGGCGCAACACCGGGAAGATCGCATCCCGCAGGAAAGTCGAGGCGGATGGAGAGGCCGTAGCCGTGGAACTACATACCCATACCGTGGATCTAGAGGTAGGATATATTTTAATCAGGCAGAAAATACTGAACATCAGGATGTACATATTTTGACAGACTCGCATGAAAATCAGTCAGAAGTTCCCGACACTCCGGACAAGTTTTTTCGTGAATAACACGATTATGATGTCATGCAGTAGCACATATCATATTACATTACGCTCTGGCTGTAATAATTACTCGTACTCCTGGCTGATTGATACCGGTGCATCTGTGTCAGCCGTCAAATATAAACATGTTCTCGAATTGAACATACCGATCCAAAATGGGAACCTTACCGTCAGTGGCATCGGGGGCAAAGTTCGCTCGATAGGCTTTGTGTACCTTAAATTTAAAGTAGACAGTCATGTTTTAAATCACAAATTTTTCGTATTTGAAACATTACCTTGTAGAACCAGTGGCATATTGGGACAAGATTTTTTGAGCAAGTACAAATCGGTAATCAATTTTGGAACTAGCTCTTTGCACTTATACTACAATAATATTACAATTAAGTTACCGATATCTACACAGGATGATTCATTCATTATACCGGCTAGGTCAGAAAGCATACACTATATAAATACAGACGCAAAGGAGGAATGTTTAGTTTGTTCATCAGAATTACAAGAAGGAATTTATATTGCGAATACATTAGTTAGCCCCATGAATGGAAAAATACCCGTTTTAATCTTAAATACTACTGAAACCGAATTAAGGTTACGAGACATCCAGCCGAACATTCAGATTGCAAATAATTATGATATCTGCATATTCCACGAGACTATGAATAACTCATCGCGGGTTAAGAAATTGTTCCCCTTATTAAAATTAAATCATTTGAATATTGAGGAACAAGACAGTATTAAGGAAATATGTGCCAAATATAATGATTTATTTTATCTTGAAGGAGACCGCTTGACTACCACTAAAATATATAAACATTCAATAACTTTGAAACCCAATTCCATGCCATTGTATAGCAAGCCGTATAGGCTGCCACATTTCCAAAAAAAGGAAATACAGCGCCAAATAGATAATATGCTTAAGCAAGGAATTATTGAACCTTGTAACAGCGAATGGTCGAGCCCCGTTCTCTTAGTACCTAAAAAGCCTGGCGCAAATGGGGAGAAAAAATGGCGCCTGGTAATCGATTATCGTAAATTAAATGGATGTATAGAAAACGATAAATTCCCTCTTCCAAATATTCATGAAATTTTAGACTCGTTATCGGGTTGCGTTTATTTTACTCATTTAGACTTAAATCAAGGATTTTATAATGTTGACCTTGAACCGGAGAGTAGGAAGCTCACTGCCTTCTGTTCAGGTCAATTTCGAATGACTAGGATGCCTATGGGTCTTAAGACAAGCCCTAATTCATTTGCCCGAATGATGACAATGGCAATGGCAGGTCTTAATTATGAAAAATGTTTATGTTACCAAGATGATTTGATAATAATGGGGCGAGGCCTCCTTGATCATAACAAAAATTTAATTGAGGTTTTTGAAAGACTACGTAAAGTTAATTTAAAATTAAACCCAGCCAAGTGTGATTTTCTTAAAAAAGATATGCTATATTTGGGTCACGTGGTATCGGAACACGGTGTCTTGCCCGATCCTGATAAAATATGCACAATAAAAAATTATCCAACTCCTAAAAATACCGATGAAGTTAAACGCTTCGTAGCTCTAGCGAACTACTACCGGAAATTTATACCAAATTTTGCGGCAATTGCATACCATTTAAATTTATTATGCAGGAAAAATATAAAATTCCTATGGAATACAGATACACAAAAATCATTTGAAATGCTTAAGAAATGTATGATTTCACCCCCGGTTTTACAATATCCCGACTTGTCAATTAATAATCAATTTGTTGTACAAACCGATGCGTCAGGTTACGCTATAGGAGCAATTTTATCTAATGCGGACGGGCGGCCGGTCGCGTATGCCAGTAGGAGCCTTAACAAAGCTGAACAAAATTATCCTACTATAGAAAAGGAATTATTGGCCATAGTATGGGCTGTGAAACATTTTAGACCTTATTTGTATGGCCGTACCTTTAAAATTGTCACAGACCATAAACCATTAATATATTTATTCAGTCTTAAAGACCCGTCAAGTAGATTACTCAAATTTAGATTATTGTTAGAGGAGTACGATTATATAATTGAATATATTAAAGGCCATGAAAATGCAGCGGCAGACGCCTTATCTCGTATCGTGACATCTTCAGAGGATTTAAAAGAAATACACAAAGGTATATGTGTGATGACACGAGCTCAGGTAAAGGAATGTGGAAAAGAGGCTTCACGTATTAATGACTCGGTAGAAAACTATTTTGAAAGACCAAAAGTCGTGGAGACATGCGTAAAACCACAAAATACCGTAGAGCTACAATTTATAGATACCAAATGTCTAAATAGGCTACGAAACTCGAACAAAATAAGTTCAGAAAGTGATACATTCTCGTATAATAGTGAGAAAATGATTTTATATATAAATCCATCGGTTCGATCGCAACTAACGCCAGCCGTATTTGTGAGAGCGATGTGTATGTTTTGTGATAATAATGATATAAATGAAATATATTTTGTTAAAAACGAAAACAATAAAATATTTATTGAGAAGTTAACAAATGAGATTAAACGATATACTATATGGACAGGTCCCCGGCTATGCATATTAAAGGACATAGAGCGCGTTGATAATTTGGACGATAGAAAGGTTATACTGAATGATTTCCATTTATTACCATCAAGCGGTCACGCAGGCATTAGAAGAATGTTTAATAACATTAAAAAATATTATTTTTGGCCAGGTCTTGAGAAGGACATCACTAAATTTGTTAAAAAATGTAATAAATGTCAAAAGCAAAAGTATACCGTGTCAGTAAAAGAACCTATGGTAATTACTTCTACTGCACACACAGCATTCGAAAAAATTTTTTTGGATATAGTAGGACCACTTGACAGGGATTGTAACAATTTTTCGTACATTTTAACACTTCAATGTGAGCTGTCGAAATATGTATGTGCGTTCCCACTTCGAAATAAAACAGCAATTGAGGTAGCACGCGTTTTTGTCAACAACTTCATTCTACTGCACGGCGTTCCACGAGAAATTGGATCAGACAGGGGTGCAGAATTTATGTCCGCAACATTCAAAGAGGTATGTAAAGTTCTTAATATTTCTAACTTGAATTCCACAGCATACCATCATCAAAGTATCGGCGCTCTCGAAAACTCTCACAAAACCTTAGGAGCATTTTTGAGGATATATACAGATAATAGACCCGAGTCTTGGAGCTCTTGGTTACCTTTTTGGGCTTTCGCATACAATACCACTGTACATTCTTCGACGAAATTCACACCGTTTGAGCTTGTATATGGCAAGCCATGTAACTTGCCAAGTAATCTTATAAAAACGGTAGAACCACTTTATAATCATGAAAATTATCCCCTTGAGCTCAAATACCGACTTCAAGTTACACAAACAGAGGCGCGTAATAACTTAGTTAATTCAAAAATAGAACGTAAAAGCAGATATGACAGGTATATTAATCCCGTAAAATACAAAATAAATGATCAAATATTAGTAAAAAATGAAACTGGTAATAAGCTTACAAATCTCTATTCCGGTCCTTATACAGTAATTCGGGATTTGTCGCCTAATGTCGAGGTCACGATTAAAGGAAAACCTGATATAATTCACAAAAACAGAACGAAATTGTACTACTCTTAGTTATAGCCTCAGTAGCATTGTTTAATGTTTACATTACAGTTAAGAGAGAGTAGGTGTCCCGTGCCGTAATATCTCGTATTATACTATTTGTAATAACAAGACAGCTGATATGGTATAGAATATCTAGATACGATTGTTACTATGCTTAAAATAATAAGTTGAATGTTAATGTATAACATTATGCGTATTATATGTATTTAACCGCATTTATTCTTGCATAGAATGATATCTCTGTATGTTAGATATTAAAAAAAAAAAAAAAAAAAAAAATGTTATCTTATACTGTCACATTTTTTTTTTTTTTGTTTACCTTGGGAGATGTGACGTAGTAATATAATCATGTGTGTGTACCTATATAAAACACAAATGTACTCTTTTAATATACATTCATGTACCAGTCTTTGAGATGTTTCATTCAACCTGATACCCATCCTTATATATGAATTTGCATGGGCAAACTCGACGGTACAGTCGAACACGATGGCGTTTATGCAGATTTCATATTCAATCTGTGATAGTAGAATTTATTGTGCCCGTGATGTGGAGCATCGGTATGTCGATCTGTTTGTTGTTATGGACGGATGCTGAGCGGAATATTTTTGTCTGACATGATATTATTATGCTTTATTATGAATAGCGAGTGACTTAGTCTGGTGGTGGTACTTCAGATGACTTTTTGTGTTTGCTATTGGACTTTTGTTGTATTTGGCTAAATATTTGACGTACACGCAAACAAATAAATGCAATCTACTTCACAAAAAAGTATTCATTTCAAAGTGGAGTCATATGTGAATATTTTGTATACCTACTGTTAAAAGGTACTAAGTACTGGCCGTACAGAATTTGAAGTAACTTTATAACTTGTTAATTGTACGGATTTAGTATTGGCCATATTTGTCAATTAGGCAATAAGGACAATGCTTTGTCAAATAAATTATCCACACATGGTAATTGTTTCTCAAATATGTCAAATACGCAAATCCAAATAGCCATGTGAAGTGCCACCATAACCCGTCACCTCTAACAGAACATTCGAATCCTCTTCATCTACTAACATTGTCACTGCGGTGCTAGATGATTTTTTATAGACATCAAAAAATAATCATCAGAGATCTGGAAAATGTTCCCGACGGCAATACGCTCACTTTTTTTAACAGAAAAAATATACCTCTAGCGAAACATGGGGATAAGGTAATTCCCCGATTTCATCTCAAATTTAAATGACAGCAAATTTTCAGACCAAACTTCAACAGAAATAGGTATATTAATCTCGCAAAGTTACCCCGCCTGACTTTGCCCGGCATATATTACCCCGCGCCCCTAATTCTTGGCCTGTCCAGAACTCGGTGGGCCAATATCGTCGGACATTACTCTCAATTTACCCACATAAATTTGTACGCAACTGTACCCAACCTCGACTTGGCGGCATTTTTCATGGACATTTTATGAGTTCATTCGTTGAAACAAAAATGGTGGTTTAGTATGAATTGTTAATGTTTCTGTTACACTAATAAAACTGGTAATTTTTTGACATACATACATACAATCACGCCTTTATCCCCGGAGGGTTAGGCAGAGGTGAATTAACACCTAGCCGGCTTCCTAATGGATAGCATGGTGAATAACAAACTAGATAGCGTTATTTATTTTTTCTACCGGCTTTCCTTTAGGTGTAAGTACATAAAAACATCAACACCAATGCAAAGTATAGGTATATAATATAATTGTATATACGAATATAAAATATTTGCTAGAATTGAACCCCTGATCTCTGAGTCCAACGGTCTACGCCGCTGAGAGTTAATTAACTTATTGACGCGGTGGTTCTAATTAAAGTTAAATAACATAATATTTTGAAAACAAATATTAACAAAAAGTTATATAAATAATTTATGGAAACCAATTCCGAAAAAATATTTGAATAAACTAGATCTTTAAGGTCTAGCAATTTTGTTCTATTGTATAGAAAGTCACGAAAAATAAGATTCTTCTATTGAAGCACAATTTTCCAATGAAAACACAATCTTTGTTACTATTGTCGGTGGTGGGGCCATAATTTTCTTAGCGGGATTGAGCCCTCTTAGGGAGGGAACACCCTCTTCTTTAATATCGACAATTAAATTATAGAATGTTGCATTGCCAAGTAATTTATTAGTTGCAAACTGTACTTCAATTTAACTTAAAAAGTAATTTACAAATAAATGAAACATACCAATTTAAGAGCGTTGGTAGCTTAGCGGTTAAGTGGTTGACTTTAAGAACGAGAAGTCCCGGTTCAAATCCTGGTCGATACTAGTGAATCCTGGATGAGTTCTCAACGAACCTGGAATATACGAGTCATCCCACGAAGGCTGCATATCGAACTTTGATGAATTTGGTGAAGTACCTACCTACTTTTTTTTGGCTGAAAGGGCTCACGCCTCTAGGTACCCTTCGAACTCCTAGCACAGATTAATAAATAGTTACTACGTAATATTAATAAATAGTGCTCCTAGTTCGGACCCTAAACACGCATAAGATCTCATTTTAATACCCCCTTTATAAGTGAGGTCCTAACTTTGAGGTCTTATGGATACGTAGCCTGGAGCCCTCCAGGACCCAAGGTGAACTAAGCACCTACCTGCCTACCTTTATGTATCTATCACAAGTATACCATCTTTGGAGACCATGGTCGCTGAAAAGTAGCCAAAATATTACCAAATATATCGCGATGGAATCCGTTAAAAAGAGGTTTTATTTCAGGTTTCATTTCAAACAGTATCATCTACATATTGAAATATCTTGTTTCCAAAAATGTTTTAATGCATTTCAGCTCATAAAATGAAACCCTGGTGTAAATATAAGTGTAAAACTGTTGAAATATGAGCAGCTGTTCCCCAGTAAAGCCCACTGACAGCTTTGTTAAATGAAAGCCGACTGCCAGTCGAACTCTTAATGGCAGCATTGGAAATTGGAGCAATATGCCGCCCATAAAGCAGCTTACAGTAATTATAAATTGATTAGAAATACTCCACCATTTTGTTATTTGAGAAACGCTGATAGCTTCTGAATTAGTAATAATAAATGGTTTATTAATTTATTGATCTTTGAGAGTAAAGTTTGGAAAGTTATTATGTGAAGGATCTTTTTGGTGAATTTTTGTTATATCCTGTAAAAATAATAAAGAGAATTGGAAATTGTATAGTGGAAATCTTGAGAATAATTTAATCCATTCAATTGACGACCTAAAAGGTGACTGGGACAGAGGCCTGTGTCCAGCAGTGAACTGCAATAGGCCAAAGCTGGCAGTACGCTTTTCATACTTTGCAAATGATTAAATTATAGAAAGAGGTCCGCTTATTCAATTGGAGGAACTCAATCATGTGAAGTTTATCAGTCGAAAGCAGAGCGCGATTAAAGTCCTGACCTCCTAGACAAGTGGCAATTCTTTGCTCGGCGTATGATGGAATAGAATGAAAAATGTATGGGATTTGACGTATATGACAGGCGTCAACGAATGTCAAAAACGTCAAATCCTATACATTCGTCATTCTATTCCATCATACGCCGAGCAACGAATTGCCACTTGTCTAGAGGGGCTGTTTCCTGTGCAGTTAGGAGATATTTCCTATTACATACGAGCGAACGAATTCCTTCACTTAGGAGGTATTTTCACGTAACTCTAGAAACTTATTGGGAAATAAATGTTAGGTTAAAGGTTAAATCCATCTATGCGAATACGAGTTTTATGTCTATTGCAATAAAAAAAAGTAATTTTAGACGAAAGTGTCAGTTAGGAGGTATTGGTTACTTCCATGACGATTATATCAATCCCAAACGTTCATCAGACTATTCTATTCTATAAATCTATTACCACTAGTCTAGAGGTGCAGTAGGTATAACCACAACTCTAAACAGTTATTTAAAACTAAAATAAAGTAGGGGATACTGTTTTAAATGCAGTTGTGCCGTCAGTTGGGTAATGTGACGGGAGATGGGCAGGCGTGCCGGCTCGGGTGGATGTCTGCTGTTTACCTGAGCCCAGGTATTGTGGCCACGTCTAGCTGGGATAGCTCACGTAGTATTAAATAAAATAAGGGGAATGATAGGTTTATGAATACTTTGATGTACGGCGGAGAATCTGTTGGATATCTCAACGTCTATGAATATACTTTAATTTAATTATTAAAATATATTGTTAGTAATCCATCGTTTATTATTTTTGTTTCGATTAACGGGTCTTTATTAGGTACGTACACGGTTGGAGACCTTAAAAATTAAGTGAAAAGACTGGGTTGTGGGGCGGTCACATTTAACACTCATTAAATTCCTTTTTATAAATCTACTATACTAGGTACTGATATGAAATGCTTATTTGCAAAAAAATAGGAATTAACGGCAATGAAATGAAGCAAATATCGAATAAAAGATTCAATCGAATGATTGAATCTTTTATTCGATATTTGCTTCATTTCATAATTTGATCTAATCTATAACCTAATCCCGAAAAATTTAGTCATGTAAAGTTTTTAGTAGGTACCTAACCTAAGTATTTAAGAACCACCCGAATCTATTCGCCAGCAATGGTTACCCAAACCCATTTAACGTTTTTTTGAGTTTATTTTTAAGTTTGAAACAACCATGACATTAAATTATTATGTTAGAAGACTTTGCAATTCTGTATTTTTAATAAATATTTTTTTGTTACAGGTAAATATCACAGCCACATTTTAAACAGTCACATCGCCTCGAAATCTGTAAGAAACAAATTAATATTATTTCAATATTAGATACTACTAGTAGTTACTAGTTAGTTAATAATAAAATATATCTGCGACTTCAATTTCGTGAACTTCTTGGAAAACCGCGCGTCTTTCCGCTCCGCTTGTCTCCGCTTCTGCGGAAGCGTATTATTGCAAATTGCGAGACGGTTCTCCCGAGGTCTCACCAAGACTAGAGTCCTTCAATCAGCAGATAAATACTAGCTTGCAGAGGAGGTACCGAAGTACATTGTTAAACCACGGTGAAGTTCTATAGTTAAGGGCTCCATCCACCTGTAACGACAGCCATAGGTAATCGTATGTCAACCGGGACCAACGGCGGTGTTCTTATAGACACGGAAACACCCAGATCAATGCAAATAGACTTAGTCATGCATACAAATATTTGTTATGGAGCGGAAATCGAACCCGCTCCCCCTGCGTAGCAGACGCGTTCACTACCACCACTCTACAGAGCTGTTAACTCAATACACAACAGAGTTTAGCACGCCTTCTACTAACTACTAAAAGGTAAAAGTAATTATGAACATCACTTACTTATATAACAATGTTTCTTGTTAATATTAGTTTGTAACAAAGCCTACAGGAAGAAACCTAGTAGTTAACGCCCCATATCGTTTGAAACCCCTAATCCTACAGCCCCTGTGTGTTGTACTAACAAATCGGTCGATGTGTACACCAGATTTAATTAAATTCATTAGTGAGCCCGTTTACACCGCTGCGGTTAAGGTGTTGGCCGCCACAAAGCATAGAAGGTAGCGTTTTAATACTACCAAGTAATTACGCGATGAAGTTAATAGTAATTGAAGTATATTTTTGCTAGAGAGCATTGTTTTGGGTCCTCCATATTTTGACCCTGTTGCAAGTGCCATCATCACGGAGGAACTAAAGCACTGGCGGTTAACACCCATCTGATTTGACTATGGGCCCTTGCAACACCAAGGGAATCACTCGCGGGCCGTCAACCTGTCAGTTCTCAGTACACTCTAATAATAACGCCAAAAAAGAGTGCTTTGCTGATGAACTCCCTTCCTAAAAAAACTGTGTGTGTTGTGTGGTATTCGTAATGCTACTATTACCTTTTTTAAGTTCACGGTCCGTCGGATACGTATGGTATATACTGATTAACAGACCACATTCCAAAGCAGCAAAGGCTGCGCCACACACAAATTATGAATAGAAATGTCTATGTCAAGAAGCATTTGCTGTGGTTTTGCTGTGAGTGACTTCTCTTACATATCAAATACAAAACACCCCGCCCGCGCCAGTTCTGTGAAAACATCTTTAAACTTATTTTTATTTCAAGGGGATTCTGGTGAACCGACCAGTTCACTGGGATCCCCTGGGGGATTAGGTTAGGGGATCTTGGTCGCCATACCCTCTTGTACTGCTTTGGTGTCTCATAACTCCGGTCAGCAACTTAAAAGGGTTTCCGCTTTCGCTTGTATCTTATACCCTACAGGGCAACCTAACTAATCCGCCATTTATAATAAGCGTCGCTGAATGCGTGTTTGTGTGTTTGCTCGCTTATAACCCTCTTTGTGCTCGCTCCTCACAAATATTTGTGTGTCTAACTGTACCTATTTGTTACACTGCTTATTAAACAGACAGATTTTTAGATCAATTTCTTATAATATTATTTACTTATTGGGTTTTCATTGATCAAGTTTAGTGTAGCCTACTACGTGGGTAACAGCCTTGTTAATTCCCGGTGGAGTAGAATAGGGTCACCCCATCTCTTCCTATAGGTGTCGTAGAAGGCGACTAAGGGATAGGGCTGTTTTCCATCCTACAGTAAATATATACAGCCCATGACTAAGTGCGCGCTTGACGGCTATAGGCTCGCCCCCTATTACGTGGGACCGAAAATAATAGTTGGTAAAATGTGGGTGTTATAATATACCTCTGTCTACCTCTTCGGGTATTTACAGGCGTGAGTATATGTATGTATATGTATGTATCAAGATTATATAGGTTCGTTTAGTTACGTACTTAACTAAATGAAGTATAGCAATTAACCCAAATAATTTGTAAATTATCCCACATATTTATGACTGCAAGGTGTTAATACGATAACACTTATCATTAATAATGAATATCAAAACCAGAAATGTGAAAATTCGTTAACAATTACCGTATATTACTCGCATTTACCAATCGCATGGCGGTGATATTCGGTCCTCGATAAGGTAAAGTTACAGCCGATCATGCGGGACCGTTCGGTTAATTGTTGCAGCATTGTTTACACTTGCGGCGGAATATCGTGCGGATTATCAGTTCGATATATTTATTACGTGCGGAATATGGGACGTTTATTTCGGAGTATTTTTTTTTTCATGGTACTATTTCCTGAACAATTGTAAAAGGGTATGTAGTACTATCGTACAACATCAATGATAGAAAATTTTCATAACAAACAAAACTGTATAGTACGCGCCAGTTAGTGTGGCAATACGAGTCATTTACATTCCCCCATACAGTGGTGTAGGTATACGAAATTTGCAAAAACGACAGTTTCAATGTTAAAAGATAATGTACATAATAATTCTTAATTCTCAATATTTTTTGATTTACCTTTCTTGTTACTTCGTATTCGTAAGACTTTGTTCCACTCGTATTGCCACACTAACTGGCGCGTACTATAGTCATAAAATTATAAAGCAAATACAGTTACATTTTGTTCCCATAACTGATAAACATAAATAAATACTACCGCTAATTTCCCGGAAGCTGCTTCTATGCTAAATTCCGACAATATTAGTTCAGTAGTCTAGAACTAAAAAGTTGTCAGAAACATGAGGTTTAAATTAAATCATAATTATTATGATTAAGACCTATCGGTCATAACTCACGCATATTACATAAATATTCTTGTCAATTATAACATATTCTATACATTGATTTAAATTGTTACTTAATAAGTTTTTATCGTTGATCTAAAATCGTACCAAATAAACAAAAACATAAAAACTACAAACATATCCCGGCGAGGGTTAACCGGACAAAATGAACATCACAATAGACAGGGCAGGGGTTACAAAATAGTTGTTAGGGTTACCCGGGCAGCTCGGGGATTAACCTGTCGCCCGGATTATCCGGACGTCTGGTCGGATGAGCTTTACAAGTGTATCGCTGATGGAATTTTATTTATAGTTTCTTGTCGATATTTACGGGTTGTTTGGCGTTTTATTCGTCTGATGGTAAGCGATTAACGTGGCCAGTGAACGTTTATAATGGAAGATGTCCTTTATTCTTTATCCCTAACGGAAAATGACGGGAAAAGTAGGGTGTAATTCCTCTAAAAGTAACATAAACTGTAAGACATGCAATATTTTTATACTGATGTGAGAGAGTGTTTTGTTCCCGGCGGTGAGTAGGGTAGCCAGAGATCACTGAAGAGCTCTGGCTACCCCACTGACCCTTTTGTGCTGTCAGTGGGAAGACCAAAGGCTTGTCCTGCATGTCTTCTTCGCTGAAGGCGTAGATTTTCTCTGTGCTAACAGGGTCGGCACCACGAGTATGGTGTTGCCCACGTCCATTAGGCCACGGTAACCATCCATTCCATCAGGTGGGCCGTGGTCTGATCTGCGAGCTAAGTAGGATGAATAAAGAAACTAGAAAGTTACAGAATGTCTCCTTTGGAACTTTTCTTACGGTTTCATGTTTTCAATCTTCTTTCATCAATTCTCTCTTCGTATCCGAATCATCTAAATTTCACTTTCTCTATTTTGGTCACTACATTTTCCACCGCCCACAAATTTCCTTTATCACGCTATTTGTCCCAAAAAAAGCTTAGTCTTTATAATACCTTACAAAACAAGCTACACAAAAACAATAGCAATTAAAAAAAAATTATGTGACGCACTTAAAAACGTAATTTTGCCCCCATTATGGGTAACTATTTATATTTAGCGCGTACCTCGCAAGATAGGTGGCTGATAGGGCACGGCTCGCCTCTTAGTGCGCGCACTTAATTATAATATTATGGGCCCGGGGCTTGAATAATGTGCCCTGGGGTAAAGATTCTGATTAACAGTATTAGAATGTTCTATGGTAGGTAGGGTAGGTAGGCAAGCTGGAGGCAACGCGTTTGGGTCAAAACGGTATCGTGATAGAATCAATTTGTAATTTTATCAGATTTGTGTTGACTATTTTGTAAGACTCTTGTGTTACCGCGTTGTTAGATTTTAGATTTTTTCCTGCTTGTAACATTTTTGAGCAGAAAATTCGCTTCTAGAACACAAATAAGAATTATCTAAATTTAGTCAGAAGCACTTAAAACCGATGGACTTTTTTATACCACTAAGGTCGCAGACAAGCACACGACCCACCTGATGGAAAGTGTTACCGTGGCCTATAAACGAGTGCGACATCAGGGGACTCACACTCGTGCTGTCGACCCTGTAACAACAGAGAGAATCTGTGCCGTCAGCGCGGAAGACAATTATCCGTATCTGGACTGCACCTCAGCTTTTTACCATCTAGCGTAGTGCAGTCAATTGACGGGCCATATATAAAGAAAAAACAAGCCTTTGGTCTACCACACGGGTGGAGCCGCGAGCAACAACTAGTAGACATACAAAATATTTAGCAAATTGGAACAAAAACTCTATAATTAGTGAAACTGCTGACAATTTTCGTATACCTAATAACTTATTGCGTCACTGTCGTTTGGACAGAAATCACGTTTTAAACAGTCCGTGCTATCCCCCTTAATGCATTTATTGCGTGAGGATAAATTGCTGGGAATCTGTCCGAGTTGGGCCGTAGGTACAGCCTGCGAATGGCGTATGGAAATTAGCCGTTAACGTGATAAGCAGTAGGGGGAGTACCTTGAAGGGGGGAGGGAAATGGATCTTCATTTAGAAGAGTGCGTTTTGTAATCTTTATAGATAGTGGGTAGACCTGTGTGGTGGTGGAGTTTTTGGCAGTTATAGCAGTAGTCATGGGTTCGATCTATTTAGTGCAAATATTTTTATGCATTAATATTCTATTTGCTGGTCTGCGACGGGTAGGTATTTCTTTGTATAATATAGTGAAGAAGATATAAAAATGTATATAGAAATAATTTTTCTCATTCTATATTTTTCTATTTTATTTATTATCCCATATTACAAGCTATGGGTACTTAAATTAGGTACATAATATGACGCCTGTGTAATATACTCTAGAATAGTTATTTTGAATTCTATTAAAAGTATATAACTAAACGGAAAAATTGTATATTCAAGAATTCATTTGTACCTATATACCTTTTTAATATAATCTAAAATGCTATATAATTTTCATGAAAAACGATATGACCTACAATAAAATATATTCCCACAAACGTCCAAAACCTACCCTACTATTTCAAAAACCACTTCTAAGAGAAATCTCAATAATAGCCCAGAAAATAGATCCTAGTTACAAGAAAAACTCATTCCGTATATTATTAGGGTAGCGAGTACCACCCCTTATTCTTTTATTACGCACACTAATGGCATATTGCCGGATTTACGTGCGAGTGTGCGTCTGTGTGCGTGTTCACCGACGACTGTGATTGATCGCTGCTCTTAATGCGCGTGTGTGCGTGACGCAGGGCTGTCACGTACGTGAGATGATTTTATTTATTCCGTGAATAAATGGTCTGACATTTACGAGATAAGTTCTGTGTCGCGAATAGGGAAATAGTGTTATTTCAAGCTGTTTTTTTGTTGAAATACATTTGCAAAAGTTGTACTCGTTGATTGGGTAATAAATTTATTTCAGATGTGTGATGAATTTTATTGTTAAAACTTTGTTTGTGTATCGTATCAATTTACTTTTCAAACAATCATGTGAACGAATGTGAAATAAGTAATAGTATCATAATAAAAATAGATCCAATTTAAGTCTAATAAATTCTAGAATGTAGCATGTTTTTTGGTAAAATATACTGAATATGCATAGAAACAATACACCAACATAATATATTATTATATACACATAAGGCGCATAGATCGCTCTGAGCGAAACTTGCAACTTCCAAAATACCGGTCAAATGCTCCAACGCCACAGTAAAATGAAAACTAAATTAACTCGAACTAAAATTTATCGAAATCAGATGAAATGCCATATCAATATAAAACAAAAGTCTAATCTATAGGTTAGTTAAGTTTTGTAGGTCAAGCTAAAGGTCAAGGTCAAGCTTATGTCGCATTCTATTTTAACAACTTAGTAAGTATTATTGCAGAAATATTTGTCAACAAAACAACATCTATTTACATTATTAGTTCTAATACACTAATAAAATAACTCAACAACATTCAAAATCTTAACAAATTCTCGCGACATCTAACGGACCGGATGAAAAAGTCATACTCAACTAATACTACTTACTAATAAAAGTACTAATAAATAAAACTTTGTTTGAGTTAAGTCTCGTGGCAGCCCTGGCTTAGAGCAACAAAGTAAGGAAGCGTGTTCGTCTCTTGACTTCTTAATCTTTTGCTCGAATGCTATTGGTTGGTTTGTGTTGTGTAATGCATAAGCGACAGCGATTATGGCCAGTAAAATTATTCTGCTTTTAATTAATCGAACGTTAATATAATTTTCAAATAATACCTAGTAATTTAACTTAATTTATTACCTACTTTTTATTTTTGTTTTGGCAAAAGGTGCATGATTTGGTAAAGGTAGGCCTATACTAAAATATTGTGCCTTTTGCCAAAACCATTTACTTAGAGGCAATAGAGGCTGAATATTTATTATCATAAAATAAAGAGTTCATACACGATTTAAATAAATGGCTTTATTTAATGTTTTTTTAAAGCAATTAGATAGTTTTGCTAACAATTCCTATCGATTTATATTGGAAAAAGTAAACGTCCCGTCTTGAACTCATTATTGGCATATTTACATTAACTTTCTTTTTCTCTCTAGCGTTTATTTCTCCCTCCGCTACCACTTCTACCGTGCACCACGTCATAATCCCCGTTTGAGGTTCGATACAACACAAAGTTTGTCATCAGCAACAGGGTTGAAAGCTTAAAGGGTTAAAACTCCACACTTTAGGGGTTATGGAACTGTCCGGCAGATAAATCGACTTGATTTTGTCAAAGTCATGCCTGTAAAAACATTTTGATATTAGGGTAATAAACCATAGATCACCATATAGAGTATTCGCGAAATATAAAATCAACCCCGGAATTCGGCAATAGGCTCAGCTCCTATTACGTCGGACAGAATACAATGATTGGTGAAATGTGGGTGTTAATCCACCTCTACCTAACCCTCCGACGACAATGGCGTGATTATATGTATGTATAAAATCACGAGAAAGTACCCTTGAGACCTTTTAGTATGGAAACTAGTGTCATCCAACTCTCACATTATTATATTAGTAAGTCCAATAACGTCATACAAAAAGTCAATCGATAATAATATGTTGACGAGGTCTACTGCTAATACTTAGTGGCAGTTCAGAGTAAAAAAAGTGGCTGATTGACAGCAATGGATTCAGCCGGTCTGTTTAGAAACCACAGATCCGACGCACTACTGCGGCATTCCGCGTTTCCGCAAACAACACTCTTTCCGCGGTGCGTCGCTTCGGTGCGGACCGAGCCAGACTGAGCCGCGTTTGTCCGCAAATTCACTCACTGTGGAAAGCCGGATTAGTAGTACAAAACATACACTTAAAACAAAAGATTTACTTACAAATGGTACATAACAAGATAGAGTAATATCCCAGGCAGGACTCACAGTCCGTTGAAATTCATTGCGGCAATTTCAACGTAGTGTAACATAATACAATTGGCCACAGTAATACATTCAAGTTAAACCTGCGTTTAGTCCTAAATTCGATTCCAGTCTGGCCCAGCCCCGCCCAGACGCTGTCTGACTTGTATTCCAAGATGTATGGCTTGTACTAAAGATTATGGAGGATCGTTAAGGTATTTGGATCGTATAAAGTTGGATAGATTCTATGAATGTGCTTTTGCTGAAATTGCTTTTCTAGCTCAGCTACTTACCATAGCCCCACCCTTGTACCTATCCTGTATTTTTCCACAGGTGATTACATACGCGAATGACTTTGACCGTACAAATGCTCAAGGTCATTCGGTCATATTTGAACCGTAACAATCAGTAAAACCAATTTTAATAGATAACTTTATAGGCGACGATTACTAACTAAGAAGGTCTCGCCATGCTAATACACTTATTTATCATATATGTGAAATTTTAGATCATTTGGATACATATTGTAGATAATATTTGGTTTCATAAGAAAGAGTAGAGTGATTTTCAGAGGCTCTTTTCAAGTACTTCCTCTTTTTTTATTTAATTTATGAAAAGGAGAAGTTATTCAGTATATCCTGTAGTATGCAGGCATGTAAATTCCAGATCTGTAGGTTTTATAGTTAATAAGAAAAACGGTTTCGAAAATACCAATTTTTCGATGCTTATCTGATTCGGGGCCTTAATCGCGGTTCAGCAGTAAAGGTGGTGTGAAAAGGAAACTCTTAAACGAACTGAAATAGCAATTTTGCAGTTATTATATTTTTTATTTTTATTAACCGACTTCAAAAAGGAGGAGGTTCTCAATTCGATTAGTTTTTTTTTTTTTTTGTAATCATGCGTTATAGTTACAAGTACGTGCTTTTATGTCAGGTTTAGTGACAGTAAAGGAATCTTTTAAAGTAGGTATGCACGGACAAAAGCAAATAGAAGACTATCTTTACCTACCTGGAATTAAGACATGCGTCAGTATAGATATCGTATTCGATCTAGATTTGAAAATGAAATGAAATGAAGATTGAAATTCTTTTTTTCTTACTTAGTCCATTGCAAAAAAAAGGTTTATATCCTATTTCAGGTCCCGGATGTGGGCTAGTGCCTAGGTATGTCCTAGGCACTAGCCCACATCCGGGACCTGAAATAGGATATAAACCTTTTTTTTTTAAAACAGCATAGTCATTCGTGTGGTGACGTAGATAGAATACAAGTATCACCAGTCACCACCCCATCTCATCCGAAGGGTGTCGTAAGAGGTGACTAACGGAACAATACGCAGACGATATCACTGCGAGAGAAGGAAAACTTGAAATAAAACCCTGTACCAACCATCTGGGCCAGCGTGAAAAAAATAGGCCAAAGCCTTCCAACATTGGGAGAGGCCCATGTCCAGCAGTGGACTGCGATAGACTAATAGATTGACACAATAATCATTAAGATTCCTCAGTATATTTGCTTTTACCATAAAAGATTAACACAAAGAAATTAATTAGGGAAAAAAGGTATAAGTATGTAGTACATACCTACCTATTATAAGACATTTTATTTTCACGAATTTCAATAGACCTTAACTTTAATTTTTTTTTTTTGTATATTAAATTTTTTTATTAAAAAAAAAGAAATTAATTACAGAATCTTTTCAACTGCCCACCAAAACCGACTTTCTAACACAAACGGACATAAACATCAACAAAATCTTATACGTAACACAAACTTACTAAGACCGTTACCAACTAAGCCTTCCTGCGGAGTCCCGGATTACCACGGATTAGTCCGGAGGCTCCTCCCTCCGCCACATCCCGCACAACTTTTATTTCCGGGACCGGTCCCGCTTCCGGCCTCAACACAAGACAGTTCTCGCGAAGAAATGGTGACGGTAATTTATATTTTTTTATATCTTTAAAGGATGACATCTATTCAATATTATGGGTTTATCTTTTATGTATTTATGTTTGTTTATTGAAAGGTTGACTGTAGATAGAGACGTTAATATTAGGATAAGATATTCTTTATTGTACACCATAAAAGTATTACAAGGTATTAATTTAACAATGTTAATATAATGCATAAATGGGCGGCCTTATCACTTACAGCGATTTCTTCCAGGCAACCTTTAGATGGATGGATTTGGATGGATGGATAGAAGTAGGAATATTCACATTTTATATTAAGTTATTTATGTAAATACCTACTAGCGGCCACTCGCGACTTCGTACGAGTGGATTAGGATTAGGGATGGAGTTTTGTAAAATCCATAGCAGGTAGGTAGGAATACCAGCCCCGTTCCCCATGAGCGTGGGCTTAGGGGTGACGGGTGGAGCCGCCTGTCACGCTAGCAGAAGCATCTCTCTCTCTCTATCGTAAGGCTGACTCCTTAGCCACTAAGCTACCGACGCTCTCCTACTTTTACATAAGCGACTGCCGTCTGAACCCCCAAATAGCTTGATCAGTCAATTAGCAAGTCTTCTCCTTCTGATTAAGTACACGGATTTTTTTTTTCTTGCCAATCGATCAGAAAAAATGCTATAAGATTAGGTATATGACTAACATGACATTCAATGTTAAATGACCTCGTTAATTGATGGAGTACTTCACAAAACCGGTAGTAATTCTTCAAAATCATACCTTCGTATTAAAAGTTTGTTTGCAAAGAGTTAATATGTAAATGAACACACAACTGTTGTACTTTGTCTGCCTATGCTGTTTACTTTGCGCCGTGGTTCACGGCCATAGTGCCGTAAGCTCGGCGCTTATCGACTAATTGATCGGTACGAAACAGCACCTGTGCTCGCTAGGGATGCACTTAGTATCGATACTTACTGATATTAGAATTATCTTTATACTATCTTGGTAGGGACACGTAATGAAGATAATGTACTGTATACATACATACATACATAATAATCACGCCTTTATCCCAGGAAAATTAGGCAGAGGTGAATTAACGCCCACATTTCACCAGTCATTGTATTCCACGTAACAGCGGGTAAGCCTATTGCCGTATTCTTGGCACTACTGTTGACTCGAGCCATACATCTGAGGCTGAGTCTGGGCTGTATATATCTGTCTGATGTTAAACAGCCCTATCCCTTAGTCGCCTTGTACGACACCTTAGGGGAAGATTCTATATTGCCGGGAGCCACGCGGTCAATTATTTATGTACTCGCATTCATAAAATATTAGTCACTAAACCTAACTTAATTCAGTTCCTACATCGATAAATAAACGACTGCACTTCTCTTTATCGATAACGGAACAGCACCATATTATTAAGACATCTAAAGCTCGCTTAGTGTTGTGGTCAGATAATCGCGAGCTGCTCGGGTGGTCTGCCTGTGTATCGATACATATGTACAACATCGATTAAGACAGTTATCGAGCTATTTAAATCACTAGTACTTAGAGTATACGGTAGTTACTGCTATCTAAATGATTCAATGTTTTGTGTTGTTCGAGAAATGAAGTAGGTATCTACTAATGATTTATAATGGATTTTTTTTGCATTAAATTTTTAGATGAAGTCAGAATAGATAGACTGGACTTTATGCCTTCTTGGACATTATGACACTTGGCCCAACATACCCCGTACTCAATTTATAGAATCTATTATATAGGTATTTTGCTGGGTTCCCGGCCATGTCTGCCTGTGGGTATCATAAAAGGTGACTAAGGGATAGGGTTGTTCTCCAACCGACAGAAAACATACAGCCTATGACTAAGTGCCCGTTTGATGACACTAGGCTCGCCCATTACGTGTGACCGAAAATTATAGGCAAAATGTGGGCGTCAATATACTTCTGCCTACCCCTTCAGGGTTTTTTTTTTAATTTATTTATAATGTACTAGCTTTTGCACGCGGCTCCGCCCGCGTGGAATTCGGATTCCGGTCCAACTTTAATGTATGGAAATCTGCCCGATTTATTGACATTTATGCTCACTGCTCCGCTCCCTTTAGTAGTAGCGTGATGTTATATAGCCTATGTTACTCCCAGATAGTGTAGCTTTTTATAGGTGAAAGAATTATTGAAATCGGTACAGTAGTTCCGGAGCCTATTCATTACAAACATACAAAAATAGGTACAAATCTTTCCTCTTTATAATATTAGTGTAGATTAGTGTAGATGTAGATGTATGGATAAAAGTTGCGAGCTGTAGCTAGAAAACGACGTTATTTAGGCTGTCATATTGAAGGCTTTAACACTAAAATCTCTTTAAAGGTGGCCATATTTTTTCTCTGTAGAGTTATAAGAATATAATGGTTTATGTATAAGTAGCTTTTGTTAAGAGGTTTTTATTGAAATCCTTCACAATCCATTCCCACGCACTCTATACCTCAAGAATTTCTTATCCTGTAATAACAATTCTGTTACTTTAGCTCTTGAAGTAACGCCCTAGTGTTATTTTTTCTGTTACCTACATTATAGTTGTGTGAAGGTAAGTGCTTAACGTGGCACAGAAAACGCTTGACGAATGCATCATTCTGTTATATAAAGTCGATATTTTATGAGATATTGTGATACTTGCACACCCCTCTGTGAGTCTTCTATCTATTGAGAAAAGCACAGCTTCATTATTCTCCACCTATACAAAATTTAACATACTTCAGAGGAAAACAGAAGAATTTGTCTAAAAATTGCTTTAAATTCCCCTCTCTTGAGACTTTACCTTCAGCTTACTATCAGGCGAGGTGAAGTCACATTGACATCTATACTAATAACGGGTGGCGCAAAAGTAAAGACCCTATTTGGTTCGGCTATAACATTTTTTCTAAATTAGAAAACTAGATTTAGGTTTTTTTAAATGTATATTTGTACCATTAAATTTCGTACCATTAGGATTTAAAGATGATGTCTTTTAAATGGTGACCTCCAGAGTTGATACATTTGAGCCCTATTTATGACATTTTGCATAACTTGCCGTAACACTACCTGCGATATGTTCGTTATTTCTTGACGAATGTTTTCTTTTAGAGCTGCGAGAGTCTGTGGCTTGTTCACATACACCCGAGATTTCAAAAAACCCCAAAGAAAGAAGTCTGGACTGGTCAGATCGGGTGATCTTGCAGGCCAAGGCAAATCGCCAAAACGAGAGATAACTCGGCCTGGAAAAGCGTTTGACACAATTATTCCACGTTCTTGGGGAGTAAAACGGTCCATGTTTATTTTCAGTGTATTTTACATTTGTTCACTACACAATTTTCAACAACAGAATGACAGAAAATTTCATATAAAAAAAATAAAGGTATTTTCTTTGGTGCCACTACTTTTGCGCCACCCGTTATTATAAATGCGAAAGTAACTCTGTCTGTCTGCCTGTCTGCGTTACCCTGTGTTACGCTTTCACGCCCAGACAGACTGACAGACAGAGTTACTTTCGCATTTATAATATTAGTATAGATATAGATTCACACTGCGTGTCGAGCATAATAAAAACTCACATTTCTCCTAATATCCTTGTAAACCTAATTGATTATGAACAGCAAAAAAGTTACAAAAAAGCGAGACGTATAATAAAACATTCTTGCTTAAAATGAACTCAAGAAACCGTCGTATGATTGATGATGCGCAGGTTCAGAGGAGTTCAGCCATGTCACCGACTGGTCTCCAGGCAATCTCTTAAGAACGGGCTGCCGGGATATTAGTCGTAATAGAATATAATAATATGACATTGAACGCGGTGGAATAACGAGGGTGTCGTTAATGAAAAGTGACACAACATAATTTTTCGCCTTAATCATTTCTCAGCTCTTCTTTCGCATTGGAACAATACGGGAAAAAAACTGCGTTTGTAACCTTGAAGGCGTATTACGCCAGCTGTATTTTAGGGTCAAGGTATTATAGGGTGAATCTATTACCATAACCTAACCTAACGAAGTATTTCATGCCATCTGTGTTGAAGGTTCACAGTAATACAGGGTGAAAACGAACTTTCATAAATATGGATTCATTTCACTGTTCTATTACTGCCAACGGCTTTCTAGAATCTGTTTCTATAATATAAATACATTATGAGAATGGTAATTTCTTCAAAGGCAGATCATTGCCAGAGCCCGCTCGGCACCATGAACTCTTAAAACAGGTCTATTGCAGTATGATAATTAGATTTCTACATAAGAAAAACCCGGACTACCTATTCATCTGAATGTTTTACCTATACCTACACATTGTATCTATGTACATAATAAAATCTATAGGTATACAATAGATAGCACGTTCTAACCTATAGAGAAAAAAGGAGAGTAGTGTGTTGCCGCTCGATAGTCGACTATTGATTTTATCGATAGACTATCGATAGTATCAATATTCAGCATCAAAAGTATTGACACTATCGATACTATCGATAGTACATTGGGTATTGAAAAACGAACTATCGATAGTATTACTGTGTGTCGACAGTATTTATACTAACGGTGCTATCGATATTATAGATGATTTTCGAGGTCAACTATCGATAGGTAGTCAAACTATCGATAGTTCGGCAACACTGAAGGAGAGTTATCAGAAAAAGCAGAATGGAAACAGAAAAGAAGAGGATGAAAATGTTGTACTTCTCTAAGGATTTAAACCTATAGCTGTGCCTATAGCTACATTACTTTTAGTCTTGTACAAATTGCCAGAGCTCACTACTTGCCAACTTTGTAGAGAGTTTCTATATTTTGTGATTTGCTTGAAAATGTTTCACTCTTACTTTTAGTCACAGGTAGATCAAGACCGTCCCCCTAGACAAGTGGCAACTGTGGCAAGTCGTTGCTCGGCGTATCATGGAATAGAATGACGAATGTATAGGATTTGACGTTTTTGACATTCGTTGACGCCTGTCATATACGTCAAATCCCATACATTTGGCATTATATTCTACAAAACGCCGGCTGACGAATTGCCACTTGTCTAGAGGGGCCCGTCTTGGACACTATCGATTAGACTTATAAACTATCATCAGAAAGTTATTTCACATACATATCCCCTGTATCAAGACTACGCTGGCTACTATAGTCACTGTAGTAACCACAAATAGTTACTAACATCCGCAAGTACAACTACCCGTAATGTTTTACGGCACTCCCGGGGTCTTTAATTCAGAACTGAGTCTGAAATATAATTTAAACTTGAGTCGTTTTCGACGCTCGCGCGAGTTCTTGTTGGTCAACAATTTGCAGTGGTTTGCATTGCTTTCGGACTTGGCAGTTTCCACCGAAGCTGTGGTAGGGGGAAGTTTTACTGAAAATAGAATAACATATAAAACATCACGGCTATAGCTCACTGAAGAGTTCGGTATAAGCAGACATGTTTCATTTTGCACTTTGAATTTTAATGTTTCTGTAAAAAGAAGACAGGTAATTTAGACTAGATATTGTTAATAAAAAAAATGATATCACAAAAAAATACTTCTTAATCAGCAACAATGCGCGATTTTTTGTAACTGTAATTTAGATGACATTACAAAAAATCCAGTAGCATACAATTAGGTGTCAAATGATATTACCTAATACTTATCCTATGTTTAAAAGTTTGATTCTAAATCCTACTAATACCTATTCAAAATTTAAAGGTTTTATACATCGCTACTCAGACGGCACGGAATCTCTATGTTCTTACAGGTTTGGCAGCACGAGTGTGGCTCTCCTGGTGTTGCACTCGTCCATTAGACCTCGGTAACCACTTTATATCAGGTGGGCCATGTGCTTATCTGCTACCTAAGTGGTATAAAAAAGACAGACACCCACGCGGGTGGAGCCGCAGCTAGTCTTAAATAAAGTCAAACATTACTCAATAAATGGAAAATCTAGCAAAATCGGTCAAAGTCACATCGACTGGGAATCTCGATAAAATCTTTCATTTCACAGAACAAAAGCTCAAACTACAATTTCGTTCGTATAGGAAATCGCTCATCGAGAAATGTTGAATTGACGTGTCCACTGGCGCGGCCGCTAACTTATGTGCCAATTGCGATCGCACTCAGTCAGCAATGGACATCGTTGTGGAATATATTGCTCGTAAAACTGTTCTGTAGAAAAGTTAAAATTTGAACGTTCTGAATAGAGAGGGGTACTTCCAGTTTGCCCACCGAATATGGTGGTGGTATAATACTGGTGGTAATATACTGGTGGGGCAAAGTGGAATGATAAAGAAATATATATCCACTTTTCCCCACTAAATTCATTCTAGTGAGGGAAGAGTGAAGATGGTTTGATGCCACGCGCTAATCTCAGAAACTACTGAATCGAATTACAAAAAATATATTTGTGTTTAATAGTCCATTTACCAAAAAAGGTTATAGACTAATTTCATCACACTGCTACTTAAGGAAGCTGAGCAGTACCTAATCATAAATATCAACAAATCCGACAGATTTCCATATTTCATAAATGGCGGGCCTAAATATGACTCAAAGGTGATAGGGGTACCGAAATGTACCACGGAAGAAAACTCGGCTAGTAAAATTATAAAAGAACACCAAAAATACTGAACTATTTTATTTTGTATCTACGAGTATCATAATATTCAGATCTTTGCATAATCTTTATAATTTATCAAAGGGTAAACGATCCATCAAATTCTAATACCTTTACGTTTCACAAGCAGCTTCGAAAAGGGCCTTCACATCCCTACCAGAGCAAGTCCCTTACGTCATCATTCTCAAATACTAAACTACACACCCATAAATAACATATTCGACCATTTTTTAACGTCAGAAAGGTTCCTAACCCCATAGCACCCTGTGTCCGATGGCCACTTAATCGGGGTTGTTTAGTAGCTTGCGGGTTATAGGCTGTTTTGGGTAAAATCAGGTTCTTATCTCAGTAGTAGATACTTAGTATAATTATATTGGCATTAGGAAGCAGGGGTAGGCTTTGACGGGATTCTATCCTATCCTCGCTATGGCGAAATCTTTGATAAATATTATAAATTCGAAAGTAACTCTGTCTATCTATTACGCTTTCACGCCTGATCCGCTCAACCGATTCTTATGAAAATTATTACAAAGATAGATTAGACCATGGGAAAGTACATAGACTATGTTTGATCGCGATAACCGATGTTGCATACGTCCATAGGCCACGGTGACCGCTTCCCATCAGGTGGGCCGTGTGCTTGTCTGCCAACTAAGTGGTATAAAAAAAAAATATATTTACACCCGGACGCAGCCGCGGGCAATTGCTAGTATTATATATCTCGTTATTTATCCGCAGACACGATAAGAATGTCCCAGGTTCGCAAACCGAGTTGCGCAAAGTTTTATTAGAATCTGTTATGTAATATTCAGTACCTACCACAGAGTTTAAAAAATTCGCGAAGTATTGATATTAAATACATATCCTACTATAGATATTATACAGTATGTTTTATTAAAAAAAAACTCTCATGTAGGTAACCTTCATTTTTTCTTACCAAATAGAAAACTTATTCTCCAAAATAGGCTCATAACCGCAGAAGACTTCATATATTACAATATACTGCGTAAAAGAATCCGAAAACCATGAACTCCTGAAGAACCCTCAAGGCTTCTTATAAAAAGTGATACATCAACAAAATCGAATAAGGGCAAGTATCAACAAGCGGAAATTGGTTCACTGTGATGAATGATATTGGCGACGTGATGCGCCGTTGTGCCCCAGACTTAGACGGGTATAAACGTCCAGGGGATGATGCGGAAATATTGAAGTTTAAACTGGGGGAAAAACTAGACTTTTTTGAAACAAGGACTTCAATATTTTTGTTTAGTTTGTATTATTGACAGATTTTAAACTCAAGACGTTGTTCAAGGAGTTTGACACTCTTTTGGTTTATAAAATTAGCTATGCAATATGAATAAAACGACCTTACAATCGAAAGTCCGCGTGTTCGAATCCTGGCCGATACGCTACCGACGTGAACCTATTCCTGAACAAGCACCTTAGGGAGAATTGCAGTACTTCCGATTTTCTTTAAGAACATTATGAATACGTGAATAATTTTTAATTAAATTATATTGTCAATATCAAGTAGGGACTGTCCAAAACTCGCAATAGTTTCAACTGAGCTACCCTGGGCTCATAATTTTTTACGTCTCAAGCGACACAGGACTTATCTAATGAAATTACGTAGAATTTGGAAACACTTCATGTTAATTAGACCTCGGGATACGTATCTTGGACCTAAATCGCGATACAAATGAGGCCCTGGCACGCGCAGATTGTTTTGTAATACTCTATGCTTAGTGAATTTGAGCTCGTCTACTACCGTAGCACCCCGTGCTATCCTCAAAAGACACCCATGAAACGTGTACTGCGCGTAAAGAGCACATTTTAAATTAGCACAATAGCGCACAAATAACTTACCATTATTGTATCGATATGTAAGATTGGTCCCTCCTAATACAGGCATCATTTGCTTACCACGGGGGTCCAACTACTATTGTCATAAGTAAGTTTTAAGTGAATAAATGAATCTGAATTTTAGATATAAGTATGTCCCGATACATCAACTTTCAATTATTAATAAACACATTTGCAGAAATACTTACGTCTCTGAACGTTGTCACATAAAATCGTCCATTATGAAAACAATTCAAATCCAATTCCACAAAACTATTAAACAAACATGTAGCTTGACAAATCACGGCCTTGTCAGCGTACCGGACTCCGCAGGGGAGGGAGTCCTGATTGATGTCCACGTACCCTCGTCTCCCCGTCCCTCCCCTGTCTCCCGAGCATAAAGAAAACTAATCTTGGAACCGTTTTGGTACATGATTGGATCATTTCTTTTTTCTGACCGCCACCACACGTCTGTCTGTATTCGGAGTTGTGAATTTATGAAGTGGTAATATGATTTAATGTGGTTTTGATAAGGTTCGTAAAAAATGTAGGGTGATAATGTAATAAGAAGTATCATTTTTAGGGATAAGTAACTAGTTATAGTATAGATATTAAGTATTGCCCGCGGCTCAGCCCGCGTAGATAATTACCGCGATCAAACGTAGCTTATGTATTTTTCCAAGCTCAGTCCATATCTGAGCTAAATCATCAAAATCGGTTCAGTGCTTAGTTTAGGCTTGAAAGCGTAACAGACAGACAAACAGATAAATTTACTTTCACATATAAATCATGTTAGTATGGAATATGGATCACTGTGTACCCATTTCATTATATAGATAGAGGTACTTCAACTATTAAAAATAAGGTATATCACGAAAAAGTCTAGTAATTTTATGCTTACATAGGTATTCCTACTATTTTAACTCATCTAAGAATTTTTGAAAGACTACTTATAGATAAACTTAATTCTCGCCTCAAATCACCACAGATCAAAGTTCCTTCCCTTCAACAACATTCAAACCCACCAAAATAAATCACAAGCAAACACGACACGCACAGTTACAGATACTCCATTATCTAGCGATGCTAAACCACACATTCTAAACAATACAGCCTCCAAATAAACCTCAGGACCATCACTCAGAGGCGAGGTAGCAACAAATCGGGAGGGCTGCAAAAAATCGCCGGCTCTCACGGAGACGTGAGGCAAAACAAATGACTTCTGTTGCTCTAAGAAATTGGGGAAATCAGACACGATCGGCTATGGGGTCTAATGTTAACACGTTCACGGACACATCGTCGAGAGACGTAAGTTAGTACCCTCATAATATGGCAATACGGCTGTGGCCGGTGATTTAAAATACGTCAAAACTCGAATTACGTCCATAGCCGGCAGTTTCCCATTATATTTGTAGGAAGGATATGACTCTGTGCCATTTTAGGCTGTAATACAGATCGCTAGTGTCACATCAAACACTCTTGCACGTGCACACAAGTTACCTCTGTCACGCACACATTGAAGAACATCGTGCTGTGGCACCCCGTCTGTGGCCGGACGATCTACCTACACTTTCGACCGATCAGTCGCCCCGCGCCACAGCGGGAGGAAGTATGTCCTTGAGGTGCGCTGTGGCGATTTTTTGTGACTGGTACGTACTATTTAACTCATAATTCATGATCATAATTACGAAATATTTATTTGCCGATTATTTCAATGTATAGTGAATGATGTTTGTGTAAATTTGGTGCTGATAAAACCATGTACTCATAGACAAAAAGTATTATAACATTCAATTCAATTTTCGATATTGAAGTATGTTATACCTATAAACTGATGCTATTCAATTAGTCAATCAGCATATCGCAGTCCGCTGCTGGACTTAGACCTTTCCTAACACACGCCATACTGACTGATGCTATTATTATTACTATTTTTCAAATTGTAATCGCATAATCTTATTACAGATGGCGTCGGGTAAAAATACCACACCTTTTAACGTTCGGCGTAGTTTGTTTGACTCCGACTCTGACTCGAGCAATGAAAATCAGGATCCGTATAGTGATGTAGATGGTGAATATGGTTCTGATGGAAATTATGAACCTGTAAATGAGGCTAACTTGAGTAGTAGTGCCGTTCAGAATTCACCTGGTATGAATGTCCGTCTACAGGCGGTTACGTCTCTGACCGTTACTGCCGCAACACACACTTTGAAAATCGAATAACGTGGCAATCCGTCCACAGACGTGATACTATTTTGTATGGGAAATTTGTGTGTCATATCACAAATTTTTGAGAATGGTTTGTGTCCGTGAACGTGTTAAGTAAGGAGTTGGAGAAATGGTGTACGTTGTATGGAATTGACTTTTACAAAAAAAGGTAATGCATTAGAGGAATTAGTTTTTTTCGGTATGGTGTTCTTGTAATCTTCATTTGATTTGGGAATTAGAATACATAGAATAATTTATAATTCAATTACCGAATAGCTTAATACGTCAATGGATTTGATTGCCTATTGTAAGTTTTTATAAAGTCAGTCGCAAACAAGGCACGCTATAAAACTAGGGTATTTAGCAAGTATTATTATGTTTTACAATCAACAAGGTTTTATCATGTCTGGATACAATAGATCTTCATGATCTAGCAAGCAGGTCGTACCGTGCAAGATCATAAGGCAATTCTGTAAAGCTTAGTTCTGATCTTCCACAACAAATCGAAGGTTTTTCTCTCAGGGTAGGTTAGACTGTAATTGCTCCTGGAACAACCGAAATACCAAGAAGAAAAGTGAAACTCAGGTTCCAAAATGCAAATTTTTAGACAAGTTGTAAAAACGCAATGTGTGTGAGAATGATAATATAATAAATTATTAAGACCTTGTTATTATGTACTTATCACATAAATATAAAACTACTGCGTGTTTTAATTAACAATCCCAAAATGTCTAAAAGTGATAACATACCTATTTCTCATTACCAAAGTACACGTCAAATAAACGACTCAGTATGTTTACATTTCCATATAATCAATCTCAACTCATGCTAATAGCATTTCTCTAGAATTAAACATCTATGAGAAACAGACACACTTACGATTCACAGAAACCCGACAGTCTAACCACACATCTGAATCAGTAATCCTGTCAACATAGACTATCTTTCACGCACTGTTCATCAGCATATTCCAAAGCCTCGATACAGACATACAGAATAACATTAAAGACGAGATTATAGCCAAACAGAAGCCTGAATGCGATCAGCTCGGCAGTAATCCGTTCTTCGATATCACATGAATATAATTCACGCTCCATCGACTCAGGAGCCATGTTTTCTAAGATTCGCCATTTGCGACTCGAACATACGGATGAGAAGTTTCATGTGTTCGAGCTTGGGAATATTTTGAATGTAAAATAAGCTTAGATGATGTCTTTGGTTATGTAATTGAGATTTAGATCACATGAATTTGTATGAATAAGAGTAAAGTAATTAAAGAAATTAATCTATTTAAAATTAACTAGCTTTTAGTGTGGCTTGCCCGCGTGGATGTCGGTTACCACGACCAAATGTAGCATATGTCCTTTCCTAAGTTCTAGTCTATCTTTGTACCAAATTTCACTGAAATCGGTTCAGTGGTTTAGGCGTGAAAGCGTAACAGATAGATAGACAGTAGGGATTGATATGAATGATGGTTATGAAAGGTTATGACAGTCAAAGTAATCTTGGTCAAAAATTATCTAAAACTGATACCATTATCACATTTTTTTTTTGCCATTCAAATTTTTATAGTACTTATCGTATTATTAAAACTAAATACATCATAATTGAATTTGAACCTACGGTTGCAAGAGAAGAGGACGACATATGAGAAGATGGCTAAACTGTGTGGAAGATTATATGTCTGAGAAGGGAGTGAATGTTGAAATAATTGCAAAGCCGATATGAATAGAAAAGCACACAATAACAATATTGTGCCTTATGAGCAAGAAGTTGATAATGATAAATCGTCTTAAAGATGATTGACATAAAACTAATATAAACTTTTGACAAGAAACCAAAATAAATTCATCCAATTTTTTATAATCATTCAAAATTGAAAAAGTACTGCTTCGATATAATGCAGACTTGTCATACAATTAGTGAAACTAAAAATGCCTTCCATCAAAATAAATTAATTAACAAAGACCAACATTTACGTAGACGATATCCTTCAGATATTCTTTATCCTGGTTCCTCTCATCGTTCTTATCCCCCGTGTGTCACATAATGTCGCCATCATTGAGGGGGTACGAGTGCAATAGCCCGGAATGGAAATAAGTACGGTAAGCGATTCACGAGTGATTTGCGCCCGCAGACTCCGCTAACGGAGCCACATCCACTCTTATTAGCCGAACACTGACGTTATCTGCCGGTTGTCACTTCACTTAGGGATCTTCTTTAGTGTTATGTTTTAAATGTTCATCTTTGAGTGATTTTAGGTTGGGTTAGAGTTTAATTTTTAGTAATGGATCTATGGTGTGACATCTTTTTACTGGAAATATTCGGAAAAAGTTTTTAGGGTACTGACCGGAGCTATGGGAGGTACGATACGTCTATCAAGAACCAAGATGTCCGGTGACTCCTTCTTCTGCCGCATCATGAACACCTGGAGTTCCTTACCTTCTTCCTACAGTCTTGGGTCCTTTAAGCGGGGCATCTGATGAGGCCGTCAAGCTGAGTGCTACCATTGTAACATGGTACGTGTCTAAAATGGTGACCCTTTTTTCCGAGGTTTTGCCTTCAGCTTACCATCAAGCCAGGTCAAATTAACGTGTCCTATATAAAAAAAAAACAGTCAGCATCAAATCGATCTTGGTTAGCTCTTTTACAACTATAAATGCGAAAGTTTGGATGAATATGTGGATGTGTGTGTGGTGGATGAATTTGCTACTCATTCGCACCATAACAGATCTGAATGAAAAGTGCCACAGAGATTATAGATTATAAGCTGGAATAGCACAAAAGGATAAGCTACTTTTTATCCCTGTTACATTAAACATTTCTGGAGCGGTCATATTAAAAATATTTTCTGATTTTTTGTTTACTACCGTATGATGGATATTCTCGGAAGCTTACACAAATGTTACTTTGAAATAAAACTATTTTTTACGGATTCTCTCTATTTATTTGATGTTATTGTATGATTTGGCTGTTGAAAAGCAACCATAATCCGGGATTAGTATGTATAACATAATTCCTAGTAAATCGCAATTCTGAGTCCTTTTGAAAATAGTTTTATTTCTGAAGTTTGATTCTTCTTCTTCTTCCTCTTAGCGTTAATTCCCAGTCGCATCCGAAGCTTTCAGCTCGGAGTCTGGGGTCCGCTTTTGCCAGTCTTAACTACGGATTTGGCTAAACCTCGATATTTTCTGTGAAGCGATTGCCATCTGACCTCCACATCCCAATGGTAACATTAGGCGATATCGAAGCTTTGCAGCTAGACTGCTGTATTTGGATTTTTTGAGGGCTCCAACTACCCGTAACGACTGCCATAGATGTTCTTATGGCAACCGGGACCGACGGCTTAACGTGCTCTCCGAGGCACGACCAGACCAATGCAAATACCCATATTTCATGAACACAAATATTTGCACTGAGCGGGGATCGAACCCACGCCTCCTGCGTAGCGGCCGCGTTCACTACCGCTACGCCACGGAGGCTGTGTTATTTCTGAAGTTTGATTATTTACTTATTATAGCTCAAGTATCATGTCATTTATTTTGACCAGCTAAAGTCTGTCGTATTTTTCTTAGATGCCCATAAGTTTGAGTCAATTTACCACGATATAGGTACCCCTATTTGGGAGCAATCATTGCCTCCTAAAATACAAGTATTTCAACCCTCTCTCGAAAATTAAAGCCTGTCAACAAAAAAAAAACAGTTTGTATTTGAACTTTTGCTATTTTGCAAAGACAAGGCATCGGTAGAGAAATCCCCTGATACGTACACACGAGAAGAATGCGAGCAGAGCTGAATAGTTGACGATGTGGCGTGTTCTCGCGATGACAGTGCGGAACACGGGAAATGGTCCGCGGGCACCGCAAGCCACGAGAGAAGGCGGGTAATGAAAAATATTGAGAAATCGCTCCATCTCTTAAACCCTTGAAGAATCGTATAAAAGCTTACTAATAAAAATAACACGTTTTAAGAATGGAAAAGGTGAATCAGTCAGGCGGGTCTTAAACTCGCACCAGTCCTTTACAGGGGAATGCTCTGATCACTCAGCTACCGAGCCTCGCGTTCCAAATTTTTCTAGAAAACCGTCTTGGGGCAAAGGTGGCAACATGTTTTATTTCACTAAATCTGTCAAGAAAGAAAGAAAGAAAGAAAAATGTTTATTAGCAACCTCCAATTCATACAATTAATGTTTTATACACTTATACATTCTATATAGATTGCTAAAGGTCAGTCTGTTTGTTACCCTTTCACAGCACTGATTTTGATGAAAGGTTAAAAAACAATAATATATATATATATTAATTAGACCTTGAGAAAGGACATAGGCTATGGATATAGGCCACGGTAAACAGCTACCTATAAACTTAACCTATAAAAATAGTGAGACATTTTTTCCAAGTGATACTTTACTTTCATTATAACTAAAGAAGCAGAAATGAAATGTAAAAAATTGCTAAACAATCATAATATCTCGATTTCATTACACACTCGCTACTATCTCCTGCATTGAACCGTCTCATAAGTGGGAAATAGCTGGGAAGTGGATGGAAATAAGAGCTAAACGCCAAGAAGACAGATTTGTTTTATTCACAATTCGTACGCTGAAACGGGACTAACCCGTCCTGCTCCCAACGGCAGTACCTACTCTTATATATTTCATTTCCAAATGGATTTCCTTGAAGCTGCTACTGATATTTGCATTTTGATTTCTTTTCGAGTTAAAACGCATTTGAACAAAGTTTTAAATTTTTTTGAAAGTTTTGAAATTGCTTGTTTTGTATCATCTGCATATTATCGAAAGGGCATGCATTTCAAACTATTGGATGGAGAATTACAGTCCTATAACCCTTAGGGAGAAAATATAGAAGGTGCAAGAAGTCCCATTGGAATTTTCAGGGCCTTAGCCAAGCTTACTTCTTACAAAACAGTTGCGGTACACCTGCCACAAGCTTTTCTTAGACGTTAGTCGGTTCTATAATGGCCCAGCTAAGCTTTATCTAGATAAAGCGTAGAAGGGATTACAGGCACAAAAGTATAAATAGACATAATTAGCACTGAGCGGGCATCAATGACTTCTGACGTAACAGCTTAAATGCTCATTCAGCAGTCCTAAAGTGTAGGCAGAAGTGTATCAACACCCACATTTCGTCTACTGTGTCTATCGATCCTACGGTCCCACGGTACTAGGGGACGAGCCTATTGCTGTTAATCGCAGCGAAGACAGGATTGATTGATTGATTGACAATCTTCTTCAAACTAGCGTTAATCCCAGTCGCATCCGAAGCTTTCACCTCGGAGTCTGGGGTCCGCTTTACCAGTCTAACTGCGGATTTGGTTGGACTTTGATATTTTCCGATTGACAATATAGATCATCATCATCATCTGCATATAGACGTATTCTCCTGATTGCATCCGTGGCCAAGATGACCTCGAAGCTCAGGGTCCGGCTTCCGGCTCTTCCTTCTCCACTTCGCACGATCTTGGGCGTCCATGGTAGTGAGACCATTAGCACGCATATCACCCTCCACGACGTCAAGCCAGGACTTCTTTGGCCTACCCCTTTTACCTGGACCCGGCGGGGGCACCATTGCCAGGCAGATCTAATATAGATCATAAATTTACTTAAATATTCATAACTAAATATTCAATCACATCATTTAAAATAACTTCCATTGATCATCAAAATACTTTGAACATTTTCATCTCAATTAAATTAAAATCAATGGTACTATTGAGAGTTGGAGAGGGTCAGCAGAGCCAGTGATGCGCCGGTTACGTCACCTAATTACGATAAAACGTTAACTAATAATAATAAAACATCTAATCTGATTTAACTTATAAGAGTTAAAAGAAGCAAAGCAACCGAAAATTGGATACAATTTACAAATCCAACGTAAATGAATGAAATCTGATTCCGAGGGAAATCATCTCAAATTGTTACAAAAGTACCTTTTAATTTAGAAGTCTCGGGGGCTGTCGGTCTGAGTACCCAGCTTGATTTTATTTTATATACGTCAGAGGAAAATAAATCAAAATATTTTCACAATCTTTAATTTAGACAGTCCCAAGATGCTTCACATTTTTACTGTGTAAGGAAAATAAATTGGTGTTTTATTATACTTGTGTTAGATATCAGAAATAATGAGGATGGCGACATTTTGGACAGTTTTTATTGTAATCAAAATCAAAATGTTTATGTTATTTTTTGCTTGCATTTGAGCTTTCGTCTCCGCTCACTCCTACTTTGATTTGACTTTTTTCGTTGTTTCTAGGAGCGACTGCTGTCTGATCTTCCAACCCTTACAGGAAACCCTACGCCAGAGCCTCATCTGTCAATAGGCAGGTTGACTAGCTTGCATGTGGAGTTGGTTTGGCCCTGGAAATCTTTATGTGGCCTCATAGACCCATACAAACTTTTTAAGCCAGCGTACCCACACACAGCCAAAGATATAATACACCTTTCATTGTGAAGTAGTATACTTATTTACTGGGCTATGTGTAAACATTAAATCCTCATACTTTAAATTTTAATCATAATTTGTTTGTGTACAAAACACAGAGAGCGCCTGAAGAAAAAGCAAGAGCAACTCACTAGCGCAACATTTTGATATAACTTCAAGGCGCTTACATAAACAAACTGGTGACGATAAAATCCGCGGTAGACGAGACGTCTGAAACTTACGCAACTTCGCAGTAATTTCATTATAAGATAAAGAAAATGGTATGTCTTTTGCTTTGTGTGTGGCTTGAAAGTATGCGTAATTTTGGGGGTTTCGTATTCCCAAGGGTAGGTAACTGACGGATAGACCCTTAGTACTGAGACGCCGCTGGATGCTCGTTTGTCAAAGCTGTATCTTAAGCTGGGTCCACATTTGTAGCATTTCTGTGTATCGTATCTCCTTCGCGTGGCCTCAACGCGCATCATGATCGCTAGTTTGGACACATGTTGATAGCCGTTGAGAATACACGTCTTCTAATACAGCCCGGTCCGCACTAAACGCGTATCTTGATACATCATTACAGCATTACTAAATATGGACGCGTTTTTTACGAAATACGCCTTAATGATACGATATGGACAAAATGAGCGTCCATATTTATGATACAAATACCTACTCGATACGATACGACTGATGACGTCAAGGTGCTACAAATGTGGACCCAGCTTTATAAAACGCAATAGTTAGGTGGGCCTACAGGAAAAGGTTTAATGATAGTAGGTAGAGGCAGTTCTTGAAGTATATACCGACAAAAGTAAGTTTGTACCCGGACAGAAATAATCGTCAGTATGTGCATGTACAAAATGCAATAGGTACCTAGAAAGTTAAATTTCTGACAGTATGTGTATTATTAATATCATTAAGTATGCTGCTTGCCGCGTGGTTCGCGGCAGAGTGGAATTTGGGCCACCCCATCTCCTCCCTTGCGGTGTCGTACAAGGCGACTGGGATAGGGCTGTTTAACATCAGACAAATATATACAGCCCAGACTCAGCCTCTACATGGCTCGAGCCAACAATAGTGCCCGAAAAACGGCAATAGGCTCTATACAATGATTGGTGAAATGTGGGTGTTAACTATTCACCTCTGCCTAACCCTCCGGGGATAAAGGCGTGATTGCATGTAGGTATGTATGTATGTATTAAGTATATTATACCTCTGTTTGTTGTCTCCTTTACAAAACTATTTAAAAACCTACATAATATCAGTATAAAAGTACCTATCTCGCACGACAGAACCCTTTGTAAGCGAGCCCAACTTCCCTAATTTCGTTAAAATTAGTCACGGTAAAGATAAATATTTACACCTCAGAAAATCTTTTAATAAATTTTATGCACATATATCCGTAAATTCGGTCAGCATATTTACGATATCGAAAGAACGGTATAAAACGGAATAAACACATGTCCTACCGCAGTAGGTACCCGGGAAACAGACTAGAACGGTGTATTAACACTTGAAGCTACCAGAGTCGTAAAATTTCTGATCACTGCGAGTTTTTAGAGGTGCTAAACTGGAAGTAGGGCATGACCACATATATTTATTATTATTTATTTATTATTATTTATTATTTATTTATTTATTATGAGCAATATAAGCTTACAGTCCACACCAAAGCGCTTATATGCTGTAGATTACAGTACGCACTAGATTGCATTATAAATACATTAAAATTAAATTATTATTAAAAATTAGTTACATTCTTACAGTTCGTCAAATAATCAGGTAAATAATCACCAAATCAACAAAAAAAAAACAAAAATTAAAAAAAAAAATGTCCAATACAATACAAAAATGTCAATTGAATAATGTCGAATGGAAAGTAAGGATATTGAAGTAAATTATAAGAATTGTAATAGATAAAAAAATGTCAAAAGAACAATGTCAGATTGAACTTAATTGGAAAACAGAAATACATTCATAATATTATTTACAATGTCAACATTCTTTATAACGTACATAAATATCCCCTCACACTTACACTAATGACATTAGTCTTTTCATAAAATATGTCTACATCTGGATTCGTTTCCAAAAAGATATTTAAGTGCTGAACACCCCTAAAAGTAGGACTCTTCCATGCCAGAAAGCGCCACGTCGGCGGGCAAGTAAAAAGTTGATGCCGTCGCCTTCCAGCCCCCCGCAAGTACCCGTCCGGCACATAAAAATGGATGCACTCACGCACCGATGGGTTATCCACCTTATTATTCAGCAATAGACAGTAATGCATTATTAGTACGAATTCACGCCTGAAGTGCAATGTATCGAGACCAATCATACCAGACACGAAAATGGAAGGGTAAAGGAATGGATAGTAGCCATAGGCGCGCTTGTATAAGTAACGGGCAAATTTGCGCTGAACCCGTTCAACCATCAATGTATATAGTTGTTCTGTGGGATTCCATACGATAGCGTTATACTCAAGTACACTTCGAACATAAGCACTGTAAAGCAACTTAATAACTTCTATATTATTAAATTTAAAAGAGGTTCTAACTATAAATCCCAGGTTTTTATTGGCTTTTTTACATACTTGTTTTATATGTTCACGGAAATTTAATTCGCTATCCATAACAACGCCCAAGTCGCGCATTGTGGTGACACGCTCCAGTGGTGTTCCTGCTAGTTCATATTTTGCCACTATTGGAGTACGGGATCTAGTAAAGGTAATTGTTTTACACTTGGAGACGTTAAAAGACAATTTATTTCTAATGCTCCACGAGACAACCGCATCAATGTCTGCCTGCAGTGCCACACAATCAGTATCGCTAGTGACAGGAAGGTAGAGCTTTAGATCGTCTGCAAATAGCAGACACCGAGTATTAGCAAGAACCCCAGGTAAGTCGTTTATCATAACTAGGAACAAAGTGGGGCCCAGATTACTACCCTGACTCACGCCTGACCTGGTATAAAATTCACTAGATATGTGATGCCCAATCTTAACATATTGCCTACGATTTCTCAGATAATCAGCCATAAATCTAAGAAGCTTTCTTTTAAGAAGTTTTCTACCACGAATTATCGGCCCCGGAGATGCGGTTGGAATACGCTTAGGAATGGTTTTTAGATGTGCAATACTGTGTTACTGTATCCAAATTAAAGAAGGATACATCTACACTTATATTATAAAGACATTATATTGTTTGGGACGGATGAACTCAAAAACTATAATATTATCAGATTTAAAAAATTATTTCATCTTTAATACGAGTATAATAAAAAAAGCCCTACATCCCGGCCATAATAACCTCGTGTTGTGTTTCCGGTGAGCAGAGTAGCCAGAGCTCACTGAAGAGGTCTTGTGCTATCAGTGGGAAGACCAAAGGCATGTTCTGGTTGTTTTCTTCGCTGACTGCACAGAATCTCTCTGTTCTTGACCCCCAAACCCTAAAGTTAGACGGTATTGTGAATTTTTCACCCAGATCGGACTCTTCGAAAATATCTACCTGCCATTCCTCAACCGGATCGTCTTTACTACTGAAAATATCATTATTTTCTACAGAGTTGGGTTGGATGGTATAAGGGTCCAGGGTAATATGTATGTAGGTACTATGTCTTTCTATCTCTTTTTCTATAGAAGATACAAGATATGAGACAATTACTAGCTTAGCTTTGATTGATAACCTGCCGATAACCCACCGAATCTTCGTCAACAGTCTAGACTCTAGATAAAATTTAACACAGGAAAATTCACAATACTTAGATCCCATTAAAATTAGTTCTATTCCTGTTAGTCATGAATAAAACCAGTGCTCTTAAAATTCAGAGAAGTTGCTTCCTATAATAAGTAGAGGGCAATAAGAAATTCAGGCTTTTAGAATCCCATTTGCCGGCAACAAGCGTCCTTTCAGATATGAAGGATTAAAGTCATAGCTCTCTGCTAGCTGCGTTTACTAAGTGCAAGGTGACCTACTTTAGTCTTCTACGTTGATTTATACATGTACATTAATGTTTCTATGCTAGAAAAGAATCTAACCTGCACTAATAATATAGAAAACCACCCTATGTTAAAAAGCATACTATAGGACAGATGATTACCTACCTATATTAAAGACAAAAATGTCTGGCTTGAGCATGGTGTAGGTCACTCTTATAATTATTATTACCATACCTTATCTTAGGTGAATCTATCTATCTATCTATCTTCTATACTATTATATAATTGTAAAGTGGTCTGTACATTGCAGATATTTAAAAAAAATACTTGGGTTATGTTAACGATACTGAACACGAAATATTTTTTTTGAATTTCCTGTCTGTTTGTCCACGATGGACGCAAAAGCTACTGGACGGATTTTAATGCGGGTTTTTTTTTGTTAGAAAGGGCTTGGTCAGACTTAAAATCTTACGTTTGTTTGATCGCAATCGGTTGAGTAGAACCGAAGATAATGAGCAAAGGTCGCGTTAACCTAGATGCATGCGGGCGGAGCCGCGGGCGGAAGGCTAGTTATTTTATATAAGGCCTTTTTTATATACTTGACGCGAGACGAATGTACATACGTTCATATTTTAATCCTAAGCAACAACATTCCTAAAAATGCCGCAGTGGAGTTTGTTGCGCCGTTTCTTCTCCACTAGCGCCTAGGAAGCGGTGATAAACTTAATTTTAAGGAGAATATGACGTCAAAAAGCTGTAACAGTGTTGCACTATTTTGAAAAATAAAGAATTTGAATTTGAAAGCTGAGGAGTTTGTTAAACGCGCTATCCCAAAAAATAAACCTTGTATACAAAACCACTGCAACTGTTTTTGTTTTTCTTAACTGTGTGTAACGAATACTTCTTTTTGTTTCAGGTACATACTCGATGCTTATCCAAACTGGTCGGTAGTATCACAAATAAACCACGAGAGTACCGGTCGATACAGCCTCCGGGGGATCGTAGCGAGATGATTGAATCGTGTAGGACGTTGTAGCCGCGCCGGACAGGGTTGGGAGTCGGGTGATATGCGCTCATGAACGTCAAAATACTTGTCAATCCTTTGCAGTATGCCAGTCAACGAATTGCTACTTATCTAGCGGGCACTGGTGTAATATAACGTAATCAGTAGGTACTGATTAAAACATAATGGGAGCGGCGTAATTTGAAAATACATATTTAGCGGCAAGAATATGCCAATTTGGTTTTAAGCGTCGGTAGCTTAGTGGTTAAGGAGTCGGCCTTACGATCGAGAGGTCCCGGGTTTGAATCCTGGCCATTACACTGCCGACGTGAACCCACTCCTAGCACAAGCAATTTAGCTTAGTTGGAGGGGTTAACCGGAATATTAGTAATTTCGGTTGCTAATATTCTTTATAAAAAATAAAAAAATAAAACAATAATTTAAACATTCAAGCAAAGAAAGAACAAGAAAAAAAAACCAAATATTTACAAACCTAGTCACTGCCATTGCAATTAAAACCACCCTTTAACGGATTCTATCGCGATTTATTTGGCAACATTTATTTACAAAGAGAAAAGAGAATCGACTTCGGCGGGACTCGAACCCGCGATCTTTCCCTTACAGGGGGAATGCTCTGACCGCTAAGCCACCGAAGCCCGCACAAAGCCGATCCAAATTCCCCTATACTTCCGTCTTTGGGGCGACGGTGAATCGATTTAAATAATCAGCATAAAATGCTTCAAAATTTCATTCAATATTTATTTACGTTTAGCCTTAGAGCGCGCCTTACAAGTATGAACTGCTATCACGGGTATGAACAGTACCGAGGCTCCTGGCTAAACCTCAATCAGTAGCAAAACAATACCCGTCAAAATGACTTCGCAAATAATATTTAATTCGATATGTTAAATCAAAATGTAATACAACATCGTATATTTGTAGTAATAATGACGCAAAAATAACGCAAAATGACGCCATTTTTTTGTATTTTGGCTTTAATTTTATCCATGCATATCAAATCGAACAAAAAACTTCATAACAACAAACTACATTAATAAGTGCATCTATTGATATTTCCGGTAATGTATGAAACGTCACTATAGGTGCGCTATACCATCGCAAAGTATCTGCTAACACTCGGCGCCAAAGACCTGAGTGATAGGCGCGCTCTATAGCACAATGTAAAAACCTACTAATACCCGAAGAATGTCTATCTAGCTATCAAATCTATTGACGGTAAATTTTCATCTTCATTAAACTCTGCAAGATTATTATAACGCCAATCATCTCCTTTAAATATGTATCAAAATACGCCTCGTCAGAGTAATAGGTTACTCAGTATTATTAGGATGAAAGGAACAGGTATAATACCAGTGTATTCAATGCGTATGTAAGTGAACGAATTTTGTGCCTAAATCATTGTCAGATATTAAATTACTTAGCTAATACTAATTACTGTAACAGAGTTTAGTAATAAATATAAAATGGTGAAATATTAACGCACAAGTTTTTAAGACAAATCTTTCAAAGTTTTTTTTTATGCCACTTAGCTGGCAGACAAGCACACGGCCTACCTGATGGAAAGTGGTCATCGTGGCTTATACCGTAAGTTCGGATGGTTCTCTCAATAATTGTACAAAGGCGGACTTAATGCCTAAAATAATTTCTATCGTAATAGTTAAGTAATCCGAAGTATTTTAAATGTAGACTGATAAAAATAATACCAGGTGTAATGACTCCTACAGGATATGCATACATAATTATTTATAATATATTATATTCTATAAAAAATATTTAAAAAAAAACGAATATCAGACTCAACCTCAGATGCATGGCTCGAGTCAACACTAGTGTCTGAAATATGTCAATAGGCTCACCCCTATTACGTGGGACCGAATACAATGGTGAAAAATGTGGATGTTAATTCACATCTGCCTAACCCTTCCGAGGATAAAGGCGTGATTATATGTAGGTATGTATGTATAAAAGATACATAGGTACACAAGAAACACTAAGTAGGTAAGTATACAAATATTTCTTCAATCTAAATAAAAAGTTCCAATCTCTTCAAGCCTCCCCCTACCTCCGTACCTAGATCTATACCTCCTAAAACACCTGTTCTCAAAGATCTAAGCCCCAGATACAACTCCACTACAAACTAACTGGTATTTATCTGTCCAAGTGTCTGTCCCGGATTATCTGTTATCGGCTCCAAGTTTTCAACGTCTCAAGCCTACTGTTAGACTAAAAACATTATCTTTAGAATGGTTAAATATAGTTTTGAGTGTACTAGCCAATCTGCCCGGTTTCTCCCGTGGTATATTTTGAAACCCTGTACCCATATATGCCCACAATTGATTAATTTTCAAAATAATGTATGGGATTCCGCCGGATTTGTTGATATTTATGATTACTGCTCTGGTGTCTGAAGTAGTAGCGTGATGATTTATAAACTATAACCTTACTCGATAAATGGGCTTTTTAATGAAATAATATTTTTACAAAGAAACAAACTCTTCAGCGTTATAATATTTAATGAGGTTTCTAGAATTATGAATTAATTTTGAAAAATTGTTATATTGTGTAACTGCTAGATTCTAACATAATGTGACATAAATTATTGGTAGCTAGCGGATAATACCGCTGCTCCACCCGCTAGGAATTGAAACTCCGGACATGTGAACCTATCCCAGGTATATAAGCTAGCTAAAAGTAGCCTAGACTGTAATCTATTCCAGCACCAAATTTCAGCCAGATCAGTTCAGCCGTTTGCGCGTGATCACATCCAAACATTTTCACAAACTTTCGCATTTACAATATTAGTTGGATAGAATGAAATAATCTCAAAAATCAATAGTTCATCAACTTTCTCTGCTGACTGTACCAATCTATCTCCATAATAAGAACTAGAGCCAAACCGAAGTGGTGCTCCCTAGGCAAGGGTTAGCCAAACAACTTGGAATTGGAGTTTAAACGCATCGGCGATTGTCTTGGAGCCATTTGCCGACATCAGTCGCACTTAACTGAAACTTATACGGGACTTGGGGCCAAAGATTTAAGGATACTAGATGTGATAGCAATGCATGAGTAAGTAGAAATGTTGCAGAATTATTTGAATTGTAATTATGCCTGAAGATCACCATTTCGGAAGTAGGTTGTTTATAAAAAAAAATACGTGGATCCAACGTGATATATTTGTTATGGTATCAGAAATAAAGGTTATTTGTATTTGTAGATTTGGTTAGGGAAATTCGTACTGTATTAAAAAAAATAGTAACTGTCATATTTATAATTCTTATGACGTATGATTTTCTACAGGTGCCTATTACTATAAGTTTAGCACTCTTTTAAGGCATTTCCTATAATAGCTACTTAGCATTTGAATGTCTAATAAAAATACGTTGTTTTTACTATTAACGTAGAATGATAATGTTCATTAAAGGAGACGGGGACTTCTGGGCCAAAATTGTAATGAGTTGAGATATGACTTAAAAAAAGCGGTATTTTTTTCTATTTCAAAATATTAAAAAACTAGCTCTATTGAAAGTCTGGAAGACGAGTAATCTTAAAACTAAGTTTATTCCACTAGCAAAATAAAATATCGATTACTAAAAATTATTTAAACAATATTGCGTATTAAAACACTTGCATCACAATTTGATATTAAATCAATCAGAGTGAACAAAACTTAATCATTATAATAATAATAACCATTTAAAATACCAAATAATAGTGTAATAAAAATAAATTCTGAATCGATTTCCGTTAATCGATTAATTATTTCTTGTGTTTATCAACTGTATTTTTAAGCTGTGACAGCTGACAGCTCCATTTTCAGTCAATCAGTTTATTTATTCAATCTTCAAAATTAATTATTTTATCGAAAAATTGTATATTTACACGGCTTATGGGATATACAATTGTTTATAAAACATGTACAAAAGTATGCTATATCAGTATGCTGTATCAGTTTATTCGTTTAAATCCAATGATCAATTGACTTCTGCGTTTTGAGTATTTCCAGTTGATTTCTTGAATAAATTCCCTTAACAGTGATTTCTCTTTACGGACTTCTCAGCTTGCTCCTGGTAACCTTAAAGTACAATGATAAACTTGTTTACTTGTTTGAGTTTTGCTCGGTATTTTGGATTTTGACATGGATCTCTGTGTGAATTGTGGCATAGAAAATGAAGTAAATAAGGTAATATATTTCCACCTGCGCACTTCTTAGACAATACTTTAATTATTATTGAAGAAGAATAAAAGATAATTAATATTTAAAGTGTTTTTTTTTAACATAACATCCTTGTACTGCATATCTTTAAAATCTCTTTGTAAGTTTTCGTACATTATCCCTGAGTGAAATATAATACAGTACAATTTAAAAGTATTTTAAGATAAAAAAAATGACCACTTTCTATTAAAACACCACAGAAATCACAGTTCTAAAATGTCAATTTCTTGCATAACCTCACTTTTACTAAATCTCTTATAACTCTGCTCTCAGATATCCAAAATCTGCAGAATTTTCAGGGATGGTTTAATAATTTATATGCTCTTAATTGATACCACCCTCATCTTATTACATTTTTGGCCCAAGAATGTATGAAAGCCTCCCCATCTCCTTTGTTAAACCTGTATAGTACGGCAAAAGCAACTGTAAGGATTGGTTGGAAAGCCCTCAGTAGGATGTTCCTACTGAGGGTTTTCTAAACAAAAATAAGCAAAAGTCAAATAATTAGGTTAACTAAAAAGCATAGTTTGCAAAATGTGGGTTTCAAAACGACTCTGACCACCCATACAGGTATGAACAGACAAGTTCAAACTATGTATAAACTACGCTCAATGTGAAGAGTCTGTTCTGCCACATCCAGTAAAGAATTATCTTCGACGTTAATTAAGTAGAGTCAGTTAATAAATCGTGAAGTTTTCAACTTGGATAGATTGTAGAGACGGACGGCAGCTCTAGATTTATACCCTGTTACGCTCTACCACGAGAATATTTTTTATACTTTTTAATTTTACAGCCAAGTAAAATATAATATATAATCTTAGTTTGATAGTATGGTCACGTCTTATGCAAGTAAGATCACGTTCTACGGTTAGATGGTCTTTTGATGAAGAAACCATCAAGAAAACTGCTTTATCATTAAGTTTTATCATTTTTAATATGTAGTTAAATGATCTTTCCATTAGTAGTTCACGTCTGCTCTGCATGTCAGTCATGTCACATATTTAATTTCTGAGCCCCTGTCACAGTATATAATTTCATTATTAGAATACTGTGCGCCCGTGCAGTCCATGACGCACTTGATTTCGTGTCTTTATTCTGAATTAAATTATTACAATCATATTTAAAGAAGCTTATACATAGTTATATAGTTTTTTCCCGATCATTCTCTACCTCGGAACCAATTCCAGTCAAATCCAGTTACTTACGCGTGATTGTGTTAACTACTAATTTTTAAGTTAGGTAAATCTCATTATCTCATTTTAGGAAGTATAAAAATGAATATTTTTAATGAGTTAGACATATTACATATTATAAACATACTATCACTAGCGCAGGTCCCTATATCACGATTCTGGTCGGCTTGTCTTTGCAGAGACCAATGGATCGCATGGTGCTTCCCTTTTCAAATTTTTCACCCATCGCCACTACATACTACTTAAATATTTCACCTTCACCCCACAAATAGGTACACATCTACACAAACACCTAAAATACAAAAATACAAAAAAAATGTCATCTCGCAAACTCAGCACTAATTTACCAAAAATTGTAAGTTATTTCTTGCGAAAATTTGTACCAAACGATGTCGCGCTCGGAGGGATGAGAGAGATAGCTGAATTCTATTAAAGCCTCCCTCGGACCGGATTCTTTCATTTCCTAAACGCGTCTTGGGCCCCTCCAGCATCCCCGCAAAGATATTTACACCGCTTTTGAATGGGATGAAATTGATTATGAAAAAAAAGTCTTGCATAAATCTTACAAGTAGAAATTTTCTTTCTCATTTTCATGATTTGATGTGATTTGAATTTGGTTATTGCGTTTATTTGGTGCGAATATCGTTAAGTACTCAGTTTTTATGATATAATTTTGTATAACGATATCTTAGCTTATTAGGGGAGAAAAAATCTGGGATGGGGTGGGATAGGATCCAGGATATTGATATTCAGTCTATTTGCGTCAGTGCCTGGTCAGCCAATCAGTAGGTGCATCGGCTTGCAGAGTTTGATGGTTTCAGGTCCGACAATTTCAAGTGGTTGATTTGGCCCTAAAAAGCCAGTCAAATCCCATATCAATAAATAGTTATAGGATCTGAGGGCAATTCTAGTAATAGCTATACTCAAATAAGTAATTGATATGATCTCAATTTCCCAAAATGTCAAAAATAGTATTCGCAAAATCGTGATCGGTTTTGGATCGAAATTGAATTACGAACAGATTATTAGTACGATTTTATTAGTGGCACATATTGGGAGAGGCCTATGTCCAGCTGCAGTGGACTGCAATAGGCTAATTGATTGATTGATTTGATATTAGTACGAGTAACTCTTTGACCTCCAAAACTTCTGTCGCAAATATATTCATACTAGTAAATCGATATCCCAAAAAATGTAGTCAGCTGAGGGGAATCTAATATTCGCCAGCTGTACTTTTTTGCCCTTCGAAACATTAGACGAGCCTATTGCCATCCACACGTCCCCAGGCTTGCTACTAGTATACAGAAAAGTGCCATAATAGTTTATTCAGTACGGGAATCAAACCCAAAATCACACGCACAGTACTACAGCAGCCTCTATTACTCTCAAGCATATCTTGTCATCACTAAAACATTTCCCCAAGGCGTCTTCGATCCGCCCATCAGAAGATTGCAGTAATAAGTCTCGGCATTTCTGGAAATTGGCATAATCAGATAAAAGGCTTCGCCGGGGAAAAATGTCTTGAGTTTCCGGCGTTACTGCGCTAAGTGTCTAGTGATTCCGACTTGGAATATTTTAGCTTAGTTTAAAATGTAAGTTACTATGTTCTACGAGTTATGTTGTTATGTTTTTCTCAAAGAATGAAAGAATCAAATAATCAATTGCGTTTATTCAATTTAGGCACATATAGAGCACATAATATATGAACGTCAAAATATTACAATTGTGTCAAGAAGTATGTAAACAAAAAATAAAATATTAAATAAATTAAAGTAAACCATTTGAAAATGATTCTTTCGCTGGTTTGGTAGTTGATTCTACTGAGAAGATACCAGCAAGAAACTCAGAGAACTCAATTATCCTTTTTATTTATTTTTTAATACGGTTTTTATGCAATTTACAATGTGCGGGCAAGAAAGTGATTAGGTTGACCATGCATTTTTATCATGGTTCACTCTATGTTTGTACAATTATGTTTATTTGAACGCAATTTGTCATTGATGAAATGGCTTACTAAGGAATGCGATATTTCATTATGATATTTTAAGCGATATATAATATATATTTTCGAAACTGTTAAAAATCTTTTTTATTTTCTTCTTCCGAGTGCAATTCCGGTTGTATCATAAAGTTTGCATTTTACTATTTATACTGTTGATTGATGGCACTTGGTGGAAGTTATTATTATACATTATAGATAACACACTTGTACTTTTCCACAATATTTATTGTTCTCCTAACCGGTTCTTCCAACCCAACCGGTTTCACCTCACGGCATTCTCAAAGGATTACATGTAATCCTTTGAGAATGCCGTGAGGTGAAACTGGTTAGGAGAACAATAAATATTGTGGAAAAGTACAAGTGTGTTATCTATAATGTTTGCATTTTATTTTAATTATTTGGCTTTGACAAGAGTAACTGCCAACCAATAAGAGAGAGAAAAATCTGCGCCTCGTGATATTGATAATACTGACAATTATTTTTTTTTAAATCACTCAATCTGTACAGTAGTTTAAATCACACCATAAGAAGCATGTTAGTATAATTGGTTTCAAAGAAGTCTAGAAATTCAAAGACAACCTACAGTCATTTAGGAATTTTCATGACCTCTTACGGCTCCTAGCTCCTGAACTAATTACACCACATTCGACTATTAGCCTTCCATTACAATGCGAAGTGTCCAATAAATCGCCGAACAAGACATAGTCTGGGCGCTGTTTCGTCTTGGCGACGCTCCAGCTGCAATTACCCTTTGGCTCCTAGACTATACATGTACTCGTTATACAGTAATTTGTTCTTGAAAGGATTTGTCCAAGACTTTTAATTACCTTATTAAGTACTGCAGTTTAGATACTTGAAGTCAAAAGAGTACTATTACTTATTCTGTGTGTCAAAAGTAGCGTCCTCAATGGGTTACACTGAGACTCAATCGCATAATACCAGAATCGTATATTAACACCCACTTCTCGTCAACTGTGGCTTTAGGTCCCACGTAATAGGGGGTGAGCCTTTTGCTGTCAAGTGGGCATTTTTTCATGGGCTGTAACAATGTCTGCAGCTATTATAGTCTTGGGTTTACTTGATGATACTATCAAATCAATCTATCTTTCACTCATCATCATCATTAGCCTTGTATGCCTGTGTGCCAGCCTGTGAGTTGATCGCATCTGAGACTTTCACTTCGGAACCTTGGATTGGAGCCCTAGGTCTACCTTCCGGCTTTTCTTCCACCATTTCGTATGGTCTTTCCAACCCAACTTTCACAATTATTATGTAGGGATTAGCACGAAACCTGTTTGTCAAAAAATTACTTGTTTTTGAAACATTTTACTTCGAAAACATTTTTTATAATCATCATTTTTGTCTAACGAGGCGATATAATCCGATTGAAAACCAATTTCACTTACAAAAGATTCTGGTCAAGCGTGTTCGTTCTCATCTCTCCAGCCTCTTATCTTAAAGACGATCTACATTTTGTTCTTAGCAACGGTTATCCCACAATCCCTATAATAAGGAATTAATCCACCTTGAGGGATTACTGCCTCAAATTTATTTTCTTATAAAGTGGGCTTACGGACTAATGAAGTATCAAGGATTTGGATGAGGCATTACGGCAAAATACGAGGGACTTATATAACTTTTAGGGATGCTAAATAATGTAAACAGGCCTTGTAAATCTATATACCTATCGTCTATAAAATAAATATAGTATCTGTTATGTTTGTGGACGCAAATCTCAAAAATATTTGACATAGATCAACACTTCTGACTTTTTACTCCGTGAACTACGAGTATGTTTTCGTGGCTCATTTGTCGTCAGTTACATTATATCTTCTTCTTATCCAATAATAACCACAACTCACTCACGTTACTAGTAGAAAAATCGGGCTATATAACGTGAATTGTTTAGAGTTTCCGATATTTTGGCTATCCCATATCCCGCATGTAAATATTCCGATAGCTATTATAATATTAATAATAAAATAATAAATATTAATCTCAACTGATCTCTCAATCGGTAGGTTGTTCGTTTTTTAATCCTACCCAACACGCTACAGATATATCATGGCTTATTTTAATCTCTCCAAAAGCGTCAACACAATCCACAAAATACCTTCTCCATAATCAATTACACTCATCCTCTTCCAAATCCGTGTCTCCATTCTCCATAACATCAACGATTTCTTACTAATTACTGATTTCCTAATTAATCACAAGAGAGTTATTTGATTAATAGGCCTCTGATGTCGGAGGCGGGCGGAGTAGGGTGTAACAATGATTTAGTGATTTTGTTTAAAGACGCCATTCTCCGACTGCTTACATTTTCAGCGGCGAATTAATAAATGCCAAGTGTCAAGTTTTACCGAATTTGAGAAGTTGCCTTTTAATACGAGCCTTTTTAAAAAGCTTCATAGAAAGGGTTGGGTGACAATCACTTTTCGACTCGTTCTTTAAAACTTTCGTTCGGAATATCCTTTCATCGTACGTCCCGAAAAATAATATTACAAAAAATTTCTTCAAAGACCTACTTAAATTGCGCCACGATTCAAATTTCTGCCTACGTATAAAAATCCATTGACACATCTTCGGAATGACGCCCGATTTGCTGGAATTCAATAAGAAAAAATCCGAAAGAGGATTCGTCTGTACCTATTCGCTTTGAATAACCCAACCCCAATTACGCTAAAAGCTAATTACATCTAAGAACCCAGTAATTATTAAGCGAATTGGGGGATTTTTACTTATTGGAGACTGAATTAGTAGGTACAACCCTCTTTTTAAAAAAAGGTATCAGACTATTAATGCGTACTGAAGTTTCAAAATACTTAACGAAACTAAAGATTCTGAAAAAACAGCGAAAACCTGCAAACTGAATCTGAAAAAATACAGCAAAAACATCGCGAGTGATATCTAAATGGAAATGGAAAAAGCCAGCTGATATTACGACATACGGAGAGTGGAAACTGCGAAGGCCTCAAAAAGGCCTAAGGCCACCAGAACGGTCAGGAACATGGCCTGGCCGCCCCCGCAGTGGCCATGCGGGGGCGAAAAAACAAGGCCTTACGGACGATTGGGAGAAATTTATTACCAAAGGTGTGTGTTACGGATGTGGAGGTGATTGGGACTTTGCTGGGGGACTAAAGGTGGACATTTATAGTTCGGAATATACGGGTTATAGGTATTCTTATAATAAGCCGGGGTACCGGCAGAAGGCCAGGTCATGTGAAGACGCAAGATTTATACATATCAACTATATTTTATTGGCAGAGGTGAAGCACTTCGAGAGGGTAAGTAGTAAGACTAGTTTATTGATATTATTTATTTTTAAACATATATAATTTACTAGCTGACCCCGCGAACTTCGTACCGCCTAAATGAAGAACCGCTCGACCGATTTTGTTGAAGTGGTATTGATTTTTATAAATTAGGATAAAGATTATACGTTTTATGCATAACCATACTGTTCATTCATCATTATTCTCTGAGCCTTTTTCCCAACTCAGTTGGGGTCAGCTTTCTACTCTTAGGGCGCTTTCAATTTAGACGTTTCGTGTCGGACCACAGACAGCAGTTCAGCTTCACGTGTTATGACGTGTTCATTTCGCTGTTGAATAGTGCGGTGACTGGACTTCAGAGCTAATTTCAACAACATTTCATGTTTATTATTTGCTTAAAATGGATGATATAAACGAATATAGTTTCTTGCCGCTGAATTTTGCTTTCAACTAATTCAAGTAATTCGTAGAAACATTCTCTAGACATTCTAAGGTAATTAAAAAAATTGCTTGGATCTTGTTTTAGCCTAGGGAAAAGATTATGAAAATCACCAAAATTACATGTTAACGAAAACATTGGTGATGCTCTTTTACGGGGGCGTCGGTTTTGTTTCTGTTTGATCTTTTTCAACAAGAGCACTAACAGTAATGTTTCTTCGTCAGAGTCCATGGTTTAACTGCTGCCAGATACATTTAAAACATCACTAGCATACAAACGCACGGTAGTCAGATATGCTTACAATTTTAGGCGTTTGGTATCGGACTGCTACCGTACGGCAGCAGCACGGCAGCGGGCTTTAACCAGCGGTACGGTAAACGTGCAACAGCGGTCCGACACGAAACGTATAAATTGAAAGCGCCCTACGGCTGAACTTTCATATTTTTCACGAAGCCACTGCAAACTGACCATAACCAACTGGCGATCACGAACATCTGTAGTTAGACTAGTCGAACTTTTTACGGCTCCAGTACCCATAACGACTAACTTACAGGTGCGGGCGCAACCTGTGGTTTTTGGGTCAAAGGTCATAGGCATAGCATTTTCACGACTATTCTTCATATCTTCAATATTTCAGCCTCTTCTCCTGCAGTCTAAAATCAACCTAAACATACTAAATAAGATTAAATATTATGAGGAACTAATCTCAAATGTCTGTGTTAACATGAATAAGGTTGAATTTAGTTCGTGAGATTGTTGCTCGACTGTAATGAGATATGTAACTGGCATTCTTGACATGGTTAGTGCTGGATGCAGGTGGAATCGCAGAATGTAATTATTGTTATAACTTTAGTAAGTAGTGGAAGGTGTCTGAAGTTTATAAAGGTGGTTGGAGATTGAATTATGAATCTGTGTCAGTATCATCCTCATACCATGACTGGTTCTCTCTGCCTAACCTCGAGGTACATAGGCGTGAGTTTATATATGTGTCTTCCTCATAGCAATTTCCAGTTGCATTTAAAGTTTACATTTTTTAACCAGAGAGTCGCTTATTATTTTTTATTGGTTTTACGAATCAGGGCTCTTGCTAAACAATGGAATCAAACAATGATGCTGGCTTTCCTCTCGGGGTTGGGAGTTAATATGGTTACTCCCGAAAAAGTCAACATACTAATCAAAGATAATAACTGACAAATAGGATAATATCTCAGAAGTTACTCTTAGAAATAAGGTCATGTTTACTTTAAAAAGCCTTTTTTATACCATTTAAGTGGCAGACAAGCACACGGCCCACCTGATGGAAAGTGGTTACCGTAGCCTATGGACGTATGCAACACAAAGGGCGTCACACTCGCACTGCGGACCCCGTAAGAACCTTCTAATGCCCTTCTTGAAGAACCCCATACTGTATTTCGCTTGTAAAAACCACGGCAGGGAGTTCATTAATTAAGTTCCTTTCATACCTGTATGTACTGTTTTACCCTAAAATAATATTCAAATTACTAAATCACGGAAGACCATTCTTTATCGAAATAGAAGGTGTACCAAATCAGATATACCTACCTAACCCCTTGGCACAAAAGTTACGAGGATCGATCCTATTCTGTGTAAGTGTGGTTATCTGAACTCAAACCGGGATAAACGACTACCAACATTGGCTCCCGATAAAACAAAACGGGTTAGATAGGTTACCTTTCACCTTACATTAACATATTTTACCTTTTCTGGGTAAAATGAAGCTAAATACAAGTTGGAAGAAGCGCCCGTAGTCAGTGTACGCTTGCTGTTCAAAATTATCAGTAAGTTGAGCTACCTAGACACGGTTTTGTATGGGTGATCGCTTAGTGGTATTTTATTTCACCCCCTGGTGTGACGCCCCTGTGTTGCACACATCCATTGGCCACGGTAACCACTTTCCATCAGGTGGGCCGTGTGCTTGTCTGCCACCTAAGTGGTACAAAAAGATAAATAAGGTACTAAGTACTGGCCGTAAAGAATTTTAAAAAGTTTTCATTTCAAGGATGAGTCATTATGGGAATTGTCGCACTTGTAAAATAGTTACTACTGGCCGTATAGACTTAAAAAAACTAAGAAAAGTATTTGTTAATTCTCTTCGCGATAATGCGAGTTCCATGATTTAGTTCACCCAAATAAATCTACGAAAACTGACCACTGTGCATAAGGATGATTTTCCTTCAAAAAAATAGCTGTCATTCAGCTCCTAAATTCACTAATGTACCCACTAACAATTCCCAGGGACACGCGCCTACCCCCAACGATATTCTTGTGACATAAACAAGTCACTCCCGCATTCGCCTCATTAATCATATCGCCGGGTCTATTTAATATTCATAGTGGGAGACGGAACCGCGCGCTCGCACTAACTTGGTTATAAAGAGATGCCAGGGGAGTGACAAGGACGGAAATATGCTTCAGAATTATTACCTTGGTGTTACGTCACGATGTGGTTTGTGATGCTGTGACTTGCTGGTCGATAGCTTTTTCTTGCTAAGGTAGCAAATAATGTAGGCCACTTGATGGTAAGTGGGTAGTGTGAAGGCTTGTAACTTCAGAAGTGTGTAAACTATCATCTTAACATATTGAATAAATCACTTGTACTTTTCCACAATTATTTATTTATTTGAACCTTACCGGTTTCACCTTACGGCATTATCAAAGGTTTACAATGTTTTAAACTAAAAAACTACAATATTTTATGTGTGGGTACTTTTAAAAAAGAGTACTTATACCAGCTTCAACTTTTTTCCCCAAAATTTAGGGAAATTTAAATTTTCATAAACGTAATTATGTTTTGTAAAATAATTTATACATTATAAAATTAATTGTATTACAGTGAAATGTCAAATATAAAATGTCAAGGAATTATAATTAAATTAAATTAAAGTAATTGTCAAATCAATGATGTCAAATGGATTAGATACTTAGATTACAATATATAAAAAAAAATATAAAAAAAATATATAAAAATGTCAGTTACAACAATAAATTAAGATTACAACGAATTAATAACAAATAAATAGGTATGTATATGTCATTATTATTGTAAAGTCCGACCAATAAAATAAAAAACCCGTACTGGGGGCGCCAAAAACATCTATGATTATGACAACACCAAGTATAGTGATACACATGTAAAATGCCAATATTTTTCAACACACTTGCTTATGAACAGGCTTTTATTTCCCCGCAGTTAAGCACGGAATGACACCTAATATAAAACTGTGACTTTTTCATTGCTTCTTCTTCCTCCTAGCGTTATTCCCAGTCGCATCCGAAGCTTTCAGCTTGGAGTCTGGGGTCCACTTTTACCAGTCATAGCTACAGATTTGGCTAGACCTCGATATTTTCCGTGAAGCGATTGCCACCTGACCTCCACGACCCAATGTTAACATTAGGCGATATCGAAGCTTTGCATCTAGACCGTTGTTTTTGGACTTTTTAGGGCACCAACTACCCGTAACGACTGCCATAGATGTCCTTATGGCAACCGGGACCGACGGCTTAACGTGCTCTCCGAGGCACGACCAGACCAATGCAAATACCCATATTTAATGCACACAAATATTTGCACTGAGCGGGGATCGAACCCGCGCCTCCTGCGTAGCGGCCGCGTTCACTACCGCTACGCCACGGAGGCTGTCATGTTTTTCATTGCTATTATTCACAAAAGTGAGTTATAGACTTATTTTTTTTAATTTCATTAAGTTGCTTTGTTCTTAAGTTTCGATACAAAAAAGATCGTGTCCAATATTACAAACGAATTAATATAGAAAGAAAAGAAAAAGAAAGAACTTGTAGTACGTGTTTAATATACAAAACTTTCACTAAAATGTATTTTTTTTTTCTCTGTTAAAAAGTTAAGTTTTTCTCTGTTAAGATTTCTGGTTAAAATAGAAAAATAGACGCGGCGTGTTATACTGGTTACAAGGACTGGGCACAAATCACAACACAGTAGTATCCGTATAATAGTTGGAATGGTAAATACAAGTTAGACATACAGTTACACCATGTATAGAACAGGGACCACGCGATATTGTTTTTCGGACTGCATAAAATTCTTGTATTTTATGCATAACAGCACAGAGAGCAAAATAATCGAGCATGATTTTCTTTTTTGCGTTAGGCTTATTTTTCTTAGGCGTAGAAAATACATTTGACGTTTGACCTTCTCTTCGTATTTTTATTACAGAAGATCGGGATATACCTAAAAATGTGAATAATAATTAGTCACAGTAAAATCAGTAGATTAGGCCAATTTCAGTTGCACGTACTCTATGATGTCCTACCCGTCATGTTGACAACAAGGTCCGTGATGTTATTTAGAGGAACAGAGTCCAATCCTTCCTACTTTTTATCCGACAAATACTTTGTTATATTATAAATTACTTTTCTTAACTGGCTTTTAATAGTTTTCGGCATATTACTATAGTTTTGTAGTTTTGTAGCGCTCTCAAACTCAACAACACGCACAATTGACACCACACTGACAGATGACCATAATGACATTGTATAGATTGTTACCATATGAAGAAATTAGTTCCAATAGTTTACCGCAATATGGCGAGGTTTTTTATTTTACTGGTCGGGCTTTAATAGAGGTGAACGGCTCAGATCTAACTGTTGGTTAATTATATTGTTTCTGTCCGTGTTTGTCAGTCTGTTTATTTCCAATGCTTCTAGGGCGTTCATTTTCCTGCCTTTGTCACATAGACGCAGAGCTTTAAAACCAACTTTTGGGTCAAAAGTGTGGTTTTCCAGAAGCAGGTGTTCTGCAAAATTGGACTCAGTTTTTTTGAGTCTCCAGCCTCTAACGTGTTCAGCGACTCTAATTTCAAAGGATCGTCCAGTTTGGCCAACGTATTTTCTGTTGCAGGTGGAACATGTCAACTCGTATATACCACTCCTCTGTGGAATTGGGGTTGCATCCTTATTATTACAGATTAGGTTTTTTAAATTGTGAGTGGTATAAAAAGCTGCTTTGCATTCAGATAGATTTCTGGCACATTTGTACGAAATATGACCAATATACGGTATACGAGCCCATCGTTTTTTGGGTGTTTCCACGGTCATGGATGCATCTCCCTTGTACGCCAGACCTGCGACAGTCCTGTATCTTCCGCGTGTAACTAGCCTATCTATTAGTTGGGATGGGTAACCTGGGATGACTGAACACGTTAGAGGCTGGAGACTCAAAAAAACTGAGTCCAATTTTGCAGAACACCTGCTTCTGGAAAACCACACTTTTGACCCAAAAGTTGGTTTTAAAGCTCTGCGTCTATGTGACAAAGGCAGAAAAATGAACGCCCTAGAAGCATTGGAAATAAACAGACTGACAAACACGGACAGAAACAATATAATTAACCAACAGTTAGATCTGAGCCGTTCACCTCTATTACAATAATAATGACATATACATACCTATTTATTTGTTATTAATTCGTTGTAATCTTAATTTATTGTTGTAACTGACATTTTTATGTATTTTTTTTATATATTTTTTTATATATTGTAATCTAAGTATCTAATCCATTTGACATCATTGATTTGACAATTACTTTAATTTAATTTAATTATAATTCCTTGACATTTTATATTTGACATTTCACTGTAATACAATTAATTTTATAATGTATAAATTATTTTACAAAACATAATTACGTTTATGAAAATTTCAATTTCCCCAAATTTTGGGGAAAAAAGTTGAAGCTGGTATACTCTTTTTTAAAAGTACCCACACATAAAATATTGTAGTTTTTTAGTTTAAAACATTGTAAACCTTTGATAATGCCGTAAGGTGAAACCGGTAAGGTTCAAATAAATAAATAATTGTGGAAAAGTACAAGTGATTTATTCAATATGTGTAGCAAGTTCCACCAAGTGCCATCAATCTCCAGTATAAACAGTATCATCTTAACGTTGAAAGAAAGAAAGAAAATGTTTTATTCTGCACAGAGATGCACGGAAACCTTACTGAAACATGAGAATAAAGAACAGTGCATTGTTTCCGGATACATCGAGAGGCTTTAGAGTCTCTGAGCCTGGAGTTCATTTACAAAATCTCTTTTGGTCCATACGGCATTTATGAGAGCAACTGTCGTCTAAAAAGCCGCATTGTAGGTTCATATAGTTTCCGGCAATATATCTTGACCTAAACGGGCGAAATTAGGCCTTGGCACGCACGGATTGGTTTGATATAATAAAAGATTGGTGGATTTTAGCTCGTCCACCGCCGTACCACTCCGTGCTATCCTCAAAATATAGCCAATAAACGCGTACTGCCCGTTTGTGACGTGTTTGAGATCAAAATATATGCTGGCAGTCCATAGCCGCGTAGGTACCAGAGTAATGTCCTCGCGGAAGCCAATCGCTAGTTTACTTTCCAGGCTGTAAAATTTTAATCTAACCTAATTTAGTTTAAGCCCTAATCTGAAAATAAATATTAAAGTAAATCCAGTAACCCTAGTGCACCCTAGCCAGTGGTGTCCCCACAAAACGAGATTAATTGGTCGCGATGCAGCCGCAGCGGCTAACCGCATTAGCTCAATCAAGTCGCAAGCCGCCGGCTTGTCGCAAATACTGCATATTCAATTTGTGTTTAACGAGGATCATGCTCCTGTAGACACGCAGCTTCCGAAGATATCACCAGATATATCCATCCTGTTAAGTATTATATCTCAAATTGTGTACTTTTATTACTGATAGTATCACGTTTGTTTACTGTCCCAGCTTCTGACAAATGATGGTGTGATAGTGTGTGCGATGCTCGACTGAAAAGAACTTATTCCTTTGAGGCATAAAGTTTGATGGGCATGCTATACATATACTTGCTACGACAAACTCTCGCGTTCCATGATATACAACGTTCTGCCTGGTCGAAACGTCAGGTAAATCAAAGGTGTACATGTATGTGCATATACCATGATCGCGTTAATTCCCGTTACCATTATTGTAAATTCTACGACATTCTACACAGCGCTATCTAGACCCAACGTAAGCATACATCAATTTTCTTGTATCAGGAATGATTTATATAATTGATACACTTTTTTGTTAATACATAGAAAAAAACTATGCAAGTAGGACAATCATGCATACGAAAATATTAACAACTAGCTGACCCCGCGAACTTCATACTGCCTAACAGTAAATTCGTTTTTTTTTCTCTTCGTAAAAACTTTTTTCGTACTTCAAGGAATATTCTAAAAAAAAAAATTAGCGAAATCGGTTCGGCCGTTCTCGAGATTTGCGCTTAGCATCACATTTAGAGATTCATTTTTATATTATAGATATATTAAAGATAGGATAAGATGACTGGAAATCATACCCGCGACCTGACAGCAGTAGAACGCTCTACCGCTACGCCATAGAAGTCTACACAAAGAATTAATGTCCCTAAATGCCGTTTTTCAATTTGTCAATGTTCAGCAACTTTTCCCCTGACTGTACACAATATTCTTTCACCTACATACGCGTGAAGCCCCCCTCCCCGTACTAAACAACGCCGGTCACGTACTCCCCGGATTGCACGTATTTCACGCAGAAGTGCCGACTGCCTCTTCAGGCCTTTGAATATATTGAAAACCAAAATATTATTTCATATTCAGAGGAATATGCTAGTGAAAGCTGCTTCTTTGGAAGTACTAGACTGGGAAGAGCGTCGGTAGCTTAGTGGTTAACGCCTTAAGATCGAGAGGTTTTGGGTTCGAATCTGGACATTGCACTACTGGCGTGACCCCACTCCCAACACAAGCAATTTAGGGGTTAACGGGAATTTTAGTAATTTCAGTTATGCTGCGTTTACATACTCGCGGCAGAGCGAGGGAAGTGGCGAGAGAAGTGGGCAGAGACGTGGTGTGAATGGTATATTCGTCATGCCGCGAGTACTGCCGCGTATGTTGCTGTGAATATCGGCTTGGCGGCGCGAGTCAAAGGAGCGGCAATACTAGCGCGATGAACTATACGAGACCTCTAGATGGCGCTAATCAGTAAACACGGCTTTCGTTATTGCTCCTCGAATATTTACTTTAAAAAATATTTATATCCATCTACGGACAGTGTATAGGAAGTTGAAAGTGATAGTTTTTATTATTAATCTATTTAATCAATTCGCTATGCTGTAAAAGCATAATGCATACACTGCTACAGCGTTGTACTTTGTACTCCATACGTTTACGTCCGTCTCCGTTGCAGAGCGAATACTGTAATGCGGATCAACACGATGATGCGTACGTGTGAATGCTAGGGCATTATTCGTGGGAATACTTCCGGCAACACGATGAGCAATGCGATGGGCAGCGTGTAAACACGGGGTTAGGTACTAATATTCTTTAAAAAATAAATTACTATAAATAACTCTAAAATCAGTAAAGTTGCAGTTAAGATTAAGCTAATAGAACCAACCTGTCTGGCTAGTGTGGAAACAGTAGGCTTCACTAGACAAAACTTCCCAATAATGAGAGAGGCCTATGTCCAGCAGTGGACTGCTATAGGCTAATTGATTGAATTGATTGATACCTAAGCTGGACATAGATCTGTGTATCAAGCCACAGAACATAGTATTTCTTTATATATAGGTCATGTCAATTTTACTTCACCTCGCCTGATAGTAAGCTGAAGGCAAAGTCTTGAAAAAGAGACCATGTTACAATGGTGGCACTCAGCTTGACGGCCTCATCAGTTGCTTTTTCACGCCCACTTAAAGGACCCGAGACTATGCTATCTAGTCTACTTTACATTAAAATGTAACAGAATTAATTTTGGAAATTAACCCAAGATTTAAATTAATTAGCAATACACGTCAAATTCAATTAATATTCCATCACATTCCTGTGTCGACACAAACCCCATAACGCTTGTGATGTACCGTCGGTTATACCGATAGGAATTTCTAATCAACACTCAAAGTGATTGTACAGTGGCCCAGAATGCATGACACTCTGCACAAACCATTTTATGGTTTTTGGTGGGTTAATTTATACTGCTTGTGTTTTGTATGAAAATAATAAAAAATAATACTGAACTGTATAACAAAAAAGCTATGATTACGATAATGATTTTTGTAACTTTTAGAGGACAAATTCAATTTAACATAATTCTTTTACATTTTGCTAGTTAAAGGTTTAGTTTAGAAATACTTACTGATGACGACTTTACATATAAATTCAGGGTTCTTATATTTCATATACTAGTTGATATCGGTTCTCGCGACTTTTGTTTACATCTCCGGTCCTACTAAACTAATTGCGAGCAAACAAGCGTAAGATTTTAAGTTTAACCAAGACCTCTCAAACAAAAAAAACCGCACCAGAATTCGTGGGGTAGTTTTGAAGTGAATTCATGATAGTTTAATACCTATAATTGCATGATTATCATTCTAAAAGACACAATTCACATTCCAAAGCCAAATATAACCAAAACACCAATTAAAAATTTTAAATTCTTGCCCGGTTAAAATAATCCAAGTAAAAGAAAATACATATTAACGAAAAACTTGGTAGTGAATAAATCAAGTGGCGAACGACTGCGGAACCGGATGAAGCGAGTAATCCCTGGCTGGTAGCGAGCTTGTAACCAGGCTTTAGCCGGATATACCCGGGCCGGCCACCTGCGATAACGACCCATCGCGGTCTCGCGCCAATGGCGCCCGGTTAAGGTGCGACCATACTTGGATCTGTATAGTTTTATCTGTGTTATCTGTAGGGACTGATAGGGATTGTTTTATTTGTACCTAGTTTCTTTTTTATTTTGTACTGTTAAGATAGCAAAAACAAGAAGACATACCTCAAGGCACATAATTTGGACCCAAGTTGCGAGTTTTGAATTGTTGGATTTGAGATGGTCCACCGCTGTAGCACCTAGCACGGGGTGCCATCAAATGCCAAAAACGCGTACTTTTGGGTCCCAAATATAATACTCTGAAGTAGGTACAATCGGCTATCAATGCTATCATCATGGCCTTGCATGCGAAACGTCGCGCTGAAAGTAAATAATACTTAGGAAATTATATCGCAACAGAATCCGTTAAAAAGTAGTTTTATTTCAATCGCTGCCTAGCGTTACAGTAATACCTATACACTTTGCATCAGTTAATCTGTCACTGCTATCAATCTCACACCATATTAGCACAGTAAATGTAATTTCGGAAACAGTCACCTCAGGCTAAGTTTACCAATCTAGATATCAACAGTACTGAACACAAGCCTGCGGGCATCCATATTGATTCTGAGACACATTTACACATTTCACTACAGAAACCCTACAGTATTTCTGTATTCTGTACAACTACTTCTGAACTACAGAGTACAGAAATACTATAGGGATTCGAAAATAACATCATACCATGTTGAACATTTCTCTTGGAACTAGCGGCACGTTATCGTGACTATTATTATCTTTGTATACGACGATAAGCCAGTTGATAGTTGTGGTAAAGGTAGTGGCTACCGATCTACGCAGGATTGCAGTGAAGTTGAAGTGCCACCTGTGCCACTATACAATAAATAGGGGCTAAATATCTCAATAACTGAGATATCTTTGACATTGGATAATTTTAGTCTTCTTCTTAACAAAATTTTGGATTGATCCTCAATTTGGTCAATTATAAAGAGCAATTACATGGTACATTTTATTGCAAAATTTTTCATTCATAAGCTTTATTTATTGTCTTGGTCTCGCCACAAATGTAAATAACAATAAGTACTACCTTCCACTTCATGATACATTTGACTGTATTTTTCTTCTGTAGTTGACAATAAGTACTAGGTTTTTGTCAACCAATATTTTTATAAGTATGTTACGATTGAGAATGTTTAGAGTTTCACCATGTGTGGCGTCATCTTTACCTTTCCTTGCCCGTACGTTCGCTACACAGAAAGCTTTGTAAAACCTACAAGTTCTTAGCGCTCACCTATTGCATCCAATTGATTTCTTCTCAAACATCCACCGGCTTAACTTTGAGCTCCAGCAGAGCATGAGCATAATATTATGCAATTTATTCCTGGAAGCCTTTGTCGAATATATTTTTACACATAAATTGTTATAATATTCATAGCTGACACGGTTTTCATTTGATTCATACCTAGGTATAACCCGCGCCACGTATCTTGGACCTAAATCGTAAGACATGCGAGGCTCTGGCGCCCGCGGATTGCTTTGTAATAGTCTATGCTTGACGAATTTGAATTCATCTACTGCAGTAGCACCCCGCGCTATCCTCAAAATACACCCAAGAAATGAGTACTGCGCGTAAGGGCACATTTTGAGCACATTTTAGGTCCAAGATACGTGGCGCGGGTTATAGGCAGTCTATGTATCAGTCCAAAGCCAGGTGGCTTTGGACTGATACATACATACATATACCCACGCCTGTAAGTCCCCAAAGGTAGGCAGAAGTGTATTAACACCCACATTTCGCCAACTACAATTTTTGGTCGCACGTAATAGGGAGCAAGGCTATTGCGGTCAAGCGGGCACTTAATGATGGGCTATATGTTTACTGTCGGATGAAGAACAACCCTATCTCTTACTCAAGCAACTTATCTAAGCATTCAACTTCTATCTCTGCTTCGTTATTATCTCCATCAGTTCTATCATAACTTAGCAGTAACTTGAAACAAACTTGATATACTTATACATAAATAATACAACATTGTTGGATAACTCTAAGTGGGTCAGGTGCAGTAGACTCAGCACTCAAGAGAAGATTATATCTCCATGATGGGTGGTTACTTGTATTCTTGTACTGTCTTAAACTCCCTGTTTGTTGGTAACTTACTGTTCTGCCTACCTAGACAAGTAGCAAATCGTTAGTCGGCGTATTGTAGAATAAAAAGATAAATGTTATATGGGATTTGACATACGTTGACGACTATCATAATGATATATATTTTAAATCCACTGATCTATATAATACAGATCAGTGGTCAATTTCCATACAATCCACATTATATTCAACAATACGCCGACCAACGAATTTCCACTTGTCTAGGGGGGCTGGTTGCCTTCTGTCTGTGTGCCTAGCTAACGGCAATAACCTTGTCTCTTGATATGTAGAATCTACATACATTCATACCATCAGATCTTTATTCTCAGAGGGTTAGGCATAGGTGAATTAACACCCATATTTCACCAATTCAACACCTGCGTGATTAGAAAACTGTCTAGATAAATGTCATTTTAGGTAGGGAAATTAATATAGTCCCTTTGAACTCTGAGTTCTCTTGGATAATTGACTAAAAACGAGAGAAATAATATCTAATTAATTTATAGAAACCTCAAAGACAAACACGAATTAACAAAACCAGTGGTTGAACCCGTGTTATACGGTGAAGGTGAAGATTAACTGGGTGAGAGAACAAAATGGCGGACTTTTTGACCGACTTAAACTTTATTTATGTTGTTAATTAGTGCAGCTAACTACATATTAGTACTAGCTGACAACATTGGGGTACTTTATTTGGATTTGGTACGGTATGTTTTTTTATTTATTCTTTATTGTATGTATACTTACATGGCATTTATACAAATTAATGAGATTTTATGTACCAAGGATGAGTTTTCTTCCAGCAAACCCGGGAATGCACGGAGGGGTTGCAATCCAATGAGAGGCAAAGTCTTGTGTACATTAATAATATGATAAGAGGTATACATTAGGTATACCCCTGGCAAAAGGTAGTATATATACATACATACTTACATGTATAACCATTATAGACCTCCTATTTATCCAGAAAAAATAATCCACTCAGCCTAGCCTTACACTTACAGCTAGAATAAGGTAAAATTTTGCTGACTACACTATTAAATTTATCGTTTGGTTTCTAAAATATTTCATCTAGAATTACTTTAGTACACCTGAAGCTCCATCTTGAAACAGATAGTGGCCAAACTTCGATAAATTTCATATCAGCTTTGAGTTATGATTATGCGTATCTCCAAATCCCATAATCTCAATATAATTTACACCCAGGTGAAGTCACAGATAAAAACTACGTATACTTAATGGATTTTGATGGCGCTTTTTCATTCATATCTTTCTGCTGGTGTCCTAGAAGGTGATTAAGGGAATTGTTCTCCATCCATCAGTAAACCGAATGACCATAGTTAGCGAAATGTGGGTTTATTTATTTAGGCACATCAACAGTGTATATACAAGCATTTTCTTATGAGTAACATTGGCAAGATATTATCAGGTATGTGCTACACCAATGAGCAGTTTTCCAGTAGGTATAATAATCAGTTGGTTTTCAAGTCATCAGGAGTTGGCGCTAGCATAGCTTTTGGTAATTTTAATGTACTCTGTGGTTTGTTTGTAGTATTTTTTCATGAATTTGCGATATAGCCAAAGTTTAATTTAATTTACCCATATAATAATAGATAAAATATAATAAAAAGCTTAATTCTTAGGGAACACTAGATGTAACACCACACTCTTCTTACCAAAAGTGCCGGCTGCGCCATCTAGCTTGTCCTTAGGAACCCCATAAATACCTACTGGAAAACTGCTCATTTAGATAAATGCACAGATTTGGCTCATTGTCATACAAAAATAATCATTTAAAAATTAAAAAGTTTAAAATTAAGAAATTAAGAAAAGAGAGAACAGAAAAAAAACTAATCATTCACTATGAAAATAAAATCAAATAATTCCTAATTAGATCTGTGGTATTTTAATACACCTCTGCTTACCCCTTCGGCGATTTACAGGCTTGAGTATAAGTATATGAAATATGAATAAAATTAGGTTACTAATCCTCCACCAACTGTCACACAAAAGTAACAACCCATTAGCAATTCTCCCCACATTGTGATCCTTATCAAAATTTCCCAGTAACGTGTCCAGCTAATTTGCAACTGTGTCGTCGCCTCCCGACTTCGCCCGAGTTTGGCGGACATTTTAATTCATTCTCCGGTTACCGGTTAAATGTGACATTCGTACGTGGACTGAATTTACTGAATGATATTACAGTTTCTGAAGGGATGTGCTCATATATTTTTAATACTTGATATATATTTGAAATGATATTTTGATAAGGGATGATGTTTTTAGTCAGATATCAATAGTTCGTTTGTTATATTAATTATTTCATGAAATTAGATAAAGTAGTGTATGAAACTGCACATAATTTGGTCTTAAAACACTCGTGTGATACTATAAAAAAACTCACCTGTGGCTCGTTTTTTTTAACTCACAATCGTGTTTTAAGAACCCTTATTATGCAACAGTTTCATAAACTACTATTATCGGTGAGGTATTAAAGGAACTTCATTCCACGCACACTTAAGCTGTGAAATGAACTCTCAACTAATGACTTTTTCAAGCGATTACAATATGGGGTTCGTCAAGGGCATTTTGAGAGTTACACGGTTGGCCGCGAGAGTGTGACGCCACTGGTATCGCACACAACACTCATTAGGTCACTAGGCCATAGTAACCCCTTTCCAACAGGTGGGCCTTGCACTTGTCTGCCATCAAAGTAGTTAAAACATTCTTATCATTGCTGCATATTATTGCATTACAATATTATGGGACCATAAAACTCATTACAGGAAAAATCTAAATATTAAACTTTTTAACATTTCCCGGTGGAGTCTTGGGTAATCTCCGCCATGTTATTTGTTTTCTTAAACAGCAACTTGTTCTCTCTTGAGATTGCTCCTCATTTACGCGGAAACTTTTCTTGGGGACAAGATTATCTGGTAAATGCTTGACTAACTGTAACCAAGTTTTACATTAATGAACACTTTTTGAGAATGGGTGGCCCTACCCCTGGTAATACAATTGGGGTACAAGCCAACCTCACCTGTTAATCAGTGCACCTGATACACAACGAATGAGGCTCTGGTAAAGGCTTTCCTCTCGGTCGCTCCCAGAAAAGCCAACAGGCAAATCAAAACAACAGGCAGACCCTGGACTTCAGAATACAAACTGGACTTCAAGTGGATTCAACTGATTAGATGGTTTTTACACCATATGAAAATGGTTTTAAGGAATTGTAACATAGTACGTGTCTATAACGGTGACCCCATTTTCCGAGACTTTGCCTTCAGCTTACCATCAGGCGAGGTGAAGTCAAATTGATTCTATTTGAAAAACGAATGGGCCGGCTCAACGAGGCACTGCCACTTTTTACACTAAATATTGAATATACCATGATGAATATCTTACGATATGTTCGAGAGAAGGAGGCTTTACGAGTGTGAAATACACAAACAAAGCATAAAAAAGCTGTAATTTTCGCAATAAGCTTATACAAAGTAAAGAGGTTGGCAACTCGGAAGAACATTAAATACGGCACAGGAAGGGTACAGGTAGACTGTGTCAATATAACGATAAGACCCACCAGGTTATGCGCACCTGTGTCCACAAAGAGTATGAAAAATATTAAGAAGGATTGGTAGCAGTTCGGTTTTATGCCTACGTCGTACGTACCTATGACTGGAGGATCGGATGAGTGTATGATTGGGATTATAATAGTCTGTTAGTGGAAATTAATCATTAATCTATGCTGTAGTCTTTAAATGAAGGACAGTTTTTAATTGTTTGTACTTCTGTCAGTCTTAGATAAGGATATTGATATTGAATCAAGACACTTAAGTAATTTTTTTTATTCTTAAAAACCTTAGCAGCAGCGTAGTGTAGTAGTGTTCATAATTATATTACCTACTTACTTATTGTTTAATTCAGCCTCAATCACACATAGTATCAAAGTTTTTAACAGTCTAGTTAAGGGCTCAAAGTAAAATCAATTATAATCATGAAATGACAGGACCAGATGAATTTTAAAAACGTGTCTCCTCATTCAAATAATGCTGTGAGATTTTCCTTCATAAATAATAAATAAACACACACTATTTCTACAACAAACAACACAACATACGCATTGATTTATTACTTTGTATTTATCCTAGTAAGTTTAGTTTGTAGTTGATGTTGTTTTATTACAATAGGACCGACATATCATCAGATAAAAGTCCTACTTATTAATAAAAAAAGATTTTAAAATAAATCTATAAACGTATGCGTAGGTATAAACCGTAACTGTTATCCGCTCTACACCTTAATCTGTGTCCATAACAAGCTGAATAAAAGTACTTAAGTAAATCTGGCGTATAATAAATCTCGGGAGGGCCAGGTTGGACAGGAAGATGGATCGCCTCCTCGAGATATAATGAAGTGTTGTTCAAATTAAAACATCGTGGGTACTTTACTTTATATTTTTTTAGCTTCCCGATTTCCACTTACCTTTAGAAAGAAGATAATAAAATGGTACTTGAGAATTTCTCTGTTCTGTAGTCTTGTTGATTTTTGCAGAACTTTGCGGTGTCTTGTGCATTTTATAGAAAAAATTTAGAGGCTGTAGATTGGCAATAGGTATAGCCAGTCGGTGAAATACATTTTTGCACTCACATATAATAACACGCGAGCCTATTGTCGTTTTAGGCACATTATCAAACAACGTGCTGTTGCTGAAAACACTATGCCAGATTCCGGGTTGCATCCGAGCTCTTCGGGTTGGAGTCCGGGGTTTACTACCATCTGACCTCCCAATCTGGTATTATACACCTGCAAACACTCAAGAAAACTAAACTTGACCACAATACTACTTTTATTTAATAACATTTTAGTTGAGATCACTTTGCCAACTAAGGTATCTGACCACGCTTGGATAATTTTTTAGCAAATAACCCTACCAACAAACAAATAATTTCAAAAAACCGCTATCCAGATAAAACCGTCACCCGGTTACCGTAAACCGAATTGAATCGTAAAATCAAAATATTTGTTTAAATCGTTGAACTTTTCAAGCCAGTGTAATCAACGTACAAGCAAAACTGTTACATTTCCAATTTTTAATTAATCCAGATTCAATTTTAACGAATTTGGAACGAATGATTTTAAATGATTGATATCGGATATCGAATGGAACCGATAGTTAACCGAAATCTCGTTACGATTGCTATCGTCGCCGTTTACCGGTTTTCAATTCAATTACTGTAGCTTTACGGTTTTTCTTTAGTAATATTATGATAGTTTTTAAAGATGTTTCGATGCTTATATGATTGGATGTTTGTAACTCAATCACGCTTAAATACTTGAACGGGTCTAATTGATATTTTGTACAGGGATAGATTAAAATCTGAAATAGAGAGGTTATTTTTTTTTACACATCTTTTTTTTTACACAACGCCATCTAGACCCAAAGTAAGCATAGCTTAACTAGCTTGTGTTATGGGTTCTAGAATGTGGATAAACATTTTTTTTATATTATACCTATCTATACTAGCGGCCGCTAGCGACTTCGTACGCGTGGAGTTCATTTTACCCCGTTTAGGGGTGGAGTTAAGTCGTAAAGTTCGTAGGTACTTAGCGTCTACAAGTCTACCAGTATGTAGTTGTTATAGTTTCTGAGATTTCGTGGTATTTCGCATATACTGATTAGGTTCCCTTGTGTTGTGGGTATGGGAACAAGATCCCATACGGGCAGATCACCGGGCATTAGCTAGTGTTTATAAATCTGACAATAATTGAAGATTTTTATGACTACTAAACCAGCTTTATGGAACTAAAAATTTATGTATTAGAATCTCCTAAATTCATTTTTATTTTGCTACTATTGGACTCTAGTCAGCTATTTTCAGTGGCCTGACCACGTCACTCATAAAACGAAGTCATGAAGAGAGTAAAAATTTTAATATTATCAAAATTGAATCTTGCTACTGAAAACATAAGTTATACTAATACCAGCTATCGTCCGTTGCTTCGCCCGCATGGAAGTCGGTTATCGCGATCAAACCTAGCCTGTGTACTTTCCCAAGGTCTAATTCATCTCTGTTCCAAATTTCTTCATAATCGGTTTAGTGATTTAGGCGTGAAAGCATAATAGATAAACAGACAGACAGAAAAACAGACAGAGTTACTTTCGCATTTATAATAATATATAGCTTGATGAGGACTTGGGAGAGAACGAAATGGCGTAAAATGATTGGGAAAGCCGACCCCGCGTATAAAAATGAGGCGAGGCAAGAAGAAAAAAGATCTGTCGATCGCAAGGTTACTCCTTGAATATAATATTCTGAGAACGAAGGTTAAATACTACTGAACCTTACTACAAAACACATAAAAACAACATAATTTAAATAAATTCCTTCATTACTGTCAGCAAAAAAAATATTAATTACAAAGTTTCAAGGCTTACCTCCTTCTCCCAAGTTACGATTCTCCGAAAGCATAAATAGTACTTATAAAATATATTGTTACAATTATGTAACTTGTAACTTAGTTATAAGAAGTTTTGATTTAAGTTGGCGATTGTTTCGGAGTGCTGGAGGGATTACACGCCTGAGGGACACCAGTTCGCGTAATATTGCTATAGGATTTAAATAACTTCTCTATTTAGAAGTGTATCCTCTCTACAATGGTTTGTAATAACTTTTAAGCTTCCACATTCAATAATAATACATAATTATACTGTAGTTTGGACTGTTTAAAAGTTTACACTAGGCTAGGTACCTACGCTTGCCTTATCGGTCCGCAGTGCGAATGTCACGCCCCTCGTATGTATTGTATACGGCCATAGGCTGCGGTAACCGATTCCCATCAGGTAGACTGTGTGCTTGTCTGCCACCTAAGGCGTATAAAGAAAAATCCGCTCGATCCTAAGGGCCACCAATGTATCATGTTGTTATTTGTGGTCGGCGGAAAATTTCATTCTCATCCACAAATTTCTGTCAGATGTCATTTCCTTAGTCACCTTCTTTGCTGTGTGCCGACACACCCCGGGGACAGCGGAGTCCCAGCCTAGCTCGCAGAAACGGCTCCACCCGTCAACCCCAGGCCACCCTTCTTTGCTCCTACGATCCTCCTTCACGCAATCCATCCATCCATCCATCCATCTTTTCTTGGGGCCACCTCTACTCCTAAAGCCCTCTATGAGAACCCCTTTTACGACATTACTTTCATTTCTTCTCATAGTAAATCCTCACCACGACAATCGCTCACTTCTCAATGTTCCATTCTGGTTCCCCTTTCAAACTACCTCTAGTATACTCATTCCTTATTCTGTCCATTCACGTCACCCCACACATCCATCTTAACATTCGCATCTCCACTACATGCAGTTGTCTTTTATCTTTCATCTATCAATTTTAAAAGTATGATTCCGAAGGTGGCCGCATACGACAAATGCAGGTTCACGCAGTAGATACGCGTAATTTCATTGCGACTTCTCAATCCCCTTTATCAGTATCGGAGTTTCAAAAGTAATGGGTACGCTGTATCTGCTATATAATATGCGTCTGCAGGGGTTAGGTTCATATCGACTGGGTAGTAAATGGTCTTTACTAGTAAATTGTCTGGATTGTAGAATGACTCGGGTAGCAAAACGTCTTGATTGCTAATTGCCTGACTCTGAATAGCAAAACGGTTTAGATTCATATGGACTTAATTGTAAATGGTCTTAAATAGGTTGTGGAAGGCTTCGGAATCATACCTTTTGGCTAATATACCTTTTACATAATAAAAAAAATCGATTAACCGTTGAGTGTATTAGGTACCCATATTATAATAAACCCTTGATATTATGAAGGGTGACGTGAGCCGCCGATAGGGAAAGTAAACAACATCAATATTGTGGACGGCCGTCGCTAGAGGTGGGACCTGTCGATAATAATAGATTGACTTATTTAAAAATGTCAGGGCTTATTAGGCGTCAATTATACGCATATATACTCACGCCTGTAAATCTCAGAAGGGGTAGGCAGAGGTGTATTAACACCCACATTTCATTAAATATGATTTTTGGTCCCATGTAGTAGAGGTCGAGCCTATTGCCGTCAAGCAAGCCTTTAGTCATGGGCTGTATGTTACTGTCGGATGGAGTAAAGCTCTATCCCTTAGTCGCCTTCTACGACACCCACAGGAAGAGATGGGGTGGCCCTATTCTACTCCACCGGGAACAAACACTGTAAATTTATATTAGACAAAGGTATTAGGCGTATGGGATAGTCCAAGCAAAATTGTACGTATCGACTTGATTATGGTCATTGATACGTACGATTTTACTATTTATGTTTTACGCCTTAGTGCTTTTCTGTACAATTCCCACCTTAGACAGATAAAAGACCAATATGATAACGTAAAAGAAGAATAGTTAACTGAAATAATAATGAGAAAAACTGGAATCTCTTTAAATATACATTTCTATAATATTTTACATAGGCACTTAGGTAGGAGTTACGAATTTAGACAGTACAATACTTCGACATGTAACAAACTTTGAAAACACATAGATCGACAAGTCATTGCTTCGACAGACAAATATTAGACAACACACGCCTCCGAATTACCACCACTTCGACAAACGATTATTCGAGAGACGATACTTAGTTATGGCACATCTTCGAATGACCAATACTTCGACAGATTTTTTTTGTAGTCTTTCATTGAATTGTAACAAGGTAATGAATTATTTCATCTTAAAAATATCTAAGTCGCAAAATAACAAATTTTCTAGCCCAATAACGCAAATACGAGCAGTTCTATTATCTGATTCGATAACTAGTACATGCTGTCATCCATTAGTATCATTAAGTCTAAAACTATCGACAAATAAGTATCTATCGATATCGATAGTTTTTGCTCACACTGGTTTACTAGCAAAACTGTTGGTGGGTAAACTTTGTCGTATCTACACCACCTTCAGTGATTCTCATTACTGCCTACCTCGGACTAACCCAACACTGCTTGTTAATCAAACATTGTATCAGGTCTCAGGAAAAAGGGTTTTGCTATTAAGGGTTATCATTATGATTAGAAAGGGTTTTTGTTGTTAGGCCCTGTGCTTGTCAGCCACCTAAGTACACACACATATGCTTGCAATATAAATATGACAAACTAGCTGACCCGGCGAACTTTGTACCGCCACATTTTCCGCCCGCGTGGTAATACAGATCCCGTGCCCGCTATAGGCACCTTCTACTCGTATGTATTCAATTTTCCATGATAGAATCTGATCCCGTTCCTGCTGCACCTTTTATAATTTTTTATACAAACCTGGGCCACACAATAACGAACACAAAACAAAAGTCGTTCGGAAGTTACCTCTATATATACATTTGGGGGGTTTAATTTTTTATTTCTATAGAAAAATAATTCGGTCTAAACACTAACTTATCTTGCTGACAGTACTTATTAACGTGAGACGAATTTTCAAGTAAATTAATTTAATGAAACATAATGTGGACAACTGGGCTGTTTAGCATCCGACAGATATAATATACAGCCAAGACTCAGCAGTCATATTTGGCTTCCGACTAGAAAATATAACTGCAAAATATTACCGCCAAGCTAAACCCATTACAAAATCCACGTACTATGATGAATTATGAAGTATGTTGAAGCACATGAGCAACGTCCATAAACCATAACATAAAAAGCCATGAGCGAAGCCCCTGGCTCCCTTGCCCTATATAGAGGGGAGGTTTGTGTGTCAAGCCTTAACGAGGAACTGTTTACTGTTTATCGCTTTTTTCTGTGAAACTAACTAGAATTTTTAAGAATAGTTAATGACTTTAATAAAAGAAGAGATTTCTATTCTTTTTTGGAAGTATTTGTATCGGGGTTTTTTTTTATTTATATCTAAAGCATTTTGAGAATACCTCCTTAATCCATATCCTTGACAAAACAATGTCTACCCAGGATAAAACATCCTAGCATCCGGTCGAGTAAGTAAATGAAATAAAGTATTTAAAAATGGTTATTATGCCCTATATTATGGCACAGGACAGATAATAATTCTAGATTGTAGTTAATTTGTATTAATAATGAAAATAATATTGACAAAAAATGTTTGACCACTATTTGACCTGTGATAATTCAATATTTTTCTTGACAATCCAACTTATAGTTATTTTCATACATCTATCTATAGATACTATTATATAATTGTAAAGTGGTCGTGTCTGTACATTGGAGATATTTAAAAAAAAATACTTGGGTTATGTTATGTTAACGATACTGAACACGAAAATATTTTTTTTGAATTTCCTGTCTGTTTGTCTGTTTGTCTGTTTGTCTGTTTGTCCGCGATGGAAGCAAAAACTACTGGACGGATTTTGATGCGGTTTTTTTTGTTAGACAGGGCTTGCTCAGACTTAAAATCTTACGTTTGTTTCATCCCAATCGGTTGAGTAGAACCGGAGTTGTGAACAATTATGATAATAAACGGAAAAGGACCCGATAGACAGATGGCGCTTTTTATTATTATTGGTCAATTTTTATAGCTTATTACATCCGGGCAAGTATGTAAATTTATAGACTTTATTTTTACATACACAATTGTGTAAACCAATACGTTTTTAATCTTGAAATTAAAATTTGAACTTTAATGATTTAGTTACAGAATCATAACTAGATGGCGTTCTCGCGTTTAAATTCAAGCTATCGTTTGGTTTCAAACTCCCGATATACCCGAACCGGTATTTTATTATATTCTTTTTTTTTTTAATTCTAATTTGTCAATTTGTGAAATAGATGTCGGTACGGTACTGTCTTATAATTCGTCATAAAACAAAATCGTTTCTCACACAAAGACAGATTAGAGGTAGAGCGTGGCGAAGGATATCCGATATAGTGGAGTAGACAAGAGACACAACGGGGAAAGGGAGAGGCTGGTGGAAGGGCAAAGGTATTGGGCTTAGGTGACAGACAATCACACGGCCCACCTGATGGAAAGTGGTTACTGTGGCCTATGGACGTATGCAACACCAGGGGCATCATACTCGCCCTTCTTGAAGTACCCCATACTATAGTCGTGTCGTGAGTCGAACTGTAGTAGTGAGGTCGCAAACAAGCACACGGCCCTCCTGATGGTAAGTGGTTACCGTAGCTTATAGGCGAGTGCAACACCAGAGGATTCACAGTCGTGCTGTCTACCCTGTAAGAACAGAGAGATTCTGTGCCGTCAGCTCAAAAGATAAGTAGGACAAAGCCTTTGATTTTGACAGCTCAAAACCTCTCCCGTGAGCTCTGGCTACACCAGCGGAAACACAACACGAGGTTAGTCTTCTGTAGGGCGGAGAGGTATACTGTCGTGTACCTAACTTCTCGAGTCGAATAGAGAGGCGACTACAGTGTCTAATCAGCCTTCAACGCTCAACTCTCAGCACTAAAATTAACAACACCACGCGATAAACGACATCCACGCGGGCGGAGCCGCGGGCAACAGCTAGTACAATTAATAAATTCAATCAATCAATGTAAATAAAATACTGCAATGCATTCAATAACATTTTTGTTATTGAGGCTAAACATGCTATTTAAGACCTTAAGTTTATTAGCAAATAAAATGATTATTAGTTATATTATTTATCGAAAAGAGCCAACCTCCAACGGTGTGTAGAGTAGCCAGAGCTCACTGGAGAGGTTTTGTACTCCCAGTGGGAAGACCAAAAGCTTGTCATTCTTATCTTATACGCTGACGGCACAGAATCTCTCTGTTCTTACAGGGTCGGCAGCACGAGTGTGACTCCCTGCACTCGTTCATAGGCCACGGTAACCACTTTTCATCAGGGATATAATGATCTAGAACAATGCCAAACTAAATTCACATCATGATCATACACTATGAATTATAAAATCGACACTATGTGCTGTGTATTTATGCAAATTAAGCTTAATATGCTTACCCAACGTGAACAAACAAGGAGGTTGTTTATTTAACAGATTACAAGGCTATCAGTTATTCATGAGTTGTCCAGTTTCACTTGTGCCGGTAAATAATTAAATTTGTTGGCAAACAAATTGTTGGCCAACAGAAAAAGCTTTTAACAGAATATTTTTGGACTAAAAAAGGTTAAAGTGCAGTGTGCTACGCCAAACTTTATTGTAGCAGGTTTTGTTTGTCAAACATTAATAAAATCTCTTGTGTCCGAAAAAGTTCATAGTCACATAGTTAATCCGCCGTTCTCGGTTTGGTTGTGATGTGACACGGTGATTCTTTTTTGTTATTACTCGGTTGCCCATAGGTTGTGATGGGATATGGGTTGTGGTGGGATTTTATACCTATACCTAGCGTACTAGTTGATGTTTGTAGCTCCAGCCACGTAGAATTCTGATCCCGTTCAGCTGACCCTCCTTTCCCAGTTTTGCTCTTGACATACTTCGAACCCCCGTTGCACCCCTTTGAACAATGTGCCCGTAATTTCATAGATTTCAAATAATGTATGCGAATTTACCGGTTTTATTGAAACTCATGATTACTGCTCCGCTCCTTAGATAGTAACGTTATGATACATAGAATGTGTCGCTCAAAAATAATCTGGCTTTCTATTGGTACAAGAATATTTGAAATAGGTGCAGTAGTTTTTGAGTTTATTCGTTAGATACCTACAAGAATATAAATCTGGCAACTTTCCTATTTATTGATATCTATAGATAATCTTCGCCAAATACTGGGTTATCAAAATAACAATTTAGTCGGCATTTTTCACGGATACCACTCTTTGAGCTCAATCTCTGCATAAGACTTATTAAAAAGCAACCGAAACTTCGGCCTCTGTATAAACAGTAAAATATAACCAAATAAATCGCGATAGAATCAGCAAAACGCCTGCTTGCATTTACATCTAACCATACTCCTAAATACCACTCGTACGTGAACCTACTTTTTGTGAAACCTAGCATTTCAACCGAGATGACTTAGCAGAGCCAACCGCAGCCAACATTAGTCATAGGATTCTGCAGCGGGAGCCACTACAAATCACGCCCTTAGTCTACAAACGCACCGCTATTTCTGTTCAGACTGTGATTTAGAATAGGTTTCTTTTATGACATTGTCGTATGAATAAGCGATTTTGTTATTGTGTTAGGTCAGTTGCTTTTGTGAAGATATTGGTTAGTTCTCTTATTTACGGACATTAAACAGGTACCCTGTTTTAGAGAATGAGTATCATTATTGTCGGCCGAGGTGCGAGGGATATGGCTACGACAATATCACCTCCGGCAACCGACGGCCCACAGACGGCGTGCGTTTTAGTCGGTTCGAGTCCGACAACCTGCTTCTCCGGCTCCGGCGGAAGAGGTATCCGTGGGGATTTTCCGCACGATAAAAACAAATCTTATCATTATTGTAATTTTCTTATAGATCGTATACAAGATCATTATTTTAGCAATATAATTAAATAAACAAAATAAATATAAACGTTCAATACTGACAAAAAAATCAAATACGTATATTATTATGATTATTTAAACGAGGTTTATAGCGCAACCGCTTCTGCACCGCTTCGCAACCGGGGCCTGAAATAGTGCTCGCATGACTGCAATAAGCTTACCCCATTAAGTGGGACCAAAAATCATATTATGCGAAATGTAGATGTGAATACACCTCTCCCTACCCCCTCAGGGATTTACAGGCATGAGTATAAATATGGGTTTACAACACAACACATCTATATTTTCGTCAGACATTGTATATTAGTCTATCAGTGCTATGATCCCCATATTTCTATCATGACTAGTTTTATTGCCTCTGTGCCTCTGTGGCGTAGCGGTAGTGAACGCGGCTGCTACGCAAGAGGCGCGGGTTCGAACCCCACTCAGTGCAAAAATTTGTATGCATGAATATGAATATTTGCATTGGTCTGGGTGTTTTCTAAGTATACCTACTATGTATGTATTTACAATAAAAAAAGTATCTATGTATTTTTATCCGCATTCTAGAACCCATAACATAGCTTACTATGCTTACTTTGGGTCTAGATAACGTTGTGTAGAATGTCCTACAATATTTATTGCCCTAAATAAAATGTCTTCTTTCTATTGTTGCAGGACTTGCAGTCAGAAATCGAAACCCATCGAGATGTGTACGCGTCCCTCACAGGCACGGGTCGCCGGCTCCTCGGGAGCCTCTCCTCGCAGGAGGATGCCGTCATGCTTCAGCGGCGGCTAGACGAGATGAACCAGAGGTGGCACCATCTCAAGGCCAAGAGCATGGCCATCAGGTCAGTCTGTCAACATACTATGATATTCAAATATATTATTTTAGAAAGAAAATCGACCTCGGACGGGATTCTCTATTCCCTTTGTAAATCGATTAATAAATGCTTCAAAATTTTATTCAATAATAATAATATCATAATATTATTTGAAAGTTTGCTTAATATGATTTCTTTTTCAATCGTGTTCAAATAAAAAAAAAACATTTAATAAAAATTCAGATAAAAATAATTTACTGATTTTAGCTGCCAAAATTTTAACATAGATAACGCTATTATTGGTGATGTCAAAGTCAATCAAAAATCTTTTTTGTACCGACCACATTCACACTTACTTATTAAATATCCAAAAGACATGATTTTCGACATGATTTTTGACCATGACCTAACCATGGTAGTTTTTTTGACCCACTGAGTTTCTTGCCGGAGATTTCTCAAGACGGACCTCCGGTCCTGAGAGAACTCAGTGGGTTTTTGTGTTCTACTTTCAAACCGCATTCGACAGTAAATATAGAGACACCCTTGACACCACCGGTGGTGCAAGACGGTGGTGTCAAGGGTCCGAAAGGTAGCCTATGACAAAGTGTCCGCTTGACGGCAATAGGGTTGCCCCTGTTATGTATGACCGAAAATCATAATTCGCAAAATGTTAGTGTTAGAGTGTTAGTGCAACTCTGCCTATACTCACATAGCTAATTTAACCCAATCATACAATGTTATCAATTAAGTTTCCAAAGCTATTTATCACCCAAATATTCTTTTAAAACCATTATATTTTTTGATTTGCAATCTGCTGCTACAACAAAATGTAGGCACTTACCAGATACTTGTATTAAAACAACGTCCAGCTACAAAACCATTTACACTCCAAATAAAATAAAAATTGTTCAACACTGGTTCGTTTTCCCGCCAAATGGTTATCTGTCATTCGTGAATGACATTTACAAATGTGTGTTTGAGCGGCTGTGGATGCAGTGAAAAATAAATGTATTTTCACGTATTGGCTTGTTTACAATTTTATTGTTGAAATACATATCTACTTTTATAATTGAAGTTCATCGCCGAAAATTATTAAGCTGAAAATAATTAAAAAAAAAGATTATTTGTTTTTTTTTTTCTGAAAAAAAAAAGTGACTGAAAATATTACTTGATTATAACCAAGGACAAAAGAAATATCGCTGTCAGTAGGTAATCTTTAAATTCTTTTTTTATACCACTTAGGTGGCAGATAAGCACACGGCCCACCTGATGGAAAGTAGTTACCGTGGCCTATGGACGTATGCAACACCAGGGGCGTCACACTCGTGCTGCTGACCCTGAAGAGACCTTCTAATGCCCTTCTTGAAGAACCCCGTCTTCAGCAAAATTCGTCGCAGGAAAATAAATAGCGTTTCTATTGAATTCAGACACGATACTTACAAAACCTACTATTACGCTATAAATTCTTACTTAAATTCGATGTAGGTACCCTAACCATTTAAAACAATTACGGCAGTCTATCGCCCCTAACTCGATATCAACCCGTTCGCCGCCGGCTCTAGTTGCCACTGGTGGCTAAACCTATTACGTCGCTAGTTACTATCAATAATTAATATTAATACCACCGAATGTCGATAGATATGAAGATTTATATTATGATCATGTTAGTGGATTACTTAGCTTAGTAGTGTTATTCTATAATGATTCGTAGAAAAAAAGATGGCGATACTCGTACGCAATAGTGTTTTTGTTAACCTCTCCAATTATGATATTCTTTTTATACGGAGCCTGGTAGGATATTAAATGGATGGAACCTGCAACCTCGTGATAACGGTGTTGTTTCTTCGAGTTATTATTTATTATATACAGTTATTATTGTAATAGAATTAGAGGGTAATAATGCTAGTAATTTTGCCAAGGAAAAAACAGACAGAAATATAATAAAAGTATATCGACTAAGAATTACTAGCTAACGTTGAAAAGAGTTTATTAATTACTACTGCTGCGACAACATAACTTATTTTGAACTATAAATCATAATAATCATCATCAAAATGTATGAATATTGAATAGGTACTGATACTATTTTATTATGTCGAACATTTATAAAGCTATCAACTTCAGCAACATATTGTGGAACCAACACATTTACCACTACTGTAGTACCGTTTCTTACATTTTATGCTATACCTGTCTGTACCATTAAAGTTTCCTTCAACCTTTGCTGTATATTTGAATTCAGTACTCACAGTGTACATTCCCAACGGATCGCATCGATAAAAATAGAATACTCACAATATGAAATCCAAGTACAGAAGTCAGTCGTGCCGACAAATATGATACGATACGATTCTAGTGTAACTTTTATCAATATGTACACGTAGGTACGTTTTCGTAAAAATGTCCTTAAATAGAAGAGTGTTCAGTAGAGTGTGAAAATGCGACAAAAAGTATTTTAAACACATACAATACACTCAACTTTTAAAAAGTTGAACTTATTTTCAGGCGATGGAATAAAAACGGGCCGTTAAAAGTTATTTATGGGGGAACACAACATGGGCAACAACCACATAGGGCGATAAGGCAAACATGTTGTTTAATAGGCGATTTTAAAGGTATGGGGAAGGAAATGTGAAAGGTTGAAAGAGCGATAATGATGTGTTTGAGTGAACTGTCAACATCAGAATTAAAAATATGCAGAGCGCCTTATTGCTTATTATTCATAGAGTTACAACATTTTATAAGAATTCCTACCATGAATCATAGTACCAGAGTTGAGACTTCAGATGAATAATAATATTGGAGAGGGATAGTTTCCCATTCACATATTTCATAGACTCTAGGACAACGCGGCGCATAAATCCCGACAATCAGTACTTAATCTAACCACGTTATCATGCTGCTAATATTATGAAACATCACAACCTTCATCAGAATTATTATTCGGTAATTCTAAGCCTATTCACAGCCCAGAACATACTTTCAACAACATTTAATCTAATTTAACTCATCCGAATACTCGGAATATCTCCGAGTCATCATTCAAAACATTTGGGACACTTCTATTAAACTAAAAATGGAAATAATTTCGTTGTACCCCAGTGTTAAAAGGGTTGACGGCTAAGGTTGTCAGTTCAGAGAAAATTAGATATTCACTTTCTTTAGCGAGTTCTCTCGTTGTTCCTTTATGTATTATTTTAAGAGACTCCCTCCTTTCTTTAGAAACTATGAGAGGGAATTGATATTGTGACTAAAGGGACCTCTGAAAGGTATCATCGGCTTTGTAATTGAGTTAAGATGGCGATAATAATAATTTATTGAGTCAGGATGTTGGAAAGGAAATGTTTTTGAAGTGATCTATGAGGCTTTGTTTATTGAAATTTATGGTTAGATGTGGTTATCGTAGATTATAATAGATTAATCCATCTTTGACTATAGATATTTGTATATGATGGTTAATAATATTAATACACCCCATTCATCAATCATGTACTTATCTCACTTTTGAAGTAGGTAAGCTTTTATTTTCAAATGATAATATTGAATATTACATAACCACCCTGTATTTTCCCCTAAGGGAGACGAAGATTTAATAATAACTAAATTTTGATAACTATATTTTCAATTTCACATTAACTACTGCGATATTTCACAAAGGATAGAACAACATAGGTACAACATAGCTCTTATAAAAAAAGGACCCTGAAATAATAAAAATCTAACAACATATCATAAAGTTTAAGGATCCAATGAATGTGTGGAAATATTACCAGTATTACCACTCCCTACCACGACATAATAATGTTATTTATTCTGTAAATTTAGTGCTCCTACATTACTGTGATAAATTGGACAAGATAATAATGTGACACGACTTCCGTACTAGGGAACAGGAACTTTACAAATATCATTTTGACAGGAGTATTAGACACCTAGACTTGTAACAATAATATTAAGTGAACTATGAAATCTTATACCAAAGTGGTTGCTAAAGTACCGCACAATCTACTATACGTAGTACCTATATTATATTTGAATTTGTAACTTCTCAATTGAAGGGTTGATCTTTCTCCATTATACAATATAGGTTACTGTTAACTAATAATGACTAGTACCTTCAAATGTAGATCCCGATCCCGACAGATCTCAGTAAGAGCAATAACCTTTTTCGCGTCCTTCTCGCTCAATGACCGATTCGATATCTCCTTATTTCCTGATATACAATAAGCCTGGCTACACATTGTCCGAACTCGATAGATAATTCGAGATAGCGACAAAACCTTTGAGAGTGTGCAGTCGAGCTTACAATACGCGTTTCGCTTCAAAAAAATATTATATTCGGGTGAAATGAATTTAATCGCACGAGTAAGAAATAGTAATAAATACAGAAGTTTTATTTTGGAACAATCTCTACATAAAAAGCTACTTTAGCACCCTTGTAATTAAGAGCATTTTTGATATAATGTATGAAGTTGTATATTATATTTATTTATGTGTACCTATACCTAATGTAGCTCAGAAAATGAGTTTTCGCTTGAAAAAATAGGTAGGTACCTACCGCACAGAATTGATGTTTGAATCATCTATTCAACATGGCATACTACTAATTACATTTACCGTACTACAACTCACAACATCTTATTTCACTTTGAAATCTATATAACCGACTGATCGACTCAAGATTGGCCTATTTTTACTGCATAGAAAAATGTTTGAAAATAATAAATATATTTGGAAGGTAAAACCCACGTGATCTAGACTACACAAGCGATATTATACACTTATATTTATAAATTTGGTTTTCTAGGTGTGTATAGATAGATATCCTACATTTTTCTTTTCCAATAGATTTTAAAACATTATATTTGGAATTCCAAAAATTACTAAACTTCAGTTTCCTGGTTCACATGTAACGAACTAATCAAAAACATACATATTCATGTGTATAATTGAATAAAAAATGTCCATTTCCAATTAAGTCGACAGTGCAAACAAGTAGATTTATTCACAGGCGCCGATCGCATCGCCATAAATAATCCTTCGGTAAAAAATTAAATTTTCGCCTCTGTAACGGTCATTCTTAATTTAGGACGCCATTTTGTATTTGGGGCTAGGGAAACAGCAGGGGATGTGCAAATATATATTTTTTCAAATTATACCTTCATTTTAGTTTTAACTCATTTCGCTCATGTCTTCGGGAAACTCATCAAGCATCAGGAAAAGTGACAATGCTGTTTGTCCTGGGGCCTGGCTAGCACTACTACGTAATATGGCAAAGTTTACGGGTAACTTATATGAAATGAGATGGCCATTAATTATTTTATTGCACCAATTGCAAATGTAAGTAATAAATATTGTTCCAAACCCTGTATTTTAGAATTTCAACAATACAAATTCTATATAAAAAAGAATTACATAAGATTGCTAGGAATAATCCCTTTAGGCGATAAAGATTTGCACTATTTCTTAACCTTTATGTCTGATACCACGTTTTAACCCATCAAACATTAAGGTATGTTTAAATAAAACATTCAAGTATCAAAATAATCTAATCTATGTATACTATTATCTGTTCTGTGCTAAAAGGATGCATTGTATTTTAATGTACCTACTCTAAATTCTATCTCCATATTCAAATAATTGTACAACGTATTCAATCGCTGGTTGCCAAGCCCTAAAGCTATCACTGAATTACTCATTCAAACTTAACGACGACCAATAAATCCCGCGTTTTTACCGCCGGGAAATCGAACCGTTCGATGTGTTGTGTACTGTGACGCACTCAGGTGTTCCGTCTATATAAATTATGAATAATAAAATTCAATGCTGTGCCAGCGCTGTTGAATATTTTCAAAAGCGGAAATATAGCTTTTTGTATCATGTAAAAATTATATTGGAAATCTTAACAGACTTCTAAAATATTATGTGAACGAGATCAATTCTGGGTTGATAAAAATGTTAGTTGGGCTTTTATATGAGAAGTTACTACTAACTATGTGGTTACTTCATGTGTGGATATTAAAATTTTTTAGTGTAGCTTTTTTGGACCTAGGTGCTTAAACAAAAAGAAATACCTGCCCGAGTATTGATTTCGCTTTTTCCAATTTAAAATAAAAAAAAATACTTCAATTAAATACAAAAAAAAATATGTAAATAACTAGGTATTCTTAGCAAGATACTAATTTTTAATTCTAAGTAAATATTTTCCATAAAATAGAACAATTCAAAAAAACACCTCTCAAGATTATGGTCAAAGTCACATTCTTATTCTTGATCGAGGTATCTACTTAAAACCAAGAATTCACATTTGCTGTCGTCACTGTATACGACAATAATAACTAACTAACCTAACCTAACCCTAAAATGGTATCATAACATTTAGCCACCCAACTCAAATATTCAAAAATACTACGAAACTATTTCCATCATTACCCAAACATGTTTTGGGGTATAAGGGCATAACTCACATGCCGAGGCTCTCTAAAGTGACCGAATTCTACCGAGTGCGCTCGGCTCAACCCTCCAGTGCCTATGTGCAGTAATGCGAGAAGCTCTATAAAGTTCTTTGTACATATTTGAGGACTAGCGGGTTAGGTTATGCGTATTTGAGTAGAGAATGAAAATGTTCAGCAAAGTGGAAATATGATCGTTTTGTGTTCGAGTTCGTTGTCAAATTGTAAAGGCTTTTTATTTTGACAGATACTTTTGACAACTGTCAAAGTTTGTCGCAAAACTGTCTAAGATTATAATATTGGAATATACCTGCAAGTTTTTAGGTGTTAATATGTAGTTTCTGAGATTGACTTGATTTGAAATATTAAAATCAACAATAGTGTCCGGAATACGGCAATAGGATCACCCTCTATTGAATATTAATGTACATGGAACTGAATACAATGATTGGTAAAATGTGGGTGTTAATTCACCTCTGCCTACCCCTTTGGCGATTTACAGGCGTGAGCATAATGTATGACATACGATATTTTCAACCATTTCCAATCGAAAAGAAAGAAAAACATTTTCATTTCCCCATCGTTTCCAATATCGGTAATGTATCAAGGAAATATTTAAGGGCAGTTGTGATTTCCCCCCAATAATAGAAGCACTCCATCTTCCCCCGTGTATCGCGCCGAGGAGTGACTGATGGCTGATGGCCGTTATTCATGGCCGTATGGGCTTATATTGCGACCCGATTGTACATAGCTATATTATGTTTTACCTTCGGGCCTATGTCTGATAGTAATCAACACTCTTGTAGATAGATTTTAGATGATATTATTTTTATTGATAGGCTGGGACACGTTTAATAATAATAAATAAAAATATTTTTTTATAATTTATTTTTTATTTTTAGATTTAGGTATACTTAGATACATTTTTTTTTCTTAAATATGTACATACATATTATACATAGAAACACCTAGACCAATGTAGATATTCGTATTAATGCACATAAATATTTGCGGGAGCGAACCCGCACCTCCTGCGTAGCGGCTGCGACGCCACAGATGCAGTCTCACTTTGCCTAGAAGTAACCTCTACCACAGATTACTAAATAGTGCCTCTACCATCTAATATGGCGTAGCGATAGAGCGTTGGACTGCTAAGTTAAAAGTCGCGGGTTCGTTTCCCGCTCAGTGTAAATATTTTTTGTATAATTACATGAATAGTATGAACATTTATTTTCTGTTATGTTTTTCTATACATTATATGTATTAATATGATTTAGCCCTTGACACTAGGTATGAAATAAGAATTATCACGATACTCCATACATCCAAAACCCATACAATCCTAAACTGCTCAGACTTTTCAAAGTTATGGTAGAACAAACAAATATTAAACAAAAACGACCTTTTAAACCATTACACCCTTTTTGGGCAGTCGTGTAAAGACCCAAATGAATTGAAACCTCTCCTCTCAATCGATTTAAACACTCCACCTACTGATAATCTATATCTTCGAACATACAACTCACACATAAAATATATCTGAAGCTATTAAAGCCCATACCCACTAGCCTGATCACATAAAATCACTTTATGGCCCACTTTACAAGTGATAGCGCAGTGATAAAAGTTTTACAGTGTTTGGCACAGGTTCGATTCTTATCTTCTAGAGTGGGGTACATGAAGAGATAAATATAATATTGTTTGATAATTTAACACCCCTAGGTGTACTACTAATTTAGTGATTTGGCGGTTCATCTGAATTGCAAGAGGTTTTTCTCTCTCTTATCTCCACCAGATCACAAATTTAGCACTACGCGTTTTTCAAGAAGGAGGGTCTCGCAGCTCACCAAGTAGGTTATCACATTGTAAGCTTAACCAACACTAGCCAAGTCCGTCTAAGGATGAGTAACCATTCATAAGACTTTGAGACCCCTCAGTACAGAGGAGCACGTTAAGCCGTCAGTCCGGTTGTCATACGAACATCTATGCAGTAGTTTCTGGGTAGTTAGAGCCCTAAAAGTCAGACTGAACGTCGTGAACTGTCAATCTTGTACACTGTAGTTACAATGGTGTAAATATTAGTAAATAACAGACACTACCCTACCCAATAATCAAACCTAAAGCCGTCACACCGTTATACCACCGAAGCAGTAATCTCCAATCCCAAATTTTACAATCCATCAGCCCAAATTGTACCAGAGTACCACCGTACTACATACCTAACAAGTAACTTAACTACTAATATACCTAAAGACCACGCTATAAAGACAAACAAATACTTTGACTTGACTAACGAGTTAACCAAAAACGGCTACGTGGTTGAACTCTATGCCATAGAAGTAGGAGCAAGGGGAATTCCAGCTAAATCCCTGTAAAACTTACTTAAAGACCTCGGATTGCCAAGAGCTTCAGTAAGCACTTTACTAAATCGAATATCAAAAGCGGCATTGATAGGATCTTACCAAATTTGGATAGGTAGGGGGGGGGGGAACACTACTGACGGTGGAGGTGAGCACTGATGCATCACAAGGTGGCCACCCTAAACCTACATCTGGGTCGCAAGTCCCAGTCGCCGTCACGGTGTTCCTCTCTGTATCACGCTATGGACCCGGTGACCGCACGGTGAATCCATGGAGTGCTGAGAATTGGATCTCTAACTACAGCAAAAATACCTCACTGATCTAACATTCTTTTTAAACCTAAATAACCAAGCCCTTTTTTGATTGACACTCAATATTCCCATTCGACTAAGTCAATTCCCGATTCAATGTTTTATCGCCGACCCGACTTCCCAAGCCCACTAACTGTTCCCACAATAGCACACGCCGGCACTATAAAAGGTAATCTGCATGCGGGGGACCCCCTGTTTAGGGAATAAACAGGGGAAGACCATTAAAACCATTTTATTGTCTTTTTACGTCTTCCTAGAGATAAGCGATATTGTGGACTGGATTCTGGGGAGCTAAATGCTCGTAGTTTTATCTGATTCTAGAAGGAAGTGAAGGATACATGTATATGTATATGTTTACTAACCGTATAAGTGATTAGAACAGGGGTATATTAATACTAATATCACTAGTAGTTCTGTGAACAGTAGATCTCGTGAGTTCTTTTTAACCGACTGCGCCAGCGAGAGGGTAATGTGTTTCGCACGTATGTATGTATGTGTCTATGTGTGTATGTAGTTTTCTTTGTTCCCCTCTACAGGCCTAACGCCTGGACGGATTTTGATGAATAGGGTCTCAAATGAAAGGTATTCATCTCCCGAGTGTCATAGGGTACATAAAATTCCAACAAAAACTATACGGTAGATTTTTGATGCTAAAATATGTGTAGGCAAAAATTTTTTTTCATTCAAATTTATCGAGTAGGGTATCAAAATGAAGAGAATTAAAAGCAGATTATTTAAGAACAAACTGTAAGGAAACATGTCTCTGATGTTTGTAAGATCGGATCATAAATAACGTGGCAGCAAATTCCCTCCTTCCACCTTGGGGGAACCCTTTTCCCCTCCTATAAAAAAAACTCAAAAAATACAAGTCAAAATCTCAAAATATTACAAAGCAGTAACACAAGCAGTAAGCTGCATTATGCACAGTAAATCTTGAGAGTGCTTGCAGACTTCTTCGTTCATTTATTCACATTTCTCAAGAATTACTGAACCATGTTTCGTGTAACTCATTCTAGTGGAAAAATTGTATGAATAACTTTGTGTTTATTATTTGGGAACAGCGAAATAAAAAACCCAGTAAAAGCCAAGATCGTTTTAATTAACTTTTTACAGTGCCGGGGCTAGCAGCCTTGTATTTAATATTCGGGGAGATACCCGGTGTAAAGAGTAAACTTTGTAATGTTGCTCGCAAAAAAATAGAATTATGAATAAAATTTAAAGGCTGACTGTACAAGATGGATGGAAAGAAGGAAGATCATTTCTCTTTTTTAGGAGTACCTACTAGTAACAGTAGTAACCGAAATAATAAAGCCTTCCAGTTAAGACAAATTACTTGAAAAGCTAGTAGTATAACAGGCAGGATTGTAACCCAGCACCCCTCGGTGGTAAATCCAATGCCTTAACCGTAAAACTACCCATTAACCAGAAGTATACCTATGTCTAAAGGCCAGAAACATAGATTTTAAAATATTTAGTCTACCTAAAAAATCTATGAATTTAATTTATTATCTACTTACATACATTATACTTTTTTTTTTCGTTCGATAATCCCCACGAATACCTCCCGCCGGAGCCGGTGGAGGAGATTATATAGGACTTGAACCGACTTAAACGCACGCCATCTGTGGGCTGGTGCAATTATCGTTTTTTTTTTTATATAGGACACGTCAATTTGACTTCGCCTTGCCTGATTGTAAGCTGAGGGCAAAGTCTTGGTAAACACATGTTTGTATATAATCACGCTTGCACATCCGCGAAGGAATAAGCAGAGGTGTACTATCACCCACATCTCGCCAGCTAAGATTTCCGGTCCTTTTTTTTTATCGTGCGAAAAAATCCCCACGGATACCTCCCCCGCCGAAGCCGGAGAAGGAGGTTATGTCGGACTCGAACCGACTAAAACGCACGCCGTCTGTGGGCCGTCGGTTGCCGGAGGTGAGGTTGTCGTAGCCATATCCCTGGCACCCCGGCCGAAGATTTCCGGTCCCAAGTAATATGGGGCGAGCCTATTGCCGTCAAGCGGGCAACCTAGCAACCTGCTGCAACCTAGTCATTAGATTATCCGTGTAGTGTACCTAAACCTCATTCTGCGGCGAGCTTAACCCCAAAACTCTCGTTCCATATTTAACTTACATCATGCGGTTACCTCCAGGCAGGTAACGTGCGGTTACAGTACCTGGGACTACCTGTAGTTCCGTCCTTTGAGGGTTAACTCCGAAACCCTGGTAAGGAGAATGTTTGTTGATACGTCATTAGATTTATCATGTCGTTCACTTTTAAGTAAAAACGATAACAATTCGAAAATCTGTAATTTTAAGTAACAAGAACGAGGACTAGTTCGTTTAAGAAATTGAAGGAAAAATATTTGAATGAAATTTTGAAGCATTTACTAAGGTAACTATTCAAATCGAGGTCGGAGCGATTCTCTTTTATCTTTCTTAATCGACGAGAAGGAAAAATATATTTAAAAATAAAATTATAATCAAAAGATAGAAAAAGATATTTGCACATTATTATTTTATTTATTTATTTTTTTGAGTTAATAATTATTATTACAATAGGTAATACATTATAAAGGTAAGCCCATACAATCGATTTTGGAAGCTCGGAAAATCGTTTTTACCATCATTGATTGTAATAAATAATTATAAAGAAATAACAGACCAGGATTGACAGCCTCCGTGGCGTAGCGGTAGTGAACGCGGCCGCTACGCAGGAGGCGCGGGTTCGATCCCCGCTCAGTGCAAATATTTGTGTGAATGAAATATGAGTATTTGCATTGGTCTGGTCGTGCCTCGGAGAGCACGTTAAGCCGTCGGTCCCGGTTGCCATGAGAACATCTATGGCAGTCGTTACGGGTAGTTGGAGCCCTCAAAAATCCAAAAACAACGGTATAACTGCAAAAACTTCGATATCGCCTAATGTTAACATTGGGTTGTGGAGGTCAGATGACAATCGCTTCACGGAAAATATCGAGGTCTAGTCAAATCCGTGGTTAAGACTGGTAAAAGCGGACCCCAGACTTCGAGCTGAAAGCTTCGGATGCGACTGGGAAATAACGCTTAGGAAGAGAACAGACCGCAATTACATACTGTGCAATTCCTCTTATAAAAGTAAAAAGAAAAGGGAATAAGAGAGCGTATTGATGCAACCGGGATTACTAACAAAGAAAGAGCCCTTGGTTAAAATCATAAATATTATGCCACCAGACTATCACAGCCATGCTGCTAAAAGAGTATTTAGTTCCAAAACTTCAGTGACAAGAAGGCAAAGTTACAATGAAATTGTTACAGTCCATGAAATTTTATAGAAAATGTTTCGAAATTAAATTAAGTAACTTAAAACGGGCTGCCATTTCTTGAGTTTAGTTTTAGACTTATGTTTAGTGATGGGACATGGAGCATATCGATAAATATCAAGTTGTTCGAGAGTTTATTTCCTAAGCTAACATTTTCATAAATCGAGATACTTCAGAAAACTTTATCATTGTTAAAATCTTATTTGTTAGGACTTACTCCTTAGATCAATAAAACCTACTGAAACTCGGTCTCCAAGTCCCATCGTAGCGACGAGCCTACTTAATTCTAACTTATCTTCTCGATAATATTTTAGACGATAAACAGTACTCAACCCCCTCACTACCGTTATCCAAGACCGGCGCGAGCATAGCGCGCGGGCCAAAATTTCAACAATTGTATTCATCTGCCTTTGTTCCAGTGCCAAGTTTTTGAATTATAACCCTCTGATACTCATGCCCTACAGATTTATTTTATTAGAGATTTGGTTTTTAGTGTATTTCGTTGGGAGTTTTACGGGTTTGTGTACTTGGAAAGTTCTTTAAGCTGGGGGTTAGCGTGAAATTAGGAAAGTTAGGACTCCAGAGAGAGAAATTTTCTCATTATGCGTACTGTATCGAGGAGATTTCTGCATCCAGTCATTGAACCAACCGTCTAACGTGAGCTTTTTAGAGTCACAATTCTTTACTAAACTACCAAACTAACCCACCCAAGAGGCATAAATAAAACAATACGAACATACACTTCCTGCCATCTGCAAAGCGTGAAAAAGCATCTGATAAGTTAGACTGAGAGCCACAATTGTAGTATTATTTGTATCTGCAGTGATGACCCTCATTCCTGAGACTTCGGCTCATCAGATGCACGATGCATGCTACATGTAGTCAACTTCAACTAAACCAGATCCTTTTGTTCACAGGAACCGTCTTGAAAGTAACGCAGAACATTGGTCTGCGCTTCTGCTGTCACTCCGAGAGCTCACCGAGTGGGTCATTAGGAAAGAGACGGAATTAAACGCTCTGGCTCCTCCACGGGGTGATCTGCCAGCTCTGCTCAAGCAACAGGTAGGACTGTTTTATATTATTAAGATGTTCATAGAAACTAGCACAGGCTTTCTTCTCAGGTTGTGGGGGCCAACAGTCCTCCCCTCATAGAGGCCATATAAGCCAATTCAAAATGAGGAGAAGTATAGCAGCTTCTGAAGTGAAAGCCTCTGATGTAACCCGGAGCAACACTGAAAAGATAATAATAGGATGAAGTCAACTTAAATATTAGTAACAATGTTTATTCACACTATAACTTACTGAATAATAAAAGAGATACAAAATCCATTCTGTCTATATAAGAAGAAAAAAAAACACAGCCAGCTTTGCGCAATCCGAAAAGTTGCCGAGTCTAGAAATGTGTATGTGAAGTGATTCGAGCAGCCGTCAACTGGCTAAACGACGCCATTTTGGTCGCAGCCGCGCCACAAAATGGACGGCGGAGCAATTTGAAGAGAAATAATTGTCGGCGCCCCAAATTGTGTATTTTGTTTGGTTTGCATACGTTTTACTTTACATTGTAGGATGTATCTGGAGAATTTAAAAATCTATATAAAAAGAAACTTGAGGACTGTTCCACCAATTTCAATTTCTTTTCTTCTTATCACGTACGACTAACAGGTTTTATACAATGTTAAAAAAATTGATTCTACCCTCCGTTTTTATATTTAGTAACTCTACATTACATAAAAGTATCCGAATCTGCAACCTTTCGTTCGCAATGTCAATGTCACCATTTTACCTTTGCCGGTAGCTAGTACTTGCGTTAAGTATATCTTATTTATCTAACTGGTACTGTCATGGCGAAAGCCGCTTATGAAAACAAACGTAAATATTATTCGTAGCGTATCTATTATAATCCGGAATTATAATCCAGAAGAATAAAGCTGTACCGAATTTCGAATTTAATAGTACAACAATTTCAATTTAGAATAATTATTTCCCGCTAAGCTTCGGATCACGTCAGCTAAATCAGCCACGCACTGGCGCCATTTTGGTAAAATGGCGGGAACGTGGACTCGGTCATACATGCGTGTTGAGGTTATGTTTAGGATTTAGTTTTAATAAGTTATATTTTTTGTGAGCGTTTCGAAACTATGAATTTTAAATATTTATTTGAATGGAAAAACACCCCACTTCACATACTCATGCAAATGCACGAACCTTAAGAACAGAGTTCCATTAGTGCTTATCGTAGTATTAATATACTACGATAAGCACTCTGTTCTTAAGGTTTGTGTGATTTCCGGAGTAAAATATTCTCTGTGTTTGAACTTTCTTACACTTTTTCTTATCATTTTCTATTACCAGTCAAATAGTCCCTTCAAAAAATTAACCTACGTGCTTATTTTCAGGACGACCACCGCGCGTTTAGAAGACAATTAGAAGACAAGCGACCAGTGGTCGAGAGCAACCTTCTGAGCGGTAGGCAGTACATCGCTAACGAGCCGCCATTATCAGACACCAGTGATACCGAAGGTAAGGCAATTCATCGAAGGACCATCTCATCTTCCTATCTTACTTAACATTAAATGCGAAAGTTTTTATGTACGGAATTAAAAATGTTTGTTACTCAATCAAATCTGAACGGCTGAACGAATCAGGATAAAATTTTGTCTCAAAATAAATATGGCCTGTAGTTTTATCTCGGGACTACGTTCCTAAACATTTGTGAATGGGATCAATATTCCACGCTGTTGGAGCGGCGGGCAACCAGTTTAACCTATATTCAGCAAAATTATGATTTCGACTACCTCCATAAGTAAAAATATCTCTGTCAAACATCTAAAAACCTGATCCTAATTTAGGCAAAATTCTGCTGTCATATCCAATATGCAAATAATATCACCGCCGATCAACAATCAAGGTGGGAAGTGTCCAGCCATCCGGAACAGTGAGCCGTGACGTCACTGGTGACGTCTACAGACAGGCACACAATAGTGGAATATCGATGTTCTGGCAGAGGGATAGAAACGTGTGACTGACAGGTGGAATAAAATTTCCATCTTGCTTTAGGAAAAAATACTGATGGTATTTTGAAAAACATGAAATTTAGGAATATATTTTCTTGAAATGGTATGGAAACTATTACAGGAATGCTGAGTGTGACCAAGAGGTCACACATAGAACCTTAAAGCTCTATGATAGCAGATTTTAGTGCAACAGGTCTAGATATCTATAGATGCAGTTGCAACGGTAGTCTTGAGAATAACCACCGCAGTATCCACCGCAGCACAATCTTGCACATATCCTATTGAGACTCCCGGTCCCGGTATACCCCTGAAAGGACATTCAAAGGACAAGGACAAGGACAAGGGGATTCAAACATTTGTGGTATATAACTTGATAACTACATACATTATACTAATGCCTTTTTGTCTCCACGGTCAGTGTCTACCTATATATATTAACTATGCTAGATTGATCGTATGTAACATAAAATTACCTATACGAATTATAAGTCACCATTGCACAGCATTTAGTCGGACACCCTGACGATCTCCTCAAAATGTTTCATTAAAGTAATAATAAATCATTCGAATCCTACTGTAGATATTGCAGATTAGAAACTCATTTACAAATTGAAATACTTAGCGTACTTATACTTAACAACAAACACCAAAAATACAAATCATTCACCAAACAACTGAAATCCCCTCACAAAAGCGCAGCTGAAACAAAGCGCTCAGCGAATGAAATGAGTGAGTGAGTGAATGAATGAACGACTGAACGCAATTAGAATTGTACCGGCTCGCTAATTGCGAATTCCGTGCCGGCAGCCGGGCAGGCTCAATCAATATAGTTTGCATTCACAAGGTGATAGCAATCGGCTTGCCAATCTAGCGGCATCAAAGATTGATTGATTGTGGAATGAATGGAACGATTATGTTTTTAAGTGGTCAGTGGAGGGTTAAGTGCGTTTTGATGGCCACCTATTTGTGGTGTTTGGTTTCTGCGGCTATTGCAAGGTTAACGTTTACATTGATGAATGTTTTCAATGTTATTCTTTGATGTCTGTAATATGTTTTAAATGATAATTATGTATAACGTTTTTTATGAATTGTATTTTTGAATAGATTAGTAGGTACTTATACCTACAAAGGTTGTAAATCGCAATTCCTGCTTACCATTGACCGTATCTCCTTAGATATATATCTACTTGCGATCATTTGGCAGATACCAACTACAGACCAGTAAGTTAGGCTCTCAAGAGACAGACACGTAATCTCACTTTCGTCCGAATAGCATTTGCCAACAGCCAAGTCAAAGCTAATTGCCAAGTAGTAGATTCAGTGAAGTCACACCACTACGTTCTGATTGGATTTACCGATAACCAGTGCAAAGCCATAGTACATAATTATAAAGGCAGCCTAGCTGGTAGAAAAAAACGGAAAAAAAAATGTAGAACAGCCAATTCCATCGGTGTATGATTTCTTCGAGGTCGACCCGAATCAACCCGCCTACTTTAGGTACATTTTGACGCAAAATAATATTATTGGCAATTATCTCAAAGCCCAATTCAAATTCAACTATTATCTCTACAAAATATCTACCATAAGATAAAAATGCAATTGAAGCGAGTTCCAACCGACTCGATATGACCATAAATATTCTACGCAAGAGTTGTGACAACCTTAAAAATATTCGATTATAATCCAAAGAAATCAAAGTTATATCGATAACGTAGATATCGGACCGTACGACCGGACGTCCGTTCGGCGACTGTTCGAATCGTAAATTTGAAAATGGAATCTCGGTGGACCAAATAGTCTGCGTAATTTCAAATACCTCGGCACCCTATTGAGGGAGGGAGGGCCGATATTCTTGAACTGAACTAGGTCATTTATTTGCTGTCCGAAGAGGTTTAGGAGGATATTTTCATTAATGAAGAACTAGCTGATTTATATATACGTCATCACCCCTCGAGCTTTTTTCCAACTCAGTGAAAATCACAGAGTTCAGTGATCAAAATTATAACTAAAAGTGTGGTTGGGCCAGACGCGACTGAACTTCAATATTTTTTGTGAAGCGACTGCCATCTGACTTTCACAACCGATCAGCGATTTCGAAGCTCTGTAGTTAGAATAATCAAACTTTTTTTGGGTTCCAACTACCCGTAACGTAACTACTGCCATAGATGTTGATGATTCATATAAATATTTGCACTGAGCGTTCGAATGCACTACATACCGCCAGTGTATAAAAATGTAATCCACTTAAGTTATAATAAAAAAACTCAATTCTTAACAAACATTTTCACTCCTTGTAAATCTCTCAGGCGCACTTTTGCTACACAAAAACAGAACTCAGTAAAAGTATTCAAATAAACCTTCTTTGCATCCAATATTTCGGGATTACAGACAACCGAAATCCTTTAACAAAAATTTCTCACCAAAAAGATTCGTCGAAAAACATACAACACAACTAGTAAAGTGCCAAAGAGTCGACTAAACTCGTAAGTCGATTGGCGGGATAGCTCTCGAAATATCGAATGAAAATTGAAAGTAGCGAGAGGTCTACTCTATGGCGAATGTTTTTTTTTACAAACTTCCTTGTTATTTTGGCAGGTATTTTTGAGAAAATTTGAAATTCGAACATAACTTAAACGTTTTTAAGTACCGCGAGATTTTTTTATTTTTTTTTTAGGCTTAGGCCTACTATAAAACATTTTGGTGTACCTATCAATGAAACGTGACTTAACTATATTAAGAAAAACAAAATGAAAATAAAGTATTCTCTTGAAGTATAAAAAATACAAAATATCTATTGCAATCATTGCAATGAGCACTTTTTCCATATTCTGTAATAATTTTATTATAAGCCGCCCTACCCCTTAGTCACCTTTTACTATAGGTACCCACATGTAGAAATTGGGTAGCCCCTTTATTTTACCTCGATAAGAACCAACGACATAATTTTAAATTTTTCGACCTAATTTATAATGACCATAAAACAAGAATTACAAAATGTTCTATATAAAAAATAAAAAATGCAGCTCGCAATATTACTAACCGCAAAAAAAAAGAAAAATGTTACAAGATGAAAAAAATTGTATAATATTTCGGTCCACGGCGCCGGCGTCGCTGCCGAGTGCCTCGTTTAGATTCGTGCTCCAGTGACAAAGCGAGTGGACTTGAAAACTACTGGTTTCATAAAATATAGGGCAATTTTTAGCCGCTTCGAGTAGTTCGCATAAAACAAGACAAGAACGATATTTTTTTATAATGTTTCACTGGTATTGTGAAGTAAAACTATTTATTTACAAGAATCCAAGTATGTTTAAGGGCATTCTAGAACACCTAATAAGTTACAAGCTAGTTCAGCTACATAGAATTTGTCGCGATATATTTGGTATCAAATGCATTGAGCCCGACGCGACGTTTCAGTAATTTTTCAACGGCCATAGTTACAGGGAGACGCACAATAGCTGAAAAGCTATCTAAACGCCGGGCTCTTGAATTCAAAGATAAATTCTTACATACAAACAATCATGCTTTTATCCCCGAAGAGTTAGGCAGAGGTGAATTAACACCCCACATCTCATCAATCATTGTATTAGGTCATTTAGGTCCCACGTAATAGGGGTGAGTCTATTACCGTATTCCGGACACTACAGCTCTATCTCGTCGGCCCAATTGTTGGGCGGCAAAAAAAATTCTTACCACAGCAAACAAATCCCTATTTCCTTTTCACAGCAGGCCGTGAGAATGAAGGTGACTCCCGAGGGTACCGTTCCGCGGAGGAGCAGGCCCGAGAGCTGGCGCGGTCCATCCGGCGAGAGGTGGCCAAGTTAGCTGACAAGTGGAACTCGCTGGTGGACAGGAGCGACGCCTGGGGACGGTGCTTGGATGATGCTGTACAGGTATGTGACATTGTGTTACTTTTAGAAATTATAATGAGTTGTGTTATTATTGACTGCCTCTGTGGCGTAGCGGTAGTGAACGCGGCTGCTACGCAGGAGGCGCGGGTTCGATCCCCGCTCAGTGCCAATATTTGTATGCATGAATATTAATATTTGCATTGGTCTGGGTGTTTCTATGTATAATATGTATGTATTTACAAAAAAAAAGTATCTAAGTATGTATATCCGCATTCTAGATTCCATAACACAAGCTAATTAAGCTTACCATGGGTCTAGAATTTATTCCTAGTTCGGCCCACAGAGCTTCGTCCCACATAAAAAATTCCTGGTTCGTCCCAAACAATATGCCTCCTTCGTCCCAAAATAAAATATAAATTATTATATGCCTGCTTCGTCCCATTTTCAATTAGAAAGCGTTGTGTAGAATGTTGTGGAATAATTATTTATTATTTATTTATTAGGAATAATAATATGAGTTGGGTTATTTTTAGGTGTCTTGGTCGAGGTATGGTGTTGTTAGGTTTTAGGTAGGTGGAGGGTAATATGTGGGGAACTGTAATTATTGTAGGTATATTCGCCTCCATTTAAAGTTAAATGTTAAATTGTGATTCTTCAAGAAAATTGTAATTTGGGGAAGGGGAATGTAATATCATTGATGTTTTTTTTTACTTTGCATCAAGTTTTAAATACTTATCCTTTATATTGTCACAAAGACAACTTGGAAGTAGGTTCAAAAGTTGCCTAAGAAGTAAAAATTCTGATTTTTTTAAAATACTGCTTGCCTTTATCAAAATACACACACTAATAATTTGAATTTGATATTAGTAAATCTAAATCTCATGTAATTTATTTTATTATGTGACATAATTAAAGCTAATAATACATGTCCTGCCATCTATGCTCTCAAATAGGAACTAAATATCGATCAAGCGCAGGCTCATATCGAGCAGTTGTTCTGTCTCCAGTTAGTTCAAACCTATCAACATAGATAGCGCTGTTCTCAATTTTAGGACGAATGAATGAACGTCTTTATTTCAAAAGACCTCATTCAATCAGCCACTGAGCCGGACTTCCTGTAGATCAGATAGTATACATGGCTGTACACAATATTGAGTTGTTGATGTACCTATATTTTATTCGTGTCATAATTTGTATGCAGTAACACGTCCTAATTTTAATATGTTTACACGCTGAATGTGCAATCAGCGTGTTTGTAAAAGATCTGATTCAGCAATTAAAATACAGTTCTAGTAGGTAGGTATATGAACCATTTTTTTTTAATACTTTTTAGCCTTTTTGGATCAAACTCATAAGTGAATAAAAGCCGGCCAAGTGCGAGTCGGACTCGCACTCCGAGAGTCCCGTACAAAATGGGATTCAGGGATAAACTTATAATAGTTATAGTAGGTACATAAACCGCAATATAAATTATATTTGGATTGCGTTGATTTAGAAATTTTTTGCACAGTTTCAAGACGTTACAGGCCTGAGTACCTACCTACCTACATACCCATGTGATATGAATTTCAACTTGTTGCACGCATTCCTGAGAAAAATGTCTTGACAGACAAACAGACAGACAGATGGACAGCAAAGTGATCCTATAAGAGTTCACCCTTATCGATGCAAAATACTTTTCGAGTTTCGCAACCACAAACATACAGACGGATCCTGTAATTTATTATCGACAGATATTTATAGATTTGTGTCACATGTCGCAATAAGCAAGACAGGACAATAGCACTATAGTGGCGCCGCCCGGCCGCGCCCTAAATAGCGACGGCTCAATCAACTATGTATTGCTAAAACGTACTGCTACCCGGATGTACCGACACTAGATGTGGCAATAAAAAGATGGCTTACAATAAGAAAAACTTTAAGTGCGAGACGGGAGCAAGAGTTCCGTATAAAATTGAAGTTAAAGGTGACAGCTTTTTATAACATTAATGGTGGAAAATTAAAGTTATTAATATCTATAACTCGTGGAAAAAAGAAACTGAACTGGCGATGGGTTGGCCATTTCTGTCGAAAGACCGACAGACAGTTCTGTTGATTAGTAAAGATATGGAAGACGTCCCAAGTCAGATGATCTGGTTGTTTATACTGGAGATTGATGGCACTTGGTGGAACTTGCTACACATATTAAATAAATCACTTGTAACGCTTTGAACAGTTAGCATAATAATTGCTTCAAAATTTCATTCAATAAATCACTTGTACTTTTCCACAATTATTTTATGACATTTGGCCCAACATACCCCGTACTCATTTATTTGAACCTGACCGGTTTCACCTTACGGCATTCTCAAAGGTTTCCAATGAGACCATTGTAAACCTTTTTTGTAAAAGTGAACTGGTGATGAAAAAATCTAAGGAAGGCGTTGGACCGGGTGCTGTAGTGCACAGCGGGAGATGCCTATGTCATGTCCAGCAGTAAACTGCGATAGACTAATTGATTAAATTGATCTATAATAAGGATTTCTCTTTCTAAATCGATTTGATTAATAAGGAACTGTTCAGCAGTAAATAACACAGACCAAATTTTGTATAAATTATACACATTATATTCACGCCTGTGAATATTTCCGAAAGAGTAGGCAAAGGTGTATTCACCAACTATGATTTTCAATCCCTCATAATAGCGAGCCTATTGCCATCAGGCGGGCACTTTGTATGCACCACGCTCAGGCAGTCTATCAGCCACATCTATTATTCCTAACTCTAGGCAACAGAATGCATGCGATGCGAGGTGCGTCTGATGCCTTAATTGTCATTGATGCAGTCAAGCCTCGCCTCACAAATCGCTGATACCATCAGATTCACATTATACCACGCGACGCATTCACATTATACCACGCGACGCATTCTGCGGGAAACTAAATTTATTGATAGTTATTCACTTTTATATTCATTCAGTGTGCCGGTAGACGGTTAGAAGCTAGGTTGATTCCTGATGATCCTAAAATGGTGGTCTGTAACCTTGACTGCCAACTCGCCAGATCATTTTCCATTGTAAGAAGGAAGTACGAAGGGTGGAGCATTCCAGTTCTAATATCACGCGCGAAAAAAAGGAACCCCAAACTGCATCGAGGCCGTATTTGCAACTTATAGCATGAAAATAAACCATTATAAACGCACAATGTCCAATCTGCAAAATGTTTAGCGGTTGCAAAATGCCCAAATGGCAAAATGTACAATCTATTGGCCAGTGGCTTGTTTCACACTACACAGTCGTTCCAAACATAATAGGTACAAATATTTACATGTCTTTTATTTTTTTTGGCGATAAAGGTTTGTTTAATTTAGAGGCATATCTCTAGATTTAGTAAACAAGATTTAGAATTCAAACGTTTTATACACACATTAACTATAAAAGCATCAATCAACTATTCTAACACACAACAATTGACTCTCTGTTGAGCTGTTTGAGTCATAGACGTTCAGCGGGGCAAATCGTCACGGGGCTGCCCGCGCACAAAGCCCCGCAGATTGGTCGAGAGGGCGCAATTGTTTCTCTGTCACACACACTACTTGCTCCAATATGCAGTGTAAACGGTTCATACGTGTATTTCAATCAATCGTAAAGTCAATTTGGCTTATGCTAAAGCTTAAGTGGTTGCGTTAACTTAAATATATTTTTTTTGTGACTGGACTTGATCAGTTAGTCAATAACTTACAATAATATTCGTAAATTAATACAGACATCCTAGTTGAAAAGTATACCAAAAAGACATTTTCTGAAGGAATTTCCGCAAGTTGCACATTTATTACCCAAAAGCCTAGCGGAAGGTTTTATTAATGTGGTTGTATAAACCTATGTGTATATAATATTGTCGGGAATAATCTGCGTACACACGTGACGGCATGGTGGAACTTGGAAGTGCCATTTGAAAATACCTGAAAATTTGGCATGTGGTATGCAGCATTTAAGCTGGGATGACGACTTGATGATGATTGTAATTAATTTATATTTATGTTATGTACCTGCATAATAAATGTGTTTCTTACTTCTAACTTTCTAAAACAGTCAGTTCATCTTATTATTTTTTGCCGAGAATTTCCATCGGTACAATTACATCACGGTCTTCCTCCCACTTTACCCTAAGCTCTCCTCAGTGCACTACCATTATACAAATCGGCACTCATTCCAGACTGAGCAAGGTTCGACGCCATCGATATATCACTGGAACTATTTTAATTACACGTTCGTCCACTCGCCGCCAGTTCTATATGAACACACACACAGCTACCGTGTGCTATGTATGTATGATGTGTTGGCACTGATGTGAACATAGTTTCCTAGATGTGGGAGTGAATTACTTGTGGCTATCTTCAGTATTTAGATATTGAGCTGATGCTGATATTAACACCACTAGTATGACGGGTTTTTTTTCGTGCAAAAAATTCCCCACGGATACCTCTCCTACCGGAGCTGGTGGAGGAGGTTATGTTGGACTCGAACCGACTAAAATACACGCCGCCTTCTGTAGGTCGTCGGTTGCCGGAGGTGAGATCATCGTAAACAAATCCCTAGCAACCCGACTGACCCAGGGCCATATCTCTCGATCTGGCCCTCTACCAATGTGGCATCTATAGTTGCAGCACGCTATGATGGCTGTTTTGACACAACTGGTTTTGCTCGTTTTCTCTTTTTTGGTGTGTGAAGTTTATTGTCTTCTGTGCCAGTCTCGCCATATTATTCTTAAGTTATTCGTCTAACAGTTCGTTGTCCAATATTAAGCGCACCAAAAACTCGAGCCAAACAGAACTGTGTAAGACAGTCCAATAATTATAATAAGGCATTTCCCTCGCACCCCGGTAGACCAGCCCCACTAGACACGTTTTTAACATGCGTTGACGACTGTCGTATACGTCAAATCCCATACATTTGTCATTCCATTCGACGAAACGAATTGCCACTTGTCTAGGGGAGCTAGGTCATCTCCGGCTTCGAGATGGCCCCCTCGTGTGGTAACTACAATGACCCCATCTTGCCCCGGAAGTATGGAGAAATTCACGTGACAAACCCCTGAACATCAGGAAAACCACGGACTAAAGTTACTCAGTGTGCTGCGTGCGTCGGCAGTTGCCGTATGCGGTCGGCTACGGAATCATACCTTTATTCACAAGTCTTCAACAAACTTCTAGAATCAATAGAAGTGTGTTGTCAAAGTGTTAGCGCATTACCGCCACAGTGCTCGTGCACATAGCACAAGCACACCACTAATCCCGTGCATATCAAGTTGCTTAGCATTTTGCCGATAACAATGCACGGCGGTTCGTTATCGACGTCGTTATGCGACCACTTGCGATGAGTGCTAGGGACGGGGCAAAATGAATCGATAATATAGTTACGTTGCAAAATTGTTTTTTGATTTTTGATACTTTTTTGTTTTACTATGTTATTGAAAGTCAATTATGCTGAGGACATTTTGGTTTCATTTTAGAAATAGAAATATAAAGATGGGTTAGGTAGATACAACTGAGCATTGACATTTTAGCATGATTGAATCAAATCCTCAATCTTTCGACATGTTGATCAATTTATGTATGACAAATTCATAATTCGGTTATATTAACAATGAGCTTTTGATAAATGGATTGTTTTGTAAGGGTTTGGCAGTCGACCATTGAGAAACCGTAATGAATTACGTGCATCTACTGCGTGCGTCGGAAGTTGTCGTATGCGGTCGGCTACGGAATCATACCTTTAATTGATTAATTTTGACATGATGTTCGAATTTAGTATATTTATAATATCGATATCGATAAATATAATTATAACGTTAGCTTCCCTATACAAAAGATTCGCATAGAGCTGAGCTCGTTAGCAATACGATCGGTTCAATCCGTTACAAACTGTAATATTTTTTGTTAGCTCCATCTGTTTTACATAATCGCATAGGATTTCAGAACGACCCTACGTTTCCAGGCGTTGATTACGCTCTGTTTCATGAAAAAAAAGCACTAGAAGCTTGCATTTTTCGGCAAGAATTAGTTGGTAGGATTAATGGAGGAAGATAGTTACCACCCTCTTGCTGCTGCCTGCTGGCTACTATTAGAACTATCGGGATATTTACCATGTATTTTACAATTAGTTTGACAGCCTCCGTGGCGTAGCGGTAGTGAACGCGGCCGCTACGCAGGAGGCGCGAGTTCGATCCCCGCTCAGTGCAAATATTTGTGTAAATGAAATATGAGTATTTGCATTGGTATGGTCGTGCCTCGGAGAGCACGGTAAGCCGTCGGTCCCGGTTGCCATGAGAACATCTATGGCAGTCGTTACGGGTAGTTGGAGCCCTCAAAAATCCAAAAACAACGGTCTAACTGCAAAACTTCGATATCGCCTAATGTTAACATTGGGTTGTGGAGGTCAGATAACAATCGCTTCACGGAAAATATCGAGGTCTAGTCAAATCCGTGGTTAAGACTGGTAAAAAGCGGACCCCAGACTCCGAGCTGAAAGCTTCGGATGCAACTGGGAATTAACGCTAAGAGGAAGAAGAAGAATTTTACAATTAGTAACACACCGTAGTTCAATCGGTGAACCCTCTGTGAAGACGTATCCAGAGGTCTCAACACGTAAAATGCAGATAACCCGAGTAGTTTTAATAATATAGACGTGCAAAAATCCCTACAGCTTCACAAAAACACGGTTTATTGGAAATCCAACTTCGACAGTGGTATTCGTACATATCGGCCCGTGAATGCCCGCCATTAGAAATTCAATTCGATGCTCTCTATGGTTTGCTAGCTCACATCTCACTGTCTGTTATCTATTTGCATATCTGGGCATTGCAAGCTTTAATTGTATAACTCAAAAGTTGGCAATGATATTATGCTGGTAAAGATCATGAGAGCTTCTAGCTAGGGCTTGAGAAACAGGTTTGGAGTGGGCCAGTGTGAAGATAGAAAATGGCACCCCAGTGGGTCCAGGGAGAAGGGGTAGGCCCAAGAAGTCCTGGCTTCACGTCATGGAGGGTGATATGCGTGCCAATGGTCCCACTGCCATGGACGCCCAGATCGTGCGAAGGAGGAGCCGGAAGGTGGATCCTGAGCACTGAGTTCACCTTGACCTCAGATGCAATCAGGAAAATGCATCTCCATGAAGATGATGAGTGAGAAGAATTTTTAGGCCCAAGCCAAACTCACCTCTTTTGAGGGTTAGGTGGCAGTCACTCTTACAATGAGTTGTCATCAGACTACGTGCATCAATTCTTAATTTCAAAACTGTAAATTTCAGTCCCACGCCAGATAGCGCTCCTATCACCGCACCGTTTCAATTTTAAGACAGCACCATTACAATCCGTAAAAGTACACTTCTCATTTCCTGTTATTAATCCTGACTCTGCATATCAACATTAAGCCCTAGTCCCACTCTGCATAGCTATATCTAAAGCCCTATGCTTGCCTGTCATTATTGCCACCCATACAATGTACACACACGTTCAGAACTCCAAATAATGTATGCAAGCGCACGGCTCGTCACTGTACGCAGATTGATGTGCCCATAAGCCTTGATTAAAACCGGACATTCTACGCTTCTTGCTTGGATCATGGCTTTTTGTATAGGACGGAAGGCTCAGAGTTTAGTACATTAATAAAATTAGTTTTGTGTTGCGTTATTAAGGCTATTCACTGCCTTATGCGAAACGCGATGCCGGTGGTGAGTAGGGTAACTAACCACTGGAGAGATTTTGTGCTGTTAGTGGATGAACAAAGGCTTGTACCTTATGTTTTGCCTACTTATTTTCTGCGCTGAAAAAACAGAATTTGTTCTTACAAGTTCGGCAGCACGAGTGTGTCTCCCGAGGCCACGGTAACCACTTTCCATTAGGTGAGCCGTGTGCTTGTCTGCGGCCTAAGTAGTACAAAAAAACGCAAATGCTCGCACTGCTTAGTGTTTCGTACGCCTAACCTAGACTAGCCCACGTAGAGCCTAACTTTTTTCCGAGCGATACGAGAGGCCGCTATCAAAAATAAACTGTGTGCATTATTATGAATTAATAATATACTGTCCTGATTATTAATTTTACGTGGTCGCCCTTTATGGACCTAACGTAAATTCTCCGAGCGTGACTTTGCAAGGGAATTTTTCAGGCCCAGTTTTATGCAGTGCGCAAAAATGTGTCTAATTGATATCCGCTGTGAATTTTGTGGACTCCACCGCTTGCGTGACGCAGATATGGGTTTATGATGACAGTTTCGGGGTTTATTTGTGTGTCCTGACATAATATTTTCGACTATTCAAAACCATTTTTTAGATGAAACAATTTGATATTACATCTCTTGATTCAAACCTATGGCTTGGGTATGGCTTTAAGAAAATTAGCTTTCCTCACAAATGTTATTTTGCCGCTATTGAAAAATGGAGGTTGGTAGTAGAAGGGTGAAAATTTAGTGTTGTATGTATTTTTCCATGCCAAAAATAAAATATATTTTTTTAAAAAATGGTCAAAAAAAGAATATTTAGGAGTAGACCACCCTTATAATTAAGCGGATTAAAAATAGTTTACGACCGATTCTCAGACCTACAATGCACAAAAAATTCATAAGAATCAGTGAAGCCGTTTCGGAAGAATTTGCAGACAGACTCTGCGACATGAGAATCTTACAGGATTACTTATTTCTCCATTGGGTTTTATAAAAATGGTGAAATATTGACCTAGATAGTGAGTGTACCTAACTGCATTTGACCAAAGGCAAAGTTAGTTTATCTGCATTTAACTACAATGCAAACTTAACCAATTTCAGTTACGATACTATACGTCGAAGGTGTCGCTACATTGCATAATTTATGACAGAAATAGGTAGTTGGGAATTTTGCTAATTATGAGTAGGTAGACTAACTACAGAACTTCGATATCGCCAATTGCTTGTGGAGGTCAGATGGCAGTCGCTCCACGGAAAATATTAATTTTCAGCCGCATTACAGTTAGACCGGAAAACTGACCCAAACTGAGTTGGGAAAAATGCAGAGTATGATGATGAATAGGTTAGACTCTATCAAAAAATAAATGAGTATTCAAAAGTTGGATACAATGCAGTTACGATATTATACGTAAGGAGTGTTGAGATCCTACTCTTTTCTCTTATGGAATTTTCTACAAGCCACTGATCGTAGGTATCGTACATAGTTACTAAATAATAATTTGGCTATAAAAACTTGCGGCAAGAAGAGTAAGAAATCCACAGGAACCCAGTAGATGTCGCCACCTGTGTTTATTCAGTGTGTAGAACAAATACTTTATCTTTCTACTTCTTCTTTCTTTCTTTCCACCGATCGCGCAGCTGGTTTTATCAATCTACAACTACGAAGTATGTACTATTCACGGAGAACTATATGCGTCTATTTGATTTCTTCAAAGCAATAATTATAATTTACGGTTTATTAATAATTATTTATTATACCGACAAGTGCACATCACTAATAAATTATAAGACTGGTCAAGTGTGAGCTGAGCATTTATAAGCGAGAAGTTCGGTGCAATAAAATAAAAGTGCATAAACAATATTATAGAGATCCAATTCAATCTCACCTGCTGAATAAGGAACGAGTCTCTGGTGTGGGCTTTCCTCTCGGGATTGGGGGTCAGGTGGTAGTCTGATAAAAGCATAATGAAAGGAAAGTAAAAGAGCAAACTCCAAACTCCAAAGTGCAAATATTGGATGCAGAATAACCCTAATGGCAAGTTTTCCCTAACATCTTTTCGCGTGGAACCCTAAAATTTGTACTATAAAACGATTTTGATGGTTTCCATATAGCGGCTATTAAAACTCAAAACCGTATAAGGATAATTACTGTTTCCTCACACCGTTAGGCATATTTATTAGCGCGGCCATCTTGGTTTATAACCACGGCCAAAGGATTTATGATGTAATAACTATCTGTTTGCTAAGATTTGGTTAAGTTACGACTAATGGTCTAGCCATACACTCGTGTAACCCGCGCCACATATCTTGGACTTAAAATGTGCTTAAAACGTGCCCTATACGCGCAGTACACATTTCTTGGGTGTCTTTTGAGGATAGCGCGGGATGCTACTACGGTAGACGAACTCAAATTCACCAAGCATAGACTCTTACAAAGCAATCCGCGGGCGCCAGAGCCTCGTATGTCTTTCGATTTAGGTCCAAGATACGTGGCGCGGGTTATATACCTAGGGGCATTTATCTAGGACTTAATACGTAGGTACTTTAGACGCGAGGTACTCGTTTCTTGGGTGTCTTCTGAGGATAGCACGGGGTGCTAACTGCGGTGGATGAGCTCAAATTCACCTAGCATACCAAGCTAAGCAGCCAGATTCTCGTTTGTCTCATGACTTAGTTCGAAGATATGTGTTCCGAGGTGTAAAATTATTTAAGCAGATGGTGGAGAACCAATATTTTTCCAGCACGATTATACCGGTTCAACTGAGAAAGGACTACACTGTCTGTATTGAGAGACAGCCTGCAGTCGTTCAAAAAGGAGGCTCTTAGCTAAATGGTTACCCATTGCAAGGTTAGGTTATACTATACTTACCTACTAGCCAAGTCAGTCTTAGGATGGGTGACCATTCTTAAGACATTAAGACCTCTCCATGCCTCGAAGGAACACGATAAGTCATCAGATCCGGTTGCCATATATAAACATCTATGGTAGTCGCACTGACAGAAACGTTGCGTGTTATACTTATGAAACATAATAATTATACCCTTTCCGAGTATATTAATATACTTAATTAAATATCGACGTAATGTAAAATGCGAAAATGTCACGTACATATAAAAAATAAGTATATGAAAGCAGTATTTATGGCAAAAACGCCAGAAAGGCACAAACCGCAGAACGATTTATTTTAATAATATTTCAACGGGCGAAATTTTGGGAAAGTATTGTATGTTTCCTACAAATAAATATGAGCTTTATCACGAAGGAATAAGGATGAATATAGTGCAGGTGTGTGAACAGAAAGTAATTAATTTCTCGTGTTAAAATGCAGTCGGTTAACCGCAAATTTTAATACAAATTTATTTGTGACTGCCTACACCAGTTTAGGCTTCATTAAAATTCTCTCATAACAAGTAATTCGAAAACGTTATGTGAATTTGTCAAAAAATTTAAATAGATTTAAAAATGAAGGCGTGAGGGCGCGGTAAGGTAACCATAGTATTAAAATAATCCTCTTTATACTCGTGTTGTGTTCCCAGAGATGAGTAGGGTAGCCAGATGTCACTGGAGACTTTCTGTGCTGTAAGCGGGAAGACCAAACGCTTGTCCTGCTTTATATTCTGCGCTGACGGCACAGAAACATAACACTCTCTGTTCTTACAGGGTCGGCAGCACGAGTCAACCTTAACCTAACGAGAAATCTTCTAATGCCCTTCTTGAAGCACCTCATATTGTAGTCGGAAACCACCGCAAGGAGTTCATTCCACAGCTTGAGCGTGCGCGGGATGAAGTTCCTTTCATACCGCACAGTGCGCACCGTTTCCGGTCGCAATGTGTGAGGATAAATTCCCTGCCTGTGGCGAGCAGTGCGGTGATATAATGTAGCTGTGGGTATCATATCAAACTATTCATCTGAACACAAACCATTGTATAGTCGGTAAAACACACACAGTGAGGCAAAGTCCCTCATAGTTTGCAACAGGGCCCATACCTTAAACTCTTAAAACAGGTCAATAATTGAACTGCTGTCATTCTACCAACTGCAAATGTCACTTTGTAATCCTATCTAAATATATAATATAACTCAAAGGTGACTGACTGACTGACTTACTGACATAGTGATCTATCAACACACAGCCCAAACCACTGGACGGATCAGGCTGAAATTTGGCATGCAGGTAGATGTTATGACGTAGGCATCTGCTAAGAAAGGATTTTGATTAATTCTACCCCCAAGGGGATAAAATAGGGGATGAAACTTTGTCAATTTTAAACCGATCGGGCTGAGACTTTGCATTATGCAAGCTACTATGACGTAGCCATCCCCTAAGAAAGGATTTTGAGATGCAGGCTATATAAACACTAAGCGATAACCGACATCCACGCGGGCGAAGCCGTTGGCAACAGCTAGTATATTTTTATGACATTACAAAGTGACATTTGCAGTTGGTAGAATGACAGCAGTTCAATTAATAACCTGTTTTAAGAGTTCATGGTAAGGCCGCAGATCTAAGCCTCGATTTCGCCTATCACTGAATGCAATCCTCATAAAATATAAATAGGGTTCTCCCATAAACATACAATGTAACGCTTTTAAGACTAGTATAAAATCCGAGCTTTTCTTAAACCCTCTACTACTGTCATCATTTAAATTTTACGTTCGCATTCCAATGGGCGTCGCGACGCGACGCTCCGTAAAGAAATAACGAGACAAGGAAAGAGTCTTATGATGCTTTTTATCCGACTACGATTGACAAAATGGTGGGTTATGTGGTTGACTTGTATGTATGGCAACTAGAAGAGGTGTATGAAAGTTCCACTGAGATGTTATGAGACCCAACCCAACCTCTCGTCCTGCTAGCTGATTCTGCTGGGTAACCGTACGTATCAAAGTTCGGACCCTATCACAAAAACACCCGTAAGACCTTTTTTTAAGATCCCCTTATTCATGATGTCCAAACTCGTACGGTTATCTAAGTAGCCACTGATTCATGTATTGCCAATGTAATTCATCAACTTTGACATAACGCCTAGTTTCCGAAAGGCTGATCAACGTCAAATTAACTAATCGGCTGTTAAATCTTTTGTCAAGTAGCAATTGGGTTGCTAGAATCATGGTTAAATAGTTTAGTTTGATCATCGTGTCGGTTAAAATAGCTGATTAACCAACACGATGATCAAATTATAGTATTTAACCATGCTTTTAGCAACCCAATTGCTACTTGAAAAAAATTTAATAGCCGATTACCTAATTTGACATTTCCTTTCGAAAACTGGGCGTAAGTCTATTGCTATCGAATAGGTAATTTTTCAATGGCTTGTTATCATTATTATCTTAAAATTATACCCGGTGGCATCCAAAGTTTCCAACTTAGAAGAGTAAATGGACCTCAGACTCCGTCTAAGGTCCATTTACTCTTCCTTCTCTTGACCCCTAGGACCTTGGTGGGCATTATACCATATAACCATTGTTTATATACCAAGTGATTAAAAAGTCATTTCGGTAAAAAGATTTTGGACAGAGTTTTGATAGCAAAATCGTAATGCGTAGGGATGAAAGTAATGTCGTAAAGAAGGCACTAACTATGGATGTGGATGGCTACAAGGGGAGATGAAGACCTAAAAGGAGGTGGATGGACTGTGTGAAAGATGATATGGTTAAGAAGGGAGTGAATGTTGAGATTACTGCAACTAGAGATGAATGGAAAAAGCATACCATGTTGCACCGACCCCAAATAAACTTGAGATAAGGGCGCAGGAGGATGATTTGATAGCAAAATCGTCTGGCAGATTTTTAGATAGACGTACAGTACATTTACCGACAGTATATCACATATGTACAATCGGCGGCCTTATCGCTGCAAGCGATCTCTTCAGGCAATCTTTGGATGGACAATTATCGTAACAATAATAACTTTTTCATCCCACCATCTCGGAAAGAGTACTTTTTTTCTTCGATATCTGAGTGTAAAAGTCGCTTTTATCCTCTAGAGTGGAAAGTAAATTTGAATTTAGAACATCGTGTGTACTAGGTTTGTGAACTCAAAACATCATTAAACCTATTTACTTCTACCTCTATGGTGCCGATTTATCATACAACTTTTTTTTAATTTATGAAAAACTCAACTCGGAACCTCCTTGGTGTACCTACTTTTTTTTTTAAATTTGCTTTGCGCGCATAATTTTTTTTTTCACGTCCTATGGTTGAACATTGTTGTTGAATTTTATTTGTTGATATTTTATTATTAGTATTATTACACATAATTATTATACAGCCTCCGTGGCGTAGTGGTAGTGAACGTGGCCGCAACGCAGGAGGCGCGGGTCCGATCCCCGCTCAGTGCAAATATTTGTATGCATAAAAAGTTCAACAACAACGGTCTAGCTGCAATGCTTCGATATCGCCTAATGTCACCATTGGGTTGTGGAGGTCACATGGCAGTCGCTTTACGAAAAATATCGAGGTCCAGCCAAATCCGCAGTTAAGACTGGTAAAGCGGACCCCGAACTCCGAGGTGAGAGCTTCGAATGCGACTGGGAATTAACGCTAGGAAGAAGAAGCATTTCATTATTTCCTCGCTGAGGTGGGATGAAAAGTTACGTGTTGCACTCGAGTGCAAAGATTTTACACCTTGTGCTCTTTTGATTCCCTCGCTAACGCTCAAGATTCTAATTTATGAATCACTCGCTATGCTCGTGATTCAAATTTAGAATCTTTCGCTTGCTCGGTCATCAAAACTGAGCACGCGGTTAAAAAGCAACTTTGCACTCTTGTATAACAAATAACTATTACATTAAGTCTATTGCTATCAAATAAGTAATTTTTCAATGGCTTGTTGGCATTATCATATTAAAATTATTCCTGGTGGCATCCAAAGGTTTCAACTTTCTTATAATCTGTCTTTATAATGTTTGAGAATAATGTGCAGGTGAAAGGAATAATGTATGGGGTTTGTAGGGTGTAGAAATGAATAGGTAGGTACGCATATAGACGTATAGAAAACCCAACAATCGCACTTCGAATTTCTATTATTTGATGTCTGCCGGCGCTCAATGGGCGTATATTGTGAACAATTGTGCAGTACATTGCAATGCGTGTGCGCAAGTGACAGATATACGAGGGCGGCGCGGCGGCGGCGGCGCCTGCGCACTCGAACCATGCATGATTGGCGCGCCACACAATTAGGCAGGGGATACACATGGGTCATGCTTGATAAGCGTAAAGTATTTTATAAAAAAAATATTGCCTGTTTTTTGTTTTATGGTAATTTCATCCTGCAGGAAATCGGAGGTATACCATAGTGTTTCTACTAGGGAAAATGGTGGTCAAAGCTCTCATGATGTAATCGAATAATCTAAGTACTTATTGCGGTGAATTTGATCTTGAAGTAACCCAGAAACCAAGATTCGAATAATAGATAGATAGATAGATAGATAGATAGATAATTCTTTATTGTACACCAATAGATTTACAGTAGTACAAGTTGTAGGTAGCATGTTAGGCCCCGGCCACAACTCCACGGTTGACACGGATGACAGTAGTAGAGGAGGTTAGTAGTTTGGCGAGAATAGTAACTCACTCCATCTTTTCGACGTTCTTTGGGATCCGACTTCTTACTCACGTGATATTACGTGTAACTTTATGAAAATATTCAGATATTTGTTACTAAATCACACTCAAACAGCTGCATGGATCTGGTTGAAATTTGTTTAAGGGATAGGTTGTAACCTTGACTAATACATAGGCTATATATTTTCATATTTAAAAGTTAAAATACTTTCTTCCTCGTTGTGCCACCAACTTTACTTATTAGGACGTATGAGTTATATGAGCACTTATCAACATTGTACTCACAGTGTTTCGACAAAGAATCACGAGACTTTATGCGTCATAAACTAACGGAATATACTGCCATTTGCCATGCAAATCTGGAAATAAGTCGCCTCGCTGGCATACCGACGTGAGTGAATTCAATATGGGCTTTCTGCAAAGCCTTAGATATCTCATTTTAGAAACATTGTTTTTTTATGTTATTTTGATAGCTAACAAGCTTTATGATCTATCGAAATGTATAAGGGAATAAGATTTTCGGTACAGTCAGCATCAGATAGAGATACTCAATATGATTGATACCTACTAAATGATGTTAATATCACACTGTTTTATTGATTTAAATTGTATTATCGTCCAAATTATAGGTGTGTACTACATATCAGAACAATCAGTCAGCAGTAAGGGGTTAAAAACCAAGGCATTAAGATAATTTTTTGAGTAGTTTGCTAGTCAATGTCGATCAGATGCGGACTGTACTCAAGCCAACCTTAGAATAAACATAATTATTCACTTATAGTAAATCATTCTTGTGAATTTTACATCACATAAAAATAAAGGATAGCGTTTTAGCGAGCATTCTATCGAGCATTCTGGTGAGAATTCTTGCAAAAGGAAAGTATAGGAGCTAGGACACGATGGCATATCCGTCCTAATCGAGCAGTCCGACTGGGCAAGTACCCCCGCCCTACAGAATACCGTGGCTTAATAACCTCGTGTTGTGTTCCCGGTGGTGAGTAGGGTAGCCCAGAGCTCACTGGAGAGGTTTTGTGCTGTCAGTGGGAACACCAAAGGCTTGTCCTGCTTCTGCGCTGACTGCACAGAATCTCTCTGTTCTTACAGGGTCGGCAGCACGAATGTGACTCCCCTGATGTTGCACTCGTCCGTAGGCTACGGGAACCACTTTCCATCATGTGGGCCGTGTGTCTGCGACCTAGGTGGCATAAAAAAACATCGTGTGTTCCCTTTAAAGATCATGAAAATGTTCGTAGCGATTTTTGGCTCATTTTAGAAACTGTTCTGTTAGAAGTGAATTTTCAAGTCTATTAGTGTCTTAGGTTACTTTCAACGCTTCAGACCCTTGTACCAAATATGGGTTACTTATTAAACAAATAACCATATCTAATGCCCAATTTTCTTTGTTTACAGGTAAGCAAAGATATTCTTCACGTACATATATCATGAAGAAGTAAGGAAGCAAGTAAATTTTAGCACAACATAGGTAAGTATACCTTATAATATTTAATTTAATTACTTACTTATTTATTAAAAGGTTGTAAAGTTTTATGGGTACATAAGTAAGTATTATTTGGCATTAATATTTAATATCCAATTAAGTTTACTTTTAGTAGGCAGTAAATTACATTGTATATTATACAGGAATTTACAACTGTAAATACGTCTGCCTATCTGCTAATGTATATTTTAATGTCGTCTTCATATAGGTAACAATAAACCATGGTTATAAACATTTTCCTATTTCATAGGTAATATTTCACATATTTTCGTGTGATTTTTGTAACTTATAAGCGTCATCATTACCAATTCTTTAGATAGTTTCTTTTTCAACAAGTTCAAGAAGGACTTTGCCCTCAGTTTACCATCGGGCAAGGCGAAGTCAGATTGACGTGTTCTATTATATTATAAAAAATTAAAGGGTCGGCAGTACGAGTGTGACGCCCCTGGTGCTGCATACGTCCATAGCATAGGCCACGGTAACCACTTTCCAACAGGGGGCTTGTCTGCCACCTAAATAACATAAAAAAAGTTATTCATATTATAAATCAAGACATAAGCTACTAATAGTTTTACAAAAACAATAGCCATGTAAAAGATATTTCCTCATCATCTGATATGTCTGCTGACCCCTCAAATCACATCCCACCCATCAGTTTTAACACGATCCTAAGTTGGCCATCGGTTAGCGCTAATAACATTCTGCATTAATATGTTAATCACTGCACAGTGGGCCGCACCACCCGACGTCTGGACACCAGCCAAAATGGAAATTGCACATTTTTTGCTTCAAGCTTTGAATTGACAATGCATGGGTTTGTGATTAGAATGTGTGTTTCAAATTTTGTGTGCGATGGAATAGTTTCTTTGGGTTATGAATGTTAGATTTTGTTTACACGGACATGGTACGAGGTAGGGCAAGTTGAAATGCGGTTATAAATAATGGTATTTATAACGAAAACTCACTGGAATATGTTTATGTGATTGCTAAATTTGTTGAATACCTTAAAAGGTATAACGATGAATGTATGTAAATATTTATATTTTCGAACCATTACTAAAACTTTTGATGGTTACCGCCTAGTTAATTTAAACATTGATCAATTTAGTTTCTTTACGTGTTTAAGTACGAAAATTAATGCAGTGAATATTGAAGAGTAATACTTTTAACTTTATAGACCTACTTCATAATGGAATCTAATGATCATTTTATTCCTAATTTATTCTGAAGCTTTCGTATTTATAAATATGACTGCTCATCTTGCTTTCAATATTATTAATTATCTGATATTCAGTTTTTGTTCTAAATTATTTACAAAACACAATATTTTTCCGTACATATTCATGTAGTTAGCCCACTGTGCACCGCCAGACACCAGTAATTAGTAGCCAATCCACATAACACCCTAAGCATGGCCGCGGACACGACAACAAAGTTATTTGATCAACGTGTTGAACACTGCGGCGGATTAATTATACGCGACGTACGGTATAATTGTCTATCAATATTAATGAATTTGCGCGTGCTTGCTTTTTAGATGTAAACCTTGTTTGAGGTCAATTAAATTTAGCCCATATTTTTTCTGACTGCCTCGGTAGTGCAGTGTGACTGCTGTAAAACATATGATTATGGGTTCAATTTGTTACTTAGGCATAATATTAATTATTTTTGTTTTTTTCAACGAAATTTGCAATGGGAAAAACGTTCCTTCCGTATTTCGAGGCTTAGTATTTTTTTAAATTTAGAATTGAATTTGAAATATTAGCATTTTACTCTGAGGGCACAAACTCGATCAATCACATTCCTAAGTACCTATGAAATTCTTTCAAAGACTGTTGACTCTTTCTCCTCATACTACGAAAGAGTTCCGTGTCCAATAGTAGAGCAGTTTACACAGTAGAGCTTTTATCTTTAAGACATAACATAAACTAACTTATTATTATTATGTAAATATCTTATTTGATTTAAAACACTAATTTATTATTAAAAACCTATTTATTACTTCCTATTTTAAACACGTCTGCTAAACACTATGATTCCAAGGATAGTTTTAAAAATAAAATATTCAGAACCTTTCGAGCCTCCAATAATGGCAATACAGTCACCACCAAATTAAAGTAGGTAGTATACCTACTCACTATTACAAATAAATAGAGGTAGGCATGTAATTCATTCCTTTTAATTCATTTTACTTATGTCTGCTAAACTCAGTCTCTAAGAAATATTGTTATATCTAGTTTATTCTCTGTATAATGTAGGTTTTTTCTGCAATGTTATATAATATTACGCATGCTGGTTATCCGTAATTGGCAAATGTATCAGCCACATTACTCTCTAAACATGTATTATTATCAATTTTGTAATACATTTGCTGTGGATAAACCTAAATAAATAAATAAACAAAAATAAAACTTCCAACTTTTAAAAAACTCAATTTGGTCCGACTGCTCTTGTGTTCGTATCACTGTGCGGTGTCATCAGCCAGCGAGGTCCTTGAGGGCCGGTTGCTATGGCAACGTGTACATAATTAACTGCCCCAGGGTATGCCCGAGTATGCTGTATCATTTTGTGTTGATTAATTGCTGTTCTGGTATAAATGGGTTTTGAAGAAATTTATTTATTGAGATCAGGTTATGTTTTTCCATTGTTTGATTTACTATTAAAATTAATAAGTAAACTATTCAATGACAAAGGTACTAGAATAGCTTTTGATGTTCACACTACGTTTGATGATCATCCTCTCAGCGGTTGTATCCGAGATCCACTTTTCGTTTTTGATCAGTATGTCGGCTTTTCCGGGAGCCACTGTTGTCTGACCTCCTCAATAAAATAGAGCCAAAGCATCGTCCGTTGCCTAATAGATGCACCGATTAGCTTGTGAAGTCAGCTCATGTTTCAAAGTTAAAACCTTGGGTTCCCTCCATCTGGCAGAAACTTAATACTCCGAAATTCATTTGGCATAACTCATTTGGCATAATTTTATTTAATCGAACATTTTCAAGGCATAACGATTTATTTAATAGAATCATATTTTGGCAGAATGGTCATATATCCGAATTAGCAATGGCATACTCTTCAGTTGGCAGAAAAGTTAAAATTTGTTACAAAAAAGTTAGTGACAGAAATGAATTGCTGCAAATCCGACTTATGGTAGGAAGTATAAATAATTAGTTACCTATTTGGAAACTAACCTATGTTAGTTTCCAAATAGGTAACTAATTATACTTCTTATGGTATAATATATACTTCTTATGGAACTTAACGTCACAATGGCAAACAAAACATGTTGTTGCTTTTTACTTCAAAAAAAAAGAGCTGCGTTTTTTATTTATTTAAGCATAATGTCCTACATTTCCCCAGCTTCCTCAATTTAAGTCTCATAAATATGAGAGAAAAAAAAAACATTTAATTAACAATGGCAACATTATAGCGTAAAGGCGCAATACCGGATGACATTTTGTATAAAATAACTGTAGGTAGGGAGTTTGTTTCCAATATACTGTCTTAATAACTAAATTCAAACGAATATTAGTTTATTCAGATATAATATAGTTTATTGAGATAGAAGACGTCACTCTAATTTCGGGGTAGGTACCTAAGTGTCAGTGTCAGTCGTCAAGACGAAAAAGCGGAAGCTCAGTGTACTATCTACCTACCCGTGGCCCCCACGATGGCCCTGGGTCAGCCAGGGCGTGAGGAATATGCTAGAGACAATCTCACCTTTGGCAATTGATAACCCAGCCCCTCTAGACAAGTGGCAATTCGTTGCTCGGCGTATGATGAAATAGAATGCCAAATGTATGGAATTTGACGTATATGACAGGCGTTAACGAATGTCAAAAACGTCAAATTCTATACATTTGTCATTCTATTCCATCATACGCCGAGCAACGAATTGCCGCTTGTCTAGATGTTCAGAATGGCGTACGGTTTTAGTCGGTTCGAGTCCGACATACCCCACTGACTCCGAGGGGTACTACCTACCTTTCCTCGAAGCGTAAAGGTATGATTCCGAAGTCAATCGCACACGACAACTGCAGGTGACATTAGCAGATACAGTGTACCGTACAATTGACTTAATATTGTTTATTGTTAATTCATTGCGGCCTCTCAATGATGCCGTTTACCCGTATGGAAGGTTAACAAGTAATGTGCTAGAAAGTCCATCAGGATGATTTCAATAGAGTAGGTACTCAATAAATGTATAGATTCTATAGTAAACTCTAGAGATGTTTCGACATACCCATTACAGTTACTATGGTCACTAATGATTTCAAACAGTTCACTAATAGACCACATTAACGAACACTCCAGAATGAATAGGAATACTAATGTCAACTGCATGCGTGAGCGGTCATAGACAAAAGTTTATAACAGGCAATATAACGGCTAAAGAAACCCACACACGATGATAGTGCACAAAGCTAAACTCCTAAATAGAACGCAGAACTTCCCTTTTAAATCAATTAATCAATGGTATACCTCGGGATACGTATCTTGGACCTAAATCGCAAGACAAACAAGGCCTGGCGTGTGCGGATTGTATTGTAATAATCTATGCTTGGTGAATTTGAGCTCGTCCCCAGTAGCACCCCGTGCTATCCTCAAAAGGCACAAATGAAACGTGTACTGCACGTGTAGAGCACATTTTAAGTCCAAGATATTTGTCCCGAGCAATATCTCAATTCACTCTCAAGTTGTTACGTCACGATCGCTCAATCAGCGGCTATCGGCAATTATTTGCCGAGCCCTGTTTAGTACTACTGGGAGCGATGTGCAATTATGGAGGGTTCACACGAGGATAGTAGCTAAATTAGATGAAATATAATATGTACTTTAATATGACTAGATATTATTGTTTATTACAGTAAAATATGAACTACCAAACTAGAGTAAGGTAAGTTTAAATGGTTCGTACACGTAGAGGGAATCGACGGCAGAGGATAACTTTTCATATTTATCGTAAACAAGAAATGTACAACTTACCCGATGTGTAGCATACAAGTCAGTCTAAGATCCGGACAGATTGCATAGACAGATTGACAGATAAATCAAGATTCAGATTTGAGTACCATTCTAGAATAGCCGTAGTCTTAGGTACTGCGTTGCAACCCGCGCTAAGCTTCACATCAAAAAGCCAGTGATAGTTAAATATCTAAGACGCAAAGTCTGCTATACTCGTAACTCATCATTACCTAAATTAGGGAGTCGGTTAGGTTCCACAGCACATCGCACTAGACTCCACCATCACACTTACTACGGTTATACTGCGCACCGAGAGCGCTCTCCGGACAGTTACCCGCTATCCCCGTCTGAACCCCACATTATAGCCGCTGTAATTAATTAACGAGACTGAACACACCTTTAATTAAATCCGATGATTATAGATGAATATTAATTATAACAAGTTGATATTGATACTGCAAATTACGGACATTTACAGTCATTTACTGTCAGTGACGAAAGCTCTACATTTATGTACGTTGAAATAATAATTCTTTGAGGATTTTGGATGATTTCTTTTTTGTTATGCCCGTAATTTGTCATTTTCCGTCAACATGGGCTACTGAAAAGCAACCAAAATGTCAGACTCTGGGTAAATAATAAAATAATACCAAATAAATCGCGATAGAATCCTTTAAAATACTTCTTCCAGTCTTCCGACAGTAACATGATCACGACGTATTATAGACATAAGTAACAAAATCGAAAAGTAAATGCAATGATTAGTTATGTGCTCTAAAGTGATACTCATTTTAATTTCAAATAGTATCCACCACCGATAGAGCACTAGTTCCTTCTAATTTATTATTGTATGTATCTATTCATAAGGACCTACTGTACTCTAGACTGTTATTTATTTAGTCCTCGTTAAGTACCCCTCAAAATAGTGTCTTAATTAACCAGAAACTGGGAGAAACAGCGACGGTTCGGGTGAGGCCACTTTGATAAGCGGTAACGTTTTCTAAATGAATAAAAATAGTGGAAAAAATGGTGCACCTGCTAAATAGCGGTTGTGGCTTTGGTACAGACTTTTCTCTTGGGTTTGGGATTGCTCCTAGAAAAGCTGATACTCTCATACAAATCAAAAGTAATGAATGGACAGAGTACAAAATTTTGGATGCTACTCTTCATCCTAGCGTTAATCCCAGTCGCATCCGAAGCTTTCACTTCAGGGTCTGGGGTCCGCTTTACCAGTCTAACTGCGGATTTGGCTGGACTTCGATATTTTCCGTGAAACGACTGCCATCTGACGTCAACAGCGATATTGGGCGATATCGAATCATTGCAGCTAGACCCAACTGGTCTTGAGCATTTTAAAAATCAAATCAAATCAAAATTTTAGGTCTTGGAGACCTAAAATTTTAAAAAATAAATAATTAAAAATGTAGATAAGTACTGCAAAACTCCGGGACACACCCTAGAGCAATGTCGAAAAAGGGAGTTCAATAACAATCGATTTAAAACCCCCGAACAAAATCAACCAAGGGCACCCCAGCGTATCCACTTCGTTTCCGACGAAATATCAAACCCCAATAATGAAGATCAAGTAGTTGAACCCGTAGAGGGTTACGATACCGTTGATAACAAATCAACAACCCAAAAAACGAATAATCGTCTCGTCCCAGTGTCGTGCGGGACCTCGTGATTCAGAAACCGGCACCTTCAAATCCAATTCTAAGTGTAACACTCACTGTAAAGTCGTTAGGGGTACCTAACGACTGCCATAGATGATCGTATGGCAACCGGGACCAACGGCTTAACGTGCTCTCCGAGGTACTGTACATACTTAAGGTCAAACTTTCATGCTTGAGAAAGTAGTGCAACAGAAATCGCGTCCGCTTACCATGAAAACGCTTCCTTAAATAAGTTTGTATTTCGCCCATTTGCCCATAAATTTTTAATGAAACAGTGGACTGGTGGACAGTCTACCCTGTCATTTTGGTTGCATGTGTTTTTACCACCGCACTGAAGTAAGGCTTCTTCATCATTCTAGAGTTTACTATCTTTATTATTTCGTAAGCATAGTTGCAGTCTCATTTCTCGGATATTTTAGACCTATTTCATTGATCGAAGAGACTCGAATAAAATTCACATAATGATTTTGATTTTACTCTTTGATTAGACTTCCTCGATGGTACAGCGGTTGTTAGTGCGACTACTGTAATAGATGGGTTTGATTCAGGGATCAACCAAAAATGTTATTAGTTATTAGTTTAGCCCCGATTAGGTAATTCACAATAACTAGTAACTCGTAGTTAAAAAATCGGTTGATAATTGACTTTGAAATCGCGTAACAAACATGCAAAAAAACAGCGATCAAAATGAGAACCTCCTCCCTTTTTTGAAGTCGGTTAAAATGGTGGATTGGCGGTGATGATGATGAATCAACACCTAACACCCTTCTTCGTTCTCGATATTCACACACATGGTAGTCTCACATTGAACTTGCCTTACCACTCAAATATTTAAGTAGTAGAAGAACGGTGTATGATTTTACTAAATTAATCTAGGTACATAAGATTCATTTAGTAAAATCATACACCCTTATTATTCTGCTCCTATATCTAAACGATATGTAGCATCAAACTTTAGAACAACACTAGTCTATAGTTATTTGCTACAACATCGTCCATAACACTCCGAAAGTTATTAATATTTCAAGATAAACTATACAAACAGTTCTTGCGCGGTTAAACTATTCGGAAATCCTACACCGCCCGCATCCGCGGAACATTCGAAATTTTGAGCCGAAACTATGCTGAAACATAATACCGACTGGAACATTTAATTGTACGTTTTATACAAGTATTTGGAACAAAGAGCCTTTCTTAACTGTTTGAATAGCTAGCCTTAAAGGGTACTATTTAGTTACTGTAAACAAACATTCATATTAGGTATATGCCTAGTTATTTGGCTAAAGAGACTATTAGTAGGTACCATTTATTTGTACACTAGCTTTTGCGCGCGGCTCCGCCCGCGTGGATGTCGGTTATCGCGACCAAACATAGCCTATGTTCTTTCTCGAGGTCTAATCTACCCCTATATCAAATTTCATCAAAATCGGTTCAGTGGTTTAGGCGTGAAAGCGTAACAGACAGACAGAGACAGACAGAGACAGACAGACAGACAGAGTTACTTTCGCATTTATAATATTAGTACAAGTATATGGAGTATGGATATGGATATGGATGTCTGGTTATTTGACTAGAAAGAAAGAAAGAAAGAAAGAAAGAAAACATTTTATTTAAACAACGCACAATGTACACATCTCATAAACGTAGGAAGGTACCTACCTACATTATTATAAAAATTGTTAAAAAGAAACATTATGCACATCGTGCGCAGATAAATATGGCCACCATCTCAGCATGAATGCTAAGATGGTGGCCATATTTATCTTATGACTAAAGGGACTATTAGGCATACCATTTATTTGGACATACATACACGCCTATTTCTCTCCGGGGTAGGCAGAAACAATAGTCCGCCATTTAACTCTATCATTACATACCTACTTCACTTCACATTTATTTATAGTAAAGAAAAATTGAATTGAAATCAGACAGATATAAAGTCCAGAGTCAGCCGCAGATACATGGCTTGAGTCAACAATAGTGCCCAGAATACGGCAATAGGCTCACCCCCTGTTGATTGGTAAAATGTGGATGTTAATTCACCTCTGCCTAACCCTTCGGGGATAAAGGCGTGATATGAATACGCTATAAAGATAAACAAATACTTTGACTTGACTAACGAGTTAACCAAAAACGGCTACGTGGTTAAATTCTACGCCGTAGAAGTAGGAGCAAGGGGAATTCCAGCTAAATCCCTGTACAACTTACTTAAAGACCTCGGATTGCCAAGAGCTTCAGTAAGCTCTTTACTAAATCGAATATCAAAAGCGGCATTGATAGGATCTTACCAAATTTGGATAGGTAGGGGGGGGAACACTACTGATGGTGGAGGTGAGCGCTGATGCATCACAAGGTGGCCACCCTAAACCTACATCTGGGTCGCAAGTCCCAGTCGCCGTCACGGTGTTCCTCTCTGTATCACGCTATGGACCCGGCGACCGCACGGTGAATCCATGGAGTGCTGAGAATCGGATCTCTATGTATGTATCCGTATCAGAGTTTAACAAGTACCTAATGGATACGCTGTATTTGCTGAATACGTCGGCAGTTGTCGTATGCGGTCCGGTACGGAATAATACCTTTGGGGCTGTCCATTATGTCCGGAAAAAATCACGAATCACCAGGGGGGAGGGAGGGGTATATGTATTAATTTTTTCCCATAAAGTGCGATTTTTGGTCACGGTGTTTAATTTTCTAGCATTAAATCTAATTTTATAAAAATCAATGCCACTTTTCGTTGTTATTTTATAACTCAAGAACGGTTGAACCGATTTGGCTAATTTTAGTCTTGAATTATTCGTGGGGATACCCACGAATAATTCAAGGAAGTTTTAAATTAAAGGATGAGAAAATAGGTGCAGCGGGAACGAGAAAAATATGGCGGTACGAAGTTCGCCGCAACAGCTAGTATTAAATTAGAATACACGTGATTTTGCCTAGGGGAGGGGGGGGGGGGTAGTCTAAAACCTCACCACGTATCACCATGGGGGATGGGAGGGTTAAAAAATTGCTAATAAAACATCACGTGATTAATGGACAGTGTAAAGGGACACAAGTGAAACCGTCACACAATGCTAGTTACAGCGAAAGTGCGAAGTAATCGTCCTGCAATGCATGAAAGCCGAATCATAATCGGCCATAATCGGCCCATATGAGCATTACGCAATGTTGTACTCTCCCGGTCGTCGAACCGAGGAGCGGACAGGATGTTGCTAAATAGGACACGCACAATGCCTCCCGCGGGTAATAGGTTCAGTTCCGGGTTGAACCTGAAACTATTATGACGCTGGGACTTAAAAATCTGTTGTTTAATGTTCGATTATTGTATGTGTGTGTATGTGAGATAGTTTAAACAAGTGGTACCCATGTTGTACATCACCAGAATCAACATAGCATTAGCTCTAGTTATAGGTAATGTAATGTGTTAACGGTCAGATAGACAGACAGCTAGAAAATCTTGTGTAAAAATGTCTGTCTAAAAACTATGCAGATCTTAATTTGCCCACATTCAACCCCCATTATGCCCCATTAGCTCCCATTACCTGCCAACAGTCAATAAAGGACATACGCTTGCACTTTTTCATATTATAAAGTTGTATGTAAAGTCGACTTGTCGACTGTAGAGTCAACGACAAAAGTAGCTTATCAAATTCTAATTAATTTATTGATCACTGTGTTCCCTTAACCGGTCATAAAATAATGAACAAAACTTTAAATACATTATATTAACTTCGTCTTCGTCCCCTGGAGATCATAAAACTGCTTATACCTATATACGAGTAAATTATTGATACATTGTATTCTAATTTAAAAAAAGGTTATAAACATCTTAGTGTTAATCAACTTATGTTGTTGACTGTACCTTTTATATCCACTAACTCGTATTTATAGGCAGAAAATTATAATCTACAAAAATAGGTCAAAAGTTCACAAAGTTGCTATATAAAATAATAATTTACTGGCCATTACTTACTCCGTTGTTACAAAGCCAATGTGATGGCAACTTGCTCACTTCACTGACTTTTATGACCTACACGGGCCGATAGCCAGCTGCCTGCTTCCGTCTTTGACCTAAAAATAAGCTGGAGTTGTTAAAATAGGAAACTTTTTTATAGATCTTTTAACTCTCCTTGGATATTAGAAGTTCTCAGATAATATCTAAGTGTTAAGAATTAGAACGTATATAAAAAATGATAAAAAACAAACTCTGAAATGCATATTTATAAAAAAAATTGTATTTATGCTGACCCTAGACAAGTATCTGTTCAATTCAATTCAATTTTTTCGTGTGGCAAGCTGTGCCGATGTTGTCGACAAATTTTGCCAATAACAGACGTGCGAGGGAGTTGTGTCACTTAACAGGCCGCAGTATATATTTTTGTAAATTAAATGATAAATATATAGGATTTGACATGTATGACATTGTCAACGTAGGTATGTCATAAACGTCAAAATACTTGTAATATACGTCAAATTTCATATATTCATCGATTTATTCTACAATACGCTGGCCAACTAATTGCCACTTGTCTAGATAGGCTGCTGACTGTTGAAGAGTTTCTTTATCTGTTGGTAGGTTCCTACCTAATCTTGATGGTCTATTCTGGACAAGCTTACCAAGAAAATGTAACGTAACCGGCACGGAACCAACGAAAAAATTCAGACATAAACTGTATCGTTTAAAGGATTTCATCATTCCCGGTTGTATTTATAGCTGATAGTTTTAGCCTGGGGTCGTCTACCTCCTAACTACTAAAAGAAAACCTGCGCAAATGCCTTGCATGGGAGTTCATACATCATTTCTATAGCTCATCAAAGCTTGTATGTGATATTTCACAGTTTGCTATAACAACTTTCGTCGTCTTTACTAACAAACGCGTCCGAAGATAAAATTACAGACGATTGCAAGTTAGAATATTCCATAGAGAATAACAAGTAGGTAGTAGAGGATTTGATCCTGGTCGATTTTTCTGAACCCGGGATTTCAGGATTACCTACTGTTAATCTCGGGATCCCGGGATTGTATTAGTAATGGAAAGTGGTAACAAAAAGACAGTAAATCATAATAAAAAATTATTATCAATCCCGAAAATCCCAGGTTCATTAAATTTAATCCCGAAATTTTCAGGACTAAAATATGACCGGGATCCCGGGATCCCGAGACCCTTGATCCCAGGACCGAATCCTCCAATAGCAAGCCATCAAAAATTTCCAAAAGGGGCATGTTGAGAGCTCCAAAGGAGACACACGGTCTCCCTAATGACGGACAATCAGTGTTCTTTAAGTGGCTTTGAAACCAGTCCTCACCGCCAGCAAGTCTGCATTATTATGGTAATTTTAGGTGCAATCTTCTCTAGAGAGGTATATCCAGAATCAAGCTTTTATAGGTCTGCAAAAAATTTTAACCTTCATATATAATAGACTCTAATCGTAGCGCAGACATTACGATCAATAAGTTGTAAATCCACTCTCACAATGACATTGAAACTGTCATCAAAAATACCTTCAATCTGTTTTCAGATATAACACAATACGAGCCTAAATGAAGGACTTAATCTTCTATATTATAAAAGCGAAATAGGTACCACTACCTACCTGATTAATCTAGAAATCTCAGAAACAATAACACCTAAAAACTTGAAATTTGGCAGGTAAGTTCCTTATAGGGTGTAGATATCCGCTAAGAACGGATTTCACGAAACTCACCACCCCTAAGGGGTTAAAACGAACTCCACACGTACGAAGTCACCGGCGACTGCTAGTTACCAATAACCATACTTATAATTACTTTTTTCTGTGCCAATAATCTGCTCGAATATCATAATTGAATTCATTTCAAACCACATCATTCAAATGAACTCCGGAACTCACCCATGAATAAATTACTCCTATACAAATATACTTACCCCATAAGCAAAGAAAGAAATAAATCTCACCATTCACCATTCACAAATCACAAATGCAGTAGCTTTTACAGGACCATGCATAATAATGAATATGTAAATGTGCCCATTGCGCATGCGTTAGCCCCGCAGTGTCATGGCGGCCGTCGCACGGCGCACGCGCGCCGCGCCATAGACAACACACCAGACTTTTTTAACGTTTGACGTTTTATTTTTTATTAGTGCAATATCGTGCAATTGTTTTTTTTTTCTTATTTATTTATTGATAGTGTTTGTGTTTATGTTTGAAGTGCGGTGTAAAGTGTAATGTTCTGATTTCTAAAAGGATTTGGTTTCAATGTTTGTTATCTTATAATGGGTTTCGTATGACATACGAGAGTCTCGTTTCTGTTTGTTAGATCGCGTGCATCAGTTTTGTATTTAATTAATGTTTGTTTATGCAATTAGTTATTAGTTTTTGAACTTGAATTTACAAATACAGACTTCTTTATGATTGTTTTTACCTCTATACTACTTTAATAAAATAAACCAATTCACTTTCTCAGTTTCATATTCACGGTTAAAGATTATTATTTAAATTTAGCGCTAAAAACATACTAAGATAAACATTGTTTAAATGAAATTACCATCATTCGCTCTTGGCGATGCGACGTTACAAATTTTGAGGGCTGCTTTTAAAAATTAAGTAAGCACTGACATCAGTTATTATAGTAGATCACCCAGAACCCTGATATTTCTACATTATACGTACGTCAATTTAAAAAAAGTCGATAATTAAAATAATATTTACTTACTCAAAGAAATGTTCCGCTAGAGAACTTTTGATTTTATTGAAATTTTTTTTTTTATTCTGTACAAAAATACTGATATAGGCACAAAGTTTCGCACACATCCATACAGAATAACGGCTGCCTATAATATAATATTGGAATAAACAAAGAGTGAAGAGAGTTTTCAGTGGATATTTTCTAATTTCCCGAATTACTTATGTATAATCTTCACAACATTTTAACTAATTTCATATTGCTGTCGATTCATCTCACAGAGACACAAGCCCTTCCTCTGCAATCTTGGTCATTATCATGCGATCTGCATGCACTTATTTAGGCTATTCAGCACTGGACTGGTTTCCATAACCGGTTCCTTGGTGACGTCATATGCTCCCTACGGCAAGTGGATGCAACCTTAGTCAAGGATAAGGTCTAGCGGTAAGCCTCAATCTTGTCAGGGCACATCTCTTTTAAATGAATCAGCTTTACCTGTAAACATATCATTATATTTTAGATACAATTTATAGACTAACGCCCAGTTTCCGAAAGTATGATCAACGTCAAATTAACTAACCGCCTGTCAAATCTTTTGTCAAGTAGCAATTGGGTTGCTAAAATCATGGTTAAATAGTTTAATTTGATCATCGTGTCGGTTAAAATAGCTGATAAACCAACACGATAAATCAAATTACACTATTTAACCATGCTCGTACCAGTTTGACCAAAAAGTTTGACTACGAGGAAGCACCGGCTTTTAGCAACCCAATAAAATTACTACTTGAAAAAAAAATTTGCAGCCGATTAGTTAATTTGACATTGATCAGCCTTTCGGAAACTGGGCGTTAGTCTACTAATAATTTTCGATCTAACCTTAAGTAAATATAGGCTAACAAGCTTGAAATATGGATTCTAGAATGCGGATAACTAATAGCTCAGTGGGTCTAAAAAAGCCACATTGAGCGATTCTGCTAAGAACGAGGAATTTTATGAATTCCCAGCAGATCTCAATAGATTCTTATGAAATTCGTATAATGGTCACTCATATGAGCAGAATCACAATAATTCATTTATAGGCAGATTCTAATTTCATGTAAATATCACCAAGCAAGACAAAATATTATCCTAATACGATTCCAATAAAGTTTTTTTATCCCTACTTTTGCAACCTTTACTTTTGAGTTTGGAGGTTATACGATAGACGCTTCGATGTAAGGTGATGAACTAAGTCAGGACCCCGGGCTCTCAAAGTAAAAACCTCGGATGCAACCGGTACTCGACGCTGAGACGATGATAAAAAAAAACAATAATAGTACGTAGAAGTAATGACTCAAGCAATATCGTAAACCAAGTTTATCTGTAATATAACAAACATGTGTTTAAGAGAAGACCAAAGCCTTGTTAATGTTCACGATGATTACAATATTAATTAAAAATGTAGATGAGACGTTTAATATTACACCACCAAGGAAAAGTTTTACTAGAATCTCTAGCCATATGGCGATAGACATAGACACGAAGTTGTAACTCCATCAGATGAAATACCAAATATGGAGTTACGATAGTAAACAAACACAGCATTAGATTTGTGTAACCTTAAATAGGCAACATTTTATATTAGTAAAAGAGTGTCATTACAACATACGTTTGCAAGATTTTTATTTAATTTAATCGATGTACTGATTTGGTGTTTACTGGTCAGAGTTTGGATTTTATTACTATGTAAATGCTACTATTATTTACTCATGCCTGTATTTATCCCACAAGGCAGGTGTTTGGTGACATTCACATTTGGCTAGACTTAGTGACGAAAAGAAAAACTTTTTATAATGTCCCTAGTGTTGGAATTATGCTTCATGGACCCAATATGTATTTAAGAAATAATATAAATTGGTATTACATTCATTTGATGATGAATTAAATGCAATTGATAAGTATTCTTATACCATTAAGGTAATATTATAAGTAAATAGCCCCACCTGATGATAAACGATTACCATAACCTATAAAGAAGGTTAAGAGAAAGGATAAAAGATACAGCGGCAGTACAAAATGTATCATACTGTTAAGTAGTTACTACAAGTAACAGAGAAATAACATCATCGAGTTAAATCGTTTTTAATATTTAGCTACATGCTCATTTCAACTTCAGAGAGATTCATTGTGGACATAACAATAAGATTCTTGATCTTTACCCTTCTGAGTTCCTTTAAAGGGAAAGAACAAATCCCAGTTAGCTATCAGCTACTGACTACCATTTAAGGATAGTCGTAGATAGGGTGCTACCGATAACGCACGCGTTTTATTATTGTACAAGTCACAGATAGTCTGTTTTGGGTTTGTAAACTTTAGTTGCTATAAAAAACTCAACGGGATCTGGTTTTCTATTACCCAATTTTCTAAGCTTGTAACAACAAAACATACTCGTACTAACTGAATTCAACTTAGTAATTGTTTGCAACATTTTACTGCACTAGCGATTAGTTCATAGATTTTTGATACTAAGTGCTAGTTTAGTAATTAGCTATATTTTACATTATTTCCTGTGACCTAGCGGAAGCTATTTTCGGGATAAAAAGTAGCTTATGTGCTATTCTGGACTCCAATATGGGTGCGTCTCTCGTACAAACTCACTTGGTCTAATTTCATTTTATTATCGTTCATAAGATATAATCAACGTAAGATATACCAACTGTTAATATTTGTTGAATTTCTTTACATAGCTATAACATAAATATTTATTCTAAAACTTAATTAGTATAACGTTGTTTGATATAACGTTTATGTAATCGAAAATCATTTGCTCTATGTTTAATATGTATATTGTTTATTTTTTAGTTTAGTTTTTTTGTTTAGTTTATTTAACTAATCGCTATATTAAATAAAATTATAGGTTCCGTTGTTATATATGTTGTAAATATTAGAGGTTTTGTTGTTGTATCATCTATTACTTACCCCTCCAAAATACCTCTGTGAAAAAAATTATTTAGTTAAGTTCAGTGGTTCTGGAGTGATTGAGCAGCAAACATTATAATATTCAAATTATTTAGCTTTGATTTGTATAATCATCAGTGGCTATTGTCAAGTAAAGTGCTTCAACTTCAACAAATTTACTAAAAGTTCCCAAAACTACACGTAGTACATATATATTTATGTCTAAATTTTGCTACATGATTATTTTGAAATACATTAAAAAGATTAGCAAGATGACCTATATTAATATCACAAGCGTCAACATTGATCATAAATCATTCTGATCTATTTAATCGTAATCGTAATCCAACAGTCTTACCTTTCTCTTTATCGTACAATTGCATTAGTAATCTGATTAAATCACAATCTATTTACACTATTTTAGATAACACTATCACAGATAATGCATGTACATTGCACCAAGTCTGTCTACACGTTATAATAACAAGTTAGTATAATCACGTAAGTCGTTGTTTAAAATAACGTCAGGTAGGAACGTGCTTACCCCTCGCTTGCCGTAATCATACGTAATAGCTATACTTGTAAAGGTTCAGTCTCTAGTAAATTGTATTATGGGCAAATTGAAGAAATTAAGTAGGTATAATACAACCCTGCGAAATAATTGCTAGAAGATATTTGTAAAGATTCATCGATTTGAGTAAAGCTTTTAAGTGTGTATACCACGGGATTCTCCCCGGGTATAGTGATAAAAAGAAAAATGAATCATTGCCTTTTGATTATTTTGATATTTGCACAAGGTTTCTTTCTAATATATTTATTTTCTTAATATGTACTTTTAGAAAGGCTTTACATTTTGTTGTTATACAATAAATCTAACCTACCGTAATTATTTGTTTTTCAATTACATAATATTTGGACATTGAAAATTATTATAGTTTTCAAATGAGTTATTTCTTCACGCGAGTAAGCAGTTTACTTAGTACAGAGTATAAATATTATTTGCGCCATTCTTTGAAGCCTTGATGTTCCTGCATAACAATGGTCCATCCATACTTATTTAATCAACTATATCTACTTATAAACGAAACTATCAGCCATCTCCAAGGGCAACTTACTTTTCTCGTAATTACATTCTGATAAAAGAATGTTGTGTATTATGGAATTAGCCAATAGAAAACTTTTATGAAGCTCGCAACCCAATTACAAGAAGTGTTTAGTTAGAAGTAAAAGAAATGTACTTACAACTATATCGAACTCGATTAAGTAAATTGCTATGGCTTATTCCGGCGCCATTTTTGGTTTAGAGGTAGTTTAGATACTACAAAGAGTAACGTAAATATGTAATGATAAATAATTTTATTATAATGATAAATAATAGTATAAATCTATTGCTTAATATTCTTATCATCACATAGATAGATAGAATATAGACTTTAAGTTTTCTTACAATTATTAATTGTAATAATACGCCATTATACGCCATATAATTTTGCATAGCAAACTGTTGCTCTGATTTTTTGTTACCATTTTAGAGTGCGTGACAACGCATTTATAGTTTATAATAATATATTATTATTGTGTACGAACATTTTACCTATTAATTATTGATCACATAAGAGTAAGTATGTTGACTTCTCTTAAAAATAATATAAATCTAAATCTGAAAAGTCAATATCTACAACAGCTGATGAAATGGAGTCATCAATACACAATTTTTCAATATGATTGAAACATCATTCATTGTTGCCGTAGTTCGTAAATTCAGGTAGATCTCCTTCATCATTCTAAGAACATTCATTGACCAGATTTAAACTGTCCAGGACATGTCCATATTGCTCAGAATACTCAACAGAGTACTCCTGCTAGACTTTAACGGGTGTCAGTTCCGTGCGTGATAATTTGGATTCAAATTTATTGGATTCGTGCTCATGCAACTGAAATTGTAAACCAAGGAGTGCCGCAAGGCGTGATAAGCGGAACACCTGAGCATTTAATGTAGAAGTATGCGATTGTATGTATCAAAGGCAATGTGGTGTTTTAAATACGTTTAGTTAATATACAAACATTTGACTTGTGTAGTGCAGGGTGATCAACCTTTTAATTGATTAAACGTGAACAATGGCTGACTATAAAATTAATCAAATAATAATTCCTGCATGGAAACCTGTATGAAGATTCTTAGGTGTTAGATACGGAGTCAAGTATACTTGAGACTTGAGATGTCCATTCTTATGTTCTTAACAAAAAACACGAAGTTCTGACAAAGGCGATAATGAAATTTACCACTGATTCTGAACCATGGTACCTACTCACTGATAAATCTAACTTTATATAGATGAAAGAATTTCTAAAACCATAATAGTTATATTTAAATCATATCGTTACAAACAAACATCGAATTTAATATTAAGTATAAGAATAATAGAAAAACAAAACAAGCAACCTTTGAGGCAAATACTGAAAAAAAAGCCTAATAAAGAAGCTAAACATAAATGTACCATCCAAACGTGTTTAAGAGCTGATTCAGCATGTGCCCAACTGATGCATAGCGCTACTTTTCTAACCTAACCTGGCTCACAGAAACCAATCGGCTGATCACACACAATCAAAAAAACATAAACACATCGAAAGTAACAAACAATAACAGAACAAAATGTCCAGAGTAGATAAAGATTTGCCAATTCCCAACTTGAAGTTACTGATTCTAATCCAAATGTATTATAAGATCTAAATAGACCGCCATTAGATCTATTTAAAGGAATTAACGATGACTGTTTTCATTTACTGCGGCCATTTTAATCCAGCTGACTCACTGGTTATCAACTTCCTGTAATAGTTAAATGAGTTTAGCAACAACTAAACGCACATCGCAAGAACAATAGCGGTTATTGCACAATTTTGTTTTGTCATTCATAAGCCTAAAAGAAAACTGTACTGATTATATTATACATGCATATAAAAAGGACTAATATAAGAATATAAACCCGAGAAACTCTAAATGTAGCAATCAATCAATTAGCCTATTGCTGGACATAGGCATCTCCCAATTTCTCTCGATCCTCCGCCTTTCGCATTCCCAGCCCAGCCACCTTTTTCAGCTCGTCAGTCCATCTGGCTAGGACGCGTCCCACCTTCCGCTTGCCTTCTCGCGGTCTCCACTCTAGGACTCGTGTGCTCCAACGGCCATTGGTCCTTCGACAGATGTGGCCAGCCCTCACTGCCCACAGCACTAACAAGAAATAATTATAAAAACTAAACTACCGGTATTTTTTGAAAACAAACATTGGCGGCAAATATCCGCCATATTGATTTTTGACATGTGATAAAGAGGAATCTGACGACATATTGATTACTAAAATCATACTAAGAAACATAAAACCTTCCTTTTTTGGCTTGTTCACAGTCGGGTATAAATGGGATACTTGTTGTCGAGATGTTTCAATTTTTTTATCGCTCCATAAAGGTAAAGTCATAAAACTGAAAGTAGACGCCAGCTTTATTATATTTCGTTGAAGTTCTCATTGAACGTTATTCAGCGGTGCAAGGAGTACGTTAGGCGATTCAGAGTTCGATTACCAAGTAGCACATATTTTTCTAACGCTTTTGTAATAACAACATGGATAGGCACTGGCAAAATGTTCAGTTATCTTTGTTTTTGACAATATTGTTTTACTTTCCTTTAAATAAAACCCAGTGTTTATAATATTGTTAATATCAAGAATGTTTGACATTTAATTTAATCAGTGTTGCCAATCGCATACAAACTGTGCTATATTAGCGCCATCTGTATTCGGGTTGCGATCCGGTTCCAATACTCGAGGACATTTTCACTAGTTTCGAGAGAAATTCACTTTCTGCTCCGTTTACCCGGAAACTTATCCTATTCAACCGACTTTGGTGGAAAGTGCCACCTATTGTTTCATTTCACATGGATTATTATACAGGGTGGAAGATTTTAACCTTACCTGGAGGGAAAGTTCTCTAAATACTGGAGATACCAAATTCCACTTCAAGAAAACATTCCTTTATTTTTTAAAAGAAATGAAACTGCATTCATAGATTTTTGAAAATTCGCTTGCCACACCCGGTAATCGAACCAACTAAAATCCGAAAAAATAACATCCTGTATTTTTATGACATCAATCAATAGTGTAAATCAAAAGGATCAAATCTGTCTAACAAACATGGTTAATTAAATGAAAGGAAATCCCTGAAAACTCAATCATATTAAGAATAAAATTCCATATTTAAATTACTTGTCCCTGTTTTTCATGGCTGGCCCTCACTGGCCAGCAGGGGTATTTACTCTCTCGACTCAAATCGACTAAAACCGCATGCCGTCTCAGGTTAATTCAAAAGTCTCAATTAAAGTGTTATAAGACGAACCAATAAGGCAACTCTCTCGCCATCTCCGTTGCCCAGGGTGCGATGCGGTGTACCACGAAGTGCTTTCCAAGCCCAACCAAGTATACCTCGAGACACGTATCTTGGACCTAAATCGACATAATAGTAACGTCGCCATCGGTAGCTTAGTGGTTAAGGAGTCGGCCTTACGATCGAGAGGTCCCGGGTTCGAATCCTGACCATTACACTACAGACGTGAACCCACTCCTAGTACAAGCAATTTAGCTTACTTGGGGGGTTAACAGGAACATTAGTAATTTCGGTTACTAATATTCTTTATTAAAAAAAAATCGGGAGACTTGACCACCTCATGCAGTCACACAATAACGTTACATTCTAAATCGGAATCAAAGTTTAGTCATTTAGTACTCATTTTACTAAATAAATGGCGTTATTGTTGATAAGGTATGTGATGGCACGTTGAGCAAAAGTACTGTATCTGTTGGAATGGAATTTATAAGTTAAGATTTTATTGACTTCCTTTCATTTAATTTACTATGTTTATTAGAGAGTTTCGATCCTCATTGACACTATCGATGATTGATGCTATAAAAATACAGGATGTAATTTTTTTGGATTTTAGTCGGTTCGATTACCGGGCATGGCAAGGGAATTTTCAAAAAACTATGAATGCAGTTTTGTTTCTTTTTAAAAATAAAGGAATGTTTCCTTTGGGTGAAATTAGCTATCTCCAGTATTTAAAGTACTTTCCCTCCAGGTGAGGTTAAAATCTTCCACCCTGTATATAAAACTAGCTAATACACGTGGCTCTACTCGTATGGCTGAATTAGTACGTTAAATTTTCCAATATTCCCCCAAAGGTAACCATGAATGTTGACTGTTTTCGATTTTATAATCTACTAGTCTTCCACCCGCGACCCACGTGGATCTCTTATCTCCAGTTCTACTCAACCGATTGCAATCAAACAAACGTAAGATTTTAAGTCTGACCAAAACCTTTCTAACAAAAAAACCGCATCATAATCCGTTCAGTAGTTTTTGCGTCCATCGCGGACAAACATTTTCAATTTACAATTATATAATAGTATAGTATAGACTAGATGTGAACACAGCATATTATTATAATGAAATGATCTCTACATAGCAAAGTCGCCAGTGGCGCCGGCGCCAACGGCAGATACCGGCGAAAGACACATGCTTTACTTACACTACTAACAGAACAAGTATAATAAATATTCACTATGAATGCTACAGCTCAACCGCAGAAAGTTTGAGTCGTAGCATTCATATACATGCTATTTTACGTCAGTAACAGATGAAAAAACCCCTAACATAAAATATCGTTCGGTAAAAAGTTAGCAGAAAACAGACAGATCCATAAAAGTGACTTTATTTTGTACTATGTACTTAGATAATGTTGAAACAGACATAACATTTTTCCAATAAAATATTTTGAATCTGTGTACGCAGCGTATACATTTGCTTCCTAAAACCATTAACCAAAGTAGTAAAAAAAAACATTTAGACTTCATCGCAATGTCATTTCGAGCCGTAAACGCAATAATAAATATTAATTTTTTAACGTTCTCCATTTCGAAATTGTTGCCAGAGCAAAATAATTCCAAAATTGCCACCCTCCGTGCCCTTAATTGTGGCAGATCTTTTTTTTATTCGCTGCAGATCGTCGACCTCAATAAAAAAGTCGTTAAGAGTCTGCGCTGTATCTTTTTAAAGCAGATTCTGTGTGGATCTTAAGATAAAAGAAGCTCTAAACGTTACTAAGGTGTTTTGTATTTTGAAAACTGTAATGACAACGTTGAAAATAAAAGGACACATATTATGTTAAAAGCATTTCAGAATCATTTTTAGCTTTTTTTATTCATATTCAGCAGGTAAAATGGTGGTCTACATATTTTGCAAAACATAATATCGTCGTTCGTTTTATTATTATGTCTGCCATTTTTAAAAGTGACTAAGAAAGAGAAAGGAGAACCACTCCTATTCCTTTCATTAGTTGATTAAAGAAAGACACATGTCTTCAAATGGAACTGCAGGTCAAGAATCAAGGAAGTAGAAGGAAATAGTGGTTCTATAATTGACAAAACCATAACAGATGCGCTGGAGTTTCGCAGTTTTCTAAATCTTGTACAAATAATAATACTTGCATCATTAAACACACCCAAGTAGTGTCCAACCTACAAGAAATTAGTCCAAATCTGGCATCCTGCAAAGCGATGGACAAACATAGAAACGTATACCAAGTCGACTGTGAACCAAGTGTTCAGGAATGATCTAGAAATAGTCATAGTACCTGGAACTGTGTCTGACTGAAAGTTAAGCGAAGCTATACATTGTTTTAAATCTGAATTCTGGATAGAAAGAGTATTTTTGGACTGGTATGCTAGCACTGTTAAGAGAATTAAAATGTATTTTTGAGGGAATTAATATTTTATATCCCCTTGGTCCTATATTACTGAGGAATTGGGAAGCAGTACCTACATTTCTTCTATAGTAAGTGAACCTATTATTACTGTATCGGACACGTTTGCAAACTCATTGCAGCTACTGTTAATGAGACTTTTCTAACGAAGACTTTGCCTGTTAATGTGAATTTCGTAGGCTTCAACTCTATTTTCTTATTGTCCTCTTTTCCTATTTCTATGTTCTCTTCTTTGTTAGCAACGCCTGAGATAGACATTGCTGGCATTGCATGTATTCATCAGCTAGATCACAGACAGAAATAAATTATAAGATGTCAAACCTATAGTCCGGCCGTCTCTGAAAACCAGCGCTGTCAGCCTGCACTACAACGCGGACAGCATTAAGCTGAGAGGCGGCCATTATTCTACCTGGCTATTTCTGATGCATTTAGTTTTAATAAGTATATAAGCAAAATATTGTAGTTTTTTTTTTGTGTTGCTGAAATGTGCATATCTTATGCTAGGTTTGAATAAAAATATTTTCTTTCTTTTTTTCTTTTCTTTCCTTGTTCCTATTGTTGCCAGTAAACCTCCAGTAGCAAAAGCAGTGCAAAAATTAGTCAAATTACGCCAATCATTTATTTATATAATGCTAAAGGAATATGAAACTGTTGTTCTAGGTAAGCAACAAAGTTTCTTGATAGAATTAATTATTGCACAGAATGCTGGCAACTGTCCAATTTTCGCTCAGTGACAGTAACACTTATTGACGTTTCGAAATCGCCATCTTGAATTGTAAGTTTGTTTATACCCGGAGAAATTCCCACACTCGTTTCACCTGTCAAGAGATAAAGAAATATTTGGGTATCTGAAAGAAAAATAAGAATTTATTCATCTACTCTTCGAGAACTTAGATTTTAAACTGCAACATAATAATGGGCCAGACTTTGAAAGATACCTTGTTGCCTATATCCAGTAGTGAACTGCACTAAACTGATATTGGTTGATATGTCTATAATGTGCTAAATAGGTCCTGGTTGGGCATGTGTTAACCTGGTACATAGTGCCATCCAGGTTTGTCGCGATAGACGCAGGAGGTCAGTGATGGTAGTCGTTTCACGGAAAATATTTTCACCTAAGTAAAATGTGCTCAAAATACGCGCAGTACACATTACTTGGGTGTCTTTTGAGGATAGTACTGGACGAACTCAAATTCACCAAGCATAGATTATTGCAAAGCAATCCGCGGCGCGGGCGCCTTCGCCAGAGCCTCGTTTGTCTTGCGATTTAGGTCCAAGATACGTGTCCGGAGCTATATTTCGAGTCGTTTTCTGCGATTCGTTTTATTCTTGTCTGTTTGTGTCTATACAGTATTATATTCAAATTAAAAACCGTTTTTACAGACTTGAGAATATTGTAATTAAAAAGGTATGCACTGTCGGTAACATTATAGCGTTGTACAGAGACATGGTGTACGACCTAAATGCGTTAATGATGGTTCTCTCGCCTTCCGTGTTGTTAGTCCCGGGATTGCTTCCTGTTTGGTGCAAATGTTTGACCTGCACAGATGTTTGTAAGAACAAACAACTTTGTAGGTCTACATTCACCTGTATATTTGTATTATTATTTTCAATACATCCATTCCGCACACACAAAGATAAAACCAATAAGTGTTGCTGGGAACTAAAATGGTAGTTCGGTAGCAACCGTTACGGGTACGTACGTTGGAAGCCTGAATAGTCTGTTAATTTGATATATCTACATAATTTCTATATCGCCAGTGATTGTACGGTCATAGTCGCTTCACGGATTCATCGAGGATCGGCTGTTGGAAAAAGGCTCTAAGAATAATAAATGTGTCCTGGATTATTAATTTGTGATTTTCATAACCAATCAATTACTCAATACATTATTTATAACAGACATATTATCTAAAAGTAAATCTGCCAATCATGTTGCAAAAGATGTTGATCATTGTAGCCACAAGCGAAACCTGGCGATCTTGATAGTTTATAAATCGCACTGTTACTGGTTTGGCACAAAAAGTATTACATCCTGTAACATCTATGACATCGATTAAGAAAAAGTGTTGCATCCAGTAACACCTGTGACACGTTGAGACAAAAATTGTTGCATCCAGTTACACCTGTGACACTTTGGGAATTTTGTTTTTAACCAGTAACATCATTTTTTTGCAGTGTTACTCGTTGGGACCAAAAGCGTTGCATCCAGTAACACGTAGGAATTTTCAATTTCAATTCATTTATTTGGGGATCATAGGTTTGTGTACAGTACAGTTCTCATTCTAAGTTATATTTAAGTGCGCTATCCTACCATGGAATATGGCGTACAAATTACTAATGTTTGTCCCAACTGGTAACAGTTTTACTCGTTTGGCCTGTTACATAATGGGAATACACCTTTTCATCCCATATACTTAACCCCTTCATTCATCAAACCTATTCACGTGTAAATAAAACATAAATTTAACCATTTACAGTCGTTTAAATCAAGCTTACATATTTACAGCCTCAGTCCGCTCGCCAAAGATACTTCAAAGGACGTATGTATGTCTGTATGTAGTCTGTGTGTATGTATGTCTGTACACCCACAGTCGTGCACCAGGCTAAATCAGTCCCAAGGTATGCAAAAAGAGTACTTAAAAGCGAGTTAAGCCGTGGCATCCATACATGTATGTCTTATTTGCACCTTTACGCCGCCGTTGAATATCACTGGCTAGAATAAAGCGGAATATCGTGTTCTAAGACTCCATTTTGTGAAGATAAACTAACGTTATTAATATGGCACCGAGTATTTCAAAATTTATGACACTAATTATCTTTCGTTTTACTATATAACATTTCACACAACGCTGTCTAGACCCATAGTAACTATAGCATACATCTAGAATGCGGAAACATACTTAGATACGTTTTTTTGTAAATACATACATATTATACATATACCATACACATAGATACACATAGAGAAACACTCAGACCAATGTAAATATACATATTCATGCATACAAATATTTGCACTGAGTGGAAATCGAACCCGCGCCTTCTGCGTAGCATCCTGTTATCATAGACATATCCTTGCACCCCGGCCATCTCAGGGACATAAGTATCTCTCGATCTGGCCCTCTTCCGGCATCAAATTGTGCCTGTAGGTAACATAAATCTTCTATATTCTTAAGAGGGTCGTCCTAATGTACCAGGGGAGCAGAATAGTGAAACACTTATCCATCCATACCATTTCATTATCTCCTCCATATTTTTCCATAATCCTCAAATCCGCAAGTATCCACTAAATTCCCTGATGACTTGGGGGATTAGTCCAAATCCCTGAATGCGCCAGGCTATGAATAACCCGTGACGACGTGTAGCTAATGTCCCTTTAACGGTAGACGATACGATTCCGATACGATTACGAGATAACACTAATACGCCTTTCGTGTTAATGTTATCAGAAGAAGTCATACATATTATGCATGCACATTATTAGGAACGCCTGTAGATGTATAGATAGTTCACAAAAACAAGGTTCCATGCCTGTAATTTTTTTTCCAGCTGTGTTAGGATAACCCTAGATCTTTAATTAGGAACAATACACGAAGGATCTTATGAACAATTCTAATGAACAAGTCCAAAATTTTCGTAACTTACCTAATATAAGATGAAAAAGGCGATCATTCAGATTGGGCTAATTTTTATTTTGCCGGCCACTAAAAAAAAGTGCTTGATTTTGATAGAACTCAACATTGTAAGCATTTTTTATTACTACACCAAAGTTCTAAATCGATTCCTTGAGATTTTGTTTAGGGTTAAATATTTAGTATAAAGTGTAACTATTTAATTAGTTCAAAAATTTAAAGTGCCGGTCAAAGAAAACAAATATGATATTCCGCTAGAGCTTGTCCTCATTAGCATTTTTTTATGGTGTCAAAGCTGAAGGACAACTTCCCTCGGTTTTATTTGAGTTCAAAAATCTTGGATATTTACATTTTTTTACGAATTATTGAAAATGAATGAGAAATATTGATTTATATTGGTTAAAAGTGCATTTCCAATTGAACTTAGTAAATGAGTTCATCATATTCCACAGTTACAAGGCACTAATGGCAATGCCTTATGGATGATTCGTGGACGATAGCAGTCACGTCATGTCCAGGTTCGTCAACATTATACATACATTATCATAGATAAAACAGAAGCAATGAAACAGTATTATTGCTCGTGTATTTTATTTTTATATGCTTATTTTTATTGCTTTATTATTTATTGCTTTTATCAACTATTCTTCCAATATAATACGACATTTATCATTCCTTTTCAATTATCTATTTTATTGAAAATGTGCGTTTCCAAGGTTTTTGAACTCTAATAAAACCGAGAGCAGTGTTCCCTCAGCTATGACGCCATAATAAAAATGCCAATAAGGACAAGCGCTAATGGAATATCATTTTTTTTGGCCGGCACTTTCAATTTTAGACCTAAATAAACTAACGAAAAACAGCGATATGCAGTATGGGGTTTATTTGTTATTGCGTTTAATAACTATTCTTCCAATATAGAACAATATTTTTCATTCATTTCCAATATATCGTATCATAAAAATTATATATGTTTCTAAGATTTTTGAACGCCAATAAAACCGAGGGCAGTGGTCTCTCAGCTTTGACGACATAATAAAAAGTGCTGATGAGGACAAGCTCTAGTGGAATATTATATTTGTTTTCTTTGGCCGGCACTTTTAATTTTGGATCTTAATAAATGGACGAAAAACAACAATATATGCAGTATAGGGTTTATTTTATATTGCTTTTATTAACTATTCTTCCAATGTAGAACAATATTTTTCATTTATTTTTAATAGTTCGTATCTTAAAAAGTGTATATTTTTAAGATTTTTAAACTCAAATAAAACCGTTGGAAGTGGTCTCTCAACTTTGACGCAGTAATAAAAAATGCTAGTAAGAACAAGCTCTAATGGAATATTATATTTGTTTTCTTTGGCCGGCACTTTTAATTTTGGATCTAAATAAATGGACGAAAAACAACAATATATGCAGTATAGGGTTTATTTTATATTGCTTTTATTAACTATTCTTCCAATGAAGAACAATATTTTTCATTTATTTTTAATAGTTCGTATCTTAAAAAGTGTATATTTTTAAGATTTTTAAACTCAAATAAAACCGTTGGAAGTGGTCTCTCAACTTTGACGCAGTAATAAAAAATGCTAGTAAGAACAAGCTCTAACGGAATATCGTATTTTTTTTCTTTGGCCGGCACTTTCAAAATTAGCCCAGATATGTATGGAGAGTGAATGTTCTCCTTTGCATTAACCCTTAAGTGTGGTTTTATAATATTATCAATCGATTATAATGTTTTAAAAAAACTTTTTGCTGCGAAGCAAACGCCCTGCCCTCTTATAAATTCTCCGTCTTTTTTTACACATTACACAAAATTAAACTCAAAGGAATATCCTATACATAGTTTCCTATCAAGAAAAGGGTTAACTGAATGATAAAAGAACTAAGTTCAATCAACCCCAAAATAAAAATTGACAGCTCAAACCTAGATTTTCTTAGGTTTCGTTTTGGAACAATCACGGGCACAATTTTCATGAATTTTCACCAACTTAAATATCGTATCGTACGTACGTAAATGATACTAAACTGTGACGAATTAATGTATGTATGGAGTACGGGCTAAGTCTGTCGACGGGCCCTGGAGACAGAATGAGATCACGCAATGATATTAATGATATTCACACTTTTATTTGGTGATAAATTATGCATTTTGTCCTGACTGGTGATAATTAAAAATGACTGGGTCGGTGCATTGACTGCGAAAAATCACCAAAGATACCGTTACATTTGTTTGAACTGGTGCAAAAACCAGTTTATGTCCTTAAAAGGAAATTGTAAATTCAACTGGTGATAAAATAGATATAAAACTATGCTAACTATACCAATCAATCAATTAGCTTAACGCAGTCCACTGCTGGACATAAACCTCTCCCAATGTTGGAAGGCTTTGGCCTACTGCTTCCACGATGGTCAGACGGGTTGGTACAGGGTTTTATTTCGAGTTTTCCTTCTCTCGCAGTGATATCGTCTGCGTATTGTTCCGTTAGTCGCCTCATACGACACCCTTCGGATGAGATGGGGTGGTGATACTTGTATTCTTTTTCCGTCACCACACGGATAACGTCGGTAGCTTAGTGGTTAAGGAGTCGGCCTTACGATCGAGAGGTCCCGGGTTCGAATCCTGGCCATTACACTACCGACGTGAAACCACTCCTAGCACAAGCAATTTAGCTTTGTTGGAGGGGTTAACGGGAATAATTTAGTAATTTCGGTTGCTAATATTCTATAAAAAAAATAAAAAAAACTGTAACATAAGTATGTCCTTAAATGAAAAATTTGTCAAAAGTTGGTCATTTGAAAAGTCAAAAGTTGGTCATTTGGCATAGAATAGAACAATATTAACGGCACTTCTAAAAAGTACATGACGTGGGATCTAACTTCAGATTATACCGAAATTATTTAAATAATAACTAAGTACTTAATTATTTTTCCGTTTAGAAATCAGATTGAATGTTAATACACCAAAGAAAAAGTGAGTGTGACCACAAAAATAAACCACAAAATGGATTGTAAATAAAAAGAAGTGGCTCGTGTGATTTTCTGTGAAGTGTATGTAAAATATAATGAAGATGCATTTGCAAACGGATCTGTCGTGCGAGATATCGTACAAGAACTGCGAGGAGAAGGTGCAGATATCTCAGGAGGCTGAGATGCTGTATTATGAACTCATCAGGGCACTTGAAGAGGAAGAAACGGTAAGATCCATACATATACATACATATACAGAGGTGTATTCAACAGCCACATTTCGCCATAAATGATTTTCGGTACCATTAAATAAGGGGCGAGCCTATTGCCGTCAAGCGGGCACCATGTCATTGGCTGTATGTTTACGGTCGGTTGGAGAACCGCCCTATTCTTTAGTCGCCAAGTGATGAGGATTCTACTTTTATATTTATTCATAGAAGATTTAATTAATAAAGTAACTTTCTGTATTTCACGAAATCCTTAAAATTAATTACTATCGATTCCATAAAATTTATTTTTATTACAAATTTTTTAGTAGCACCGCGAATTTTGGATGCGTGCCCGTGCCCTCTATAAAGTAGGGTAGTTTTACCCTATTTGTATGTAGCTGACAACATATAGGAACGTACACCTTTGCCTATCCCTTTAGGCAATATAAAGCCGTTAATATATAAAAAGAACAAGCATTTATAATTTGCAAATGTTAAAAAAGGAATCATCTCCGAACTCCATAAATCTAAGCGCCGCCATCATTATTTATTGCACGCCGTTACATATTAAGTGTCATCGCATTTTTTCAATATTTTTTGCCCAAAGTGGATTAGTGTCACGCCAAAATATATATTTGAAAGATTTATGAGGGACCTGTTGATAAGTCGGCTGGTTGACTGTACAATAATATTTCGGAATCCTATCCTGCTAATTCTACTAATCCTACTAATACTACTAATCCTACTAATCTTACTAACCCTACTAACATTACTAATTCTACTCATATTTTAAATCTGATAGTTTGTGAAGATGTTTGGATGTTTGCTAATCAATCACACTGTAACGGCAGAACAGATCTGACTGAAATTTGGTACAGGAATAGATATTATAGTCTAGAACTTTTCATCCAGGGAAAAGGATCTCATGGGTAACGGAAACGTAAACAGAATTCCACGCGGGTGGAGCCACGGGCACAACTAGTGATAAATAAGTCGCGACCACACTTTGCATAATTGTGGCACGATTTGTTTATTAATTTATTATTCATATTCTTTCTAACTTCATAGCAAACACTGATTCTGGGTTAATTTATTTAAATGTGATTCGTAAACTTGAACCACAGAAATGTCGTCACGGAAAATTTATATGAATTAAAAAAAAAATTGTCACTCATCAAACATTTATCATTTCTGCAGAATTGGGTATTTGACTGTCCAGTCAAATAAGTTACTTTTATTAAACTTCAAAATGTTAGGTTATAAGGATATTTTTAGGGAATAAACAAATTGTGTCGTTATATTTTTCTTATGGTTAAATAATTTTGTATTACAGGTTGGGTGTACGATTAAAAATAAATAGTAACAAACAGAATTATTAATTTAATGAGCTCAGATAAATAATTTATTAAACTATCTGCCCTATACTAATGTTCGAAATTCAAATACTGTTGTCAATGACTACTGTCAAATTGTGACATTGACATTTATGTGTCTAAATATTCATGAGAATCACATTTCTTCCTTTATGACGTAATGCAGTAGATAAGTAGATGACATATTTCAGTTTTGACGTGTCTAACGTATGGTCAATGGACCACCATGTTACTTCCTGTGGAGGTATCAAGAGGTATCGAAGGCTTACGTCAGATCTTAGAGGCGTGGCGCCACCGTCACGTATAAAAAGACACAGGTCAATGACTTTTATTAGTCATTTTTTTGTTGTTGCAGTATCTGTATTAAATTCGCATAACTTGATTGATTAATATTGGTCTTATTTGCAGTATGCTGCATTTCAATTACTTTGCGCAGAGGGCACAAACCTCCATTGTCCTTTTTTGGTCCCTATTTGGTTATCCCCCTTATGATCTGTAGGCAACAAAGCATTGGTGATACTGTCTATAACTAAGGTGTTGCTGTCTTGGGTATCCAATAACCATCATGTACACAATTATATGTTTCAAAAGTTCAACTTCTTACTTAAATTTAAGTATCAGTAGAAAACTGCTATCCATTTCATTAACAGTTATGTTTAGCTTCTGTTCAAAGCTGTACTCTATCCATAATAACGGAATATGGAATCAAGCGTCTCACAGCTTTCGCTTGGTGCCATAATCTTGCGAAGATATTCGCTATAATTCGCATCGTGATTGACCTTACTTTTGGGCTTTTTCGTTTTTATATATTTTTACAGATTTTTTTAGCGTTTTCTAAATTGATTTTTGGTATCACTACCAGGTTTTTAACTTTGCCGCATAGCTATTTCGTATTCTCCAATTAAAAGCGCGTCTAATGATGTATTATGTACCTATGTATGTATCTTATTCAGGAATCTGATCAGACCAGAGTTAGAGTCATCAGCTCTCATACTATTAGATCCCACGTAACGGGGGGTGAGCCTATTGCACTATTGTTGACTCGAGCAGTGCATCTGAGGCTATATATATATCTGTCTAATGTTAAACAGCCTTATCCCTTAGTCGCCTTGTACGACACCGTATGGGAAGAGATAGGGTGGCCCAAATTCTATTCTGCCGGAAACCACGCGACGCTAATTCTCACACTATCGATCTACAAGGTCTACTGGTTTCTACTCCTTACAGATAATACACAAACTAAATGATTGTTAGTTGTATATAGTAACACTAATTAATATTATGTATTTATGAATTAAATAAATGGTTTATTTCCTTAATAAAAATGGTAATTATAATTAAAATTTCAATAGCCAATAAATTTTTCCCATGCTTCTATCACCGGTGACCGGACCACGCACATTTGTGGTCATTAGCGGTCGGCCATGTGCGCCGACACTTGCGAATTTCGTTCCGCAAGGACCTGGGTCATTCACCTACAAATTATTCTTAATAATAATGTGTAACGTTTTATTCATTATGTAGGTTTAACAGTTCATTTACTTGCTTATATTTCTCTCATCTCATGTTTGATACAAAGTTCTTTATTGTCTAAATATTTTCTGAGCCATTTGGTCTGGATAAGTGCTGAGAATAGTTTTAGCATCAATCAATCAATTAGCCTGTCTGCCACTGCTGGACATAGGCCTCTCCCAATGTGCAGTATTTCTGCCGATCCTCCGCCTTCCAGTTTGTACCAGCTACCTTTTTAGATCGTCAGTCTACTTGACTAGGGGGTGTCCTACCTTCCTTTGCCTTCTCGTGGTCTCTTCTCTAGTCTCATCTGCTCCAACGGCCATCGGTCCTTCAATAAATGTGGCCAGTCCACTGCCTCTTCAGCTTGCTCTGCGAGCTATGTCGGTAACTTTAGTTCTTTATCGGAAGTCCTCGTTTTGAATTTTATCCTTTTGGCATAATATTGTTTGTCTATGTTAAAGACCAGTGTGAGCTTGTATTGGTTCTAGAATCGCAGCCAGTTTGTTTTGTTTACAATGTTACGCTGTAAGTAATAAATATAGGATTGTAATTAACCATGGCTCGTTTACAACTATAACAAGTACATAACTATTAAGTAGTAAAGTATAATAATATCGTAGTATGTTTACAACTGTAATTTTTAGCTAAATTGTTTTAGCGTAAAGTAATGGTTAGTTAAGACATTGTACCAACTTACTTACATTTAAAATGTTGCCTGTGATACTTAGTAGATGCGAAGCCATAATACGAATATTAGTCATAAATATTATAGGCCAACTGCCGCTCGCATAACCTACATGATCTAAATGAGTTTATTAATAATGTTTTGTTTTGAACAAAATAGAATTACTTGTCCCGACTGATTCATCAACACAGAGCTTAAATCGCTCAGGTCACAAACTTAAAAAATTTGCGGTTGATGCCTTTTATGTTGAAAGCATTCATTATGAAAGAATTCCAAAAATTTGCCTCAATATGAAGTAAAATCAAAATGTGCCTTAACCTTAAGACCATATTGTGTACTTACCTGATTTGTTTCTTTTTAGGTCAATAAACAACTATTTATTATTTATTTATAATATAAAATTTTACCAAACGGAGTCAAGACGAGCTGCTAGTAGGTGGGTGAATTTCAACAAATGCCATTTTTTTTATCATATCGGTGAACTTTTTCATTTATATGTTTTTTGTATATTTTTAAGGTTTTATGTAATCTTTGTGATAATTATGTATCCCCAAATTTAATATCATCAACGTATCATTTAAGATTATGGAGAAAATTCAGTTTTAATTTTGGTTTCCACCGACATGACAAACCCGCACCGATTATTTTTTCTGTACACCGATTTGATAAGTTTATCCACCGAAATTATATACATATCCACCATTATGATAAAATATTCACCGAAATGATAATCTATCCACCTTTGAACATCAAAGAGGAAATAGTAGGTGCCTTATTTTTACAAGAGTGACTTAAAACTGAATGCCTGACCTGAAGAAGATCATATCCGACGAGAATAGAGTTCTTGAAGATCCAATGAAAATATTATATTTTTTGAAATTATATAGGTACCTATTTTATTACATTTACTTTTTTCTATTCTTTTTTTATAATATATAATTAATTTAAAAAAGAACGTTCATAAGCTGGTAACACAAATCAATCAATTAGCCTATTGCAGTCCACTGCTGTTCATAGGCCTCTCCCAATATGCACCACGTTTGCTGATCCTCCGCCTTCCGCATCCAGTCCTTCCCAGCCACCTTTCGTAGGTCGTCAGTCCACCTGGCCAGGGGGTGTCCCACCTTCCGTTTTACTCCTCGCAGTCTCCACTCTAGGACTCGTCTGTTCCAACGGCAATCAGTCCATCGGCAGATGTGGCCAGCCCACTGCCACTTCAGCTTGCTTATTCTGCAAGCTATGTCGGTAACTTTGGTTGTAATGTCGGATGACCTCGTTTCTAATTCTATCCATCAAAGAAACTCCAAGCATAGCTTGCTCCCATAGCCCGCTGTGCGATTTTTAGGTCACGGACTAACCCCACCTTCAGTGGCCATGTTTCGGCACCGTAAGTCATAACAGGCAGAACGCACTGGTCGGAAAACCTTTGTTTTAAGGCATTGCGGCAAGGGGGAGGAGAAGACCCGACGTAATTTGCCAAATGCTGCCCACCCCAGTTGGATTGTTATGGCTTCTTCTTTCTCGAAGTTGTTTTTACCGAGCTGAATAACCTGCCCCAGATAAGATATACCTATTTTTGAACAACTTCGAGTGTCGTTCCTTCGATGGCAATTGCTGTCGGTACAACATGTTCGTTTTGGATAAAACCAAGATTATGTATCTTGGTTTTATCCAAGTTTACACTGAGGCCGACTTGTCGAGAAGCTCCATTCAAGCTGTGCATCATTTTGCCCAGTTGTTCCAGCGACTCCGCAACTATTATGATGTCGTCTTCGAACCAAGGGTGCGAGATGTACTCACCGTTGATGTTGATACCCCGCCCAGTCCAGCCCAGAGTCTTAAAGATGTCCTCCAATGCGTTGGTAAATAGTTTGGGAGATATAACATCTCCCAGTCTCACTCCACGTTGGGGGCTAATGGGTTTTGTCTTCTTCTTCGACAGTGTAATACAAGCATCTCAGCACCTCGTTGTGCAATCGAGGCGGCACCGCTGCAGCGCATCCAGCACTGCCCAGATTTCGATAGAGTCGAAGGCTTTTCCGTAGTCCACAAACGCCATACACAGCGGCTGGTTGTACTCCTGAGTCTTTTCTACAATCTGCCAAACAGTATATGGATGTGGTCCACGGTACTATGGTCTTTTCAAAACCTGACTTGCTCAGGTGGCTGGAACTCGTCGAGCTTACCTGCGAGGCGATTTGTGACGACTCTCGAGAACAACTTGTAGACAATTGACTCAGGAGTGAGATGGCCTGCGTTCTTCAGCAAGGTCTTGTCACCTTTTTTGAAGAACAGTACCACCGCACTCCCGCTCCATGCCCTAGGTGTTAGCCCTTGCGGGATGACGGAATTAAAGAGGCTTGCTAGCTCTTTCAGGATTGGAGCCCCACAATGCAATGGTTTGACCACTAGTCGGCCTTCCCGTCAATGCCTCCCTAGAGGTTTCCAGTATTACGACCCTAGAGCTACTTGGAGCGGCGTAGGTGGGAGGGCTGATCTTATCATTCGGAATCTTGATATTTAGAGAGCCTCAGATAAGTCGGTAATCGCTTCCAGTAGGTATTAAACTTGTTGATCACACTTGTTGATCTCTGAATATGTGCTTAGGTACCATTATGAAAAAAGTCTGTATCGTTCCTTATTATAGTCCACTGCTTGTGGGGTATTTTCTTAAAGAAACTATTCATTAAGAAGAGATGCCTGTGACTCGAGGAAGCTGACTAGCATTTGCCCCCTGCGATTTCTGCATACCACTCCTTATGATCCGATTTTCTTCTCGTCGCGTTCTTGTATTCCCACTTTGGCATTGAAGTCCCCCTATGTATGTATGTATTTATATGTATGTTCTTGTATGTTCCATTTTTCCTTTGTATACTTAACGAAATCGCACGGGATCAACCGATATGATAAAACGACTCACCGAGATGAAAAAATATCTACCGATATGATAAAGCAATCCACCGATGTGACAAAACTGTGCATTGATCATGAATGAAAACACCGATATTAGGTGTAAGACACCGATTCGTCTTTTCTTATTATTTTCGGTGTAAATTATCATATCCGTGGTAATAAAGACCACCGATTACACCGATATGCGAACACCGACGTGAGAAATTTCACACTTTTTAGAATATTAGAAAAAATGCATAATATCTAGGTTAAATTCAATAACAATCAATGAAGCTAATTCACTTTCTACCTCTATTAGAACCAAAAAACAATAATAAAACTGCTTACTACACTAGAAAGATGCCACCACCGATAGTATAAAATAATTGTCCGGGAGCAACTAAAATAGCGTACTTATATTATTGGCGGGAATATGCAGTGATTTAACATACGTCCGTCCTGACTGCGCACTAGCAGGCACTAACGAGAGAAATAAAATTGAGGTGGGGACACTGTCGGACTCGTCGATATAAAGTTATGTGTAAATTACTTTTGGTCACCGATTTGAGAACATTTCGCAGGACAAGTACGTTTGTGCCTCTCAGTAATAATATTCGTTAATTATATAATAAAATATGACTTAAATTAATAATAAAACTAATATTCTATGAAATAGAATAATTTATTATACTTAATTTACTTATTTTTATTAGTTTATAAGCTTTTTTGTTTGTAAAAAAAGTAGAGGGACAGCACCGATTTGAAGAAAATAGAGGTTTATGTATTTATTTCTACCTTTATATATAGTCCTAGCCTAAATATATTTTTGCCACAAGTCATTAACAACCTATTGAATACTAAAAAAAATAATTCAGAACAATATTCCTTTTTTCAAATACTAATTTCACCGAAGACAAAAAAAAAAGCCATTTGGGAAATTCACCCAGGTACATTTACATAACTGCCATCGATTTATAGGTCAAAAACATTAAGTTCTCGAACGCAAACGTAAATTCTTCAATTTCACAACGACATTCGAACCGAAAAAAATCCATAATTGATGATATTATTTTTTGCAATGAAACTGACGAAACTTCATAAAAATTCGGATAAAACATATTACGGTTTGCATTTTTAATTGCCAGTCAATTTTAACCCGAAAACGCTACCGGCTCTTTATGTAATGCACTGATTTTTGCAGCTGTGTGGTGGTGGCGGGAGCATGATTCTAAAATAAATATTGAAATACTTTCTACTCGTTTTAATGCGAGAACTATACAAATGTCTCTCCAAATCCCTCAAGAGTTATCCTGCCATTTTCTTCAGTCCTTACATACATACGCCTCTTTCCCAGTGGGGTAGACAGAGTCTGGTATACAATTTTTGCTTCTTCATAATTGCTGTCGCCGGTTTCGGGTACTCTTGACATGTCCTTTCTTTATAATGCCTTTGATCTGACTGACATACGTATCTCTAGGTCGACCCCTATCGGGTTGCCCATTCACCCTCGCCTAATAAATCTGTTCTGTCCTTACATACCTCAATCATATCATCCGAATCATATAATACTCTAGTTTCGGATTCTTCTAACCTGCTCTTCTTTACAAGACATAATGTTTTGTTTTGTTCTACTCAGTTTGCCTTTTTCAATTCTTGTCACCGTTATTTACTTTATTTTTTGTTTATTTTAATTTGGGCTTTTGTTGTGGATTCCAATACATTTCAACTATCCCCGAGACTTGCCAAGTGTGAGTGAGATTAGTAACATTGATGCTAAATCCCTGGATCCATCAGGCTGCGTAGTTGACAATTAATATACTATCTCTTTCAAGTCACCCGCTTGACGGTCAGCAAAAAAATATAGTTAGTCAAATCAAAGTGACCATACACTACCACAAAAATATTATGCCAAAAATCCACTTTTCTAAACGTAACACCGAAATCCGATTCTATTAAAATTTCGTTTCAGAATTACGCAACTGTTCACACAGTTACGGTTACCGCACTGGTATAATAACACTGGCAGTTGATAAAAGGCTCGCTGCACGCGATGTTTGGTATGGGCACGGTATTCAGGATTTGTGTTTGTAATCTGAGGATCGCGTGTAGGCCTGATAACGTCGGTCGAGTTGATTCCTGATGACGTAGAACAGGATAGGGTACGCAATAATTATAACTGAGATGAGAGGTTTTTGGGGAAAAAGTTTCTGCTTTAATTTGTTTATTTTATGTTGTGACGGAACTTTAAAATAAAGTAAGTAGGTAATTCTACGATAACTTCGTTGCAATAGTGAACGCCATGTTCGATTCCCGCTCAGTGCAAATATTTGTATGTATGAATATATCTATTTGCATTGATTTAGTCGTGCCTCGGAGAACACGTAAAACCATCGATCCCGATTGCTATACAAACATCATTCTATGGCAGTCGTTACGGGTAGTTGGAGCTCAAAAAAGGTCAACAATTGTTCTAACTGCAATGCTTCGATATCAGTAATTAGTTGTAGAGGTCATATGGCAGTTCCTTGATGGAAAATATCGAAGTTCAGCCAAACCCGCAGATAGACTGGAAAAAGCAGACCCTGGACTCCGAGATGAACTCTGAAGAAGAGGTTCTGCAGCAACAGATCAAGTTGATACAAATACCTCAATATCGTCCTTCAACGACAGACTGTCACCTCATTTGATTCATCTCCGTCCATAACTGTTTACTAGAGATTATCATAAAAACGGTACATGCTTACGAATCATTGGTACCGTTGCGCACAAATACGCCTACACTCAAGGCTACACATCTTCACAACATCCATATCTAATTCTTGAGATAATATGTCATTAGCGTCAATAGGTATATGCTAATTCTTGTATCATATACCTACCTCGATTTTATACAAACCTTTGTACACAATTTTTTTCAAAGACCAGCCTTGTATATAAATCGGCTGCCCAAATTCAAAACCTAGTAACTGATGTTTTGACGAAAAATCGGTTTTTGACATTTTCCGACTTACCAGACAGTATCAAAGTGATTTGGACGTTTTTGGCTCTCCTGAATATTTCTATCTATTAAAAGAAGTTCCTATGTTTTGATTTTAAGCAGCCGAAATGTATGGTAGCCCACCAAGATCAGGGTCTAATCTAACTATTCCTGGAAGCTGGTACAACTGCCAATCTATAAGGAAAGGAAGAGTAAAGGAGCAGATCCTGTTCTCCAAAATGCAAGCTATGGATAAAATGGATTGGCTCTTGAATGATGATGAAGTTAAATTTTATATCTCAGATACATGCGAGTATGCCTAACCAATCAATGGTCTGGCACCTTGGTATGACAAAAGTTTAAAAACATATTGTCAATAATGTTTATTTGTTATAGATAAGTGTTTTTATCGTTCTTGTAAATATTTTATACCTAGGTACAAACTACTGCACTTTGACTTACTTGGCGTTGCATACATACTTTCATCACTCTAAGGTAGTATTTATGTTTGCTTTGTGCATAACTCAAATAGTTTTGTCCTATTCTGATACTATAGAACTGGAAGCTCCGCAGTATTATTGCGTAAACATGGAAGATCTCCTTCGATATCTCGCTACGTGATGCCCTTAAATTATGCGCAGTCCAATCCTTAATATTACTCAATCATTTGCTTTCGAAAACTTGTGCAAGACGCGAATCCGGCACAATTTCTGCAAATGCATAAAAATAACCGGTTGGGAAACTTGTGTTTAATTAAAACGTATTTAATCCAAATGAGATCTGCGAAACCAGATTTTGTTAACATTATTAAAAGTATATGCTCCTTTTAAAGCAATAGGTACATAGGGCCGACTCTTTCCATTAAAGTATTCAGACGCTACATATTTCCAATGGCCTCTTTCGCTTCTTATACTTTCATAATTTATTATTGCTTTTATGCATACCAGCTCCTTAAGCCACCCTGATTGATTCACAAACACCTAGGTTGACCCTTACTGGATTTCCCATTCACTCTCATTCCATAGATCTGTTTCATCAATCTTCTTTCGTTCACTCTCTTTACGTATCCGAACCATTGAAGCATCCATTCAATGGACGTATTAGTATAATACGTCCATGATTCTTTCTTCATCTATGATTAGAAGTATCCATCGATAAATCGACTAAATTAAGCATATTTTCCTTCGTAGACATAATACTATGTGGATAAACACCACGTATATTTAAATACCAGTGCCTTGTGTTTAAAATCACTGACACTAGTAACACCTATTGTCCCTCGCTCCTAAACTATGCTAAGTATGTCCATGACATCAGGCGTCGTCGGCGCGTACAGAAATAAGTGAAATGTCAAAACATTCCCGCCGTGACTCAGGCGCACACGTGAGCGAGCATTGTTCTTCGAAATTCAAATTTGAAGTTCCTGTGACACTGACGGATAGTCCGCCATCTTTTCTAACACGTTTTTTAATATGACAGGTGTGAAAGATTGGTTTTGGAATGTGACCTGCGCATGAGTATTGAAAAAAGGAAAGATCGAGTTATGTTGGCGTTAATTAGGAAGTGATGAATTGTTATCACTTAGATGTGTTGGTAATTGTTCTTTTTTAACACTGATGAAGAATGAAGGCTCCTTGAAATGCTTATGATATTTCTTTTATTTTAACAGACTTTAAAAAAGCAGGTTCTTAGTAGGTCGGAGTATTTTTATGAACGATTTTCTACAACTGTTTTCTTCACTATCCAACGGGTGAATTTCCCAAATGGCTTTTTTTTTTGTCTTCGGTGAAATTAGTATTTGAAAAAAGGAATATTGTTCTGAATTATTTTTTTTAGTATTCAATAGGTTGTTAATGAGTTGTGGCAAAAATATATTTAGGCTAGGACTATATATAAAGGTAGAAATAAATACATAAACCTCTATTTTCTTCAAATCGGTGCTGTCCCTCTACTTTTTTTACAAACAAAAAAGCTTATACACTAATAAAAATAAGTGAATTAAGTATAATAAATTATTCTATTTCATAGAATATTAGTTTTATTATTAATTTAAGTCATATTTTATTATATAATTAACGAATATTATTAATGAGAGGCACAAACGTACTTGTCCTGCGAAATGTTCTCAAATCGGTGACCAAAAGTAATTTACACATAACTTTATATCGACGAGTCCGACAGTGTCCCCACCTCAATTTTATTTCTCTCGTTAGTGCCTGCTAGTGCGCAGTCAGGACGGACGTATGTTAAATCACTGCATATTCCCGCCAATAATATAAGTACGCCATTTTAGTTGGTCCCGGACAATTATTTTATACTATCGGTGGTGGCATCTTTCTAGTGTAGTAAGCAGTTTTATTATTGTTTTTTGGTTCTAATAGAGGTAGAAAGTGAATTAGCTTCATTGATTGTTATTGAATTTAACCTAGATATTATGCATTTTTTCTAATATTCTAAAAAGTGTGAAATTTCTCACGTCGGTGTTCGCATATCGGTGTAATCGGTGGTCTTTATTACCACGGATATGATAATTTACACCGAAAATGATAAGAAAAGACGAATCGGTGTCTTACACCTAATATCGGTGTTTTGATTCATGATCAATGCACAGTTTTGTCACATCGGTGGATTGCTTTATCATATCGGTAGATATTTTTTCATCTCGGTGAGTCGTTTTATCATATCGGTTGATCCCGTGCGATTTCGTCTAGTATACAAAGGAAAAATGGAACATACAAGAACATACATATAAATACATACATACATAGGGGGGACTTCAATGCCAAAGTGGGAATACAAGAACGCGACGAGAAGAAAATCGGATCATAAGGAGTGGTATGCAGAAATCGCAGGGGGGCAAATGCTAGTCAGCTTCCTCGAGTCACAGGCATCTCTTCTTAATGAATAGTTTCTTTAAGAAAATACCCCACAAGCAGTGGACTATAATAAGGAACGATATAGACTTTTTTCATAATGGTACCTAAGCACATATTCAGAGATCAACAAGTGTGATCAACAAGTTTAATACTGGAAGCGATTACCGACTTATCTGAGGCTCTCTAAATATCAAGATTCCGAATGATAAGGTCAGCCCTCCCACCTACGCCGCTCCAAGTATGGGTCGCAATACTGGAAACCTCTAGGGAGGCATTGACGGGAAGGCCGACTAGTGGTCAAACCATTGCATTGTGGGGCTCCAATCCTGAAAGAGCTAGCAAGCCTCTTTAATTCCGTCATCCCGCAAGGGCTAACACCTAGGGCATGGAGCGGGAGTGCGGTGGTACTGTTCTTCAAAAAAGGTGACAAGACCTTGCTGAAGAACGCAGGCCATCTCACTCCTGAATCATGTCTACAAGTTGTTCTCGAGAGTCGTCACAAATCGCCTCGCAGGTAAGCTCGACGAGTTCCAGCCACCTGAGCAAGTCAGGTTTTGAAAAGACCATAGTACCGTGGACCACATCCATATACTGTTTGGCAGATTGTAGAAAAGACTCAGGAGTACAACCAGCCGCTGTGTATGGCGTTTGTGGACTACGGAAAAGCCTTCGACTCTATCGAAATCTGGGCAGTGCTGGATGCGCTGCAGCGGTGCCGCTTCGATTGCACATCGAGGTGCTGAGATGCTTGTAATTACACTGTCGAAGAAGAAGACAAAACCCATTAGCCTCCAACGTGGAGTGAGACTGGGAGATGTTATATCTCCCAAACTATTTACCAACGCATTGGAGGACGTCTTTAAGACTCTGGGCTGGACTGGGCGGGTTGATATCCCGCCCAGTCAGATATCAACGGTGAGTACATCTCGCGCCCTTGGTTCGCCGACGACATCATAATAGTTGCGGAGTCACTGGAACAACTGGGCAAAATTATGCACAGCTTGAATGGAGCTTCTCGACAAGTCGGCCTCAGTGTAAACTTGGATAAAACCAAGATACATAATCTTGGTTTTATCCAAAACGAACATGTTGTACCGAGAGCAATTGCCATCGAAGGAACGACACTCGAAGTTGTTCAAAAATAGGTATATCTATCTGGGGCAGGTTATTCAGCTCGGTAAAAACAACTTCGAGAAAGAAGAAGCCAGAACAATCCAACTGGTGGGGTGGGCAGCATTTGGCAAATTGACGTGTCCTATATAAAAAAAAAAAAAAAAAAAAAAGGTTTTCCGACCAGTGCGTTCTGCCTGTTACGACTTACGGTGCCGAAACGTGGCCACTGAAGGTGGGGTTAGTCCGTGACCTAAAAATCGCACAGCAAGCTATGCTTGGAGTTTCTTTGATGGATAGAATTAGAAACGAGGTCATCCGACATTACAACCAAAGTTACCGACATAGCTCGCAGAATAAGCAAGCTGAAGTGGCAGTGGGCTGGCCACATCTGCCGATGGACTGATTGCCGTTGGAACAGACGAGTCCTAGAGTGGAGACTGCGAGGAGTAAAACGGAAGGTGGGACACCCCCTGGCCAGGTGGACTGACGACCTACGAAAGGTGGCTGGGAAGGACTGGATGCGGAAGGCGGAGGATCAGCAAACGTGGCGCATATTGGGAGAGGCCCATGACCAGCAGTGGACTGCAATAGGCTAAATTGATTGATTTGTGTTACCAGCTTGTAAACGTTCTTTTTTAAATTAATTATATATTATAAAAAAAGAATAGAAGAAAGTAAATATAATAAAATAGGTACCTATATAATTTCAAAAAATATAATATTTTCATTGGATCTTCAAGAACTCTATTCTCGTCGGATATGATCTTCTTCAGGTCAGGCATTTAGTTTTAAGTCACTCTTGTAAAAATAAGGCACCTACTATTTCCTTTTTGATGTTCAAAGGTGGATAGATTATCATTTCGGTGAATATTTTATCATAATGGTGGATATGTATATAATTTCGGTGGATAAACTTATCAAATCGGTGTACAGAAAAAATAATCGGTGCGGGTTTGTCATGTCGGTGGAAACCAAAATTAAAACTGAATTTTCTCCATAATCTTAAATGATACGTTGATGATATTAAAATTGGGGATACATGATTATCACAAAGATTACATAAAACCTTAAAAATATACAAAAAACATATAAATGAAAAAGTTCACCGATATGATAAAAAAAATGGCATTTGTTGAAATTCACCCCAACCGATTTTAATGCCATGTTACAACGTTCATAAGGATTACGGATACAGTGGATATACATTTTTTTGTAAATACTGGGTGGCGCAAAAGTACTGGCACTAAAGAAAATACCTTTATTTTTTTTATATGACATTTTCTGTCATTCTGTTGTTGAAAATTGTGTAGTGAACAAATGTAAAATACACTGAAAATAAACATGGACCGTTTTACTCCCCAAGAACGTGGAATAATTGTGTCAATGTTCTTACGGAATAATTCATCAGTGATAAGAACACAACGTGAATTTCGTCGACGATTTCCCCACCGTCCGGCACCGATTGGTCGCACAATTCGACGCTTTGCCACACGCCTTGAAGCAACTGGCTCAACATTGGATAGACCTAAGTCTGGGAGACCAAGAACAGGCCGTTCAGCTGAAAATATCGATGCTGTGCGCGAAGATGTGGAAGAGTGTCCAGAAACATCAACGAGGCGACGTGCCACGCAATTGGGCATTTCCAGACGGACCCTGCAGCGTATTTTGGTGAAAGACTTAAAGATGTTCCCGTATAAAACTCAAATGACTCATCAGCTGCTGCCTGCTGACCACCGAGCTCGTCTAGATTACTGCCAGCGCGTCATAAACCTCAACCTTGAAGAGGATGATTTTCCTTCAAAATTGGTTATGAGTGACGAAGCGCATTTCCATCTCTCAGGGCATGTCAATAAGCAGAATACTCGGTTCTGGGGCACTGATAATCCGCGCATTATTCAAGAAACACCTCTACACCCACTAAAAGTTACTGTATGGTGTGGCATCTGTGTTGACAGAGTGATCGGACCCTATTTTTTCGAAGACGCTGGAGGCAATGCGATAACTGTCACTGGAGAACGCTACAGAACCATGTTACGTGAGTTTTTGATACCCAGTTTGGACGAATTGGGGCTGGAGCACATCTGGTTTCAACAAGACGGCGCTACGGCACACACAGCGCGCGACACTATGGACTTAGTGAGGGACGCTTTTCCAGGCCGAGTTATCTCTCGTTTTGGCGATTTGCCTTGGCCTGCAAGATCACCCGATCTGACCAGTCCAGACTTCTTTCTTTGGGGTTTTTTGAAATCTCGGGTGTATGTGAACAAGCCACAGACTCTCGCAGCTCTAAAAGAAAACATTCGTCAAGAAATAACGAACATATCGCAGGAAGTGTTACGGCAAGTTATGCAAAATGTCATAAATAGGGCTCAAATGTGTATCAACTCTGGAGGTCACCATTTAAAAGACATCATCTTTAAATCCTAATGGTACGAAATTTAATGGTACAAATATACATTTAAAAAAACCTAAATCTAGTTTTCTAATTTAGAAAAAATGTTATAGCCGAACCAAATAGGGTCTTTACTTTTGCGCCACCCAGTACATATTTTAAAGTCAGTCGTTATTTTTTTATGCAGACTTACATCCATTGGCTTTGCCATTATTGAATTTTAAAGAGCATGCCATCATTACAAATCATTGTTGGCGCTTACACCGTTCTCATGCCTGCGAACATGTATCGAATATATTATTTCGACTTTACATAAACATCAATGGGAACTCTATTGATATTTTCAACGAATACTTGTGGTTATTTTGAATATTTCCTAGTAAAACATCATAAATTTTGGTATGCTAAATAAAAAATATATTGATATTTTGTCAAAGAAGTCCAACATCACCCACTTACGACACCGGTTTTTAACCGACTTCAAAAAAGGAGGAAGTTCTCAATTATTATTTATTATATTGTTTTATTATTTATTATATAATATTTTTTTTTTTTATGTTTGCTCGCTTCTTATGTATGGGAACACGCACAGGGACTAGCGATGTCTTGAGTAGGTACATCGGGTTCGGACTAATTAAAACCAGACGTTCTTCCATCAGGGTATATCCTTCCTACTATGGGTTACCTAGAATCCCCCCAGGCATTATCCTCATGAAATGCAAGCGGCCTCAACATATCCACCTCATCATTAGCTCTGGTTAGGTGAAACCCGAGGCAAAGTGGAGCTTGTCCCCTTCTGTTGTCAAAAGCCGTAGGTCACCGTACGAGCTCGATACTTGAACCATAGTAGAAAAAGAATAAGTCCTGTTTGTACCATGCTTGAACGAACTATCCTTGGAATGGAATGAAATAGGGACTCTTTTGTCCGCACTTAGCCTCAAAACATCTTTACGCTCCATATTTCACAAAAGATAAGGACAAAAGTAAAGTCGATCAATGTTTATGAGGTTAAGAGACCATGATATTAGGCTGAAGATATTACTCGATTACAGTTCAAATAACTACCTTTCTAGGGCAGCTTTTATATCATTGATAAGTCATTATTTGACCACTATCTCACCTGCCCCCAAGACAAAATATGGTAATTCTCGTTTGTCGTCGTTTTGTAAAATACAATGTTCAATGTATGGGGTTGATACCTATTTTGACGTCTAAGACAGACATCAACGTATGTATTCTCTGGTCTAACTGAGACGCTTCGATATTGCCAATGGATTGTGGTCAAATGGGAAACCCACAGTTAGACTGGAAAAAGCGGAACCCAGACTCCGAGGTAAAAGCTTTGGATGCGACTGGGATTAACGCTAGGATGAAGAAGAAGAAGTTCGTTCTATTCTATGCTATTCTATAAACGTATTACCACTTGTCTACAGAGGCTATTCAGTGATCATGTGATGGACGATGGAATTATATTTGCCTAAAGTACCTAATTTTTTCACTCGTGACTTAAAAATTCTTAGGTCTTAGCTTGCTGGAAACAAGCTCAGGCAACGAATTCCACTCCTAGTAGACTACGATTAGTAATATGTTAGAACTAAATATTAATATCAATTATGTTTTTGTTCCAGGTAAACAACATTTATATCATCATAGTGGTATTTACTCAACAGAGTTGACGGTCAGAGATTGGTATGTTATAGGATAATCAGTTTTTATAACTTACTATAAAGATTTGTTGCGACTTCCCACAGCTACCTGCCAATAACCTCCCCTTTCTTGAGATCAAGTGGGCTACTATCATATCTAGAAGTATTATTATTCTTAATCTTACTTTGTGACTTTCATAGTATGAATCGGACGGTCAGCGTCCGTCGGGATACTCAGAATGGAATGGACCAGTGTTATTAGGTCAAACTGGATCAAACAGTCTCTCTCTCCATAAACTTAAGAGCAGCACTCTTGTCGGTAGAGTAATCGCCACTCTTCTCTCTCCTCCGCCAAACCCTTGACCTCCTGGTACGACGCAACTTGTATCTTTTCCTTTATCTGTGCCATAAACGTTCCTCTTGGTGAAACAGTATAGTTAGATTTTACACTTCCTTTCTTACAAGATATGGTACAGCGGGCGACAACGAACCGAGGCCTATTCACACTATGAAAGTAAAGTAAGATTTAATTATATTACTTGTAAGAAATAGTAGTAAGGACACAGTTGAACATTCCTTCACTTATAATAACAGATCTAATATCATCATATTCCTGAAGGTATCTCATAATCTTGCAAATTCTACCCTCCAGGCTCCACCAGAATCAATTAGCTTAGCTCCAACCCACATTATCCGACGGAGAAGTTATGATATTACAGAAATATCTCTGGAACCCTGCAATGCGTAGATTGTAGATAAAGTTGCAGAGACTGCTGCAAGTCTGGAGATTAACCAATGCGCGGTATGCTTTCATCATAGTTTAAGCTTTAGTTTAAGCTAAATTAACATCAGGGTTGGCAGTTTGTTATAACGACAAGTGGCTGTATTTAGTGAGGCAAGCAGTACATTTATGGAAGAATTAAAGTATATAATTATTGGTAGGTTTTCGAGATACACATACTGACAAATTATTATTTAAGCACCATCAAACTATCATTAGTATTAACAAGTACTAGTATGTGCCTTGTAAACGTACAACCGTAAGCGTATATTTTTTGTTCCAACTAATAGGGGTGAACCTAGGTTCTGCATATTTCAACCCAACCAAGTTCAACCCTAACTTCTAAACGCCTATATCCTTCTCTAAAATCAATATTCCCTACTTTTCCCTTTCAACATACGAGTAGGGACTCCCAATTTACCATATTTAAACCAAAGCTCCTGGCTTCACGAGTATGGGATTAATCAAATCAGGACCCTCCACGATTAGTGAAAATATCTAAAATTCAGAAATTCATGTCATTATGTTATTCGTAGGCATATATTTGTATGCATGAATACATCCATTTGCATTGGTCTAGGTTAAATATATAAAGTTTCTAGCTATGATTATCCGCATTTTAGTAGGTGCTAAATCTCGGTCTAGATGCCGCTGTGTAATATGTCCAATATGATTACTTACTTCCTAACCGCGATACTGCGTCTATAAATCATGCTTAAGTTCCCGTTAACGAGGTGCAACCAGCCTCGCCTGTGGGGGTGACACTAATCTCAGCATGCAATCGACTTCGGAGCAGCCGTTCTGTATCTCGGTACTTAATAATAAGGTAATAAGCAGCTCGTTCTTGTACTGTTAAATATAGTTTACGGTTGATTTCTCCTGTATCTACTTACATAAACCTTTTGGAAACCGTCAGGTAAGTATAAGAAAGGGGAATAAATTCTTACATGGTAGCGATATCGGCTAAAACCACAGCACTCTTTTTTATACCACTTGGTGGCAAAAACCACTCGATCCACTTGAGCAGTGGTTACCATGACGTATGGAATAACACTAAGGATATAACGTATTTCTAATAATAATGCAAGAATCTTCTAAAGCCCTTTTTGAAGAATCCCACATTGTAGTCGCTTGGCAAAACAACAGCATTTACTTCAGATATTGAACTTATTTTCAAGAGAAAATTATCACCTTTGGAATAGGCTAGGACTTTCCGGGTCACGTTACTTTTACAAGTGTAACAACCCTGTCCAAAAGCAGGACAACAAAACGTGAGATCAGGAAAATTACTATTATTCTGCCTAACCCTTACAACTAAATTGATTGTGTTAGGACTGTTAGGAGTAAGTTTTGAGGAACCTGTTACCTCTTGATCGTCGTCTCCTCCTTAATCACTGGGTTACAGATGACGAAGTAATCATTACTCGCCGATGGCAACACTCCCAAAGTTACAACACTAACACGATAAAGTCTTCAGTGTTGCCAAATACGATTAAATAAAACGGCTTTCATTAAATCCTTGACTTGTTTGCCTGTCTGAGGTTATGGACCATGAAATTGTGCAGAGCTCGTCTTCATGACCATAAAATTTGCATATAATTGTCTGACACAAAGGTCATTAAATAAATCTGTAAGTAATTCATTGTGTCTGCTCTGCAATATCTTGAAAACTTTTTTCATAATCGACTAAAACTGATACCTCTTGCGTCAGCTATCATTACAGCATTAACAGCTGCACCTTACACTTTGGAGCCCTTAATCTACAAATTCGCAAGTTGGACAAGGTGACTTAACACCCACATTTCACCAATCATTGTATTTGGTCCCACGTTATAGGGGGTGAGCCTAATGCCGTATTCCGAGTTATTCCGGTTGGATCCCCTGATATAATCCACTGCCGATTTTTATTCATCCGGGCGCTATTGTTGACTCAAGCCATGCATCTGTGCCTGAGTTTGGGCTGTATATAATACTAGCTGTTGCCCGCGGCTCCGCCCGCGTGGAATTCTGATCTCGTTCATCGCTGATATATAGCCTATATGTTAATCCAGGGTATAACCTATATACATACCAAAATTCAACCAAATCGGTCCAGCCGTTTATGCGTGAAAGAGTAACAAACATCCACACATCCATTCTCACAAACTTTCACATTTATAATATTAGTAGGATTTATAATATTAGTAGGATAGTAGGATAGGATCTGTCTGATATTAAACAGCCCTTTGTGCACATGAATTCTTTATTTGCATTGTTCTGGATGTTTCTGTATTTTTTCCCATTTTGGAACCCCATAAAATAGCTTATTTGGGTCTAGATAGCTTTGTGTATACGCCCTAGATTATTTATATTTTAAAATGGCGCTCATACAACCGTTACCTTACCTCATCTCACTCTACCTCACTTTAAAAAAGATCGCAGTAATAATATTTGAATGTTTTAAAGGTTCTGGCTGGTAGCACTTGGGGAGTGCACACAAAACACATGCGTAGGTTGTACATTAGTTTAATAAGAAGTCGAATGGATTACGGATCATTCATCTATGACTGTTGTGCGAAAACACATTTATTAAAATTGGATAGATTGCAAAACCGGGCATTAAGAATTGTAGGAAGTTTTATTAAAAGTACACCAATCCATGTTATGGAAAGTGAATTAAATTTAATGCCATTGTTTTTGAGAAGGCAATACTTAGCTTATAAATATAGTTTGAAAATTACATCTTGGAGTAGGAACCAAACTGTTACCCTAGTCTCAAATTTAAGCGACCTTTCTAACAACAGATATTGGGAGAACAAAAGAAAACCGCTGCTTATAAAAACTTTTGGGGATGTGAGCCAATTCAATATTAATTCATCACAACTTCTGGGTATGTTTTCTTTAGACGTGTGGGTAACAGATATCGAAACTTCAAAATATTTTTGAATAAACCTGAAATGCATTCAATCCTCAAAAAAATGTTACGAACCTAATTTACTATTAAATAACGTAGTAGCAGAGTTAAACAGTACTTACAACGAATGGCATAAAATATTTACGGACGGGTCTAAAAGCGAATATGGTTTGGGAGCTGGTTTCTATGATCAAAATTTACATTATGGGGCTGGTTTTAAAGTTAACCGTGAAGCATGCATAACGTCGCTGGAGCTCATTGCAATATATCAAGCCTTATCTTACGTAATTAATCAAAATTTAAACAAAATTGTTATTTTTTCGGACAGTAAGAGTGCTTTGCAGCATATGGCTCGATGCGTCTCTGGATCCAGAGGTGCATCGATAGCCTATGAGATCTTAAACACTATTACTTTATTAGATAATAGTGGTAAAGAAGTAAGATTGCAATGGGTTCCAGCGCATATCGGCCTTATGGGAAACGAACAGGCAGATAGGATAGCTAAATTAGCAGCTGTAAACGGCTTCGGTATAAATTATCTGCCTGACCATTGGGAATTAGTTCCAAAAATTAAAAAAACGTGTTATGAGGAGTGGGTTTCGCATTTTAACCATACATCCATTAACAAGGGTATCTGGTATAAGTCTATTCAGCCAGTGCCTCCTCAGTTACCTTGGTTTGATGACGCTCGGTTGAGCAGACATTATATTAAATTAGCTTTTAGAATTAGATCTGGACACTATCCATCGGCAAAGTTTGCATATCTGATGAAAAAAGCTGATTCGCCTAATTGTCCTGTATGCCATAAAATTGAAGATGTGCAACATTTGCTGATGGATTGTGACCGGAATAAAACTGAACGGGAGGCTCTGCTTTACGAACTAAAAGTAAATGCTCTTGATGTGGGTCTAATACAAAGTATTATGAGTTGTCCAAGTTCCGAAGCAGCCCAAAAATTATGTCACCTGATTACAATAGTTCAGCAATGATTCGTTAGAATAAATATAACTAGACTGTAGCAATTATTTTAGGGCTGTGTCTACTATGAACTAAGGTACGATGGGGTTGACATATCCTTACTGGATCAAAACCCCAAAATAAATAATGATTAAAAAAAAAAAAAAAAAAAAAAAATAATAATCTTATGTAGAACGCCGTTTAAGGTACTTCATTCTTAAAACACCTATTAAAAAAACCTCTTCTTATACAAAACGTCCCTATATTCTACATAATACACAAAACTGTACTTTAAAGTCTGTAATTAAAGTTCAAATTCCATTAACACTGTAAGCAGCGATTCTATAAATAGCTAGAAATTTCTAAGGAAATTGTGCTCTATATGGAATCCAATTAACACGTAGTTAAGACAATCTGAACTGTATTTGTTTATCTTTAAGGTACATTTTGTACTGTACTCCATTGGCGCCATATGGTGGAACTGAGTCACCTTTGTTCCGACGGTGCCTTGTTGTCTGTTTTTATGCTTCGACCTCAAAAACCACAGGTTTAGGACTTTATCGAGATGTTATTCATGCGGTTTACCTACGAAAGGTAGATAATAAGTAATATTAGTAGAGAATGAAATTTATGAATTTTGATGCATGACATACCTAGTGATCTATCAAGTATCAAGGCACAGCCCAAACCACTGGACGGATCGGGCTGAAATTTGGCATGCAGGTAGATGTTATGACGTAGGCATCCGCTAATAAAGGATTTTGATTAATTCTACCCCCAAGGGGATTAAATAGGGGATGAACTATATTCCGAACTTAACGCAGACGAAGTCGCGGGCAACAGCTAGTTCTAGTATAAATTCTCTGCCACATAAGTCACCCGGACACAAATTACAAGATAACGTCGGTACAGTGAACAAAGTAGATACGGTTGCACAGGTTGCACTTATATCAATAAAGTTTTACGTAAAGATGCAACCGTATCTCCTCTCTTCTTCTGCCTAGCGTTAATTCCCAGTCGCACCTTAGGCTTTCACCTTGTCTGTGGTCCGCTTTACCAGTCTTAACTGCGGATTTGGCAGGACCTCGTTATTTTCCGTGAAGCGACTGCCATCTGACCTCCACAATCCAATTGGTGACATTAGGCGATATCGAAGCTATGCAGTTAGACTGTTGTTGTTGGACTTTTTAGGACTCGCAACTACCCGTAACGACTGCCATAGATGTTCTTATGGCAACCGGGACTGACGGCTTAACGTGCTCTCCGGGGCACGACCAGACCAATGCAAATACTTACCCATATTCATGCATACAAATATGTGCACTGAGCAGGATCGAACCCGCGCCTCCTGCGTAGCGGCTGCGTTCGCTACCGCTACGCCACGGAGACGGTTTCTCCTTTGTCGATAATATATTGTTCGTATTTTATATACTGTCTTACCGATATACAGCATCATATAACTACCGAATACCAGGGCATGCAGTGACGTTGCAATTGATTTTTTTCACATATCCGGTAAAAGTCGTAACGGTCATCTATTTCTTAAAATTAAAAACAGCTTATTTTCTACCTCACTAATAAATGAACCAAATTACACAACTTTCATATTACAAATACTAACACACTCTTTCATTCAACATTTATTCACCACAAAACCCTTTTCATTACCGGAAGAAATCCGGTTATTTCCGTTAAATTCTTATACCCGGTTTTATTCCCAGTATTCCCACATCCCTACATCCGTTTATGACGGCGCTCGGCAGGGGATTTACCCTTGTATCGGTACATCGGTATATTAGAAAAATGATGTATTGCAAGATAAATTATTGGGGCAAGAATTGGGGCAAGAAAATAACATTGGGTTAATTGGAAGGAATGGGTTTGGATATTTTTATTATGTGGTATTTTATTATAAGTCTTATTGATATATTAATAGGTCGTGATTTTCTTTGATCAGTATGCTTATCGATGAAGGTTATCGTAATGCTGAGATTAGCTACATGTCTTTGTGCTTGTATGAAATATTTTATTATCTAAAATCTGATAGGTAGGTACGTGTGATTTTAACCGACTATAAAAAAGGTGCTTAATTTTTCGGTTCTTTTTAACCCTTTTCTTGGCAGTGTGCATTGTTATGCACACATGGCTTCAAAAAATTCTAGACAGTAAACTATTACATAAACAAGTGTCATTTTATTTTTATACTTTGTAAAATATTATTTATTGTAAAAAAAAATATACTGGACGTTCCTGCCAACGCAAATTTTGACAGTAGACGTACGGCCGTCAATAAGGCGAACCGTGCGCGTGCGTCTCCTCAACGTTAAGTAAATATTATCTTTTTTGATATGTTTATGTAGTTATTGTCTCAATAAGTAGCTGGTATTCTGTAGATGATAGTATTACCTATACGGAAATGCTATTTTTTTATATAGATATACCTTACAATTACATTTTATTTTACTGGTTTTTCGTATGTATCTTTAAATGCACACGGCCCAGTTTGTTACGAAATAAAACTTTTTTGTCACGTAGCCACAAAGATACACTGCCATTTTATCCATTATTGTTTTCTTTTATTTTTATCTAAAATTAATGAAATTTTTTGGGTATCTAACATGATATTTTTCCTTTTTCCAAAAAAAAACATATAATGGGAATCGTAACACTGCCGGCGTTTAATTCTATCATCCAGTAAGGGCCACCTAGGGCATGAAGCAGAAGTACGGTGGTACTTTTCTTCAAAAAAGGTGATAATTGACATTGCTGAAGAACTAGGTACAGGTCCATCACACTCTTGAGCCATGTCTACAAGTTGTTCTCGAGAGTCGTTACAAATCGCCTCGCGGGTAATCTCGACGAGTTCCAGCTATCTAAGCAAGCCGGGCTTCGAAAAGGCTATAGTACCGTGGAACACATCCATACTGTTCGGCAGATTGTAGAGAAAACGCAAGAGTACAATCAGCCGCTGTGTATGGCGTTAGTGGACTACGAAAAAGCCTTCGACTCCATTGAAACCTGGGCAGTACTGGATGCCCTGCAGCGGTGTCGTGTCGATTGGCAATACATCAAAATGCTGAGGTGCTTGTATGACACTACCACAATGTCCGTCCAGCTCCAAGACCAGAAGACAAAACCCATTAGCGTCCAGCGTGGAGTGAGACAGTGAGACAAACTATTCACCAACGCATTGAAGGACATCTTCAAGACTCTGGATTGGACTGGCACTTCTCGCATCTTCGGTTTGCCGACGACATTGTCATAGTTGCGGAGACGCTGGAACAACTCGGCGAAATACTGCACAGTCTGAATGGAGCTTCGCGACAAGTCGGCCTCGAACATGTTATACCAAGGCCGATTGCCATTGAAGGCGAAGAAAGGATGATACTCGAAGTTGTTCAAAAATATATCTACCTGGGGCAGGTTATCTAGCTCGGTAAAAACAACTTCGAGAAAGAAATAGCCAGAAGATCCAAATGGGGTGGGCAGCATTTGGTAAAGTACGTCGGGTCTTCTCCTCCCCCCTACCACAATGCCTCAAAACAAAGGTTTACGACCAGTGCGTCTTGCCGGTGGGGTTAGTCCACGACCTACAAGTCCCGCAGCGGGCTACGAAGTGAGCTATGCTTGAAGTCTCTTTGAAGGATAGAACTCCCAACGAGGTCATCCGACATAGAACCAAAGCTACCGACATAGCTCACAGAATATGCAAGCTGAAGTGGCAGTGGCACATCTGTCAAAAGACTGATGGCCATTGGAGCAGACGACTCCTAGAGCGGAGACCGTGAGAAGAAAAACAAAAGGTGGGACGCCCCTTAGGCAGATGGACTAACGACTATATAAAGGTGGCTGGGACAGACGGGATGCGGAGCACGGAGGATCGGCAGACGTGACGCACATTGGGAAAGGCCTATGTCCAGCAGTGGACTGCAATAGGCTAATTGGTTGATTAATTATTTTTAATTCTACTCAAGGCAGTGTATCTTCAAAGATACACTCAATTTAAAAAGTTGATTGTTATATATCAAGCAATGTGCATTTATAGATACATTAAAAAAACCTTATTTCGGAGTTTTCTAGAATTTTTATTTAATTTTTCTACCCTAATTTAGACCCCATTGATCGCAATTAAGTTAAAAAAAATATAGTTTTCGAAACAAAAATTTCCTGCCAAGTAAAGGGTTAAATCATGGTAAACGTAGATTTTTGTATTGTGGTGAATTGTACCTATTTGCTAGTTATATTTGAATAAAGAAATCAGTCTATGGTCTGCCTGCCTTTCTTGTAGAGGCTAGAGATAGAATAGCCCAATTATTTTGAAAATGTTATTTGTTTCATATAATATGGTAAATGTGGTTACAAATGTGTCTTATGTTATTGGTTGGTAAATAACCTATATTTAATTATTACAAGTAAATGACGGTTGTTTGTTTTATATCCTAATATGGTAAATGTGGTTACAAATGTATTTTATATGATTGGTTGTTAAGGGGGAGATGTGGTGAATTGTACCTATTTGCTAGTTATATTTGAATAAAGAAATCAGTCTATGGTCTGCCTGCCTTTCTTTCACAACATGTATTACATACAAAATATACTCACGTCTATTTCCCACCGGTATAGGCAGAAACGATAGCCAACTTAGGTTTTGCTCATCCTGTTTTAAAAAGGAAATAGGTACTTCTGTAATGGTAAAAAGGGCCCACAAAGTAGGTACTTCAGAGCCCAAGACAACCTCACCTGCAAGCATTAGGTGATCTACCTCTCGGGTTTGGGGGTCAGACGGCAGTCGCTCCCACAAAAGCCAAAATAAACCACACAAAAATAAATTATAGGAGCGCAGACCTCGTCTTCCAAAGTAAAGGCTTTGGATGCAACCGGGGCTAACGCTATGATGATAATGAATACAACATACTCCTGTCTACCCCATAACATACGCTAACAAAGCAAGGTACGTAAATATCAAATAGAAATATATTTGCCAATCGCCAAGAATTTATGCAGATATTATTCAAATGAGCCCATGACAAATATTTCCTTACACTGCTAAAAGCCTAGCACAAACCAGTTCACATTGCTCTGCTTACCCCCACAGTGCAGCAAAACTGGTATCGAACCAGCGTGTTTCCAACCCACGTAACTACCACCTGGCCTGACACCCACTCAGGACTAGTGAGGGGACCTAACTATATTGATATATCGATAGTATTATAATGGAACTAGCTAGGCTCTGCCCACGTGGCATTTTGATCCCGTTCCCGCAACCCCTGGGTACTTATTCCCGGGATGAAAAGCCTATATATTATTCTGGATTATGATCTATCCCTGTACCAAATTTCAGCCAGATCTGTTCAGCTCTTAGAGCATTGACATCATAGTAGTTATACCGTACTAGATCACACGCTCTCACAATAAATTCAAGCAATTCTCTGCATCACCCTGAGGTTGACTGGTAGAAAATGGTCCGCCTTTGTACATTTATTTGTGCAATAAAGTTTAAATAAATAATTTGGCGCACGTTGGGGGAGGTCTATGTCCAGCAGTGGACTGCAGTAGGCTAATTGATTGATTGATTGAAATAATTTAAAAAAATAGTAGGATATTCAATCAATTAGTCGTTTAATTGCATGGAAAATGATTACAGAGGTTGTAGATATACTGCACAGTGTAATCTAGAATGCGGATTAGTATGCTTAGATACCATATTAGACGTATTATTTACGGAAATGTTCTTTCCAAGATGTCGTATAAGGCGACTAGTATAGGCTTCATACCGTACGATAGATTTTTAAGTCTTAAAAAGAGAGAAAAGTTGACCATATTTTCATCAGTTGCCAAATTAATTCAATTCAATGCTTGAAGAAATTGCGAACATACAAACAAACTTACGTAAATAGGGGTCTAATACAGTTCCTGCTTTTTTAAGTCAATTATCGACCATCTATTATCGAGTATTTTAATACAATAATTACATAATCGATATTTGTAATGAACATTAATTGTCCCAGCACTAGACAACAGACAGTGAAAACTGGACGTATGCCAATTAGTGAGGCAACCAGTCGGCGTTCGATTCCTGGTTGTGATATGTTTCTCTTATTACACGAGTACTGTCTAGTACTTACATACCATTATTGGTATGTGGATACTATTGATAGGGTTAGTTTAGTACCAGACACACCATACACAATATTTCGAACGAGATCTTTGCCTTCTTGTAAGAACAGAGAGATTCTGTGCCGTCAGCGCAGAAGACAAGCAGCACAAGCCTTTGGTCTTCCCAATGACAGCACAAAACCTCTCCAGTGAGCTCTGGCTACCCTACTCACACCGGTAACACCACACGAGGTACTTCCCCAATCGGGCTGCTCGATTGGAACGCAAATACCGTGTTGTCCTAACCAAGTAACAATTTATATAAATGGTCCTACCTATATCATAAATACTCTTCATTATTTTTCATTCACTGGTACATCTTTCAGACTCCCATCATTATAGATGCATTCTCATTAATCATTTAATAATTTAACCACTAATCTTCATCACCACTCATGGTCACGACAACCAGACTACAAGCTACAAGACAGATCACTCAAACCTGTCTGTCCGTTATGTAGTCCGTATACAGAAAACTAGACGCATCTAAAATTATATGGAAATTAACAGATCAACCTGATTGGCTGATGGCTTATGAAGTTGTTGATATCTTGGAAGACCGTAGTGTAGCAACTAAGTAGACACATCTATGATCTATGATCCATACTAATCCATACTAATATTATAAATGCAAAAGTAACTCTGTGTCTGTCTGTTACACTTCTAAAACGATATTGATAAAATTTGGTACATAGATAGATTAGACCTTGAGAAAGGACATAGGCTATGTTTGGTCACGATAACCAACATCCACGCGGGCGAAGCTGCGGAAAACAGCTAGTGTGTTTACCCGACTGCGCCAGCGAGAGGGTAATGTGTTTCGCGCGTATGTATGTATGTATGTAGTTTTCTTTGTTCCCCTCTACAGGCCTAACGCCTGGACGGATTTTGATGAATAGGGTCTCAAATGAAAGGTATTCATCTCCCGAGTGTCATAGGGTACATAAAATTCCAACAAAAACTATACGGTAGATTTTTGATGCTAAAATATGTGTTGGCAAAAATTTTTTTTCATTCAAATTTATCGAGTAGGGTATCAAAATGAAGAGAATTAAAAGGAGATTACAAAAATATATAGATGTCATATCCTAACTAAAAAGGTTAAAATAGAATTAATTATTAAAAAATAAAAAAACCCGACTGCTGTCTAAAAGATTGAAACAAGCTTGATAGCAGGCGGTACTCATTAAATTTCTTTCGGTTTATGATTGGCAAATGGGTACCGCCTGCTATCAAGCTTGTTTCAATCTTTTAGACAGCAGTCGAGTTTTTTTATTTTTTAGTAATTATTTTTTTATTATCAATAAAATATATTCTACGACGTTCTTCCCAACGCTAGACCCAAAAAGCCTCGTTTTTCTTGCTACTAAATAAGTAGGTATCATTCATATGTCGCAGATTACTACCACAGTTACTACCGGCATAGTCCGATAAGATTTCACTATACAGGCGAGACCTATACACAAATCGTTACACAGGTAAACACAGTCACAATACAAACCAATACAGTATTCATATTATATCTGCTTACCTAGTATCTAACACGGAAACCAGCTAGGCAATAGATAAGCTATATCGTAAAGCAATAACCTCAATCAGTAGGCCTACTACGAAATTTCCGCAATTACGTATAGAAATTTCGGGCAACCGTTTCCACGGAATACATTTATCCCGAAATCGGATCCGAAGATGGTGACGTCAGACTTCGGTTCGGCTTAAGACTGTCTTTCCACTAGAGATGTGCATGGTATGTTACTATGAATGCGTTTGATATCCACCAATCGTATTCATTGGTCCATATAGCATAGCACTGGTGGAAAGGGATTCAACTAAGCTATGTTTTTTATATAGAAGGATGCGTGCTATAGATGTGCTGTGGATGCCTATGAGAATAGATTCGAATTTTGAAAATAGGAGAAATAGCTCGAGCTACACATCTTCTTAGCACATCTTACTCGCTTGGCTATATAGACAGTGGAAATGGTCATATGGTTTCATAGCTTACCTTTTACATCTTCGTAGCATAGTTGCACAGCACATATCCAGTGGAAAGGCGTGTGTGTTCGCGCAGCGGAATGTTGTTGAATTTAAAGATTTTAATTATGCAGATATTTAGCACATGACGTCGTGTAAATGCTTATGGTAAAAAAAAAATTGTGCATGCAGCCATTGTGGAGAAATTCGCTAAAAACAGATTCCGCTGGGCGTACGTTGTCCTGGCGGCACTTTTTTTGAATTCATGGACTTAAAAGAAAAAAAATGTGTCCAAAAATTAGCGTGTATTTGCGTGTAATTGTGTATGTATGAATAAAATTAATGAATGCATAAACTTCGGAGAAATTCAAGTTTCCGCCACGCGAACGTTTGGCCATTAGCTAGTTTTCATATAAAGCGCTTATATAGAGAGCTGTAGATTTTTACATACGTTGTTTTGAATTTGCTTATATTTGTTTAATAAAAAGATTTAGAAAAAATCGAAGGGTTTAACAGATAAAAATATAAACGTAAAATACGCTTATTAGGTCTTAGTTCGTAAAGTATGCACTTTGGGGTCTAGATTTTTACGTTTATACAAACCTTGTAAGTGTCTGCAACATGTTGCCAAGTATCAATGATGTTCCGCTAGTAATTAAAGAGCAATAGGACAATTTACCATGTATAGACCACTGTTTACAAAGCAGTCAAATATCACGACGTTCTAAAGGAATTGCATAGTAAAATATATTCCAATAATTAGCTTACTGATTCAACTATTCACATGCAAAATTTCATCTCATTATATTCAGTAATTAAAGATAAACAATGAAAATACTGACAAAGCATCGAAACCCTACATAACCCGACCAAGTTCGGATGGCTACAAAAAAGCGGCCGTACCATATATCTAAGTAACGTTCTTAACCTTCCAGTATAGTATTCATTAATATGGTACAGTTGCGTACACAAGCGTTAGGAAAAATAAAACAATAAATTGCATTTCTTGAATGAAAAATATTTTTTCAATTTCAACGTCATGTGCTAAATATCTGCATAATTAAAATCTTTAAATTCAACAACATTCCGCTGCGCGAACACACACTGGAAAGGCAGCTTAAACCTTGCCGGAAGAAAACTGAAGCGATCATAGTACCAATCGTTTTGTTTTTGCGTCCGAAGTTTTGGATGGATCGTGGTAGCCCCCCAATGTACATCTGCTGCTGCTACAGTACACAATAAAACACAATTTCAGATGATATATCGATTAATATTGTGTACAGTTTGTGTATTATGTGTGTTGCTTTGTAGAGTTATGTTTCGTTGTTATGGCTATAGCTGTGATTATTTTTATTGAATTGGGTAATTATGAGCAATGAAGGCTTGTAGTGTCAGGTGTCACTTGCAGAGAGAGAAAGCAGAATGAGAGAAAGAAAATGAAGTTAAAGAATGGTGCCTGAGACACCAAGTTAACCTATTATTACTGGTATGGACATGAATCTACCACCAACAAAAAATAGTGATAGCCACTTTGATATAATTACTAATACAAAACCAACAGCAACAGTAACAACAGCAACAAAATCAACAGCAACAACAAAACCAACATCAACGTAGCGTAGTACACACGGCGCCAGACCTCGGTTTACAGGCCACACCAACATAAAGGAAGTGTGCGTGACAGCAATACTATTAATACATTGCTTAAAGATGTGTGTCATAACAAGTAAACCAATCAGGGCCTTTGACGCACTCACACAATTGCCATTTTACTTACATAAAATGCACCAAGGTTATAATATCAATAATATCATATTCTAAACTAATTTTATGAAATGTATGCAGCATTTTGTTTCTATAACTAATAGGGGTTATCAAATTTAGTCACCATACTATCTGTTCTCATAGTCGAGATGGATAAGAATGCAAGTAAGTAAGTTTGGACCTCACCGTTGTCGCCGGTCGTTGGTTCGGAACTTAACAACGGAATTCTCTTTTTGTCATTCGTGCATCTTTATGTCAGTCAATTTAATAGACATAACATTTTATTTTATGTTCCAATATCTTTTTTGAAGTTTATAATTTATACGTATGTGTTTTTTATATTTTTTATTAAAGATCAAATATTTTTATCTGATACTTAATTAATTATTATCTATAAATAATTAATTATACCCATACTTAAGAAAAATATCATGCTTATAATAGTAAATATATTATTGCATTGCAACAATAAGTTAATTATTTTATTTTCCTTTCCTTTTATCCATTAAGAATAAATAGTATCATCAAGGAAATATACAAAAAATATATTAAATTATATTATATATATGAATTTTATACACTTAGTTTCCTGTAAATAAACTAGACCAATCGGACTTCAATATATTGAGGAACAAAAAGTGCACCTCGCTCGAGGACCGAACCCGGTATTGATTCTATTGGTTCAGCTGCATATTTAAACCATTCAGCTATATCTACTTATTCGTTTTTCGCTAAATATGCTATTATAACTTGGTGCAGTGGCTATCATCAATACCTATATTTCATGTAAGTAAAATAGCGAATGTGTGAGTGCGTCAAGGGCCCTGATTGGTTTACTTGTTATGACACACATCTTTAAGCAATGTATTAATAGTATTGCTGTCACGCACACTTCCTTTATGTTGGTGTGGCCTGTAAACCGAGGTCTGGCGCCGTGTGTACCTAATATTATTTCTTCTGTGCCAACATGCCCTTTGTGTGATTAACAATCCCTGCAGCAACCATTTTCGCTAGTGTTTAGAAATTGCAGCACTGCTTTTTCGTACACAGAATTAGATGACTTTTCAGATGAGCCTGGTTTTTTCTGGTAATCTTATCATTTATTAGATCCCGATTTTTTTACTAATACTACTTACCCCACAAGGGTATACAGCCGTGACTATTAAGTTACGTATGTATTCTAACTCCTAAGTACAGTTCATTGGCCTCAGCATTTGATAATGAACAGCGCACACGAAGTCATGAATCACTCACTAACTCCGTCAGTCGGTCGCACTGTGTGCGACGACCTTGCACTCTATATTCTATTTGTGAATTTGTTTGTTTACATCTCGAGAACTTCCGGTTGTAAAGATAGTTTTACTATGTCTTCTCCCTCACTTTAGAGCAGAAAAAGAAATTGAGGGCAGAAATAATGGGATGACTGACTGAAATGGGGAATTAGTGGTAGCGTCGGTAGCTTAGTGAGTGGTTAAGAAGTCGGCCTTACGATCGAAAGGTACCGGGTTCGAATCCTTGCCATTATACTACCGACATGAACCCACTCTTAAGATAAGCAATTTAGCTTAGCTTGAAGGGTTAGAGGAAATATTAGTGATTTGGGTTGCTATTTACTTAAAAAAAAGTTACCACTTAAGTTTTCCATTTTCAGAATCTCTTCTTTCGCATTTCTATTACGTGAGGGTATCGGAGAGTAGCTAAGGGGGAAAATGTTCAAAAGGAAACCGGTGCAAAAAATCTTACCTCTATCTAGTTTGTCATACACCACGCAACCCATTGCGAAGCCTGTAGGAATCGGGTTGTAGGGACTCCTTGCTGCTGGTATCAAAACCTTTTTCTTTACTTTTAACTCAATCTTCTTTTTCCCTGTATAGGTAGTGAAAAACATGTCTTTAAACGAACAGTTAATAACTTAATACACCTCTTATTAAGTGGTTCCATATTCATCCCAAAAAAGCTCATCCCATTACGTATTTTTTTTTAGCTCATGCCAGTTTTTTATTCCGCAATATATCCGCAGCTATAAGAGCTTATACAGCCATTGTTAAACCGCTTACCCTTAGACGAACCCTCTTGTTTGTTACGACACTCCAACTTAAAAAAAAAACAACTTTCGCCATCAAAAAAAGAACAACAGCTTCATAAAATAGTCCGGACTGTTTTTGTCTAGTTCCCGAGATAAGGGGCGACGTAAAACAACCCATGGTTATCTTAAGACACATCAGTGAACCAACCCCTTGTGGAGCGGTCACAATATTTTGCTTAGCTCACTGTAAGTACTTAATATCGATCCCTCCTACGTAGACTATGGTAACCCCAAAATGACAACTTTACAGGAGAGCTGTTTGAATGTACAAAGTTGTATAAAATTTTAGATTACGCAGTTATTTACTTAAAAATTGCTATGATGCCTAGATAAATAAAGTACTTTATAATAATATTAAACGATATGAAAATATTTTACCAGATTTTGAGATATTGATGTTACTACATTTTACACCGTATTCTAAAATAGTTAATTTATCGGAAGTATTACATACTATTTTATACGTCGAAAAATAAACTACTTTTAGTATTGTAAGTAACACTTACTATATTCTTCGTCGTAACTTAACATTTGATTTAAATTATAATGTAGTACATACAATAATTTACGTTGAGAAATTTGAGTGTTCTAAATGTAATAAAATCTAGAATATAATATTAAATCAACTTTTTTTAGAAATAAAGAGTTATGTTAGGAAACATACAAAATTAGCAAAATGAAACTTTGAGAAATTACTATAATTTTTAAGTCCCTTATTGTTTTTTTAATAATATTCACTTTAAACCTTAAACTTTTTTTACTTTGTAAACTTTATAGCGTGGTATTTAGGTATATTAGTTTCCCACGGTACTGTGAGTTCTACAAGCACTGTACGTCTATGCGATCGTGAAAAAAGGAATATTATGCGGGTTTGTGGCTAATCCTTTTTTCGCTCTAGCTACCACCAAACTTACAGCCTCACGTATGATTTTGAATACCTTATCATGTCGGCGCGAGTAATGACCCTGTCTTATAGCGTCCTAAAACCCACTAGCATGAGTTCCATGTTTTATTTGTGGCTTTTCCCCACCTGACTAGATTGCTTTGGTCGAGGAGGGTCAACTGGAATACATTTAGGTAAAATTTAAGTTAGGCCGGTGACCAGTCGTATATTATGGTACGCCATTTCAAGGCTATGGGAATACTTGAAGAAAACATTTTGTTATTTCTTTATCTGTTTGCTTCTGAATATTACCTAGACCTACTCTACCAGTCTGCGAGCCTATCATGATTTTTTTATGGAACTGGAGGTGTGATTTGAGCTCCGATGCATTTTTATCTTTTGGGAGGACTTTTACTATTTCGTCTTTAGATTTCGATAAGACGTGCATTTTAATTACTGATGATAGGAGTTTATAGAGTTCTGATGGCTTCTTTAATGTCATTCCAAAATTATTCACGGTTCTATATAGTGCCGACGTGACGGGTCGGCCAACTGAGCTGGCCCTGGCCACGACTTCAGTGTGTTTGTGACACTCGCATCTAGTTTTTTGAGATGGCTCTGCTTTATATCATATATAAGAAACGGTCAGTCAAGACGCGAAGTTAAATAGTTGTCATAGATCCAAGCTTTTTTAACATTACTTTTTGGTTGTTGGTCTACCTTTTTTTAAATCGATAATGAAAGTATCAATTAATTCGTCCAAAGCTGGAGTACAACCTCTGTTATCAATCTTTCTACCGTGGAATTTAAAAGGCACGGTTTCAGATATAGTTGAAACGTTTTCCCCGCCTATACTAAGCCCTGGGTCATATGAAGTATATCTGGTACCCCGCCTACCCAGACATAGACAGTAGCTTTGCTAGGTTTTGTTTTCATTCCATCTGTTCATGCACAGAAATCATCCACTCTACGCAGTAGGTCCTGGCACTGCTTTGGGTTGCGAATCAGTATTGCCAAATCATCCGCGAATGCGAGGATGGACTCCGTATGGCAAGGAGTATTCAAGGTACGATCTTCATTAAACGAAACGTCACTTTCCGAAGTTAGAATGTAGCGTTCTTGAATAGACCTTGCAGTGTAACCTGAAATAGAAGAAAATTAAGCATGCAAAGAAATTAGATTAACTTCTTATTGCACTCCTCCTTTTAACAGAGATGATACTTAAAAAGGGGTGCAGTAATGACAAGAATTAATTGTATAATCACCAGCCTTATCACTAGTAGCAATCTCATGCAAGTAACCATGGCCTAAAGGGCAAAACAAAAATAATATTAGATAAGAGCTCAAAATCCCAGTAATAAATAAGCACCCACATGATAAATATGGGAGTCGAATCCATTTGGTTGAAATTTCATATAAAAGAATAGATTCAGTAAAGCCACACCGACACACAATATTTTTCATAAAATGTTTTAAAACTTAAATCTAAACATACTGTCAGGGTTTGATTCGTCAGAAGATTGGGCGGAAGTTTTAATTATCGTATTAAAGTAAACATGTTGTACTGTACTGTTAATTCCCTCAAAGTCACGAGCAGTGGGTGAAATGGCAGAGTCATCAAATATTTCCATTAAATTATCTATGGCCTCTAATATCAGCACCCGGGGGTAACGTACCCGAGGGTAAAATCAACAAAAATTAATGTATTATACAAAGAATCTAAGAATTAACGTCACGTAATGTATCGTATGTTTTTATCGATGCAACGTAAAATATGGTAAGTATAACATACAATTTTTTTTTATGTATGTTTCACGGCGTAAAATATAGTAAGTATTTTTACAATATAAATATTACTTAACTATTCCCATGTAAAATGTAGCAAGTGTCACTTAAGACACAATAAATACACTGACCTACGATGTATATTATTGTAAGTATTCCTTACGATAAAACACGCCGGAGAAAATGAAATAACCAATTTATACGCGTAAATCTAGTTCTTTGTTCCTCATAAGAATAAAATAATGAAAAAATGTATTTACTAATCTAGTACTAAGGAACAATTCACATATATACATATTATTTATCAGGATTTTCTTCTTTCTCTTCATTGAGATCAGAACTTTCGACGGCTGAATTAAATATAGTTTTAGACCTTAAAGAATTTTTTCTGAAATATTGCGAATTACTACCACTATTCATTGTTACCACAGAATTTTAAACTCAAATAATAACGGATATACGAAATCAGAACAAAATACACTGCACGCGTAGCATCGACCGGCGTGAAAGATCGTTACTAACACATACGATGCCCGCGCGATCAGTGAGGAGCCCCCTGCGTCCCGCGTTAACTGTCGCTTCGGTTGTCGCGATACTTCACGCCGGTTACATTCAGAAATTACTATATTATACGGCCCAAAAACTAGACTTACCTTAAGAATTTCTTTAAAATTATTTTTTGTACTGATTCTATAATACTAAAATACATTATTTCTGAAATAAAACAAAAATCGACTTTTTGTGGGTTACCATAATATACGTAGGAGGGGTCGATATAAACGTTTAGGTTTTGTTTTTCTAGTGCTAAAATGACAATTTATTTAACGTCAAAAAGATATAATTACGTTGCACATTTTTGTTTGCACAGAAATAAAGAATTTGAAATTGAAATTTGAATGCAACCCAGACAATGATGTTTGTTATTCTAAAACGTATAAAGTCAAAAATTTCAGTTGTTTGATAAGTTTAGGTGGCTCAATTACCAGAGTATTTTCTAAGAAAGTTATAGGTATTTGTTACGAGTTCAAGAGTACAAATATTTAAAAAAAAGAATGCTAGTTACCAAAATTACTAATATTCACTCTAACCTCTCCAGCTAAGATAATTGCTTGTATTAGGAGTGAGTTCACGTCGGTAGAGGAATGGCTAGGATTCGAACCCAGGACCTTTCGATCATAAGGGCCACTTCTTAACCACTAAGCTATTGACGCTTCAATATCCTTCCATTCTAATAACGATTAATTTATTATATCATACGTTTTCCTTCCCTTCTCTAGAGACATATAGCGATCATGTTTCGTCCCCACAGGCGAGAATTTTAATCCTAAAAATCTCTTATATTCGCCTCATTTACTATAAATGGTTGATTACTTATATTTCACCCGGGCCGAGCTCAAAAATCTCGAGATAACAAAACAGACTACATCGTATACACGGTTAAATGCGGGCTCATATCACGGCGGTGATCTTACCCGGGTATGATGTCCGATATGACCGGGATGGACCCGGTTATCCGCCGGGGATCTCGAACGATGAACAAGGGAACGATTCACTAGTGAGTTTTGATATAAGTTTTCTCTTTTTTGCCGATGTTGCTTTTATTGTTAATGAAGTTTGTTGATGTGAACCTTTTCTGAAGGGTTAGCTTGAAGATATTTACGAGTATATAAAAGCTTATCTACATACCGGCGGTAAATAGGGTAGCCAGAGCACACTGGAAAGGTTTTGTGCTGTCAGTGGGAAGACCAAAGACTTGCTCTGCTTGTCTTCTGCACTGACGGCAAAGAATCTCTCTGTTCTTTCAGGGTTGGCAACACGAGTGTGACTCATATGCCACGGTAACCACTTTCCATCAGGTGGGCCGGGTGCTTATCTGCAATCTTAGTGGTATAAAAAAACGTATCAGATATAGTCTCAAATATTTTTTTTTTTCTGATAAAGATAAAGATAAAGATAAATTTATTTGCTGGAAACATGTGTACAGATGATGTTACAATAGTTATTTGTTATACAAGAGTGCAAAGTTGCTTTTTAACCGCGTGCTCAGTTTTGATGACCGAGCAAGCGAAAGATTCTAAATTTGAATCACGAGCATAGCGAGTGATTCATAAATTAGAATCTTGAGCGTTAGCGAGGGAATCAAAAGAGCACAAGGTGTAAAATCTTTGCACTCGAGTGCAACACGTAACTTTTCATCCCACCTCAGCGAGGAAATAATGAAATGCTTCTTCTTCCTAGCGTTAATTCCCAGTCGCATCCGAAGCTTTCACCTCGGAGTTCGGGGTCCGCTTTACCAGTCTTAACTGCGGATTTGGCTGGCCCTCGATATTTTTCGTAAAGTGACTGCCATGTGACCTCCACAACCCAATGGTGACATTAGGCGATATCGAAGCATTGCAGCTAGACCGTTGTTGTTGAACTTTTTATGCATACAAATATTTGCACTGAGCGGGGATCGGACCCGCGCCTCCTGCGTTGCGGCCACGTTCACTACCACTACGCCACGGAGGCTGTATAATAATTATGTGTAATAATACTAATAATAAAATAATATCAACAAATAAAATTCAACAACAATGTTCAACCATAGGACGTGAATAAAAAAATTATGCGCGCAAAGCAAATTTAAAAAAAAAAGTAGGTACACCAAGGAGGTTCCGAGTTGAGTTTTTCATAAATTAAAAAAAAGTTGTATGATAAATCGGCACCATAGAGAGGTAGAAGTAAATAGGTTTAATGATGTTTTGAGTTCACAAACCTAGTACACACGATGTTCTAAATTCAAATTTACTTTACCACTCTAGAGGGTAAAAGCGACTTTTACACTCAGATATCGAATAAAAAAAGTACTCTTTCCGAGATGGTGGGATGAAAAGTATATTTATTACACTGCATTACGAGTTTCAACATGTCCTGTCAATGTAGACGTGCAAAATGAGTATTCGTGAACTTGCACGAGACATAATTATATTATATAATGTTCCTTCTTAGTTACATAATTTTTACTTAATAGGTCAAAGATATTATATATAAAAAGAAGTAGATTCGTTATTGCGCGAAAATCGTGAAGATTCGAAAACGAGTCAATTGGAACGTTTGCCTCTAGTACCGCGTGCCGAGCGGCGCCGGCCGGACGTTGAGCGGAAGCATCAGTGACTTATAAAAATAACGAAAATGCCATCGTATGTTTATAGACACTGCACGAACTATTACTCTAAAGTTAATACATCAAAAGGGATTTCATATCACATGGAAATAATACATATTTCGACTGATAAAGACCAAAGGACATCATTCTGCTAGGCTATTGCGTATCTCCATTGACAGCTCGAGTGCTTAGCACTTTGTGAAAGTGCTCAACTCGTAGCTGTCAAACAGCTAATTTGGTATTGTCTATCTACCAGTGCATAAACAATGACCGACTAAGATGACGTCATGAGGCCGATTAGTACTGAAGGTCACGGTTAAACAGTTTTTCGGTTCAATATTGTAAACATTGCGATTGCGTAAGCATAGTGGACAATGAAAATGAAAGCCACTCTATTTATTATGAAACACTACTCATGAGTAGTGTTTTACGTGGAAATTAAATAAATTAAATGATTTACTTGTGCTATAAATTTTAGTTTGTGTTTGTACAGTGTTTTATATGTGAAATACACTCTATAAATATAATATATAAAAAGCGAGAAATATCATGGCTCGACTCCAAGACATTTTACACTAAGTTAAGAGAGATAATGAACCTTTATTGTGCGGAAATTGGATATTCCGGATGCGTCGGACTCGAACCGACTAAAACCGCACGCCATTTCGGACTTTTTATAGTGCATCCCCCCGCACCGACTTGTGATTATTTCGAACTCGAACCGACTAAAACCGCACGTCGTCTTGGATTGCCAAGTGCATATACCTATCTTGTACCCTGGCTTACCCAGGCATTCTGATATCTCTCATCCCGTATAGATTTTAATTACGTATTTTTACCGGTGTACCTATAAAGTGTATAATAAATGAAATAAATAAATCACCCTGCGAGATTATTCCATTTTTTTTTTCTACTATCATTCATTACCTACACGCACATTCTAATCTCATTGTAACAAAACAAAAATTTCGACATTTGATTCGACTATTTAGTTTCCATACACCTAAAGAAGAATGAAATATGATCCCCATGAACTTTGCCTCCCGTTTCACATATCATGGCCATTATAAGCCGCACACAATGAAAAGTAGTCTAAAATCTAGTAAAGTATCGGTTAGACAGTATTACTTAATTTAGTCGTATATTAGCTGATAAGAAATAGAGGTGCTAACATCTATGGTTAAACAACATTTATAGACACGGTTACGCCATGGCAACTCAATGTGATACGTAATACCAAAATTAGAATAAGTCACCGGTGACTCTTGAAGCAGTGAAGGTCACAAGGTGAACAACGTGAAAGATAGCCAATACGCCTGCAGATTGGGCTAATTTTTATTTTGCCGGCCAAAGAAAAAAAATACAATATTCGGTTAGAGCTTGTTCTTACTAACATTTTTTATTAGTGCGTCAAAGTTGAGGGACCACTTCCAATGGTTTTATTAGAGTTTAAAAATCTTAAAAATATACACTTTTTATGATACGAACTATTCAAAATAAATGAAAAATATTGTTATACATTGGAAGAATAGTTAATAAAAGCAATAAAAAATAAACCCCATATTGTTGTTTTTCGTCCATTTATTTACGGCTAAAATTAAAAGTGTCGATTAAAGAAAATAAAATCCGCTAGAATTTTTCCTTATTAGCATTTTTTATTATGGCGTCATAGCTGAGGGACCACTTCCCTCGGTTTTATTTATATTCAAAAATCTTGAAAACATACATTTTTTATGATACGAACTATTGAAAATGAATTAAAAATATTGTTCTATATTGGAAGAGTAGTTCATATAAGTAATAAAAAATAAACCGCATATTACATATCGTTGTTTTTCATCCATTTATCTAGGTTAAAAATTGAAAGTGCCAGTCAAAGAAAACAAATGTGATATTCCGCTAGAGCTTGTACGCGTTTGCATTTTTATTATGGTGTCAAAGCTGAAGGACAACTTCCCTTGGTTTTTTTTTTTGAGTTCAAAAATCTTGGGTTTATACATTTGTTATACGTATTATTGAAAATGAATGAGAAATATTGATTTATATTGGTTAAAGGTGCATTTCCAATTGAACTTAGTAAATATTTTGCCAGCCACTAAAAAAAGTGCTTGATTTTGATAGAACACAACATTGTAAGCATTTTTTATTACTACACCAAAGTTCTAAATCGATTCCTTGAGATTTTATTTAGGGTTAAATATTTAGTATAAAGTGTGACTATTTAATTACTTAGTTCAAAAATTGAAAGTGCCGGTCAAAGAAAACAAATAGATATGATATTCCGCTAGAGCTTGTCCTCATTAGCATTTTTTTATGGTGTCAAAGCTGAAGGATAACTTCCCTCGGTTTTATTTGAGTTCAAAAATCTTGGATATATACATTTTTTTTTACGAATTATTGAAAATGAATGAGAAATATTGATTTATATTGGTTAAAAGTGCATTTCCAATTGAACTTAGTAAATGAGTTCATCATATTCCACAGTTACAAGGCACTAATGGCAATGCCTTATGGATGATTCGTGGACGATAGCAGTCACGTCATGTCCAGGTTCGTCAACATTATACATACATTATCATAGATAAAACAAGAAGGGTGAAGTGCAATGAAACAGTATTATTGCTCGTGTATTTTATTTTTATATGCTTATGCCAATAAGGACAAGCGCTAACGGAATATCATTTTTTTTTGGCCGGCACTTTCAATTTTAGACCTAAATAAACTAACGAAAAACAGCGATATGCAGTATGGGGTTTATTTGTTATTGCGTTTAATAACTATTCTTCCAATATAGAACAATATTTTTCATTCATTTTCAATATATCGTATCATAAAAATTATATGTTTCTAAGATTTTTGAACGCCAATAAAACCGAGGGCAGTGGTCTCTCAGCTTTGACGACGTAATAAAAAGTGCTGATGAGGACAAGCTCTAGCGGAATATCATATTTGTTTTCTTTGACCGGCACTTTCAATTTTGGATCTAAATGAATGGACGAAAAACAACAATATGCAGTATAGGGTTTATTTTATATTGCTTTTATTAACTATTCTTCCAATGTAGAACAATATTTTTCATTTATTTTTAATAGTTCGTATCTTAAAAAGTGTATATTTTTAAGATTTTTAAACTCAAATAAAACCGTTGGAAGTGATCTCTCAACTTTGACGCAATAATAAAAAATGCTAGTAAGAACAAGCTCTAACAGAATATCGTATTTTTTTTCTTTGGCCGGCACTTTCAAAATTAGCCCAGATATGTATGGAGAGTGAATGTTCTCCTTTCTGACTTTCATAATATTCAAGTTAAAATTGTTAAAAAGAGACAGTATGATATAATTTGGTGCGTGAGCGACAAGGACGTGTGTGATCCGAACATAGATTAAAGTACAGATGAGAATATCGTAGGCATTAAACTCACTACATACTACCTCCCAATTTTAATTTGTTGTTTTTTATAATTGCCTACTAATACTATGTGGTTCAAGTAAGTTAATAAGTGCGAACTTCACTTCACTGGCAAGTATCTACTTAGGTAAGTACCTACTTGTTAAAATTTGTAGGTACTATTGGCAGCAACAAAATAATGAAATAGAATAAACATACCTAGCTTTTTTATACTTAACTAGCTGCCCCGGCGAACTTCGTACCGCCATATTTTCGGCCCGCGTGGTATTCAAATCCCGTTCCCGCTGCACCCTTAACACTTAGGGGGATGAAAAATAGATGTTGGCCGATTCTCATAGATACCGGATAAGCACAAAAAATTTCATCAAAATCGGTCAAGCCGTTTCGGAGGAGTTCGATTACGCACCCCGTGACAGAAGAATTTTATATATTAGAAAATAATTTTTTTTAATTACCAAATAAAAAATAAGGGTTGATCGTAGAGGGGTGAAAATTTAGGGTTGCATGTATTTTTGTATGATGTATCATAAAAAAATAAAAACAAAAAATTTTGTCTGGAAAAATAAAAAATAAAAATTAAGGGGTGGACCACCCTTAACATTTAGGGGGATGAAAAATAGATGTTGGCCGATTCTCATAGATACCGGATAAGCACAAAAAATTTCATCAAAATCGGTCAAGCCGTTTCGGAGGAGTTCGATTACACACATTTTGTGACACGAGAATTTTATATATTAGAAGATACAATAACAATGACAAACAAACATCTTTGTCTAAACAAAATTACGCAATTATCTCAAACTTCACTTTACTGGCAAGTACCTACTTAGGTACATGTTAAAATTATACTACTGACAGCAACAAAATAATGAAATTTAAAAATTATACCTAGCTTTTTCATAATACATTAACAAAGTTAAACAAACATCTTTGTCTAAACAAAATTAGGCAATAACCTCAATTCAGAGAGCTCTGTACCTTCTTTTTCAATAATTTTGCTAGCCTATGTCACCGACTAGCAACCGCACTGTGATTGGTACATTGTTATCATTAAAGTCCAAGTGACAAACAATAGCTGTCTTCTTCTTTTATATTGTATTTTTCATGTCCTCTCTTTTCAATCCATTGGTTATGTAGGGAAGTGTAGATGAATTAAAAATGTGTGTGTGTGAGTTCGGCACATTTTTCTACGTTGATTTGTAAGCATATGACATGTCTATGTTATGAAATGTCTTTGTTAATAGGTTAAAGGGTCCCAATCCAACCTTACTTGCAAGTTGGTTCTCCTACTGGACATTAACGCTAGAATGAAGAATAAGATGAGGGTCTGGCCCCACTTTCAATCAGTTTCAGTCATAAACTCATAATTCGCCGCCATTGTGGAGGCAGTCGCTTTACGGAAAATATCTTAATTCAGCTAAATTAGACAGTTAGACTGGTAAAGCGGACCCCAGACACAGATGTGAAAGCTTCGAATGCGACTGTAATTAACGCTAGGACGAAGAAGGAGATCTCCTAACTCATGCTTGATACAAACTGATGTTGATTATATTGATGACTGGGATTAACACTAAAATGAAGAAAAGTCATAATTCACGCATACATTGCACTGATCTCGTTTCTACACGTTAATACCCCGACTCTTGTTCCACATGAGGTGGGTAAATTAAAACGCGGTCGACCCACCCCTCCCATCTTGATAACTTGTCCACTACCACTTGTGTGCAATTATTTCATCAACCCAATTGTCTCCCGGTACTTATTCATTAAGTGTTAACTAAGTAATTAGAGTGTTTTATTAGTGATCGCTTTGTAACTGGCGTGGTTAATTTGTCTCTTTTATGTAGTTTAGTTGTGTTGTAGGGTAGGGTATGTAATAGAACATCTATTTTTTTGTAAAGTGCTGGACCTTGCCAACTTGAAACCAACTTGACCTTAACAGCAAGTTGATGCACCTGCTAAATGATTATGATTATGTTTGTTTGTAAAGTTGGAACGAATGGAGTCCCACCAAAGCCTTTGAGCCCATCCAACCATAGTTCTAATGCGGTAATTGACGTATGCACGACGAATCACTGGGTCGGGCTTTTCCTTTTGGCGTTGAGTGGCCAAATAACAGTCGCGACCATTCTACCCGAAGTGCCAACTGAAAACTCAAGTACTAAACATCCAATTTCCATCAATACATTTCCACAAACGAACAAAACTATTCGTAGTCTTCGCTTCGTAAGCAAAACCTCGCCTAAGGGCACGCATCCCCGGCTGTCAACGCGTCATTTTCCGATATACCTACCCTCGTAGGGAGCAGCCATCGCACCATTATCGGCGCGGGTGCGTTATATCGCTGAGCAAATCACAAATGTGCTGAGGTTTATTATATTTTTCTACAAAAGAATAACGGACTTCAACTGGCCGTATCGTTTTGGTATTTTATGAAATAATTCTGGTCTAAATTGAACTTACAAGAACTAGAAAATTGACACATTACCTATCTGTTTGTACTTAATGTTACTCACTTTAATCGTTCATGGTTGCAACTTCTTACTTTTATGTGATTCGTAAAATGTTTTATCCAAATCAGTAAATAAAAAATCAGTAGACAGTAGCTGACAAAATGGTGGCCATAAGATAAAAGATTTTGACTCACAAACTTGGATTCAAAACTTTACGATTTTACACTAACCTTTCTCTAGAGACCATATCCAAGAAATACCGATCAAATTCAATTTCAAGATTCAATTCGATCAGAATCGCTTCTTTCTCACAGGTTTCATACAAAATTGTATTCAGGGACGAATTACTGCTACAACTAAATGGTCAATATAATTAGATTGCGTCCACTTAGAAATTTGAGTTTTGCACAGTTTCAAGATGTTAGAAATGTGAATATGTTGTATGAATTTCAACTTGATACCTCCACGCATACCTGAGAAAAAGATCTTGACAAACAGACAACGAAGTGATCCTTTAGGTCCGTTTTTTGAAGTTCGGAATCCTAAAAATAAAATAGGTTCTCTAGCATTCATACTCGTATAGGCTGTCACGCAAGGACCTGAACCACAGATTACCTAATAGTTGGAACAGATAACTCACTGCCTGGAAAATTAACGATCCAACTCAGATAAGTGCCTACAAGTCCACGTGATCAACCACCTCCATACGAATATGTATCTTAACAGACAGCCATACGGTTATTATTACTTTGCAGTCGCTCGGCGTCGTCCTCGTAGTTACGTATAATGACGCTAGGGTTGCCTCGCTTAATAAAGGCTTTACACTAGTTTACAATAGTTTGACATTTTTCTCACCTATTCATCGAATATCGAATAATAGCCGAATATTATTGGACATTCGGTCAATATGTATTTCATCTCAATCACAATCCTACCGGTCAGCAACTCAAGAGTAGGTAAGCTTAGACAAGGCCTTAGATAAACTACTATTCTCAGTGCACAATGGCGATTATTATATATTTGGCCTGAACGCAAACAATGCAGTAGAGGTAACGCACCGACAATTATTATACCTACACAAGTACACGAGAGTCAAACGCCAGCCCGCGACAGAGCGGTGCGGGCGGCGGCGGCGGCGGCCATCGCCGGTCGCTGATCGCCTCGCGATACCATCCTACGAGTACTTACAATTTTTTATTTATGATTGCATTCAAGTGTTAAGACTGAACCCGAGCCGTTAGCTATAAGTAGGTACTAGGTCAGATAACTACACATCTTGTAACAACCAATCTGTTACTGAATAGACTAAGTACTGAATCCAACATTTTTTAAGTCTTTCCGTATAGTAGGTAGCGAAGTGGGTAGGTAGGTACCTATATTACTTTGTACAAGATATGTAGGTACCTACCTACCTATGTATATTAAATATTGTCATAGGTTACCTACCTATGACAATATTTAATACAGTAACTTAACGAATGTAATTACACTTATTAAGTAAGTACCTACTTGCCGTTCTTCATTAACAGGCAAGCAGAAGTAAGATTTTTATTTGATTTGTTAGATTCGCATCCGTGATATGCTTTCATAATAGCATCATAGATTGAGTATTAATTAAGTAGGTATATTAATAACAAACAAAAAGACTCAACAAACAAAAAGATTGAAACGTAATAATATAACCAAACCTTAGGTACTTTATTACGCGCGTGTGCACGCGCGGCTAGCGACAGCCCGACTGACGACCGAGGACCGTCGGCGACCGGCGGCGAGAGCGCGCAAGTACATAGAGTGAGCGTGGCCTGCCTGAACTTACAACATTTCCAATTACATTTTTTGTTAACATTATTTTATACGTTTACATTTAGTCTGCGTACTATCTCTAGACAAAAAAACTGTCGCTGACATTCCAGTCGCGAGGCACAGGTACCCAACAAGGTTGCGGTCTTGCGGTTCTCTCCGCCGGGTAACCTTACACGCGTGGCGAGGTTACCCACCGCCCTTGTAGGGTCACTGCCAGCAACCAGTCTAGGCGTAATACTGTCCTTTTTTACTAAATGAGGGTTATAAATTAAAACTGATATGTTGGAAGTAATGGTGCACATTGGGAGAGGCATAAAGGCTATTTGATTGGTTGGATTGATTAATTTTTGTTGAGTTTTTTGTTTAGGATTTTTTAAGGTTAAAACTGCAGCATTTTAGGTTATTAAACATATAACTTATATGGATTTTTTTTCAAAAACAGTGACCTAGTGATTCGCGTTAACCCGAGTCGAGAGTCTCCTACCGGATCTACCTATAAAACGTTGTCTGTTCCGAACTCCGAATGCTATCTATTCGATTCATTTAACTTTTACCGGGTCCAATTTTTTCTTCTAAAATATCAGTAGGTAACCCAAATTACAATTAATCACTCTAAGCCCTTCAGCAAAACTAAATTGCTTATGTAAGGAGTCAAATCGAAAATCGAATCTGCACCTCTCGATCATAAGACTCCACCACTAAGTTACTGACCTAAAATGAAGGAACGCTTGAATCGGTCATGATTATAATGAGACTTAGTGGTATAAAAAAAAAATATTACTTCTTGACCGATTACTTCGTAACATTACATATACATATATACCATAAATTTCTTACTCAATCTCTTCTCTTTCCTCCACAGCGTGTCCGTACCTTCACGACTTCTCTCGACGAGCTCGCGGGGCGGGTGCAGGCAGCGGAGGCCGCGCGCTCTTCATGGCGCGGGCCGGGCGACGCGCGCGACGCACGCGCACAGCTCGACGCAGTGACGCGTGCGCGCGCGCAGCTCCCACCGCTGAGGAGGCTGGCGGATGAACTGCATGCGCAGGCGCAGCAGTTGGCGAGGGACAAGATACAACTACCTGACCATTTATTGGCGAGGCTGGATGATTTGAATACGAGGTTTGTTGAATTTATGTTTTTTTTCTGTCGTGAATACCGCTGAATATACACCCATTTATTATCGCTGAATTACCAGTACAAGTTCTAAGGATAAACTGCCAAATGGCCTTTTAAAACACTAAGCCTTAAACATATTCTCAATTTTAGCAACATTTGCCTCACTTTTTGCCTAGTTGATGGTGATAGGCTCACTTCATATTACAAGGGAGCAAAGGATATTCATCATAGCTATACAACACTTCTAACCATTCCAGGGTATCAGGCCTAGTCTCTGGTGGAGAGGAGCGTGTGCGCCAACTAGCCGGCGTGGCCAGAGATGGTGGTGCTGGTGCCGCGCAGGGCTTCCTCGCAGGCTCCGTGGAGACGCCTTGGGAGAGAGCCGTCACTCCTGCTAATGTACCTTATTATATCAAGTAAGTCTACACATCATTATACTTAATGAGCATTATTTGCCTGCCCTTGTTCTTCCCTATCAAGTCATTCTTTCAGGTAAGTACTCGTTTCCCTCCCTTATTCGGCAAAGAAACTAACAAATTTTATTATTCTCTCTTCAGTCATGAACTAGAAACGACGCATTGGGACCACCCGAAAATGATCGACCTGATGAACTCCTTGGCTGATTTGAACGAGGTCCGATTCTCGGCGTACAGGACAGCTTTAAAACTAAGGACTGTACAGAAGGCATTGTGCAGTAAGTAGATCAAGATTCTTCAATTGAAACTATATAACAGAACAGCAACCAGAATATTATATTTTTGACAGCCTCCGTGGCGTAGTGGTAGTAAACGCGGCCGCTACGCAGGAGGCGCGGGTTCGATCCCCGCTCAGTGCAAATATTTGTGTGCATGAAATATGAGTATTTGCATTGGTCTGGTCGTGCCTCGGAGAGCACGTTAAGCCGTCAGTCCCGGTTGCCATAAGAACATCTATGGCAGTCGTTACGGGTAGTTGGAGCCCTAAGAAATCCAAAAACAACGGTCTAGCTGCAAAGCTTCGATATCGCCTAATGTTAACATTGGGTTGTGGAGGTCAGATGACAATCGCTTCACGGAAAATATCGAGGTCTAGCCAAATCCGTAGTTAAGACTGGTAAAGCGGAACCCAGACGCCGAGCTGAAAGCTTCGAATGCGACTGGGAATTAACGCTAAGAGGAAGAACAGCCCCTCATATGACAGGCGTCAACGAATGTCAAAAACGTCTAATCCTATACATTTGTCATTCTATTCCATCATACGCCGAGCAACGAATTGCCACTTGTCTAGAGGGGCAGAACAGCAACTAATTGCTGAAATATGTTCATTGTCACACGAATCCAGTCTCGACCACATATCTGATATGTCCTGGTGTTGCTGTTGTATATGTACGTTTTTCAATTAGTCTTTCATATTCCAGTGCACATGCTGCAGCTGCCGGCTGCCCTGGAGGCGTTCGACTGCCACGGCCTGCGCGCGCAGAACGACCGCCTCATCGACATCCCCGAGATGATCAATGTGCTGACTTCCCTCTATGAGGTAAGGGTCTTCCTAGGAATAGTATACAAATTCACAAACTAAATACTTATAATGTATAGTAAGTTTTAGCGATGTCGAAGTTTTGTAGTTAGACATGACAGTCGGACTCTTTTTTGTGGTCCAACTAGCATCGTACAATCTGGACCACAGGCTTAACTTGCTTCCCAAAGTACGAAAAGATCTCCACATAACATCTGTGTAGGTACACTTATTCTGCAATGAATAGATCTAACGCTCTCCGGCCTATCTTTTAAGAACCAAGTAACATTATTCTTCTTACAATTTCAGGTTATAGCAGCAGAGAACCCTAGCCTAGTCAACGTACCCCTCTGCCTGGACCTGTCCATCAACTGGCTCCTCAACGTCTACGATAGTCAAAGGACGGGACAAATCAGGGTCCTGAGCTTCAAAGTCGGCCTCGTGTTACTGTGCAAGGGGCATCTTGAAGAGAAATATAGGTAAAAACACACTGATAAATTAAAACTGGAGGTCTAAAAATAAATTAAAAAAGAAAACACACATAGGTACACAAAATATGAATGCTAATGAAAAACTTAATTTCAGATATCTATTCCGATTGATTGCTGACCCGTCATGTAGAGCTGACCAAAGAAAACTTGGATTATTACTGCACGATTGTATACAAGTAAGCATTTTTAGATAAACAAAACAATAAAAAAGAATGAAAATAATAAATATAGCTATAATATAGCGGGATAATCTAGAATTTTCATTGATTTCTTGCTTTATTTTCAGGTACCTCGACAACTGGGCGAAGTGGCTGCATTCGGAGGATCCAATATTGAACCCTCCGTGAGGAGCTGCTTCGAGCAGGCATCGGCCGCGACCAAAGAAGGCAACAAAGGTGGCACTCTTGATAGGAAAGTTGGTGAGTGTATAAAACAAATCAGAATACCGAATATATCAAAACATCAAATTAATGAAGATTACTTTGTCACAGAGCCGTCGTCTTATCTGGGAATCGCATAGCTTTGAATTTGACACCACGCCCAGTTGAAAAATAACCGTAACCACAAACATAAAATTTTACAGATAAAGAAAAAGAGAAAGAAGAATCTACAAAAGACAAAACTCTGGAGCGAGACGCGGACGGCCAGCTGCAGTTCATCGAAGCGTTCCACTTCCTGCAGTGGCTGCAGAAGGAGCCGCAGTCCATGGTGTGGCTGCCGGTACTGCACCGCCTTGCCGCGGCAGAAACTGCCAAGCATCAAGCTAAATGCAACATCTGCAAAGAGTATCCTATTATTGGATTCAGGTTAGAAATTACAACTTTATTTCTTTAAAGCTACCAGGTGTTCCGCAAGGCATCATCCTTGGTCCTATATTATTTTAAGATTAGGTAATGCTGATGGTTCTATTCAACCAATTGCGATCAAAAATACGTAAGATTTTAAGTCTGATTGAATCTTTCTAGTAAAAAAGCTGCATAAAAAAAATCTATTTTTTTTTGTACTAAGTACTTGTTTCCAATATCTCTAATGATATACTACTAGTATACATACATAGATAGTAGTATTAGTACATATATAGATACTAGTAGTATTCTATACTTAAATAATAACTTGGTATGACAAGGCACCTTTCTTGGTCCTATATTATAGGCATATTATTTCGATAGATAAAAGCAGAATAAAAATATTAATGATTTAAATTAAAATTACAGGTACCGCTGCTTGAAATGCTTCAACTTTGACATGTGTCAGAAGTGCTTTTTCAACGGACGCAAGGCCAAGAACCACAAATTGACTCATCCCATGCAGGAGTACTGCACTGCTGTAAGTACTTTGTGTGGTGACACTTTACGGTATAATATGGTGAATAAAATGTCAAAAAGTTCCCATAACCAAAACATGAGATTTAATTTCAAATCATCATTTCCAGACGACATCTGGCGAGGACGTGCGGGACTTCACTCGCGCGTTGCGCAACAAGTTCAAGTCTGCTAGATACTTCAAGAAACATCCCAGAGTTGGCTATCTGCCTGTCCAGACTGTGCTAGAAGGTAGTTACTGCGTTACATACTCTACTTACTCACTTTACAATATTATAATGATATCAAGTCCGCGGCTCGGCCCGCGTGGGCGTCGTCGGTTATCGCAACTTTATGACACGTCTTCGTTTCTCTCAACCACTGATTTTAAGTCCAATCAAGACCTTTCTAATGAAAAAGCCACATCAAAATCCCTTCAGTAGTTTTTGCATCCATCACAGATAGGTATAAACATTTTTGTGTTTAGTATTTTTATAACTTTTTAAATTTTCAAATAATTGACCGATACGACCAACTCACCATTTTATAACAGAAAGGCTGATTGATTATGTACCAAACTTCTATAACAATATCCTCCTATTTTTCCAGGAGATGCTTTGGAGTCTCCTGCGCCGTCTCCCCAACACGTGGGCGGATCCGGGGCTGGACTGAGCGGTGACGACATGCACTCGCGCCTCGAGCTTTATGCCACCAGGCTGGCACAGGTCGAGCTGGGAGCCAAGCCAGGGGACACTCCAGACAGGTAATTGGTGTTCAGAAAATTCCTTTCAATAATATTGCACATAAAAATATAATCATCGTTTTACGATTATCCTCATCATCATCATTGCACCGGTAGTTTCAGTTACATCCAAAGCTTGTACTTTGAAGCTTGATGGAACCCCAAAACCACCCAATTTACATAGTTTCGTCATGAAGTTTTTATTCATAATGTATTTTATTACTTCTTTTCCAGTGACGAAGAACATCAGCTAATCGCACAGTATTGTGCATCGTTGAACGGTGGAGGGGAGACAGATGATGCTCCGCGCTCGCCCGTACAGGTCGTGTCTATCATTCACAGGGAGCAGCGACACGAGCTCGAGGCCATGATCAGGTATGGACGTCTTTCACATTGATATCACGCTTATTACCCTCAAAATACGTCCTGAATTCTTAGAATTCTCGTTGTAAGAGCTGCTGTAAAATGTTTGATATTTTTGACTGGCTAACATTCATAAATTTAAATCGGACGAAATTAACATCAAGGACGGGACAAGACCAATCCCTTACAGGGGGATTACTTTGACCAACTAAGTTATTGACACGTCCAGGATACTCGACATTCTCCTTTATCTAAATTGCTAACCACCCATAAATGACACTCTCAATTTTAGAGTTATAGACATACCATCAAAATAAGTATTTTCTTTATCTTTTTCAGAGAATTGGAGGAAGAGAATGCTAGCCTGCAGGCTGAGTACGAACGCCTGAAGGCGAAACAGACTCCGGGATCAACGCCGGAAGAGCAACATGGCGTCAATGAGAACAGAAATGCGCCAGTTGACCAGGTTATTATGGTTTAACATTTATTTAATATAATTATTAGTACTTTATGCTTACGGTTTCCCTGAAGATAAACGGTTGCAGCACTAGAGGTACCAAAGTTTTCAGAGGGAATAGGAAAGTATTATAGGAAAAAGGAGGAAAGGAGATAAGACTTTTGGCCAAACCACCACCCATATAAATACAGCATACTATTAATAACATCAGAAATAGAAGAGGGGGTGCCACTAGTCCAGTCAAGCCATCCTAGTCATGCTATCAAAACTTATAACAATGTTCATAGTGAAACGTCTTAATTCCCAGGACATGATGGCGGAGGCACGCTTGCTGCGGCAGCACAAGGGGCGGCTGGAGGCGCGCATGCAGATTCTCGAGGAGCACAACCGACAGCTCGAGGCGCAGCTGCAGCGGCTAAGGAGACTGCTGGACGAGGTACAATAGCAGACACTTTCCAAAACGTTGCAAATTTCAATGCAATAAGCTATACGCCGGTTTTTTTAACTAATCTTTCTGTTTTTAATAGCCCGCACAAGGCTCTCCTCCGGCCCGAACTGGGACTCTACAAACCAGGTCGGTCACAGCGTCACAACTTGCGACCGACTCACCCGCCAAGATGCACAACGGACTTTACCACGAGTCACAAACCAGTAAGTAATAAAAACAGTACCTTTGAACTTTAAGAGACTTTTGACCAGGTGAACATCAGTTTTCTTAACGTTGATCAAGACACAATCCCAAGATAATCCTGCACAACGTTACTCCTAATAACAATGTCAATTATTTCAACAGAAATATTTCATATTGTTTCTATTTTATAAGTATGACAACAAAAAATAAAGGAGTGCCACAAGGTTTCGTCTTGGGGCCTGTGTAAATAAGTCTCAACTATCTCAATCTCGGTTCCTAAAGTCGTTTGTCCTCTCGCACAAGACGGCGGAGGGCGTTGGGCTGGTGCAGAACGCGAGGCTCTGGAGAGGCCGCCGCCGCCGCCACACGCCGTGCACTCACTCATGCACTGCGCAGGTCAGCAGGGTACCTTTGACGACGCACAAGACTTTTGTTTGAGGCTTTTACACTCGACATTTCGGCTTTTATAGTCTAACTTTGAAAGCGGCTATTTTAATGTATTTTGAGTTCCTGAGTGCTGTGTTTTGCTATTAGCTGTAACAAACTGTTGCAAAATAGACTTTTTATTTTGCTTAGTATAATAATTATAAGGTAACAAATATAGTCTAGGTCAGGTAATAATTGTTTTTAATTAATGTAATTACTTTTCAAAGGGCTCAATAAAGTCTTACACTACGACGTATGACACACAAGTTGTTTATAAATTAGTGGCAATTGGTCTGAAGATGCACTAGCTCTTTGTAGAATTTTGACATTTTTATTATCTTGCTTGAAGAATGGACAATAGTTACCGTGCCTTAGATTTATTAGTTATTCACTTCAAGATGTTGGTATTGATAATAATAAAACGTTGAGTGAAAACAATGCGTTTACAGGTTTTAGATGTTGTTTGCCGTTTATTGTTTAGGTTGTTGCATGTATTTCTAGTGACGCATGTTTTCAGTGTTTCCTTTATGCAATATTAAATATTTACGCAATTTTTTTCTGTTACCGCTAACCTAACAGGACGCATACCTTGAGGTAATGTACTACATTATTTTGCGTGTTATTTTAATAAAGTAGGTGGTCTCCAATCCAAAAAAATGTACTGTTTATCTACTGAACTCTCAAAAACTTAGAATTTTTAATCTACCCGACTTATACTGTTCCTTGCAATACGTAACCATACTTATTAAAATCCTTTCTTGCAGATGACCTGGGCCGCGCCGTCGAAGAACTAGTTTCAGTGATGACGGAGGACCAGCCCAGTCAAACGTCGACCTCTCCCCCGCAGTACACCAACGGGAAACCCCCTTCCAAAGAGTAGTCACACATCGAAGCAACGCGATGGTGCTGTTCCAAAATAACGTTCGAACTAGCAACACTGTCGAGCATACCAAAGAACAGCTTTAGATTTACATTCTATATACTGGCAACATCGAATTTTCTATAGTATTTTCTACTAATTTTCGACTCATCACTAACCCTGCACATGCTGTCTCTACCTTATTATACATAAGCTATAACATTTCACGCATTCTCTAACAAAAGGCTTCACGGGGAAAGATATTAAAAGTAGGAGCCTGAAAGGACCCAGCTATATAGAACTAACTCCGATAAAATGATCTTAGTTCCTTGTAGCGGTTTTCTACGATAGTCGTATGCAACGCTTATTGTATTAATAAGGGCATGCCATTGTTGCAGTACGTATCGTGATTGAGTCGTAGTCATTTTTTTATTTTTTTTTTGTAATTAACCCTAACAGAATTTCTACTATTTTTGTTTTTCCCCTCCGCAACCCCGACAGTGTTGCTAGATCGATAGCTTCCAACGAAAAAGACACGTAACGAGCATTTATATATTTATATATATTTAACAAAAAAAATCGTACCAAATTTGTCGATACTTGATATTTTAATCGTTTAAGTACATATCTTGTTAGTACAATCTCCATTATATATCATATCACTTCTTGTATACTTCCATATCATTTTTGCTGTGTAAAATACAGGCATATGTATCATAGTCACGAGAAACGAACATCAGTGATTTGTATTATTTACAATATGACACGATTGGTTGGACCACATTTTTTACCATATCAATATAATCCCTCTAAGTTCATACGAAATGTTTTTTCTACTATTATACAAGAACACATGTGAAACTACTACTTCGGTAGCAATTTTATTCATGTGGTCACACTGAAGAAGCTGAGAGCTTTAATACGATCACAATATTAGCTTTAATCGTTTACAGTGACATATTTTGATAAAAATGCAATACTGAATGCAAAGTTGGAGTTTTACCGCGTAATTACTGGGATGGCCTAAGTTTTAGTGGAAATCTATTGTTATCTAGATAGACCTCTCCGATTTAAATGAAAAATGTATGTCATATGTATAGTATGGCCGTAGATAAAACTGATTCGTTAAACGTTTTTGCGAGTAGTATTTAGATGTAGCCAAAATGATATCGAGCATGTTATTTGTATGCATGTTTGTGTATGTTAAACATTTATCGAGTTATCAAAAATGTATCGTTAGAGATGAAAATAAAATAATCGAAGTGCTTCTATGCAGAGTAGTGACAGTTTCCTTTCCTTCATTGTTAGGTCTCATGTGTGACGCGATTGTGTCGCAACTCAAAGAAATTAATTCTTGAACATTGTGTCGTCGATAATCTAGATTTTTTTTGAACTCGATACAATCGCGGTGCATGTTGAACGATACTGTCGGAATGTAGACTCTTCTTAGGAACTAAACATGTATCCAAAACTTTTCACTATAACAGAAGGCATGAAACACGTTTTTCGATTAGGCTAATTTTGGATGTGACGATTTTTATGTCGCATACCGATGTATCTTGATATACCACGCGTCTACTAGTAAGGCGCTGCCTACCTTTATTAGATAAGGATATATTGGAGAGACTTTTATACGATCGTTGATAATCCTGTTGAAGCTAACTTTAAAATAAGAACTTCCGATCTAACCATATCATGGTTTATTTTTATTATTTTCGTCGTCACGGTGAGTTGAAATCTTCTAATTCATAGCGTTTTTAGCGCTGGCAACACGAATAATTCTACTCACCTAACGACAGTTACTTAAAATTCTTATTAATTTCGCTAATATAGTATATAAGGGAAAAGCACAATCTTTATTATTATTTTAACGAAAATAGAAATTAAAAATTATACACTAATATATTGTTAATAATTTTATTTTTGATTATTGTGTAGTACGGTAGTCTTTTTTCTGTTTACGAAATTTAATTATTATTTTTAATATTGGCAACTTTATGAAATGTACTACTTCCGCATTTATTTGTATATTCTACTGTGTTCATAATGTTTTTAGAAGTTAAAACACGAATAAACATTCAACATAGTAAATGGCTTATTTTATTTTTTGCCCTTTAGTTGAGCTCTGACTACCCTACTCATCGCCGGGTACACAACACAAGGTTATTACAGCCGCGGTATTCTATAGGGCGGAAGAACTTCTCCAGTCGGACTGCTCGATTGGGATAGCAAATTAAAACAAATCGTAATCGTAAAAACCGATTTAATGTTTAGCTAATTAGAACAGAAAGCTAAATATTTATATCTTCTGTAAAATAGTTTATTGCTTAAAGAATTCCTTCATCGACAAGGTCTACCACCAGCTGTGTCATCTTCCTCCTGTACTCGGCGTTGGCTGTCATGGGCATAACTACAGGAGATGATGTGGGTGATCCGTTCTCCAGTAAGCAGTCGGACTGAGAAATAAAATTTATAATATCTTCAGCAGATCAAATACATCCATTTTAAGAATTATGTTTTTTAGGACTCGTCAATTTGACTTCACCTCGCCTGATGGTAAGCTGAAGGCAAAGTCTTGAAGTCTCGGGGCACTATTATGGACACGTTCGTACCAATGTTACAATGGTGGTATTCAGCTTGACGGCCTCATCAGATGCTTTTTCACGCCCCGCTTTTTTTTTATTTTTTTTTTATACCACTTAGGTGGCAGACAAGCACACGGCCCACCTGATGGAAAGTGGTTACCGTGGCCTATGGACGTATGCAACACCAGGGGCGTCACACTCGTGCTGCCGACCCTGAAGAAACCTTCTAATGCCCTTCTTGAAGAACCCCATATTGTAGTCGCTTGGGAAAACCATCGCGGGGAGTTCATTCCACAGCTTGAGTGAGCTTAAAACATCCAGGACTGGTAGGAAGAAGGAAATGGTGCGGCAAAAGAAGGAGTCGTCTAACTGCTTGGTTCTTGATGGAATATTCTGCACCGTATGTGGGTGACATCTGAGTCCTGCACGTGTTGTCCTATATAGGAAAGGAAAGGGTGGGAATAATTGTAATATGGAAGAGCTCATTAGAATATTCACCATGGTAGAGAGCCCTACTTCTAAACTATCACTCACCTCCTGTTTATGTGTGTCGAGAGCTTCCTCCGGAGACATGGTCATGATGGGGAACAGATTGAGGGCTATACCAAGACCGTACGGTAAGCAGCGTCTTATCTCGTCTCGTAGCCTGAAACAAGGATCAATTTTAACGATACGATTTTTCACAAACTCGTCTGAGCTTGAAAGTCTTCACTAGTACGGCCGAGCCTAAATATAACTCTTTGCAACTCAATCAGGCTCTAACGGCTTTATTTGGTTGTGAAAACGGGATCTAAATTCCACAGAACGAAGCCGCGCGCAACAGTTAGTCTTCAAACACACATTGCACAATGAAGAAAATTGTTAGGATTGAAAACTGGACACCATGTTTTGGTCTACCGACTAAGAAGAACACAAATACTTACAGCTTGTCAACGTAATCTGCATTCAGTATCGTGTTATATAACAAAGAATCATCACCGCCCATCATTTCACCCACTCTCCTGCGCAGTTCTTCACTGTAATGCTTTAGAAGAGCATCCATATGCTGGACCCTCAGCTCCCTCTCCATACTGAGGTACAGAATGTAGATCAAGTCTATTGCTAATGACGTATACCGAACTAGCTGGTAATCCACCATTCGCAGCTGAAATATCATAAAAATTGTAAAATATTGAGTCCGTTTTTCTATATCCGGGGACCAATCCTGGTTGCATCCAGAGCCTGTTATTGGGGTCCGTAGTCCACATTCCTACTTTCGTCCCTCTCTCCCAATTCCCGCTTTACCGGAACGACTGCCGTCTGTCTTAAAACCTCGATAAGAAAGCCTGTGGAAGAACCACGTCCGTCAACCACCAGATGTAACGACTAGTAGGAGAGACGAACATGACTCTGGAAGATCTTGAAGGATGAAGGAGGTTTCACCTTACTAATCCCAGAATATATGGATTTAAAAGGTTTAACTTCGACACTTATTATCTTAACTTAATAGAGTATAATATGCGGTTTTCTCCTGCTTAAAATTCCCTCCAGCTAAGCCAAATTATTGCTCGTGTTAAGTAGGTATTGCGAGGATATCTTGAGGATATAATTATTTTAAATAATTACGACAAAATATATATATACCGCAAAACTAAGACAATAGATAATTAAATGTAAGTTACTCATTTATATTTGTATTCGTGCGAAAATCTTCACGGCTTACCCAAGGCCAACGGGATGGTTAATATCGGACTCAAACCAACTAAAACCACTAGCCGTCTCGGGTTGGTTATAGAAAAAAAAAAATGAAATTACTTACATCCACCACTTCATCATCCACGTACTTGTACATCAAGTTATTAGTCCAACAGTCCCCATGGCATATCACTGAAAGTGGTTCCTTCGGAGTAACCAGGCTCACCATGGTATTGCATACGCGCTCTACCTCACAGAATGCTCGGAACTTGTCTAAGTAGATATCTCTATCTTCCGACCCTGAAAGCTCTTGTTCCACACAAGATATAGCTGTATCGGTGGACTGTCTCACGACGGGTTTGAGGGATTCAAGGTTATCAGTTCTAAATATTACTGAAAAGAAAACATAAATAGTCGAAACACAAATTCTCAGGCGGGCAACAGTTTTATACCTACAAGCGAAACTAGCTGTTGCCCGCGGCTCCACCCACGTGGATGTCGGTTATCGAGACCAAACATAACTTATGGCCTTTCCCAAAGTCTGTTCCAAATTTCTTCAGAATTGGTGGCGTGAAAGCGTAACAGACAGAGTTGCTTTCGCATTCATAATATTGGTATGGATTTGATATCACCTGTATCAATTCCGGTTCATCCAAAGCTTGTAATTAAATCTTGGTTTTTAATGATGGTGGTTGCCATCTGAATGATCTGACCCATCAACTCCAAGAGGAATGACATACGTTGGTTTGGACCCCAAAGGTCTTGATGAGCTCCATACCATTGTATGTGTACAATATGCGAAGTCATAAACTATTTTAAAGCTGACCAAAGTCAGTTGAAAAAATACAACCCTCTGCTTCAAGAATTTCATCGAATGATAAAGTTGAAAGATAGACACAGAGATTCTTCAATTCTTTCATCACTTACCCTCATTGATGCTATCCTTATCTACCAGCATCTCGCGAAATCCTTCCGGGTTTTGGTACTTCATACATAGTGACAACGCGTGGAACTGCGCCAAGTGACTCAAGGCCAGGTAACCTTGCTGCAGAGTTAAGCCCAGTCTTCTGTCAGCCATAACAAACCCCTCCCTCTTCAGGTCATGCAATAAGATGCAGTCAGTCTGCGCCAGGTAACATCTTGGCACTGATTGAAATGGGTGCTTAATTTCCCATTGATTCTGAAATTTGTCTAGCGCAGGCCAAACTTTATTGAAGAATGCAGCTTCATTACGAAACAAATCTTTGAAAACAGGGCTTCTTAAAAGACTAGGCAATTTTTTGTAAATGATGGAGTTCTCCCAAGGCTCCTGCTTCGGTCTTCGAGTGCCAGTAATGAAGATTCTAAATACGATAGCGATTACATTGTCTCCGGGGGAGGTTCCGGCTTCACACTAGCAACATAAAATTGTAGTTCTATAATACTTAATGAGATAAAACTTGACACCTTATTAAATGCCAAAAATTAATAGCCTTGAATAATATGTATTCATTTGTTGAGATCCCTGTCTTCTATCATCAGAAGCAGTGTATCACTGAATGTAAATCTTAAAGAAAAGAATAGAAAAAGAAAAGGAAAGAAAAAAATAATACAAAAACGAAACGTCCTGTCGGTGAACAGTCCAAAGGAGAAACGACTGTCGGAGAACGGTTGCAGAATCCCCCACTGGATCTGTTACTAACTTTACAGTGTAGGTACTTACTTACCTAAGGTAAAATGATCTTACGTTCTTTTAGGCGTTGATTTTGTTTTACATTATTTTACACAAATAGGTACCTTCTTCAATAAATATTCAAGGACAATAAGAAAAGGTACCTTAATATCTCGTATATCCACATCAGGATAATCATCTTTCAATAATTCCTGGAGGAATTCAGCTGTGACCACTGTCATATTCACTACGGCAAACGACACGGAACTGACGGGACTGAGCAGCGAGGTCGCGCGTCTGGCTGTTAGTATTCGGCAAATAATTGCACGGATCCAAGCAATTCAACAATAAATGGATCCCAATTTGGTTACAACAAGTAAGAGGCTTTATATATCTCTCTTTATAATCAGCTAACTAGTTACACCCAAGGTTAGTGCTTATGTTAATCTTTCAAAAAATAAGAAGCTGACAAATTCTCAATGCAATACGATTTTTCTGTTACTTTGCGTCACGGCGCGTGTGCTTTCTAGATAGGGAACCCTGCGACGACGACATACTGGAATCAAAATATTCCTAGCTAAAGTACAAGAACTAACCAAGACGTTTAATTTTTGCTTTTGTGTTGGGGTTTTTGCTAATATTTGAGACAAAAACTAGAAATGAATTTGACAGAATCTGGCCATCTGGGGTTCATTCAGAAATACACACACAAAATTTGAAATCAGATATTATTATGATAACAAATAGGTAACTCCACAATCAGTGGTTGTAATAAGATCAAAGTACTCCATCTTCCACGAAATCTATTAACAGTCGAGTCATCTTGCGCCCAAACTCTGGATTTGTTGTCAGCGGCAGGATTGAGTCTGTTGATATCGAGGATTCGTTCTCCACGGCAGCACAGTCGGACTATAAAATTAATAGCACTATATTAAAATTATAAATTAAAATATAAGCATCTTAAATACTTATTATCTTATTACTTATTATCTTCTTTTTTTCTTATTAGTGTTAAGAGTAGGTACCTAATAAGAGTCGAGACTTCGAGACTACCGACGTGAACCCACTTTTAACACAAGCAATTCAGCTTGTTTAGCTGGAGGGGTTAGAGAAAATACCTAATTACTAGTAATTTTCTTTTATATTTTAATATATATTTTTTAGTTTCAATAATATTTATAAGTACAAGAATAGTTTGAAAAAATAACAATGTTGGGAGATTAAGGGGAAGTATCTGCTGTCTAAAAGAAGTCCTTGAACCAAAGGTTATTTCGTCTACCGTCTTTCGCCTATTTCGAACAATTCAGGTTTAAAAAAAGGATGTTGTTTTTCATACTATTTAGACTTTAGAGGGACCATCATCGGACCTTTCAACCCAAACATTTCATACATCTATTCGTTAAATAACACACTTATACGCTACATCTGGCTATGAAGCTTGCGCATGCTATTATGTGCACACTATCTACCTGGATATATGGAATACCTTTGAAGCGATTAGAAATTGGTGCGCAAAATGGGATGTCGAAATGATCACTCACCTCCTTTTCGCGAGTGTCGAGAGCTTCTTCCGGAGACATGGTCATGATGGGGAACAGGTTGAGTGCTATACCAAGACCGTACGGTAGGCAGCGTCTTAACTCATCTCGTAACCTGAAACAAAAAAGAAAAAACAAAACAATAGCTATCGTCCTTTGATTTTTCCCATGATCGTAATCTATGATAATTAAGTAATATAATAGACCTGAAAAGTTTATTTAGTTTGTTTATTAGAATGTGTTAATCTCTGGAACTACTGAATTTGATAGCCCAGAATTCTGGGGTATTTTGATGATCAAAATTACAAAATTGGATAGGAACCTCACGTTTTGGTGTTCTGGTCAAGAAGAACAAAAATACTTACAGCTTATCAAAGTTGTCTATATTCAGTATCGCCTCTAATGATGCAGAATCCTCACTGCTCATCATTTCACCCACTCTCTTGCGCAGTTCTTCACTGTAATGCTTGAGAAGAACCTCCATATGCTGAACCCTCAGCTCCCTCTGTATGCTGAGGTACAGAATGTAGATCAAGTCTATTACCAGTGAAGTATACCGAACTAGCTGGTAATCCACAATTCGCAGCTGAAATAGAGCACTTTTACTGTAAAACAGTTTCAGATACATTACTATTTCATCCTCCGCGGTTGGTTAACTACGAAACGAGTGAACTTCAATTCTTTTCCATCAGACTTCTATGCACCTCTATAACCCTTTATTTTTACGTGCGAAAATCCCTTCGGTTACTCCCCGCAGGAGCCAGCGGGGGTGGTCATGTCGAATTCGAACCGACCAAAACCGCACGGCCGTTTCAGGTCATCATTTACCGAGGGTGAGGTAACCTCTGGCATTTCCCTCACGCACCCGGACAGATCATCTCTGCAACCAGGACTCGATATTGGAGCCCCGAAGTTAAACCACTCTCTCTACTCTTTCTTCTCGTAATGTAGGCTATCTTTGTTTGTACGGAAGGGGCCTGACATCCCAACCTCGGTAGGAAACCCTGCACCAAAGCCACATCCCTCAATCACCAGGTTCAAGGGTGAAGCTTGGCTTCTTTGAAGAGCCCCTAAACACATTGATCAAAAAGTGCAATAAAAGTCCAAGAATTACTTACATCCACTACTTCATCATTAACATACTTATACATCAAGTTATTAGTCCAACAGTCGCCATGGCATATCACCGAAAGTGGTTCCTTTGGAGCAACCAAGCTCACCATGGTGTTATATAAGCGCTCTACTACACAGAATTCTCGGAATTTATTTAAATAGATATTTCTGTCTTCTGACCCTGAGAGCTCTTGTTCCACACAAGATATCGCAGATTCAGTGGTTTGCTCAAACAGCTTTTCTAGCACTTCCAGTTTACCATCAACAAATAAAACTGAAAGTAAAATACGAAGCGTTATTCATAGCAAAATAATTAAAACAATACATCCAACGCTCCTGGTGTTGCACACGTCTATAGACCATGGTAGCCACTTTCCTTTAGGTGGGCCATGCGCTTGTCTGCCACATTAGCCGTATAAAAAATACAACAACCAAATCTTTCTGCTCTTCAGCTAGCACAATACAAAGGACTCGTGACGCAACACAATGGGAAGGGCACAATATTGTCCTTCAGTGCAACATCCCAAACTACACGTTGGAAATCGGCCGGTGGCAATATTTCTGAAACTCATTATGTAAAACGTGATGGATATTCAACTGATCTCAATTCCGAAAAAGCCGCTGTTAATCGCTTACCTTCCTTAATGCTATCCTTATCTTCCAGCATCTCACGAAATCCTTCAGGGTTTTGGTACTTCATACATAGTGACAACGCGTGGAACTGCGCCAAGTGACTCAGGGCCAGGTAACTTTGCTGCAGAGTCAAGCCCAGTCTCCTGTCAGCCATAACAAACCCCTCCCTCTTCAGATCATGCAATAAGATGCAGTCAGTCTGCGCCAGGTAACATCTTGGCACTGATTGAAACGGTTGCTTGATTTCTGATTGACTCTGAAGTTTTTCTAACACAGGCCAGACCTTATTGTAGAAAGCAGCTTCGTTTTCACACAAACATTTAAATATTGGGCTTTTTGGAGGGATGGGTAGTTGCTTGTAAATGATGGTACTCTCCCAGGGCATTTGCTCTGACCTTTGGGTGCCAGTAACGAAAATTCTAAGTACGACTGCGCTTGAGTTGTCTCCTGGGGTGGCTCCGGGTCCATACTGGTGACATATAGATTTGATTTGATTATTGTACCTAGTCATTTTAAAATGTAATATTATGGACCAATGGTACCGAAACGTAGACTCTGACGGTGGGATAAGTCCACGATTTAAGTCACGCAACAAACCATACAGCGAGTTTTGCTTGGAGTCTTTGAAAAATAGAATTCGTAATGAGGTCATCCAACAAAGAACTAAAGTTACTGAAATAGCTCGCTGGAAGGAAAGGTAGGAAGCTTAAGTGACAGTGATCTGGCCATATTTGTCGAAGGATCAATGGCCGTTGGAGCAAACGAGGTGGGACGCCCCTTAGCCAGATTAAGAACCAGAAAAAGGTGCCTGGGATAGACTAGATGCAGAAATTCGGGAGCAATCGCACACATTGGTGCATATGTCTGGCAGTGGACTGACATTGAAAAGTCAGCATCATTCGTGCGTACCAATACAAGTGACATCCAAAGGCTCCGGATTTAGGGCTTACTCCTTTCCCTAAGAAACCATGCACCAGAGAGGTGTGCAGGCTTAAGATGTTGGTAGGAGGGCGCCAAACACCCGGACGTCATTTATTTTAGCAGTTAGTTAGGTAATTTTTGTTCTGTATTTCGAGTAGACTTTTTAGGTGGTTATATTTTTTTAATCCTGTATTGTATTGTCTACCTACTTGTTATTTCATTTGACTTTATAATCACCATGAAACAATAGGCATATTTTTTGCTGTGACCCACATAAAAAGAATAATTACTTACGTTACATACCTAATTATAGACGGACAGGTGAATAATATTAGCGAAAAGTAAATATTAATCTACATTTATATTATTATTTTTTGTATAATGATAATTAGCTGTTGCCCGCGGTTCTGCCTACGTGGAATAGTGATCCCGTTCCCGTTGCACCTTCTGTTCGCTCGTGACAAGCCAAGCCGCGGGCAACAGCTAGTTACGAATAATATACAATGTTTAGATGGCGAAGAAGTGAGAGATTCCTGATTCGAATTACACTACTATTTTAGGTTCACTCACGGAGGACAGAATATGTCATTTCCTTCTCCATGGGTTCACTACCGACTTGAACCCACTCCTAACACTAGCAGTTTAGGGAGGAATGCTTACTAGTATTTTTAGTTTCTAGCAGTAGGTATTTTAAAAATAAGAAAGGACTAAAAAAGCCATATTTGTTTCAATATTTAACAGTTTTGTGTGTAAAGTGAAGCGTCGGTAGTTTAGTGGTTGAGGAGTCGGCCTTACGATCGAAAGGTCCCGGGTTCGAATCCTGGCCATTACACTACCGACGTGAACCCACTCCTAGCACAAGCAATTTAGCTCAGCTGGAGGGGTTAGAGGGAATATTGGTAACTTCGGTTGCTAATCATCACTACATAATATTATAAAACAAAGTCGCTGTCGCTGTCTGTCCGTCCCTATGTATGCTTAAATCTTCAAAACTACGCAACGGATTTTGAAGCGGTTTTTTTAATAGATAAAGTGATTCAAGAGGAAGGTTTATATGTATAATACATGCATAATATTGTAGAGAGACACTGACAAATTTAGAGATATGCAGCGGGAAGGGGATCAGAAAATATAGCGGTACGAAGTTCGCCGGGTCAGCTAGTATTCTTTTAAACAAAAAAAAATTAAGACTTGTATACTCATGCCTGTACAATGTACATTCCCGAAGGGGTAGACAGAGGTTATTAACACCCACATTTAGCCAACTATGATTTTCACTCTTAATATGGAGCGAGCCTATAGCCGTCTAGCCGACACTTTGTCATGGGCTGTACCTACGTGTAGGTAGGTACTGTTGGATGGGCTGTTCCCTTTTCCTTAGTCGCCTTCTACGACACCCACACTGCATATGACTTTTATAATTTCCACAATGAATTCCACATTTTGATCAATTAACAAAATTAAATTGATAAAATATTAAATAGATACATCTTGAATTACAGAATAACAAATCGAAACAAGAATATTATGAAACATCAATGCGGTCTTTTAGACCTCCAGAACTGATTCCAAAAAAACTTGAAAAATGCCGCACCTACCTTAATATCTCGTATGACCACATCAGAATAATCTTCTTTAAATAATCGTAATTCCTGAAGGAATTCAGCTGTTATCACTGTCATGATCGCACTGGCAACTGATACGCGACTGAGCTTACATCTCGCGTCCCACGGAAGTATACGTAGGGACACATAATCATCTTGGACCTCACCGCCGTAGCACACCGTAGGTACCTACTATTCTGAAAAGACGCCCAAGAAACTTATAGGTACTGCGCGTATAGATAGAGCACATTATTTTAGGTCCAAGATCACATATATCAATACAGATAGAATAAATAAATTCCAAATAATTAGTGAGAAAGAGAGGTATTTAGATGTTATGCACAAGCATGAATAGACTAGTGATATACTTACCCAAGGCCATTGTTAATTTTAACAGGCGTTAATACGACGACGCAATTTTATTTTTAATTGTAGATATCTACCTATGTAATTTAAATTTCTGAACGGAACTTTGTGATCTGTTCGTTAATCGAATTATGTAGATGTATACAATTTTGAAAAGGAAAGCCGGTGGGAAAACTTATCTCGATCTAGTTTGTCTTGCATCATGCAGGAATCGGATTATGGGACCCCTCGTCAGTTGTACATAAAAAAATATTTAGAAGGAAATCCTTAAGGTACCTACCTCATTTTACTTAAAGGAGACATTCCTTTATTTTTAAAAAAAAACAAAACTGCATTCAAGGATTTTCTAAAACTCGCTTGGCTCACCCAGGGGCCTGTTTAATAAAAGCGACAATATGACAAATTTGTCACTTTTTGACAAATTAGTCGAATTGTCGCGACAAGTGGCGTTTAATAAAGTTGACACTTATGTCCAAATGCGACAGGCAAATACTGACAAAATTGTCAAGCTATAAAACTGTTTAATAAAAGCGTCAATTGTCAGGTTTTACCTGTCGAGTCTCTAAGAAAATATTTTGTGAGTTATTTGTCATGACAATTGACAAGTTTGTCACTAATTCCGACATATTTGTCGCAACGCAACTCAATATCGAGGCATGCATATGAGACAACATGAGGGTAATATCAAAAAAAGTCACTACCTACAACAATTTTCCTTTTGTTTTTGACTTGAACTTGTTTTGTTTGCGTTTTGAAGTGGACGCTAAATTAACAATTTCAGGGCTTATCTATGAAAACAGAGAGGTTTTAATTGGCAGATTTAGTGATAGTTTCACACGAAATGAAAATTAATAAATGGAAGAATATCACAGAACAAGTTTATTCTAGGTTTAAATATGCGACGTCGTCGTCGTACAGTTTGCACCAAATATTCATCTTCACTACTACTAACTGCTATCCGTCGACGACGTTAACACCATTTTTAGGGTTCCGTAGCCAAATGGCAAAAAACGGAACCCTTATAGATTCGTCATGTCTGTCCGTCCGTCTGTCTGTCTGTCTGTCTGTCCGTCCGTATGTCACAGCCACTTTTCTCCGAAACTATAAGGCCTATGCTGTTGAAACTTGGTAAGAAGATGTATTCAGTGAACCGCATTAAGAATTTCACACAAAAATAAAAAAAAAGCATTAAATTTTGGGGGTCCCCATACTTAGAACTGAAACTCAAATTTTTTTTTTTCATTAAACCCATACGTGTGGGGTAGGTATCTATAGATAGGTCTTTAAAAATGCTATTGAGGTTTCTAACATATTTTTTTTCTAAACTGAATAGTTTGCGCGAGAGACACTTCCAAAGTGGAAAAATGTGTGTCCCCCCCCTCCTCCTCTAACTTCTAAACTAAGAGAATGATAAATCTAAAAAAAATATATGATGTAAATTGCCATGAAAACTACCACTAAAAATTGGTTCGAACGAGATCCAGTCAGTAGTTTTTTTTTTAATACGTCATAAACCGCAATTTTCACCTTTGCTGCTACGGAACCCTTCATGGGCGAGTCCGACTCGCACTTGGCCGAATTTATTTAAACTAATCGTAATAATTTAATTCCCGATTACTGTTGACATTGGATGAAATGCCTGTCGAAAATCTGTGACAAATTGACAAATATGTCCGCCTGCAATGACAATTTAGTGTTTAATAAAACAAATTTTACAAGTTTTTCCTGACAAATTGTCACCTGTCGCCTGTCAAGGTTTAATATTTATTAATCAGAAATAAGTCAAATTGTCATAAAAAGTCGACGTTATTGTAGATTTTCCACCGTGACTTATTTGTCAGCAATAATTTATATTAAACAAAATATTGTCAAATTGTCGGATTGTCACCTGTCGCCTGTCACCTGTCATTGTCGCTTTTATTAAACAGGCCCCAGGACTCGAGCCAACTAAAATCTAACACACATTAACATACACATAACCAACATAACATACACATACACATAACAATTTAACAATAATATAGCACTTTAGCTCAATAATCCATCAGATATCATATTAACAACTTAACTGTCCCCATACAATGAAATTTACACCTACCCACGTCCATCGTGTTTCCTTTTCTGTTAGGTTTAATTAACGTATATGTATTGTAGAACAATATATTTCAATAAACTTATTAATATTTTGTATTGATTTTCTTCATTTTATTTTATGATTCATATATGATTCATGAGCGTGGGTGAAAAAAAATTCTTTCCTACGTTCAATGAGTCATATTTGCACATATGAACTATAGACAACAAATTGATTGATAAAAGAGTTTGAATTATTCTGTCACGATTATTATTTTATCTACCCTCTAAACAAAAAAATATACTCATATATATAAAGCCCGACGTCATTATTGACTACAATGACGCAAAAAAAGGCATAGTCATTTCGGACCAACTCGCTTCACAGTCCTTTATGCAAAAGCCTAACTTGGTATAAAAAAATCGCCGTAGACATTTTATTTCAAGTGGCTGTTGTAAATGGTAGGTGCATTTATAATGAGTTGATGCCAGAATCAAAATTATCTGTTTTGCAAGCACAAGAACAATTGGTTCGACATTTTCTTGGGCCAGCAGCGACGAATACCGAACCCAACGTGCCCCAAAAACCTTCCTACTCTCTGACTCCAAGATCTTCTATTTCATCTTCTAATCACAGTCTTCAAGAGATTCCACGTAATATCACAAATAATAAATTAGTGAGAAAAAGATGCAGCGGCTGCTATGCCAAACTGAAAGTTACAGGGCAGTTGGCTCATAAAGCCAAACAAGTGCATACAGAGTGCAAAGCTTGTAACAAAGCATTTTGTTTGGCGTGTCACAATGAAAAACATTAGTTTCATATTTTCCGCAATAAAACGTTTCATTCTTCTATTTTTGTGTTATTTCGTACAAATACTAAGCCTAATTCTAGAAATTTATGGTTTTACTTTTCATAATATCTTTAGAATATGTACAAACTTTTGCGAAAATTTATTTCAATTTCTTAAAGGTTAGGGTTTTTGCCACACGTTCACGTAATTTTTATTACTTCTTTATGTCACGTTCATAACAAAAATATACCCCGAATTCTTATCTAAAATTGAGTCACCTGTGATTCAGGAATTTATTCCAAAAGTTCATCATGAGTCATATGTGACTCATTGGACAGTTAAGTTGTTAACAATAATTCCATATTTAAATTACTTATCCCTTTTCTTCATGCTGATACCACCATTGCCCAGCAAGGGTATTTATGTCGGACTCGAACCGACTAAAACCGCAGTTAACCGCACGCTGTCCCAGGTGAATTCAAAAGTCTAAATTTCGAAAAGGGAAGCCAGATGAAAAAATCTTCCCCCTATAGAAAAACCATAGCAACTTTATATGGAATTCTACCATGGTTTCTCACAGCAAGCCGACAGGAATTGGGTTGTAAGGACCCCCGCTGCTTAGTCGCAATAATAAAATTGAAAGGACACAATATAACTTATTTTTTTAATATATACTCTATAGCTACAATAGACTATATTTCATCATTACATTTGTATAAAATAAGTACAGTACATTACGTAGCTAGTCTCATTAGTCATAGACAATTAATCTAGTTTTTCACAAGCATATCACATATTTATGGTACACCTACAGCTGCTAACAATTATAAACAACCTCATTATTTTATATACTACTAAGGTGGCAGACAAGCCATGTGCTGATACCCCCCTGATGAGAAGTGGTTACAGTAGCCTATGGACGTATGCAACACCAGGGGCGTTACACTTGTGCTGCCGACCCTGAAGAAACCTTCTAATGCCCTTCTTGAAGAACTAGGGAAAACCACAGCAGTTCATTTCACAGCTAGAGTGTTTGCAAGTTTGGTAGACTTTTTAACATTTTAAATGGAGTGCAGTGTTGCTATATGTAAATAAGAACCTTATTATTCTTCCTCTTAGCGTTATTTCCCAGTCGCATCCGAAGCTTTCAGCTCGGAGTCTGGGGTCCGCTTTTACCAGTCTTAACCACGGATTTGACTAGACCTCGATATTTTCCGTGAAGCGATTGTCATCTGACCTCCACAACCCAATGTTAATATTAGGCGATATCGAAGTTTTGCAGTTAGACCGTTGTTTTTAGATTTTTGAGGGCTCCAACTACCCGTAACGACTGCCATAGATGTTCTCATGGCAACCGGGACCGACGGCTTAACGTGCTCTCCGAGGCACTACCAGACCAATGCAAATACTCATATTTCATTCACACAAATATTTGCACTGAGCGGGGATCGAACCCGCGCCTCCTGCGTAGCGGCCGCGTTCACTACCGCTACGCCACGGAGGTTGTCATTATTATTATTTAATCAATATTATATCTTTGATTTAGAAAGAGAAATGAGAACCGACCTCGGGCGGGACTCGAACGCTCTAAGCCACCCAGACCGCAAGTCAACCTCCACCGTCGCCCCAAAGACGTTAGTATAGAGGAATTCCTCCTGTAACCAGTACCAGAAAAAAATTAAGGATACAATCTAGATAGGAACTTATGTAGCTTTCACATTGTTTTACAGACAAAATTCATGCACTAAGTACACCATCTCTAGCAGCATTATTTTCATCTTTGTGACTTTGATAGTGTGAATCAGACCGTCAGGGTCCATCACAATGCTAGTGTTATATCGTCAATCTGGATCAAACAGTATCTCTTACAGTAGTAGATAATAATATTCATTTGCTTAATTTGTTAGATTTTTCACTTATCTAAAGGCTGATTTACATCAGACGAGCAAACGCAACTATCCCCTCAAAATCTTTTGCACTCGCCCATAGGCCACGGTAACCTCTTACCATCAGAAGAGCCGTATGATTGTCTGTGACATAAGTAGTATAAAAAAAAAGAAAAAACATCAAATTCTAATAGAGTAACCAGTGACAGAACATTCGTTCGTTGTTCTTTCTTATGTAAATGCTGGAAACAAGGTTTCCTTTAAGGTGTGATTCCGTAGCCGACCACATACGACAACTGCCGGCGCACGCAGTTCATTGCGGCTTCTCAACGACCCCGTTTATCCGTATCGGAGTTTGAAAAGTAATGAAAAGAAATTATTGATTATTGACATTCTTGTTGCTATTATTATTTTTATTATTGTGACATTATCTTTGGACTCATTTTGCTGTTTAATTAATTATTGATATTATTAATATTTAATTGATATTTTTTTTTTTTTTTGACATAAATTATTATTATTGGAATATTTTTGTAATCAATTATTAAATTTTTCTAAAATTTGTACGCCGTCATAAATACGGCTAAACACGTTGGACTTAACACAGTATTTTAATATCTTGCATGCACATGTATGTATAACACGTGTTTACACAAATAAATAATTTGAATTTAAATTTGGGTACGCTCTGCATGCGTCTGTCGTTGTCGAATGTGGTCGGCTTCGGAATCATACCTTTACACTAAAATATAAAGAAACAATGCTTTCGTTCTAGCTCTATGATCGCTGGCCTACCGTTATAAGACAGAGTATAAAAATATCAACGGACAATAATGGTGGTAAGGCCATTTAGATTTTCGGCATGGTTGGTGCTTTATTCTCAATTAAATACAGTTCTGGTACTAAACAATATTCACTCAAACTAGGCAAGTTGATTTACCTCAATACAGATCTCTACACAATAAGTGAATAGTTCAAGCTTAGTAACCAGTGAGTAAATGGAAATGAAGTAATATCTGTCATACAGTGGTACATTTGACATAGTGATGGTACAGAGATAACATATATATACATTATTATCTCTTTTTAATTTAAGACATTGTATAGTACAGTGCGGTAAATTTAAATATGTTTAACTATAAATAAAAGCAAGTGTTTAACTAAGCCTTCTTAAGTGCACAGGACTGCATATATTTTAAATTCAAACCTATTTTGCTAGGTGATAGCGATAGTAAGGCCTAATTTTTAATTATATTATCTGAGCTAGGCAGAAATTAGCCCAAAATTAGCTTTAGACCTTATATATCGGACAATTTTTACTAACATGTTTTGCATTATGAAGATGTATATTATTCAATATGATAATAACCCCTAACTTGGTTGTTATTGATAGTCAGAGAGGTTATTGTACAGCTTTTTTCAAGTGCACAACATTGTTTCACAGCTTGAATCAGCATGAATATTCTCACAACGCTGGTCATCATTCCTAAAATACATAACAAGTCTACCTATATAAATTAATTGTTACGAAGACAATAATAAGGCTTGTATATAACATACATTTGGATGGATATATTTGGCCATTTAACTTAATGTTATTAAATTATTCATCAATAATATAAACAATAATAGCATTATTATATTATAAATTGCATAAACCTATCTAGTTATATTAGAATACATTTTAGTATGCATATCATAATGTAGGCACTAATAGAATACTATCAATAACTTTATTGATATATTTAGAATGATTGACAATTTTATTGATACTATAATAGGTAGTGATACTTTTGCTATAATATATCTGTATTCCATATTCTAGAATGGTACTCAGTTCTCTTATCCGAGGAGAGTTTGACATAGACAATCTGTCAAATCAACCTTAGCACGGCATTGAACTGATGAAGTTGTCATGTCTACATCATGACGTTTTGGTCAAGTGACACCCTTTTACAGCGATTTCATTGATCGTAGAAATGTCTTGATTTTGTCAGTCAGCGATGCTGAGGTCGCTGTCCTCAGATAATTTCAGATTCAGGACTAAGTTGTTCTAGAATGTGGGCCTTAGACAATCAATTACAATAACTCCAGCGTGTATAGGTGGAACATATTATGTGCTCTACATTTTAATTATCAAATGAGTAGGTCAGGTTGGTTGTCCTAACTGTTCAACTTTACCATATTACCTACTTATGAGAGTAACTTTTGGAACATCTCATTTTGACACTGTTCTAATCAATCTCCAATCAAGATTTATTAGAAAAGAAAACATGACTCAAGACACAGATTGTCCTAAGAAGCATACATAAATTGTGAATTAAATATACAATAATCAAAAGAAGGACCTTTAATTCACAGATCTAACGATGTACTAAAATATATATTTCTAACGTTTTTACTTCTCAATACAATAACTATATAAGCTAGTTCCCTGCTAGTGCCTACAAAAAATTAAAATTCCCTACACCAGTCAATCATACTTTGACAGTAGAATTAGTATTGCTATCCAGGCCATTTACAGGGGCCTGGATATCAGTTCTGGGCCTCCGAAACAGCAAGACATGGGGCTCAGGATTATGAACCATGAAGTGTAACCAGTTAGGGCTCTGCTGGACACCCAGGTTACGCCATTCCGTCTCCGTCATCAGGTGAGACTTGGGCACTAAGCGGGCTATGTCCTGAGGCAGGATCACGTGTCTGGAATAAACATTTGATATATTAAATACTAGAAATCTGGACGACACACTGACGTATTATGGGTGAAAAGATTTTAATGCCATAAGGCAGTGTTAATACAGAAATGATTGAATAATTTCATTCGAAATAGTAAAAGGTACAAAGACATTAACATAGGTGAAAGTTATGCATTAAGTATTCAATAGTTTTGAGCGAAAACAACCGAAAAATCTCGAATTTCTTACCTATATTCATAGACGTCATCAGTGTAACGCTCGGAGTACTGTATTTGATCTACAGGCATATTGCGTGATTTATAAGTTAATAATCACTGTGCACAAGAGAAATACAAGAATAAACTCTTAATTATTGAAGAAAAAACGGTTAATCTGTCCGATTTTAATCATCAATACTCTTGAAAGAAAAAATCAAATTTTTATCAGACTGACTTTGACGTTTGCATTCCAAACACGTATTAAAATTTAAAAACATTTTTATTCATTAAGTTTTCATATTATGTTGATTACTTACAACGCTATTCGCGACATATTTTACAATTTATTATTATTGTAAGAAAATCTATTTGATGAATATGATATGAACAATAATTCAATATTTTATTTTATCTGAATATTAAAATTAAGATTCACACAATTTACCCACGTAATATTTGAATGCTTTTGAACGCATTTTACAGCGCGAGTAGCGAGTAGTTTCGAAGATAGTGTTACCAATTAAAAAATAGTCAAAGTCACTATGTCGCTAACAACGTCAGAGTGGCAACCCCATAAAACATTTTATCCTAACTCCAGAGTCCAGACTCCAGGCACGCGTGAAATACGAATGAAAGACGCCTTATTGATTACGTAGGTTTTGTGACCGGCAAACTTCAGGACAATGTACTCAGACTGCGAGTGCATTTTTAGGTCACTTCGGTTCGATGGTAAACAAGAGGCGCAAAGGTGCACGACATGCATGACACACAATCTATACAAACCAACCATATCCATACTAACATTATAAATGCAAAAGTAACTCTGTCTGTCTGTTACGTATAAACTATTGAATCGATGTTGATGAAATTTAGTAGGTACAGAGATGATCGCGACCAAATATCACCGCAACACCCGCGCGGGCGAAGCCATAGTCATAACCTAGTAATATTTATACTTTACGTCCCAAAGTTCCTACGGGGTTGGGAAACTATATTATTTATCGATAATTTAAAAAAAGTATTTGAGTAACTTGATACCTATAGGTAGATAATATGACTAGTATCATGTGTATCAGTAAGTAGGTATAATATAATAGGTTGAGGAATCACGTTGCGTAATGAAATAAACAACCGGCATTATTCAATCACTGCGACCCCAACGGCCAGCAATTCAATCGCTTGCCCCTCAATATTAGGTTGACCATGTGATAAAAAATAACGCGGACTTCCTTTTCTATTTTGTTTCGTAATCGTTGGTATCGAAAATTTGTGGTAATAATTTCAACAGTTCACACAAATTCAGATCGAAAAATTTCGAACCCGCGACCAGTCCATTACAGGGAGAATACTCTGATCAAAGGAGCTACCCGGATACGTCTTGGATATTCGAAATTCTGCTACTTATATCTACTTAAGCCTTACGGTGACAGTGGCGCTATCTGATTTAACAAAATCTTTCGAAAAAATGAAATTTTCCCCCTCTCGGGAGATGGCGCCCTCGAAAAGTACGTAAATTGCTATTTTTTCTAACTACGATCAACCAGATATTGAAATCATTCGAAAGTGTTCGTCGCGTACCTGAAACTCAGCTCTGTCCGCTATTTTCATTGAAGTATACTAGTCCTACAAGTTAACTGTATGTTATGTATCTCGATCAGTAGGGGACTCCAGGACTTCATTCGATGACAGTATGGGTGAGATCACGCTTGACTTTCTGCAAGGTTTACTGAAGGATGATTATCCTGATGTCACGATTCAGCATTTTGAGGTAGGTGGTACAAGTACATTTCTCTAAGATATTCGTTTTATTTTGATAGGCTTCGACTTCGACATCCGAAGTTCTGTAGTTAAACCAGTTTTCGAACTATTATGAGCAGGAGCTCGAGTAAGAACCCGTAAGGATTGACACAGATGTTCTTATCTCTGAGTCACGGAGGGGTCACAATGTTTTAATAATGGTCACTCATGCTAAAACTTGTTACCACCACGAGCCCCTCAAAAGCTCTAAGTACGCTATTTCTATTTTAATCTTCAGGGTGCCCCCGGCTCCAAACGAGGTGATAACTATACATCAATGGTTTACCGTATCTCCCTAACTGGCGTTCGAAGACAGGTTTGTCCGAATGGAACCAACGAGACTGATGAACCTTGGGAAACTACCATCATCTACAAGTGTCTTCCAGAAAGTCTCCAAAGAAGGGAAGCGTTCAAAAGTGAGGAATTATTTTGCAACGAAGTGGCATTCTATACCAAAATCTGGCCAAGTTTTCAGAACTTCCAAAACCAATGGAAGATCCAAGATCCATTTAAATCAATACCAAAGTATTACCTAGCACATAATGAGTGTGTGGTACTGAAGGATCTGAAGAGAGAAGGCTTCGTCATGGCTGACAGAAAGCAGGGCTTAAGTCTAGAGCAGTGCTATATGGTGCTGAAGCAGCTGTCTCGCTTCCACGCGTTGTCGTTAGCTATGAAGTTTCACAACCCTGAAGGCTTTTATGAGCTGGTGAATGATAAAGATGGGATCAGTGAAAGTGAGTGATTTATTGTTAAGACAATTCAAATTAGTCATACCTACTTAGGTTATTAAAAAAACAAACTAATTTTAATGCACAATTCAGATGCCAAAAGGAATCGAACATCTTTAATCCAACAACACCAGGTCCAAAGCGCCAAAATACTGGCAATTGGGACGCATATTGTCACCACACAACACGACATTTTGCCTAACAACTTAACCGGGGCCATTGCGTTTGCCAGAAGGTCACTAATCTTAATATTGTCTTCTCTTATATTGTAGTGTTCTTCTCAGAAGAAAACACGGAGTACTACAAAAATTACTACAGGGCAGCAATCAAGTATGCCGTGTCCATGGTGGAACAAGAGCTCTCAGGATCAACTGACAAAGAAGTATACCTAGAGAAGTTCCGTAGCTTCTGCAATGAGGAACGCTTCTTCCGGACCATGGTAGAACAGGTTTCTCCTAGGGAGCCTCTCGCCGTGATCGGCCATGGAGATTGCTGGACGAATAACTTCTTGTTTAAATATGTTAATGGCGATATCGCTGACGTAAGTTCCGAATTGAACGTGATATCTCGTACTATAATTCTTGAAAAGGGGCTGTCCATTAATTACGTGATGTTTTTTTAGCAATTTTTTAACCATAATACACGTGATATCTCAATATACCCCTCCCTCCCCCCTGGTGATGTTTCGCGATTTTTTCCGAACAGACAATTGGACAGCCCCAAACGTAACAGCGAACTAAGCCATATAAGTAGTCCTCTGACTGAAGATCCTTAATAACAATTCGTTAGGCGCCCAACTCTTATGTATGAATCCAAGAAAAGGTAAAATATAGGCTTAAGACGTGCTGAAAGCGTGCTCAGACCCCTGGGCTTCATACAAAACGTGCGAAAGTGACTTTTCTTAAGTTACATAGAAAGGGCGTTCCTTTCCTAACCCAAAGTACAAGAGGCGCGGTGGAGGTACGTCGATTAATAAACATGAACGCCAGTTACACCATCTTCTCACTTTACGCCTTGAGAGTTGAGGTGGCTCAAGTCTCCTACCTTTTCTGTATAATTCGCGCCAAAGACAAACATTTAAAGCCGGGCTGGATTGTGTTAGTAAAACCCGTCAGATTACTTTTCACAGAGTGTACTACGTGAGTTCGACAAATGGAAGTGCGAATAACGATTGTGTGACAAAACTGTCATACTAACTAAACTACGTATTGATGTATTATTTCAGATGTACTTATTAGACTTCCAACTAGTCCGGTATGCATCACCGGCTACAGACCTGGTCTACATCCTGTATCTCTGCATAGAGCGTGAGTTGAGGGCAGAACACATTAATTCTCTGCTGGAGTACTACACTGATGAACTTCATCGACGATTAGTACAAATGAGTGAAGAAGATTCCGTGTTTGCCACCAATTTGAACAGGGATGCCTTACATGAACTGTTAGTATTGTTTAAAATGTGTTTTTAAATTCTACTAAAGTAGTAAATGGGTTTTCTATAGTGGCAACATTGAGAGTGACCTCCAGTGTTGCTAGTCTCAAGCATACGTAAGCAGAGCTACTATTATTTACTTAGAGTATATTATTTACCAGCTATACAATCATCAACTAAGTACTATAGTAAGTTTGCATGCTGCTAATAAAATATTATCCATCTATCTTGCGCTTATTGATAACACACTTTTCCACGATATTTATTGAATGTACCAGTGATGGAAATTTTTAAATTTTGTGGTTCCCCATTACGAAAGTTTGCCCACCACTGTTCACTTTTTTTGCATTTTATCAAATGCAAAAAAAGTGAACTATCGCCTAGCTCTTGGGGTAGTCTATTTTGCTTTCTTTCTAAGGCCGCAGACCTCTGAGGCATGAGGTTGGGTTATTCCCAGTAGCCCCACTGGTCTGAATGGTCACTCTTTTTGTTCCCAGTTGCCACCAGTGGTGACAGATGGGGGGGTTCGAGTGTTAACAATAACAATTAGGACCACTTTACTTTTTCAGTGTAAAGGACGACTGGAGACGATGCGGAGAGTTCGCGATGGGCACGGCCCTGGACATGTTGCCGGTCATGATGTGCGACAGCGACGAGGCGCCGAACGTTTACGAGACTGAGGTAGCATAACGCTTTCATATATCCACGTCAGACTCTAGACTAAATAGCTACCAATAATATTGACTCCTGTAATGCAATTCTGTAAGCGCACAACGACGAGCACAACGTTGCTACAACCTTGATAGAGATTTTTATTGGTCGGACTGTCACTGGTGATTGACCAATGACAAGGCTGTTGCAACGTTGTGCTTCTCTTTGTGTGCTTACAGAATTGCATTGCTGGCATGCATGAGTGGCAATGCTCCAAAACAGCAGCTGATAACATCATCATTCATCATCATTTCAGCCATAGGAAGTCCACTGCTGGACATAGGCCTCCCCTATAGATCTCCAATAGGACCGGTTGGAAGCGGCTCGCATCCAGCGCGTTCCCGCGGCCTTAATGAGGTCGTCTGTCCACCTTGTGGGTGGACGTCCTACGCTGCGCTTGCCGATACGTGGCCTCCACTCGAGGACTTTTCGACCCCATCGGTCATCAGTCCTCCGTGCTATGTGCCCTGCCCACTGCCATTTCAACTTGCTAATCCGCTGGGCTATGTCGGTAACCTTGGTTCTTCTACGGATCTCCTCATTTCTGATTCGATCTCGCAGAGAGACTCCGAGCATAGCCCTCTCCATAGCTCGTTGGGCTACTTTGAGCTTACTCATAAGGCCCATAGTGAGGGACCACGTTTCAGTGCCATAAGTCATCACTGGTAACACACACTGGTCGAAAACCTTCGACTTGAGACACTGAGGTATGTCGGACGAGAAGACATTGCGCAATTTTCCGAACGCTGCCCAGCCGAGTTGGATTCGGCGATTGACCTCTTTCTTGAAGTCGGACCTACCTAACTGGACTACTTGTCCTAGGTAGACGTACGAGTCAACAACTTCAAGAACCGAGCTCTCAACAGATATTGGGGTAGGTACAACATGGGCATTGCACATCACCTTTGTCTTGTCCATGTTCATTTTAAGACCCACCTGTTGAGAAACTCGGTTGAGGCCTTCGAGCATCGTGTTGAGATCTTCCATCGATTCTGCCATGACTACAATATCGTCGGCAAACCGGAGGTGAGTGATGTATTCGCCATTAATATTGATGCCGAATCCTTTCCAGTCCAGGAGCTTGAAGGCATTCTCCAAAGTGGCCGTAAACAGTTTCGGAGATATCACGTCTCCCTGTCTTACGCCTCTTTTCAAAGGGATCGCCCTCGAACTCTGTTCCTGTACTCGAACCGACATGGTGGCGTTATTATACAAACACTTCAACACTTCGATGTACCGATAGTCAATACGGCACCGCTGGAGAGACTCAAGCACAGCCCATGTCTCGACCGAATCAAAGGCTTTCTCATAGTCCACAAACGCTAAGCAAAGTGGCAAATTATACTCTTCGGTCTTTTGTATAACTTGCCGCAGCGTATGGATGTGGTCTATGGTACTGTAGCCTCTTCGGAAACCGGCTTGTTCGGAAGGCTGGAAGTCATCAAGCCTGCGCTCGAGACGGTTCGTAATGACCCTTGAAAACAGCTTGTAAACATGGCTCAGAAGCGAGATGGGTCTGTAATTCTTCAGTAAGGTATTGTCACCTTTCTTAAAGAACAGCACCACCACGCCTCTGTTACACGCTTCTGGCGTTATGCCCTCGAGGACGACGGTGTTAAAAATCCTCTGAAGGACTTTAAGTACCGGTGTTCCACCCGCTTTCAGAAGCTCTGAAGTGATTCCGTCGTCACCCGGTGCCTTGTTGTTCTTAAGCTGATTCAGGGCCATTCTAATCTCGTACAGATAATCTCGCTGATAACATAGTACTCATTATTATAGGTTTGCATATTTTACGCAACTATGAAAACCGACCGATGTAATTCAGTGTTGCCAAATTGTTAAACTAAAATTACAGAGTTTTATAAATAGAAGAAATTACCTTATTAACAAGACAAAGTTCCTGTTCAATTTTTGTCAAATTTTGGCTAGATTAGATAGAACGGTAGATATAGCTACTACTTTTTATCTGATTTAACAGAAATTAATTCAAAATATGAATCTCACATTCTTCGACGTCTTATTTTTTATAGTTTGCCGCCTGGTAATTAGCACCATCTAACTAAACTATCTTGAAACTGATACGTTTCATTGCGATTGCTAACTCGGTACAAAACATTTTTGAAAATACTGTTTTTCTTTCTGAACTACAGGAAGGATCCGTCGAAGGGGCGGGTATGGAGCCAGTGCACACGTCCAATGCAGCCTGCAGGCGGAGAATGACGCAACTGCTGATCGAACTAGTTGATAATGGGATCATCTAATAAAATAAAAAAAATATTTTGTTGCCACCAAAGACTATGTATACTATCATCAAAAGTCGCGCGTTGTCGTGCAACGTTGCCGAACGTATTGAGCGTCACGTCAATTGTTGCATAATGGAGGCTTTATTTTTCCTCCAAATGTGTCGCTAGATTATCTGCACTAAAGAAGATTTTTGAATATCAATCATAAATAAAGGCAAAGATGTTTACATTGTGTGCATTTAATAGTCAATTATGTATGATTTCATTGATTTCGTGTATGAATAAATTATTAAAAATACATTGGTCTACATTTATTGCAGTTCTATTTCGTTGCACTAGCACAGAAAACCTTTTACGTTGTTGTACGTTTAACGTTGTACGTGTTACGTGGGACCTGTGACAATGATTGGTGAAATGTGGGTGTTAATTCACCTCCTCCGGCCCCTCCGGGGATAAAGGCGTGATTGTATGTATGTAGGTATGTAGTACAGAAAATAATTTTTTTGAAAAAAAAAACTACAATCATAATACATAACAGGTTCAATTATGTATTATGATTCTAACAGCGTTTGTCCACCGCCACCGTCACCGGGACGGCACCGAGAACGAGATTATTTCGCGCAGATTTCGCGCCGAGTTTAAGATGACGTGACGGCGATCGTTTGTCCACCGCGATATTTATCGGTGGCTCAGTTCTAGAGCTTTGCCGTGCGTGGTAGTCGCGTTTTCCTTTTAGAAATAAAACGAAACTAGGAAGATGGCTAGTTTCAACCGGCGACAATTGCTTCTTCTGCTTTTGTATGTTCGAAGGCGTGTAGGCGATGCAAAAAATTCTGGATTCATCCGCTAATACGTGAACGATACATCACAGGAGCGTTTTATGTACATCACGACACGTTACGGTAGTATGAACACAAGTTTTTTAACTACTATAGGATGCCGGCACATCGGCCCATCTTAAAACCGTGCCGAGTTCTAGCGGTCACGCCGATCTACTCGCAATATCGGCGGCCGGGATGACGGCGCTCGGTTGACGGGCATGCGGCATGTGGACAAACGGCCTTAGGCCGTTTGTCCACCGCCGCCGTCACCGGGACGTCACCGAGAACGAGATGACGGCGCCGATTTAGCGATACATACATTTACTATGGCCATGTGTCCACCGCATGCCCGTCAACCGAGCGCCGTCATCCCGGCCGCCGATATTGCGAGTAGTTCGGCGTGACCGCTAGAACTCCGCCGGTTTTATGACGGGCCGATTTGCCGGCAATACAAAATAGGTTTGTTCTTGTCCACACACTACCGGCCGGTTTTTGTTTTGTCTATCATAAAACTGAGCCACCGTTAAATTGCGGTGGACACACGATCGCCGTCACGTCATCTTAAACTCGGCCCGAAATAATCTCGTTCTCGGTGCCGATGCCGTCCCGGTGACGGTGGCGGTGGACAAACGCTTTACTGAATAAGAATAGTACAGTACTGTGGGCCTATCATGCGTGCTATAATATGCACCACGCAGCTTAACCAGGAACAGAGGAAGAGAGATGGCGCTATATACTATTTAAAGCTCCATCTCTTACTAGCACGTCACGATAGCGGTGCAGTAATTAAAAAATAAAAAAGTAGGCAAAGGTAAGGCAGGTAAAAGATCGGTAAAAGGACTAGGTTCCGAAATAATACAAGGGTAGTCTCGTAGGTATGTCAAATTTATTGTGTATCGTTTAGTAAATAAACACGTACAATAGTATTGGGTTAAAACCTTAACATTATTTATACTTTATTTTGTGACAATGTGTCCTTTGATCAAGATCTATGGAATACATTATAAAAAAAATCAGATCATTTTCTGCGTATTTCAATAAAAAAAAATCTATTTCATTGCGTAATATAATTATTTTAGTACAAAATATAATAAAAAATTAATGACTTCGATATCGGGACTGTTGATAGATTTTTTGGAAATATTTTTTTTTTTTTTTTTTTTAAGAACTGTAAATGTAAGGCGTGTTGTATGAGCGCTGCCGAACTAATGCTATCTCTTTTACACTTACTACGACTGAGTAAGTAGATTAAGGATAGCGAAACTATTAAAAAATATTCAAACAACAACCAAATAGTATTCAGTTCTTAAAAAAAACTTTTTGAAAAATTTCCAAAAACTCTAAAATATGGCGACCCTAGAATTTATTTAATAAAAAATATGGTAATTTAAATAAAATACCCGTACTAACTCGTGGCACATTCATTGATTTTTTATTTTCATTAAATTAAATAAAAAATATAATAAAAAATACGTACGGGTTTACGTATATAATAATAATAAATCTTTGTAACCAGATCTAATATAAACTTAAATTAAAATAATCAGTCATTGAAAACTTTAGATTGATATTTCAGTTGAGATTCTAGCGCCTATAATATCTAAAGTTTCCAATAATTTGCTGTTTATTTATAGATTAATATTTTTTATTTTATTTTATTTAAAACTAACAAGTCTGGTTTGAAAGCAAGGCACTGGATTCTCACTTAATAAATATTTTACCGCGCAATAGAAAAAAAAACAGTAACTTATACTTTTTTTTTGTTTTTTTTTTTTACTCTCTGTATAGAATTGCGCGGGAAATAGACGCTTTATCCTGACTTCTTGTCTTTCTATAAAATTAAAATTAGCACCTTAAAGAATATCACTGTATGTACTATGAAACACAAACATATTTGATACTTTGTCTACAGTGAAAATAACAGTACATTTTATTTGATACTTGCTCTTAAGACCTGCTGAGCAGTCGGTCCAACTTTTCCCTTGGATGCTTGCGTGGGTCTCATGAAGCCCGAAGTCGGTGTTCTACTACTGAGGCTCTTTAAAGGTGGTCTGGAAGTTCCAACTGAGCTGCCACTGGAAGAAGACCTGGATGCAGGCATTCTGGATATAACAGGTTTCGGAACTGGTTTTGGAGCAGGTTTAACTGGAGAAGGTGGGGCTCGTTTCACAGTCGCGACTGATGCAGAACTGTTTAAAGAACTTCGTGAGCTTCGCAGAGAAGCGCGGGAGGTAGACCTTTCGACTCTCAATGAGCTAGCTCGTTTTGGAATCACGCGTTTGGGGTCTAAAGGTGTGCGAGGAGGAGTCCTCGTCTCTTTGGTAGATATCTTCTTTGGAACCACGGGGGACTTTGAAATTTTGGGTACTGGGGACTCGCATTCCACGTTGCAACCTGACGAAGCACCCTGGGACGCGCTTTCGGAGTTCAGGCTTTGCGTTTCTTCAAAACCTTCATCGTTCAGTTCATGTTCACTCTTGACTTTCGACATTCTCGGAGACGTTGTTCTTTCTGGCACTTTTTCTGTTTTGGTATTCATTGATTTCCTGTACGCGTCTCTGGACCAAACTCCTGCCGGAGTTTCAGCTGGAGACTTCAACTCCCGTATAGCTTTCTGCACGTCTTCTTGATTAATCGAAGTCTGCCTCCTCATCCGAAGGTAAGGCTTCGTTTCTTTGGTCGGTTTGTCTGTACTTTGGTGCTTTAGTCTGTCCTGCCAGCGCTTCAGCCTATTCTCCTTCTCATCTTTAGTAACTTCGATAGGTCTAGCCACTTCTTGTGGTGCCTCCACTTTATACGAAGCTTGGACGTCTAATTTAGACGGTCTGATGACTTGCGTTTCAGCTATCAATTCAGGAGCTGGCTCCGGTTTCTTTTCTTCCTCAGGAGAACTGGAATCCGTGGTCCTCTTATACCTTCGTGTCCTTCTAGCGGCAGAGAACCTATCAAACTGGCCGTCTCCTAAGATCTCTTGGCACAAGTCTTTCATTTCCGATGTTTTGTCATTTAAATTGAACTGGCTAGCTCTGTTGGGTAGGGATGTTTGGAATTTTCTACACGGTTCTCTCTCTGGCGGTGGATTAAAGTTTGGAATGAATTTCCTCTGAACTGGCGGTGTTTCTATATTATCGGAGTCTATCTCTATTTTGTCTGATTTCTCAAGTCGGTCGACCCTCGGGCCTAAATCGGTGGTGACTTTAATATCAGGCAGCTTGCGTTTCTCTTCTACAATAGGTTGCGGTGACTCTATCTGCTGTCGAGACCTCTGTCTCCGAAGCCTTCTCATCTCCTCGTTCTCCTCCGTCTTCCTCCAAGGTAACTTGTTGTCCTTCTTTTGCGGTTGGACATCTGGAATTGTCAATTTTATAAAAATTATTATTATTTCATAGTCAGGTCAATTTTCGAATTTCCGTTCTTTGCATTGCACGTGATGCAGTTGGTCCTGGTTATCATACGAAAACTTGTTTTTGAAAATTCGTAAAAGGAATCTGGATCCCTAAAAAGTTCGACAACCTGGTCTAACTTTAGAACTTCGATATCACTAGTGGGTTGAGGAGGTTACTTCACGTCATTTCACGAAAAATATCGAAGTTCAAATTTTGCAGTTATACTAAAAGCCGATCCTAACAGAATTGGGCAAAGGGTCGGAGAATGTGAGTATATTCGAAGGTAGGTAGGTAGGCGTACCTTCCACAGTCTCGAGCGCGCGCACGACGTCACTGTCGCGCAGCACGCGCCGCCACTCGCCACGCGCTTCAGGCACGGCGCTCAGGGATGACGTCACGCCGCTCGGCACGCTTACGCCGCTTGGACCGCGCTCACTCTCTGCGGGAAGCGACACGAGATATAGGCTTTGAGGTTTGCAAAAGTCGGAAAGTTCTTTTCAAGATAATATTTCAGAAATGACTAAATGTGGAAGTATGAACACCCAATCATTATGTCTGGTAATTTCCTATGTCCTGTAAATTAGTAGAATAATTTGGTGAGTTCATAAAATGGACCCAGAGTGTTACCCTGTGGTATACCATATCTCAATACTCTGTAGGTAGAGATAATATTAACGTGGCTCCTTTCTTACAGCCCTATATTGACATATTACTATACAATTCAATACACCTATGCTGTAATACTATTAACTAGAAAATTATTTGAGTAATATCATGGTACATGTAATCGAAGGCTTTAGTAAAGTACTTAAAAAATTCACCAGCAAAATTTTCACTTCTGCTGATAAATGACTCTTGATTAAACTACCTATGATATATGAGTTTCTTCAGGAAAAGCATTAAAAAGTCTACGTCCAAAGATCACGGTATACACTTTAAATCAGGTGGTGCTTGTCTGTCACCTAAGGGGTATAAAAACTGTGTACGTACCGGAGTCGTTTTCCGAGGAGCGCTTCTCGCCGAGGCGCGCGTGCGCAGAGCCCCGCGCCGGCCGCGCACGCGCACTGGACTCCTCCTGGCTGCTCGCGCGCAACCACGACTCGATCTTCTGGCGCCACTCCCTGCGGGGCACGAGGGGGGCAATTATACAACAGGAATATATTCGATGTCGTGCAAAAGTGAGTTCGACCAGATTACCCCCAAAGGGGGAACTGGGGAAGCGTCGGTAGCTTACGATCGGACTTATAATCGAGAGGTACCGGGTTCGAATCCGAGCCATTACACTACCGACATGAACCCACTCCTAATACAAGCAATTTAGATTAATTGGTTTGGATTTATTATATCAGTATAGAAGTATAGATATGGATTTCGGTTGCTAACATTCTTTAAAAAAAAACTGAGTCATCATCCAAGCGCTGATGGATTATAAAAGTAGATTTTTTGCGCAATTTCTTCTCCATAGCGCCTAGGAAGCGGTGGTAAACTTAGTTTTAAGGAGAATTTGACGTCAAAAAGCTGCAACAGTGTTGCACTATTTTGAGAAATAAAGAATTTGAGTCGTACTTAGGCTTGGCCGGTGCGATGTCGGGCGAGTGTGCGGGAGACGCGACGGGGGCGGGCGTTGGCGTCGGTGGGGCGGGGGCGGCTCGGGGCGAGGCGGGTCGTTCTCGTCCCGCTTCCGGGATCTCCAGGCGAGCGCGGGATGCGCCGCGACGGGACCACGAGCGATCTGGGAGATAAAACATAAATTATGAGTTAAAAGTAACCACTTTTCATCAGTGTGTGTGTGCTTGTCTGCCGCCTAAGTGGTATAAAAAAAGTGAAGTAATGGTAAATCTTATTTTACAACATCCGAACTCATATGGATCCACCTAAGAATGGAAAGGTAATGGAATGGAAAGTAGGATGAATTACTACAAAAGGGAACTAAAAAACTACATTACGTAAGCAAATGTAAGAATACCACAAGGTAGTATTCTGGGTTCTTTTTCATGACATCGATTTTATTAGGAACCTATTTTTATATTTCCCAGTTTAGAGTATATAGGGTCAATAAAAACTTTCGGGGCCTAAGTTAGCCTCCCCAGTAAGCCGACACTCCTGCTGATTAACGAACGAGACTCTAGCGGAGACTTCTCTCTTGAGATCAGGAGGTCAAACGGCAGTGAAAAATCATAAGCTTTAGATGCAACTGGCATTAAAGTTGGAAGATTGGAGAACTAGGGAAACTAGCAGTGAAACTACCTACCGAAAATAGCAGTGAAATAGTACTTTTACGGTATGTTTTAATTTGTAAGTAAGCTAAAGCTTTTTGGTAGGCAACACAGTACTATTAACACCTCGCTATCTACTCCTAAATAATATAATGATGGTGAAGTGTCTTACCAAGACTGCCCCAAGCACTTCTCTCTCTCAGATCGTTGGCGGCCGGCGACGAGTGTCGCAGGAACTCCAACAATCCCTCCTCATCATCTCCCGGACTAGCTCTGCTTCTTCGACGTAAGCTGCCTGTAGGTGTTACATCTGGAAATGATAAACACTTTTATTGTAGCATGATGTAAAAACTTTTCGATGGCTCACAAGCAACTACGCTTTCACTTCTCTCCTCTACTTTCACGTATATACGCGAATTCTGATTGTGTCTTACGAAGGACCAAGTGTACAGTTATTCTTGACATTTCTGGTTGAAAAGCTCGAAGGACCAAGTGTAGTGTACTTATTCTTGTTACTTATGGTTGTGGTGCTCGAAGGACCGCATTTATGATCTAATTTCGGTACATCTGTCCGTCGGTAATACATGCTCACTGATTTAAAACGCTTAGTAAAAAAGAGTGAGCACAGAGATAAACTTAATAGTCCATTCTCACTGAAAGACTAGTGACTGGAGAGCAGCGCGTCCATTTTTTTGTTTTCAAATGACTATGAACTTTATAATCACGTATATAAGATTCAAAATACACAGACAGCCTCCGTGGTGTAGCGGTAGTGAACGCGGCCGCTACGCAGGAGGCGCGGGTTCGATCCCCGCTCAGTGCAAATATTTGTGTGCATTAAATATGGGTATTTGCATTGGTCTGGTCGTGCCTCGGAGAGCACGTTAAGCCGTCGGTCCCAGTTGCCATAAGAACATCTATGGCAGTCGTCACGGGTAGTTGGTGCCCTAAAAAGACCAAAAACAACGGTCTAGCTGCAAAGATTCGATATCGCCTAATGTTAACATTGGGTCGTGGAGGTCAGATGGCAATCGCTTCACGGAAAATATCGAGTTCTAGCCAAATCTGTAGCTATGACTGGTAAAAGCGGACCCCAGACTCCGAGCTGAAAGCTTCGGATGCGACTGGGAATTAACGCTAGGAGGAAGATATAAGATTCAAAATAGTTTGTAACATTAGTTCTTCAGCTAGAAATGCCCTTAATGAGCAGTAGATAACACTGACCGGGAGAAGGCGAGGGGTCGTGCGGTTTGCGCAGCGAGCGGCGGCCTAGCCCGTTGCGGATGTCCAGCAGCAGGGACTCCATCAGCGACTCGCACTCCGACACCGGCGTGCTGCACACGCTGCTGCCGGGGCCCGTGCCGCTACCTGCCGTGATGGTATTAGCAGTTAGTTTATATGTATTTAGTTTCATTTTGCCTTGGAGGGAGAGTATGTTAGGCTATCGGTCTAACGTAGGTATGTGGCGTTTATTACGGGTAATTGTAGTCCTAAAAATTTGGATAACTGGACTAATTACCAACTGAATTCCGATATCGCTAGTGGGTTGATGAGGTCAGATGACAGTCGCTTCGCGGAAGAATCAGTCATTTCAATAATTGGCGAATTTTTATTTTTTATAAAGTATGGGAATAACGTACAGATGAAAGGAATTTAATAAGTTGTTTTTTATTTTTCACCAAATTAATACGTTCACGCTGAAACTGTGTTCAGAATATTTTTATCCGAAACAACTATAAAACCACCCGGTATATATTGTTATACCAGCGCGAGAACTTCACTTTCGCGATGCAGGATTAGTAGTTCCATGACTCTGGGGTTTTGTAAGGCTACATAATTATATTATTATAATAACCACTATATCGATATGTTTCTAACAAATAAATTAAAAATAAACAAGTGCTATCCCCACTAGAAAAGTCTTGGAGGATGAGGCTAAGGATCAGTACTCACCCGGCTTGATCCTGAGCGCGGCGAGGTCCCTGGCGCGTCTCCTGGCGGCCGCGTGCTCCTCGTTAGCACGACGTCGAGCATTGTCGGCCACCGCAGCCCTAAACTTGCACAGGAACCACGCGAACAACTGCCAACAAACATAATACTTAGTTTCCCATCACTATATCGAGAGTTGAAGGCAATAAGAAGCAAGTAACAACGAATTATCAAAGGAGGTAGGACACGACTATATTCCCGTCCCAATCGAGCAGTCCGACTGGGAAAGTACCTCCGCCCTACCTGGTATAATAACCTCGTGTTGTTTTTCTGGCAGTGAATAGGGTAACCAAAGCTCACTGGAGAGTTATGAGTTATGAGGTTTTGTGCTGTCAGTGGGAAGGCCAAAGGATTGTCTTGCTTGTCTTCATTGCTGACGGCACTCAATCTCTCTGTTCTTAAAGGTCGGCAAAAACTCGTGCGAGTGTGATTCTCCTGGTGTTGCACTTGTCCATTGGCCACTGTAACCACTTTCAAAGAAAGAAGAAAAGGATCCAAAACGACATCTATCTGGCTAGAGAACGTCCCACCTTCCGTTTGCATTTTTCGCAGTCTCCACTCTTTCACGCCTCAATTTTTTAAATAATAAATTTAAAAAGAAAAACAAAATATTGGTTCCATTATTAACATTGTTACCTTGAAGCACTCCTCTAGTTTGAAAGACACGGGATCTTCACAGAAGAACTCCGCCAATTGTTTCCGAATGCTCTCCACCTCCTCCATATCTTTGTTGAGTGCTGATACCTCTTGTTGTGCTACCTGTAATAAGAAATAGAATAAATTACAAAACATAAAAATTGTAGAAGAAAATGTAGGTGGAGTACCACAGGGTAGTGTTGTAGGTCCATTGTTATTTAAATCCACCCTGAGTAAAAATTACGATGCCGAATGTTGCTATTTTGTGTGAAGCGACTGCCATCTGGGTTTCATAACCTACAGGCAATATTGAAGAACTATAGGATTTTGAGAGGTCCAAGTTCTTAAAATTCTTCTTCTTTAAGTCAATGGCTAGATTTGGTACATAGTGGCTAGATATTTATGTTTTGGCTGGATTTAACTATCCGTAACGATTATCACAAATATTCTATAGAATAAACTTTGTCACGGTAGACAGACTTAGTACCTTTTCTTCAAGTCCAAAAAGTTACTGACCTGCAAGAACTCTCCCATCTGCTCTTTTATGTCCTGCTGCGAGGTGGGCAGCTGGATCTCCTTCTCCAGCGTGGCTATCCTCATCCCCAGCGTCTTGATCTCGTTGTGCAGCTGTTCCACGCTGGCTTTAGCTGCCTCTTCTAACACGCGAGTATCGTCCGCGAAGTGGATGAGTTCCTTGTTCTTACGTTCAGCTTGCTGTGGAGTGGAAATTATTTGTTCTGAGAGTTTGCAATTAAGAATCAATGGAGTCATTCGTTATAACTCTGTCTGTTTCATATTTTGTTCTTTTCACGACAAAACTTTAAACTGGTTTTTTTGTGAAATCTGTTGTGTACTGCATGTTTTGTTGTTTTGTTTTTGAGCAAATTTTCGAGGCAAGACATAATTATGTCCTACAGTCGACAAAGGAGATACGACTTTGTCGACAGAACACGAGTGTATAATAGAGCATATTATGTTAGTGTAAAAATATGTAATGCCACGTGGTTCCCGGCAGAGTAGAATTTTTGCCACCCCATCTCCTCCCATGTGGTGTCGTATAAGGCGACTTAGGGATAGGGCTGTTTAACATCAGACATTTATACAGCCCCGTCAACAATCGTGCCCGGAATACGGCAATAGGCTCACCCACTATTACGTGGGTGAATACAATGATTGGTGAAATGTGGGCGTTAATTCACCTCTGACTAACCCTTCGGGGATAAAGGATAAGTATGTTTATAGTGTATGATAGGTGTAGAGTGTTGGTTACCGCGGCGACGTAGTGCATGAGGTTGACGCCGGGCTTGTTGGCGCGGATGTCGGGCAGCTTGTGCAGCGACGCGAGGCGCACGCCCGCCGCGCCGCCCGCGTAGCCGCCCGCGTTCAGGAAGTTGCCGGCGATCAGCGCGATGTACAGCACCTCCTGCCATAACGCACATAATACTTATAGCACTATACAAATACTCTTTCCCTTGGGCAATGTACTTTGAATCCCTCGCTACGCTCAGGATTTTACGTTAGAATCCCTCGCAGCGCTCAGAATACAATTCTAGAATCCTTCGCTTCTCTCATGATTCAACATCGCGCCCTCGCCGTAATAATACTATATTACCCCCTGGTCATACAATGATACAATCTACTAGTTTCATCCCTTCTATTCAAAAAGTGTCTCTTTATTTCCTCTATAAATAGAAGCAAAATAGCTCTTTTCTGCTTTCTAACTCTTTTCTAATTTGGAACTTCATAATCATTCACAGAAATCGAACGCAAATTGTTTGAATTACTGGCTGATACGTGTTTCGTGGGTTTGGCGTATACAGAGTTTTATGTAAATAAATTACCTGTAGCGCTCTAGAAGACATGAGATCATCCCCAGCCACTAGGATAGCGTTGATAGCACTCTCTAAGTAGCCAGATGTTGAAGCCCATTCCTCCTTCAACAGCATACACTCGATGCGGAGTTTGTAACTGTTGGACAATAAAACGAAATTTGTACTAAAACGCTGAATGAAAAAAGTAATTCGCTTATAAAAAATCACTGTAAATCATTCGTGTTTCACTGGAAAACATCGTAATTCACTGGAAGTCATCGCAATTCAGTCGAAAGGTCTGTATGATAGCTACATAAAGATAGTGGTTGTCTCAATTTTTTGCAATGCTAATATATATCTCAAAGTAACCAAGCATTGTTTATATTTTTACTATTTACGCAGTGAGCCTTTTGAACTTATAGCACTTACTTAGGCATAGGGTATTATACGGGGCCTCACTTAACACCTCTGGGGCTAAAGGCAAACTAACCTACTAGTCATAAACAACGGACAACGCTCTGGCGGTTTTTCTCTCGGAGTTAAGAGGGCAGATGGCAGTCGCTCCCGAAAAGAGGACCCTTGTCCGTGTCCCCAAAAAGTATACTGTGGACGCTAGATACTGGGTACTTACTATGAAGGATGACAGCCTCTATGGTAGGGGTGAATATAAGGGTGTCCCGTCGATGTATGGAGAAAAAATTTTTTTGAGCTACGGCTACGCAAGAGGTTTCAAAAGTTGCGTTTTGACGCGTACATTACGATTATCATTAAATTTTATTAGATATCTGTCATCTTGAGGGCTCTACCGGACCTTGAAGTTTAAGAAATGTGCAATTTTTAAGGGTTCCTAACATAAGCTACAATTCATACAAAAATAACATTATAATAGTTTTATTAAATTTAAGAGTACAAAAATGAGTTAGTCCAGTGTTAAAAATAGTTGAAATACAATAAAATCAATAAATATTTAAAAAAAACGGAACTGGTCTTTGTGTCAAAACAAGGTATTTCCGCGTGACATTTTGATATGTTCCTAATGAATCCATCCCGAGCTGTAGCATTCATGACGATTTGAGAAGCCTCCGTCATTAATTTAAAATAACTTTCTATTGTCTGTGTGTGACAAGGAAAGTCAACGATATCAAGGTTTAGTTCTTTAGCCTTAATTCTGAGTCCATCATTGGAGATGTGTCGCAGGATCAGTGGAGCTGAGATATCTCACAGTCTTGCTCACACCAAAGTATTCAATCTCGTGTTAAGAGGTTAAGTTTTAGTGCTTTAAATACCTTGAGTGAAATGCTCTTCAGCAGCAGCGAGAACCAGTTCTCTGGCCTTAATATTTTGCGAGATGTAAGCTCTGGAATATTGTCTCAGTCAGCTAATAACATGGCATTATGCAAGTTTTCTGAGTGCGCGAAAAAAGCGTTTCTTTCCATCACTGCATCTATAAGTAGATCTCTGTCTATCACGTAAAAATTGAGAGTACGTAATAATTTAAGAAATATGCTTGCCTCCATCTTTAAATTATAGGTTTTGCTTAACCAGAAGCCAAACGCCATTAGCATACTCAGGCCGGTATTCTAGAACGGTACTCAGTTCTGAATATCGATTTATCTGAGGACATGTTGTAACGACAATCTGTGAAATCCTTCAGTCTATCTATACAATCTGTCCAAAGGTAAATTGAGATTCAGGACTGAGTTTCTTTCTAGAATACGGGCCTCAGACTTAACATAAGTACTAACTGTTTCGCCGTCAGAAAAAATTGCAGCTGCTTGAGAATTATGTGATCTCGTTTGGTTTCTCAACAAGCAAAAGCCATCATTTAAAGAAGGAGTCAAGCACATTTGTCAAATGATTACTTATGTGTAGATATTTTCGATGTTTACCTGATAGACAGAGATCTATAGATTCAGTGATCGACGTTTTTTACGCGCACCCAATAAAATTGTTTATAGCCATGTTATTTGACGATAGAGACCATATTTGAGACTTTGCATTTAGCAAGATATTAAAAGTCAGTGAAGCAGAAAAGAGCACCTCTCCCAGGGTATTTAAAAGGCCAAAATTTGATTTCTTACCACGAGATTTTGGTTTTTATTTTGGACAAGTACCTAGTCTCACTTCGTGTTGAATTTAGTATTATTTATATTATATTTATAACTGAAACACGTAATTTATCACAAGAAAGTACGGAGTGACACCTTTTTCAGCAATAAAACCGCAATGGAAATGAGACGAACTGCCTCACCATTGTAGTAGAGAATTTGAGAAAAACCAGTCAAAACATTAATTTCGCGCGTTCGAGCTAAACCTATTCTTCATAGTAAATACATTTTTCATTACTTGCAAATCGTAAATTGGTGTCTTAATATTATTTTAATTACAAAATAAAATATGATTAATGTAAAAAAAAAAATAGACGATATGCACTGAAGGGTCATTATGTGATTTTTTGAAAAATAAAAGTGCCGGTAGAGCCCTCAAGATATTTTCATATATTTTTTTTATTATTTTTACGGTAATCTACAACTCATAACGCAACTTTTGGGGGGTCTTGTGTAACGAAATTCGAAAAAAAAGATTATCGGGACACCCTAGAATATGTATGTATGCTGTCTGGTCTGGTCTGGTGCTTCGGTGAGTACGTTAAGCTATCCCAATTGCTATACGAACATCTATTGGCAGTCGTTATGTTTTGGTAATGAGTGAGACGGCGCACTTAGGAGGGCTGATCACTGAAAAAAGATGGCTTACTTAGGTAACTGTATGAGCTGCAACAGGAACTTCTCAGCGGTGCCAAGCTTGGTGACGTCACCGGAGAACGCCTTGAGCATCTCGCACTCGTCGATCTCCGGCAGGATCTTGAGCAGCCCCCGTAGCTTCTCTGTGCCGATGTCGTCGTGACTGCCCTCACGGATTAACTGGATTATGTCTTCGTTTGAACTGGAAATAGTTATGAGTACCTAATTATTTTTTTATCTGTATGCAATGGGAATTAAATCCACGACCAGTCCATTACAGGAGTAATACTCTGTCCAATTATTGAGCTACCCTTTTTTTTTAAATTGTGCGCAAAATTCTTACGGAATCCGATTCAAGTTTCGTCGCGGATGTTGACATTTTCCGATCTAAATGTATGTTAATGTGTTGTAGGAAAAGTTATAAGCAACATTGAAGACTGATTTCAATACATACACACATTGATTCAAAGGGTGTATGGGGTTCCATTTAGATCTCCGGGACTCAAGTAAAAAGAGATTTCTTTTACATGGTGGGAGTATAGAGCTTGAGTCCTGGACATTTATTTCCATATAATATTGATTGAGGGTAGGCAGGGCAGCAGACAGAACAGAAAAAATAAAAGCTTATAAAAAGGGTAGAATTTGAACCAACGATATCATCAATAATCATCATACTAAATTATTTTCTCTGTCAATTGACAACAATTTTCATTGAAAAAGCTTTCAAAGTTTTTTGAAATTAACGGGTTCCTTTACCTGCGGAACTGCTTCAGGAATATATTGACGTTGAGGCTCCTCTTGCCGTCCAAGAGGGTGATCTCCGAGGACTCCTTCCGCGGCTTCCTCTCCCCTGAACTGTCGCATATCGGACTCCTGCCCAATCTGGGGGACGAACCTGCTGATCCTGTAGGCTGGATCTGGGAAAAAATAATAAGACTGAAGAATTTGTTTGTTTGAACATTCCAATCTCTGCAACTACTCGTGTTATTTGAAACAGTATTTTTGTATGTGATAGCCCAATTTTAGGGAAGGTTATTTTTTTTATACCACTTAGGTGGCAGACAAGCACACGGCCCACCTGATGGGAAGTCGTAACCGTGGCCTATGGACGTATACAATACCAGGGCGTCACACTCGCGCTGCCGACCCTGAAGAAACCTTCTAATGCCCTTCTTGTTATAGGTTATTTAACATCACAGTACGAGCCTTGGGAGCACAGTAATGTGAAATATAGGTCAGAAAGGTGAAGTATAGGGCGACACGTGGCGGTGAATAACCGTCTGAATGAAACGAAGCGGGTCAAACCATGAAGCACAAGAAGAAGCAGTAAGGATTTTTTGAAGAATACCGGTAACTAAAATTACTAGTATTCCCGTTAATCCTTCCAGTTAAGCTAAATTAATGCTCGTGTTAGGAGTGCGTTCGCTTTTGTAGTGTAATACCCAGGACTCATACTCGGGCCCTCTCGATTGTAAGGCCATGTCCACAACCACTACGCTTATGTGTGTATGAGGATGATAAGTATATCCTGAAGACACTGACCTGTTGACAAAAGAGACCTTCGATCTCGCTCCAGTCCAGCTCAGCCTTCGGGGAATGCTTGTGGCTGGAAGCTACCAGTGACCAGATATTGTTCTGTCCGATAACCTGGAATGAGAACAAATAAGATTTTAAGTCTTTGCTGTACCAGAAAGACTGAATTCTTCACCAACACGCGTAATTTTGTTTACATATACAGGGTGGAAGATTTTAACCTTACCTGGAGGGAAAGTTCTCTAAATACTGGAGATACCGAATTTCACTCAAAGGAAACATTCCTTTATTTTTAAAAAGAAATAAAACTGCATTCATAGATTTTTGAAAATTCGCTTGCCACACCCGGTAATCGAACCAACTAAAATCCGAAAAAATAACATCCTGTATTTTTATGACAACAATCAATAGTATAAATCATAAGGATCAAATCTGTCTAACAAACATGGTTAATTAAATGAAAGGAAATCCCTGAAAATTCAATTATCAAATTCGATTTAACAAAATAGAGAACTCAAGGATCCATCACCTATCATATTAAGAATAAACTTCCATATTTAAATTACTTGTCCCTGTTTTTCATGGCTGGCCCTCACTGGCCAGCAGGGGTATTTACTCTCTCGACTCAAACCGACTAAAACCGCATGCCGTCTCAGGTTAATTCAAATGTCTCAATTAACGTATTATAAGACGAACCAATAAGGCAATTCTCTCGCCATCTCCGTTGCCCAGGGTGCGATGCAGTGTACCACGAAGTGCTTTCCAAGCCCAACCAAGTATACCTCGAGACACGTATCTTGGACCTAAATCGACATAATAGTAGCGTCGCCGTCGGTAGCTTAGTGGTTAAGGAGTCAGCCTTACGATCGAGAGGTCCCGGATTCGAATCCTGACCATTACACTACAGACGTGAACCCACTCCTAGTACAAGCAATTTAGCTTACTTGGGGGGGTTAACAGGAATATTAGTAATTTCAGTTACTAATATTCTTTATAAAAAAAAAATCGGGAGACTTGACTACCTCATGCAGTCACACAATAACGTTACATTCTAAATCGGAATCAAAGTTTAGTCATTTAGTAGTCATTTTACTAAATAAATGGCGTTATTGTTGATAAGGTATGTGATGGCACGTTGAGAAAAAGTACTGTATCTGTTGGAATGGAATTTATAAGTTAAGATTTTATTGACTTCCTTTCATTTAATTTACCATGTTTATTAGAGAGTTTCGATCCTCATGATTGACTCTATCGATTGATGCTACAAAAATACAGGATGTTATTTTTTTGGATTTTAGTCGGTTCGATTACCGGGCATGGCAAGGGAATTTTCAAAAAACTATAAATGCAGTTTTGTTTCTTTTAAAAAATAAAGGAATGTTTCCTTTGAGTGAAATTAGCTATCTCCAGTATTTAAAGTACTTGCCCTCCAGGTAAGGTTAAAATCTTCCACCCTGTATAATATGTTCCCGAGCTCAGCGTTAGCAATTCTCGATCATCCAGCGGTCGCGTCGTCAAATTTAATACTACATTTGTGTAGGTATATCAATTTTGTTCTTCTTTATTTTTTAAACACAGTCATATCAATGTGCAACACGAAAGAGAAACGTGACTTAATGACTTTTCGCGTTGAAACCCAATACAACTTAACACATAACATAGCGGAGAAACGGCAATTAGGTTGTACCATATAAGCGCTAGATGGAGCTAGGTGTATGGAGTTAAATCACTATAAATCTCTATTTAAAAAATAATTTAGAGAAGTGATGTTTTTTAAAAATCTGAGTTGATGACAACCAAAACTCAAGTTAAAAACCATTCTGTATGCAGTATACAGGGTGGAAGATTTTAACCTTACCTGGAGGGAAAGTACTTTAAATACTGGAGATAGCTAATTTCACCCAAAGGAAACATTCCTTTATTTTTAAAAAGAAACAAAACTGCATTCGTAGTTTTTTGAAAATTCCCTTGCCATGCCCGGTAATCGAACCGACTAAAATCCAAAAAAATAACATCCTGTATTTTTATAGCATCAATCGATAGTGTCAATCATGAGGATCGAAACTCTCTAATAAACATGGTAAATTAAATGAAAGGAAGTCAATAGAATCTTAACTTATAAATTCTATTCCAACAGATACAGTACTTTTGCTCAACGTGCCATCACATACCTTATCAACAATAACGCCATTTATTTAGTAAAATGAGTACTAAATGACTAAACTTTGATTCCGATTTAGAATGTAACGTTATTGTGTGACTGCATGAGGTAGTCAAGTCTCCCGATTTTTTTTTTATAAAGAATATTAGTGACCGAAATTACTAATATTCCTGTTAACCCCCCAAGTAAGCTAAATTGCTTGTACTAGGAGTGGATTCACGTCTGTAGTGTAATGGTCAGGATTCGAACCCGGGACCTCTCGATCGTAAGGCCGACTCCTTAACCACTAAGCTACCGACGGCGACGCTATTATTATGTCGATTTAGGTCCAAGATACGTGTCTCGAGGTATACTTGGTTGGCAAGCACTTCGTGGTACACCCCCAACAAACATTTTAGTCGTATAAGTGAAAATTACACGACTTAATGTTCTATAAACGTCGTATAGAAGTATTTTAGGTTTTAATACGACTCAGTGCCTCTTTATCCTTATACAACTTGTAGTCGTATAAAGACGTCGTATAAACGTCTCCGCGAATGTTTTCTATGACCATTATACAACTTTCAGTGGTAAAACCGATGATGTCGTCTTACTAACGTCTATACAACTTTTACACCAAACTGAATCGTATTAGAGTCGCAAGAACTACTTATACGCGATAATCGTAATAGAGTGATAAATTGCACTCTTACACGACTTTTAGTCATTTTGAACACTATTATACTACCATTAAGTGACTGAATGTCGCATAGCTGTAAAGTACCTTAACATTACAAGTCAGTCATTCTTTATCTCTATTTTTAATTAAACTGAAGGTGGTTCCGTACAAAATTTAATTTTGAGTTCAGGAGAGTTCCTTGCAAAATCAAAGCGCAGAAAGCGGATCTAGTTCTTATGAAGTAGTGGAGACAAAACAAGATAAATAAGATGAAATATTTGAAAAAATATGTTTCAGTGATAGTGAAATAGACTATGAAAGCGAAAGCGAAACCAGCAAAAATGATAAACTTCGGATAATGAAAAATTCATTAAAGCGAGATATTCGTTATTTCAAGGGTCGTTATATCAAGGTTGCACTATATAATACAGTGGAATTACGGAATTTTCCTCTGGGGCAATTCCGTGGATATAAATACAATATTTATACTGTGCTCAAAATCTCTTCTTCCGAAATGACTATAAAATCGCCCTGTCTATTTGCATATTAGAAAAAAAAGAGACAAGTGATATTTCAAGGTCCGTTTCTTACCTATTTGATTCATATTTATATAGGTAGGTAATTAGAGTTTGTATGTAGAATTACGCAGCTCTTTATGTATATCACCATGGAAGTTATAAGTAAATAAAATAGTCAAGTAATATTGGTTGGTTTTATTTATTTTAAATGGTGATAGAGATGTGTGTGGATATCCATAACCATCTCAAATACATAATTATGTATTAACTTCGAAAAATCTATCTTGGTTAAAAACTTATCGACGTCCAATAAATCACATCATATTATTTTTACTACTAAAATAAAATTTAAAATTTACTCGTTGAACCCTAATTTTGTTAATATGGCGGCTAATTATTGCACATAAAATTAACTGCACAGAATGAAAGGTCGTTTTGTAGTCGTATTACGGTTGTGTCGCGTCTTAGAGTCGTATAAAAGTAACTTTTAGCACGTGCGCTAAAAATATAGTGAGAAATGTTGTTTAATTTTAAGTATTTCTAAGGCGCGTGTATTATATTAAGAAAACTAGCGCATATTACACGATAAAATTAATTCCCCAATAGATTAATGCACTTCAACACGCGTTTCGAGATATAACATATTGAAATTAAATGAATATGGCTAACTTAAACTAGGTAGAGTTTTGACAACTCTAATTTATAATGTCTCTTTCACTCTTCACTGTTATGAGTACAACAAAATTCAATAAAAATGTCGTCATTTGCACTGGTATTCGACAAAGTGTCGTAAAACAGTGGTATTGTAGACCATAATGCAGCAAAAAATGAATTTCACTACATCTATGCGACCATTATACGACTGAATATGTCATTGATACGACTACTATGCGACTCTTATACAACTCTAAGTCGTATAAAATGGGCCCTTTTTCGGTCGTAACGACGTGATAACGACGTTTTGGCGACATGCTTATACAACCAAAAGTTACATTCGGCACGTTGTGACGACTTCAAAAATGTTTGTTGGGCCGTATCGCACCCTGGGCAACGGAGATGGCGAGAGAATTGCCTTATTGGTTCGTCTTATAAAACTTTGAGACTTTTGAATTAACTTGAGACGGCATGCGGTTTTAGTCGGTTTGAGTCGAGAGAGTAAATACCCCTGCTGGCCAGTGAGGGCCAGCCATGAAAAACAGGGACAAGTAATTTAAATATGGAATTTTATTCTTAATATGATAGGTGATGGATCCTTGAGTTAAGTTCTCTATTTTGTTAAATCGAATATGAAAATTGACTTTTCAGGGATTTCCTTTCATTTAATTAACCATGTTTGTTAGACAGATTTGATCCTTATGATTTATACTATTGATTGATGTCATAAAAATACAGGATGGTATTTTTTCGGATTTTAGTTGGTTCGATTACCGGGTGTGGCAAGCAAATTTTCAAAATCTATGAATGCAGTTTTATTTCTTTTTAAAAATAAAGGAATGTTTTCTTGGAGTGAAATTCGGTATCTCCAGTATTTAGAGAACTTTCCCTCCAGGTAAGGTTAAAATCTTCCACCCTGTATATACGAGCGGCCCTGGGGCCTTAGACAAAGTGACATTCTATTGATGGAATCGCGTTGAAGCGAACCGTTTTTAAGTTTTAACAACGGATTACGCGACATTGTGGTGATTATAGTAATAATGATATGTGAAATAATGTATTTCGAGTTACAAAGACATAAATTTCATTAAAAAATTAAAGTTATATTAATTACTAGCTGTTGCCCGCGGCTCCGCCCGCGTGGATGTCGTTTATCGCGTGGTGTTGTAAATAGTGCTGAAAGTTGAGCGTTGAACGCTGATTAGACATTGTACTCGCCTCTCTATTCGACTCGAGGAGGTAGGTCACCCATAGGCCACGGTCCCCCACCCTCTTCCCTACTCCTTCCCCTTCCCCGTTGTATCTCTTGTCTACTCCACTATATCCCTCACCACGCTCTAATCCAGGGATGGCCAACCAATGGCACGCGTGCCAAAGGTGGCACGTGGCACAACTTTCTGGGCAAGCCAGCAGTGCCATCAGAAAGTAGGTATTTAGATGCGCCCGTGCTATACGATAGCAACAAAAAAGGTTCGCCATCTCTGTTCTAAGTTCTTACAGGGAAGGCGGCACAAGTGTGACTCCCTTGGTGTTGCACTCACCCATAGGCCACGGTAACCACTTACCATCAGGAGGGCCGTGTGCTTGTTTGCGACCTCATTACTACAGTACCTACGACTCGCGACTATAGTATGGGGTACTTCAAGAAGGGCGAGTGTGACGCCCCTAGTATTGCATACTTTCATAGGACACAGTAACCACTTTCCATCAGGTGGGCCGTGTGCTTGTCTGCCAACTAAGTGGTGTAAATAAAACTTTCTACCTGCAAAATATCTACTCGACTCTCTACTCCCCATACCTTTGCCCTTCCCCCACCCTCTCCCCTACTCCTACGCTTCCCCGTTGTATCTCTTGTCTACTCCACTATATCCTTCACCACCTCTAAGTAATCTGTCTTTGTGTGGAAAACGATTTTGTAACTGATCTTAAGACAGTACCGACATCTATTTCATACCTGACAAATTAGAAATTGAAAAAAGAGAAACTGAGTAAAAAATGCTTATATACGTCCAGTTGGAACGAAACCATAGTAAGTTCAAAACCGCGTTAACGCCATCTAGTTACGTATGTGGAAATAAATTCATTGACAAAAAAAAATAATTTCATGATTAAAATCGTATTTGTTTACACAACTGTAAATGTAAATTAAAGTCTATTTATTTACATACTTGCTCGGATGTAATAAGATATAAAATTTCATCCATAAGAATAAAAAAGCGCCATCTATATTTCCGCTCATATTCTGTATAATATCAATATTGTTCACAACTCCGGTTCTACTCAACCGATTGCGATCAAACAAACGTAAGATTTTAAGTCGGACCAAGCCCTTTCTAACAAAAAAAACCGCATCAAAATCCGTTCAGTAGTTTTTGCGTCCATCGCGGACAAACAGACAAACAGACAAACAGACAAACAGACAGGAAATTCAAAAAAAATATTTTCGTGTTCAGTATCGTTAACTTAACATAACCCAAGTTTTTTTTTTAAATATCTCCAATGTACAGACACGACCACTTTACAATTATATAATAGTATAGATTTATGTCAATTTCATACTACAATTAGCGATTTCACTGGCGTTTTCACCAATAGAATGTTACTTAGGGCCCCTGTTGAGTCTTCTTAGACTACGGTCGTCATAATATTTGGTCTATTTGTATTGCACACATGTCTGCTTAACCTAAAGTCGTACGGCTATGCTGGTTAACAAGCCACTCACCTTATTATTAGGAATTTTATTCCAGTTGATGGTCTTCATCTTGGTCTTGGGTATGGGCGTCTCCTGCTGCGGCAGCTTCACGTCGATGACCGGGGCCGGCGGCGCGGGGCAGGGCGCGGAGGGGGGCGGCGGCACGGGCGGGGGGGGAGGGCCCACAGGCGGGGGAGGGGGCAGCTGCGGCGCGGGCGGCGGGGGCGGACCTGCGGCGTGACGTCATATACATACAGACACACCTCTCTCCCAGTGGGGTAGCCGGGTAGGCAGAGACCACAACCGTCCACTTGCTACGATCCTGGTATACAATCTTTCGCCTCTTCTTCTTCATCCTAGCGTTAATTCCCAGTCGCATCCGAAACTTTGGCTACGTACCCGTTCGACCTCCAAGATTCGACACTCTCACAAAAGTGGGTACTTTTGTGAGAGTCACATTTTTAGGTCCCACTGGACCTCCTTCAAAATATAATAATTAATGTGCCCACCTGACCTCTTTTTCAATGCCCATTGGACCTTCAAAATTAAATCAAATAAAAAAGGCTCCATTGAACCTCTTTTGTAGTGCCTATTGGACCTCCAAAAAATATGTGTTCATTTGTTATTTGTGCGGTGCTATTTTAATGAGAATGGGTACAGTTACGTAGAAAATTGTTAATCGGAAGTCCAATAATTATAAAACTTAGATAGGTAAGTACTATATCACTACATATTATAAAACAAAGTCGCTGTCGTTGTCTGTCCTCCCTATGTATGCTTAAATCGGAGTCGGAGTCTGGGGTCCGCTTTACCAGTCCTAACTGCGGATTTGGCTGGACCTCGTTATTTTCGTGAAGCGGCAAATTCTCGGAAAAGAGGGTCACCGATACAGACACGTACCATATTACAATGGTGGCACTCAGCTTGACGGCCTCATCAGATGCTTAATCACCATACCATTATCGTATCAAAGTAAAAATAAAAAAAACTATTATATCATACAAGATTTGCAAGTGAATATCGCCTATGTTTGACATACGATTGCTTGAAGCGTCGTTTACACGAGGTGAGTTTCTCGCCCGCAAGTTCTGTCCTCTCGATAATCGTATCAAACGGGCAAGACACTTTCCTCGTGTAAACGACGCTTTAAGGTGAACGCAGACCTAGCCGCACCGCACTCACCGCAGTCATAACTTTTGTATTCGACCGCTTAGTGCAGGCTGGGCCTCGAGGTAGCTCTGCAGAAAACCGACGCCATGAACTTTAATGGACCTCGGCGCGGGCCACCGGCGGGATCCAGCATCACAGTGGGAGTACTGCGGCGCGGCTAGATGTGCGAGGTCACATAGAACTTTGGAATGCGGGGACTATCCCACCAACCTCCCATGGTCGCTCCAGCCATCCTGGCTATATGGACCGAATTACGGGAGACGCGCGCCGTACTTGCGACTGCTCTTTCCGACGCGCAATGCTTGACTCCCTACAAATTTTCTAGTACTGTGGAATGCGGGGACGGCGGTGAGTGCGGTGCGGCTATGTCTGCGTTCACCTTTAATGTATGTGTGTCCTGTGTAATGTATGTAAGCTTATTAGTCCCAACGCCGGTTGTTACCTGCGGGGGGTGGGGGCGGTGCCATGGCGGGGGGCGGCGGCGGCGGCGGGGGCGACAGCGCGCGCTGCAGGCTCTGCTTCCTGCCGCTGGCGGACACGTCTCTGTGCTGACATGTGCATCCTACCTTGGCCTGGAAGACGAGACAATGAAGATAAGAATATCTAAAGATTAATATAGAAACGCTTTGTAGAACATGATTCCTTAGTCCATTCGATTTGGAGTCACATTTTTTGCCGAAACGCCTTTTTAGAAAACTTTTCAATTTGAAGTGCACAAGGGGTCCCCTGTGACACCAATGCTTTCCACGGTGCGTATAGGTTTCTTTTGAAACTGCTAATACATATTGCGCACAGCTACGGATTAGTCTGAGCTTCTGTGTCGAGGCGGATGGAGAGAAATGCCGCAGTGGAGTTTGTTGCACCGTTTCTTCTCCACTAGCGCTTAGGAAGCGGTAAACTTAGTTTTAGGCAGAGTTTGACGTCAAAAATATGTAAAAATTACGTTGCACAATTGTCAAAAATAAAGAAGTTGAATTGTCTTGAGCTTATGGGACAGGCCTGGCCCCACACAGGCCAATGTCAAATTTGGGAGCCCAGACGGTAGCGAATTTTGCTAAAGGCAAGACAAGCCAAATCAAGAGAAACTGTATGCAAGCGGACTCCGGGCTTCAGAGTACTTTGTTTTAATATAGGACACTTCAATTTGACTTCGCCTCGCCTGATGGTAAGCTACATGAAGGTACAAGAACCGGAAGTAATGTGATGATTAGGAAAGTTGCATGATGTTCTACAGACCTGCACACTAGGAGCCCTGAGCAGCTTGGCAGCATCTTCACGACTCTCCAACAACGTCGCGCGGTGGACCAGCGTCTCCGCGGTGTCCCACACGATGTCGCTCACTGGCTCCTTCGGGTCTATCCTCAGTAGATGCTGTAGGATACTTAGGAAGGGAATCTCTTGTGGTGTGTCGGCCACCTGCAAATGATACTTGTTATTTGATTGATAAGAAAGTAACTGGTAGTGATCAAATCTCTCGTCAAGTAACTAAGGCAGGGATTTTAGGTAAACTACTGACTTTCCTAGTCTTGTTTCTTACTATTTATGTAGAAAATAGGGCATAAACTTTAGATCTGGTAAAAAAAATTGCCTTAATGAGTGAAGTACGTCCAGCCTACAAATCTGAGGCTGACAAGGTAGGGACCACCATTTTAGGATCGTCACATCTGAAATCGTGGTCAGTACCATCTGGTCCCTAACTTCTTAAGATCCAGCGGATAGCGGTCAACTCAGGAGTTGAAGATAACTCCTAAGCTTTGTCAAATTAGCTGACTCTCAGGTTTACCCAACCGGTGTATTTTAATCTATAACCAAAATCTGAGCCAAACCATCTACTTATTCATCCAACCTTTTGCTTTCATAACAGTCGACGATCTTCTTCTTCTTCATCCTAGCGTTAATCCCAGTCGCATCCGAAGCTTTCCCCTTGGAGTCTGGGGTCCGCTTTACTCTGCAGTAATTTGGTTTACAGTATTTGGCTGGACTCCGATATTTTTCGTGTAGGGACTGCCATCTGCCATCACCTCTACAACCCAATAACGATATTGGGCGATATCGAAGCATTGCAGCTAGACCAGTTATTAGTTTTTTTTTAGGGCTCTAACAACCCGTAACGACTGCCATAGATGTTAGTAAGGCAACCGGAACCGACGACGGCTTAGCGTTCTCTTCGAGCAAAGTCGACGATATAGAATGCAAAATACTTATAACAAGGTTATTTTTATTAACTAATCAAACGTACCTGTTTTAGAATAGCGTAAAACACATCCAGGTGAGAGTTCAGGTTGATTCCACCTGGACCCTGTGCCTCGTCGCTTTCCCTTTGCTCCTCGAACACGTCCAGCTGGACGCCCAGGTCTGGCTGGCTGGCTGCTTCATGTCTAAAGAATAATGGAAATTATTTTGAGTTAGATAAACTAAAAATTTTACTGACCCGTCTGACCCGTGACTGAGGATTTGCACGAGATTTCCTGTAACCTGATTGCAGCAGCATATATGTATCGAGCACGCATAATAAGGGCTGTATTTTACACCCATATTTTGCCAGTTTTATTTAAATGGGATGGATTAATAATATTACCGTCAATCGCAGTCATGTTTACAGTTCATGGTTCTATGGAGCATTTCCCAACAGAAATTCTCAGATTTTTTACCCATTATTCTGTCAACCGATTTTAGTTTTTTTGTACAGTAGGTAACTATTGTCTATCCAAATAAATCAAAATTACTGATCGAATGGAATTAATTAATTAATTCGATGGAATGAAACGCGTTTATTCCGAAATCGGATCTAAAGATGGTACCTTCAGCTTAAACTCTACCGGAAGAAAATGGAAGTGACTTCGTGATACCTACATGGCCAAATGACGATCGTACGTGTTTCATGGTACCCAAAGTTTTTTCCCCTACCTTGCCTCATGTCCTTAATAAGTAATGGTTATAATCGAATTTTGATTAATAGCCGAACACTAGTTATTATAATTCTTACACCATAACTTAATGTTCATGAACCAGTCTATAACCGGTTCGAAGGGGTTTAGTCACATTTTACGTTCTTACTAATATTTTAACGAGTATTCAGAGCGGTTAGACCGCCATATTAGGATCGGGCCAAGCGATGCGCCCACGCACCCTAAGCCTTTTTAAATGTTTTCCAACTGAGTACACAGAGACACTGTGCTTTTTTATACATTCGGATTATGAGGTTAAGAGCAGGTACTTTTAGCAGCAGAATTCAGAGAACTAAGATGGGGTAATAATGTAATAATGCCTTTTTTGGATAGATTGTGATTTCATCTTGGTAATAAAAATAAAAAGGTTTTGTTTCCTACCCATATTGAATTTATTAGCCTTTTACACAATTGTTTTTTTACTTTAATACCTTTAATTTTACGATCGTGTATGGCAATTAGTGTTAATAATTACAAATATAGATATATAAGTCAGTAATTTATTGCTCTCATGACTGTGTCTTGGTAGGTACTAGCAAAATACACAAAATGATATTAAGTAAGTTCATTTGAGTACTTTCCATCTTTGCATACACGGCTGTCTATCCAAGGTAGTGTCCATGTGAGAGAAAAAGTACTCAAAATGCTCTTAATACCGGGTCCGTGAGGATGTTGCTCGCACGGGCATTGTGTGGTGTGAACTTTAACTTCTGTATGTACGTATTCTGCGAGCATTACAAGGAAGCGGCGACATCGGTTCTGGAAGAAGACTCAAGGGCTAACACTTCTATTCTTATTATAACTTCCATGTAGTAACTCAGTATTAGATTAGAGTAAATTATCATATGCAGGTAATTCAATCACTATCAGTAATAAATCTTTTCTTTCCGACACAGTGTCTCACAGTGTCTCAATCTCCGATAACTCATTACTTGCTCGGCTCGTTTTTGCTCGACTCTTTATGATTAATCCCAGTTATTAACGACATTACGACCTGTTTTTTGATGCTAATGTATTTTATCTACCTGTTTGAGATTCATAAAAACAAGGCATTCAGGCATAAATGTTTGATTGGACAAGCTGATTTAATAGTAAATAAACTTAGGCAGAATAGTGTTTAGAACCGTTTTATTATGGTAATAAAATGGATTTTATGGTTTATTGATATTGAGGAAAGCGGATGCGTGCGAACGTGAGGTCTTGTGTTGGATTACCGGGTTAGGCAAAGTGTTATAAGACCTTTTTGTTGGTCAGTAGTACTCAACTAGGCTATGGTGCGTAGTACCTAATCAAATCCACGTAGCTCGAGACACGTATCTTGGACCTAAATCACGAGACAAACGAGGACGCGCACGGATTGTCAATCTATGCTTGGTGAATTTGAGCTCGTCCACCGCAGTAGCATCCCGTGCTATCCTCAAAAGACACCAAAGAAACGTGTACTGCGCGTCTCGAGCACATTTGATATCGAAGATATATGTCTCGAGCTATACGTATCATATTAATGAGTAGGTATCCGGGTCGCACATTCGTACCTTCATTTCCTATAACTTTCAGAGCATGTTAACGCAAGACAAGAGACGAAAACCTAACCCGTAATATCTATAGCACTGTCTACCCCTTCTGTGACTTACAGCTGTGAGAACATAATAAAGATGTCTTGATTTATTTTGAACGTTTTTAGATTCTGTTTTGGGGAATTTACTATTCGTATGGACTACCGCAAGGGAGCATTTTAGGTCATTTTATTTTTGCTTCAAATTAATGATCACGAAAGAAACGTGAATCACACTAACAATATTATTTGCAGACAATACAATCGTGATTACATCAGATGAATCATATAATTATAAACAAGAAATCAATAATGCTCTGAAGCAAACTACAGAATCCAATAATGTGCAAACAAATCTAGCAAAAAACATACATAAAGCTTTTTCGTGGAAGACAACCGCAAGTTAGATGTTGTATTATGAAGTACAGGTTGCAGATTTGTTATTAGCATGAACGACTGACAAATGAACACGGATGCTTTACTTTCAAGGACTGAATAACAAACTTAATAACCTGATAGTCTGTCGTTTCTTGGGCAAAATGTTTTTCTTTCTCTCTTTCATTTATTTCGAAACGCGTGGTTCCGGTAGAGTAGAATTTAGCCCACCCCATCTCCTCCCATGCGGTATCGTACAAGGTGACTAAGGGATAGGGCTGTTTAACATCACACAGATATATACATACATACAGCCCAGACTCAGCCTCAGATGCATAACTCGAGTCAATAATAATGCCCGGAATACGGCAATAGGCTAACCCCCTATTACGTGGGACCTGAATGATTGGGGAAATGTGGGCGTTAATTCACCTCTGCCCAATCCTCCGTGGATTGTGTACTTGTCTACCACCTAAGTGGTATAAAAAAGAATGATTTGTTTGAAATCGAGAATGTGATTTTGGTTCTGGAAATATATTGGCGCTAATAACATATCACCAGAATTAGATATCTACGCAGGCGCGGTCCGAGGGGGGGGGGGGGGGGTCACAGGCGACATGACCCCCCGCCCCCCAAAACCATGCACGTCATATTGAAAAGTCCCAGTACGAGGGGAGGGGGGGTTAAATTTCTTAAGGAATTTCCGACGTGACCCCCCCCCCCCCCAAACTTCAAGCTGCGACCGCGCCTGTATCTACGCTTCTTTAGCATGTAAAACATAATTACGAGTATAACTCAACGTTTTTGCGTCATAAATACCATAAAAAGTAATTACTGACTACTGTGCTAACGCCAATGTCCGGTACATTAACGAAATTGCTGTTTCAAAAAATAATACACACTTCATTAAATTATTACTAAATAAAGACATACACAAATTAAAAAAACGTAATACATAGTTTTACTACTTTTTGTGACAATTCCAATTACCATGCTCTATCAACCGGCGCGGGCGCAGACAGAAAAAAAGTTGTCAAGTGGGAGTTGGCGCAGTGAGGGTTATAATAAATATTACTTAGCAGTGGTTATTTTATTACTAATTTATTTCTGTATAGGATTAATCAACTTTTATTAGATTTGGAAAATTAATGTTTCATAAAAATTAATATATGAAGTAGGTAGTACCTATTTGCACAAGTAAATAGTCTACTTGAGTAGATTTTTTGCATAGTTTTGCCTGTCAGTATATTGAAATCATTATGTGTTAGGAGCATTCAAATCCGCGATTTTTCGATTGAAAGTCTGACGTTTTAGCTAGTTTTGGGCATAAGGTACCTAAGTGGGTTGGTCGTAGAAACGCAAGTAGATAATTCGTTACAAATAAAGTATGAAGTGTCTTTAAAAAAGCTTACCTCAAGTTGTTCAATGTTGGTAGCAGACCCAGTCCTGAAAATAACAATAAATAATTTAAGCATTACAGTGCTATAAAAAAATTAGCATACATTTATAGATTCTAGATTGCAGATCTAAAATGCAATAAATACCTACGCATCATAATAGAAACATCCAAACGATATATATCCTACTAATATTATAAACGCGAAAGTTTGTAAGTATGTGAGGACCTATGTTTGTCACTCTACGTAAAAACTACTAAATGGATTTTAATGAAACTGTATAATAATATAGCTTATACATCAGAATAACACATAGGCCATTATATCAGCGATGAACGGGATTAGAAGTCCACACGGGCAGAGCCGCGGGCAACAGCTAGTAGTACGTATGGACTAAGCGGGAATCGAACCGGCGACTTCAGTCTTAGCAGTCAAACGCTTTACTACTGCTATGCCACAAAAGTCGTCAGCCTATACACTGCTGACTCGTAGGTACTTCGTGGACATGAAATGTAAAATACTCGTAGATTTGCATCCACGAATAGCACCTGACAAAAAATATAATATGCTCTTCCTGGACTACGCTCGGTGCTATTAGCTCAGGTGCTATTAACGCAGGTGCTATTCGCGCAAATGCTATTCAGCTCTCAAAATCTGAAGTGGAAATAGTTGACTTACCAATGAATTCATTCCTGACCCGTATCCTGTCGGGCAGGCGGGGCGCAGAGATGATGAGGCAGTTGATGAAGGCCACCAGCGAGGTCTTGTAGTCCGTGGTGCTGGCGCTCTTGAGCTCTTCCACCACCACGGCGAGGCGGTACCTCTCGCTCTTCAAGGACTGCGGATAAATATTGTGATTATGTGACATTAGCGTCAGATTATCGACAAAAGAGTTTTTGGATACTAAATACTCGTACATGCAACACCATCATTATATAAGGGTTTCGTCCCGGTTGTGACCAGAGTTGTCGCTACGGAGCCCGGGATCCACTTTTATATTCCTTCTCCCTCTACTTTTGGCATCTCTGAAACGCACCCATATGATTTTTTTTAACACTTTTATCATCCCATACGATGACAAGTAGCATTTTATACAACCTATGCGTCCTACTGAAGACATGGTTAGACATTGGTTTCCCACAAGCGACTAAGTACGGCGATTACCACAAAAATTGCACGCTCCAGAAAAGGCCGTTTGAAGTTTTTCTGTATGTCTAAGAATGCGGTTTTACGTTGGTAGGTAAAATAAAGTACCTAAACCTTTTTTCTAAGAGTACCCCCTGCAACTGCTCAGCAGTCAGAGCCAGCGAAGGGATATACGAGCGGTATATGTCTTTGCTAAGTTATAAAGAAATATTTCGCCTCTTTAACAGGTAACCGACAGGTATAGGTTGTCTCAGTGTCAAAGTTCATTAATATTATATGCATTAACATTGCTTTCAATAGTTACCTTGTATCGCTCAAGGGTGTCGACCGCCCTGGCGTATCCATCAGCGTTGTACACACACAGCGCTGATAAGAGCTCGAAGACCTGCAGGAAATATATGAGAACATTAGGTACCGAGTAGAATGACTTAACTACAGAAGTCATCTATTCATTAGAATCTTTCTGGAGCCAAATTTTTGGTTAAGTGACCAAGAGGCACAAACCAACCTAACCTGCTAGCTGGTATATCTACTGATTACTCGATGAGGCTGTTTCTCGAGGTTTCGGTCAGACGGTTAGAGATAAGGTGTTGTAGGATAACTTACTAGCAAAAGGTTTTTTCAATACTTGATCGTAAATTTGACTATGCCCCGCTTGATAGCTGGAAGCTAAGGATATGCTGGAAGAATAGTCGCGAATTCAGATGCCGTCCTTAACATGGTGGTTCCTATCTTGGCGGCATCCATAGATGTTTCGTCATGCTGGGCTTAAAGCACTCGGGCCTGTAGGAAAAGGGGGGCATTACCTGCTTCTTGACCGGCGGAGCCGGCGACGTGAGCGCGGCGGCGAGCTTGCCCGTGTACTCAGCATGTTCTACGATGTAGTCCAGGCCCACTCGGCTCTCCATCGCCAAACTGTGGACAGAAGTAAGTACTTATATTATAATTTGATCACATTTTAAAATAGCCTTTTTATGGGGGCCCAAGATAATCTCATCTGCTAGCCAGTACCTACACCTGCTGATTGAAGGATGTGGCTCTAGTGCAGGTTTTCTTATCGGTGATAGGAGATCAGACGGCAGTAGGAAATCCAGGTACGCCAAATCGAGAAATAGACTAGACTAGGAAAGCGCGGACACCGGGCTTCAGAAATATTCTGACCTATAAATGCAACTCGGACTGAGGTGCTCAGAAAAGAAGCATTTTGAATTATCATAATCATCAAACTTTATTAAGTGATTTATTGCCTTGTAAATTTCTTTGTGTTCAGTAACTTTCGAGAAAGACGGTACAAGTTCAAAAGTTTCAATGCGTAAAATTGAACTTTTATTTACGCCAATTTAGGTGCGTTGTACTGTACACACACATTTTTTAAATTGTAGACCAGTTCAAATAATTCTTAACTCCGTTTTATATTGCCTATCAAACTATTACCGAATCATAAAAGCAATTAGATTTTATGAGTAGATTGACTCGGCGTTACTTGTTTTCAATACTACGTGGGAACTCCAGTTGTATCGCTTTATTAGTATGGTTAAATTACTTTAGTAGACGCTGACTTCTAGTAGACCAATGGCACAAATGGTGTAATAGTCGAACGGGTAATTTCGATAATTTGGCTAACTACCATTGGGCTAATTTTGTGCGTTTATTGCCCGCATCGGGCAGTTTATAAGGCAAAGTGAAACTATAGACCATAATGACAGCACTTAAAACAGCCTAACCATCGCACTAGTTCGTAACACAGTCTGGCGTGAGAAGACTCTATTACGAGAAACATAGCAGGCTGTTTAGAATACGTGATTTATAGAAGTCTGAATTATAACAAACACGTTAAAAATAATACTAAATTAATAAATGAATTAATTACTAAATTAATATCCCTAATTTTGAGTGGCTAATGAGGAGAATGGAATCCTCTGGCATCCTGAAAAACTGTATGGGATACCTACATAATTTTGTTTAAAGTCGATATTAGAAGAGAGAACGGACCCCAGTCGAATCTATTTATTCGTGTTAGGAAAAATTGGAGGCTTCTGGACTTCTTCATCTTAACGTTAACCCCATCCGACCCTTTTACCTCGGAGTCTGGGGTCCGCTTTAACAGTCTAACTGCGGATTTGGCTGGACTTCAATATTATCCGTGAAGCGATTGCCATTTGATCTCCACAACCTAATGGCGACATTGGGCGATATCGAAGCATGGCAGCTAGACCAGTTGTTGGACTTTTTAGGGCTCCAACTACCCGTAATGACGAACGACGGACTGCGCATTTTATAACAACATAAAATGCATCAACTAGGAACTAATAGACATCCATAAAACCATTCATTTTACCACCAGACATTATTGTAAGCTGAAGGAAATGCAGCGTTAGTTGCTTAAGCTCTGCATTGATGAATCAGTCGGGACAAGTAGATAATATTAATTATACATAAATATACTCGTAGATGGAAGATAGATAACTAGAATAAACTTCATATACATATCCTCTAACTTAACATTTAGGGAATTAATTACTAGTTACCATAATGACTTTGAAACTCAAATGTTAAACATGCAATAAAGTATCCCAATTTCGTCATCAATTACAAGATACCATCAATCCGTCGGCAGGGTACTTGAATATGCAAAACGAATGCAGATTGATAACTCGGGCTTGCAACACTGGCGAGAAATGCTATGTAAATTACACATTTATGGCCCTCGGCATCAATTGCAATGTTAGGTAAGATGTTTGACGCATAATTTGGTTATTGATAAATTGGATTAGCTGTATGAATGACATAATGAATGGGATTAACTTCTCAAAGGCGCTTGAAACGCTAGATTGCGATCGTACTTCGAAGGAATTTGTGTTTCAGAATCTATACTAACACTAGCTGCCCCGGCGAACTTCGTACCGCCATATTTTCGGCCCGCGTGGTATTCAAATCCCGTTCCCGCTGCACCCTTATCACTTAGGGGGATGAAAAATAGATGTTGACCGATTCTCATAGATACCGGATAAGCACAAAAAATTTCATCAAAATCGGTCAAGCCGTTTCGGAGGAGTTCGATTACGCACCCCGTGACAGAAGAATTTTATATATTAATGTACATTTTTTATGATACGAATTAAATTAAACTAAAATCTATTAAAACTAAAAAAAAGGAACTAAATTAATTAAAACTAATTAAATTAAAATAACTTAATAAAATATTTACATACATAATGCATCGTGAAATTCCTCCACATCGTCACCGACCGGCAACGTTCCCAGAAGACTGGCAGCATTGCCACGTTGAATGGCGATGCTTATTCTTTGTGCAAGATAATAACCAGCCTTCTGGTCACGCGTAGCGTCGATCAGCCGCTTTGCCAAATCTTTAAATACAAATCGGGCACTTGGACCCCATGTCCCCAACGTTTCAACCCCAAACGGCTCAAAAATATAATCACCTGTTAGGTTACAGTATTTGCGCCGTTTGAGGTTTTCCGCAGATGCAGCAGCAGCGCCGGCACAGCCTGCTGTGCCTGGAAGATGTGAAGGCGCCAGGGTGTCAACACATGTTGCGTCCCACACCAAGGGCCTACCCATCTTCCAAGGCAACAACGACATACCGTCCGGTCTCTTGCCATCGTCACGCGCCAGTCCATTAGGTTCACGAATGGCTGGCACGCCAGCAGTGGCAAGAGCACGGCGGATAATGTCGTTGATGCAGGCGTGTCGCGATATACGACCAGCGCTTCTGCTGCATGAAAGGCCATGGTGCCCAAGGCTGTCGACAGCTTCACCGCAGTGGCAACGATGGGGAGAAACACACGATGCTCCTAGGCGAAGGCAAGTGGCAAGGCGGAAAGTGGTGTCGTCCAACATAGTACCTATGTTGGGCGATGGAAGTGCCTGAATCCAAAGGCCTGACTCCCACTCCCCCACCGGTAAGAGACAGTTTGTTAAGCGCAATTTTATATATTAGATTATAAAGCGTCGGTAGCTTAGTGATTAAGGAGTTGGCCTTACGATCGAGAGGTCCCGGGTTCAAATCCTGGCCATTACACTACCAACGTGAACCCACTCCTAACACAAGCAATGTAGCTTAGCTGGAGGGGTTAGATGGAATATAATATAGTAATTTCGTTTGCTAATATTCTTTAAAAAAAAAAAAAAAATGAGCCTATCGCAGTCCACTGCTGGATATAGACCTCTCCCAATGTTGCCCTACTGTTTCCACGCTGGCCAGACGGATTGGTACAAGGTTTTCCTAGTTTTCCATGTCTCGTAGTGATATCGTTTGTGTACTTTTCAAATTAATTTCAGGTCAAATTGAAAAATTATTTTCGTGGTGAATAGTCCGTTTATCGACGAATCATCTATATATCATCACTCTACTAACTTAAGGGAGCGGAGCAGTGATCTTAAATCTAAACAAATCCGACAGATATCCATACATTATTAGAAAATTAAAAATGGCATATTCGGTGATATGAAGGTTCAAAGTAGGTATGTCAGTGGCGAATTCAGGGCGGATCGGCTGGTAGTTCAATAAATGGCATGTCTAGTAAACATGCAATAATAGATGGCATGTCTGGTAAATGTGCAATAAAGTGCTAACTAGTGCCAAGTGCGAGCAGTCAATTATGTGGCAAACGGTTCACAGAACACACCCAATGCTTATGGGTTAAGGTTGCAGTGCAGGGTGAAAATATTCAAAAAGGAAGCCGGTGGGAAAAATCTTACTTTGTATAGAACAACCATGACAATTTTTTAAGAAATTCTCTGTATTTCAAATACATTCAGTTTTAGATACCGCATTATTTCCATTATTTATTAGAGTATAAACTCAAGCATCTTTACCACGGCTTCCCTTTGCTGGGCAAGCCGGCAAGAATGGTGTTTTAGGGACCCTTTTTACTGGTTAGGCAAAAAAAAGATATCATTTTAGTTTATAATTCATACAAAAAATATATTTGAAACTTTCATACCTATAATGTAATAGGTAAGTAGTAGGTACATAAGAGTTTCAAAATGAATTAGACACTAAAATAAATATATGCACAAACAAAATTAACAAAAGAAAGGCCAATATTAGACTAGCTTATTATAATACTGACTAAGGAGTGGCAGGTTATTTACTACCACTATATTCTTGACAGGTGATAGACATCACAAACATTCGCGAAGTATATAATAGGTATAGGAACAGGCATATATTTTGACCCCAGTGACATCACCATAATGTTCCTACTCTATATACACGTACACGTTCTTTGGGTGTCTTTTGAGGGTCGCACGGGGTGCTACCGCGGCGGGACGCTCAAATCCACCAACCATAGATAGATATATAGATAGATAGATAGATAGATATTTCTTTGTTGTACACCAATAGATTCACAGTAGGATAAGTAGGAAGCATGTAATTGTACAATGTGTAGCCATATCGTTAGAGGCGATTTCTTCCAGGCATTAATCAAACAAATCCGCGCGCGCCAAGGCTTCGTTTCTCTCGCAACTTACGGTCATGATAATATGCCGGTAACTATACATACCCGTATATTTCTAATGTCGTCAACCTATTGATCGCTGCGTTAAAATATTTAAATCAATTCGAACAATAAATTTATTACAGCTATAAAAAAACAAGCGTAAAGACCGGGCCATAGGTATTCTAATTCTAGAGACATTATGTGTGTTTATGGGGCCTTATGAATATCTTCGAGGCTCAAGTTAACCTCCTCTGTAAGCCAGTTCTGCTGATTGAATGACAAGGCTCTGGTGCAGGCTTTCCGTTTTAGGGTTAGAAGGCCGCTCCCATAAAAACCAGAACAAACCAATAAAAAGAGAAACAGGAGAGCGGAGCCCCGGCTCCAAAGATCGAAACTTCACAACATCTAGGAGACGATAATGATGTCGTATTGTCATCTCCCCAAAAGCAGGCTCTCCTCAAGAGCAAAACTATAACTTAGCATTTTTTTTATTGGATCCTTCAATAAATGGTGATTGCTGAACTCGCGAGCGCTCGCGAGTTGACACCTTCCAATTTTCTATATTTTTACGTCGTCAACTCGCTTGATCATAAAATTATGTACAGTCAGCTACAAAAAACGTTATTATGAATTTTAGTCAAGCACGTCACGTCATTCAACTCATTGTACTGTTAGATGTTTTGGCACCTTTCAAATTTGCATAAAGGCAACATATTTTTTTTATTCTTTGTTTTTTTTAATGCACACAGGTGATCAGCTATGCTCATAAATACAAATGAATGTATATTATTACTTAATGTTAATTTTCACAACGGTGAAGCAACTTTATTAGGAATTTTGGCCATTACTTATAATAAATCTAGAAATTAAATAAAAATTTCCTGTTTCGACAGTCTTAGTTCTGATTCTGACTAATTCACATTACTTAGTAGTATTGAAATCTACCAGTGATTCACGAGTCATATTTTTATTGAGTTTGGTTTGGCGACCTCTGTGGCCTGGTGGTAGAACTGGTAGAGCATTCGACTGCTTTGATTGTTCACGGGTTTGAATCCTGCTCAGTGTAAATATAATAATGTTTATTTCATCTATTTGCTGCAATGTTTATTCATGTTTATAACATGTTATTGAGAACCATGCTTTTTAATAATTACATATAAATTTTGTCTGTCTCTCTGGGTAATCACCGAAGTGTCAGGGCCGATTTATCACTGAATATTTACAGCAAATAGTAGGTGTTTAGGCTTCCGCACATTTAAATGAGTGATATTCTCGAAAACTTCTGAAAATATCATTAAAAGCCAGATCTAATTCCACGCAGACGAAATTGCGGGCACAGCTGGTTTATTTTAAATCTTGCAATCATAACTAACTTCATTGATTGTACATTTATTTTACATTTATTTAAACAGCTATTTATTTTCCCTAACTCAAAACTCAGTAATTGCTTGCCCATTGAACAGTTGTCATAAATTCTAGATCACCTGTATCCGACACAATTTGTCAGACCACAGATAATATCTAACATTCGAGTTATTTGCGACTGGTGTACGCACAGACAGACAATAAATAATACTCATAGTTGAGATGTTACGAAACAGAACCGCCGCGCCGGCTGTATTGAATCGTTATGTTGTTAACTGTTATAGATTACAGATTACAGTTTGAATCATATTGTATGAATATATTGAATGAATGGTGTGAGGATTGTGAATGGAGACTGAGAACTAAAGATTTGTATAGGTAGATAGCATAATATATCTTGACCCCAGTCACGTTAAAAATATAGGTCCATTTAATGCGCAGTACGCGTTTTTGGGTGTCTTTGAGGATAGCACGGGGTGCTACGGCGTCAGAGGAGCTTAAATCACCACTCATAGATTATATCAAATTAATCCGCGCACCCCGTTTATTTCGCGACTTGGGGATATATGCCGGTGATTATATGCAATAATTTCTTATATATTTTACTAGACTGGTTTCACGAAACAAGAAGTTCAGTATTTATTTAAAAAACTACTTCACCAGCTACGAAGTGGCACTTTCTGTCGCTGTTATGCGTACGTATACCTACTAATAACATATATCACTGGCCAAATTATAACACCAGTCCTGAAACCAACGTTTTACTGGTTTTACATACATACATATACAATATATATAAAGTAAATCCCCGAAGGGATAGGCAGAGATGTATTTTTCCCGCGGTTTTATATCAAGTTCATTTTTATAGCCAATTGGTACATAATTTATAATTTGTTTACGATGTATGAAATTGCGTGACTTAACGAGCTCGTAAATTATGACTATTTTAATAATGGTATTGTTATTGTGGTTGAATCAATAACCGGTTCTTGTTTGTAGTGATCAGTGGGATAGCGAGTGTTGCTGTTGTGCTTGCAATATTGGTTTCCATTCCGGGGTCAGACAAAATGTTATTAGGTTTCCCTTTATTAGGTAGTCAGGATCAGGACGAGATTAGGGTTTTTGTGCCACTATTATGCGGAACGATGTGACCGAAAATATACATTATTAGAGTGAGTATTTGTTTGTAACTAGCTGCAACTTGATGCAATTATAGCAGTAATGAACTTTCTCATAAAAATCTTATAAATGTCAATAAGTTATTGGAGTAGACTGAAACAACGTCTTTTCACTTGGAACTTGGAACAGGGTACGCCTTTCGCTATTATTGACCTAATTAAGTTGTAAACATATTTTGGTTTTGTAACGTGCATTGCACAAAACTACCTATATTGCTTGGTACCAAAATATCCCAGTAACGCAACACTCCCACAGAATTCACAACCAGACATGACAATAAACATGACGTAATCAATTTATATTATTGATTTTACAGACTTACGACATTTTATAGAAGCTCTCAGTTCACACGTTCGGAACAATAGCCGTTGGTCATCCGAAAGCCTTAACTATAAAGTTCACTGTTTATATCTACCGATTTGAAGAGCTACTACGAATTCGTTATAGTCGAATTGAAATCACTCGCTACTTCTCCTTTTCATAATTTAGTTCATTTTGCCTTTTTATGGGAGCAACTACCGTCACTCAGCAGGTGGTGTGCTAAGTCGCAGATAAGGTTGACAAGCCCACCTAGACATTGTGACAATTCCTTGGCTAGGGGGGCTGGTCAAAATTATACAAATGTATGGGATTTGACGTTTATGACATACGTTGAATCTGAATGGAAAATCCCACACATTTGACATTCTATTCTACAATATAAGAGCACTTTAGACCAAAGTTTCCTTCTATTTTTTAGAAATACCTGAACAAATATGGATGTATGATGTACTAATTGCTAGAATCCATCGCAAGGAAACTAACCGGTGACCGTTGGAAGAGCTTGGAGTAAAGACCGGAGGAGTGGGTGCTAAGGCGCTTCTTGGGAGAGACCAAGGTCCAACAGTGGGCTGCAATAGGCTATCGAGTTGATAATGATGACATATCATCCCATATGACACGGCATCAAGGCTAAGAAGTCCATCTTTATTGTACAGCTTAGGTGGCAGACAAGCATTCGGCCTACCTGATAGGAATTGGTTATTCCGTGGTCTACGGAAGTGTGGGCGTCACACTCGCAGGTAGGTACCTACAGGGTCGGAAACTTCTAATACCCTTCTTGAAGAACCTCATATTGTGGTCGCTTAGAAAAACCACAGCAGAGAGATCATTCCACAGCATGAGCCTACTTTTTAACATTTTAACGAATTATAATATTAGATCGATTTCCATTCGAGTTCCACTATAAAATAATGGTACCTCTACTATGCTAAGGTAGCCATAGAGCCATGGATGATCCGCAGTGGCGTTGCGCGATCACGTCTGCGTCTGCGCACCTCAGTGATACCCATCGGCGTTTTGTAACGGCTACCGGCTGCCGATTGTGTTGTATGAGAATGTGTTAAGGTTAATGTTTTACGAGCGCGCCTACATTATTTAAGATGTCGTCTGTCATTGAATAAATCATTCATTATTATCAACTTGTAGTACTTATATAGTACTAGTTGTTGCCCGCGGCTCCTCCCGCGTTGATGTTGGTTATCGCGATAGAATATAGCCTATGTCCTTGCCCGAGGTGTAATCTATCTTTGTACCAAATTTCATTAAAATTGGTTCAGGGGCTTAGGCGTGAAAGACTAACAGACAGGCAGACAGAAAGACAGACAGACAGAGTTACTTGCGCATTAATATTAGTATGGAAGTATGGACTAGCTATAGTCAACGGCAAAGATAAATCTACGCAAATACAACCTAACATAACTTATTTATTATAGGTTTCAGATCTAGAATCTAGAATGGATAGATACTTGCATAAACAAAGTTTTAATCAGATTTCGTAATTTCACGGATAATTAACTAGGTAATTAAAACGCCTAGGAATAAGATCTGCCATTACTAAATAGATAGGGTTCGACTAGTACAGTCAGCGACAGTTTATCTAGCAGCAGTAAGTTTACGACGCTGAGTTATGCGGGGACTGCCGATTGATAATACAGACCGACCCAAGTTATGAACTAAAGGGACGTCGTAGCCATAGTTATGTGTCAGCGGCAAGGGGTCCCTATAATCCGATTCCCGCCGGCTTATCTTTGCAGAAACATCGGTAGGTAGGCAAAAGCTATTGAAGCGCATGGTGCGTGACAATTGGCATCAAATGCAGGTAAAGATGCGAGTATTAGTTATATTTTATTTCGATACGTTTTTATCTGACTGTACTTTAGTATGCAAGCAAGTTGACAAAAAAAAAATCGAAAAACGCTTACTCGCTCGTGCTAGCGAGTTCCGGATTAGCGAGTTGATATGATTATCAACTTGTTCTAGTGACCACAATTATTATTTCTACAGGCTTCCCTTTTGAAAATTTTTCACCCTTCGCCATTGGTAAATGTGTCATTTTGGTTCCAGGATGAGATTCTGGCACAGGCCTTCCAAGTTACGGGGTCAGACGGTAGTCGCTCCGATAAAAGTCAAAATAGACCGAATAATATAAAGAACGTCTTTTTATTATTTAGTTTATTTTGACCTTGGATACAAACGGGATTGACGCTCGGATGAGGAGGGCCATAACGCGATGCAGAGGGCCAGATCGAGAGATATGGCCCTGGGCCAACCGAGGTGCGAGGGGTATGTCTACGATAATCTCCTCTCAGACAACCGACGGCCCACAGACGGTGTGAGTTTTAGTCGGTTCGAATCCGACATAATCTCCTCCACCGGCTCCGGCGGGGGAGGTATCGGTGGGGATTTTTCACACGATAAAAAAGGACCTAACGCGACTCTACCGCTTATACCTTGGGACGTGTTCTAGTACCAGCTCTGAAGGCATGCTGTCTGCCCACGCGCACAGCCGCAGCCTAAAGAATGGATCTGTCCGGTCTGTCTATTATCTACGCGTTAACCTGTGCTCGTAGTTAATAGCTTTTATAGCTAAATACAAATCGAATAGTTTAGTGTTGGGCATAACAAGGTGGGGCATAACGGAATACTTGTTCAGGTGACATCTATAGGCTGGGTCTTCGACAAATTGGGGCCAATAAGTTCCACACTAAATTTCTAACAGGAATCCCGTCCGGGATTTGAACCTGCGACCAGTCTCTTTTAAGAGGGAATAGTCTGACCAATAGAGTCACTTAGACACGTCCTAGAAATTTAAAAATGGCGTATAGGTACGTCTTAGGGCGTTACTGGAGTCAACTAACAAAATTGTTACAAACTAATGGACATAGGCCATCAAATTTTTGCACCAAAAAAGTGCAAAAATTTGAAGGCCTATGTCCATAAGTTTGTAACAATTCTAATAAAAAGCATATACACGCAGGTCCATCAATAACAAAAATACACTTACGTGAGTTACGCCAAATATTGCGTATATAAGAGACGATAGTCCAGATAGATCCAAGTTACAAGTCTAACTCTAAAGTAAACTTGACTTCCTCAGTATGCCTACTAACATACTCATAAAGCCAACACTCATACAGACATCCTCCATTATATCCTTGTCTAGGTGCCATATCTGGCTTTGAGACATACATAGTCAAAAATGATAATCACTTTAGATTCGCAGTATTTTACCTACGCTCAGGGTTGTCACAAGTCTACAAATCCAGCTTTGAAAATGATTTTTTTTTATATTACTTAGGTCGCAGACAAGCACACGGCCCTCCTGATGGTAAGCGGTTACCGGGGCCTATGGGCGAGTGCAACACCAGGGGAGTCACACTCGTGCTGTCGACCCTGTAAGAACAGAAAGATTTTGATAGATCAGGTTTTAGTAATTGATGTAATTAATGTAATTGGAGTAATTGGTGTAATTTATGTAATTAATGAGATTAATATAATGTTTTACTATTTTAATGTGAAAGTTTGAGAAAATGCTAGGATGTTTCTTACTCAATTACGCACAAACGACTGAATGGATCTATCTGAAGTTTGGTACAGGAACAGAGTACAGTCTGGAATAACATAATTATAGACTTTGGACTAGACTTTTTATCGTTGCGAAATCTGAATAGAAATGGGATCTGAAATTCGCGAGCAGTTAATCATTTTTAAAACAACTACTAGTTACTATTTTTTAAATTCCTAAATCTTGCCGTAAAGGCAATTTTGAGTTTTTTCCTCCCCTATTTTGGATATTGCCGTGTCGGTTCCCGGTGAAGAGTAGGGCCACCCCATCTCTTCCTGCAGGTGTCTTAGAAAACGACTAAGGGATAGAGCTATTCTCCATCCAACAGTAAACATAAAGCCGCTTGACGGAAATAGGCTCATCTCCTATTACGTGGGACCGAAAATCATATTTGGCGAAATATGAGTGTTATTACACCTCTGTCTACCCCTTTGGGGGTTTACAAGCGTGAGTATATGTATGTATTAAGGTCTCTGCATACGTAACGGGTTTTTCTCGGATGGGACGGGACGTGAAGCAAAATTAATATGCGGCCCGTCCCGTCCCGTCCGTGGCCCCGTGACATACCTATGCATTGCCGCATACATTTTGTATGAAACGATATTTCCAAAACTTCACGTCCCGTCCCGTCCGTGAAAAACCCGTTACGTATGCAGAGACCTTTAAATAAAAATTTAATAACAAGAGACACGTCACGTTCGTAATACTTATAAAGAACTACAGCGATTAATCAAATACGTACGTGACATCAAAACATGTGGTGACAACCCTAATTCTAAGTAAACTACACGTCGGGCATAGTCAATGAAGTGTCTGAGCAATTGACATGCAAGCCGTTGATCTCAGTTAGTGTTGATCGCGATATGTTCCGAGAACTCGTCGATCAAAAGATATGACATTCCGAGATTCTTATATGTTATGGTATTGAATGATATTATTGATATTACATTCACATGTCAGTAATTGTGTTGCGTGTTAATTATGAGGAAAATAGTACTCTTTGTTGTGGAATTTTTTGCTTGTTTAAGAGTAATTTTATTCTAAAAATGTTATAGACCAGACTACTGGGCGCTTTTATATAAAGTACATATTCTACGACATTTTATTTTACACTGCAAATACTGCACGACATTTTATACTGCGCTATTTAAACCCTATTTAACTGCTGTTTTTTTACCTGGTTACCTGTTCTGATTTTCGGGTTTTTTTAATACTACTTAGGTCACAGAGGAGCACGCGGCCCGCCTGATGGACACCGTGGCCTATGGACCACAAAGGGAGTCACCCTCGTGCTACTGCCCCTTTAAGAACAGAGAGATTCTGTGCCGTCAGCGACGAAGACAAGCAGGACAAGTCTTTGGTCTTCCCACTGACATGGACAGCACAAAACCTCTCTAGTAATCTCTGGCTACCCTACTCGCCGCCGGGAATACAACACAAAGTTATTTATTCTGTAGGGACGAGATACTTGGTATAACCCGCGCAACGTGTCTTGGGCGTAAACCGTAAGACATACGGGGCTCTGGCACCCGCGGATTGCTTTGTAATAGTCTATGCTTGGTGAATTTGAGTTCGTCCACCGCAGTAGCACCCCGTGCTATCCTCAAAAGACACACAAGAAATGTGTACTGCGCGTATAGGGCACATTTTGAGCACATTTTAGGTCCAAGATACGTGGCGCGGGTTATAGAAGGATGAAGGAAGAACCAAGGATGGTTATGTTGGTTATCGAACTCTTAGCGAAATGGAGGTTTCATCACAGAAAAAGAGTGGGCATTTCTTAATTAATCATTACTTATTAATAGTAAAATCAAAATTACAGAACTAGTTTTTGTCACTCCACTTTTTGCTTAACAAGCGATCATTTAAAATTAATAAGCGAAGCTATTGGCTTGTCGATTACTATCACAACCAGACGGATAGACAGATGGACAGCGTATCAATCAACATTGAGAAGTTGGTGAACGAAGCCTGGGGCAAGGTCATAACGTGGGTGATCGGAGGTACTACTGTCTGTCGGGGTACGCATGAAGAATGGCGACATGACAGTTGTGTTAGGCATGTTATGCTGCTGTTTACTACTCAGGTAAGAAATATGTGGTCAGTTAGGCAATGAATATAAGGCGACTTTACGTTATGGTAAGCGGGTACCATCTGGTAAAGTTAAAGAGTCCTTATTAGATTGCCTATTGCATTTTTCGTATGGAAATTCGCTCAGATACCCTCCGCCGCCCGTCAGGGGCGGTTATGTCGGACTCAAGCCAACTAAATCCGCGCGTAAGGTGGGCCCAGAAGGCTTCTTCATACATCATAAGATACCTACTGGAGCCACCCAAGTCGAGGTTGAAGAGGACCGCCATTCTTGCTTGGCTACAGTTTGTATCTTGAAACTTTCCAATCTAGTGGAATGTGAAGGCGGTTGTCTGCATGGAACGGCTGAATGGGTCTAAATATGGTAATCCTCATTCTAGAAACGATATTACAAGCTAGTTAAGTCGTGCTTACCTAGGGTCTAGATAGCGCTGTGCAGTATTACTCGTACCATTCCCTGAGCCATTTCCTAACCCAATTTGTCGGTTTTCCAGTCTATCTATGAAGGGACAGAACTTCAATATTTTCCGTAAAGCGACTGCCATCTGATCCCCACAACCAATTAACGATATCGAAGTTTTGTAATTAGACTAGTCGAACTTTTTAGGGCTCCAACTACCCGTAACGACTGCCATAGATGTTCGTATCACAACCGAGATCCGATAACGTACTCTTCGAGACCCGCAGCTCTTAAACCATTTTAACCATTAATTTATATTGTTCCTAGATTAACCAAATGTCTAACGAAGTATTTCACACATAATTTGAACAGGAATAACCAACTTGAATTGTAGCCCACGCGTGGGAGTGGACGGCCAAGGCCGAATCGTTACTTTAATGGTTATCTTGAGTTACCTTCGGCAATGGCATTCGTATAAAGTGAGGATTGTATTAGTAGACGTGTGGGTGAATCGGAAAGGATAGTGTTACGACATGATTAAAAGTTTCAATATTAACTGTTGTTATTTTAATGGAGTGTCTTCTCTGTTCCTGATTCTTTATATCCGTGATTACTAGGCGTTATAGTAATTACCTACACCCAGTGTTGCCAGAGATAGACGACTAAATCTGCTACTTTTTTTTGCGAAGTCACATTGACGTGCCCTATATTAAAAAAAAGACGTGTGGCACTCGGGGACTGCCGCGGTAAAGCTATTGCATAGCATTTTTTATCAACTTATGCAATTATCCCCCCACTCCGAGCTCGCACCAATCGAGCCGAGCTGCTCTGAAATCGGCCGATTTCGGAGCAGCTCGGCTTGATTCGTGCGAGCTCAGAGTGTCAGCTTAAGGTTTTTTCGTAACGGAATTTCTGGATTCGGTCTCCACGCTAAGGCCCGCGATAGAAGGTATGCAATAGCTTAAAAAAACTTATATAGTTGTGTTTTCTGGTACTTAACAGTCAGGGTCGCGATCTATAGGTATACCCCTATACCAGTTGGTGAACTTGATGAAGAGTGTTAAGTTTCAATAAGGAAGCCGCTGGAAAAAATGAATTACCTCGATCAACTTTGTCATACAACATACAAACTACTGGGAAGCAAGTAGGAATTGGGTCTATAATCTGATTCCTGCTAGCTTGACTCCGCCACCGCCTTGTACCAACCCTATACTACGTTACACTGACTTTTAGAGATAGGTACCTATTGCTTTTACACTGCCGAATCCTCTCGTAATCTCCTAAAAAAAATCTTTTGTCTTTTAATATTACTCAAACGATTTTTTCTACGTTTGGACGTTAAAGGAGATGATTTTTTTTAGGCCCATCAATACAACGACTTTTAAGTTTTTGTTTCTTATGTAAAACATCAAAGAGAGAGTGAGAGAAGAGAGAGACAACAGAGAATAGGGCATGAACAGTCATTGTACAATATGCAAAAAATTCGAATCCATTTATTATGATAATTGGACGAAGAATGTTCCAAAGTCTAACCGATTCACGATAACTTATTAAAGAGTGTTTTTTTTATTTATTGTATTTGTGAAAATTCTTAATATTTCACATGACAAGATGTTAGAATGTTGCCAGACATCTTCTTTACCATTACCATAGACTCAAATCGATTAAGAATACAATTGTATTCGATAAAACTTCAGGCACATAGGTAGGTATAGGTTTTCTCTTCAAATCTTCAATCTTACAATAATTCTCATTCCATATGACATTATCGAAAGTTTTTGCTAACAAAAGTATTTTGCTATAAACGAATCTTCATATGAAGATTCGTTTTCAGTTACTTCATTATATACCTACTGTCATCATCATATTATACTCATTTATCCCCGGCGGATTAGGCAGAGTGAATTAACACCCACATTTTACCAATCATTGTATTAGGTCCCACTTAAACGGCTGTAATAGAATCCGTTTAAATATTTTTATTTCAATGATGTTATAATACAACAGTCCATATTATTTACACTATGCCTGTCTAAAAGTAAACACTCTAAACTATAATACTCTCAGGTTATAGCTTTACGAATACAAAAATACAACGTTAGGTTGGGCATTGCACTCTTTACCTACTTGGTTGTCGTCATCATTATCTTGGCCTTACCTTGGAGTCCCGGGTGCACCTCTTCCAGTCATTTGACCTCCACAACCCGTTAATGGAGATTATTTTAATTAAAAACTGATGTTTTATTTTTATTTTAAAGTATCAATCGAGGAATCGATTCCATGTGGTAAAAATTGTTAGCGATTACGATTTCATTATTTCGAATGGCAATACAATCCCAAAAGTGCCAAGAATTGTTTGACAGTTATTTTGTGATTATTATGAGTGATTGATTAGTAATTTTCTTGTTGTTCAATGTTCATTGTAAAAAAATAGTATTATATAATACAGATGTTACACAGGCAGCTGCTATATAAATCAATGGCTAGTATTGAATAATATGGACGAGTGGAGTATTACAGTGTCTATAAGTGATGTAGTCAAACAATTCTAATAAATATACCAGCCGTGCCGCCAACCATCTTATTTCAGATGCATTACTGCAAATCAGTAAACAAACAATTACTAACATAAACCAAGGTATTGGGAGAACGTGTGTTATTTACATTAATTGAGTTTTCTTTCTGCTCATTTACTATAATCACTATGATTTGTATGCTTTTTGGACGACATACCTACCAACAATTTCCAAGAAACGTTTTATATACCTATGTAATAAATAAATATTAATATAGATAATATGATTTTGTTTGTTTTTATTTCATTGGATACCTACTTTCATTTTATGGTGTAAGTATGAATCATCATCTTAGGAATTGTAGTTGTAACCGAGGCTTTTACCGGCCGCTTGCTCCCTTCTCTTTTATTCGGTTTGAAAATATGCCTTTTATGGCAGCGGCTGCCGTCTGACCGCCCAACTAGTACCTAAGGATAATCCTGCTTTTCTACATCCGAAAAACATATAGACTGTGAAAAACGGCTCATGCGGGTTTTGTCGGTTCGGAGCCAGTGAAGGTGGTTATGTCGGAACAGGTCGGAACATAACCACCTTCACTGGCTCCGGTGGATTTGAGTGGATTTCCACTTGTTAAAAAGAAGGTTATTGCCCTATCCACCTTCTATTTATTCAATACATTGCATAGGACATGATTTTAATGACGTCTATTATGTCATACTAAATAATGAATAAAATTATAATTTTCTGAGATTGGCGCCATGACAGTTTCACCTAGTTTCACATTGATTTTAGTATCAGTTTTGATTTGGTTTATATCAATGTTCCGGTTAGACTAGCTAAGAAGCAATGTACCATTGTAATCCCGATAAAATTACAAATAAATCAATACTCGTTTCATAATTGTTCTCCAAAATTTGTAGGTGGCCGAAAGCTCTAACATAAAAAATCGTCTCCTTTGACTGCATCCTCAGACTAGAATTATAGTCTGAGACTGCATCCCGCTTAAAGGTAAGCTGAGGTGTAGTTTCTTCTGTAATTTAACCGAAGTGCGCAAGATTGGGATATATAGCTGTCAAAATATAGGACGGACGTGTCTATCAATTTGTAGTAGTAAATAGGTACAATTTTACCATGGTATGACGTCATACCCATTACGTCAACTAATGCGATTAGATTACAACACATACATAAGTAGGTACTATAAAAGTTAACACAACATTACGAGTATTACGACGATACTTTGTTTTCCATTCTTGTAATGCACTCAGAAATTAGACTTTCGCAATGTTTAGTCTAGATTCTTGATAGCCGATGACAGATTCAATCTATTGACCTACAAACGGAAAGATTCGGAACGAATGACTAATAGGTCTAGATCGCTTGTATGGTTTACTTGTATGGCTTCTAAGACTTCTAACCTATGGGATAGAGAAAGCAGCTGTTTCAAAATTCAGATTTTTCCGGACAACTGCCCCCCTAGAGAAGTGGTAATTCGTAGACCGACGTATTGTAGAGAGATCCGATTCTCAGCACTCCATGGATTCACCGTGCGGTCGCCGGGTCCATAGCGTGATATAGAGAGGAACACCGTGACGGCGACTGGGACTTGCGACCCAGATGTAGGTTTAGGGTGGCCACCTTGTGATGCATCAGCGCTCACCTCCACCGTCAGTAGTGTTTCCCCCCTACCTATCCAAATTTGGTAGGATCCTATCAATGCCGCTTCGGCTATTTGACTTGGATGATGAATGTATTTACCTACGTATGTCATAAAGATCAAAATACGTGACAATCCCTGAGTCCTTAATTATATTCATGTGTCTTTATACGTGTGGTGACGGAGGAAGAATACAAGTATCACCACTCCATCTCATCCGAAGGGTGTCTAGAAAAATATGCAGACGATTATCACTGCGAGAGAAGGAAAACTCGAAATAAAATCTTGTACCAATACGTCTGGCCAGCGTGGTAACAGTAGACCAAAGCCTGCCAACATTGGGAGAGGCCTATGTCCAGCAGTAGACTGCGATAGCCTATCGCTAGATTGTATTTGATATGAGATGATCAGTTAGTTTTTATTTCTTATTAAAGAAACTTACCCGAACCCGACAACTAGAGCCTACTATAACAGAACTTATGAAAAAAGATACTACTCAATTCAACACTGATAAAGAAATGTATAATTAGATTGCAAGAATATTTCGACACCACTGATTCACGTTATAAAAATACACCACATATCCAAAAATATCACTCAATGAATCATAATTTGTAGTTATCGCGCCGGAGTGCGGGCTCGCGACCTCCTCCGACCTCCGCACGACCTTCTGCGTCCTCGCCCAGTTTGGTCAGGGCGGGGTTGTGCCCTTACGGACGTGGCTCATGGCCAGCCACCACATATCTTTGGCGAGTGGAAGTTTACTGTACATTTTTCCTACAGGCTTCTTAAAAGTAAATAACAATTATTTTATATACACAAATAGGTATATTCATCCGAAAGGGTAGAAGAGGTGCGTTAAATTAATACCCACCTTTCACCAACTATAATTTTTGTTCCCACGCTAAACAGGGATGAGCCTATTGCCGTCAAGCAGGCACTTTATCATAAGCTTTATGTTTACTGACGGATAGAGAACAGCCCTCTTTCTCAATTCAGTCTCACTTTGAAACGGCCAAACTTAATCGAAGGTCTGTCTGCCTAGTTAAAGGTTCATATTCACAATTCACACCACCTCTCATCTACAATCATTACCTCTGGGGGTGTACCCCCAGAGGTAATGATGGTCTAATGATAGAGGAGGTGTGGGACTAGTATCTCAAAATTTAATTTATGTTTAAATGACTTTGCTACTTTAAGAGTTTGAGCATCTTATGGATTTCATGATCCAACCTGAACCCAATGTAAATGGAAACCTGAAGCATTCAAAAGTAACTAGAGTATTCTAAATTTTCCAATACATCCATCTTAGGGCGATGGTGGCTCAGTGGTTAGAGCATTCCCCCTGTAAGGGAAAGATCGCGGGTTCGAGTCCTGCCCGAGTATTGATTTCGCTTTTTCCAATTTAAAATAATTTGTTTAGTTTAGCATACTAAATGCATTAAAATTATCTCAATTGGTTGGGCGGAGTTATCAAAAATCAATGTTTAAAAATGATTGCAACATCATTCATTGATTCCGATAGTTCGTACGAATATCGGTAGATGGCTCCCACCATCGCCCTAAGATGGATGTATTGGAAAATTTGGATCAATCTCGGGCGAAGCTCGGTGGCTCAGTGGTTAGAGCATTCCCCCTGTAAGGGAAAGATCGCGGGTTCGAGTCCTGCCCGAGTATTGATTTCGCTTTTTCCAATTTAAAATAATTTGTTTAGTTTAGCATACTAAATGCATTAAAATTATCTCAAATAGAGTATTCTACTCCAGTGCTACCTACCCAAAATAACCTAGCATAAACTAGGAGCCGGTGTACTTAAAATCATAGAGCATATAAAATTTGCCAATTATACCCGAGTAATCAACAAAAAAGTTCTAAATTAAATCTTTAAAGAAACAAACGGACAAAAACTCATACCAAGTAATAGGATAATGAGTAAAGTTTTTGTTCTCTGCTCATACTCATATCTTCCGTAAGTAAATGTTAATTAACAGTTAATATGTGTTTAACTATCGGCCTTTGGAACTATCGCATCATAATATTCATCATCATTCTCTGAACGTATTTCAAATCAAAATCAAGATATAAGAATAAAATATTATAATAACAAGAATAAATGTAAATAATTTTATCTTCAACAAAATAACTCAAAACAAATCACGATAAAATCCGTTAAAAATATTAAATTAAAAATCGACGGTGTCAAATCAAATATGTATCAACGTAGGTCGCAATATGTTCAGATATTAGTAATTTCACGGAAAATATTGAAGTTAAGCCGCATCACAGTTAGACTGGGAAGTCGACCGCAACTGAGCTGGGAAGAGGCTCAGAAAATGCATACATAACATGAGCGTATGCCTGTAAATCCCCGAAGGGGTAGACAGAAGTGTACTATTTATAAATACGCGCTAAGTTTTCTGTATATTTTTAATTGCAACAAAATAATTGGGGCTTATTCAATCATTATTTCAGCGTGCTCCATGAGTAACAGAGTTCATTACACTGTATCGACTTCCTAGTTAAGTTTAAGGTCAACGTACAACTATTTTTGGCTAGATTTTGCTGCTGTATCGCGTTTTGGCGATTACAACCGAACAAACAGTTGAATAAAGGTGTTAATATACCTGTGCTTACCCCTCAGGGATACACAGACGTAAGTTTTTTATACTACTTAGGTCGCAGACAAGCATACGGCCCACTTGATGGAAAGAGGTTACCGTGGCCTATGGAAGAGTGCAACATCAGGGGAGTCACACTCGTGCTGCCGACCCTATAAGAACAGAGAGAATGATTCTGTGCCGTCAGCTCAAAAGGTAAGTAGGACAAACTATGGTTTGCCCACTGAGAGCACAAAACCTCTCCAGCGAGCTCTGTCTACCCTACTCACTGCCGGGAACACAACACGAGGTTTAAGGCGCGGTAGGTATTCTGTAGTCGTGTAATACCTGCTACGAAAAGTAATTATAAAAACTTGTCAAATGACTTGATTAATTTTCAGATAACTTCATAACAAGCAATTCATATCTGAACTGTGAGGGTTCCAAGTCCTCAAATCGTAAACAAACCTTGAATTCAGATCAGTATTGCACAAGCAGGCCCTTAAGCGAGCACTAAAAGGTCAAAGCCGGGTCACTTTCACTGCGCACGCGCACATACCCGCTAATATGGACAACATTGAATCTTCGGGAACAATGGATTTCTTAGGAAGTTGTATAGTTTACTGAGGTTCTAGGAAAGTTGTTTTGATAGTAGGTAATTGTATGGCTACGTGGTATATGGTATACTAGCTGTTGCCCTCGGCTCCGCCCGTGTGGAATTCTGATCCCGTTCATCGTTGATCATCATGCCCTATGTGTTATTCTGATGTATAAGCTGAAATCCATTCCGTAGTTTTTATGTGAAAGATTAACAAACATCCATACATACATCCATCTATCCATACTTACAAACTTTCGCGTTTATATTATTATTAGGATAGTCAATGATCCTAGCTTATTGATAGTGTCGAAATATTATAATAATTCATAATAATAATAATTCATAATTCATTTATTTGCTTAAATGTGGTTATACAGGTGTCAGGTACAATAGTTTTGTGCAGCACATTTACCATTTTATGGCATGCAAATACTAAATAACACATCATACAACTTATAATCATTAAATTAAATAGTTCAGCACATGCAATTCCATTGAGTTCTTTAGTCACAAAACAAATATAGAAATTAATAGGAATGTCAGAACATAAAATGCATAAATACAAGTCATTTTTGTGAATAATATTAACATGTCATCAAGCAAAAATTATATAATTTATTCATAGTTTACCTTACTTTTTACAAATTCCTCTACCGTATAAAAGCATTTTTTTATGAGCCATGCTTTCAACTCTCTCAGAAATTTAGAGGTTGGCAGTTGCTTCAGGCTTTTAGGTATTGCATTATAAATACTACCACACATCGCAAAACAGTTTTTTAAGTATAGAGCCGTATTCGGGACTCTGGGTAAAACAATTCTATCCTGATTTCTAGTGCTCCTCGGATAAACCTCACGTGCCTTCGAAAAGAAGCTAGGATATAGCCTAACAAACTTCGCAACTTCGTATATGTACATGCAGGGAAGGGTAAGGAGATTTAATTTTAAGAAAAGAGGCCTATGGTGATAAAGCTACTCGTAATTTCAATGGAATATCACGTAATAAGCGTATTGTTATTTTTCAGTTCCGACGCAAAAAGAGAGGTGCTATTATACCGGATGCAAAAAGGGAGGGGTTATTAATACCAATTCCGAATAAAGGCGTTATTTAGACGAGGAGACTTTCTCGCACGGTTCGATTTGAGAATCGTACGCGACTGCTAGCAATAACCGCCATATCATTTTATCATATCAAAGTGTTTTAGGGAAACACTAAATTCTCGCGTATACAATGAGCAGTTTTCCAGTAGGTATTTATAGGGTTCCTAAGGACAAGCTAGATGGCGCAGCCGGCACTTTTGGTAAGAAGAGTGTGGTCTCACATCTAGTGTTCCCTAATTTATGGAAAAAATGTTCTTCGGTTTTGTAATAATTTACTTTACATAAATGTTTTGACATTTTTTTTTTGATAATATTATTATAAATAAAATATTATTTTAAATTACAGACAGTGACGCGAAAAGAATTAAGCGTTTTATCATATTTTATCTATTGTAATATAGGTAAATGAAATTAAACTATGGCAACATCGCACAAACAAACCACAGAGTACATTAAAATTACCAAAAGCTATGCTAGCGCCATCTCTTTATGATTTAAAAACCAACTGATAATTATACCTACAGGAAAACTGCTCATTATATCATACGAGATTCCCAATCGATATACGTTGACGATTGTCATAATATATCAACGAATTGCCACTTGTTTAGAAGGCCTGGAAGTTTCTTGAAGGAGTATCTAAGCTATTAGAAGTATAGTCAAAAGGTTCATACCTCTTATCAGTCTGCTAATCTCCTCAGTTACCCGATACCAAGAACGGACAGTGTGGGTAGTTGGGAATTGATACGTCGCGTCGGTTCAGCTCGTTTCAAAAACAACAACTCAAGCTTCACTGAGACGCTGTAATCGATCTACTTAACAGGCTTTTCCTGCTAACATCTTATTGGTTTAACGACTACTGACTTGTATTACTATAGAAGACTATATTTCTATTGGTGTAGGTTGCCTGGAAGAAATCGCAACCTGTGATAAGACTGTCCATTGTACATAAAACTACAATTGCCACCAACGATTGCGATAGATGTTCGTATGACAACCGGGACCGACGACGGCTTAACGTGCATTCAAATATTTACACTGAGCGGAACTCGAACCCGCATCCTCTGCATAGCACTTGCGTTAACTACTGCTACGCCACAGGCAGTCGATTCAGAAATATTAGTAGATATAACTCCAGACACATATCTTGGACGTAAATCGCGAGACAAACGAGGCTCTGGCGCGCGCAGATTGCTTTGTAATAATCTATGCTTGGTGAATTTGAGTTCGTCCACCGCAGTAGCACCCCGTGCTATCCTCAAAAGACAGTATGAAATGTGCACTGCGCGTATATGGCACATTTTGAGCACATTTTAGGTCCAAGACTACGTGTCCGGAGTTATATCTTGGTATTAATCAGGATAAGGGTATCAAAAGTGGCATCGTAAGCTCGGTCCTTCTCATCCCGTTTATCTCAACACAAGGTCCTAGGGATCACCCACCTAATGACCCGGTCAATGACCTGTGATCTTGACTGAGAGTATCACTGTCAAGTTTTTTCTCCAATCACATCCAAAGTAACCCGTTCAGAGTAAGGTTTTGGTCGTGTCCGGTTTCTCGTTTGTAAGCATCCGTTGTGGGAATGAGGCGGCGGTGTTTTGAAATATGACACAGATTATTTACTTAAAAAAATATAGTATATATTCAAATAAAATATTCTTGAATGAAGCATTTGTTATGCTAACTATTCAAATCGATTTAGAAAGGAAAAAGAATCTACTTCGGGCGGGACTCGAACTTGCGATCTTTCCCTTACAGACGGTAGTATAGAAGAATTTGGATTGGCTTCGTGAGGGCTTCGGTGGCTTAGCGGTCAGAGCATTCCCCCTGTAAGAGAAAGATCACGAGTTCGAGTCCCGCCCAAAGACGATTCTTTTTCCTTTCTACATCGATTATAATATTCTTCTTCTTCATCTTAGCGTTAATCCCAGTCGCATCCGAAGCTTTCATCTCGGAGTCTGGTATCTGTTTTTCCAGTGTAACTGCGGAATGACTGATCTTCGATATTTTTCGTGAAGCGACTGCCATCAGACCTCTACACCCATTGGCGATATCGAAGTAATGCAGCTAGACCTGACGTCCGACCATGCTTCGAGCAAGCATGGGACGCATGCTTGCTCAAAGCAAGCTATGCTCGAAGCATAGGTTCGGATAGAACAGCGAACATCTTCAAGATTATCTTGATAAATATTGTAATGTCCGTTTAAATGCTAAATAGCTACTCAAAACTGCTATATCATTTTAGAATTTTATCAAAACGTGACGAGGAGTGCCCGACGTTACCCCATCATGGATACTCAACTCTTAAAGGTAAATAACATTTAGAAATCACTAGCTAGATCCAAAAGGTTAAACTTCCACACAGATTTTACTGTAGATATCGTATAATCAACAGATCTGATACAATTTACTTAAAGGGTAAAAGGTATGATAGGCTTGTTAAGTGTTTATGTTCCACTTATCGACAGAACACCCCTTATATAAGTGGCAACTCGTAGGCTGGCGTATTGTAGAATAAAACGATATATGTATGGGATTTGACGTATATGACAGTCATTCACGTATGTCATATACGTCAAAATACGTGTCATATACTTCAAATCCCATACAACATCATTTTATTCTATAACTAGCTGACCCGGCGAATTTCGTACCGCCAAATTTTCCACCCGCGTGGTATTCTGATCCCGTTCCCGCTGCATATCTCTAAATTTATCAGTGTTTCTCTACAATATTATGCATGTATTATACATACAAACCTTCCTCTTGAATCACTCTGCCTATTAAAAAAAAACCGCTTCAAAATCCGTTGCGTAGTTTTTGAGATTTAAGCATACATAGGGACGGACAGACAGCGATAGCGACTTTTTTTTATATTATGTAGTAGTGATAGGTCGGTCAATGAATTGCCAATTGTCTCGTACAATCTCTAGCAGTAGTACTTTAATCTTACTTTGTGACATTTATAGTGAGAATTGAACCGTCATTCAGCGTCCGTCAGAATATTAGTGTTATGGTCAAACTGAGTCAAACGTCAAACGAGTCGAAGACGTTTACAGTATCTCTTACTGGATTGTAGGTATATCTTTATTTGTATAATTTGTTAGATTTCCCACTTGTCTCACAAGATACAGTACACAAAGATCGACAGACGACTACGGTAGGAGTCCAATTCACACTATGAAATGAAAGTAAATTAGGATCGAAATAATTATTACTTTCGTCCGAGTCCAACTCACACTATGCAAGTAAATTACGATTAGAACAATATTACTTTCAAATGGTGGTACATACATACATACAATAACGCCTTTATCCCCGAAGGGTTAGGCAGAGGTGAATTAACACCCACATTTCACCAATCATTTTATTAGGTTCCACGTAATAGAGGGTGGTAAGGCCACAGATTACCTAGTAAGGCCCCAGTATGGTAGTAAACTAAGTGAGTGAGAAAAACACCTTTGCTCAGGTAAAATATCAAATTTTTCCCACAAATTTGAACTCACTACTAACTACATTATATAATTTGCAAATTTGATACAATTTTAATAGTCTAACTGTTTTATCTGTGGGCGAGTCGAGCGGTAATAGGGCACGAACCTATCGGACACGATTCTAGACCTCATAGTATTTGTGACAATCTCTTAACTGAAAAACATTGTGCTTTTTACGGACTTAAGACCTCATGATCACATGTAAATTTAAAGGCTAACGGGTCCAAAATTTAAAAAAAATACTTCACTTCAGGTATAGATAACAGATATGCCAACTAATTGACGAAGAAGGCTCTTGTGTATGCTTTCATAAGAAGATTGGGGTGTCAGACAACAGTCGCTACCATAAAATCAAGGTAAGACAAATGTGTCTTCAACCTAATGAGGAGGGGACTGAGCAGAAGAGGGGAACTCGGAATCCAAAGTTGCTTTGATGCAACCACACCTAGCGCTAGGATGATGATAATGATGACAGATTTACAGACTAGTGTTCTTGTTACATTATCTTATGTCATGACGTGATCACGTGACTCATACCTTGTTCCTTTGTAAAATTTCTTAGATCGACTCCTGCGCATCTTTCAAAGTATCACTTCTACGTTTCAAATGTCGATTTCATTATCAACATTTGTGATAATAACATCATTAACATTCTAAATAAAGTCTATATACATAATAATTCAGAGCACAATCTAAAAACAGCCAAATAAAAATGGTAATTAAATTAATAATATGTAAAACAAACAACTTAATGACACGTTCGAAACAAAAAGTCGGCTGAGCGGCGTGCGGCGCACGCGCATCGACTCGACACAGACCTTGAAACCGGTCGGGTGTAGATATTATGCAATGTTATTATATTGACAGGAGCCTCCGGCCGGCGACTGGCGCGCTTATGAAAAGACAGCTTTAATCGACAGGCCTGTGTACGACAGTGGATTGATTTGTTGTTTTAAGAGTAAGGTACATAAATAATTAAATTAATATTTCGTCGGTTATTGTTTTTAATGTTTAAAGTAATTAGTCATGCTAACATTATTCCGGCAACTGACGGCCCACAGTCGGCGTGCGTTTTAGTCGGTTCGAGTCCGACATAACCTCCTCCTCCGGCTCCGGCGGGGGAGGTATCCGCGGGGATTTTTCGCACGATAAAAAAAAAAAAAAAAAAAAAAAAAAAAAAAAGGTAAGTAGTTTGTTTGTGAGTTTGTTTGTAGGGGTTAAACTTTGAAACTTCTTATCCGATTTCGAAAATTCTTTCACCACACGTAAGTTACTTTATTCCCGAGAGGGTTTTTAGATTAGGTGGATGATATCGTGGGCGGAAGCTAATCTATCTGTATACTAGAATCGAAGAGTCGACGAGATTGTTGCGCTAGTCTCGAGAACTCCCTACTCTATCCTACCTAGGGCCTTGGTATCGCCTAGGTCCTACGCCATATGAAGCCTGAAGGTTGTAATCTGCCTTTAACATCACACTAAGAACTTTATTAATCGAGTAATAAGACGACGAAACATACCTAGAAATACCCATATTTATGACCACAAATATTTGCCCTAAACGGGGATCGAACCAGCTCTATCAATCTACTAACAAACTATACAAGTAAAACATTTCAATTAATCTTTTCAACTTTTAAGTACGTACATATTCAGACACCCACCTCATGCCGGCATGATTAATACTCAAAGTGAGACATTGAACATTGAAACTGTGTAGTTACACAACTGATTGTGACTGACAGCTGCGCAGCCGCCGCCGGTCGGCGCTGCCCGTCGCACGATCGTTAAAGCTCATTCACTACGCAAAATAGTAAACATACAGAAGTTAAGCTTTTGCTTTGTGCTTAATGCCTGAAGGATATGGCAATTCTGTGGTCGTTATGTGTCGTCTTTTTGGGAAATTTAGATGAATGAAAATATAAATATTCACGCCTGAGTACATATCTGAAGGGGTAGGCAAGATGTATTAATATAATTATGTATAGGATATGTTCTCCTTCTATAAATAAGCGTAATGTGGGATAGACTGCATGCTCAAAGTGGAGGAGGATGGTGGAGGATCGGATGATATGGCGCGTATTAGAAGCAGCCATTGGCAAAATGCGACATTGAACATTGAAACTGTGTAGTTACACAACTGATTGTGACTGAAAGCTGCGCAGCCACCGGTCGGCGCTGCCCGTCGCACGATCGTTCAAGCTCACTCACTACGCAAAATAGTAACATACAGAAGTTAAGCTTATGATTTGTGCTCAATGCCTGAAGGATATCGTAATTCTGTAGTCGTTATGTGTCGTCTTTTTGGGAAATATAGATACATAAATACAAAATATTCACGCCTGTAAATGACTGAAGGGGTAGGCCGGGATGTATTAATATCCTACTCTCTTCTTCTATAAACAAGCGTAATGTTAATGCGAGATAGACTCAAGGTCGGAGGATCGGGTACTATAGCGCATATTACAAGCTGCCATTGGCTAATTGATTGATTGAAGCATAATGCATTTCTATATACGTATGCCTTCAATTTCAACGGGTAATATGTATTATGTAGAAACGTGTATATACCTACTTTCCTCCGCCAAGTTTTCTTAATTCGGTTAGGTCTTTCAGTCAGTTTTTATTTTCCGTAAGCAATTGTCATCTAACCTCCACAACTTTCAGATGAAATAAGTTCTGTATAAATATACAAGCATCTTGCTTAGACAGTTGATATTAAAAAAAAAAACGATTATTTACTATTTTGAATGTAATTTAAAACATTCATTCACAGGTGACACTCGACTGCGTACTGTTCCCACACAGTTCAATATTCGTGTCCGTGAGCGGTGTCTATGTGTGCGTTACTCTCGCGAACATGATTTGTATGAAGCTTAATTTCTGTATGTATTATATGTTACAATCTCAGTCGTGATGTGGGACAGTAGATCAATGTTATACTGACTATTAGGAGGGTTAAATCCTTTCCAATCACGATCAATTATGCTGTACTTTTTGAAATATTATTCATACACTATAATAGGTAATTATGTAGATATATTAATGAGTAAATGGTAATGCAAACATTTGACCTATACTTTGATAAAATGATTAAAATGTTAAATTGATCGAATTATTTTTGGATTTTTAATAGAAATAGGTGATACTTAATAGTTATTTATTTGTGATTAGTTTAATTGAGGAAAAAGAAAATTAAGGGAAAGTCGATTATATCGTACCACTTTTGACTTGGACACTAAAGCATAGTTTAATGTTACCAGTGTAGAAAAAAAGGTGGTACGATTTTAGATGATGGTACAATTTAGTCGACTTTCCTCTAATATTGCTTATATTATGGTCTGTTACTCCAATTAAAGTGAAACAATTAAAAAAGTGATCACTCTTTAAAATTGAAGCGGCTTCAGTATAGTGACTTGCAGATTCGAACCCCGGGTAATGCACTACCGAGTAGCAACGAAATGGGCTTAATTGGAGGGGTTAACGACACTACTGGAAATAAATTAAAAATGATGTAGTACACAGTTTACTTCAGTTTTTTTAAGGTGATTACATACGCGAATGACTTTGACCATACAAATGCACAAGGTCATTGGCTCATATTTGAACCGTAAAAATCAGTAAAACCAATTTTAATAGATAACTTTATAGGCGACGATTACAAACTAAGAAGATCACGTAATGCTAATACACTTATTTAACATATTATATGTGAAATTTTAGATCATTTGGATACATATTGTAGAAAATATTTGGTTTCATATTTTGTTACAATAGGACTGCCATGTCGTAAGATAAAAGTCCTATAAATAAATAAAGATTTAAAAAAAAAAAGAGTAGAGTGATGTTCAGAGCCTCTTTTCTACAATGTTCTCGTTTTTTATTTAATTTATGAAAAGAAGAAGTTACTTTGTATATCGTGTACTATCCAGGTATGTGAATTTCAGATCTGTAGGTTTCATAGTTAATAAGAAAAACGGTTTCGAAAATACCGATTTTTCGATGCTGATCTGATTCGGAGCCTTAAGAGGAGGTACCGACTAATGTCACGGAGGTAGGACACGACGGTGTTGCCGTCCCGATTGACGTGTGTATGGGATTTGACGTGAATGATATACGTCGATGACTGTCATTAACGTCAAATTTCATACATTTGTCATTCTGTCCTGCAATTCGCCGGCCAGGAATTGCTACTTGTCTACGGGGCCAGTTCTAATAAGTAGTTAAGTATTTATAAGGGAATTGAATTTAAAATGCAAAATTTGTGTGTGATCCGACACTATAATATAAACATTTTTTGTACCATCATCATCATCATCATCACTAGGTACATGTTATAAAACAAAGTCGCTGTCGCTGTCTGTCCATCCCTATGTATGTTTCTTCAAAACTACGCAACGGATTTTGAAGCGGTTTTTTTTAATAGATAGAGTGATTCAAGAGGAAGGTATATATGTATAACTAGCTGACCCGGCGAACTTCGTACCGCCATATTTACCTTCTATTCAAATTTCCATGATAGATTCTAATCCCGTTCCCGCTGCACCATTCCCGACCCGTGCACGAACATGCCACATATAATTGACCATGGGAAAAATATGGCTTTTCTAGATTCAGACCCGTTCCCGCTGTACCTTCTATTCAAACTTCCGTGTTAGATTCTGATCCCGTTCCCGCTGCACCGTCCCCGACCCGTGAACAATGTGAACATGCCACGTATAGATATAATTGACCATGGGAAATTCGTGACTTTTCTAGATTCAGACCCGTTCTGTACCTTCTATTCAAACTTCCATGATAGATTCTGATCCCGTTCCCGCTGCACCGTCCTCGACCCGTGAACAATGTGAACATGCCACATATAATAGACCATGGGAAAAACATAGCTTTTCTAGATTCAGACCCGTTCCCGCTGTACCTTCTATTCAAACTTCCATGTTAGATTCTGATCCCGTTCCCGCTGCACCGTCCCAGACCCGTGAACAATGTGAACATGCCACATATAATTGACCATGGGAAAGACATGGATTTTCTAGATTCAGACCACAACTTTTAAGGATTGTCCCTTTGATTAACTAGACACATAGATATTCAAAGGATTGTCCTTGTGATTTTGTTTATGGTCATGGCCAATGCAAGACGGATTGAAAATTGAAGTCGTTTAAATTCAAACGGCATGTCGGTTGGGATCATCGGGATCCTTGGAATGAGAACTTCCTCACCTCAGAATTTTCCTTTGAGTGAAAAAAAAAAAATAAAAAAAAAATAAAAAAAAAGTATCCATGTCCAAAGTATATAATATATACTATGGGAGGTAGCTTAGAACCAGGAGAAGGACATATTATGTCCTTCTCCTGGTTCTAAGCTACCTCCCCACTAATTTTCAGCCAAATCAGTTCAGCCGTTCTTGACTTATAATAATAATAATAATAACCCCGCAGGGGCAGCTTGTGGCGAGCTGTTGGTGAGTGGCGACACTACGTACCCTGATTCTCCCGAGGCTCGGATTTATTCCCCCTCGCCTCATGTGCTTGCCTTTATTGGCCGGCCATGAGTGGAGTCGCAAGAGCGGAACCTATGCTCCAGGTTGGAAGTGTAAAATGTCATAACGCCGGGGACGCGCCCCGCAGACTCACCTCTCGACAACCTTAGCCGCTCAACGGGTGTTGCCCCATGGCCGCACTATGTGTGGCTAATTTAATGGGGCCCATGCAATGAGTTGGCAAGTCACCGCCTGCCTTTTTACAATTTTGAGACTTATTGTCATGGCAGGTGTCCGTTAGTCTCCCCCCATAGCCCATTTACCAGTCCATCCAATACTCAACCCCATAGCCCATTACCTAGTTTCCATCGTACAGCAATAGTCTCTGCACGTGGTGGGGACCATCTCCGGGTGTATCATATTGTGCACTCGGGGATGGTATCCGTCATGTGTGTATTCCTAGCATATTAAACTCTCTTAAAAGGGCCTCTACGTCTTGGCTTCGGCCCGACGCACGCCTTCCAAATGCCCGGGACTCCATAGTCCCGAGAGCTAAGGAGCAGAGAAACAAATAATAATAATAATAATCTTTATTTCATAATTGTTGTACAGTATTTTACATGGGTTCTTAATCTATCGTGCGTTGATACATTGTGCATGTGTAGTTATTTTAGGTATGAATTTAATAATAATATTTGTGCATTTAAGTGTCTTACATAGGTCTTTATTTAGGGATATTATCTAACTTGTGCCTGAACTAGGTAATCCTGTATTTCAGGCGTCAAGTGCAATTTATTGATACTTCTAAAATACTATTACAGATACAACTATTTACTAAGAAATATACTAACTAATATAAGAAATATACTATGCTAAAGTGCCCCACTACTACTAAACAAGTTAACCCTAAGTTAACTGTTTATTTCAAGACAGACAATAACTCCTCTGTGTCATCGTAGGACAAACTTTGGAGGACATTCTTTACAACTTGCTTGCAACACACATAATTTAGAGAATATATGTTTGCTATAGCGTTTATTCTTTTGTACAGAAGTGGTCCTAAAAACAAATAAAATTTGCCCATGTACTCGTGTTTTATCGCAATCCTTTCAGTGCATACAATATCTTTACGCCTTTTGTTAGTAATATTGGTGCTGTAGGGCAGCGCTGCGTGCTGTTTTAGTATTGTACTCAATATAAATAGCTGGCGGACTGTTAGTACTTCGCAGGATTTGTATAGGAGATCGGTGGGAGATAAGAAAGAGCGGAACGTTGCTACCTTGAGGATCGCTCTCTGAGCTCGCTCGACGGGCAGTAGCAATGTCTTACCCACTCCCCCCCAAGATGTTATGCAATATGTTAATATTGACTGACAAAGGGCATAGTAGACTTGCTTAATCAATTTTAGTTCGCTAATATATCTTATTTTTTTAAATACAAATATTAATTTGCGTAGTCGTTTAATTAATGTTTCGCTATGTTCTTTAAACGACAGGGTTTCATCTATTACAATGCCCAGATATTTTATCTTGTCTGTTATAGCTATAACCGGACACGTACATTTATTACCGCTATCATTGGGTTCTCCACAATGATGCGCGTAAAGCAAGTGGTTGGGCCGGGTTAAAGACGGTCTTTTGCGCATCGAGAAAGTAACGTATTTAGTTTTATCAGCATTTAGTGTTAGTAGGTTATATTGAAGCCATTTGTTTACAATGTTAAATCCTCGCTGCGCACGCCCGTACACATCTGATTCTGTCTCAGCAGAAAAAAGGAGGGCAGTGTCGTCCGCGTATGATATGATCGTGCCGTGTTCTAGGTTTATATTACATAGTTCGTTTATATAAACTAAGAACAGTGTGCTTCCTAACACGCTTCCCTGTGGAATGCCAAATGAGGTGTTCTCCATGTCTTCACTGATTACACTCCCGATCTTTACGCATTGGGTACGTTCCTGTAAATAGCTTTTAAGGAGTTCCAGCTGTAGGCCTCTAATTCCCATATTGTCAAGTTTGCTCAACAGTTTGGGAATAGATACCGTATCATACGCTTTGGCAAGGTCCAGAAATATTCCTACTGTACGATTACCCTTATCAAGCTCTTGCGCTATGTAATCCGTCAGATGATGCACAGCATCGGCTGTAGACCTATTTGCTCTAAATCCTAATTGTGTATTTGATAAAATCGAATTAACTTCCAAATATTTTATCAACCTACTGTTTATTATTTTCTCGAGTATTTTTGAGATAGCAGGGAGTATGGAAATCGGTCTGTAATTTGTTACTTGGTCTTTCCCTCCAGACTTATATACTGGGACAACCACCGCTTTCTTAAGGCACTTAGGGAAAACGCCTGTCGCCAAACATTTTTGGAGGATGTTAGTTAATGGCTGTACCAGTATATGCCTGCATTTTTTTAGGATTTTATTGGATATTAGATCCCAGCCAATAGCACACTCATCCTTTAAGTTCGAGATTATCCTCTCAACCTCTTTTTCGTCAGTGTCCAATAGCACAAAAGATGACAGGGTAGTCTTATTCGGGAAGGATGGGTTTGTAGGTAATAGCGTTTTTGCTTGCGTTTGCTGTGCGAGTCGCTTACCTACATTAATAAAGAACTTATTTACTATGTTAGCAGATTCTACGTGTGATGGATGGGTGTTTAATAAACTTGAAAGCGATTCTTTTTGTTTCTTAGTGTATGTTACCTTCTTAATATGTTGCCAGATCTTTTTACTATTCGACCCCGCCTTTTCCAGCTCTTTTTTGTCATGATTAATTTTGACTTTTCTTAACAAGTCATTGCAAAAATTCCGGTATCTCTTATAAGACACCTGTAACGTTAAATTATCAGGGTTATGTTTACATTTCAAGTGAAGCTGATCCCTGTGTCTCATACAGCGGATGAGACCTGGTGTAATCCACGGTTTTATGTTACGGTTTTTGTTATGCAATCGTATTACTCTTGTATTTTTCTGTATTGCATTCTTTACATTTTCGATAAAGTAATGCATGCAAAATTGCGCGTCATCAGAATAGTAAACTGGGTTATAATCGATGCCTCGTAAATCGTGTTCAAGCTTATCCATGTTTAATTTGGTGACTAAGCTAGTTTTTTCTCTCTTAGGTAATTTGCAACTTAGGGTTAGTAGGGCAGCGTTATGATCGGTTATAGTGGAATTGATGACAAATACGTGTGCGGGATATTGTGTTTTTAACATGATATGATCAAGGCAAGACCCACTTGCTTGACGCGTGATAAAAGAGTGCGTGGTGAATAAGCCATGAAATGAGCAGAGGTTGAGATAATGCAGGGCATCCTCCTTCACGTCCTGCTGTCCTTGTAGGATGTTTATGTTTATGTCTCCAGTTAATATTATGTTTTTATAGGAAGACAGATCTTGTAAGATGTTATTTAATGAGTTGATAAATTTATACTTATCGCTAAAAGCAGGAGGCCTGTATATTGCTAGTATTACCAGGTCTGTTCCTATTTTTATTAATAATCTATTACACTCATGCATAATTGGTTCTTGTACAGTTGCATTTATTTCATTTTTTATGTATACTACTATCCCATCATTCTGATTATATATTGTACTAGCTTTTCGCCCGCAGCTCCGCCTGCGTGGATATCGGCTACCGCCACATTAGTATTTGTTCTAAACTGACGGACTTGTTGTTATAAACTTTCAACGCCTATTTCACCCTCTCAGTAGTGAATTTTACAAAATGTAAACTGTAAGAAACATTGGCCCTGTCATACAAAAAAGTGGTAGGTTTTAAGAACATTATATCAGAATAAAAATATTGTTAGCATCTTTTTATTAATAATAGTAAATGGCAAGAAAAATACTGGTAAGAAAAAATTTACCATAATTGCTAAATATTATACAATGTCATTTAAATTAATCATTTAGCCTATAGCATACCACTGTTGTTCTTAGGCATCAACCAATATCCTACATTTATCAGTCTGCTTTACTATATCCCCACTGTCAGTTCCAAGTTCCGGCCCCGTGTGTCATATCATAACAGGGAAGTAGAAACTTCGACGAATTTATCCAATGTAGCCCACCCAATTCGATCCTTTGGTGACCCCAGGTACACTTAATCTTGAACAGCTACGAAAGTCGACCTTTCGATGGGTATCTCCCTCGTCTCATTTCACGATATGAGCTTTTGGGCTTCATCTTCTGATCTTGGAGCTGGACACAGCTGGAGGACATTGTGGCGGCATCATAAGCATCTCAGTGCTCATCATTTGCGTATAGACACATTTTCCTGATTGTGTCCGTGGCCAAGATGACCTCGGAGCTCAGGGTCCGCCTTCTGGCTCTTCGTCCTCCGCTTCGCACGATCTTGGGCGTCTATGGTAGTGAGACCATTTGCATGATCCATTTGCATCGTCGAGCTTGCTCGCGAGACAATTCATGACAACTCTCAAGAACAACATGTAGATATTATGACTCAGAAGTGATGAGTCTGTAATTCTTCTGGCCTTTTCGGAGAACAGTACCACCGCACTCCAGGTCTATGTTCTGTGTTCTGTATGGTGTTGCATACGTCCATAGGCCACGGTGACCGCTTCCCATCAGGTGGGTCGTGTGCTTGTCTGCCAACTAAGTGGTATAACGCCTATTTCATCCTCTCAGTAACTGAGTTTTTCAAAATAATAAATGTAAAATGTAAGAAGCATCGAAAGCCTCTGTGGCGTAGCGGTAGTGAACGCGGTCGCTACGCAGTAGGCGCGGGTTCGATCCCCGCTCACTGCAAATATTTGTATGCATGAATATGTGTATTTGCACTGGTCTGGTCTTGCCTCGGAGAGCACGTTAATCCGTTGGAGCACTAAAAAGTTCAACAACAACGGTGTAGCTGCAATGCTTTGATATCGCCTAATGTCACCATTGGGTTGCGGAGGTCAGAATAATATGGCAGTCGCTTCACGAAAATATCGAGGTTTAGCCAAATCCGCATTTAAGACTGGTAAAGCGGACCCCAGACTCCGAGATATAAGCTTCGGATGCGACTGAGAATTAACGCTGAAACAGAAGAAATAAGAAACATCGGCCCTGTCATACAGACACAGTAGACTGTAAGACATTGGTATCTTTACATGAATAGTAAATGGCAAGAAAAGACTGGTAGGAAAAAATTTGAATACGTAAAATTATACTATTTCGTTCATATCAATCAATCAATAATTAGCCTATTGCAGTCCACTTTTGTCCAATGTGTGAAACAGCACCCAATCCTCCACCCAATTTCTCTGGTTGTATGTCCCCATTGTCGGTTTTCACGTTACGGCCCCGTAAGTCGGGTGTATAATATGGAGTAAACTCGGCGAACTCAACCCAATTGGATCCTTATGGTGATCTAAGGTAGACCTATTCTTGAACAACCTCGGGTGTCGACCTTGCGGTGGGTATCTCCGTTGTTTCATTCCACTTTGTAGGCTTTTAAGGCTTCGTCTTATGAGCTTGGAGCTGGACGGACATTATGGCGGTATCATGTCACTGATACGTCATATCAGCATGATACCTTAGTAGAGAATCTAGAAATACCCAGGTCTCGATGAAGGGTTTCTTGTAATCTACAAAAACCGTACACAGCGGCTGATTGTACTCTCAGGTCCTTTGTATGATCTGCTGGACAATGTTGGCTACAATAGATACTATAACCCTTTCAAAATCCGGTTTGCCCCCGTTGGTTGGAACTCATCGAGCTTACTCGTGAGACAATTCATGAACCAGCGTCCCTTGTGTTGTCATTTATATTGTATCAGCGTCAATAGGTTTAAATTCACATACCTTGCTGTTTCAGGGCCTGTAAGTGAGTATTCAACTGGATGATAACGTGTTGTAGCATTGCTTTTAGGCCGTGGAACTTACTGAAGATTCTATTTCTTTTAGATTGTTTTTCTATTTCTAATCAATTAAATAAAGAAACTGCAGTACATACATAATATCATAATATTTTTCACGTTCTTGCTTATTATACGTGACAGAGAGTGACGTTTTAAGAATATTATCATTTGACAGATCAAAACGTGACACCATCACTTTAGTTCCGTTGTCATGGTAACAATTTTGCTAGCGATATTAGCGCCATAATATTTCGTATTTTCTTTAATATTACATTATTTCGTGAATTTGCCACATTTTAATTGTGATAATTGCTATTCGGCGACAAAGCCAAATTAAAAAAACCAAAGATCATAAAAATCTGTTCAGCCGTTCTTGAGTTATAAGAAAGTACGTTTTTGGCACTTTTTAGGCACTTAGGGACCGAATTTCGAAAAATCGTTTCTTAGTACACCTCCACGCATCAAAACATACATTCTCTATAAATTTCAAGTCTCTAGGACCAGCAGTTTAGGCTGTGCGTTGTCTCTAAGTCAATCAGTCAGTCAGGACTAAGAGTTTTATATATAAGACTAGCTTTTCGCCCGCAGCTCCGCCTGCGTGGATGTCGACTACTGCCACCAAAAGTATTTTTTCTATGATGGACTTGTTGTATAAACTTTCGACGCCTTATTTTCACTCTTTCAGTAGTAAGTTTTTTAAAATATTAAATTCGGCCCCATGAGTCATAACAGGGGAGTAGAAACCTCGACGAATTTGTCCAATGTTGCCCAACCCTTGTCGACCTTTCGACGTATATCTCCTACTGGGCTTCGTCTTCTAATCTAAAATTAGAAACACAGCAATGAAAAATCGTATCAGCACGACACCGTCGTAGACAATCCAGAAATGCTCAGGTCTAGATAATGTCAGAAGGCTTCTCGTATATCACAAATGCCAAACATAGCGGCTGATTATACTCTCAGGTCTTTTGTATAATCTGCTGAACAGTACAACTACAATACTATATAGGTAACCCTTTTAAAACTGAACTCGCAACTATTCATGACGACTCTCAAGAACAACTTGTATAGAGATATGACTCAGGAGTGATTGATCTATAATTCTTCAGCAAGGCCTTAAAGCCTTTTTTGGAGAACAGTACCACCGCACTCCAGTTCCATATGCTAGATGTTAAGTTCTGCTGGATGACGGAATCAAACAGGTTCGCAAGCTCTGTTAGAACTGGGATTCCACCTGCTTTAAAGAGCCCTGTCCGCCAGTGCGATATCATCAGTATACCATAACTATGAAGGTTGCTGTTGTATGCTGAGGATATAATAATCATCAATTGGCCTATTGCTGTCCACTGCTGGACACAGGCCTCTCCTAATATGCGCCACGTTTGCCGATCTTCCGCCTTTCACAGGTCGTCGGTCCACCTGGCTAAGGGGTGTCCCACCTTCCGTTTTCCTTCTCACGGTCTCCACTCTAGGACTTGTCTGCTCCAACGGCCATCAGTCCTTCGGCAGACGCGGCCAGCCCACTGCCACTTTGGCTTGCTTATTCTGCGAGCTATGTCGGTAACTTAACTTTGGTTCTATGTCGGATGACCTCGTTTCAAATTCTATCTTTTAAGGATACTCCAAGCATAGCTCGCTCCATAGCCCGCTGCGCGACTTTTAGGTCACGGAATAACCCCACCTTCAGTGGCCACATTTCGGCACCGTAGGTCATAACAGGCAGGACGCACTGGTCAAAAACCTTTGTTTTGATTCATTGCGGCAGGGGGGAGGAGAAGACCCGACGTAGTTTGCCAAATGCTGCCCACCCCAGTTGGATTCTTCTGGCTATTTCTTTCTCGAAGTTGGTTTTACCAAGAGCTGGATAACCTGCCCCAGGTAGATAATATTTTTGAACAACTTCGAGTGTCGCTCCTTCGATGGCAATCGGTCTCGGTACAACATGTTCGTTGAACATAATCTTGGTTTTATCCAAGTTTACACCGAGGCCGACTTGTCGGGAAGCACCATTCAGGCTGTGCAGCATTTCGCCCAGTTGTTCCAGCGACTCCGCAACTATGATGATGTCGTCAGCGAACCGAAGGTGCGAGATGTACCTACTCTAGAGTCTTGAAGACGTCCTTCAATGCGCTGGTAAATGCTGAGGATACATAAATTACTATGTGATACGTCAAAAATGAATATAAATAAAACAACTTATAATTTGTGGTGGTTTAGTTTTTCTTATTGATCTAAAAATAATAGTAAGAAAATAAACATTTTGTATTATATTCTTTGTCATCTTAATCAGAAGTGCACTGTGCTTGACTAATTGAGCCCACAGCTGATAAGTGGAAGTTATTGAATGGTGTTCTGCCATCTCTAATAATTGTTGCCTTAGTATACTTCTCGTCAAGAAAGAAAGTGAACTTTTCTAGAAGGCAGGCGTTCGCCTATTTGGTGAAACGTTTCTAGCCGCCCCTTGTGTTATATCTGCGTATAGATTTAAATTCACGTACCTTACTGTGTGAGGGCTTATAAGTTAGTATTTATCTGAATGATAACGTGCTGTATTACTTTTAGGCTTTCTTTCATATACGGTACATCTATAGCTATAATCGCTGTGCTATCATGTCGTGTAGTCAATGTGATGAAATACTATGGTATCATGGTAGCTGGTAGCTGACGCAGTATATGCTCTAGTATATTATTTAATGCTCGATGCCAATACTACCAATAATGGGTCTGATATGTAGTTCCGAATGATGTCCTCGCGACGCACGCTGCTATTCTACTATAATACCACTCGCAGTCCGTGGAACTTAACTGAAGATTGGATACTCCATCGAAGTGAGCCAGTCTCAAAAACTTCTTTTCTATTTCCAATCAATTAAATAAAGAAACCGCAGTACATAACTCTTACATAGTACATAAATTAATATTTTTCACATTCTTTGTAATTATACGTGACAGAGAGTGACGTTTTATGAATATTATCATTTGACAGATCAAAATGTGACCTAGCGTTGACACCATCACTTTAGTACCCGTTGTCATGGTAACAAATTTGCTAGCGATATTAGCGCCATAATATTTCGTATTTTCTTTAATATTACATTATTTCGTGGATTTGCCACATTTTAATTGTGATAATTACTATTCGGCGATAAAGCCAAATTCAAAAAACCAAAGATCATAAAAATCTGTTCAGCCGTTCTTGAGTTATAAGAAAGTACGTTTTTGGCACTTTTTAGGCACTTAGAGTCTGAATTTCGAAAAATCGTTTCTTAGTACACCTCCACGCTTCTAAACAAACACTCTCTATAAATTTCAAGTCTCTAGGACCAGCGGTTTAGGCTGTACGTTGTCTCTAAGTCAATCAGTCAGTCAGGACTAAGAGTTTTATATATAAGATTAGTTCTGTACATAGCTGTACATGTTATATCCCGGTATTACTGGTATGTTATATGGTAGAGATATCCTACATTCCGTCAAGACAATGACGTCCAGATTCATATCTATTCTATGCTGTAAAGTTAGGAAACCATCTATGTTCTTAAAGACACTACGTATGTTTTGGGTTATTATGGTTAATGGGTTATTGCACGATTTCAGATAACTTTTTTTTTTAGATACTTGTAACTAACACGACTTTCTTTTATATATAAAGATTTTCATTTCATTTCATTTTCATTGTTTTTAATATTTATTATGCTATTCAGGGCGGAGACAAATCCAACGAATCAATAACCATGAATATTGGTTCAGCAGATCTCGAGTTATAAGTGTTGTAACAAACACGACTTTCTTTTATATATATAAGATACATGCCTATCATTGTAGAGAAACACTGATAAAATTAGATATGCAGCGGGAACGGCATCAGAAAACATGGCGATACGAAGTTCGCCGGGTCAGCTAGTATTCAACAAATAGGAAATTTGAACTTTAAAACATAGATGAACATACATACTTAAATAGCCTGTCAAAATCATATCATAACCCTCTTTGGTTTGGCCGCAATCAGGTAATAAAACAAATAGGTAGTTTTTACATCGATATTACTTACACAAATAATATTAACAAAAACTGACATGGCGGTATCAAATCACGACCGCAAGCCGCTCATTAAAGCCATTATAAATAAAACGTCTAATATAATTGGCTGTCAAACGGGCCGCTGTAATAGATACTTATAACGTCCGGTGATGGACGGACAGACAGGGCATCGCTAGTGTTGTGCCGTAGAACACAAACGGCTTATTGTTTTTTTTAATACGATGACATTAGGAATAGGGTTGTCACTTTTCTTAAAAATGATTTTTGATGTTTTTAGAATGGTTTACTAATGTTTCGCAAGAAACGTTTCCCAAAGTGTCACATGCCAAAGTATGTTTTGCAAAACAAGTTTTCGCAATTTTACAGTTAGCAATAGTATTTTTGGCAAATTATTGTTTAACAAATAATTACATGGCAAAGTTTCATTTTACCAAGTATAAGGTAGTCAAATATGGTTTGGCATATATATGATTTACTTAAGAGTCTAAACTCACTGCATTGCACTGCATGGATGTTTTTTTTTTTCACCTTGGACAAATATAATTTACAGGTACATAAGACCTTCTATAATAATTATATTGTTATCATACAAATCATTTCCGGCGCTTCGCCGGCCGCTGCCGCGGCACGCTCGGCTCGCGCTCTGTTGGGGTCACAGTTCTAACCTAACCTAACCCACTTTTCTAGCAGTTCCAATCTAGCCTACGTTACAAACTACGCCTTCACAAAATAAAGCATTTGCTAAATGAATATTTGACCAAGTGATTTAAATGCGAAATGTAAATTTGCTAAACATTTTTTTGGGAAATGAAAATATGGGATAAGTTTTTTGGGAAGTGAAATTTGACGAAACATATTTTGCCAAACGGCAGGATCCCTTTTAGAATGTGTGTTTATCTTGGTTTCTATGGCGTGGCGATAGCGTTTGGCCATTGAGTTGTAGGAGGTTCGATTCTCGTTCAGTGCAAATATTTGTATATTATATACTTAGTGCAACCGTATCTTCCATATCTTCTGAACAGCACCTAAACTTTTTACGGATGTACTAAATACTATAAGTTCTTTTTCTATTTATCTCTATATTCACTCTTCGGCCTTATCATTTTTTGTCCATCTTCTCTTGTTGAACTTGTGAGCTAAAGGCAATTGTATCGATATGTACGATATTGTTTTGATTATGGGTTATGGGTTCTGGAATACGCATTATGCCAGGCAAGAGCCTTGTCTATATAATGTATGCCGTAGGTCTTCTTTACCCATTGTAATAATTCATTTTCATTATAAACAAACAAAACAATGCCGATGACAAAATAACAATGAATAATTACAAAGTTTTGAGGGCAAGTCAACAACAGCTATAAACACGTCCTTAAACCGAGTTTATCTTGATTCAGTTATCACCAAAACCGGTTTTCAAAAGTTAAAATATTAGACGCATTATTTATAATTGTGACTGAAAGGTTAACAAGTTGTCATAACAGTTCATTATTTTATACAATGACAAGTTAGGTATGAATAATTATATAGTAGAGAACAAGTTCAAGGAATATAGTTTAAAATTATTAGGAATATTTTTCAATTTTGCCGGCAAATCAATACCATAAACCTCACCTCAGCTCCGAGATAGTACGCCTACTGATTAACAGACGAGACTCTGGTGCAGGCATCCCTCTGGAGCTTAGTGGTCAGACGACAGTTGGTCTCGGAAAAACCAACATACCAATAAAAAACAATAAGTGAACCCCACGGCAAAGTGCAAAATTTGACCGCAACTGGGCAAACATGTGAAGCTTAGTTTTTGCGTTACATCCTATTCTAAGATTCACCATCATCATTACAAAATTCTAAGATTATTATCATTATCTAACTAGCTGATGTCCGCGGCTTTACCCGCGTGTCATTCTGTTCCCGTTTTATTTAAACCTTCCCGAACTTTTAGAACATGAAAAAAAAAATTCCGAATCGTTCGAGCTATTATCGAGTTTTGAGCTTAGCAAGATCCATTTTTATTAAGTAGAAGATATCACCACACACCGACATGTGAACAATGAAAAAAAAAAACCTACATTAGGTATAACCCACGCCACGTATCTTGGACCTAAATCGTAAGACATAAGAGGCTCTGGCGCCCGCGGATTGCTTTGTAATAGTCTATGCTTGGTGAATTTGAGTTCATCTACCGCAGTAGGATCCCGTGATATCCTCAAAAGACACCCAAGAGATATGTACTGCGCGTATAGGGCACATTTTGAGCACATTTTAGGTCCAAGATACGTGGCGCGGGTTATACACATTATGCTTACGTGTCGACCAAACAGACCTAACGTAAATAATAATAAAAAATGAAAAGTGGCAAGTGCCAACCCTGACAACAGGAAGTCGCTACTTGACATGCTCATGCCCACCGCCGGACATGGCCGACCTATACACATTACACACACACACCATACACATACACACTGCGTTATGTGCATCGCCCCAGGGCTGCCATCGTTCACTGGGCCGTGTCGTTTGGGCCGCTGCCCAATCATGCTGATAGCTTTATTGTTTTATTGGGGTTGGATAGGCGGAAGACAAGAGGGTTAATATTATGACGAACTTGGAGATATAAGAAGTAGGTGATTGTAGAATTAATACTGAAAGGCAGTAGTAACTAAACCACTCAGAGTAAAAGCTAAACCATATTATTATCATAGGTGAATCAATGTGGTGGTAACACAAGCAGTTTGTAATTTTTGCACTTTTTTAAAAAAGAATATTAGCAACCGAGACTACTAATTCCCGTTAACCCCTTAACTAAGCTAAATTGCTTGTGCTAGGAGTGGGTTCACGTCGGTAGTGTAATGGCCAGAATTCGAATCCGGGACCTCTCGATCGTAAGGCCGACTCCTCAACCACTGAGCTACCGACGCTTTAAGTTAGTAAGTTGGCAAGCGTTTACCAGGCGTACAGCTAGGGTTGCCAACTTTTTTTAGAAGAAATAAAGTACATCTGATTTCAAAAGGGGTAAAAAAAAGTACAGACTCACAAAAAAGAGTACATTTTATTTACAGTCTTTAAAATTGTAGATTTTAGTACCTTTGACGGTACACAAAGAGGCTTTTATTATTTTTAAAATAATTGTGAGTCCATATAGGTCAACTCTAAATTTAATTAAATCAGGAGCTCACTTTTAATCACTTTCTTCCCGCGAACACGAAAATATATTTTTTTAAGCTCCTGTCTGTTTGTTCACGATGGACGCAAAAGCTACTGAACGGATTAACGAAAAAATGCTTTTAGAGTAAACTTAAAGTAATATTGAGCCTTTGTTGCTTGTAAATAAATAAATTCATTCATTCATTCACTTTCAAAATACGTAATAATAAACATACAGGAGATTGATGGCACTTGGTGGAACTTGCTACACATATTGAATAAATCACTAGTATTTTTCCTCATAATTGTGGAAAAGTACCAAAATCTACAAAAAGTTTCAAAATACCAAAAAAATTAAATCATGCGAAATAAAGTATTTTCGCGTACTTTATTGTTCTCATAAAATATAAAGTACAACTACCGGAAATAAAGTACAATACTTTATTATAAAGTACGGTTGGCAAACCTACCTACAGCGTAAGCCAAAAATCAAATTTGGAAAGGGTCATAGAGTCATAGATTAAATCGTCGCAGTCGTAGAACAACGACGGATTTGACTTTTTGCAAATTTTTTTTTTTTACTCTAATTAACTTAAAATATACTACTTTATAAGAAAAATAAAAAAAATTATCAAATTTCATTACAAATGAACCAAATACAGAGTTGAATACTGACGGTTTTGATTAATTAACGTAAAACAATGACGGATTGATAATTGCACCGTTGTCTGTCGCTGTCCCCTGCCCCCCGCGCCCTTTCCGCTCTCGACGCATTGGCATTACCGTCGATGTTCTAGGATAAGGTCACGTCAGGAGGAACAGTCGTCAACGGATAAGTTTTGTCACAATTTACTATAAATTACATAATTTTTTATATATTTAAGTAAATATAAATTTTAACGTCTTAGAACAGCGGTTTGTCAAATCCGTCGTTGTCCTTGGGATACTAAAATATATTTTTTTTATGTCTTAGTTTTTACCTTTTATTTTTTAAAATAATATCATTCAGTTCATCCATGATTATTTTTTTTGTTTTTATTATGATTTTTTTCGGTGACGCATAATAAAATACGTCGATGTTTTACGTACCTACAGTAGGCGTATGCTATAAACCGTCATTTTTCTAGGGATAAGCGGACGACGAATATACTGAACCGACGTTATTCGTCGTATAGATTATAATATACGTCTTTATTCTATTTCATATTTCAAAAATGTTACATTAATTTGCCAAAATACTTACATTACCTTAGATTATACAATGATATAATTGTTCCTAGATACCTTATTCTATAGTTTTATTTTAGTTAAGGTGTTTTTTTTACACCTGAACAATGTTCGTCGCACAGCAGTATGGTACCTATTGATGTGCGACGAACATCGTTCAGCCAATCAACAGACATGCTAATTGTAATGATCCATTTTGCTCCCAACATGAACCAGATGAGTTGGAATGTCTATCAGTGAACACTATTGGTACAGATTGTGTGATGGAGCGTGTGATTAATACACAGCTCCTGAGATACCTTGAGGGAAACGATCTCTTGAGCAACCGACAGTACGCACTAGCGGTCAGCCTAGATGTAGCGAAGGCTCTCGATCAGGTCTGGCACAGAGGTATTCTTGTGAAGATACCACGCTATGGACTCCCCGAGGGACCATGCGAATGGACTGCCAGCTTTTTATCTAATAGAAGTATCCAAGTCGTCGTCGATGGCAGCTACTCGGATCGCATGAACATAAACGCTAGTGTTTCACAAGGCTCCGTGTGGTCCCAGACCCTGTTTCTGCTGCACATCAATGCTGTCTGATGGCTCCGTTTATTGCTATGTGGATGACAGCACCGGGAACACGTATTACACGGGCCGTGCAAATATCCCTAAGTCAGAAGTGGAGGAAAGTTGCGAACAACTTGTTTCCCAAATCGAGACTACTCTCTCTGGAGTATCCGATTAGGGACGACTAAACTTAGTCCAATTCTACCCTACTAAGACACAAGTATGTGTATTCACCGCTAAGAAAACTCCATTCATTGTAGCGCCGCAATTCCTGGGCACACCGCTTACCATTTCCTCGAGTATCGGGATCCTTGGTGTCGATATCTCCAGTGACGTCCAACACCGTAGTCATTTGGAAGACAAGGTCAAGCTGGCATCAAAGAAACTTGGGGTGCTCAACAGGGCGAAGCAGTACTTCAGTGCGGGGCAACAACTCCTCCTTTATTCGGCAGCACACAGAGTACTGCTGTCACCTTTTTGCCGGAGCGCCTGTGTGCCAGTTTGACCCTTTCGACTCGGTGCAAAGACGGGCGTTAAGGCTCGTCGGCAATCCCATACTCACAGGCAATGTGGAATCTCTCAGTCTCAGAAGAGACTTTGCCTCACTGTGTATGTTCTACCGCCTATACCTAAATTGGTTTGTGCTCAGATGAACTGTTTGACATGATGCCCACAGCTACATTCTATCATCGCACTTCTCGCCACAGGCAGGGAATTCATCCTCACACATTGCGTCCGGAAACGGAGCGCACTGTGTGGTATGAAAGGAACTTCATCCCTCGCACACTCAAGCTGTGGAATGAACTCCCCGCGGTGGTATTCCCAAGCGACGACAATATGGGGTTCTTCAAGAAGGGCATTAGAAGGTTTCTTCGGGGTCGGCAGCACGAGTGTGACGCCCCTGGTGTTGCATACGTCCATAGGCCATGGTAACCACTTCCTATTAGGTGGGCCATGTCTGCCACCTAAGTGGAATAAAAAAAATCGTGTTAATAATACCAAATAAATACTTTTACGAGTATATAAGTAATTCATTGTTTACTCTATTTACTTTTTTATTTTCTGTCTTTATCTTGAGACTTTTAATTATTATGAATAAGTATAATTATTATTGATTCATAGTTTGGGTTTCTGCAACCTGCTTATGTTATCTAGGTTTATTGATTAAATGCCAAAAACAGATTTTAGTCAAGATCTGATCGATTTTTATGAAGTTCTTATTCAAATTCAAATTCAAATAAATCTATTGCATTTATAAGAGTTAAGTTTATTAATTTTAAATTAGAGGTTTGAAGAATTTATTACTGTTTTAAAGTAATTGATCTTAGTCTGTAGGTTATCTTTCTAATTAAGCAGTAATTATTTCAATTTTGATGCATTTTTTTTTAGTTATTTTGTACTTATAATTTCGTAAGTAAAACTATTCAAAGTTAGCTTCTTTTTCATTTCTTAGTCCAAATCCGTCAGAAAATTTTGAAAGGATTCCCGTAAAAAGTGACGGTATGTACTGTACGCCACTTTTTAAACAAAGATAGTCCGTAAAATAACGACGTATTAGATTATTCATCACCTTAGTGTCCACAGAACAACGACGCATGTGACTTTTTAAATAAATAACGCAATATTTAAAATATTTTGCGTATGTCATATTATAAAGTATTTAATTCATAGCAACATATCAAAATTTTAGAAAGATTGAATAAATAGTTTTCAAAATATGACAACATCTATGGATCAAAAACTTTAAAGTGCTCTCCTGTAAAGTTAGCAAAAGTCACATCCGTCTTTGTTCTACGACTGCGACGAAATGTCCTCTGAAATTGACATGATAGGTACCACAGAATAAATAATAGTACTAAGCGATGATGATACATACACAAGCGAAATTCATAGCTTCATCGGTAGATTATTGGTTTAGGAATCGGCCTTATGAACTTACGAACGAAAGGTATGAGTGGGTTCGAACCCACGATCTTACACAAGTAAGTTTGCGTAGCTGAAGGTACTAGAGCTCTTTTAAAGATGGTGGTGTGGTGAAAAGGTGGGAAAAGGCGACCCTCTTTTCAGAGACTTTAACTTCAGCTTACCATCAGGCGAAGTGAAGTCAAATTGACGTGTCTTAAACATTAAAATAAATTAACAACTTCTTATTAGAACTATCGGGATATTTACCATGTATTGTTTGGAGTTGCCGATATTTCGGCGCTGTTGCAAGCACCATGATCACGGAGGAACTGGCGGTAAACGGTGAAAAAGAAATCTATAATTATGGTTCTCATGTTGTCAGTTAATTTAATATTATCCGCACATTTGTCTTATTATTATTCTATTATTATTATACACTGAAGACAAAATGACAAGGGTTTTATACAATTAATGTCTACGGTTCGTTGAGATGGGTATTTAATTAATATAAATTAATAGTAATCATCGGGTTATGAGATCAACCAACCCATGATTAATGGCCTAATGTGAAACAATTAATATAAACCCCATAATAATAGATGTAACACATCTCAGCTCATTGCCTCGGGGTAAACGTGTGTGAGTAGCTATTTATTTATTAAGTTTGAGAAACCCTGGTCTAAGACATTCATCTTGGGGAAACGGTGGAGCCATCTAGCGCTACTAGTCACGGGTTTCAATCCATAGTTAACTATCTATAACATTGGTCAACACAAGTTTTGTTTCCTTCCATTTATTTCTTCTTCTTCCTCTTAGCGTTAATTCCCAGTCGCATCCGAAGCTTTTTCAGCTCGGAGTCTGGGGTCCGCTTTATCAGTCTTAACTACGAATTTGGCTAGACCTCAATATTTTCCGTGAAGCGATTGTCATCTGACCTCCACAACCCAATGTTAACATTAGGCGATATCGAAGCTTTGCAGTTAGACCGTTGTTTTTGGATTTTTGAGGGCTCCAACTACCCGTAACGACTGCCATAGATGTTCTTATGGCAACCGGGACCGACGGCTTAACGTGCTCTTCTAGGCACGACCAGACCAATGCAAATACCCATATTTCATGAACACAAATATTTGCACTGAGCGGGGATCGAACCCGCGCCTCCTGCGTAGCGGCCGCGTTCACTACCGCTACGCCACGGAGGCTGTCCAATTATAGTATTTCTGTTATTGGGTATTTCTATGACCCTAACTATAAAAAAAATACTGAGAGATTGCTAACAGCAGTGATCATGGTGCTTGCAACAGCGCCGAAATATCGGAAATTCCAAACAATAAATGGTAAATATCCCGATAGTTCTAATAGTAATGCTGACAGGTCTTCTTTTTGAGATAGAGTTTTCTTATTGACCAGTGTAATCTATTTGCCAGCTGCCGTGTGGTTCCCGGCAGAGTAGAATTTGGGCCACTCCATCTCCTCCCATGTGGTGTCGTACATAGGCTGCTACTTATGATGCGGAATAGAAAAAATAAACAAATGTATATGGCTCAATATGCTTTTATTGTTTTTCAAAGTATTCTCCACTATGATCAATGCACTTTTGCGTTCGATAAAACCAATTTTTAAAACACTTTTTCCACTCTGATTGAGGTATCTCCAAAACGTGCTGTTTGAACGCGTCTACGGCATCTTCACGGGTCGAAAATCGTTGACCACGTAATTTATTCTTTACATTTGGGAATAAATAGAAATCATTGGGAGCCAAATCAGGGCTGTACGGTGGATGACCCATTAATTCTATTTTTTGACCATCCAAAAATGTAGTTGTTTCCTGAGATGTATGACAGCCGGCATTTGATTGTCATGGTGAAGTATGATTCTGCGTCGCTGGTTGTTGTATAAGGCGACTAAGGGATAGGGCTGTTTAACATCAGACAGATATATACAGCCACGACTCAGCCTCTACATGGCTCGAGCCAACAATAGTGCCCGGAAAACGGCAATAGGCTCACCCCCTATTACGTGGAATCTATTAAAATGATTGGTGAAATGTGGGTATTAATTCACCTCTGACTAACCGATTTGTGAGTATGTAACTATGAAAAAAATACTAAGAGATTGCTAACAGCTCTACTTTTTGAAATAAAGAGTTTTCTTATTGACCAGGGTAATCTATTGAATCATGTCCTTGCTTTCAGCTTGATCAGCGTTATTATATAAAATCGCTTCTAAGAATTCCGGTGACATCATTGTCTGTGATTTGAGTGCATCAATTCATTATCTTCAACGTCTAACGGATGTTTGGAGCTTGCACTTGAAATATTGACACTTGTGAACATGTGTCAGACACCGGATCCAATCCGTCGGACAGACAATCCATCATAGCCCTTGTTATAGCCATTTATTGTCGACACTTCGACATTCATGGGAATTGACTGTATGTTGTTCCTAATAAATAAAAATAAAAAATAAAAAGACTGGGTTTAAAATAAACTCTTGTTCTTATAAGATGTTTTAAAACATACCTACCTACTCAAAATAAGGTTTAGGTTGTGTGAAATTATTATAATAATCTAGAGGAGATACTGCTACGCAGCTCTATCTAGATCCAAAGTAAACATAATAATATAATTTAAATTGTTATAAAGGTTCTAGAATGCGAATAAACACCCAAATGCTACCATGGTGAATGTTCTGATGAGCTCTTCTAATTAATCCCACCCTCTCCTTTCCTATATAGGACAACACGTGCAGGGCTTAGATGCCACCCGCATACGGTGCAGAATATTCCATCAAGAACCAAGCGGTTCGGCGACTCCTTCTTCTGCCGCACCATTAAGTCTTGGAATTCTTTACCAGTTCACGTGTTTCCCTCCTCCTACAGTCCCGGGTCCTTTAAGCGGGGCGTGAAAAAGCATCTGATGAGGCCGTCAAGCTGAGTGCCACCATTGTAACATGATACGTGTCTGTAATGGTGACGCTCTTTTCAGGGACTTTGCCTTCAGCTTACCATCAGGCGAGGCGAAGTCAAATTGACGTGTCCTATATAAAAAAAAAAAAAAAATACTGTTTTTTCACTTCTTTCTATCATATAGTTGCTTGGTAATGAAAGAAAAATGTGAGAAATAATTTATTCAGTCTAGACAGACAAAAAATTATTAGAACTTAAAAAAACTTCAATTTATCAACTTCGACTGCTCATTTCTTAATATCCTTATTTTAAATTCGTCCGAAAACTTGTATTAATCTCCTACAATATATTTCTCTCATTTAATCAGTTCATCAATAACTTGAGCGTTACCTTATTTTTTTGTTCGTGTAACAACAATTTAAATTTTAGTGAATTTAAAATATTCAATCAATCAATCAATTAGCCTACTGCAGTCCTATTTAAAATATTATGCTCATTCTAATTCACTCTGACTTAATTTGTACAGCGACTTTGTATATTTTTACATAACATAACATAACATAAACTCACGCCTATATCCCCGAAGGGGTAGGTAGAGGTGCTAGCACCCACATTTCGCCGTTTATGTTTAGGTCCCAATGTAATAGGTGGCGAGCCTATTGCCATTAACCGGGCACTTATAAACCTGCGATAAATACACATAACTTCGAAAAGCATCGAAAAGTCATTGGTGTGTGCCATGGTAAAACCTGGGATCGAACCCGAGACCTCGTCTCAGCAGTCCATTACCCATATTCAAATAAAGTTAGACTAGTAACTTTGAGTTTAGAATCTATTCGGTATTAGACGGATTAATTCACTCAAGATTAGCCCTTTGACAACTTTTACTAGAAAACTTACACACTACATTATCTAACCGGAAAAGGCCACATACTTATAAACCAGGCCAAGCAGGAACTCAGCACAAATATAAAGCATATATAAAAATCTATTAAAACATTTAATCACTTAAAAGGCAAAACTACGCCACTTGTATAATGGCATACCCCAAGGCAGTATACTTGCGCCCGCCATATTTGGACGGTCGGTCGTGTTGTTTCCTAGCGTGGCATCTAGATGGCAACAAAAGGACCATTTGTCCTTAACGGCGAGATTAATTGCGAGTTTTTATGGCGCCATATGTTGTTACAGTCTTTGTTTTGTGGATAGATTGTCGCGGGTATGTTAATGAGATTTTTATTTTTTATTAAGTACTTTTTTAAGATTCTTAATATGTACTTAAAAAAATACAGCTTTTGTAGGGTAGTGATAGTGAATTCGACTGTTACGCAGGGGGCGCGGGTTCGATTCCCGCTACTTCACGTTAAGCCATCGGTCGGTATTTGATTAGGATGACGATACCTCGGGGCATCTATTTTACACGCAAAATGTGCTCAAAATGCTCTCTATCCCTTACTTTTTAAGCATCTTTTGAGGATTGCACTGAGTACTACGGCATTGAAAGAGCTGAAATCCACTAATCATAAATAATACTTCGGTCCAAGATATGTGCCTCGATGTTATCAAATAAAATATGCATCACAGTATTGTCCATAAAGCTTAAAGACATATTCTAATAAACTTATAGTATAATAGATAATATTATTAAAGAGAACAAAGAAGTCCATTATAATATAACCATATCTGACGATATAACAGCCTTACATAATAAATTACATACTTGTTAAGGGCACTTACAATTATCTTATGCAGGACAACATGAGGAAATCTGTAACAAGAAAACGTAATGTAATTAATATAATATGTCAGATTATGCTATGGGTATGTTAAGATGAATGACATCATGTAAAGCAGATTGAGATATTATTACATACCTAGAAGTTTTTACGTTTAGGAAAATTAATGAATGAATGTTACGCATAATTTGAGAAAAGGGGCCAGTCCAGATTTTGGACAAGTAATTTCCAACCTTGTTTATCCAATCGACCCTGCCCCCCTAGATAAGTAACAATTTGTTGGCAATATTGTAGAACAGAATGACGAAAGTATGAGATTTGACGTTATACATAAGTATGTTGAAGACTGACATATACGGTAAATTCCATACATTTTTGTTCTCCTATTCTACAATAAGCCAGTCAACGAATTGCCACTTCTCTAGGGGAGGCTGATTATTTCAGCAATGTAATATTAAACTAAGCGTTATATCAGTAGCTATTTTCTAGCGAAACTAGCGTCAAATTGCCATCTGTTTCAGAGATTAGTTAATTCGAACAGACAAACAGATAAAGGTTTTGAAAAGCGTGTAGTTTTCTTATAAATATGTACCCTGTAACATTCACATCAAATATGTTTAATTTTTATATCCTACTATAATAATATTATAAATGTGAAAGTTTGTGAGAATGGATGTGTGGATGTGTGGATGTTTGTTACTCTTTCACGCATAAACGGCTGGACCGATTTGGTTGAAATTTGGTATGTATATAGGTTATACCCTGGATTAACATATAGGCTATATATCAGCGATGAACGGGATCAGAATTCCACGCGGGCGGAGCCGCGGGCAACAGCTAGTTAGAAATAGATACTTCAATTTTGTCTTTATCAGTATTGAATTTATTTATTTTTGTTTTTGCTTTTGTAATAAGATTACTACAAAGTACTACAAAGTATCACCTACATTATTGTACTAAAAACAGCAACTGACACGGAAAAAATACCCAGAGAATAAAACTATACCTACATGACATTTAAATCGAAAGTCTTCATCTACAATGTAACGACGATTTAATTATATCCTATCAATTCGTGGTTAATGTTACATTTCCTTGGATTGATTTGAAGGTTTATTAATTAATTATGATTTAAACCCTTTGTTATTTGCTCAGGAAGTAAAGTACTTGCTTGGTTAGCCATATTGTTTGGTCAATGATGAATGAGGTACGTTGTGATAATCAGATCTTCTTACGTTACAGATCTGATATTTTTTGGTTTATCATTATCTTTAAGCTTGTTTAATGAGCATCTTATTTACTGAATCATTCAATCATTGAGAAGATTCAGCATTGATATAGTAATGATATCGAAGATGAATAAAAATTTTAAGCAATTAATATGCTTTTTGCAATCTTTTGAAATGGAAAAAATCAACATCCAACACGGGACCTGCACCCGCAAACAGTCCCTTTTTCCCAGTTTTTTTATACCAATTAAGTCACAGACAAGCACGCGGCGCACCTGATGGCAAGTGGTTACCGTGGCCTATAGACAAGTGTAACACCAGGGAAGTTACACTCGTGCTACCGACCCTTTAAGAATGGAGAGATTCTGTACCGTGAGCGAAGAAAACAAGCAGGACAAGTTGTATTGAAAGTTGAATACTGGTATAATAAACGGCAAGACCCAAGAAACCCAAAAAAACGTGTACTGCGTAAAACAGTAAGAACATTTTGTGACGTGACTGGTGTCAAGACAATAGCCGCTAACTCTATATCTAGTATTGTGAAATTCTAGTCTAGGAGACTGTCTCGTGTCGGTAACTTCAAAGATAGTGGTATGTGGTTTACCAGTCAGGCCGGTCGCGGCAAGCGCAGTGCTCAATGGAAATGTGTGGTCGAATGAATACAGGAAGTGGGCACATTATACCTGCTCATTGCTTACTGGTTACTGGTAGTACTGCAGAATAACTTAAGTTATTTTATTTTAATGTTTTTATACATTCATACCTAAGTTACTCATGTAGTGTAAGCAGAAATATCATTAATAAATATAGCTCACTTTTTGCCCGCACTGGAATGCCTCCTAAAGATTTCGTCAATTATAAATATTACGTTGTGAGAGCGACTGTCGCCTGGCCACCCAACCTCAAAATGAAAAAAAGGCAACTTTTTCAGACGTTAGGTAGTCAACCTAAGACCCTAAAGGTATTAAGTAACTTGAGAAAAAATGAAAGAAAAGACCAAAAAAAGAAATTGTTAGTTGAAAATATTTCTTATTTTACACCAAGTGGTAGTATAATGTAATTTACAATAGGAACTTCATCTTAATACCTAACTGTGAGTACAATTAGTACAATATGCGGTCTTATCGCTAAAAGCGATCTCTGCCAGACAACCTTGGGAAGGAATCTGGGTGGGGGGTATAAATAGCACTAATATTGTAAATGCAAAAGTAACTGTCCGCCTGTTAGTGGTAGTTTCAATGGTTTAGGCGTGAAAGCATGCCTAAACCACTGAACCGATTTTGATGAAATTTGGTACAGAGACGGACTAGAGCTTGGGAAAGGATATAAATAAAAAATAAAATAAAATAAAAAGCCTTTTTATTTCTTGCATTAACATGTTACAATTTTTCCTTAGATCCAGTGTTTAAGTTAATCACTTTGCTTAATTTATTTATCTAATTTTGTGTTAGTTTCTTAAACATAGTTCATAATTAATTATAGTAAGTACTCTGTAGTTTTTACTTTAAAAATTCTTTATATTTTCTGTTTTCCTGTTTCTTCTACAAGAACCCCAGGTTGGGTAAAGGCCTCCTCCAATGATGCCCATTTTTCTCGATCTTGTGCTGTTAGAGTCCAATTTGTACCATAGCGGTTCTCATTATATCGTCTTCCCATCGTGTTATTGGCCTTCCAATAGATATAGGGAAAGGATATAGGCTACTTTAAGTACGAAAAAATTTACTATGTTTGGTCAGGATAACCGATAAGCGACATCCAGGTGGACGGAGCCGCTAGCAACAGCTAGTTAACATAATGTTTAATTCCGATGATGATGTCGAAACTCTTAGGTCGTACGTGTGTGTAACCTTTCGATCCTAGCAAAAAAATCCGTAAGACCTCATTTTGAAGCCCCTTTAAGTCTTCAAAATATAATGAACCAATGTCTCCTTTGGACCTTTCTTAATTCTTAATTCTTTATTGCACACACACAATACAGATGTAAAACATAATAACAAATTAAAGAAGCATGTACAAAGGCGAGCTTAACTCAATATGAGTTCTCTCCCAGCAAACCTTCGAGTAGCAGAGAAGTAGGTATATTGTAATGAGGGGGATGTGAAGTGTACAAAAAGAAAGAAAAAAAAAACAGACAGTAAAAGAAAAAAGCGTACCTAAACAGGTACCTACTCTATCTACATAATATATATATACATAGCATACATAATATTCATACATACATACACCTACACATACACGTACATATATACATATTATATACTTACATATATATCATACACATACATAAACATACCCATATATAGATAGGTACATAAATATAATAAATAGACTACATTATCGTGATAGAAAATATTCCTTAGTTCTTCTCCTGAAGATGTCCAAAGTATTACTACTGCGAATAGTGTGAGGTAGTGAGTTCCAAAGCCGTACAGCTTGCACTGTGAAGGATCCATCATAGCAGCTGGTACTATGTGCAGGTGTGCGAAGTAGAAGAGAGGAAGAAAGACGACAGGGCTTGCCCCTGGGCACAAGATACTCAAAGCGTTCGCGCAAGTAAGTGGGAGCATTAGGATTATGAAGTATAGTATAGAGAAGAGTTAAGATATGAAGGTTACGGCGCTGCCGAATAGGGAGCCAGTTCAGTTTTTTACGAAATTCAGTGACATGATCGTATTTACGAAGACCAAACACAAAGCGGATTCCCAAGTTCTGCAAGCGCTCAAGTTTGTTCAGCAGTTCCTCCGATGCATCGAGAAAGCAGACATCAGCATAGTCTAATAGCGAGAGAAGAAGAGATTGAGCAAGAGTAACTTTAGTCTGAAGAGGTAGGAGTTTCTGGAGACGTTTGAGTGATTGAAATGAGCAGTACACCCTTCTACTTACGTCCGCGATGTGAACATCCCAGGCAAGCATGGAGTCGATGTGCACGCCTAAATTTTTTGCACTTTTAGAGTAATTAATGGTTACCGAATCATACGTTACTGGAGGCAGAGCATCGTGATCCAGGAGGCGGAGCATGTATCTACCACCAACAATGATTGCCTGAGATTTGTTTGGGTTGACCAGCAGTCCGAAGGATTGGGCCCATGCGTTGATGTTATCAAGGTCATTGTTGATGGCAGCCACAGCCCCAGTCAGTTCATCAGCTTTGAAATGCCGGTAAATCTGCAAATCGTCTGCATAAAGGTGATAATGCGAGGTAAGGACCTTTGTGACGGCGTTTATGAAGACCGAGAAGAGAAGAGGAGAAAGGACGCCGCCCTGAGGAACGCCTGCTACTAAGTCACACCAATCGGAGGAAGCGTCATTCACTCTAACAGATTGTGAGCGTCCCTGGAGATAAGATTTAAACCAATTAGTTGCAGTGGCAGAAACATTGATGGATGTTAAGATACTTAAGAGAATGTCAAAATCAACCGAGTTGAAGGCACTGCTGAAATCCAATAAGACCAAAACTGTCAGTTGTTTGTTCTCCATGGCCATTCTTATGTCATCTGTTATTTTGACTAGAGTTGTTACAGTACTATGGCCACGGCGAAAGCCAGATTGGAAAGGACTCAGCAGGCCATTAGAGGAGAGGTAATGTGACAGTTGGTCGTGAACAATACTCTCGAGTACCTTCGACAAGATAGGAAGGATTGAAATGGGGCGAAATTGGGAGTGTGTTGTAGGATTGGATACTTTGGGTAGGGGTAAAACAGAAGCTTTCTTCCATGATGAAGGAAAACAGTTAGAATATAAAGAGTAATTTATAATATGGGTAAGGATAGGAAGAATCAGATCTATTTTGCCTTTGATGGCCTATTATCGATCTAAACTATCATCAAATTTTACGCCTCTACATTTTTCTCCCAAAGTCAATAATCACAGTATATCTATGTATCTAGAACACTCAACAGCCTTCTGACAAGTGTCGCATGCGCATGCCGGCGACTTCAAACGAGTCGGCGTACACAAATGATAGTGGGCGATACCCATACTTCGTCAGCGGACTAGAGACCGCTACTAGTGTAGTTACTGACTGCGAGGCGTATTGGGTTAAGTATGTGTTGTATAAATAAAATGTCTCAGTGCTGTAGGTTGTTGTGAATGGGGTTTCGGGTTCAATTCCCGGGTCGCACAAAAATTTAGGTAGATACCTACCTATTGAGTTTTTCTGCTATGATATTCCCAATAACATGGAGTCAGGTTTATTTTAGGAATACTGGTAAGTAATCCAAATTACTATTATTCCAAAAGTTATCCCAACCTCTGCAAAAATCATTACAAATCTGAAGAGTTTGTTTGTTTAGTTGTTTGAGCGTGCTAATCTCAGGAATTACCAGTTCGAATTGAAAATTTCTTTTTGTGTTGAATAGCCCATTGATCGAGAAAGGTTATAGGCTAAATAGCATCACGCTGCTACTCAAGGAAACGGAGCAGTAATCATAAATGTCAACAAATCCGGTTTATTTCCATACATTATTTGAAAATTAACAAATTGTAATGTAGGCATATAGGAGTGACATGGGGTTTCGAAATATACCACAGGCGAAACCGGGGCGGGTCGGCTAGTTATGATAAAGAAGATTATGATGTTGAAAGGAATCAAACCCCTATACATACACAATGTTACGATAATATCTATCACTACGACACGTAATTATTCTCACGCACGCGCCTCCGTCCACAATACACAATCACAAAACATGATCAGTAATATATCTCAATAAATAATTCGTAGGAGACAGTACAAAGCACTGATAACTTCCACAGCGGCCATTGTACCATCATTATACAGTAAGTACAGTCAGCAGCAAAAGTAGATTAACGTGTGGTCAGCGTTATTGGGAATCCTGAGGTCACTAACACTCTCGAGCCTTTGCAGATGCGTAGAGATGTTGCGTCTTTGGCAGTATTTTACTGTCTCTACCATGGTGAATGTTCTGATGAGCTCTTCCAATTAGTTCCACCCTCTCCTTTTCTATATCCACGTGCAGGACTTAGATGTCACCCGCATACGGTGTAGAATTTTCCATCAAGAACCAAGCGGTTCGGCGATTCCTTCGTTTGCTGCACCATTAAGACCTGGAATTGCTTATTAGTAAACCTGTGGCCCTTTTACAGCTTCCTACAGTCCCAGGTCCTTTATGCGGGGCGTGAAAAAACTGAGTGCCACCATTGCAACTTGCAATATTTTAGAAAATACTAGAAAAATATTAAGTATTCATCTGATAAAAGTGATAACCTGGAAACTCTATGAATAACAAGAATATTATCTCGATTTACATAAATATTAATTGGTAGTGGGCATCAACTTTTGCTGCTGATTGTACTTCGGATTACATAGAATTTGTTATAAAGATTTCTTATCTGTTAATCTTTGTAACAATAATAAGGAAAAACTATTTTTATAATACGTAATAGGTACCTAGTATTGTGAATAGATAATTGCGCACGTTCCACAGAAAAAAATAACAGTTCGTTCCATATTTTTTTCAAATTAATATCCGACATTACTAGTACTAATTTAACACTAATCACTTGTAAAACACTACGGTTTACAATACAATACACTTTCCGACTAAGTACAACTAACTATTTTTATACAAACCGAATTTTTAGTCATAATAATAATTTACATAAAAATATTTAATTACCATAATATGCGGTAGCGAGTGTCTGTCTGTTTGTGTATTTTAAGTATAATTATTATAAACGATGTATGCAGGAAACAAAGCGTATTATGAAAATATAATTCTTGGAAAATTTAGCTCAATTAATATGACTCTAAATTATAAGATATATTTAGCAATGTTAATATAATTCTATATTATATGTTACCGTGTCGTCTGCACCAATTATTTTACTTACAGAATCAAATTAAAATAGTAATTTTATTTTTTGTAGGTACTCAATTGTAATACAAAAAGAGAAACGATAAAAAGATGGGATATAAACAAAGATAAAAAAAGATAAATTTATTTCTATTCCAAGTTATATTCTAAACCACACTATAGCGGGTGACGGCATGTCTTGTTTCCACGTTCGATAGGAAAATAGAGGATGGAGATTTTCATATCTTACTTTGTTTTTTTTTTTTACATTTTCATCCTTTAATTTTTCATTTTCGAGATAAAGTCGCCAATGCTGGTGGCCAAGACCAATCGGAGTCTCTGGGATATCATTTCTATAGCACACTAGATTCCCCGATCACATCCTAGGCCGATAGCACATATTGGGAGAGACCTATGTCCAGCACTGGACTGCAATAGGCTCATTGATTGATTGATTGATAGGCCGATGTGATGAAACACTGTGTGGTTATAGTCGGGGGGAGTCCGTAATACCCATCTCATCACTACTGGAGGTAAGGTGAAGCCTGAGGGAAATTCCGCATACAAAAAGTAACAAATATGTAAATCAAAGCGGTAGCCTATCAAGATGATTTGACCACTAATTTTCTTAATTTTGATCTTTTACAGGATACGGAGGTCCTTCCTCAAATAAACAGGGAAAGGTAAAGTATAGCCTCGGCGGGCTTTGAGGGTTCCCGAAGATGAAAAACACGGAGTAATGGTTGATAGTTGTTATTACTTATTACGGCTTTAAAGTGGTTACAGACAGAATTTTTCAAATTAGCACATAAAAGAACAAAGCGTGTCAAATTGTAAGAAAAATTTATATGGAGTGCGCGGGAATGTAGTTTAGTGTTGCCACTAGAGAATTATAATCCCGAAACCGTGCAGGGAAGCGGTGCTCACAAATAGGTCGTTCGGCTATAAAAGTTAACTTCTACTTCTTCGACTAACATAAACGTCACATCCCCTACATTCATCATTCTATTTTACAATTCGCTAACCAATTGCCACTTGTCTAGAAGGGCTTCATCGCTCTATCGCTCACAAGGCTACATAACCCCAAACCATCCAATATATAAACATTACTTGTTATAATTCTCCTCTAACAAAGTAAACGGAACAATTAAATGCAATCGCCGGCCCATGCATTAAGCAAATGATTGTGCTGCGACCGTGAGCGCGGTTTTGACCCACTTGCTAACATGTGTCGGTTCTTGAGATGAGACGCAACATACGCGCATACACGCACTGTGATTAATGGTTTACGTGTTTGTGAGGATTGTTGGACAATACTGGTTCTGTATATGTGATTGTATGGCAGACATGTTTTACCTACGTTTAAAACATGTGGTTGTAAGAACTTTCGTTTTTGTGTCAACAAGGTAGGATAGAAATCCGATGGACTGTAAACTTAATAGAAAAATATATCACTTTTTTATTTAATTATTTATTGTACACAGAAATTAATAAATTAACAAATATAAACACATTTAGATGTACAAAGGCGAGCTTAACTCAGTATTGAGTTTTCTCCCAGCAAACCTTTGGGGGATAGAGGAAAAAGCAATATAATAAGGAATAAAAAATATATATATATATACCTATATTATTAAATAAGTGCACAATATTGTAGAGAACATAATACATACTTTAGAGAACATAATTTATAAACTAGCTGTGAAATCCCGATATATTTTCGAAAATAACAGTGCACTAAGTTACGCCTTATAACCATAGCTATTTGCAGTGAGAATCTCGTCAAAATCGGCCCAGTTCGGCGATTACCCATTATAAACAGACAGAAAGACAGATAAAAATTAAACCAAAATTGTTTTGTAACAGATATCGTACATTACATACATTCATATGCTTTCATTAAATTAAATTCAATTTTATTTGTTTAAATAGATAATGGATAAGATGACTAAATTACAAGAATGTTCTCCATTTGACAGTAAACGTTAAACTCATGAATATGTCCTAGTAGCTGACAATTAGGTCCACTCTTTACCGTGGAATCTAAAACTGGTTAGCAGAATATGGGTATTGACACCTCTACCTATACTCCGTCGCCTATACTAATCTGTATATACAGGCTTGATTATATTTGTATGTGTATGTAAATATAGTGCGTCGTCGATTTATTTACTTGTCGCACTTGAATAGGAAATGTACACAATCAATAGTACACATTTACAAATGTTTATTTTCCAAACCGATGCTACCTGCTCAGGGCTGTCACTTTTTAGATAATATTCCATACCTACTACTCGAGGAGAGCCTCCGTGGCGTAGCGGTAGTGAACGCGGCCGCTACGCAGGAGGCGCGGATTCGATCCCCGCTCAATGCAAATATTTATATGGGTATTTGCATTGGTCTGGTCGTGCCTCGGAGAGCACGTTAAGCCGTCGGTCCCGGTTGCCATAAGAACATCTATGGCAGTCGTTACGGGTAGTTGAAGCCCTAAAAAGTTCAAAAAAAAAAACAACGGTCTAGCTGCAAAGCATCGATATAGCTTAATGTTACCATTGGGTTATGGAGGTCAGTGGCAATCTAAGTAAATAAGACTGGTAAAGCGGACCTCAGACTCCGAGCTGAAAAGCTTCGGATGCGACTGGGAATTAACGAACTGGGATGAAGAAGATTCCATACCTAATAATGTAACTCTGTATTGAATAGAGTACTCGTATTTGTACTTTTCCACAATTATTTATTATTATTTTTGACCTAACCGGTTTCGCCTTACGGCATTCTCAAAGGTTTACAATGCTCTAAACTAAAAAAAAAAAATCTGTCTGTCGGTTACGCTTTCACGCCTACACCACTAAACTGATTTTGATGATATTTGGTACAGAGATAGATTAGAACTTGAAAAAAGACAGGGTGGGGCTAGCAAAGGATATCCACGCGAGTAGAGCCGCGGGCAATAGCAAGTTAACTTATAAAAGTCCGTGTCAGACCCAAGTTCATCTATCAGTAGGTAGGTCAGCAGCATTATTAGAAAAAAAAACGAAAAGGCCCGGCGCGGCGTTTATATCGAAGTTTTCCAAATGAATATTTATAAATTGCCAGTGGTGTCATGGGGATTTAATTTTTACCCTTGACACTATCTGTAGTGCCACGGGGAAAGAATATTGCCCTTGACACTGTCAGTAGTGTCATTGGGTAGTGCCACAGAGCAGTCACGGTCACTATAAAAAGTTATTGTAGTTATTTAAAAAAAGTATCTGTACTTTTTTACCGCCGTGTTTGTTCCCGGTGAAGTAGAAAAAAAGCCACCCCATCTCTTTCCGTGGGTGTCGTAAAAGGCGACTAACTTTCTTTAGGCTTAAGGACTGCTCTCCATCCGACAGTAAACATATAGCCCATGACAAAGTGCCCGCTACACGGCAATAGGCTCGCCCCCTATTACGTGGGACCGAAAACTATAGTTGGCGAAATGTGGGTGTTAATACACCTCAGCCTACCCCTTCGGGGATTTACAGGCGTGCGTATAGGTATATAGGTATTTATGTAAATTGCTGATAGTAAGTTTGACACTACTAGTGATGTCATGGGGATTTAATTTTTACCCTTGACACTGTAGTGTCATGGGGAAAGAATATTACCCTTGACACTACCAGTAGTGTCATTGGGTAGTGTCACGGCAACCTAATTGCCCGTTCAAGCCTGCTACAAAATAAAAAATAATAAAAAAAAAAGATAAATCTAAGTGACAACCCTAACTTAACTACCGTACTTAGAGTATTTGACAACACAAAATATCACTAAAGGAAATAATTCGTAACCCAGTTATCGCAGTTAGAGACATTAGCTGAACGCGGAACGATGTCTGTTGACCTCACACCGTAACGCCGTGAAGGTTGTAGCAGCAGTTTTGCATATCGTGACCAACAAACGAACTGACAATGCCGTTTACATGCTAATTATCGTTGTTAGTTTACAGAAATAGGCTTTTAAATTTTTTATTTGAGGTTATTTATAAAAATTGGTGTATCTCCGGTTTAACTCAACTGCATGCTATCAAACATACATAAGATTTTAAATTTGACCAAACCCTTTCTCCAAAATCCATATCAGCGGCTTTAGAAAAGTGAAAATTCGTAAGTATAAAGCAGTATTTTCTGCGTCTAACAAACAGACAAGAATAATATAGGTGTTTCTTGCTTTCTATTTTGTCAAGAAAATATAAATGAAAATGAGGCATGATAAAGGATAGGCCTCGATTGAGTGTGATATGAAAATCATATTCTGTCCTCCGTGGATATAAATGGGAGACAGAATAAGTTAACATTGGTATTAAATTAGGCCAAACTCCTTAGGTGTAATCTATCTCTGTACCAAATTCCATCAAGCACACGGCCCACTGATGGGAAGCGGTCACCGTGGCCTATGGACGTATGCAACACCAGGGGCGTCACACTCGCGCTGCCGACCCTGAAGAAACCTTCTAATGCCCTTCTTGAAGAACCCTATATTGTAGACGCTTGGGAAAACCACCGCAGGGAGTTCATTCCACAGCTTGAGTGTGCGTGGGATGAAGTTCCTTTCATACTGCACAGTGCGCACCGTTTCCGGACGCAATATGTGAGGATGAACTCCCTGCCTATGGCCGGAGGTGCGATGATAGAATGTAGCTGTTGGCATCATGTCATAAGAAAGTGTGAAGTTTATTATTAACTTTACATAAATCAGTCTTAATTCATCAGAAAGCCCAAACAGGTTATTTCCCTTATCTATCACGGAGATATTTGATAACGGTGTCGTTGACCCCATCGCGTGCACCAGCTTTCAGTGGCTGCGCGTGCGCACGTTATGTAACGTCCTTTAATAATTTTACCTTTTCTATTTTTAGCGTTTTAAGCCTGTAGGTATGTCTCCTATGGAGGACCGGCAGACGTAGCACCATATTAGGAGAGGCCTATGTCCAGCAGTGGCCTACAATAGGCTAATTGATTGATGGATGTCCCCTACGGGGAAGACAGTGTTGTTTTCTCAAATGGTATCACTCACATTTATTCAATTATCTTTTTGGTCTTAAAATACCAAATACCAAGGATATGAGCCTATTGCCTTCAACCGGTTACTTTATCGAGGCCCTCGCCTCGGAGTCTAGGGTTCGCTTTTTCAAGTCTAACTGCGACGCGGCTCTGCTTCGATATCTTCCGTGAAGTGACTGCCATCTGACCTCCACAACCCATTGGCGATATCGAAGTATTTGCAGTTAGACCAGTTGTTGGACTTTTTAGAGCTCCAACTACCCGTAATAACTGCCATAGATGAGCGTATGACAACCGGAACCAACGACTTCTTAACGTGCTCTCCGAGGCACGACCAGACCAATGCAAATAGACGCATTCGTGCGTATAAATATTGGCACTGAGCGGGAATCGATCCTCGATCGTACTTCCTGCCGAAAAACTCTTCTTCATCCTAGCGTTAATTCCCAGTCGCATCCGAAGCTTTCACCTCGGAGTCTGGGGTCCGCTTTACCAGTTACCAGTCTAACTGCGGATTTGGCTGCACTTTGATATTTTCCGTGAAGCGACTGCCATCTGACCTCCACAACCCAATGGTGACATTAGGCGATATCGAAGCATTGGCTTGTATTGCCCTGCCGAAAAACCCAAAAAATATAATAAATATGTCTGCCTACTGTCACAGTATGTTTTGTATTTGTTGAATGATGAAACACTTAAGAATTCCACATAGGTTAGTAGCTCGTGTGTAATTAGAGCGAAAGTTTAGGATAGTGTGTGATAACAGTCATGGTATCATGGTGTAGGCATGCGTCCCATGGTGTTACAGGACAGGAAGTGACATACGAGCAAATATTTTGATTATGTTTATCTGTGTACAAATATTTGTAATATAACGATGAAGATTGATAACGAATTTACTACATATTAAAATTATTTGAATTACCTATACATTGAAGAAAATTTGTATTTTATTTGCAACTTTTTTTTTATACAGGACACGTCAATTTGACTTCACCTCGCCTGATGGTAAGCTGAAGGAAAAGTCTCGGAAATTATGTTTTTTTTTTAAATTTTCTGCGCGACGAATAATTAGCCCGATGTAGGAAAACTACGTAAAACTAATTTATACCCCTTTTTACAAGATGGCGGCCACGGGACAAGGGTTGCAACCTCACAATCGACGTAACTTTAGGCTCCTTCATACAATCCCGTGTTCTTGCGAGGGGTAAAAAAAATATCTTTTGAGGCCTTCAAGGTAGGGACAACCATTTTAGGAATAGCATCTGCAATGGCTGCCACTATTCTTTGAACTACACCCCAGCTGATGGTAATCTGGCGTGATGCAGTCAATTTGACGATCTAAATAAAAAAAAACACACTGACCCCCTCTTGACATTCCATAAAATAAAATTGCGGTTATTTTTACTTTTGCAACCCTAAAATTTAACTTTACAATGGACTAATAGCACGCGGTATGGCTACATTCTATCTCTATAGTACGAAAAAGTATATTTGCAATGTGCTATTGGACATCACACCTATTACCACCATTTAGTTCACATCCCACGCCCCTTTTACTGTTAAGAGGAACGGCAAAACCGAACACAAACAAACCGAAATTACTTTCCAACTAATACAATTCTCAAATTCCACAATACAACGCTAAATCAACTTATGCTAATATACCTATAAACGCCCTTTCTGCTGGCCCCTTTTAGCTAAACTTTAGTGTACCAGTAGGTCGGACAGATTTCACTGCGTAGGCGCAGCTCTCGTGTCTCTGGCGTCTCATTTACATAGATTTGATAGTTTTTAGACATGTTTGTGGTGATGATGATACGCGATTTGTAGTTACTACTACAAAAACGTCGTAAAGTTTTATAGAGATTTCTTTTGACATCTATTTTAGATAATGTGGTGATAGATGGTGCAAGGTGTGATGTTCTACCAAGTGGCCAAGGGTGGAAATGTTTAAAAGGGAACGAACGATAGCAATTTTGTATGGAATTCTATTAGTTTTAGATAATGCATTATATATCGATTAAGAAAGAGAAAAGAGAATCGACCTCGGACGGGACTTCAACCCGCGATCTTTCCTTTACAGGGGGAATACTTTGACTAGAGAAATTTGGATCGACTTTGTACGTGTCTCGGTGGGTTAGTGGTCAGAGCATTCCCCCTGCAAGGAAAAGATCGCGGGTTGAGTCCCGTCCGAGGTCGATTCTCTTTTCTCTTTCTTAATCGATTTGAACAGTTAGCATAATAAATGCTTCAAAATTTCATTCAAATACATTATGTAGATATTTCTTTTTTTTTTAAAGAATATTAGCAACCGAAATTACTAATATTCCCGTTAACCCCTCCAACTAAGCTAAATTGCTTGTGCTAGGAGTGGGTTCACGTCAGTAGTGTAATGGCCAGGATTCGAACCCGGGACCTCTCGATCGTAAGGTCGACTCCTTAACCACTAAGCTACCGACTTAAATATGTCTACTAACTTTAATATGTCTTTCACGGTTTCCCTTCGCAGAGGAAGCTAGCAGTAATCGAGTTATATAGACCTCTCTCCACTGATGGTGATAGATGAGTACAAGGAGTGACGTTCTACTTCTGCCAAGGGGTAAAGGTTCTATCACCTGGACCACGGTCGAGTGACACCACTCCAGGTACGCTTGGAGACGTCTAGTTTATCAGGAAATTCAATTTTAATTCAATAATTCACTTTGGAAATGTTCTATTTTTTGTATGGTTTTCGTGCGTGTCTACGCAAAATAAAAAATAAAAATTTATTTCTAAAACGTGAACGACATATAAAAACTATCTTAACTAAAGATTATCAAATGGATAACTGGTTTACAACGCGTTGTCAACACAGAAACAAGACCCTAGCTAGACCGTAACCGGCTCGTTCGGCTCGCTCCTTATTATGTAGACTATACTGAAATTATTGCACATGGCAAAATTACACTGCTTACCCCCAGAGTGATATACAAGCATGATTATAAGTATAGAGCCGACACAGAAAAAATCTAATCAAAATAATCTACTGCTATTGTATAAAGCTTCCTGTTGTTAGGCCTCTTGTTGAACAAACTTGTTACTTGTGTCAACTTCTAAAATGTACACCGTAATGAGTGCTTTCTTAATTGTATGTTTAAGTAATTACTTGCCTTCAAGAGTTGTGTCGCAATTCATATTTTGAATAAGAAATTTAGGCCATTATTAAGTTCCTATATTGGCCTACAAGTGGCAAGGGGTCTAATATGACTTGATTCCTACCTTTTATTTTATCGTGCAAAAAATCCCCACGGATACTCCTCCGCCGGAGCCGGTGGAGAAGGTTATGTCGGACTTGAACCGACTAAAACGCACGCCGTCTGTGGGTCTGACTTGATTCCTACCGGTGTGCGGTAGTGTATGCGGTGTCGTACAAGGTGACTAAGGGATAGGGCTGTTTAACATCAGACAGATATATACAGTCCAGCTACTACTCAGCCTCAGATGCATGGCTCGAATCAACAATAGTGCCCGGAATACGGCAATAGGCTCACCCCGTGTTACGCGGTACCTACCGAATACGAAACGAATACAGGTGGGCCGTGTGCTTGTCTGCCACCTAAGTGGTATAAAAAAAAATACAATGATTGGTGAAATGTGGGTTTTAATTCACTTCTGCCTAACCCTCCGGGGATAAAGGCTAGATTATATTTATGTACGTAGGTATCTATGAAATATTTTTACAAGAACAGAACCAAACCCATATACTCTCGATCAAACAACTTATGTCAATAAACCAACAAGCAACGGAATCATATTTTTAAAACTTAATTAAGACTACAACTGATTCATAATAACGACTCCTGAATTCATAAACAAAAGACTTTAAAATCCTTGAAGTGACACAGATACAGATAGACAAATACAGACTATATAACGTCACGGGTCTTATACGGTGTGCGGTATCTGTGGCAGCGATCGTGGAGCGATAAAGGGAAGTGCTCGCATATGGAGGTGCTTACCACAGGAAGTGTGCGTCACGCCTTAGCGCCAGGGCTGTCACAAGCACCGGATATGGTTATAGATAATTATTAAACAAGTTTTTGACGCCTCCAGAGGTCCATGATTCAAATTCTTGGAAGTATAATGCTATGAGAACGTACTACACTAGGATTAATTTCACTTATAAATTGCTTAAAAAAGACTGACTAACACCCGTATTCACAAACAATACTGTGAGGTCTCATAGTGTGCTCGAGCGCATAGGGCTGGTAAAATTAATTCACAAACATCACGGAGTAATATCTAACGCAGTGCGTTCTCTCAACGAAGTATTACTTAAGTGTTATCAATGAATAAAAAGGCTTGCCAAAACGAACGCACTGAGAATTTATCGTTCTTTGCACAGTTTTGGTAGTACGCATAGCGAAGTATTGTTTGTGAATACGGGTGTAAGACACGAAACAAATGATTTACTGTTCTACTTCGTTTTTTAAGGATTTACGTATGACCTTTAACAAGAGCGACTGCCGCTGAGTCCTCGACCTTAAGAGAAAAAAAGCCTGCGTCAGAGCCGCGTGCGTCAATCAGTTGGTATGCCGGCTCGCAGTTGAGTTTGACTTGGGGCTCAAAGATCTTAGTGCTTCCTCTTAACGGGTGTATGGGGTCTTCCCTACACACATCTTAGCTTCCATAGCACCCACCTTCATCTAGTTATCAATCCAAATGCCAAAGTAATTCTATCTGTCTGTCTGTCTATCTGCCTGTCTGTTTGTTATGCTTTCACGCCTAAACCACTGAACCGATTTTAATGGAATTTGGTACAGATATAAATTAGACTATTGGGATAGGACATAGGCTATGTTTGGTCGCGATAACCGACATTCATACGAGCAGAGCCGCAGGGACCAGCTAGTAGCCAATAAACCTTTTCTTTTTCAGTCCCATTAACATGTATAACCAGTACCATAACTTAAACCCTATTAAGGAAACAACCCATATTCCTTGCCCCATTACAATTCAAGACGTACACCGTTTAGTCAGCCATAACTCAATAACGTTACACCATAAAGCCCGACCAGTAAAATAAAATACCTCGCCATATTGCGGTAAACTATTGGAACTAATTTCTTCATATGGTAACAATCTATACAATGTCATTATGGTCATCTGTCAGTGTGGTGTCAATTGTGCGTGTTGTTGAGTTTGAGAGCGCTACAAAACTATAGTAATATGCCGAAAACTATTAAAAGCCAGTTAAGAAAAGTAATTTATAATATAACAAAGTATTTGTCGGATAAAAAGTAGGAAGGATTGGACTCTGTTCCTCTAAATAACATCACGGACCTTGTTGTCAACATGACGGGAGGTACATCATAGAGTACGTGCAATGAAATTGGCCTAAACTACTGATTTTACTGTGACTAATTATTATTCACATTTTTAGGTATATCCCGATCTTCTGTAATAAAAATACGAAGAGAAGGTCAAACGTCAAATGTATTTTCTACGCCTAAGAAAAATAAGCCTAACGCAAAAAAGAAAATCATGCTCGATTATTTTGATCTCTGTGTTGTTAGGCATAAAATACAAGAATTTTATGCAGTCCGAAAAACAATATCGCGTGGTCCCTGTTCTATACATAGTGTAATGTAACTGTATGTCTAACTTGTATTTACCATTCCAAGCAGTAAACTATTATACGGATACTACTGTGTTGTGATTTGTGCCCAGTCCTTGTAAGTCTATAACTCACTTTTGTGAATAATAGCAATGAAAAACATGACAGCCTCCGTGGCGTAGCGGTAGTGAACGCGGCCGCTACGCACTAGGCGCGGGTTCGATCCCCGCTCAGTGCAAATATTTGTGTGCATTAAATATGGGTATTTGCATTGGTCTGGTCGTGCCTCGGAGAGCACGTTAAGCCGTCGGTCCCGGTTGCCATAAGAACATCTATGGCAGTCGTTACGGGTAGTTGGTGCCCTAAATAAATAATAAATAAATAAATAAATAAATATTGTAGGACATTCTACACAACGCTATCTAGACCCAAAGTAAGCATAGCTTAACTAGCTTGTGTTATGGGTTCTAGAATGCGGATAAACATACTTAGATACATTTTTTTTTTGTAAATACATACATATTATACATAGAAACACCCAGACCAATGCAAATATTCATATTTCATGCACACAAATATTTGCACTGAGCGGGGATCGAACCCGCGCCTCCTGCGTAGCGGCCGCGTTCACTAGCGCCGGTCTACCTGCAAAGCTTCGATATCACCTAATGTTAACATTGGGTCGTGGAGGTCAGGTGGCAATCGCTTCACGGAAAATATCGAGGTCTAGCCAAATCTGTAGCTATGACTGGTAAAAGCGGACCCCAGACTCCAAGCTGAAAGCTTCGGATGCGACTGGGAATAACGCTAGGAGGAAGAAGAAGCAATGAAAAAGTCACAGTTTTATATTAGGTGTCATTCCGTGCTTAATTGCGGGGAAATAAAAGCCTGTTCATAAGCAAGTGTGTTGAAAAAATATTTGTATACTTGGCATTTAACATGTGTATCACTATACTTGGTGTTGTCATAATCATAGTGTTTTTGGCGCCCCCAGTACATGTTTTTTATTTTATTGGTCGGACTTTACTTTCACCAACCCTAGCTTACATAAGGACGTGCACACACTATCGATTTAAAAACGCATTACGTGTGACGATGCATTCTGTATAATAGAAATGTGACACGCCCTTGCATTGTGTTGCTTTCTATGACATTAGTCATAGGGAAGTTGACTACTGAGTGCTACTTTGACTAAGTTTGTAATTGACTACCTATTGTTGGTTTTTGTTAAACAATAGATTTTATAGGAATGAAAGTTTAGACAAAGAAATCGGACGGCGGTCAGTGGGTAGGCGGTAAAATCCAGGGTTCTATCTCCTGCCACTATGCAGTAATTATTATTATTCCTCTTTATTAAATCCAAAATCCTCCACAGCCCAATGATAACATTAGGCGATATCGAAGCTTTGCAGCTAGACCGTTGTTTTTTTTTTTTGGATTTTTTAGGGCTCCAACTACCCGTAACGACTGCCATAGATGTTCTTATGGCAACCGGGACCGACGGCTTAACGTGCTCTCCGAGGCACGACCAGACCAATGCAAATACCCATATTTCATGAACTCAAATATTTGCACTGAGCGGGGATCGAACCCGCGCCTCCTGCGTAGCGGCCGCGTTCACTACCGCTACGCCACAGAGGCTGTCTAGAGGTAAATACATACTACAATTAAAGAAACATGTAGGTACAAAGGCGAGCTTACATTTTTTTTTGTTAAACTTCATGCAGTCAACCAAATGTGCAGAGAAAAACCCAGTAGGTGCAATTCGGTGGAAGTGTTAAACGATCAAAGGTATTGGGTACGAAGCCCAGCCACTACACTACAAATTTAACCTACTTCTTCTAATAGGAGAAACATTTACTTAAGAGCAGGGGTTAAAGAAAGTCCTAGTCATTTCGTTACTATGGTATCAGAAAAAAAATTTGATGAAATCATATCCTAGGGTGCATAACCAAATCATGTGTAGATTGCTTGTTGAATACATACATACATATAATCACGACTTTATCCCTGGAGGGTTAGGCAGAGGTAAATTAACACCCACATTTCACCAATCATTGTATTCGGTCCCACGTAATAGGGGTGAACCTATTGCCGTATTCGGGACACTAATGTTGACTCAAGCCATGCATCTGAGGCTGAGTAATTCTGTGTTATGTTATGAGTATGTAATCAAATGGATCTATGATTTTTATTTTATCTGTGCAACTTCTACATTGTTGACAGTACTCCATTCAATAACCACCACATCTCACATTTAATTCTATGTAAATCATTGCATCATTGCTACCGTAAGCACCTCACAATCTGCGCACGCGTCGATTCCCGCAACCTTTTCGGTAGCCAATGAATGCGACCATAGAGCTTCCTTGTTAAAGGTTAACAATGGACCCTATGGTATAATGCCACAATTATTGTATTGTTCGTTAGTAATCGATAAATAATTGATTTTAGAACAATGACAATGAAATTATTTTTTTAGATTGGTACCTATAGGTACAAGTCAGTCCCTGTTATGGTTAGCAGCCATTTCTACACACGGACAGGATGTTTAATAAGTATAAACAAATGGGTGTGTGGGCTCAGCAAAATCCTCGGGACAATGGAAACTTTGTTTTTTATAGGAAACGTCAATTTGACTTTTTCATGCTGCTAGCAAGAAATTCCTAACAGAACACTTGGGAATCGAACCCAGAACCTCACAATCGTAAGCAAAGCTCAACAAGCCAAACTAAAACAAATAAGAATGCGCCTGCGACCGTCAGCCGCCCACTCCGTAATCCATTAAAACAAATGACATTTGCACACAATTAGTCGACCATAGACAGGCGAACCAACGCAATAACACATGTATGTATGTACATAGTAAGTAGCTATGTGTTTTTATAATGACTTGTGTCATTGCCATGGATTTAGAGTAGGCTGGGCTTATAAACCCAATCCAGGGTGTCGCCAAACGTTGTAGCATCTAAGTAGGTACGTTAATGAAACGTGTGATTTCAAAACGCACAAGAACTTACGCTCGGGAGCACGAGTGTAACATCCCCGTCGTCGTTGCAAACGTCGTCCTTAGTGGTAAGAACGGTAATTTCGATTACGTACTAGTAATCGAAATTTAATTTGAAAGTGACAGAGGACAGTCAGACAGACAGAAAGACAGACAAACAGAGTTACTTTCGCATTTATAATATTAGCACAGAACAGAAGTATGAAGTACGGATTATTTCTTCTTCATCATCGAGTGTGTCCCAGTGCCATCCTGGTGGCACTTCTGGACATCTGGACTAATGGACATCATCCATTAGTCCAGAAGAAGAAGGAATCCATATTAATATTATAAACGCGAAAGTAACTCTGTTTTTTCTGTCTGTCTGTCTGTCTGTCTATTACGCTTTCACGCCTAAATCACTAAACCAATTTTGGTGAAATTTGGCACAGTGATTGATTAGACCTTGGGAAAGGACATAGGCCATGTTTGGTCGCGATAACCGACATCCACGCGGGCGGAGCCGCGAGCAACAGCAAGTAATAAATGACCACTAAGCGTTTTCACTCCAGCCCCTCTAGACGAGTGGCAATTCGTCGGCCGGCGTTTGGTAGAATAGATTGCCAAATGTATGGGATTTGACGTATATGACAGGCGTCAACGAATGTCAAAAACGTCGAATCCTATACATTTCGCATTCTATTCCATCATACGCCGAGCAAAGAATTGCCACTTGTCTAGGGGGGCTGACCACAACTCTCATAAGCGGAAATTACCTTAACATCAGCCATAACTAAAATTACGTCGCCTCCTACTTTCCTGTTCCAATTTTCGTTGGTCAAGTGCTATATAAAGCTCTTAATGCAACAATTAGTCGTAAATATAATAATTAGTCGCCGCTGTAGGTCAAGAACGCGACATTGAGACTTGACCGAAGTTTTAACGGTAAATTGGTCGGTAATTACAGTTGACATGGCAGACATGTTTCAATTTACATTGACAATTGTGGTCATTTGAACCTCATTTTGTTTTCATTTGGATGTTTTAAGTTTTAGCTGTGATTTGGTAGGTTGATGTTATATTTTTTAGTAGTGTCGGACGCGGTTCCTACTGCGTGGTTGTCGTAACCAGTGCTTGCAATCAAACATTTGGAATATTTAAAGTCTGACCTCTTGGTAATTAAGAACCGCATAAAAATAGTCCGTCGTGAAACAACAGATAAAATAGGCAAGAGAAACAAGATTCCTAAACTAATTTTCAAAATCGATAGTTTAAGATAATCCAAGTTTTTTTAAGCTATTGCATAGCTTCTATCGCGGGCCTTGAGCGTGGAGACCGAATCCAGAAATTCCGTAACGAAAAAACCTAAGCTGACACTCCGAGCTCGCACGAATCAAGCCGAGCTGCTCGGCTCGATTCGTGCGATGGGGGGATAATTGCATAAGTTGATAAAAAATGCTATGCAATAGCTTTACCGCGGCAGTCCCCGAGTGCCACACGTCTTTTTTTTTCAATTATGTACAATTTTACATTTCTAATAGTTCTTACATAGATAGATGAATTCTCTTGATTATTTTATTAATTTCTCATCTAACTCATTCATCATGATCATAGGTGATGCATACGTCCATAAGCCACGGTAAGTACTCTCCATTAGGTGGGCCGTGTGCCTGTCTGCCACCAAAGTGGTATAAAAAGTCATTCGACACTCCCAGTTGCATCGGAAGAGCTTCTTGGAGCACGAGTTCTTTTGCCTCCTTTTATTTTTATTTATTTATTCTGACTTTTACGGAAAGGACTAGGTATGTTCTGATCTGCCCCTCTAGACAAGTGGCAATTCGTCGGCCGGCGATTTGTAGAATAGAATGCCAGATTTGACGTATATGACAGGCGTCAACGAATGTCAAAAACGTCAAATCCTATACATTCGTCATTCTATTCCATCATACGCCAAGCAACGAATTGCCACTTGTCTAGGGGAGCTGTTCTCATAACATCAACAGTTTGTAAACACACTTTCAAACAAAACATGAAGTAAATATTTGACCAAGGTATGTAACAATTAGTTCCTCCTATTACATGACATGAGCCCATTTCATCTAAAGAAGCCTCGTTACGTCATACAGAAACTGACAGAAACATGTCTGTAGGCTTAACAAGTAGTTCTGTTACGAGTACACTACAATAGATAGTAGCGACAAGTGTGTCTGTTTGTGTGTTTGTCACTGGAGAGCAAAACGATTCGACAAGCGTCGACAGGTATACATAACTTCTATTAGGTCTGTAGTGTAGAGATAGCTATAAGATATAGTTAGATATAATATGTCTGTCGAAGGACTGATTGCTGTTGGAGCAGACGAGTCCTAGAGTGGAGACAGCGAGAAGGCAAACGGAATGTAGGACGCCCCCTAGCCAGGTGGACTAGCGACCTGGAAAAGGCGGAGGATCGGCAGAAATGGCACACATTGGGAAAGGTCAATGTCCAGCAGAGGACTGCAATGCTCGTTGTACCAAGTTCCAACAAGTTCCAATAAGTTATCTCAATCAACATAGTGAAACAGTACCTACATCTGACGTCATTCAATATGAAACTATATTGTGTAGATAATGTACAGCTAATTCTCCTTCCAACAGTAAACATACAGTTTTTAGCAAATTACCCTCTTGACGGCAATAGGCTCGACCTCTATGAAATGTGGGTGTTAATACACGTCTGCTTACCTCTTCGGGAATATACAGGCGTGAATATAATATATATGTATTTTTAGATAGAAGGAGTTAGAAATTCGATATGAATTTAATATTTACGCTTTTCAATAAGATTTATTTGTACATGCCGGAAGTTTCCGCATGTAATGTACGCGTAAACAAAACTATTATCTTTATATATATTTAATATTATTAACAGATTCCATTGCGATTTATAATAATGGTGTTCTGTTATTATTTACATTCATCCCGTTATTTGTTTTTGTAGTTTTATATGAAAGAAGCTTCCGGTTCTACTCAAACAATTGCGATCAAAAAATTTAAGTAGTCAAAGAATTCCAAACAAAACAAACGCAGGGACAAACTGACAAACATACAAGAATTAAAAAAATCGACCTCGGAATTCGGAACGACTTCGTACGGGTCTCGGTGGCTTAGTGGTCAGAGCATCCCCTCTGTAAGGGAAAGATCGCGGGTTCGAGTCCCGCCTGAGGTCGATTCTCTTTTCTCTTTCTTAATCGATAAAAAAATTGTGTTCAGTATCTTTAATCCATACCAATCCATACTGTAATATCATAAATGCGAAAGTAACTCTGTCCGTCTGTCTGTTTGTCTGTCTTTTACGCTTTCACGCTCAACCCATAAACTGATTTTGATGAAATTTGATACGAGGATAGATTAGACGTTGGGAAAAGACATAGGCTATGTTCGGTCGCGATAACCGTCATCCACGCGGGCGGAGCCGCTAGTATAACATAAGCCTAGATTCTCTTTTTTTAAATAAAGAAAGAAAGCAAGAAAATATTTTTTATTCAACCTAGCAATACACAGTTCAACAAGACAAAAACTACAACATTGTGTTTATATGCATAAAAAATAGCCAGGTAGAATAATGGCCGCCTCTCAGCTTAATGCTGTCCGTAAATATCTCCAATGTACAGACATGACCACTGTATACCCAATTAAGTATAATAGGGAATAGCATAGATGCTTCTTAACTCATGAATTTAACAGGTGACTTTTTGGAAATTTTTTTTTTTGCTCTAATTAACTTAAAATATGGTACTTTATAAAAAAAATAAAACATTTTATCAAATTTCATTACAAATGAACCAAATACAGAGTTGAATACTGACGGTTTTGATTAATTAACGTAAAACAATGACGGATTGATACTTGCACCGTTGTCTGTCGCTGTCCCCTGCCCCCCGCGCCCTTTCCGCTCCCGACGCATTGGCATTACCGTCGATGTTCTAGGATAAGGTCACGTCAGGAGGAACAGTCGTCCTCGGATAAGTTTTGTCACAATGTACTATAAATTACATAATTTTTTGTTTATTTTAAGTAAATATAAATTTTGACGTCTTAGAACAGCGGTTTGTCAAATCCGTCGTTGTCCTTGGGATACTAAAATATATTTTTTTATATCTTTGTTTTTACCTTTTATCTTTTAAAATAACATCATTCAGTTCATCCATGATTAAAATTGTTTGTTTTTATTATGATTTTTTTTAGTGACGCATAATAAAATACGTCGATGTTTTACGTACCTATAGTAGGCGTATGCTATAAACCGTCATTTTTCTAGGGATAAGCGGAGGACGAATATACTGAACCGACGTTGTTCGTCGTATAGATTATAATATACGTCTTTATTCTATTTCATATTTCAAAAATGTTATATTAATTTGCCAAAATACTTACATTACCTTAGATTATACAATGATATAATTGTTCCTAGAAACCTTATTCTATAGTTTTATTTTAATTAAGGTTTTTTTTTTCACCTGAACGATGTTCGTCGCACAGCAGTATGGTACTGGTGTGCGACGAACATCGTTCAGCCAATCAACAGACATGCTAATTTGTAATGATCCATTTTGCTCCCAACATTAACCAAATGAGTTGGAATGTCTATCAGTGAACACTATTGGTACAGATTCTGTGATGGAGCGTGTGATTAATACACAGCTCCTGAGATACCTTGAGGGAAACGATCTCCTGAGCGACCGACAGTACGATTTTCGTCACAGTCGCTCTACCGGTGACCTCCTGGTGTATCTCTCTGACCGCAGAGCGCAAGCCATCGAGAGTCGGGGTGAGGCACCAGCGGTCAGCCTAGATGTAGCGAAGGCCCTCGATGGCGTCTGGCACAGAATTCTTCTTGTGAAGTTGCCACGCTATGGACTCCCCGAGGGACTATGCGAATGGATTGCCAGCTTTTTATCTAACAGAAGTATCCAAGTCGTCGTCGATGGCAGATACACGGACCGCATGAACATAAACGCTAGTGTTTCACAAGGTTACTTGTTGTCCCCGACCTGTTTCTGCTGCATATCGATGACATGCTGTCTGATGACTCCGTTCATTGCTATGTGGATGACAGCACCGGGGATACGTATTACACGGCCGTGCAAATATCCCTAAGTCAGAAGTGGAGGAAAGTTGCGAACAACTTGTTTCCCAAATCGAGACTACTCTCTCTGGAATATCCGATTTGGGACGACTAAACTTAGTCCAATTCAACCCTACTAAGACACAAGTATGTGTATTCACCGCTAAGAAAACTCCATTCATTGTAGCGCCGCAATTCCTGGGCACACCGCTTACCATTTCCTCGAGTATCGGGATCCTTGGTGTCGGTATCTCCAGCGACGTCCAACACCGTAGTCATTTAGAAGACAAGGTCAAGCTGGCATCAAAGAAACTTGGGGTGCTCAACAGGGCGAAGCAGTACTTCAGTGCGGGGCAACAACTCCTCCTTTATTCGGTACCACATGAAGTACTGCTGTCACCTTTTTGCCGGAGCGCCTGCGTGAGCTTGACCCTTTCGACTCGGTGCAAAGATGGGCGTTAAGGCTCGTCGGCAATCCCATACTCACAGGCAATGTGGAACCTCTCACTCTCAGAAGAGACTTTGCCTCACTGTGTGTGTTCTACCGCCTATACCTAAAATGGTTTGTGCTCAGATGAACTGTTTGACATGATGCCCACAGCTACATTCTATCATGGCACTTCTCGCCACAGGCAGAGAATTCATCCTCACATATTGCGTCTGGAAACGGAGCGCACTGTGCGGTATGAAAGGAACTTCATTCCTCGCACACTCAAGCTGTGGAATGAACTCCCCGCGGTGGTTTTCCCAAGCGTAGACAATATGGGGTTCTTAGAAGGTTTCTTCGAGGTCGGCAGCATGAGTGTGACGCCTCTGGTGTTGCATACGTCCATAGGTCACGGTAACCACTTGCCATTAGGTGGGCCGTGTCTGCCACCCAAGTGGAATAAAAAAATCGTATTAATAATACCAAATAAATACTTTTACGAGTATATAAGTAATTCATTGTTTACCCTATTTACTTTTTTATTTTCTGTCTTTATCTTGAGACTTTTAATTATTATGATTAAGTATAATTATTATTGATTAATAGTTTGGGTTTCTGCTACCTGGTTATGCTTATGTTATCTAGGTTTATTGATTAAAAATGCCAAAAACAGATTTTAGTCAAGATCTGATTGTTTTTTTATAAAGTTCTTATTCTTATATTGAATAAATCACTTGTACTTTTCCACAATTATTTATTTATTTGAACCTTACCGGTTTCACCTTACGGCATTATCAAAGGTTTACAATGTTTTAAACTAAAAAACTACAATATTTTATGTGTGGGTACTTTTAAAAAAGAGTATACCAGCTTCAACTTTTTTCCCAAAATTTGGGGAAATTTAAATTTTCATAAAAGTAATTATGTTTTGTAAAATAATTTATACATTATAAAATTAATTGTATTACAGTGAAATGTCAAATATAAAATGTCAAGGAATTATAATTAAATTAAATTAAAGTAATTGTCAAATCAATGATGTCAAATGGATTAGATACTTAGATTACAATATATAAAAATGTCAGTTACAACAATAAATTAAGATTACAACGAATTAATAACAAATAATTCTTATTCTTATTCTTATTCAAATTCAAATAAATTTATTGCAATTATGAGAGTTAAGTTTATTAATTTGAAATTAAAGGTTTGAAGAATTAATTACTGTTTTAAAGTGATTGATCTTCGTCTGTAGGTTGCCTTCTTATTAAGTAGAATTAGCAGTAATTATTGCAGTTTTGATGCATTTTTTTTAATAATTTTGTACTAATAATTTCGTAAGTAAAACATTTCAAAGTTAGCTTCTTTTTCATTTCTTAGTCCAAATCCGTCAGAAAATTTTGAAAGGATTCCCTTAAAAAGTGACGGTATGTACTGTACGCCACTTTTTAAACAAAGATAGTCCGTAAAATAACGACGTATCAGATTATTCGTCACCTTAGTGTCCACAGAACAACGACGCATGTGACTTTTTTACTAATTAACGCAATACTTAAAATATGTTGCGTATGTCATGTTATAAAGTATTTAATTCATAGCAACATATCAAAATTTTAGAAAGATTGAATAAGTAGTTTTCAAAATATGACAACATCTATAGATGAAAAACTTTAAAGTGTTCTCCTGTAAAGTTAGCAAAAGTCACATCCGTCTTTGTTCTACGACTGCGACGAAATATTAATCATTACAATATATAAACAATGAATCAAACCATGACACGTCCTTCACAAAATTGGAATATTACAATAACAAGATTATTGAAAATATCTAAGTATTTTGTTTATCTAATTTTACGAGGAATTTAAATGGGTGAGTGTATTTTTAAGCAAAACAGCTAGTAAGTAATATTATATTTTGGTTTTTGTTAGATTGATAGCTTACCATTGAAATTTCTGGTATAACAAGCGTATAAAGAATGGATTTATGCTACAAAAATTTAGTTATGTTATAGCTTTTTTAAGAGAATGAAAAAGTTTTAAAAACTTCAATGTATCACATAATATTAGGTATCGAGTAATATTTGGTACATTCCATACCGTGATTGACTGGAAGAGATCATTCTGAGTGAGATAAGACTGCCATTTTTACAATAGGATGTAAAAATATCATAATATCACAGTTAGACTGATATTATGATGTAGCAATTGAAGCAGTCTAAATTATATGACGGTTTATAAAACCAGCTTTCTTACAAGTCTTGTCAAAATAGACCCCATCTTTCGATAGATTAGGATTAGGCAGGCAGACAGACAGATAAAAATTTAGATTACAATAGCTTTTTTATAATACATACCTACATTTATTATGTACTTACCTACTACTAATAAATTATTATTTTCAAGTTTTATCAGTGTCATTATTATCTTATAGCAATGGTATAGTATATATCTCACGTTACACCACAAGCCTAAAGTAGTATTTAGAAACAAATTGCAATGCTTGTATAGGCCGCGATGCGTGCAATGTTGCAATATGGCAAGCACGAGAGGGGCACAACAATATTGTCACAAGAACACTCTCGACGCATTTCTTCATACATATTTGTAGGGTCACTAGCCGAGGTCATTTGAAGATGATGGTAACATTGTGATTTAGAGGCGAGAATATAAATGTATGTACTTATGTAAAATATTTAAAAAAGGAGTTCGCCACCTGCTAAACAACAAATGAGGCTCTGACGCAGTCTTTCCTCTGTACTAGGAGGTCAGATGGCTGTCACTTCTGCAAAAGCCGTTATTCCAATTTTGTTCCAATTCCAAGTTTGTACTTTGCAGCTTGTGAGCGTGTCATAATAAGGCGAGGTGAAGTAATACTGATTGCACATGGTAGGTAAGGTACCATACATTATATAGTATGATCGTAGGTATATCGTATATCTTGACCCCAAAATACGTTACAAAAGGTACAAAATAATTGATTTGATTTGATATAAAAAAAAAACTAAAATAGCACGAGGAGAATCCACAAATCATATATTTTATCAAACCAACCCGCGCGCGTCAGGTCGTCTCGTTACTCTCACGACCACGACTTACACTGTACTTACTTATCTTGTACATTGTAAGTTAAGATTTTGTGGACTTCCTTTGATTTAATTTACCATGTTTCTTAGAGAGATTTGATCCTTATGATGGACACTGTCGATTGATGCCATAAAAATACAGGTTGTTACTTTTTCGGATTTTAGTCGGTTTGATTTCCGGGTGTGGCAAGCCAATTTTTAAAAATCTTTGAATGCACTTTCATTTCTTTTAAAAAATAAAAGAATGTCTCTTTTAAGTAAAATGAGCCAACATAAGGATTTGAGGTACTTTCCCTCCATGTGGAATTGCCGTGGGACGCCCTGTATATGCCGCTAACAATATTCATGTATGATATCACTTTAAGCTTTATGGAATTCCGATGCAATAACATGATGTAACTGCACATTCCGCGCAGTAATCAAATAAAACCGAATGCTATTACGATTAAGATTCAGAATTAATTACACTTTAGAGGTTCATAAAACGTTTCCTAACACTTCGGTGGTATTTATAGAAACACTTAATATTTAATGTTTCTTGAAGTAGGTACTTTCATTCACTAGCTATGTGGAGTAGCAGACCGACTGCAAAGTTAAAGGTAGCTGTTTCGATTCCCGTTTTAGTAATGACATGTATTGTATGCATGAATACGAGTCGAGAATAGCCTCAGATACGTGGCTCGAGTCAACAATAGTGGCCGGAATACGGCAATAGGCTCAAGGCTCATCCCCTATTACGTGGGATCTAATACAATGATTGGTGAAATGTGGGTGTTAATTCACCTCTGCCTAACCGTACGGGGATAAAGGCATGATTGTATGTTTGTATGTATGAAGACGAGTATGAGTAAAATATACAGAACCTCCTGTATCTTCCTGCACCCGGGGACATACCAGCGTAAATAAATCCATGTGTTAATTTTTATTACACTACTACACCCAAAAACTCATTAACAAAAAAGGATGATCCTTTTTCGTCATAAAACAATTAATCCATACCAAATCTAGATAACTTCACTTTCTCTCTCTTTATCCTAAAGTGACAACAAAACCTCGTGCGCACAACACACACGCTCGCGTTCTGCGCCGGCGCACGTTACCGTGAGAATTCGCGCACGTTATGCCACGTTACCTAACATTTAGTATATCAGCAGTAATTATGTAAACGATTGGTACAGCTGATTGTTTTATGATTTCGACAAACTGGTCGATTTGACACGCCGGAGATGAACGGCTGTGTCGTTCTTTTTACCCGACTACACGACGCAAAGGAGTGGTAATGTGTTTTACGTGTTTGGTTAGTGTGAGAGCAGGCTTGCTGCTCGATTTTTATAATAGAAGACCATTGTGTGTGTGTGCTAAGCTTAACCGAGAGTCTCACCTCCGAGCCAGCTTGTCCTCCTCGATTTCGGTGACGTATGTCATTTTCTGCGATGTTAAGTTAGCTGTTCTTGGGTATACCCCCTTGTATCGGCGGAGCCCAACAACGAATGCGACATAGTCACACAAATTGTAACCTTTGTGGTCTGGCGGTGCCCAAGGTGCCCAGAATCATATCAAAATTTTGAAATCATCTGTCATCAGCAGATGAATCCAAAACTTGAGCATTGCCGAGCTTTTTCCACAAGCTGGCTTATGAAATTGGTGAAAAATAAGTCATCAGAGCTATTATTGAGTGAAGCGCTATGCCTGCAGGGCGACACACCAGCACCCAGCAAGATTTGGCTACCAATGACTTAGTATTTCTTCGCAGTATAGCAAATTCCCTTATTTAAAAAGTAGGGACGAAGCACGTAGCTTCTCTGACCCTTTAATAGAGCAAGACTTCAAGAACAGTGTAATTACAACATAGTGTGTTCACACACCAACGCAACCATAGACTGGGTGCGTGAGGTGACTGACTATGAATTAAGACATCATTTCGCCTGATGAGCGTGGCGAATCCCGCCATTCGTCGTGGTGGGCCGTGGTAAAGACTTATTATTGCTGTCGTGAATGAGGTAGGTAACGAACAAGATTCCATATTCTATTTACTATTAATATTTAAAAGAATGGATGTATGAAGACACATTAATTAAATATATTTGAGGCTCAAGTTAAACTAACTTGCAAGAAAGTACACCTGCTTTTTGATAGGCGACGCTCTGGTGCAGACCTTTCTTTCTAGGTTAGGAGGTCAGACGGAATTCATCCTGTCTTCCTTTTCTTTGAGTCAATGGCTAGACAAAATTTAGTAATACATTTCTAAATTTGTCGGCCCAAAACTTGGCTACACCTTTTTTTAGTTTTCACAAGCGTTTTCAGTTGCTCTACAAAAATCGTCTGTAATACAAGTGAAGGGGCACAGCGAGCAGGAGAGCAAGTGTGATATGGACTGAGATTGGGCCCCGCAATCGCAGAACTCTAGCGATAAAGCCCCATTTTGTCATATTTTCTATGAAGCGGCCAACTTGAGTCCGCAGACGGTTTAAAGACTTGGCCCTGGAGATGATGCCCAGCCAGGTCTTCGCTTGGTCTGATGATACCTGTTGGAACTGGATGCTTAGCTATCCGGCTATCTCCAGGCTGATGTAATAATAATGAGAGCTGAGATATTTTGACATTTATCCATTGCTTTCTCATTTCCTCTTAACCCTTATAAGTAAGGCGTTCAGGCACTGCAGTGATTGTTCCGACACCGTATACGGCGACGAAAGCTATAGATCAATAATGATATCACTTGATAGATTTTTGATAATCATGATCTGATAAAAGGGTACTTGAGTACGATAGTAATTATGAGGAGTTGTCGGAAATGATGAAATTATGGGTTGTTCCGTCTTCATACCACGAGAAGCTATTTAATTGTAATTTAGTCTTTATATGGACTGCAAGTGTGGACGTGTACTTGTACATATATAGTGCTCGGCATAAATCTTGATCACAAGTCTTGATAGAAACAAGGCACCACTACTTCAGTTTCGCCGCGATTATAGTTTTTTTTGATACCACTTAGGTGGTAGTGGCAGAAAAGCACACGGCCTACCTGATGGGAAATGGTTATCGTGGCCCATGGATGTATGCAACACCAGGGGCATCACACTCGCGCTGCCGACCATGAAGAAACTTTCTAATGCTCTTCTTGAAGAACTCCATATTGTAGTCGCTTGGGAAAACCACCGCGTGGAGATCATTCCACACCTTGAGTGTGCGAGGGATGAAGTTCCTTTCATACCGCACAGTGCGCATCGTTTCCGGACGCAATGTGTGAGGATGAATTCCCCGCCTATGGCGAGAAGTGCGAAGATAGAATGTAGCTGTGGGCATCATGTCAAACAGTTCATCTGAGCACAAACAATTTTGTGCTTGCAATATAGCCGAAATATCGGAAACTCCAAACAATACATGGTAAATATCCCGATAGCTCTAATAGCATTGTGAATGACCATGATAGTTTGAGGTCCACCATCTTGGTCGACTTCAAGGTATTTTGATATTACCCAATCTTTTTCCCTGGCCCTTTCATTTTGTCTTGATTGTTAAAGCAATCAAACTACTCCATAGCGAATTACCTCAAACGTATTCCACGCAATATTTCAGTCAATAAACTAAATTATTCGCGTCACATCGCCCCCTATTCACCATAACGACATTCTAACACACTATTGTACACTATGCATGTAAACACGTTAACGATCCATCCAGTTTACGTAGACCTCTTCAATATATTAAATTTCAAACAATCATATTCAGATCAAAGGGTCTAATTATACTGGTGGGACCATTATAATTAGAGCTCTCATAATGTTCTGAAGTCGAAAGTTCCTTCAAGGAATGAGGGATCAAGATATGATTGGTAATTATGTAATGATGTTAGGGTGTTTACGAAGCTAGTCACGATAGTCATGACTAGTGTGTCTTCCTAGCTTTACTTAACTCTCTATATCAATATTGTTTGATGAAATAAAGAGACATGTTTCCCTATTTAGATTTTCTCTTGTTCGTAAGGAGATGTGAATAAAATTAGCATTTTGCAAACGTTGAATGTGCTTCGAGAAACAAAATGGCGTCTATAAGTGCACAGCTGTATTTGTGAATGCACACGTGCATTTGTACAAGGTCTTATTGAATAAGATGATGTAGGTATCTGTTTTTAGATAACATGACTGTTATTTATTACTTATTGCATTTTGAGAATACAATGTGAACTTTTTTAACCGACTTAAAATAAGGAGGTTCTCAATTCGTACGCTATCTTTTTTTTATTGTATATTCATACTGGCTTGTTCCTGAAGGGGCGGGCAGACTGAATCAAATCATGATAGCGAATAATTAGGTCACTATAAATACGTAGATCAAGCCTATTGCCACAGATTACCTAATTGCTATTTGCTGTCTACCGCGTATACATATCCTCAGTGCAAAGAAATTCCTTACAAAAAGAAACTATTTCTTTTTTAATTATACACACTTTGGTCCTTTAAAAAAATACCACTTAGGTCGCAGACAAGCACACGGCCCACCTGATGGTGCGTGGTTACCGTGGCCCATGAACGTATGAAACACCAGAGGCGTTACACTCGTGCTGCCGAGACTAAATTTCTGATGGAGCTGGGCTGGAGATGGGCTGTTAGATGGAGATCAGCCCTATTTCTTAGTTGCCTTCCACAACACCTTCGGAACGAGATGGGGCGGCCCTATTATACTTTATACTCCACCGGGTCTTCCTGTGGGTTTCTAATTCAAGTTCTTTATTTTTCAAAATAGTGCCACACTGTTACAGCTTTTTGACGTCAATATAGGTTTCTTTAGGCTTCTTTAACTCAGAAACAATGGTCTTACAACAATTATTTTTATCGATACGTAATTAATACCTGAAAAACGATTACTCCAATAGCAACATGACGTCTCAGCTGATTAGCTTAAGAATGATAACAGACGACCTTCTGTCGCATTCCACGATAGATAACGATGTATTTATTTTGTTACTTTTCGGGTTTGGTACTTGCTACAAAAATATCTTTGATGCCATAAAAATACACGATGATGTTGAGCAGGATTTTAGTCGGTTCGGTTACCGGCAAGCAAGATTCAGGGTCGGACGGGGTGCGAGGGATATGGCTACGACAATCTCACCTCCGGCAACTGACGGCCCACAGACGGCGTGCGTTTTAGTCGGTTCGAGTCCAACATAACCTCCTCCTCCGGCTCCGGCGGGGGAGGTATCCGTGGGGATTTTTCGCACGATAAAAAAAAGGATGTATGTAGAGGATGTTTGTTACTATTTCACGTTAAAACTACAGAATGGATTTTAATGAAACTTTACAATAATATAGCTTACTAGCTGCCCCGGCGAACTTCGTACCGCCATATTTTCGGCCCGCGTGGTATTCAAATCCCGTTCCCGCTGCACCCTTATCGCTTAGGGGGATGAAAAATAGATGTTGGCCGATTCTCATAGATACCGGATAAGCATAAAAAAATTCATCAAAATCGGTCAAGCCGTTTCGGAGGAGTATGGCAACGAAAACTGTGACACGAGAATTTTATATATTAGATACATCATTATAACACATAGGCTTTATCAGCGATGAACAGGATCAGAATTCCACGCGGGCGAAGCCGCAGGCAACAGCTAGTTTGTCATCAACGTCAAAGGTTGTCTAGGGGGGCAGAACATCATCTCTTCGTAGGACGCTCTACAGTTGGTGAAGGGTAGGGTTTCCTGAGAGGTGAGCCTGCCTACGATATATTTTTAGAACAAATTTACTGATATGTGATGTGACGTAACTGTTACGATGATAACTATGGTCATAAATAACTAGGTAATTATTACTTAACGCCACTTTCATTGATAACAGAAGTTATTAATAAAGAGGGCTTTATTAAAGAATGCCGTACAAGTAGGAGCAAGGGGAATTCCAGCTAAATCCCTGTACAACTTACTTAAAGACCTCGGATTGCCAAGAGTTTCAGTAAGCTCTTTACTAAATCGAATATCAAAAGCGGCATTGATAGGATCTTACCAAATTTGGATAGGTAGGGGGGGGGAACACTACTGACGGTGAAGGTGAGCGCTGATGCATCACAAGGAGGCCACCCTAAACCTACATCTGGGTCGCAAGTCCCAGTCGCCGTCACGGTGTTCCTCTCTGTATCACGCTATGGACCCGGCGACCGCACGGTGAATCCATGGAGTGCTAAGAATCGGACCTCTGATAACATTATAATCATTTTCTTTTTAAACAGACTTTTAAAAGGAGGTTTTCCCTAGCGACTACAATATAGTTTCTTCAAGAAGGGCATTAGAAGATTTCTTCAGGGTCGGCAGCACGAGTGTGACGCATTGCATACGTCCATAGGCCACGGTAACCACTTCCCATCAGGAGGGCCATGTGCTTTTCTGCCACCTAAGTGGTATAAAAAAGCAGGAAGTTCTATTCTTTTTCATTTGATAATTGTGGCGTCGAGCTGTCTTGGTGTACGTGATCGTGTGCCGATATGGAATGATTCAGCTGTTACGCTTATCAGTATACACAAACATTATAATTATTAATCTTGCGTGTTTTTGTACAGGGCTCTGAGATTGCGTCAGATGTGTGGTGTGGTATGAATAACAAACCCATGGTAAATTATATTAAAACTTTTGTAGGTACCTGTACCTTCAAACCTTGTTTAGGGCAACTAAGGGATAACCCTTAGTCGCCTTGTAAACACCCATGGGAGACATGCATTAAGAAATCTCAATCTAAGAAAGCTTGAGGTCCTAGCTTTGGAATCCACTCACTTCTACTAATTTGCATGCCTCTGTGGCGTAGCGGTAGTGAACGCGGCTGCTACGCAGGAGGCGCGGGTTCGATCCCCGCTCAGTCCCAATATTTGTATGCATGAATATAAATATTTGCATTGGTCTGGGTGTTTCTAAGTATAATATGTATGTATTTACAAAAAAAAAAAGTAAGTATTTCAGTATGTATATCCGCATTCTAGATTCCAAATTAAGCTTACCATGGGTCTAGATAGCGTTGTGTAGAATGTTGTAGAATATTATAAATTGTATATATTTTTTTTAAGTTTTTAAGGTAGCGACACTAGCGACTGCCGTCTGACCCTCAATCCCGAGAGGATAGCTTGCACAGAGCATTGTTCGTAGTGTGCTTTTAAGTGAGGTTGACGTAAACATTATACTTCCACTTGGTACGATTCCGGTATACACCTTTTATATTACTTCTTATTCTTCTTAATGTCCACGGAAAATCGGAAATGTCCATATTACATTAATACAAATTGGTCTAAATACAAATATAGTTAGTCGGTCACAGCGCATCGCAGGTTCAACGATCGCGTGCGCGCGCGCAGATCCACTAAAGTTCGGATGAGGCATGACCGCAGTTTGTTTGTTTATCAGTTCTTTCTTGTGAACCTTGGCCCGGATTTTAAAGACATTTTAGGTGTTTTTGTTGAGTAAGTTTACGCGGTAGGTACCACAAGGTTTGGTACAATAAAATGGTCTTTGCTGATTTTAAATTATAATAAATCATGTCTGTCAATGTCAGTCTGTCTTATTAGATAATCATAATCTTAACATAGTACAAAAAATAGTATAGTAGATCTGGGCCCTCGCCATGAACTCTTAAAACAGGTCAATAATTGAACTACTGTCATTCTACCAACTGCAAATGTCACTTTGTAATCCCTTTGTAATCCTATATATTTATTATGACATTACAAAGTGACATTTGCAGTTGGTAGAATGACAGCAGTTCAATTATTGACCTGTTTTACGGTTTATGGTAAGACCGCTGTCAGCTGTACATAATACATGCTATGTTAGGTATTTTAAAAAATATCATTCAATTTTGACCACTTTTATTGTTAACACTAACGCTAGCAAAGTCGCGGGAAAAGCTAGTATTTGTAAAAAGTACCTAAATTAACGTATCACCTAAAATATCTATGGCGCAGTGGTATCGCGTGCAACTGCCTTGCATGACATCCCAGGTTCGGTGTTTTTGGGACTTCTACGAAAAGTTAAATACATATAATATGTGAATGGGATTAGTCCCATTAGCATTATCGAAGTTATGTGTATACCTTAGTCGTACGTAATATCAATGCATGAAGCCCTAGTAGGTGACTAAGCCATTGTCTAAATTATCAGTTCCTCAGATCGCATCAAACCACTTTATCAGGATCTAATGATAGATAGTAATTGGTTTCCTGAACCATTAGCAATACCCTGATAAATATACTAACTTCAGAATCTTTGTTAGGCCGATATTTTAGGGTTCCGTAGTGGGACGGCCGATGGTAGTTGCCGGATAGCAGGCGGACGCCGAACGTGACTCTCTTTAGGGAATAGAGATAGATAGGTAATACTTTATTGTACACCAAGACAAGTAGGTATACAGTTTAATGTACAATGGGCGGCCTTATCGCTGGAGGCGCGATTTACTTGGCTACGCTGGCGATTTCTTCCAGGCAACCTTGGGATATACACAGTGATGTAACAAAAAAAGACGTGTGGCACTCAGGGACTGCCGCGGTAAAGCTATTGCATAGCATTTTTTATCAACTTATGCAATTATAATTACTTACGTTAAGCGGAGCTACTTCGGAGCAGCTCGGCTCGATTCGTGCGAGCTTCGGGGTGTTAGGTTTTTTTCGTTACGGAATTTCTGGATTCGGTCTCCACGCTCAAGGCCCGCGTTAGAAGCTATGCAATAGCTTAATAAAAGATATGGTGTAGTTACATAGATAGATGGAGGATTTGATCCCGAGCAACAGGTTGGTGTCTCCAAATTTGACAGCCAAGACCACACCGTTCAGGATCTTATGGATATTTTAGAACGTACCTGGTTTTCCGGCAACAGCTTATATTTGTTTAGATGCAGATATCCACCTAGAAAGAAAAGAAATAAAATTATTTTTTATTCTACATAATATAAAAATAAGATTTCCGTACCCGAAAGGTTACCATTAGACCCTATTAGTCAAACTCAGCTGTATGTCCGTCTCGTAAACCGTAAAAATAAAGAAATAAGTATAAATATTCTCAGACGCACCCCTATTTCGACCCAATTTTTTTACGAATTATTAGTAACCGAAATTACTGATATTCCCCTAATAAGTCCACCAGTTAAGCTAAATTAGGAATGGGTTCGCATCGGCAGTATAATGGCCAGGATTCAAAACAAGTCGACTCCTAACCCTAAGCGACCAACGGCGACGCTTCTAAATAGGTTGATTTTTTTAAATATCACCTAGGTAGCAGACAAGCACACGGTCCACCTGATGGAAAGTTGTTACCGTGGCCTATGGACGTATGCAACACCAGGGGCGTCACACTCGTGCTGCCGACCCTGAAGTAACTTTCTAATGCTCTTCTTGAAGAACCCCATATTGTAGTCGCTTGGGAAAACCAACGCGGTGAGTTCATTCCACAGCTTGAGTGTGCGAGGGATGAAGTTCCTTTCATACCGTACAGTAATTATTGTATCAATAACATATTGTTGTACTTAGCATCTCTTGTTTAATACATAATGTTACGGAACCCTTCGCGTACAACTCCGACGCGCACCTAACCAGTTATTATTTATTTTATTTAATAGAATAGTAGCTTCCGTGCGTGATAATTAGTGGCTCGTGAGTAATTATGTCTAGATTGTTTTAAGTAATTAAAAAAAACTAATGATGATAGGATTTTTTTTTCAGAGGATTATCTAGTTAATCATTCGGGATTATTCGACAACAATCCCGTAATCTGTATACTGGCAGAGATGTATTCATCCTAGTGATCCATATCCATACTGCCATACATTTAATATTTAAACTCCGTCTGTCTTGACGCCTAAACCTCTGAACTGATTTTGATGAAATTTGGTACACAGATAGATTAGAGCTTAGGAAAGGACATAGGCTATGCTTGATCGCGATAACCGACATCCACGTGTGATGTTAATTACTCAATCACGCCCAAACGGCTGAACAAATCTCGCTGAAATTGAGTACTTTTTTCATACTACTTAGGTGGCAGACAAGCATACGGCCCACCTGGTGGAAAGTGGTTACTGTGGACTATGGTCGTACACAACACCAGGGGTGTCACACTCATGCTCCTGACCCTGTAAGAACCTTCTAATGCCCTTCTTGAAGAACCCCATATTGTAGTCGCTGTACTTTTTTTAAAGAATAAATTGGTTGGAAAAGTTTCCATGAGTTTTTTTATATACTACTTAGGTTGCAGACAAAGTACACGGCCCACCTGATGGTAAGTAGCTACCGAGTGCAACACCAGGCGAGGTATATTCGATGAGTTGCGGGCACTCGATCAAAATTCAGGCAGAGCCCTGGGTAATATCTGACTTTATTTGTTAACAACTTTTAAACCAACCATAGTTAGGAACTCCATCATGTCTAATGGGTCAAAAATGTAAAATTATAAAATTGTAAAATGTAAAATGGTAAATTATAAACTGTTTATATGTGTTATTGTAAGAAACTCCTTCATCTTAACTCATTTGTACACGCGTTCTTGTGGAATGCAACCCAGACTCTGATCCTATTGCTTCGTGTTATTATTGTATTTCTTATTGGTTGTAATTTAAGTGTGATAAATAAATAAATAAAAATAAAAATAAAATAAATAATATTTAGTAGGTATACAGTAAATATGTATTTACGTAAGGACAAAACGTATGCGTACAACAAAGACAATCTTACTAAATGAATGTTCCACCCGCCCGCTCCGAAATAAGTCGGCTCCAGCCACTTACGACGTATTGGATTACGAGGTTCAATACAATTCGTCATACATTATGAGCTCTGTATTACTCATACATATTAGACTACAGTTTTAGACCTAATGCTCGCTGTAGATACGACAGTTCATTTAAATTAGGCACAATACATACCTTACATATTTTTATTTTATTAAAAGGCGCTTTCGAAATTAAATGAATAAATGCATTTAATGCGATTTAAAATTGGTTAGCTTAATAATATGTACTAAAGTTAACCAGATTTTCGCGAATGAAATCCAGCCTACGTCAGAAATGAGACCCTATTTTTCCGCCTGCATATTATTATATAAACGAGTAGTGGAGAATAACACTAATATTTTCTATTTTATGTCTACATACTTAAAAGATGGCGTGCCTATTGCCATCTATGGTCAAATACTAATTGGACCTAATTTATATTCTTGTGTTGTGACCTACCTCCAATAGATTGACGGGCGAGTCTACAGAAATATGTTAGGAACTCAGACTAAAAGAATACTAACTAACTCAGACTAAAAGACTACTATTCTTTTAGTCTGAGGTTAGGAACTATCAAATTCTGGAGCGAATATATTCTCGAGTTCCGATTATTTTATTGTATTCTTATTTTTATACTTAGTAGGTTTGAAAAGTGTCGTATCTGTTCTCCTAGTCTATGTACCAATAGTTATAGCAGCAAGCCGTGCTTGCGCAGGGCTCCGTGCTCGGAGTACAAGAATGCATGAGTCAAATTGATTAAGCATGCGTTCAAAGTGGCCTTAATTTTGTAACGGATTTCGCGACAGTTTCAGTGCGAGTTGACTTCTTCATTTATGTTTAGTGTCGGTTTATGGTTGAACATCAACCTGTTAACCAGTTATGAAAAGTTATTTTTTTCTTCCATTTTCATAACTGATTACAATGATAGTTACGAAAATGGAATTTTTATTCTTATTTTGATAACCAGTTACAAAAATAGAAAAAAAATCTTCTTTCGTAACTGGTTATGACAGTTAGTTAAGAAAACGACAATTTAATTCCATTTTCGTAACTGGTTATGAAAGCAAGAAAAAAATTCCACGTTTGTAGCTGGTTATGTAAATGACAGTTACGAAAATGGACGAACCCGAGATTTGTTGTTTATGAACTGGTGAAGTATGAAAAGATAGAAGTAGGTAGTGGTTATGTCTTGATGAGATGTGTGGAGTGATCAACTGGTATGATTCTAGGTTCGATTGCGGCCGTGAAGCTGAGGGCCTCCAATGGTGACACCCTTTCCTGAGACTTTTTTTTAATATAGGACACGTCAATTTGACTTCGCCTCGCCTGATGGTAAGCTGAAGGCAGTCTCTGAAAAGAGGGTCACCATTACAGACACGTACCATGTTACAATGGTGGCACTCAGCTTGACGGCCTCATCAGATGCTTTTTCACGGCCCGCTTAAAGGACCCGGGACTGTACTCGTAGGAGAAGGGAAACACGTGAACTGGTAAGGAATTCCAAGACCTAATGGTGCGGCAGAATAAGGAGTCGCCGAACCGTTTGGTTCTTGATAGAATATTCTGCACCATATGCGGGTGGCATCTAAGCCCTGCACGTGTTGTCCTATATAGGAAAGGAGAGGGTGGGATTAATTAGAAGAGCTTATCAGAACATTCACCATGGTAGAGACGGTAAAATACCTTTAGCTTTACCTTTAGCTGATAGTAATCAGGTGAGGTGAAGTCATATTGATGTGTCCTATAAAAAGTAGTTTCTTATTCCTGTATAGCAATCAGTACTTGTAATAATATGCGCATATATAATAGGTATAATCTGCGGATAATCGCGTGTTATCCGATCTCTTGATCTGCGTCAATGCGGATATTATATTATCTTTCTGGCTTGTGTCTTGTCTTGTGTTCTGTTGTGTTTTGTTTGGTTTATATATAATTATAGCTGCCCCGGCGAACTTCGTACCGCCATATTTTCGGCCCGCGTGGTATTCAAATCCCGTTCCCGCTGCACCCTTATCACTTAGGGGTATGAAAAATAGATGTTGGCCGTTTCTCAGACCTACTCAATATGCTCACAAAATTTCATGAGAATCGGTCAAGCCGTTTCGGAGGAGTTCGATTACGCACCCCGTGACAGAAGAATTTTATATATTAGAAAATAAAACTTTTTAATTACCAAATAAAAAATAAGGGTTGATCGTAGAGGGGTGAAAATTTAGGGTTGCATGTATTTTTGTATGATGTATCATAAAAAAATAAAAACAAAAAATTTTGTCTGAAAAATAAAAATTAAGGAGTGGACCACCCTTAACATTTAGGGGGATGAAAAATAGATGTTGGCCGATTCTCATAGATACCGGATAAGCACAAAAAATTTCATCAAAATCGGTCAAGCCGTTTCGGAGGAGTTCGATTACGCACATTTTGTGACACGAGAATTTTATATATTAGATTATAGTATAGTTGTTGTGCTTTTTATATAATTAGAGTATCTACTAGGCTCGCTACGCAGGAGGCGCGGGTTCGGTCCCTGCACAGTGCAAAATATTTGTATGCATAAATATGGGTGTTTGCATTGGTCTAGTCGTGCCTCGGAAATAAAAAGTTCCAACAACTGGTCTAGCTGCATTGGATTGTGGAGGTCATATGGCAGTCGCTTCACGAAAAATATCGAGGTTCAGCCAAATCCACAGTTAGGACTGGTAAAGCGGACCCCAGGCTCCGAGGTGAAAGCTTCGGATACGACTGGGATTAACACTAGTTTGTGACTTATTGAATACGATACACAGAAATGACAAATAGTATTACTTAATCTTAAAGATGAAACATGTATTAGATACCACTGTCAGTGAATTCTGTCTTACTTACATTGATATGCCAATTTAACTGCACCCCGTCTGATGGTAAACTACGGTCAAGATCAGAAAGATGTGGCCACGATTCCAAACACTGTTCTGCTGGCCTGTAAAACGCTGATTCCTACCTTGACGACCTTGATAGACCCGGAATTGTAGGAAGAAGTGAATACGTAGGTATGTGGGTTTGATTTTACTGACGCAATTAGATGAACGGAGATGAATAAGATTTATTTCTGGCGAAAATGGCGATGTTCTACAACTAATTACAAAAATTCAAAATCCATCTGCAAATGAGCTATACGGATCTTCTTTTTCTGGCCGTACTGCCTCCAGTCTAGTAGCATAGTAAAGATATGCCCTACTCAGGCTTAGGCGCTAGGAAATTAACGAACAGACGGACATTTTTTCAGAAACCATGTGGCAAGCGCGCCACTCGCTACAATCTCCCTCCTTCCCCTCCCGGTAGCACTTTTTTTAGAATGATGGTACGTTGATGCTCAAAGGTTCGCCACCCCTGCCCTCTATTGAAGTGAACTTTTTTAATTTCAAAAGTATCTTCCTACGATATTTTAAGAAAGTCGTTTAAGTACTGGCCTCATCGCAGGCAACTGACCAATTTGGTTCTTACCCTAAACCGCCGTTACAAACACCATGTCTCGCCTAAAGCCGTGTGAAATCTGTTACATGTTACATGTCGTTAACACGCGCGCGCTAATTCGCCAGAACACACAGTTTTAGATGCACCGTGGGCATGTTCCACAGTTATGAGCTGGTAGAAAGGACTGTTGCAAATTGTAAGGAAAATTCCGTAGGGGTTATTTGTAAGGGTAACTATCAGAAGAGGGATTATGGGTTCCGTCTATATGCTGAGTCTAGCTAAAAATAGTCATTATCATCCGAGCGCCGATCCCGGTTGACTTAAGACCTGTGGGTCCACTATCATAGTCTTTGTTTCCATAATTAGGTCTCTCACCTCCGGCAACCTAAAACACACAGACGTGTGATTTATGCGTTCGAGTCCAAAATATCCCCAGTTCCCAGATTATCATTGCCCAATCTGACTATCGAACTCAGCGGGACTAAAAAGGCCACATAGACCGATTCCGCTGTAAAGAGTAATTTTATGAATTCCCAGTAGATCTCAATAGATTCCTATAAAATTCGTATAATGGTCACTCATATGACCAAAATCACAATTATTTATTTATTAAGCGAATGCAAATTTTGTGTAAATAACACCGCATGACAAAATATTATCTTAATACGATTCGAATAAAGTGTCGCTTCACGGAAAATATCGAGGTCTAGCCAAAGTCGCAGTTAAGACTGGTAAAGCGGACCCCAGACTCCGAGGTGAAAGCTTCGGACGCGACTGGGAATTAACGCTAGAATGAAGAAGAAAGTGGCCTTTTTAGACCTGCAGGAGTCATGACCGCAGTCAGATATAAGCACGAAGCACACGGCACCAACGAAAACAAAATTCTACGCACAAAATATCCTTTTAAATGTTGTACTAAATTTCACTACAATTACGTTATTTACAAGTAGTAGCCATTTTAGAAATATACCTGCGTAGGAGTATAATGACTGGTCGTATCCATATTAGTTATAACGTGCTACATTTTCTTTGTAACACTGTTTTGAGCACTGACACAGAATTGACATAGATTATGTGTTTTATACCACAAAGCAAGTAGCTTTATCTAGGAGTAAACTCATTATCTATGTTTTTGTCTATTAAATTGGATATTGCAGATAATGTTTTCGATTTAGAGTATGATATAATTTTATTAACCTTTTTTGGGTGTGATTGCAAAGCTAATGACAGTAGAGCTTCGGAATGTATGAGGACAGGATCAGATTGCGGGTTTATGTTTCTGCCTGCCCCGGAGGATGCAAGGCGTGAGTATATTATGTACGTATGTATTATGTTACATCACGCCATCTTATCTCGACTTTTGTGGGAGCGATTGCAGTCTGACCCTAACTCCGAAAGAAAAGCCTGCGCTTCAATAGTTGTACCGGCTGGTAGATGTACTGAATTTTCTGTCATTCAGCCTCTGTGGTGTGGGGGCGTCTATCGTAGTCCACTGCTGGACATAGGCCTCTCCCAATGTTGGGAGGCTTTAGCCTACTGTTTCCACGCTGGCCAGATGTGTTGGTACAGGGTTTCATTTCGAGTGTTCCTTCTCTCGTAGTGATAATCGTCTGTGTATTTTTTCGTTAGTCGCCTCTTACGACACCCTTCGGATGAAATGGAGTGGTGATAATTGTATTCTTTCTCCATCACCACATGAATTACGTATTAGGTAACACATAATAGAGATCATCAGCTCTAAGAGCCGGTCTAATGCTCCTTCCAATGGGTTATCTTGGTTTTCCGAGAAAAACTTCCACAGCTCAGAGCCAGTTCTATTTCGGGAAGGAATGACTTAACCCCTAAATCAAAATGCCTATCTACCACTATGAATATTGGGTTAATGACGTGTATGGGATTTGTCGTTTATGACATACGTTGACGACTGTCGTACCTATACGACAAATCCCATACATTCATCATTCTATCAAAAGTTTGATATCACACTCGAAAGAAAAAAATTGTGCTACAAAATTTTAAATCCTCTTCATCATCCAAAAATAGATGAACACCAGTGAGGAGTCGTCCACCCGGCCTAGTTCCACTTCACCCATATATTGGAGTCGCGGACAGGATGCGGACACTTGTGCCCAGTGCGAATGGCGCGATCAACCGCATGTCATTCACCTTGTCATAGTTACATCTGGGTCAGTTTTTGCGAACGGTGCTAAAGTCAGGGATACACTGAGATCATACCCATCCATGACTTCGTCATAGTATAAATAGAATATACTGAAATTATACTGTGACTGCGTGATAATAAATTGTATCTATATTAATATTACACAGCTGAAGAATTTGTTTGGTTGAATGAATCTCAGGGTCTACTGGTTCGAATTGAAAAATTATATTTGTGTTGAATAGCCCGTTTATCGAGGTTATATATGCTAAACATCGCCACGCTACTACTTAAGGGAGCGGAGTAGTAACCAAAAATGTCAACAAATGCGACAAATGCCCAATATTACATTATTGCCACCAGTCTGTTTGTTCGCGATAGACGCAAAAACTACTGGTACTGAACAGATTTTGATGCGGTTTTTTGTAAAATCTTACGTCTATTTGTTCGCATTTGCAACTACGCGGGTGGAACCGAGAACAAAGGGTGATTTGTAATAAAAATTATTTAAAACTGGGTATTATTTTTCTAAAATAAACGCCGCAATAGATTAGCCAGCACAAACAGACGCGGAAAGGCACCAAAAGTTTATGCACGACACCAGTTTGGCGATTAACGTGTCGCCAATCTGGTGTACTGCCCCTCTAGACTAGTCTAGACAAGTGGCAATTCGTTTCTCGGTGTATGATGGAATAGAATGCCAAATGTATGGGATTTGACGTATATGACAGGCGTCAACGAATGTCAAAAACGTCAAATCCTATACATTTGTCATTCTATTCCATCATACGCCAAGCAACGAATTGCCACTTGTCTAGAGGGGCTGGACAGACGGTTTGTATGTGACCGGCAAACATCAAAGTTCAAAGGGCTTTCGTCGTTGGCTAATCAGCCCTTTTATTAGGTCACCAAAATGCTATTCAGTAGCTACTGATATCACTGACTACGGCAAAATCAAAGGAAGGTTTTGGCTTTGCCGTAGCCAGTGTGTTTTAGCCTTAACTTAATTTGTCATTCCTTTAGTGCCTATTCTTTCCACGTGCGCATGCGTCGCCTCAGCACATAAAAGTGATGTTAATATGCAATATTATGTTAAGTTGGTTAAGGCCATATTTGAGTATAAGTGTGATCGATTACTAAATTGTCGCTCTTCAATTGTGAATGGTGTACGCTAATATTGTTGAAACTTTGTTGCGGCACCAATGTTAACAGTAATGGTGTTATGCCAAAGTACACAGATCAAATTGATGTCACAAACGTCAATTTGACTGCACCTCACCTGATGGTAAGCTAAAGGCAAAGTCTTGGAAAAGAGGGTCACCGTTATAGACACGTACCATGTTACAATGGTGGCACTCAGCTTGACGGCCTCATCAGATGTTTAATCACGCCTCGCTTAAAGGACCCGGGACTGTAGGAAGACTAGGAGGAGGGAAACACGTGAGCTGGTAACGAATTCCAGGTCTTAATGGTGTGGCAGAAGCTGATAGGCCGACTCTACAAAGGAAGTACTATCCTCGCACGTCACAGGTATTTATGTAGCAACATGATGCATCGGGTCGAATTGAACTCACCAGGAAGTCGCTACACCTACTGCTGAATGAGACTCGAGGTTGGCAGGTCAGACAACAGTCGCCCCCATAAAATTTTAATAACTTGATGTTATTTTCATAAATTACATACTAACCAACGTAATTCCCCGTCGTTCATACCCAAAAGAGTGTGAGGCATTTAATTCCAAGACTACAATGACTGAATTTACAAAAAAAAAAATTGAAAACAGCGTCAGGTGCATGGCTCGAGTTAACAATAGTGTCCGGAATACGGCAATAAGCTCACTCCCTATTACGGACCGAATGCAATGATTGATGAAATGTGGGTGTTAATTCACCTCTGCCTAACCCTTCGGGGATAAAGGCGTGAATATGTATGTATGTACCGACTAAGATTCTGTTCATTGAAGTTTATAAAATAAAGAAAGTAATATTAATATTAAGCTTATTATTTTAACTATTATTTATTCAATTATCTCTTTTTGAGACTATAACTCGTATTGTTACAACATTTAATTATTGTAACTATTATTAATTAACTATTGATTTTTGACATTTTAATTTGTATTGTTATAGTATTTAATTATTTTAACTATTGCTTATTCAATTATCTCTTTTTGAGACCATAATTCGTATTGTAACGACATTGAATTATTGTAACTATTATTAATTCATTATTGATTTTTGACATTTTAATTTGTATTGTTATAGCATTTAATTACTATTATCAATATTATTATTTATTTATTTTTTTAATTAATTAATATCAATTATTGATTATAAATTGAGTCTTTTTATCTGGCCGACATGAGTACTACCCAATTAACTTGTCCACACTGCCCGGGGTCTCTCCGCATTTTTTCCTCACACGGGCTGAAGGTACATATTGGGCGCATGCACAAGCGTGCGCCGGTTTCTCCAGCAGATACAGACACAACTGCGCCTGCGGGACAGGGGCAGTCGGCTCCGGCACTCGCTCAGACTACCCTAGACAGACTTGCTACTTTCAGAGGTAGTATACCGGTTCTCCGGCACATACCTAAAGGAGCCCGAAATCAGGCGGCCGGTAAGCTATGTGACATTGTAGATGCATGCGTCACAAACAATGGGGTAGAGGAGTGGGGCGCTCTTCTTGCTTTCGCATATACTGCTCTTAGGGTGCCTGCGAGGGAGTCGCCCGGAAACATGACGTCAAAAGTTAAGGTCAATGTTCTGCAGTCGGATCATTTCGATAATATCGAGTTACCTGCGTCGTCAGTGCGCACCGGGTCTCGCTCTGTCATAAAAAACATTGAGTCGAAAGTCTTTGAAGGCGATTTGAGAGGCGCGGTGCGTCTTTTGATGTCTGACGACTCCTTCGCACGGCGGGATCCCGGCACGATGGCTGCTTTAGAACTCAAGCACCCAAGTCCTTCACGTCAGCTTAATTTTCCTCCGGATCCGGGCTTGCAGTGTACGACGGCAGCCGTCACCGTAGGTGACGTGATTTCGGCTCTTGGCTCTTTTTATGCGGGTTCGGCAGCGGGCTTGGACGGGATCCGGCCGGTGCATCTAAAAGAGTTGACGTCTGTGTCTGCGGGAGAGAATGGTAGGCGTCTCCTGGGATGCTTGACCAGGTTGGTAAATTTTTTGCTTAGTGGTCAGGTGCACCCTCAGGTGTGTCCATATTTGTACGGAGCCTCCCTCTTTGCTTTGGCTAAAAAGGATGGCGGCTTAAGACCCATAGCGGTCGGCAGCGTTTTTCGCCGGTTAACTGCCAAATTGGCTTGCCGCGCCGTCAAAGAGGAGATGGCTGAATACCTACAACCACACCAATTAGGTTTTGGGACATGCCTGGGATGCGAGGCTGCTATTCACGCTACGCGGGCGTTCGTAATGGATCCGAGGAACGAAGGTTCGATATTGCTGAAGCTCGATATTCGCAACGCATTTAACACCTTGGAGAGAGACGTTCTATTGAGCGAGGCCAGGGAAAGAATCCCTTCTCTCTACCCTTTTCTTCACCAAGCGTACAAGCTTCCTTCCAACCTTTTCTTTGACAATAACCTTATTACTTCTAAAGTGGGAGCCCAACAGGGAGACCCACTCGGTCCACTTGTATTTAGCCTAGCTATTCATAGGGCGATCCGAGGTCTTAAATCTGCCCTTAACGTGTGGTACCTGGACGATGGCACAATCGGGGGCAAACCCGAAGACGTACTACATGATCTGGAGGCCTTAGTTCCTAGCCTTAAAGATCTGGGTCTGGAGGTGAACCCATCGAAGTGCGAGTTTTTCCCTTGCGGTACTGAGGCTCGAACCCACTTTGCTCAATTAAACTCGTTTCTCCCTGGCCTCAAGGAACTTTCATCGTCAAACTTCAACCTTTTAGGCTCTCCAATTTTTCTCTCAGCCGTTCCTGAAGCTATCACTGCTCGAAAGCAGCTCCTCCTTACCGCTCACGAACGCTTAAGAGGCCTCTCCGCACACGTTGCGATTGTCTTGCTGCGCATGTGTTTCGCTCTCCCGAAGATCAATTACTTGTTGCGGACTACCCCTACTTGGCTTTGTCCCGAGGAAGTTTCCTCCTTCGACGACGCCTTGAAATCGGTGGTCGAGTCAGTCCTCAACGTTTCTCTAGATGGGACTCAGTGGAGTCAGGCGGCTCAACCAATCCGATGTGGTGGTCTCGGGGTGCGTCGCGTGCGTGATGTGGGTCTGCCGGCGTTTCTGGCATCGGCACATGGGGTTGCTAACCTCGTTACTAGTTTACTAAATCCTAATGGTGACGGGGGGATCATACCTTTTGCGTCGGATGCTATGTTAGCTTGGTCGGCCCTCAGCGCGGGCGCGGCGATCCCTGAACCAGTGCATCTTCAGCGGGCATGGGATGATGTGGGGGTGAAGCGGCTTCAAGTTCAATTATTGGACGGAGCTGCGGGGGCCGATAAGGCTAGACTGCGGGCTGTGTCACAGCCTGAATCCGGAGCGTGGTTACAGGCGTTACCTTCGCCTCACCTGGGCACCCTGCTTGACGACGACTCTCTGCGCGTGGCGGTGGCTTTCCGCCTGGGCTGTAAGGTGTGCGAACCCCACATATGCACCTGCGGTTCCATGGTGGAAGCGGATGGCCATCACGCTCTGAGTTGTCGGCGGTGCACAGGGAGGTTTCCGCGACACCACGCTCTGAACGATATCGTCCGCAGGGCCCTTGTATCGGCAAACGTCCCCTGCGTGCTTGAGCCTCCGGGTCTGAGTAGGTCGGACGGTAAGAGGCCGGACGGGCTGACTTTGGTGCCCTGGAAGAACGGCAAGTGCCTACTCTGGGACGCCACTTGTGTCAGCACTGTAGCCGCCAGCCACCTTAGCCGCACCGTCCACTCGCCGTCTGCCGCCGCGGAAGACGCCAGCTCAAGGAAGAGGCTTAAATACGCCGACTTGGAGCCGCTGTACTATTTCGTGCCGGTAGCAGTGGAGACTCTGGGGAGCTGGGGCAAGGAGGCTAAAGGCCTTATTAAGGAGATCGGACAGAGGCTCAACGAAGCGACCGGTGACTTTCGTTCCGGATCGTTCCTGGTGCAAAGGCTGGCCATCGCCATCCAGCGTGGCAACGCAGCAAGTGTAATGGGCACTTTTGCACCGGGAGCGATCAGGGGCGGATTATTTGATTAGTACAGGACAACTGTACCGGAACTGTGTGTATATCTTGGACTGTTACAATTTTGACAATAAAGAATTTTTTAAAATTTCAACTTGTAGTACGTGTTTAATATACAAAACTTTCGTTTAAAAAAAAAAAAAAAAAAAAATATTAATAAACAAAATAAACACTAAAAATAAATAATCGCGGAATAAAAAAAAACTTTACGAAATTTAAATGGGACCATTTCGGAATATTCTATTTTCGAACAAAAAACGAATTTTGCAAATCCGTCTACGCATGACGGAGCTATCAGGAGCGTACAAACATAAAAAAAACATATTGTAAACATCCGAATTGAGAACCTCCTCCTGTTTAGAAGTCGGTTAAAAAGACGAAATATTTACATACCATTCATTGGAAACAAATTCCAAAATCCATCCAAAGTTCATACAATTAACACTAAAAACACTATAAATACACTGTATATTATTTAAACTAACATTCACCACAAACCACAAACCACTTTGTACAAACGAATCAGTATTCAAAACACTTGCACTCACTAATAGCTCCAATACAGCGAAGCACTTGTCTACTGCTGCACCAATCTCAGCATACTGTCGGCATAAGGTCGACAGTTGCGCCACAGTTTACCCACTGTCTCGTAACTGTCTAATAAATGCCAATGTCAGATAAATATTGTAGTTACAGTGTGTCGCCAGGTGTGAAAATTTGCAAGGTTTTTGTATGAAAATTGGGAAAATGTCGCCAGTGATTGAGAGATAATTCAATCAATAAAATCTGTGGTTTTTTGTAGTGGTAGGGATCACGGGTTTGAGTTTTTTCTAATATTATACCTATGTATTGACAAAAATTATTCTATTTCTATTTTTATTCAATCAATCTTTGCCGATTTGGGTATCGACAATTCTGCCAAAGTCAAACGTGCGAAGGACGAGACAGTCTTGTCTGCTGTCCCAATGGGGGGAAAGAGTTTGACAATATTGGACTGATTGTGGTACAAAAATATATCCGCATTCTAGAACCCATATATACATATGTTACTGTAAAAGCTCGAACTATTGTAAATCCTAAGATTTATTAGTAAAACCTAATATTTACCAACTTTACTGGTTAGCTTAGCTTTTACAGGAACATATACATACATGCCATATTTACTCATAGTTTAAGCAAACACAATTTATTATATCGATTTTTTTACCGCATAATAATTTTGTGATATTCGCATATTTCCATGTTACAATTAATTTAATGGTATCAATCTGATCTGATGAGGGAACCAGACCAGTATGGAGAAAATGGAACTCTCTCACTAATAGTGAACCCATAGGGATCATTTAGTTCTGCTTTTTACTTTTTCAGCTACAACGCCTACAACAATACAATTTTATTACTAGGAATTAGGAATACCTTAGTGTGTACAGTACCTTATCCTTCATTAATCCTAGCCCATACAAGGAGCCCATACACACGCCATATACGGTGATGATGTTATCAGCCTAATTCGTGCCTAAAACATATGTTTTTGCGGATTAGCAGCGTTGTTCTACCGTTTTGTTTGTTCTACGTCACGTTAGAAAGTTTTTTTCAGAATGCGGATAAACATACTTACCTATTACACACACACTAGATGCGGCTTCACCCGCGTGGAAATTTCACCCCGTTCCCACAACCCACGGGAACCTATTCCCGGGCAAATTCTTCAAATTCATTTATTTAATTGCGTGTACGTTGGTATAAAGATGGTTATATAAAATATAATGACTATATCTCGCCCTAGCACATTTCGCTACAAAGTTCCATGCAAACAAACAAACAAAACACAGCCTATAACACAAGTAACTTATGTGTTATTTCAGACCAGACTATATTTTAGCCCTATACCAAATTTCAGTCAAATCTGTTCAGCCGTTAGAGAGTAATTGAATAATAATAACGTTTATTTCTCACCAAATATAATACCAAACATCTTCAAAAACTTTCACATTTACTAGGTTTTTATTATACTCGTAATACATAATAAACACCCATTTAACAGTCATATATCCATACATACAAAATATTTGCACTGCCCCCTAAATGGCCGGCAATAGAATAAAATGAATGTATGGAATTTGACGTTTATGACATAGGTACGTTGACAACTGTCATATATCTCGAACGGGACTCGAACTCGCGATCGATGCGAAATCGATCCAAATTCCCTTATACAACCGTCTTAACGATTTCGTACGTGTCTCGGTGGCTTCAGAGCGTTCCCCCTGTAAGGGAAAGATCGCGGCTTCGAGTCCCGTCCGAGGTCGATTCTTTTTCCCTTTCTTAATCGATTTGAACAGTTAGCATAGCAAATGCTTCAAAATTTCATTCAACTGTCATATACGTCAAATCCGTCATTATATTCTACAATACGCCAGCCAACGAATTACCACTTATCTAGAGGGGCTGACCGGACAACGAACCCGCGATCCTCTACCTAAAAAAATGGCAAGAACCACTAATTGATAGCCCATCTCCCATGTTCGCTCTCCAGATCATTATTCAATTGATGAACTGGACATTCACTCACATAAATCTCAATGACACTGATGGTTATAGGCCAGCCCTTTATACCGGTGGCTAATAGACAGGCCCTTTCTCGGACATGGGAACTGGACAAATAGGATAAATGACCATAAAGTGAAAGACTGCTTGTGCCGTCGGCTTTTTTCGATTTGAAAGGAATACAAGTAACTGTTGCTAGATTTATCTGTCTGAAGTTTGTGCGAATCTCACTCATTGAAATAAAATTACTTTTTAACTTCAATTATTATGTATACAAAGACATTTGAGAGAAAAGTAAGAAAACAATAATAATACAAATAATAAAAATAAAAATAAAAATTTAAGTGCGTCGTGGAATTCCTCCGCATCGCATGCCTCTTGCTCTTGCTTGCTCTCTAACGTTACCAGAAGACTGGCAGCATTGCCACGTTGGCAATGCTTATTGCTTATTCTCTGACCTAAAAAGAGGCCAGCCTTCTAGTCAAGAGAAGCGTCGACCATACGTTTCGCATGACCCCAACGTTTCGACTTCAAACGGCACAAATTCATGATCTCCGATGAGATTGGAGTATTTGCGCCGTTTAAGAGCCTCTGCAGAAGCATCAGCACGGGCACAGCCAGCCGTGCCAGGTACATGGGTAGGGGCAATGGTATCGACGCATGTTGCGTCCCACACTAGAGCCCTACCCATTCTCCATGGCATTAATGACATACCATCCGGTCTCTTGCCATCGTCGCGCGCCAGACCGTTTGGTTCAACGGATTCTATTGCGATATATTTGATAGGCGTGCAGTCCTTGAAGAACTCACAGTACCATGGGAAACTAACATACCTAAAGACCACGCTATAAAGACAAACAAATTTTTTGACTTGACTAACGAGTTAACCAAAAATAGCTACGTTAAACTCTACGCCCGCCGTAGAAGTAGGAGCAAGGGGAATTCCAGCTAAATCGCTTCAGTGAGTTCTTTACTAAATCGAATATCCAAAGCGGCATTGATACGATCGCTGATGCATCACAATGTGGCCACCCTAAACCTACATCTGGGTCGCAAGTCCCAGTCACCGTCACGGTGTTCCTCTCTGTATCACGCTATGGACCAGGCGACCGCACAGTGAATCCATGGAGTGCTGAAAATTGGATCTCTATTATTCACTTTTAGCCTGACGTTTTGGCTACTTTTCAGCAGCTATGTTAGCGGGGTGACTAAAAAGCCTAGTTCTAGTCAAGAGCTAGAAATAATATTAGTTTTAAGAGAGGTAAGGCCTCTGATGTTGAAATTGAGTACTTGTTTGTAGTGTAATGATTGGTGTTCGAACCTGGGACCTAGTCACTAGGTTAACGTTGCTTTTAGACCTATATTCTGTACCTAAACTAAATATTGTGTTCTCAAAATACAACCTACCACACCACCCGTGGCCGCATGAATGACTATAGGTTGGATTTGACTACAGGAACAGCTTAAGATTTGTAGGTAACAAGTCTAACTTTTGGTTCAAAGTTTAAACTATAATATAAACTAACACATTATAGGTAATGTATGTTATAGTCAAACTTTTTTTTTTATTGGAGTAGGCAGTTACCACATGCCACCAATGCCAGATCAAGGACCTTTCAATTCTTCTAGTTTCAAACTACAAAAACTATCTACTTAAATATTAACAACGCATTCTGAACAGAAAATTTCATAAAAATAAACATTTTTAACTACAGAGCTCCGTCACTCAGGAAGTCATCAAGAGATTCACAGTTAAAGAGGGACAGGACTTCACAGGAGTAAAAATAAACCGGAATACCCGCATACTTTTATGAAGCATGCGCGTGCGCATTCAAACACGTCCATACAAACCCCAAGCACTCTTTAAAACACTTGTTTACTAAACAAATTAATAAAGAATGCAAACAATTTAAAAGTTTGAATTCCGAATCGGCGCCGGCGCAAGACAGGTGTCCGGCCGACCGCCTCCGAAGTTCCCCGAACGGTGGCCGAAAGTTTTAATTCTTTTTTTCCGGTCCCAATATAACCGCGGCTCCCATTCAGTCAGGGATGGGTGTAATCGTGACACTTGGCTCCTGGTCCTTTTGCTTTTTTTCGGATGCTTGTGCTAATACGCATGTTGGCAAATAGACTTGGAATGCTTTGTGATTTTTTTTAAAATATTTTTTTGGAGTAAGGGTCATTTGTGGAAGACATCCATTATAGTGCAGTGTTTTTATACTCACGCCCTGCTCTTGGAAAGGGGTAGGCAGATGTATAGATATAATATAGGTAGGTACGTCTGTTTGTCACAACAAGGAATGATTAATGATTACAAATCTTCTTATTTCGTTCGCCAACGAAGCGTTAAAAACAATATTAAAAAGAGGAAATTCCAGTGACGCGTGTCATTCGGCCATTTATTTAATAGCGACATCTGTACAAACAGTTCTTAGTATCATAATAATTCGAAATAGGTCATCTGTGTAATGCTACTTAATTAAACACTATTGTTTTACGTACGACATGTGCGTGTTAATACATCTCTGGCTTACCCTTCGGAGATTTACAGGTGTGAGTATATATGACGCCCCAGGTATTGCATACGTACATAGGCCACGGTAACCACTTTCCATAGGGTGGGTCGTGTGCTTGTCTGCCACTTAAATTTTATATTCGCATTCTAGAACGCATAACATAAGCTAGTAATGCTATGCTTACTATGTGTAGAATGTCCTAATAAAATAAAAAAATATTATTTTAAATTGGAAAAAGCGAAATCAATACTCGGGCAGGACTCGAACCCGCGATCTTTCCCTTACAGGGGGAATGCTCTGACCACTGAGCCACCGAGCTTCGCCCGAAATTGACCCCTATAGGACGAAACACAGAACTACTCAATACATCCATACACCGGGTATTGATTTCGCTTTTTCCAATTTAAAATAATTGGTTTAGTTTAGCATACTAAATGACTAAATGCTTTAAAATTATCTCAATAAAAAAATATGTTAATACACTTATGCTAGCAGAATAATCACTGCTGAAGTGGCAGTAAGCTGGCTGTAGAAAAACTGATGGTCTTGTGAGCAGGCGAGACCTAGAGTGGAGACCGCAAGAAGGCAAACGGAAGGTGGGACACCCCGTAACCAGGTGGACTGACGACCTGAAAAAGGTGGCTGGCATGAACTGGATGCGGAGGAGCGGCAGAAATAGTGCACAATCGAGAGAGGCCGTATATCCAGCAGTGGACTGCAATAGGCTAATTGATGGATTGACACTTCTACCATATCCCTATCCCTACTAATATTATAAATGTGAAAGTAACTCTGTCTGTCTGTCTGTCTGTCACGCTTTCACGCCCAAACCACTGAACCGATTTTGATGAAATTTGGTATTAGATTTTGAGATTAGACCTCGAGAAAGGACATAGGCTATGTTTGGTCGCGATAACCGACATCCACGCGGGCGGAGCCGCGGACAAAAGCTAGTATAGTAAATATAATAGTACTATTGGAACTGTGATGATATAGGCATGTGAATATTAGGTAATGTGATGATCTGGAAATGTACAAAATTGAGAAAGTAGACATCTGGGAATGTGAAAAATTTACCATGTGCAAAACTGGGAAAGTGAAGACCTGGGAATAAAGGCTCACCTCTTCGCGAATCTGGACGAGACGTGACCACGTGACTATTGAATATTATATTTTGAATAGTTTACTTTATTGAATACTACAATCCGATTCCCCCAATAAGCTTTAATGATATCTATAAAACAAATAACATTATAACTATTAGTGCCACTATCCAGCTAGCACAGCCTGGTACCACCCTGCCTACCCTCACTACAATAGTTACAAATTTACGACAGCAACCCCACTATTATGGATAGTTACTATTTTTATTTATAACTACAAATTTAATCACGCAAGACATTTTAGGGTTAGGGGGAAACCCGGTTACTCATGGTGTTCGTCTGTCAGTCATAGGGAAAGGATTGGGCATTTCTATTTAACACTTTTCTGTGATTTTCATGGGTTTCACCTATAACACAGTTACTATAAGTACTGTATCTATAGTATGTAACTATGTTTGTAAACAAACTTTAAGAGTCGAACTTGGCCCCATACCCGGGGTTGGCCGGAGTGCGAGAGATATTGTCTCTGGCAATCTCACCTCTAGCAACTTACGACCCACAGACAGCGTGCGTTTTATTCGGTTCGAGTCCGACTTAACCACCTCCGTCGACTCCAGCGTGGGGGGGGGGAGAGTTTCACAGACGTCAGTTTCAAATACTGTCTCTTGAAAAAGAGGGTCACCATTATAGATACGTACCATGTTACAATGGTGGCTTAACGGCCTCATCAAATACTTTTTCACGCCCACTTTTAGGACCCAGTAGGAATTATAGGAAAAGGGAAAAAACGTGTTTCGCAACTAGTACTCAAGAGGAAATATTCATGTTCCAATCCCTACTAATATTATAAATGCGAAAGTAACTCTGTCTGTCTGTCTGTCTCACTTTTACGACTAAACCGCTGAACCGATTTTGATGAAATTTGGTATAGAGGTAGATTAGACCTTGAGAAAGGACATAGGCTATGTTTGGTCGCGATAACCGACATCCACGCAGGCGGAGCCGCGGGCAAAAGCTAGTTTACAATATATGAGTGTAGTAAATGATAAATAAATAAATTTAATAAACAAGATTGTTAGTTCTACGTTTGCTGTAATTGATTAAACTATGCATTTAATCCAAATGAATACGCCGTATAAATAATGAGTCTTGTTTAACTTTGATAAACAGATTTGTTCAATTTAAAAAACACGATATTCAATTGATATCAAATTATATTTTCTTGTTCAATTTAATAATAAGTACAAAGTGCAACACTATTATTAACTTTAATAAAAGAAATATGCACGTAGAACGAATGAGTACTGAGCGAATGACACACCAAGTATGGAAGGCACGTGTAAGTGGGTAGGCAGGCCGGGTCGGCCTTGGAGAACATACACTGATTAAAATAAATTAATGAAGAATAATTGATTAAATAAATCGGCCAAGTGCGAGTCGGACTCGCCATGAAGGGTTCCGTAGTAGCAAAGGCAAAAATTGCGTTAGTGGTAGTTTTCATGGCAATTTACATCATATATTTTTTTAGATTTATCATTCTCTTAGTTTAGAAGTTAGAGGGGGGGGGGACACACATTTTTCCACTTTGGAAGTGTCTCTCGCGCAAACTATTCAGTTTAGAAAAAAATTATGTTAGAAACCTCAATAGCATTTTTAAAGACCTATCTATAGATACCCCACAGTCCCCACACGTATGGGTTTGATGAAAAAAAAAAAATTTTGAGTTTCAGTTCTAAGTATGGGACCCCCAAAATTTTGTGCATTTTTTTTATTTTTGTGTGAAATTCTTAATGCGGTTCACAGAATACATCTTCTTACCAAGTTTCGGAGAAAAGTGGCTGTGACATACGGACGGACAGACAGACGGACGGACAGACATGACGAATCTATAAGGGTTCCGTTTTTTGCCATTTGGCTACGGAACCCTAAAAAGGGAAAAACCGGCTGACTTGCCTGAAAGGTTTAATGACAGTAGTGGAAAATCGTGAAGTGTGTAAAGATGGAAAGAGATGGCGGGCCGTTCTACCTACTCCAGAGGAAAAAAACCGATATGGTAGGATCCGACCAGGTAAAAGGGGTAGGCCCAAGAAGTCCTGGCTTGACATCGTGGAGGGTGACATGCGTGTAAATGGTCTCACTACTATGGACGCCCAAGATCGTGCGAAGTGGAGGAGGAAGAGCCGGAAGGCGGACCCTGAGCTCCGAGGTCATCTTGGCCACGTATGCAATCAGGATTATGCGTCTAAATGAGGATGATGATGGTAGGATCCGACCATCTACCAATATCATAATCGTACCTATTCTGTAACAAACAATAAATGAATTTTGAATTTTTGTTTTTTTTACCCATGAGGCAAGTGGAGCAATCGCCCCACTCTGCACTGCTTGGCCCGAAGTATGTATTTGGTCGGATCCTGCGTGTATCACTACAAGACTTCTGCAATGCTTGATGCTGCTATGATCTTTTCCTCAGAATGAATGGGTATACGATTGGAAACATATTACTCGCGCACTTAAAATCGATGATGGTGAAAATCGTATGTCTTTATCAGAGGGCAAAAATTACTGGGAAAATAGAATTTGATAGTAGAAGCACCATCGATTTGACAGAAGAAGAGGGCCAGAGGCACGGATTACTTCCAAAGATTTACCTCCCTTTCTTCTGTTTACCCATTCTCTTCTTTTCTCTACCTTTGAAAAAGTGATGACGGGTAAGTTCTTTTACACCGTATAACTTATACAATTCACAGGCAGACATGATACAGTGTAGTTCTTACATCCTATTACACCACTAACCGCGGCACAAAAGTATTCAAATAAAAGTTTAATTACCCATCCAATTCTATTCCCCAACATAGTAGCTTAACCACAAATTAACATTAGACAAAGCTAGTTGCATACCGGCCACCAGACACGTTTAATTCCGAGAACGCGCATATTTCCGTCGCACAGCGCGCACATTTGCGCTGCTGTCGCCGTATTCGGTCGCCACTCACCACTCACCGCGTATTGATTTATTACGCTCGTTGACTTCATTGAGAATGCGCATTCTGGGGAATTAATATAGTGTGTTTATGTTTATCTGCGTGTTTTGTAGCGAATAAAGTTCGCTGCAGCGCTGAATTAAGACCGTGTAACTGGAAGCAATGCCGTCTTTACTATAGGGCACACGGGGCACGTGCCCCGGGGCCCCCACATCCAGGGGGCCCCGAACTATCGATTTATCTCACACAAACTTTTAAAACATTTTTATTGGGTGCACTTTTCTCAATTAATAATTAGATGACCCATAATAAATGATTGTAGAGAAAAATATTTGTATTTTTTTTTATATGTATAGGACTTTTTTTTTATATAGAACACGTCAATTTGTCTTCGATCGCCTGATGGTAAGCTGAAGGCAAAGTCTTGGAAAAAGAGGGCCACCATTATAGACACGTATCATGTTACAATGGTGGCACTCAGCTTGACGGCCTCATCAGATGCTTTTTCACGCCCCGCTTAAAGGACCCGGGACTTTAGGGTGAGGAGAACACGTGAACAAAAGGGCCCCAAAGCCCCCAAATTATTGTGTGCCCAGGGCCGCTCGCATAGGTTAGGACGTCTTGCCCAGAAGGCAAGCGTCGTCTATTTTGGACTTGCCAAAAGATGAGCTGATGAAACTCGAGAGGTAAAACTCGACCATTTAGATTATCAAAAAAACTAAGAAAATAAGGCGTAATTACATCAATATGTAACCAAAATGAGTTCTCACGTTACTCGATGACATTATATTAAGCAAAATTAGCTAACCAAAATACCAGTGGTAAAATCCTCTCTAAAAGTTGAGAAAGCAGTTTAGTTGAACTTAATTAGATCTTAGTTCAATGGTGAGATATGCAGCGCTAGATTCTCGCGAGTAAAACGTCGACAGCGCTAAGGTATGTGTTTAGTTCAACGTAGTTCAACATGTTACATTATTGTTCGCTAACATTGCATAAACAAAATGGCGATTATATTTTCTAGCAATAACTTCAGATTTAATATCAATTCCCGATCAATATTAGTCAATATTTTAATCAAGACGGTTCTTCTTCTTTATGCTAGCGTTAATCCCAGTCGCATCCGAAGCTTTTACCTCGGAGTCTGGGGTCTGCTTTACCAGTCTAACTGCGGATTTGGCTGATCAAGACGGTCTCTAAGTATGTATAAATCAACATCCTAAACTCATCCTGGCGTTAGTTCCGGTCGCATCTTAGTCATTCAACCTTGGAGTCTAGGGTCCGCTTAAATATGACTTGGTTTTTTCGCCTATATTGAGAGCAACTTTCGTCTGTCCTACGAACGTGAGTTGCGCCTGGCAACGGCGCTTCTAGCAATGTAAACTATTTATGTAGGTATCTTATATCCATAGCGTGTTACAAAATTATAAACAAACTGAAAGAACCCCACAAATCCACCCCTAGAGGAAAATCAAAGCTTCGTCAGTCAATTAATCAGCAGGCTCACATATCAGTTTGATATGGACCCCGAAGTCCTAGGGCCCATACACCTGCTAAAATGATGTTGATTTTTTTTTTATATAGGACACGTCAATTTGACTTCGCCTCGCCTGATGGTAAGCTGAAGGCAAAGTCTCTGAAAAGAGCGTCACCATTACAGACACGTACCATGTTACAATGGTGGCACTCAGCTTGACGGCCTCATCAGATGCTTTTTCACGCCCCGCTTAAAGGACCCGGGACTGTAAGAGGAGGGAAACACGTGAACTGGTAAGGAATTCCAGGACTTAATGTTGCGGCAGAAGAAGGAGTCGCTGAACCGCTTGGTTCTTGATGGAATATTCTATGCTCTAATGCTCTAAAAACTGCTAACTCTAAAAAACGGAACTAAATTCGCGTTATAACAGTTGAAATTACAACATAAAACGTATGTTACGTCAAGTTTTGATGATGTACGTCAATAAAACCATTACAATGGTGATTCAACATCGGTATGTTCACATTTGAATATCAAAAAGATTCACACGCGTCAACAAACCAAAATGTACCGTGAAACCAATATAGCAATATGGTTTTGTGGTTGTGTCGATGAATATGTTTTGTTTTTGTCTGCTATTTACTATTTTATTGTCGACTACAATCACAACTTTTTTTTCTTAATATTCATGTTAATACTATACATATACGAGTATATTGTGGCAATCGCACTTAGCAATTTACATTATTTAATACTAGCCTTCCGCCCGCGGCTCCGCCCGCGTGCATATCGGTTAACGCGACCTTTGCTCATATCTTCGGTTCTACTCAACCGATTGCGGTCAAACAAACGTAAGATTTTAAGTCTGAGTAAGCCCTTTCTAACAAAAAAAACCGCATCAAAATCCATCCAGTAGTTTTTGCGTCCATCGCAGACAAACAGACATGAAATTCATAAAAAATATTTTCGTGTTCAGTATCGTTAACATAACATAACCCAAGTATTTTTTTTTTAAATATCTCCAATGTACAGACACGACCACTTTACAATTATATAATAGTATAGATAGATATAGATAATAATATGTGTATTACTTACTTGTGAGTTTGTGAGAATGATACATTCTGTTTTCATGCGATGGCCAAGTCAATCTATTTTATTTAAAACATATTATAAGATTTTAATAGTGATATGGTCACTATAAAATGTTATATTTATGTGATGTTAGGTTAGCTAATTACGTAATAATAACTTAAGACAGAAGGTCCCTTATGTAGGGACTGAATACATTAACCGATTTGGTATTACATGGAACTCACAACTTTTTACAGTAGAAGAACGGAGTTGCGACTTACGAGACTAAAGGTTTTTTTACAAGTTTTGTTTTTGATGGCAATATTATTTCTGTATCTAATTCCTTAATATATTTTAAATGAACAGAATAAAAATTTTAACCTAAAAATACATTGTTAAATCTATAAACCGCAACGCGAAAACAATGGGCTGAAACAATTCCTAAAGGCTTCAATAAGTCACATGATTCTTAGAATAACAACCGTTGCAGTGTGCAGATTCAATATAATATCATTTTGTCACGCTTCAAGTACTCACGACTGTGTATGCTCGTGGGGGTAGGTAAAGGTCTTATTAGAGCCACATTTCAGTATGAAAATTTTAGGGTACAATAGTAAGCTCACCGTGGTAACAACATCCGAGGGGCCATCTCGAAACCAAAGATGGACAGCCGCGATGCGGGGGAAATATGTTATGAGTAACCTTACACCCGGCATCTGATAACCCGAGACGGCATGCGATTTACGGGAGTATTAATGGCAAAGGGGTATTTGGATATGGCAGTGGAAAAAAGAAACTTACTTCGATCTATTTTGTTATACACCATGCGACCACTTGGGAATTCGGCAGGAATTAAGGACGGAGGGAGGTAATTCCCGGTGGAGTAGAATGGGAATAGAATGGGTCTATGGGAAGAGATGAGGTGGCCCTTCCACCTCATCTCTTCCCATAGGTGTCGTAGCAGGCGCCTAAGGGATATCACCGTTGTCACCTGACAGTAAATAATACAGCCTATGACAAAAAGCCCGGGAATATGCTCGTTCCCTATTATGTGAGATCGAAAATCATATTTGGCAAAAGGTGGGTGTTATTATGTGGCTTCACACGCTGGTTCTATACGTTCCGTCTATATTATTCTTTTAGTCTGAGACCCCTGCATACCCCTTCAGGCATCTATAGTTAATTTTAGTTAACTTATATAGTTACCTATTGCTAGGAAGTGTTCTACTACCACCCACAGACAACCAAACTAATGTTGAACAAATTTCATACTAATCCACTGTCCAAATATGAACCCACAGATAACATCTAAAATGGTTCACACAAATGCCCGCGCGAAGTTTGTTGACATTGCGTATTATTATAATAAACAGTTATCATGACTATTATAGCATATTACTATAAAATCTGATGTGAATATTCTTATTATGTTTTTATATAACGGTTCTTGATACTCATATTATGATATGCTGGTTGTTGTCACGAGACTGAAAACCTGACAATTAAATCAATCAATCAATTAGCCTGTTGCAGTCCACTGCTGGACATAGGCCTCTCCCAATATGCGCCACGTTTGCCGATCTTCCACCTTTCGCATCCAGTCCGTCCCAGCAACCCTTCGCAGGTCGTCAGTCCATCTGGCTAGGGGGTGTCCCACCTTCCGTTCCCACCGTCCTGACACTTCTCCTTCTTATCATTGAGTTAATAATCTTGGGCTTCTTCCTTTTTCCTACAGTCCCGGCTCCTTTAAGCGGGGCGTGAAGAAGCATCTGATGAGGCCGTCAAGCTGAGTGCTACCATTGTAACCATGATACGACGTGTCTATGTATAAAGGTGACCCTCTTTTCCAAGACTCTGGCTTTAGCTTTCCTTCAGGTGAGGTGCAGTCAAATTGACGTGTCCTATTATAAAAAATAATCCAGAGCTAACACCCGTATTCACAAACGATACTGTGAGGTCTCATAGTGTGCTCGAGCGCATAGGGCTGGTAAAATTAATTCACAAACATCACGGAGCAGTATCTAACGCAGTGCGTTCCTTCAACGAAGTATTACTTAAGTGTTATCAATGAATAAAAAGGCTTGCCAAAACGAACGCACTGAGAATTTGTCGTTCTTTGCACAGTTTTGGTAGTACGCATAGCGAAGTATTGTTTGTGAATACGGGTGTTAGTCAACGAATACAAAGTAGCAATTCATACTCCATACTTCACGCTAATAAATGCGAAAGTTATTCTGTCTGTCTTTCTGTTACACTTGCACGTCTCAACCACTGAACCGGTTTTGATGAAATTGGGTACAAAGATAGATTAGATCTTGGAAAAGGACATAAGCATGTTTGGTCGCTATAACCGACATCGACGCGGGCGGAGCCGCGGTCAAAAGCTAGTTTATAATAAAAATGCCATTACCACGACGAGTCATAGACCATACATAATTACTTCCGATACTCATACAACAAATCAAAATACGTGACTAAAATAAAAATCCTCAAAATATTTGACGTTCCTTTAACGTTGTAGCTTAAAATAATCTGACATCTCCGTCGCACTAATACCACTTACAAAGGAGACCATCCATCAACATATCGTTTGTCTCTTTCATTGATGTATGACTGCTCTAATCCCCTTGAAAGGAAACAGGTGCGAACTGTGAGGTAGGTAAGGATTAGTTAAAAACCGGCCAAGTGCGAGTCGGACTCGTGCACGAAGGGTTCCGTATCATTATCTGTTTTTAGTCCGGAGAAAGCTTACTCCTGATTCTCCTTTTCGTTTGGTTTATCCTACTTTTATGAGACCAACTGCTGACCTTCCAACACCTGGGAGTTCCGGAGTCTACTACTAAAGTTCAAACCGAAGGGTCACATACCATGATGAATTCCAGTAAACAGAATTGTATACGAAGTCAGGGTAATCAGGGTATTGGATATGCCCGCATACGGTACCCTAAAACCTATTTAGTCCCTGTTGCAAAGAACATAATCTTTTCTTAGAAACTTACAAACAAGATTTGACCTGTACTTTTTAGAGGAGTTGGTTGTAGAGGAATTCCCGCTTATATGGGAGCTGTATCACATATCCACGGTTTTATTTGCCATGCCCGGTTAGTTGGCCCTACTCTTTAAATTTTTCACCCTTCGCCACTTGGTAGTACCTACAGGTGGAAGGTGCACAATCAGCAAGAAAGCAAATGCGACTGGGATTGAGCCCCTTACGACTGGTCAATCTATATATCTATATATATCAAAATGAAACCCGTTTTCCGTTGTCACGACATAGCATGAAAACGGCTGGACCAATTTCGATAATTCTTTTTTTAGAATATTCCTTGAGGTACGGGGATGGTTCTTACGGAGAGAATAATTGAAAAAAAAAAAGAATTGACTGTTAGGCGGTACGAAGTTCGCGGGGTCAGCTAGTTATTATATAAAAATCAATGCCACTTTTCGTTGTTAGTTTATAACTCAAGAACGGCTGAACCGATTTGGCTAATTTTAGTCTTGAAATATTCGTGGGTGCCCAGGGAAGGTTTAAAGGATGAGAAAATAGGTGCAGCGGGCACGAGAAAAATATGGCGATACGAAGTTCGCCGGGACAGCTAGTATGTGATAAAATTATAATTAATTTTCTCTAACCATGGTAAGTATTTCTAAAAATAACTACACAATATCCATATTCTCGGGTCTCCTGCATGAATCAATATGGTGGAACAAGTTTCACTTAAAAGAAGTACAGAAAAGGTATGCCCAAATAAGATTATGTGCTATGTTTCAAACGAATCCTAGTAATATTATAAACTAGCCTTCCGCCCGCGGCTCCGCCCGCGTGCATCTCGGTTAACGCGAGCTTTGCTCATATCTTCGGTTCTACTCAACCGATTGCGATCAAACAAACGTAAGATTTTAAGTCTGAGTAAGCCCTTTCTAACAAAAAAACCGCATCAAAATCCGTCCAGTAGTTTTTGCGTCCATCGCTGACAAACAGACAAACAGACAAACAGACAGGAAATAAAAAAAAAATATTTTCGTGTTCAGTATCGTTAACATAACCTAACCCAAGTATTTTTTTTTAAATATCTCCAATGTATAGACACGACCACTTTACAATTATATAATAGTATAGATGTGGAAGTGTGTCCACATGTTCGTTACTTAATTTCAGTTAAACTACTGAACGGTTCTGGCTGAAATTAGGTACAGAGACAGATTATTATGGCCTTGTACCCATGGGTTGCGGGAACGGAATCAACTTCTTACTCTTAGCGGATTATTTGCATCTCAGTCTTTTACCTGGACCCTGGGGTCCGTTTACACTTTCTCCTCCTTTTGATTTGTCTTATACAATTTTTAGAAGACTGCCGTCTGAGCTCCCAACCAAGTAAGCTTGCGGAAGAGGCTCCTTGCAGGAGTTGCGGGTGATGTTGATTTGGCACAAATGGTACTGAAGTATAGGTAGTCACAATTTTTGTAACTAATGATAGGGGTTGCGTACCTTGACCATGCTACCTTCAAGCAGGGAATACGATAGGCACCTGTATGGAATGACGGTTATCGCGATATACCTACTTCTACTTTAGAGATCGCTTTCGATTCCATCTTAGCACAAATAAGTATGAATAAATAACCTTGAATATTTCTATATTAATCATATCTGGGGGCACGGCAGTGCCCCCGCCAAGTCGAGCAAAAAAGAGCGGCACGGCCGTAACACTATTTTCTCGAAGCACTTCAGGCCATTTTCGACCCCCTAGAACTTCGTTGTGAATAAACTTAGAAGCCTGAATCTTCGGTTACTAAGTAGGCACTGTAAAAACACTTTATATTTCAAATTTCATTCAATTTGAACCCAGTAGTTTAAGAATTATAACTAGTCAAAGTTTGCAAATATTGCAAATTTTGTCACTCACTGACTGACCGATCATCAAAACTCTAAGGCACTTCTAGCAGACGTAGAAGCCTCAAATTTAGAAGATAAGTAGTGTTTAGTGTACAACTCAAGGGAAAATTAAAATATTCTTCAATTTCAGCAATTTCACCAACTGCATAAATAACTTTGTAATCTCATATAAATATATGGGATTACAAAGTTACATTTGTAGTGAACGTTTCAGTGTACATGAATCCATCCATACTAATATCAGTCTAACGAAGTATTATAATAAATGCGAAAGTAACTATCTGAGCGTCTGTTATTTTGTTAGTATTACGCTTTCACGCCTAAACTAATATCTGAATAAACTTGATGATGGCGAAAAGTGAAGAAGTGGGAGTGGGAGTGGGAGTGGGAGTGCGATGGGGAGTGGTAGTGGGATTGGGAGTGGGAGTGGGAGTGGGAGTGGGAGTAGGAGTGGGAGTGGGAGTGGGAGTGGGAGTGGGAGTGGGAGTGGGAGTGGGAGTGGGAGTGGGAGTGGGAGTGGGAGTGGGAGTGGGAGTGGGAGTGGGAGTGGGAGTGGGAGTGGGAGTGGGAGTGGGAGTGGGAGTGGGAGTGGGAGTTGGAGTGGGAGTGGGAGTGGGAGTGGGAGTGGGAGTGGGAGTGGGAGTGGGAGTGGGAGTGGGAGTGGGAGTGGGAGTGGCCGTGGCAGTGGCAGTGGCAGTGGCAGTGGCAGTGGCAGTGGCAGTGGGAGTGGGAGTGGGAGTGGGAGCGGAGCGGGAGCGGGAGTGGGAGTGGGATTGGGAGCGGAGCGGGAGCGGGATTGAGAGTGAGAGAAACCGGAAAGGTATTCTACAAAAAGAACTGAAATCCCATCAAAAACAATACTTGTAAAAAGATGCCAAGCCTCGCCGCCCTCGGTTCTTCTACCGCAAAAAGTTGTGAGATCCATGTAATACCAAGTTGGTTAATTTATTCAGTCCCTACTTCAGATACCTTCTGTCCTAAGTTATTACGTAATAAGCTTTTACGTTTTAAATGTAATAAAATGACTTGGCAATCGCACTAAACAGTCTTATTTAATGTAATTATTGTGATGTGCTATACATTGTGTTTTCATGCGATGGCCAAGTCAATTTATTATATTCAAAACATAAAACTTATTACGTAATAACTTAGGAAAGAAGGTATCTGAAGTAGGGACTGAATAAATTAACCAACTTGGTATTACATGGATCTCACAACTTTTTGCGGTAGAAGAACCGAGGGCGGCGAGGCTTGGCATCTTTTTACAAGTATTGTTTTTGATGGGATTACATTGACCTTCACCACCGCAGGCTCCGTAGGTATAAAAAAGCTATTTCAATAATACCCAGAATATGGTCAATAATGGTAACACAGTGAATGGATTCGAACCCCTGACTCAGTAACCGTCGCCTGTCGCCCACACACTTCATAACAGCATCGGCTTCCAAGAACTGGCCGTTAGTGGACAAGTTTATTTATAGTCCACGAAGCTGGTTGATGGAGTGATGACGAATCATTCAGTCAAGATAAGTAGCCAGTTGTGAGAATTAAGCAAAGTTACTAAGCTATGGTTACTTTTGCACTTCTTAGATAGCACTGTGAAGAATGTCCTAGAATTAGTGACATTTTTGAAGTAATTAGTATTGTACCTTTGTCTATAATAAATCTAGACTTAAATGGACGACTAGTCCCTTTCCAGGGAGAATACTAACCAAATGTATAGGCGAATTTTGAGAATCTGGACACATCCTGGAAAACTGAAATTCTCCTACACATAAATGTGTCGAGCCAACCGGTCCCATAGGGACTATTCCGGTTCCAAGCGGAATACATTATGGTTCTGGATGTATACCTATTTAAATTTATATAAAGACCTACTTACATGTGTTACTTAGTATAGGTATCTATTTATAATGTTCACGATAGGATAGGAATGGGTAGGAGTGGGAGTATCTAGGGAAGTAAGGTACAAGCCTCTACATCTCTTCTCATGGATCTCTTACAAGTCAACGACTAAACACTAGTAGTAAAAAACATTACCCTCGCTGGCGCAGTCGGGTAAAAAGTGAGCAGAATCGAACGATGATGTAACGTTTAGGCTGAGTTCAATATCTAACACTGATTTTAAGTAAAACATTCAAGTCAGGTGCCTACCACTCCCACAACATTGCAGAAGCTTTGATAAACGAACGGATTAATGATGATCCCACGCGTGCGCCGGTGCAGGCGCCGCGTGACGTCACTCACAAAATCAATAAAATAATGAATTTTCCTCAAGACGCCGACGCCACAATTACTCATAACGTCGTAATATGTACTTAATGCTCTTTGGGTCAAGGGCACAAGTGTGTATTATTTACTATTTTCGATGAGAACTGAGCTTCGTAAGTAATTACGTACCATTATAATCCTCACACCTCAGGTGTATTAAACATTTATATTTCGCGCATCTGTTTCGATGTTCACGTAATAATATAGAGGTCATTATTGTCGTCAACTGGATGCCACTAAACTCTACAGTCCAGAATTTACACACACCACATCCACAGGCAGGGAATTCCTCCTCTCACATTGCGTCCGGAAATGGTGCGCACTGTGCGGTTTGAAAGGCACTTCATCCCACGCACACTCAAACTGTGGAATGAACTCCCCGCGGTGGTTTTCACAAGCGACTACAATATGGAGTTCTTCAAGAAGGGCATTAGAAGGTTTCTTCAGGGTCGACAGCGCGAGTGTGACGCCCCTGGTGTTGCATACGTCCATAGGCCGTGTGCTTGTCTGCCAACTAAGTGGTATAAAAAAAAAATCCGAAACAGAGTTATCAAAAACTGTACGCGAGTTATCAAAAGCTAAAGTGGCAATAGGATAGCCATTATATCAGCCGACAGACCGATAGCCGTTAGAAACAACGAGACCTAAAGAGATCACGAATCAGTAAACTGAAGATGGGATGATGGGTACCATTTCTGTGACTTTCCTCCACTATGTAGCCCCAGCCCCTCTAGACAAGTGGCAATTCGTTGCTCGTCGTATGATGGAATAGAATGTCAAATGTATAGGATTTGACGTATATGACAGGTGTCAACGAATGTCAAAAACGTCAAATCCTATACATTTGGCATTCTATTCCAGCATACGCCGAGCAACGAATTGCCACTTGTCTAGGAGGGCTGATGTGTTCTTCAGGTACTCGTACACATATAATTAATTTGTAATTACGTCAGTTCTATTACGTCTTATCTCTGAAGTGCAATTACCAATATTTATGTTCGGACAGCACTCAATATCGATGTTAAGTAGCTTCCACATGCATGCCACATGTAGGTAACTAGATAGCTTGGAGTACTGTTGCATAAATACTGGTTTATTTAGATGCAATGGCGTCAAAACCCCATAAGGGTATCGGTAATGGATTTGGCGTCGCCGCGTCGTTTACGGTACCATACTTAGATTATGACATATTAATAATCTAAGGCCGTTTGTCCACCGCCGCCGTCACCGGGACGTCACCGAGAACGAGATGACGGCGCCGATTTAGCGATACATACATTTACTATGGCCATGTGTCCACCGCATGCCCGTCAACCGAGCGCCGTCATCCCGGCCGCCGATAGCGAAATAATCTCGTTCTCGGTGCCGTCCCGGTGACGGTGGCGGTGGACAAACGCAAGGGTACATGAATAAGTGGAGTTACGGCAGTTACGGCCCCCGTAACGTAACCCAGGCAGGAGGGTTATGGAGGAGGTTAGGAGACGACGGTATTCTCGTCCTAATCGAGCAGTCCGATTGGGTAAGTACCTCCGCCCCACAGGATACCGCGGGCACAATAACCTCGTGTTGTGTTTCCGACGGTGAGTAAGGTAGCTAGAGCTCACTGAAGAGGTTTTGGGCTTGTCTTGTTCACTGACAGCACAGAATCTTTCTGTTCTTAAAGGGTCGGTTGCACAGTTGTGACTCCCCTGGTGTTGCACTCGTCCATAGGCCACGGTGACCACTTTCCATCGGGTGGGCTGTGCTGTGTGCTTGTCTGCGCATTAATTGGTATAAAAAAAGTATTGGGTATTTTTATGGACTGTGGGTGTACGTACCTACAAGCTTTTAGGGTTGTTTGTGCTTGTCTGCAACCTAAGTGGTATAAAAAAAGATGGATGACCATTTCTTAACACTTTGGGGGTCTCTATGCCTCGAATAACAAGATAAACAGTCTTAAGCAGATAGGATCTCGTAGCTTTTAACATACATGCTTACTTATATTCACGCCAGTAAACCCCCGAAGGGGTAGGCAGACGTGTATTAACAACAGGGGCGAGCCTATTGCCGTCAAGCAGTCACCTTGTAATTTTTAATAATAATAATTAAACTTATTTTGAATTAAAATTACATTAATTACTTCGATCGCAACCTCAAATCTGGATTATTTATTTATTATGTAATATGGCGTTAAGATGGCGACATGTAAATACATAATATTAGGTACTTAGTATTCGCATCATGTAATTGTAAGTAGTAATTAAAATAATTGATGATGATTACATAGTAATTAGTAATTATCACACCAGCTTGGTGTTGGAATCAAACTACTTTTACCGGATTACACGTCAATTAATTATTAGTTATTTATACGTATGTCATCGGGTAAAAGTAGTTTAATTGCAAGTGTAATATGCGCTAAAAAAATAGGAATGGAACTGATAATGTAGTAAGCATTAGCAAGCGCCGCGTGGTTCCCGGCAGTGTAGAATTTGGGCCACCCCATCTCTTCCCATGCGGTGTCGTACAAGGCGACTAAGGGATAGGGCTGTTTAACATCAGACAGACATATACAGCCCAGACTCAGCCTCAGATGCATGTCTCCAGTCAACAATAGTGCCCGGAATACGGCAATAGGCTCACCCCCTGTAACGTGGGACCTAATACAATGATTGGTAAAATGTGGGTGGTAATTCACCTCTGCCTAACCTTCTAACGGGGATAAATGCGTGATTATTATATGTATTACTAGCTGACCCGGCGAACTTCGTACCGCCATATTTTCCGCCCGCGTGGTATTCTGATCCCGATTTATCAGTCTTTCTCTACAATATTATGCATGTATTATACATATAAACCTTCCTCTTGAATCACTCTATCTATTAAAAAAGACCGCTTCAAAATCCGCTGCGTAGTTTTGAAGATTTAAGCATACATAGGGACGGACAGACAGCGACAGCGACTTTGTTTTTATAATATGTAGTGATGATAATGATGTATTAATTATACGAAATTGACACTTGTCTCTCAATCCAATCGTCACCTTGAAGCACCCAACTGAGATATCTATCCACCGCCAGCAGAAACAATTCAACCAAAGCACCTGACCAAACAATACCAAGTAATATTAATTTTAAAGTTTGTGAGGATGTTTGTCTCTCTCATACTCAATCATACTTTAAACAGCTGAACAGATCTGGTTGACAAGTCATCATTATCCCGGTCACATCCGAGGCCTTTTTCTCCGAACCCGGGATCCACTTTTTTTTCTAACTAACTGCGACGTGGTTGAACTTCGATAATTTTCCGTGAACCGATATCCATCTGATGTCCACAACCCATTGGTGATATCAAAATTTTGTAGTTAGATCAGTTATCCGACTTTTCAGGGCTCCAAATATCCGTAACGACTGTCATTGACGTTTTATGACAACTGGAACCGAGGGCTTAACGTGCTCTCCGAGGCACGGTTGGCTGAACAAGGATAGGTTATAGTCTAGAATAATGCTTAGGCTACTTTTTAACCCTGGAATAACTCGCCCCTGAATATTCCCGGCGCAAAAGTGCCCATCACACTCACCGCGTTTCCAGTTTCCTAGCTGAATTGCGATGGCCAGCCTTTGCACCAGGAACAGTCCGGAACGGGAGTCGCCAGTTGATTTTATGAGCCCGTTTCCAATTTCCTTTACAAGGTTTTTGGTTGAACGAAATTTTGAAGCATTTATCATACTAACTTTTTTGAGGAAAAAGGCGCTCCTCTCTAAATCGATTTAAAAGGTTTTTGGTCTCCTTGCTCCAGCTCCCCAAGGCCTCCACTGCTACCGGCACAAAGTTATACAGAGAAATAAGTCCCAATGGGTTGCGGAAGGCAAAAGGTGGAGCGACAGGCAACAATTAGTTAACAATAAATAAAAAAAATAATGAATATATCAAATCAAAGTAAACATGAACGGCTGGCGTGCGCATGCGTCTCTTAAGGTCGAGTTCCGATAGCAATGACCCGTTTCGCCTTTTATAGGAGCTTGCGAAACCACGCCACCTTAACATTCCCTGCGACAGATGGTCTCAACCGTGGCGAAGGTTACTGCCTACTGCTCACGTAAGGTTGTAGGGGTAATGATATACTCGGTTAAATTGTACGTTTAAGTGGAATCAGGAAGTGAGCTGCGCTTGCGCACAGATGTTGAATTATCACAATTTAAATGGCTTTCGAAAATTATTGGTGATTGACGGTTTTAAAACATCTGTTAATGAAGAAAAGGAAGAAAATTATTCGATAATTTCACATTTTACCCCCTTTTCTTTTTTCTCTCAGATAACCCTCCGCCATCCGGGAATTTCACCCCCTTAGAGTTGAAATTTCTGAGAATACTAATCCTCAGTATGCTCTAAAACAGAAAAGTCATAACTTGGCGTCAACTGACAAAATTTCAGGTATGTTGCCAAAGTGATTTAGGATTTGCATTGATGAATCAGTCAGTCTCAGTCAGCTATAGATAGAGAACACATAGAAGAAGTATGAGTTCAAAAAGACCAATTTTTGAACATGTGTTTCAATATTTCAACGATGACAGTGCTTATACTCCAGAAGATCCTAATCCACTGAGCCTTTTCCCGACTATGTCGGGGTCGGCTTTCAATCCAGCTACGAAACGGCCCAACACCCATATTTTCCATGAAGCGACTGCTATGTGACCCCCACTTCTTCCTACAGTCCTGGATCCTTCAAACGGGGCGTGAAAAAAGCTTCCGATGAAACTGTCAAGCTAAGGACCAACATTGTAACATTGTTGATATCAGGTAATGGTGACCCTCTGAGAATCTGCCTTCAGCTTGCCTTCAGGCAACATTCACGGTTTATATCAAAGCTCTATAGTTAGATCAATTTATCTGACTTTCCTCCTCCTTTGTTGAAGTCAGTCAACAGTCAAACAAAAGATTGGCCTACGTTCTCCATATACTCTTAATAAAGAATAGCTCACAGGAGGTCATCCAAATGGACAATATTCTGCAACGATTCATATCCTTCACCCCATTTCCTAATAGACACCGGCTGCATCCACTCCATCACAATCAGAGGGGTCAGGAGCCGGGCCCGCTGAGACAACTAGATCGTGCCAATAACTAAATTACTATAACGAGTTACTTTGGTACTCGCCAATTTGCTTAACACTAGAGTGGGAAGTGGTCCAAGTGACAAGAAATGGAGATTAATGAAAGCTTTGCATCGGCGTGATGAACGATTCGAAACCGGAGATGTCCCTGGGATTGAACGATGGGGTACGAGGGATATGCCTTATGGGGGCAACCTTAAACCCGGGCATCTGAAACTTCACTCCCGCCGTCCGGTGAAGGATATCCGTGGGGATTAACCACTAAAAATATTCTAATTCCGTTTGATTCATAACCCGAACCTAGTCTCAGGACAAAAGTAGACTATATGCTATTCCAGATTATATTCTATCTTTAGTTATCTGTACGAAATGTATCTTCATCCACATTCGTCAAGCCATTTTATGTGAAGTTTACTCACATCTCACATACCTACTTTCCAATATTTAAAATTTGCAGGATGGGATTGAATGAATATCCCAAAAATGGTTGCACTCCCTTCAGTGTAACCACCTATACCATGTAGAGTTTCCAGCGGGCCACCGCCACAACCGGTAGGTAAAATATAGTTAGTAAATTACCCGCCGGTTGTGGAGGTTAGATGGCAGTCGCTTCACGGAAAAGGTAAAAGTCCAGACAAATCTCCAGATAGCGAGGTGAAAGCTTCGGATGCGACTGGGATTAACGCTACGATGAAGAAGAAGATTTTACCCGCTATAAGCTTATATTTTGGACCGCACTTTCCGATCAGCGCTAACCACTTCAATTGTGCAAGTCCAATCAATCGGTAATTGATTGAATGATTGAGCGACAGCGTCACAATGCGTTATTATAATCAGCTCGTCTATTTGCGCTCAATTGATGCGAGTTTGATCTTGATTTATTTGAATGACATAATGTTGCAGATATAGTTCAGTAGTTCAAAGTGAGCACAGTGAACGAGTTACTAATATTGATGTGTAAATGGATGGAGGTATTTTTGCCGAACCGATTCATGCCGGCTTGCTCTATAAATGGAAGCCGTGGTAGATCAGCCCCTCTATACAAGTGGCAATTCGCTGCTCGGCGTATGATGGAATAGAATGCCAAATGTATGAAATTTGACGTATATGACAGGCGTCAACGAATGTCAAAAACGTCAAATCCTATACATTTGTCATTCTATTCCATCATACGCCGAGCAACGAATTGCTTGTCTAGAGGGGCAGGTATAAGATTAATTTGAACCCTAAAGCACAGAATAAATAAAATAGAACCGGGATCATTTCTCACTGCAATACTCTTTCTTCACAAGAATGAAATATTGATTTCCTGATACTAATGGCATATCAATGAATACTAATATAACTCTCAATCTATAGTATATTAATCTATCTAAATACCTACTTCATTTGCATACTGTATTCGTTTTTCTGTCATTAAAAACATCCGGAAGTTCGATCAATAAAAATTTATTGAAACGTTTATTTTCAAACAATTTATTATTGATTAATTAGAATTAATTGGCATGTCAATTACGAATATGTAATGTTAATGTGTAAATAGTTAAATAAATTGATATTATATTATGAATGTTTAAATAATTACCAGTATGCTAGTCTGCATGCGAATAATAAAATTAATCTTGAATTAACCAAATATGTTTTATGAAGATTGTATTGAGTATCAGTACCATTCAATAAGACCATTGATGGAAATTCTAAAGCAATTAATATGCTAACTTTTTATACTACTTAGGTCGCAGACAAGCACACGGCCCTCCTGATGGTAAGAGGTTACCGTGACCTATGGGCGAGTGCAACACCAGGGGAGTCACACTCGTGCTGCCGACCCTGTAAGAACAGAGAGATTCTGTGCCGTCAGCGTAAAAGATAAGTAGGACAAAGTCTTTGGTTTTCCCACTGACAAGACAGCACAAAATCTCTCTTCTAACTATAATAATCGATTAAAATATAAAAAAGAGAAACGATTCAGGCGGGACTCGTACCCGCGACCAGTCTCTCAGGGGAAATGCTACGACCACTAAGCCACCGAGAGAAGAGATAATAAAAACTTCTTTTTATTAGAAGATTTGGCCAGGTACTTCTGCTTTACCCCACTGAGCGTTCCCATTCGTGGGGTAAAGAGGAATGTTACAAAATCCATTTTTCCCTTTCCCCATTAAATTCACTCCGGTTGGGCAAATTATACCCGTTTAAATTTCTGGTGCAATCGCCCCCACTAAAGTTCGTAAATTTGATCTAAGATGTCTGTACGAACAAAGCCGCTGGTATAACTACTACCAAAATAATAACAACAGCTACCGTCACTTGACAACAAGAGCCATAATCGCCCACCGGGCCATATGTCACAAGTGTCGGGATGACCCACATGGGTTCTATTGACACACATAGGAACCACTTCGGTAGAAAGGTTGCGTTGGACAGAAACATTGTATAGTTTCGATGTTTCTGTACTAGCTGGTGACTGCGGCTCCGCCCGCGTGAATGTCGACTTGTGGGTCGTATGCCCGGTTTCTGGTTCTATTCAACCAATTGCGGTTAAACGGAAGATTTTAAGTGTGACTTTTCTAAAGCCAAAGTCAGAGTCTAAGTCAAAGTCAAAGTCAAAGTCAAAGTCAAAGTCAAAGTCAAAGTCAAAGTCAAAGTCAAAGTCAAAGTCAAAGTCAAAGTCAAAGTCAAAGTCAAAGTCAAAGTCAAAGTCAAAGTCAAAGTCAAAGTCAAAGTCAAAGTCAAAGTCAAAGTCAAAGTCAAAGTCAAAGTCAAAGTCAAAGTCATAGTCAAAGTCAAAGTCAAAGTTAGAGTCAAAGTCAAAACCAGAGCCAAAATGAAAAAGCATTTCTTCTGTAGGTATAGACAGACCATTAAAACGGAACATACAGAACGTATCGTCTAATACAAAATATATCTTTCGTGACTACCGATAGAAATTTCGCGAATTCCTTTATTTTTTTTTGTCACTTAAATAGTTCATAAAGAACTTTTCACTCCAAAAATCATATTTTGTTGAAGATTTTATGTTCAGAATCGATAATCTAACATAACCCAAGTTTTTTTTTTTTTTTCAAAATTACACTAAAATGTACAGACACATCTTTACATTTTACAATAGATATTTATGGTGGCTGGGTCAATCGGTGTGTGGGTCACGGGCCCTAACACTTGAGTGTCGTAAAGTAATGCTTATCAAACGTTGTGGCGTAAGCAGTGGTCGTGGTAAGCGACTATTACTTTCACAGAATCATCATTACATGGTGTAAAATCACTTTTGTCGTCTGTCTCATAATTATCATTTCTCAATTTGTAGATAATTTTAATGCATTTAGTATGCTAAACTAAACAAATTATTTTAAATTGGAAAAAGCGAAATCAATACTCGGGCAGGACTCGAACCCGCGATCTTTCCCTTACAGGGGGAATGCTCTAACCACTGAGCCACCGAGCTTCGCCCGAGATTGATCCAAATTTTCCAATACATCCATCTTAGGGCGATGGTGGGATTTGTAGTTTGGGGCCCGAGATTCGCTTATTGTATTTTAGTAGATAGGTACATTAATTTTTTCCGTAAACGACTGCCGTCTGAGCTCCCAACTCTTAGAGGAAAGCCTGCGTCAAAACTGTGTCTGTTGGTTCACAAGTTGCTTTGATCCTCAAGGATGTAGTAAGGGCCCTGTAAACCCATGTTCCATCATGGGAGTGTATTGCTTGCAGGAGATCTCAGGTTTAACTGCCCTAGATAGGAAATCCCAGTAACCTTAGAAATTATCCCGAAAACCTCCCGAAGAGGACAGCTCGAAACCGGAGATTCCTTATAGCTTATACCCTGAAGACCCGGGAAGGGGAGTCTTATTCGGTTCGATTCCGACATAACCATCCCCGCCAGCCATAGGGGAGGGGGGGTTATATCTCGATGGCCTACATACAAAGGTGGCATCCAGTAACACCTGTTACTCGTTGCGACAAAAACTCTTGCATCCAGTAACACCTGTGACTCGTTGGGAATTCTTTCCTAACCAGTAAGTGTTACTCTTTTGGATGTTATTCAATGGGCATATACCAATAAATTCATTCTTTCGTTCAGAATTGTTACTAAGTTCAAATAAGGGTGTTATTTATGTCGCTTTATCAGCGCGCGCTGACAAAAAATAGAATTCCTATTAAATAAATGTAGGTACTCACCAGTCCAGCAATATCCAATGGCACATACACTTCACTACACTGCACTAAACTCACTATTAGTAACAATTATTATAATATTCGTACGTTTTAGTATTTGTTAGTGGTCACAACATTTCCACAGCTCACTGGCGACGTCACTGGCCATAAGTTTGAACAAACCTGCAACAAAAATAATAATATTAATCATCATCCTCTGGGCCTTTCTGGGTATAAAAATCAGGTCGAACGGGTGTTTTTGTGATAGGGTTCAAACTAGGAGATCATAAAATTTCGTAGACGACTTTATCTCGCCTCTGGGACATGAAGGTCAGATGGCTCTGATGCTGACTGCACAGTGCTTCGGAATTCATCCGTATGTTATCTAAACCTGTAAACAGTCTAGTTAGTGCGTGTGCTAAAGATTACAAGTAAAGTGCTAATTTGTAAAGCCTACTTTAGTTGTAGGTCTTACGAGAGTGTACTCAATCGTCCCTCTCCCTCACACTGGATGATCTTATGCTACTCGTACATAAACAGCAATATTTTGATTGCGTTGACATTAATTTTTTCATAGCTTTAAGCCTAAGGTATCGTAGGCCTCAGTATTTAGTACGAATTTCAACTTGATGCGTTCACGCATTCCTGAGAAAAAATCTTGATAGACAGACAGACAACAAAGTAATCCTATACGGGTTCCTTTTTTTCCTATTGTGGTACGGAACCCTAAAAAACTACATGTCAATGGTTGAACTCATGAGGTTTTCCCCTGCCAAAAGTCTCTCACGGTACCTGAAGGATAATTATGCTTATCGATAGATAACCTTCACATACAGACAGACTAAGCGACTTTTTCTACCATATATAGAAGATATGCTCACTTAGCAACACTAAAACCATTTAAAATAAACCTAGCAGACCTCAATCGGTTGTTTCTCCGAACACTCGCATCCTCCGAATGACTAAGGCCCCGGCTACATCTCTACGGCACGGCACCGTCCGCCGTCGCCGTCGACGGCGACGGCGCCGCGCCGTAGAAATTCACGGCGCCGTGCTACGGCGCCGTGGAAAGTGTGACATGAGGGAGGGCAATTCCGCAATTAGAGTAGTCGACTTCATAGTTCGACGTCATAAAAAACTGTAACCTGAAAACGAAACTTTACGAACCTTTACGAAGCTTTACGAACGTAAAAATTCTGAAGTAAACATTTATATTTTATCCCTTTCACACTAGTCGCGAGCTTGACGGATGACGTCTCGATTTGATTGAAATGGCGATATTAATTCAGAGAAAAATTCAGTGTGGCGTACCATATGAAAAATTTCCCTAAATAATTATTGTTAAATTACATCTGAAATGTCTTTCACGATTAATTCTTTTTCGGATAAAATAACGCAAATGTGAGAAGAAAGTGAAGCTATACCAAAAAATAAGGATAAGAATAAAAACTAAATTGCAATTTGAACGCAATTTGATTTATTGCATTGCCATACAACGTGGCAATGCTGCCAGTCTTCTGGGAACGTTACCACAAGAGGCATGCGATGCGGAGGAATTCCACGACGCGTTCGGTTTTAGTTTTTAATTTGTGCTTTTATATATATATTTTTGGTTTTATTGTTAATATTGTACATATTTAAATTGTATTATAGTAGGATTAACCAGAATAAATGTTCTTATTTGAACTTAAATTAGAATAAAAAACGAATTGTAACGGATTCTATTACTGTTTCTATTTTTATGTAAATATTATAACAAGACGTTGACCATGGCTCCGCTTGCATGAAATAAAAGAGATCCTATTTCCGCAATCCCCAAGAATCTAATTTCGGGATACCTAAATTGTATTATTTCAAATTAAGAGGGTGTTACATACCTCCAAAGGCCACGGTAACCACTTCCCATCAGGTGGACCGTGTGCTAGTCTGCCACCTAAATCGTATAGAAAAAAGATCTATCTCCCTGCCTAGCGATTATGTCCTTTTTTCTTTTGTCTTAGTACAGGAGGATGGCTGGTACCTTATATACTCTAAATGCTTAAAAGTGTACGCTAACGCGCATCTTAGATCTTCAGATAACTAAAATATGTAATATGATTTAAATTATACATAATTATTATTATACTGTCTAAAGTTCATTTTTGATATTAGCAAAGAAGTTCACCTCTTTAATTAAAATCTTCCAAATGCATGGGAAAACTAATTTTTATTTGTATTGACAACCCTAAATTTGACATAATTTGTAATTTTTATAATACGTTTCGTAATCTTATTTCAAGAAATGTAAATATAGAAAAAATAAAATTAAGCGTGAAATGTAGTTCCGTTTGTTCTTTGATATTTGAGGCTGAAAAACGCACTCTTTCATCATGTATTTAATACGTTTGTTGTCTCACTGTCACTTCTTGGTTGACGTATCATTAGTCTTTGAAAGACGCGATTCGAAACATAGGACCGTGATCCTATGTTGTGTTGGGGCGGATTTTTGCGTCAATTGCGTATCTAATTACTAATCAGAATCGCGACAATGCACCACCCACAAAAAATATGTTTTTAATAATGAATTCGTAATTTTATGAAATATTATTAATATATCACTGAAATATTAAAGTAAAATGTTGTAATATAAATAATAATATAAATTCATGTAAACTAATAACATTGACGTATTTTTAGTAAGACACTATATGTCATTGCGCGCTCGCCATCTGAGAAATTTCGATTGAGAATCGCCCCCTGCAACACACCGTCCACTTTTTGTAGCCATTTTGTTGCACGGCGCCGTGAATTTCGACGGCGCGGCGCCGTCGCCGTCGACGGCGACGGCGGACGGCGCCGTGCCGTGGAGTTGTGGCCGGGGCCTAAGTCGATTCTTATCAAACCCTTGCTATAAATAGATGCGTTTCTCGGAGCGCGGCGGCATCGACAAAAGACTAGTTGTGGTTTATTTATTATCTATGGTAAACGCACAGATAACGCACACTTATTTTAAGATGTGTTCCTTATCTCGGATAATGGATGGTAGAATAATTTATTGGTTATTGGAGAATGGCTGCTTCATTTGTTTAGTTGTATGACTTCTTGAGTTTGTGGTTATGTTTGGTTTAGGATTCAAAAAATTGGCCTACCGCAGTCGTTGCATTCCATACACTGCTGGACATAGGCCTCTCCCAATGTGGTTTAGCATTCGAATCGGTCAAAATATTATTGGGTATAGAAATTTTCGGTTCTACTGCATTAAATTTTGCGTTAATGTTCAAGGATTTTTATGATATTTCCAGCAAGGAATAAGCTATTTTCAGTCAATTATTTCCATGGAATATGTACTTACTAAGTACTACATATATAAAAGTTATTTACAACAAAATTTCTATCATGGTGCTGCAATTGAACCGGGATACAGAACCTAGAAAAATAAGTTAGTGATTTTTTCGTTTATTTTGTTCTCGAACTTGACATATCGTTATTATACCGGTATTTTTCTTCTTCTTCCTCTTAGCGTTAATTCCCAGTCGCATCCGAAGCTTTCAGCTCGGAGTCTGGGGTCCGCTTTTGCCAGTCTTAACTACGGATTTGGCTAGACCTCGATATTTTCTGTGAAGCGATTGCCATCTGACCTCCACATCCCAATGGTAACATTAGGCGATATCGAAGCTTTGCAGCTAGACTGTTTTTTTTTGGATTTTTGAGGGCTCCAACTACCCGTAACGACTGCCATAGATGTTCTTATGGCAACCGGGACCGACGGCTTAACGTGCTCTCCGAGGCACGACCAGACCAATGCAAATACCCATATTTCATGAACACAAATATTTGCACTGAGCGGTATTTTTCTTATATGCTCCAAAGCCGAATTTAATTGACAAGTGAAAATCCATTCAACTAAACTCGGCTTGCAAGTTTTGCTCGATGACGTTTTGGGAGTAATAACGTGACAACACAGTTAACGTTGATCTTAGTTTTCATTGATCTCTTCTTGATGAAAAGCATTTAAAAGATTTGCCATGAGGTCCGAGCGCTCGCAATCTCTTCAGGGAGATTGCGAAGCGTATGGTCGACGCTTCTCGTGACATGAAGGCTGGGCTCTTTTTAACCGACTTCATTAGGTCAGAGAATAAGCATTGCCATACAATGTGGTGATGCTGCCAGTCTTCTGGGAACGTTACCACAAGAGGCATGCGAAGCGGAAGAATTCTACAACGCGTTCTAATTTTAGTTTATAGTTTCTAATTTGTTCTTTTATTTTTATTGTTAATTTTGTACTTAAAAGGTAAATAAAGCTCAAAATGTTTAGAAAAAGTGACCTTAATTGCGTTTGTACCGGAATAGCTGGAGATTTGTCTAGCCGTCTGCTACAGGTTATCAAAACTGGATGGCCCACGCACAACCTTGGGTGGCGATTGTCCCCAGCGGCGCAGAATATACCTGACTACCTGTAGACAAGCGTTTCCGAGTGCCTACTGACAAACTTATCGAGAAATTAACACGTTTTAATTATTTTTTTTATGATACGGTTATTTTACGCGCCGTAGACATAAACTTACTTAGGTGTTGTTTTATACACCAGTTAAGTAGCAGACAAGCACACGGCCCACCTGATGGAAAGTGGTTACCATGCCCTATGGATGTGTGCAACACCAGGGGTGTCACACTCGAGCTACCGACCCTGTAAGAATAAGAACCTTCTGTTGTCCTTCTTGAAGAACCCCATATAATTATTATTTACTCAGAGCCCGATTCGATTGCCAGAGTCATGGTCATTAATGGTCAACTATAGTAATGGTCTCCTCAGGACCTTGACTGCTTCTATCGCGATCTTGCTGCAATACCACCAAATTAATCGCGATAGAATCAATTAAAAATAGTCTTAATAAAATATTCCGTTCGTTAATTGTGTCTCGCTTGATTTTAGATAGTAAATATATGAAAAAGAGACAAAAAAAAGGAAGTCCAATTCGAGTTAACATGTAGTCTAAAGTATTTGAAACACGACATGACCTCTAGTTAACCGCTTCATAAATATAAGTAACAAAAATTAACATTTAAATGAACAAACCTTTCTCTTACACCGACATACACTTGAAAGTATTGAAAATGTATCGTCTTATTATGGTGATGATTATTTTCTTAGCATTTACGTGGAAGATCGCGTCATAGTCAGAACGTCTCCAAAACGGCGAAATGCATAAAGATTTTCTAGCAGTAAGCTCAAGAAGAGAGTAATTTATTGAAAATGGAAGGGCTCTGTCTCCCCGTCGAGGGGAGCAACCACCCCTATCACTATTACTTTGTCTCCCACAGGGGAGCTACCAGGGGAGACATTATGTCCGTCGCATAATCCGCATGCGAGATAAAAATAAAGAAAGAATAGTAGTTTTTCGTTACGAGATAGACTAATAGGACCAACCTACCTATATACCCTCAGTTATGGAACTTTTCTCCACGCTACAGTCATTTATCATCAAACTCCAATCCTAGCATTTTTGGAACCCTGGATCCGCTCTCCTAATTCCCCATTACTGGTTTGTTTAGACCTTGACTTTAGCGACTGCCCTCTGGGCCCATACCATGAACTCTTAAAACAGGTCTATAATTGAACTGCTGTCATTCTACCAACTGCAAATGTCACTTTGTAATCCTATATGTTTATATGACATTACAAAGTGACATTTGCAGTTGGTAGAATGACAGCAGTTCAATTATTGACCTGTTTTAAGGTTTATGGTAAGGCCGCTGATCCCCTCAAAGTCAAGAAAGCCTGCAAGAGAGACTCGTCCCTCAATCTGCAGATGTACCAACAACGTCAACTACCAGTTTAAGCTGGATTGGGACCTACACATTCGAAATCGTTCACCTACACATCGCAAAGGTAAAAGACACTATGCGTAAGGACACATCAATCAACCGTATACCTCGGGACAGGTATCTTGGCCCTAAATCGAGATAAACGAGATCCTGGCGCGTGCAGATTGTTTTGTAATAATCTATGCTTGGTGAATTTGAGTTCGTCCACCGCAGTAGCACCCCGTGCTATCCTCAAAAGACACCCAAGAAACGTGTACTGCGCGTATAGAGCACATTTTAGGGCCAAGATATGTCCCGAACTATACGTATCGACAGCCTCCGTGGCGTAGCGGTAGTGAACGCGGCCGCTACGCAGGAGGCGCGGGTTTGATCCCCGCTCAGTGCAAATATTTGTGTTCATGAAATATGGGTATTTGCATTGGTCTGGTCGTGCCTCGGAGAGCACGTTAAACCGTGGGTCCCGATTGCCATAATAACATCTATGGCAGTCGTTACGGGTAGTTGGGAGCCCTAAAAAAAATCCAAAAAAAAAAACAACGGTCTAGCTGCAAAGCTTCGATATCGCCTGTAACATTAGGCTGTGGAGGTCAGATGGCAATCGCTTCACGAAAAAATATCGAGGTCTAGCCAAATCTGTAGTTAATTTAAGACTGGTAAAAGCGGACCCCAGACTCCGAGCTAAAAAGCTTCGGATGCGACTGGGAATTAACGCTAGGATGAGAGTTCACTCTGCGATCACGTCGATATGTACGAATTTGCTTTGATTATGCCTTACATCTCTTGCCTTTTCTGTGTAATTTACGCCTAAGGAGTCATTTTTTGTAAGCAAATTGGTATCGATTTATAACATAATCATATACCAAGCACCAATACCCCATAATAACTTAATTCTATGGTAAACAGTAGACCTTGGATCAGTTAGCTATTAATCACAGTGATTGATACCATAGCCGATGGTTAACCACGTAATTGGCGGTATGCACGTGGTGTTACCATGGTGTGACGTCATGGTGTATGTTGGTGTATAATTTTGTATCATTGTTGGCTAAATATGAGTAGAGTTTGTGATGTCCTCGACCTAGTTAACGTATAAGATAGATATGCTATGGAGAATAAATGGATAAATAGGATCGGCAAACGTGGCGCATATTGGGAGAGGCCTATGTCCAGCAGTGGACTACAATAATTGATTGATTGACCATTGAAAAACCTTCCTAAGACCCTCTCACATGCCTCAAGTTTGAGTGGCGGTATGCTTTTTTATCGTCCGCAAAATCCCCACGGATACTCCCCGGAGTATCCCTCGCACTTTTCGGGTGTGGGGACCACGGAGTACCCAATTAGCCCCCAGGTACGGGGAGTGATTACCGCACCGTGGCCTGCTTCTGCTAGGGTGACAGGCGGCTCTACGCGTCACCCCCGTCCATTAAAATATCTGCCACCTTCTTACTAGGTATGACTACTTTGATGGCCTCGATTGACGTTTTTTCCGCCCCGCATAAAGAAAACGGAATTGTTTGAAAGGGGGAATAGGTGTGAGGGTAAAGCATTCCAGATGAAAGAATTTTCAAACACTTGCAAAAAGTTATTAACCACCGGCACTGGTCCGAAACGCGGCCTGACGAAAGAAACTAGAAGGTTCCTTTAAGAAAAGATGAAATGAAAAGCCGGACACAGTACAATACATAACAATGGTAAGTACCTCTACCGTACCACCACCGTCCCAGGTTGCAATCGGCGGTAGTGTCGTGTAAACACGCTCTAACACTTCGGCCATCGAACTCATTACTCGTAACCGCTTACAAAACTTTTATAGCAATGTTATTAAAACAATACCTAACCAATGTTTAATTCAACAAGCACTATCGAAGTTATTGTGGCTACTATAAACAGACCCATATGGTCACCAAGTCACCAAGAAACGGTGACGTCATTACACATGTAACTTAAATACGTAAAGTAGGACATTTGATTTAGTCTCTCGATTCTACCTAGGTATACTTATTTTGCTATCCCAAAAGAGTACAGATCCATCTACTTATTTGTGGAGGGTGGGAGAAAGAGAATAAACATTTTTTTTAACTTTGAAGCATCTAACTTAATTACAGCTTTAATAAAAGCTCTGGTTACTGGGCAGTGTTGCCAATTTATATTTATTAATTTAATGTGATGGTTAAGATATGTACTATGTTTACTTTACTCATAATTTATTGCTACTACTGTTTACGTGTGTGCTGCAGTGACCAAAAATAAATGAATTTTCTTTCTAATTAGTAACAAAACATTGAAAATCAGTCAAATCCGCATTTACACTGGTAAAGCGAACTCCAGACTCCGGGGTGAAAACATCGGATGCTGATGAACTGGGATTAGCGCTAGGATGAAAAAAGGGAGAGGGTGGGATCAGTTGAAACAGCTCCTCATAACACACTCTATGGTAGGTCTTTGCAACTGCAGAGGTTCTCAGGTGTTTGTAACTTCAGGATAACCAATGATACTGGTCATTTTGCGATAGGGTCAAAGCTTTGAGATCATACCCAACATTATAACTTAACGTAGGTACATACATACATATACTCACGCCTGTAAATCTCTAAAGGGGTAAGCAGAGGTGTATTAACACCCAAATTTCGCCAACAGATTTTCGGTCCCACGTAATAGGGGGCGAGCTTATTGCCGTCTAGCGGCACTTTGTCATGGACTGTATGTTTACTGTCGGATGGAGAACAGTCAGTATCCCTTAGTCGTCTTTTACGACACCCACCCCAGGGTGCCCCTATTCTACTCCACCGGGAACCAACAATGCAAGTACTTGACGTACTTTATTCATATATTATAGTACCTACCTACATTGTAACTTAATAGTTGCAGCAGCTGAACAAGTAAGGTCGGCGCAGGCGCAGAGCCTCGTCCGATTAGTCACAGGCGGTCTCATGGCCGAGCACCATATAGGTAGACTTGCGACATGACACAGGAATGTGAACCTTATTATTGGTATGACATAGAGCTGATGTTTGCATGAGGGTGTAGGCTAATGGTTTTAATGTGATGTTTTTAAAGGGATTGATGGAGAATATTCTAGAATAGTCGATGAAGTTTCTTGTACACAATCAGTGTTGTTGTGAGCGAAATTTATACTGTTTAGTTCTATTGGCACAGGTTTTTGGAAATCACGATATTTTTGGTACTTCCAGTTTGCCCCATCAAGCGTCCCAACTATGGGGCATCTATGAAATTTTGAAGCATCAGAATCAGCTAGTCAATGTCTAGGACGGGACTTGAACCTACGACCTGTCCCGTTCTAGAGGGAATACTCTAGTCAACTATACCTACCTGGATATGACCTGGATAGTTGAAAGTCTCCTATAGATACTACTATAGTAGTGCAGTGCTGCCTACACCATCCATCTTGGCTGGTGTTGGAAGCAATTGGACCTTGGGCCATCTTAATTGTAGATGGCTCAAGGTCAGCAGCGGTGCTAGGCATATACCTTATTGGGTAGCCGCATACCCCGGTAATTGAGATCTGAAATGGCGTGCGGTTTCAGTCGGTTTGAGTCCGACATAAACACCGTATCCGTGAGGATTTCCGCACGAAAAATGGTACTCACAAGTTGTGAGTACCTTTTTTCGTGTTGTGACTTGTGAGTCACAACTAGGTACCTACGTTTTCAAATAGCGGGATTTCAGTAAAAATTATATGGTGATTTGTCAAAACAAAAAATGGTTACGTTTTCGTGAAGTTATTAAACATTAAGAATCACTGATTTGTTTTCAATTCTATTGAATCGTAAGTTTTGAAATCACCTATTGTTAAAACATAATTTTCCTAAATTGGGCCGAGGATCAAGCAAGATATTCGATGACGTAAGTAACTTTATGACTTTAAGACTTCTTCTAATGGGAAGGACAGAGGTGTGAAGGTATCAAACAAGCCACACATAATATCTGAATAATATACCGTAATTTATTCCTCACTCGTATAAATGACACGACTTTGAAACACCGCTGTGTGTGCCGATGCATTCGTTAGAGGAACTACCAATAACTAAAAAACATAATATAAATGGATATAAATATAATACGCAGACGATATCACTGTGAGAGAAGGGAAACTTGAAATAAAACCCTGTACCAACTCGTCTGGCCAGCGTGGAAATAGTAGGCCAAAGCATCTCAACATTGGGAGAGGCCTATGTCCAGCCTATGGACTGCGATAGGCTAATTGATTGATCCAGACCTGTCCGAATCACATATCCATCTTAGCTGATCCCATAAAAAAGTAATATGTATAACACTTTGATTCTTCTAACAAACCCATTATTACACACATCAATTTGGAGGAGGCAGGACACGATGATATTTCCGTCCCAATCGAGCAGTCCGCCTGGGGAAGTACCTCCGCCCTACAAAATACCGCAGGTACAATAATAGTTCCCGGCGGTGAGTAGGGTAGCTAAAGCTCACTGCAGAGGATTTGTGCTGTCCGTGGAAATCATTGTCTTGTTTGCTGACGGCACAGAATCTCTCTATTCTTGAAGGGTTGGCAGCACGAGTGTGGCTCCCCTGATGGAAAGTGGTTACACGTCCATAGGATACGGTAACCACTTTCCATCAGGTGGGCCGTGTGCTGTTCTGCGACCTAAGTGGTTTAAAAATATGTCGATTTCCCTCGCAAACTTCCAAGACAAACTTCATTAAAAACTTTAATTCGTTTTGATTGTGAAGCAGAAAGTAAACGTAATTTGAAGCGGCTCCAGTAACTCACCACTTTCACTGGTGACATGGCGGATGTAGATTTGTTATTGATTCATTGCCACTGTCAAGAACAACTAGAATACAACTGGGCTTCTGCGGAATGTGAGGAAACTGGTACTACGAGATCTGGCAACACACCTCGAAAGGGCATTGTCCAACTTGTATGAGCACTTGGCCTGGTATGGACAGATAATAATTGGGCAAATATGATACAGGTTTGGTAGTTCATACTAGTAAGAAATAAAATAACATCATATGGTTGTATCAGAATTTTTATTTATATTATTTATTGACCATAGTGTTTAGTCAATTTTTGTTAATAAAAGATTAATTGTATGCATAATTTCTTTATTATTCGGAGTCATAAGTTATTAAAACATTATCCAGGAATTGGGCAGGTGGGTTTACATTATCCTGGTACCGTGCCCAGCTCAAAAACCAAATTATTGTCATGACATGTCCGCAGCAACCTACTGTTCTTCATCCGACAATACAATTACAGCAGTACTGTTTTATTGCTGTTCTACCCTGTTCTTCATTTTCATATAATATATAAATATAATATATTCTTCGACTAATATGTCTACTGTGGATCTTACCTCGCAATAAAGAACAGCCTGCGATCAAAGGAAAATCTAACAGATTGCTGGCTCTATCCCTACAGACCTCAATAGTATAGGAACCGTCATCCCTAATGTGTTCCCCATAGTATGAGCGGGCCTGTTTAAGTTGGTATACCACATATTATTAACTCACTGTATTCCAGCCTTGGAAAAGATACATTTTCTATGTTAACATCAACGTTTAAGAATTGTGTCCGCCTTCTATTTAAATTGTTTGAATTTACATAATCAGATAAGTCATTATTTCTATACAAGTTTGCATTAATTATCTCTAGAATTTCACCTGCATCTGGCCTGTCAGTAACCCGTTAATGACATAAGGATCCTTAAGTCATCCCGCAGGATGACATATTTGATCTGTTCCCCTCAATTGTCGTGGAGCGATCCATTCTTTAACTACATTTCCAACATGAGCTTCTCTTTCTGTGTCCATGCGCAATGTATGTGATCTGATTTGCAACAGAGAAATCCCACATTTTATGCAAATGTGTCGTCGGTGCCCACTACTCGTTGATGGTTCTTCGTTTGATTGTCGAACGTTTGGATCATTTAAAGCAGTCATCCAACAAGAATGACACACTAAACTGTCCTCTCCAATCTAGAACAAAGTCAATGAATAACGATTAGTTAGTGAATGATTGCACAATGCACACAACAATAGTATAACAGTTCGAACAAATAAACATATTACATACCACTTGCGGTACAATCCAGTGCCCTATAACAGAGGCCACCTCTTGCAAACGGAGGCCATGTCTTCGTCTTTGGGATAAGTCGATGTCGATGCCACAAGCACAATTCACACATCGACTCATCGTGGGATCTGTTTGCATATTCATGCCAGAATTATCGTTATGAACGGGTTCAAAGTCCGTAGGCGAGCCAGGGTCGGTGATGAAAGATGTATCCGGGTTCATTTTCCAATAAAAAACAGAATCGGCTTTCACAAGAAATAGAAAAATGTTATTCACGAATTAAGATGACAACTATGACAAGCGAATGACATTTTATCGGATTTCTTTCCAGTTGCCATATACAAACACAAACTCAATCGATTAAAATAAATTCGTTATTGAATCGAGTTGAAAAAGTTTTAGTATCATTATTATAAAAACAATGTTTGATCAAAGACGAGACGAGATTTTTTTTTAAACTAAATTAATATAATATTATTCTTTACTACTTTCTCGTATCTATAATATTACATAATTGTAAAGTGGTACTATATTTATTTATTTTTATTGTATTTACATACACTATTTAGTGTAAGTTGACTGATAGAGAATGCCTGTGGCATTATGTCCGCTTATGTACCTACTTGTGCATGAGGTCTAATAAATAAATAAATAAGCTCATTATTAACTGAATTTATTACACAATTAAATAAATAAATAAATATTGTACGACAATCTACACAACGCTATCTAGACCCAAGGTAAGCATAGCTTGACTAGCTTGTGTTATGGGCTCCAGAATGCGGATAAACATACATAGATACTTTTTTTTTTGGTAAATACATACATAGAAAACACCCAGACCAATGCAAATACTCATATTCATGCATACAAATATTTGCACTGAGCGGGGATCGAACCCGGGCCGCGCCTCTTGCGTAGCAGCCGTGTTCACTACCGTTACTTACATATTTTTACGTTTTCGTCGTCGTTCTTAAAAATCTTATGTTTGATCGTTGAGTAGAACTGAATTCCACGCGGGTAGAACCGCAAGTGGAAGGCCATTTTAAAATGAAAATGCTTTACCAGTTAATCATCACATCGAATCAGTTCACGTTCGCATCCAAGCCACAGTCGACGCGTACTCAATATAATTTAGTTTATGTATGGGACACATTACTCTTTATCGATATATTCATATTGTCTTAAATAAAAATCGATTACAATCTTTATTATAACTGGCAACATTTTAGTGTTAGAGAAAGGAGAAAAGGTTTTGGAAAATGTATATTTCAGTGAATTAATTGATTAAATACTAATTATTTAAAGATATATCTTGATACTCCAATAATTCACTATTAGTTCTTTAAAAATTAAACATGATTATTGATAAATACCTACATTTGCGTACATCGTGTTCATGGAGGCCAGTTATGGACACTGTCCTTTAAAAAGTGAACTATATTTTGTAATTACTATGTCAGTGTGTTAGTTCACACCCTCTTCTTTACAATAGAATGAAGACAGGGTGTCACTCTGGCATACATGGCATATGAATCCAGGACTAAGCGATTCCGCGCCTCTTTTCTTTACCGCACTATCTATAAAGTCATGGAATTCGTCACCAGCACACGATTTTCCTCCTTCCTAGGGTCTCGGGTAAGTGAGGCGTGGAAAATCTAAATCGAGGACTGCCATAGTAACATTATTGGTGTGTTATGGTGACACTCATTCCTAGGACTTAACCATCAGCTTACAATCAGATAGAGATCTGTAGGGATTGAACTCCAATTATAAACAAGTAAATGTAAATACATCTATTCACCACATAGATGTATTTACATAAAGGCGAGTATCCTTCTTACTGTATTCTGAGCTTCTAATACGTAATTATGATAAATGTGAAAATGCAAAAACGGTTGAATTAAATGGGATGATATTATATGGCACAAAGATAGAGTGTAGATTGAAATAGCACATAGGTTGGTCGTGGGAACATTTCATCTATATTTCACACGAAACAACATTCAATAGCTAGTAATGTACTTGTATTTACTCAAAGCCTGACCTTAATAACCAAACTAAATATTAGCAATCACGACAATTCAATATAGAAATAACTAACACAGCAGGATTCTTTAAACAATACGTACCGAGCTGGTTGAGTTCGTAATACAACCAGTTCAGAATACTGATGTATTGTTAAAAGCAGCGTTTCTCAAAGTGGGCTACGTCTGCCACTTGGGGTATGCCGGTAGAAGTAGACTATAGGGGACATGTTTTTTTATTTTTTTTATCAGAATAAAACATTATATACATAAAATCACACAATAATAGCAACAAAAAAAACCACTCACCACCAAATATCTACATCAAAGCCGGGATCTCCCCATTGTAAAGCCGACTCCCTAAAAGCTAGTCTACATACACAAAAGCAATATTTAAAATAGGGTAGTCCATTTATAGGATTCCATACCTTAAGGGTAAATACAAAACGGGACTCTACTACTACTACGACTACGCTGTCCGTCTGCTGCAGCTACAACAATAATATAATAATACGAAAAAACCGATAATGGTAAGGAAGTCGGAAACTCTCATGCACAAGTCCGACTGGCACTTGACCGGTTTTATTATTTACAAATGAGTTGATCAATTTCTTAAATCTATAGGGGCATGTAGAACTAAAGTTTAAGAAACACTACCCAAAAAAATTCTCATCGCTGATCAAGTCAGGAAACACAAGCATCATTACTACAAACCTGTCTCCCTCGGCACCACCACATCAATCAAACAGTGACATTGGCTGACAGCTCGCATTGTATTTCCACGTTATAGCCCGGGAGCCAATGACCTTAACATTTGCAAAATACAAAACTTGTCGGCTCATTATCGGAACTTGTTATTTCTGGGACATAAACGATATAATTTCTTTCGTGAGTGTTACTTTTATTTTCGTGGAGGGTTAAGGCCATGGCTTAAACACGCGTTTTTGAACTTGATGTTACTTCGAAGTTATGATTCAAAAATACAAAATTTGCAACATCCGTATGTGGCGTCTGTAATTAATTCGTACTTACACAAATAATTATGTAGGTATATGTAGGTATTGTTAAAATTCCGAGTTGAGGTTATTGTAGAGCTTGTAGACTATAGGATACTCGTTGGTACAGCTTGAAAAATGTGTTGCCTGTCTCTTTAGTGCATACAATGTAAGAATGAAAATAAAAAGTAAGTAAAACTAATTTTGAAGCTAAATATATGTTTGTACATGTCGATAAACTGCGTTTTATAGATCTTACATGCTGTATACGGCTTTAAATGTAAAGAATACAAATTAAAACAATTGACATTGATTCAACCCTGCAGTTTCTGAGCAGTTATGATGATGATGCAATATAATCTATCAAAATTGTAACTGTCAACGTCAAAAATACGGACTTAAATGATCCAATCACTTTCAATTAAAAGATATAAGACACAGTACATAAAAAAACAAACGAGGAATTCACTCTTAAAGTAAATAAATTGCCAGCACTTGCACACAATTATATTTTCGTTTTAGGAGAACCGATATTTAAAAAATATAAAACGTGTAATAAAAAAGTGTGATCCTATAAATCGATGCTTAAAATACAAGTAATGCTGAGTAGGCTCTTCTTGAAAATAATAATGTGAAGGTCAAAGGGTTCCATCTCCGTTTCCATATTTGTAAGAGAGAGACTAATTCCCAAGCAATGTCAACATTATCGCCACATCTAATCACAGAGAAAGTAAAACTGACAGATGATTCCAGAATATTTTTCTGTCAAACCACCAATTTAATACTTCCGAATACCATAAATACGAAAGCCTAATGGTAAGTTATGCGTAGAAAATATTTAAAACCGTCTAATTACGAACGCGCTGATTAGGATGTTAATGAAAGTAAGAATTCACGACTATATGATTGCTAATACATTCATGATCACTTGATTACCTTGGCGGGACTTTCGATTTCGATAAATCAATTACATGCTCGTGCTAAAGATATAGTTTTAAAATAGATCGGTGTTAAGTGCATTATGGTTTCTTTTTTTTTTGCAGCTTTGTAGTTGAGGAGTCGGTTTTGCGATCAAGAGGTACCGAGTTCGAATCTTTGGCATTGCGCTATTGATGTGAACCCACTTCTAAAACAAGCTATTTAGCTAGGCTGAAGAGAGAAATAAGGGGAATATTAGTAATTTTGATTACTATTTTTCATATGATCCCCCTAAACCAAGATCTTGCCCAAACCAGCCTCAGCTAGGTGTACCTGCTGATAGATTTGGTCGAGGCTCTAGTCTAATTTAGACTTTGCTCTAGGAGTTGGTCATACGGCAGTTATTACCGTAGAAGCCAGAATAAACCAAATAAAAGAAAGCAGCAGTAGCTGAGTCGACCCTAGGCCCCAAAATATAGATTTTGGATGCAATCGAGAAATCGCTAGGAATATAATGATGACCTAAGTACTATATTTTATTTAATGTTAAGTGAGAATGTGATGCAGTCAGAATTAGATTGACTTGACTAGCAAAGCAAGTAAAGGTATCGAGATCATTTTGAGTACTTTTTCTCACACGTCAAGCAACCGTGCACGTACAGTCAGCATCAGATCGATGCAAGGATGCAAAGTACTTAAAATGAGCTTTGCTAGTCAAGATCGATCTGATACTGCCTGTACTACAGGATCAAAAAACCAAGTTTGTAATATTTCCGCCACAAGCTCCTGGCCTAACATAACAATGAGTTCGGTTATTACATCAATACGTCGAAACATCATTCAATTGAAAAAAGAACATTATTTATTCATATCAGGTGCCAAACTTGACGCTGGCGTCCAACACAATTGTTTGCTCAAAATTTTGGAAATTCAACCTTAGATAATAAGAATTATGATTGGTTTTTGAAGTGAACGGAAGTATTGAACGGAAATTTTAATATTGTTGTACAAGTATATTACTGTTACCTACTATTTAAAATCAGCTGTGACCCGTGGTTTCGCCTGTACCAGGTTCTATCAGTAAAGCGGCTGTAGGTCGTTTCTTTCCCATTTTTTAACCGTAGCGTGATGTTAGACAGCATGTGACTTTCCCCAAGAACTGGACAATCAAATGTAGAAATAACTTTTGAAATCTTGTATGTATTTCCAAAGATTCGTTCAAATAAACAAACTGCAATGTTATCATTACGATTTATTAGCAGAAATATTCTTTCCTAAGACATGAACTATCAAATGCAAAAGACTTTTTCTAATCGCACTTGCCAAGTGATTCTGGAGATTAGTCAGTTCAAACAAACTAACTTCAGTTTTATTATTAGTTGTATTATGAAACGAAAGTGGGTATAGAATGAATCAGCTGTATTTCAGTAGAACTAAAAGTAAAGTGCCAAGACTGAAAGCAAAGGTTATAGATTGGTTGTGGTGTTAGATTGGTGGGACTGTAGCTGCTCTCTTCTGATTTTGTTTAGCTGTCAATGTCATCCGTGATGATGACGCGAAAATTTTTACCATCCATTTTTTTTAATTTCGTGTAATTTAAACTAAGCTAGTGATAAAATTATGTTTGAAAACCTTTTATGAAAAAAAAAATATTAAGATCAGAAACAGAAAATGTTCAGACGAGACTTGAACCCGCGTGAAGGCATGGTTCTGTTCCGGTTAATTTCTAGTGGAGTTTATGTTGTTTCTTGAATTATTCGAAAAAATAAAGCGATGTTGTAGACAGGTATTTTGTGCATGTGTGTGAAAAACGGGATGTTATAGTCAAAAAAACTCCAAAAGACTACAAAAAAATGTTGATCAGCAATAAAACCTACCTCTTAAATAGTACAACGGACAAATCTGGCCAAAACTTTCGAAACACTACCACTAAGTATTATTTTACAGAAACATCATTAAAATTGTAACCGTATACAAATACATCTACATCCGACACACCGCGACGCAGCGTGCATCGGAAACATCTTACCGATTGCCTCATAATTTATTTTTACCCACCATAACCCAGACAGTTAAATTATACTCAAAATTTCATTCCAAAAGCATTTTTATTCAGCGCAGTGTCGTACAATAACGGGCTGGAGATTAAAATCGGTTGTTAATTGATCGTGACAGTCCAATGGCCGCCATCGGACGCCATATTGGCTCCAGGAAGTGGATGACAGCGCGCCATGTCAAAATAGAAACAGTTATGCCGCGAAATTAGGTGAGCCTGTGACGTGGACAGAATTAGTGGGATTAATTGGGGCTTTGGTAAAACGGGGGAAATTTTTGGTTGAAGTTTGAATAACACTGTTTTTTTAATGAGTTTGATAACAGTGACCATTCAGAAATATTTAGATTTAACTTTCAGGATGTTTTCTGTTTGTGAGAAAAGATTTTAGGAACTTACTTGCATAATTTTTATTTTTTCTTTGTTATGTAATCTATAGACTCAAAAATTACTGGACCAATTTTTGTAAAGTAACAAACAGGTGCCTAGTCACCTAACTTATTAAATACGTCGCACGTATGACGGACGGACCAACACGATTATGCGCGTGTGTGCACGCCCCCACACGACAATTAGAATTAGATGATTATCTATGGTTCCTAAGGGGCTTTGGCACCTTTTGCAGGCTAGCGTCTCCATGGTTTGAGATTTCAATGGAATTGTTTCTAACATAGAATATTTCTAATATAATATTGCCGCGTGGATCCCGGCAGAGTAGAATTTAGGCCACCCCATCTCCTCCCATGCGGTGACGTACAAGGCGACTAAGGGATAGGGCTGTTTAACATCAGACAGATATATACAGTCCAGACTCAGCCTATAAATGGCTCGAGTCAACAATAGTGCCCGAAAAACGGCAATAGGCTTACCCCCTATTACGTGGGACATATAGGTTACTTTTTATCCCGAGAACATTCTCTCAGTCTCAAATATTACATACGTTAATTTTTTTTCAAAATTCAACGTAGGTATGTACTGTATAATTACTTATCGTATTTTTATTTCAAAATAACGACATTGTACACCAGCCTCAATTGCAACTAAAAATAGTAATAAGTACTTAAGTGTTTTTGCCTTAACATGGTTCTATTAATAACTTGTGTAACCCGACATCACGTCTACTAGCTACACCACTCCTAAACATGTACTTATGGCAAGCGATGCTTATTCGGACATCACGTCTACCAGACTACGCCAGTCCTAAAAGGTACTTATGGCGCGTGCGACGCGCCGCGTCGATCGAAGGACGAGACAGTCGGTGCTCGGTGCCGCGCAGTGAGAGCAGACGGTCGACGTTGCGCTACGATAGCAAACAATCATTGTCGCGTATGCCCTGTTCTGTACGGTGTAACTTAACTTCCCTTGTAACCAATATAATAAAGCCCGTTACACTTGTAGGTAATGGCGGCGGTTGGTGTCGGACTTAAGTTTTTATGTTTCGTCTAAGTAATCAATATTAATCAATGTTTCCTATTAACACGCTTTCATATAAGTACACGGTCACCCATCTAACCATGTGTGTGAACAAATCGTGGAACTCCTTAACCAACTTCTAATATTGGTGAAGCTTTCTACAGCTTAGCCTAGGTTGGAAGCTTGTGTCTTCCGGATATGATTCTATGCAATGGTATCTTTAAATGTGACATCCGTATGAAAAACTTGCGAAAACTGATAAAATTATATAACGGCAAGAGCCTTTTGTGGGACGCCACGTTCGTCAGTACGGTCGTTCCCAGCACCTGAGCCGTACCGTCCTGTCTCCAGCAGCCGCTGACGAAGACGCGGCGGGTAAATAACGCCTAAGAGCCTCAGAACAGCCCCTCTAGACAAGTGGCAATTTGTGGGTCGGTGTTTTGTAGAATATAATGCCAAATGTATGGGATTTCAGGCGTCAACGATAGTCAAAAACCTCAAATCTTATACATTCGGCATTCTATTCCATGATACGCCGAGCAACGAACTGCCACTTGTCTAGGGGGGCAGTACTACAGAGCAATACATATTCGCTCCTTTTGCGGTCGAGACGATATGGGTAGTTGGGTGCCGACGACGCCAAGAATTCAGTTAGGGAATTGGAGCTCAGGTTGAGGGACAAAACTGGTGACTCTCATTCCGCCTCGCACAAAGGCTAAAGTTGGCCATTGCTATCCTGCGGGGCAATGCCGCCGGCGTGATGGGCACCTTTGCACCTGGTACGGTGAGGCGTCAATAGATTATTAAATTATTATCTATTTTTTTATACCACATAGGACAGATAAGCACGCGGCCCACCTAATGAGAAGCTGTTACCGTGGCGTATGGAAGAGTGTAACATCAGGAGCGTCACACTCGTACTAGCGACCCTGAATATTATGTCTGAAGACTAAATACGTTTTTTTAACACATCATATATGGAATACCAAAGATTTGTTATGTTATCCTTACTAGCCCTAGTTGAATTGAAATAACGCGTTTTGAAAACGTAGTGTTACTGAATAGGACTTCCAGAGCTGATTATGGAGATCGGATTTTAGACACGAATAGCGAAACTTTAAAGAATTGGGATGTTAACGTTTTTAACAAAAAAATTGTGCAGAGCATGTTTTTAAACTAGAATAAAATAAATATACCTATAAGCCAAACGAAGCTCTACAAAGAATTGGAGCCAGAGGTTTTAATAAAATTTGGTAAAAATAGAATAAATATATACTTAAGCCAAATATTTGTATGCACTAATATATGTTTGTGTATATTTGCATTAGTCTGGCTGTTCCTTGTATAATATTTATATTAGAATGAGTATACAAAAAAAGTCTCTAAGTTTGTGTCCTAAAATGGAACCAACCAATAGTAAAGTCAGCATCACATTGATCTTGTCTGCCAAACTACTCAAAAAGATCTTAACACTATTAATGATGTTAATACCAAACTGTTTTATTGATTTAAATTGTATTATCGTCCGAACTAAAGGTGTTACTAAATCAGTCAACAAGAAGGGGTATACCAAGGTATTAAGATTATTTTGAGTACTTTACTAGTCAAGATCGATATGATGCTGACTGTACAAGCATTTTTCGTTCTAGCTAGCTAGATTATGATAAAAGTATAGCTTCAAAGATCCTAAACATGGACTTTAAACTGAATATCGTCAAAGGTATATTCTTATTAATCCAAACGCTTTGAAGCACAAAATACTCACCTACTTCTTCCCATAATTTGGTTTATTTTGACATTTACGGGAGCGATTGCTGTATAACCCCCCAAAACCGAGAGGAAACCCTGCCTCAGGACCTGGTCCATCAAACAGTATATATACCGGCTTGCAGATTAGATTGTTTAGTTTTTAGGCGCCAGTGGCGAAAGTTAAAAATTCCCAAAATGGACTTACCATCCTTTGATTTAGTTTGTCCTGTACTATGCGACCCATTAGGACACCGGCAGAAATCGAGTTATAGGAATCTCTTGGCACTTTATGGCGCGTAATAAATCATTAGCTTATACAAAAAGCACTCACAAAAGATATAATGATAGAAACATTCCTCGACTACCGAAATCAACCAATAAAAACTTCAAAGCCGCCACTAAAAAGGCACGTAGCCATAGCACGCCATAAAGTTCCAAAAACTATCAGAATATGGCGCCAAAGAGTTACACACAGAGCCAGAAAAATTATACAGATAATAACATAGATCTGTTGTAAATAGATCAAGAAAGGTAGAGGAAATAAGTTGGCATATTTTTGTATCGAAAGAAGAGACGGGTGTCTTAATTACTATACGTATATATATTTCTAGATAAATGAATACTCCATCATAAATAAGTAAATTACTGAATTGAATTTAAAATAAATAATAACACATTAATTTATTCAGACATTTAAAATAAAACAGCGAAATTAAAATATACACAAAAAATTAAATTCATTCAAACCAATTACAAATTACTTTTACACTGAATTTAATAAAACATTAATCGTTTACGTTAAATAAAATTGTTAGATATGTAGTTATCTACTTAGAAATTTTTGTATTTAATAAATATTGTATTTAATTTGCATTAAAATAGTGTAAAATAATAAGTAGAATTTATTTGTAGGTACCAAATTGTTTTTACCGAATTTCCGCAGCTTATTAATTTTTTTTATGCTACATTAGGAACCGAATATAGCAAATTTGCAGAATTCGTTTGTATTATTCATAAATCAATGTTACCAAATACGTCATCGTCCTCCCTGATATCGATTGCATCAGAATTTTGAAACTCAATAACTGGACCTCTTTAGAGCTGAGTTTAGCCCAAGCCCTGCATATGTTATTAAATACACATGAACACCCCTGCTATGTACCACATGTCGTGATAAAGGATAATTCATTTAAAATATCCACCTACGAAAATTATAATATTTCTCTACTATGTTTACTAAACAAAATGTCCATGAAATTATTTAACATTTGATATCAGTTCCCTCTGCAAAAGTGCGGGGGCACACGGTGCGTTGCGACGCCGCACCGCAGAAATTTCGGCCAATCGGCGGCCATACGAGCGGCCCCGCACCGCTTCTGTGGCCGCCGATTGGCCGAAATTTCTGCGGTGCGGCGTCGCAACGCATCGTGTGCCCCCGCTGTAACGTTATCATTATGCAAATGTGAATTATAAAAATGTATGTAAACACTAATTACATAACATAATAAACATTATAAAGGCTTAAAAATGACAGTATATATTATATAATCATTTTAAAAAGCCACATTTGACATAAGCTTCATAGTGAGGTGACATGTTTGAAAACCCAATTCTGTTGGATAAATCGATAAGAATTTCAAACATCTCTGAATCGATAAACTGAAATTTATTCCTAAAAATATTTATAGATTAGGTATGTACTATAATTTTAACTGAACATTGAAATTCAAATTAAAAATTGATACAAATCCGTCTTTTATTTTTTTTCTATCGTGTTATAAATTTAGGAAACAATAAGACACGTACATTTTTATCCGGTTTTACACAATCCAAGGTTATAATAATTCATACCCACCTGAAATCACAATTCATCAAATCACTTTTACCTAGGACACCAGTGACAGGCCAGTATCCATAGCATTAAGAACAGGGGACAAGACTGTGTGCGAAATTCTAAAAGAAAAATATGGACCCCCATGGCTAAACAAGATATCCTACACGGAAAAGCTATCGGGTTCCTTATAGTAAGCAGGTTATTTTCTGGTTGTCAGTTATCTCTGCCAATGGTTTTGAAATCAATTGGCTTTAGATACAAACAATCTGACAAGCGGTAAATCCTACTGAAACGCTACGATATTATTTTGAAGAGAGTTTGAAGAGAATTACTGATTTTTTCAAGGATAATGCCACGTTCTTTTCCCTGTAAGTTGACAAACTACCAACTCAAACAAACAAAAAACAAGACATAGTGGGGTGGCTGGAAAGGAATGGAGTGGAAGCAAGAAGTCCAATCTTACTGAAAGTGGACTTATTGCACTTGGTAAATGCAACTAAGTCGTCCAATCCACGCTATGTAATTCATGAACTAGCTTTAGAATATGGGCACAAAGTCATAAGTTTGCCTCCCTACCACTGCCAATATAACGCTATTAAGCTAATTTGGGCACAAATAAAAGGAAATGCAGCGCGCAACAATACTGAGCCACCCTTCAGCACTGGAAAGGTGCTGAAACTGCTAGAAACTGCGTGTGCAGATGTTATTGTATAGGACTTCAGAAAATTCGTCGAGAAAACGAAAAACATTATATTGAACGACTTTCAATGTGATATAAGCATAGGCAATACTATTGAAAATGATTTAATCATATGTTTGAGGGCGGATAGCAGTGATGACAATGATTATGACACTGATAGTGTTCATCAGACAGAATAAATACTTATTTTGTCAAATTATTGACATTGACACGTGACCAGCGGTGCTTTGGGGTCCACCAAGATCTTCGGGCACTAAGCCAACCTCACCTGCAAGCCGGTGCACCCGCTGAACAACAAACGTGACTCTGGCGCTGGCTTTCCTTTCGGGGTAGGGGGTTCGGACGGCAGTCGCCCTCGGAAAGGCCAAAAACACCACATCAGAAAATTAATGGCTATATTATTGGAACATGGGAAGGGTAGGACGCCGCCGCCCTATAGATAATTGTATGATCCTTAAATTTTTATTAAGTATAGATTATCATGGATAACTTCATCCCTGAATTAGGTTAAACATTCCTTCGCAAGTATTCATAGCATTTAATTTAAATTAACCGTTCATCAATCTTTTAATGTATTTGCATAATTTGTATTAAATACAAATTTTATAAATTCTTAGTTTTGATCATAGATTTATAGAAGAAAGGTTTTTATGTATAAAAAAACCGGTTCTGGGTATCATCCCTAGTGTCAATGAAGAAAAAAGGTGCACTAACGTAACCTTGTAATGACGACTGTGCGACATGAGGAATAAATATACGATATTTTCTATCATCATCATCATCATCATCATTTCAGCCATAGGAAGTCCACTGCTGGACATAGGCCTCCCCTATAGATCTCCAATAGGACCGGTTGGAAGCGTCTCGCATCCAGCGCGTTCCCGATATTTTCTATAGTTTACGCAAATGTCACTCATTGAAATAAAACTATAACCCGCGCCATGTAACTTGGACCTAAAATGTGCTTTATACGCGCAGTACACATTGCTTGGGGTGTCTTTTGAGGATAGCACGGGATGGTACTGCGGTAGATGAACTCAAATTCACCAAGCATAGACTATTACAAAGCAACCCGCGGGCGCCAGAGCCTCGTGTCTTACGATTTAGGTCCAAGATACGTAGCGCGGGTTATAGGTACTTTTTAATGGATTCTATCGCGATTTATTTGTTAGTTGTCAGACTAAAAGTAACTGATAACAAATAAATCGCGATAGAATCCGTTAAAAAGTAGTTTTATTTTCATTTTCTTTCCCTATTTTCTTCTCCTATTTTCTCTTTCCATCCTCTTAAGGCTTTATCCCCGGGGAGGCAGAGGTGAATCAACACCCACATTGCCACCAGTCATTGTATTCGGTCCCACGTAATAGGGGGTGAGCCTATTACCGTATACTGGGCACTATTGGGCACTACGTATACACTCGAGCCATCTGAGGCTGAGTTTGAGCTGTCTGGTGTTAAACAGCCCTATCTCTTAGTCGCCTTGTACTACACCGCATGGGAAGAGATGGGGTGGCCCAAACTCTACTGTTTACGAACTATAATAAATTGGAAAAAGCGAAATCAATTCTCGGGCGGGACTCGAACCCGCGATCTTGCGTTCCCCCTGTAAGGGAAATATCGCGGGTTCGAGTCCCGCCCGAGAATTGATTTCGCTTTTTCCAATTTATTATAATTTGTTTAGTTTAGCAAATTAGTTGCTTTAAAATTATCTCAATTGTTTACGAACTGTCGGACACTTTTTATATAGGTACTTTGTAAGGAATGCCGTTGGGGTCTGGGCAGATTTGGAAGTTTTCTTTTTAATTTAAAAGTTTATTTCATCTTTGTTGGGTGGAGTACTTTGAAGATTAATCTGAAGATCATACGTCTTTGGATGTTTGGATCTACGTATGGGCTCGCGCGTTTAGCCATTTCGTATGGCTTCAGTCAAATATAGCTTTCCCATTTCAATACTCGCAAAATATTTTCAAGGCTGTTCCTTGAAAATATTTTTCGTGTATTGAAATGGGTTTTTATTGAAGTCTACTTACTTCATGTTTGACTCTGTTGAAATTATCACGACTGAACCGTAAAATTGCCTAATTTGGTCCCTAATGCAATAAATATGCATTTTGAGCTATACAATATTTTGTTACTCCGTTACAAGGTTACGTTGTCAAATTTTGATGAAACTTCAAAAGGGGCATATTAAAATGATTTTATAGTAGACAGTATCATTGTGCTATTGAGCACAGATTATAAAATCCAGAGGGAGTTCCTTCCCTGTTTGTACCAATATGCTGTACAAATGATCAACATAATGTATGTTTTGTTCGACTTGATTGGTCACAACAGTTCGAGAAATATAGCTGCATAGAGGGATATCTGGCTGCGTCCAACAAGATCTTCTTGGACCAAGCCTATCTCACTTGTAAGCTGTTACACCTGTTGATTAACGGATGAGGCTATGGCACAGGCTTCCCTCTTCACTAAGACTGAAGGACAGAAAGCACTTGTTTCCGTAAGAGCCAAAAAACGAATATCTTCAAAATTTTATGTTCCATGCTTTTAAGTTCTCCTAGGCGTCCATTACACGGTAGGTTTTGCTGTCAGGTTAACCACAGTCATGGCCGTGATTGACGAATAACCGATCGTCTAATGCGGTGACTGATGGTTGCACTTAATTTCGACAATATAACCATCATTCTAACGTAATTCTTTATAATCATTTCAGGCATGAATGACGCTTGCATGAGCTTGCAATGGACGCCGTACTGATCTATAAAACGACAATTCTATGGATAATAACCACAATTATGGTGAAAATTAATATGTATGCATATGCGTGGCAATATCTTTGATCTATTTCACGACTAGGAAGCGCCCGCGACGCCGCTCGCCCGACTTGTTTTACTTTCGTTAATTTCGGTCACCTTCCGCAGTTTGGCACTTTTCCGCCTTTCCGTGGATTCTAAATTCGAATGGAATTTTAACTAACCCTCGCTCCAGACTGATTTGTCGACGGGTTTAGTTTTAAAATAATTATCTATGAATAATCGGCAAGTTTAAGATGTTTAAATAAATTATCTGTTCCCCCGATTCCGCCTGCATGGAATTCAAATCCTGTGGCCACCACCTATGGGAATATGGAATAGGTTCTCATGAGCTGCAGGTTGCGGTTGGAATTTTCTAGTGATAAAACTATCCCATGTGTCCAGACTATCGCTGTACCAAATTAAATCTGTTGTAAAGCACTGCAGTGAATCTTCCATTTTCTTCATTGGACTACAGGACTTAACAGGACATCGCATTGTTATTGGAAATAAGCTTTTACATATAAAATCATTTTAATTCAAGATTTCGTATTTGCCACCAATTTTCTGAACCCAAACCAACCTGCCAACTAGATCACTGCCAATAGGTACCCAATACGTCATACAGAAAAGTACATACATACATACAATCACGCCTTTATCCCTTGAGGGTTAGGCAGAGGTGAATGAACACCCACATTTCACTAATCATTGTATTCAGTCCCACGTAATATGGGCGAGCCTATTGCCGTATTCCGGGTGTTATGTTAACTCGATGCATGCATTTCAGGCTGAGTCTACGCTGTATATATGTGTCTGATGTTAAACAGCTCTATCCCATAGTCGCCTTGTACAACACCGCATGGGAAGAGATGGGGTGGCCCAAATTCTACCCTGCTGGGAACCACGAGACTATAATTTAATGAAATTTTAAAGCAATTAGCAAGTAATAACTATGCTAACTATTTCTTTATTCTCTATTTCCAATTTTAATTGTTGAAATAGTCTACAGTGATTTCAATAAATTCATTCATGAAACGAATATTATGAATGTGGTAATAAAAGTTGTTTTATAATATTATTTTTACTATAACCACTATAACGGACTTCGTGAGCGAGATAAAGCGATAACGCGATTTGCATATTATATCTTGAAAGATAACGTTATCTTTACGTAATTACATGCAGTAGTAGGACTGTTTACTACACGCATAAGTAGGACAGTTTTTTATGGAATGGAACCTGTAGCAAAGCCTGTAGTCTGCATATACATATAACAGTCGTCAACCTATGTGCCCCTCCCCAATGCACCGGAGCCGGCGGGGGTGGTTTTCCGGACCCGGACTCGAACCAACCAAAACCGCACGCAATCTTGGGTCATCAAATGCCGAGGGTGAGGTTGCCTCTGGGTCTACAATAATCTTTCTTCTAATATATAAAAAGCAATGCTTTTCGTTGTTAGTTTATAACTCAAGAACGGCTGCACCGATTTGGCTAATTTTAGTCTTGAAATATTCGTGGGTGTCCAGGGAAGGTTTATAGGTGCAGCGGGAACGGGAAAATATGGCGGTACGAAGTTCGCCGGGACAGCTAGTAGGCTAAAATAATATCACTGGACATGCGCATATTGGGAGAGGCCTATGTCCAGCAGTGGACTGCAATAGGCTAATTTTGATGAATTAAATAATATGACAATACATACTATAGAAAACAATAATACGCTTTCATAATTTCTGATAAAATATTAGTCATTACTAAATCGTTTATCAATATTGAGTCGAAACTGACAGTGCAACAGACAATTAACTGGAGCATCCATCTTACAATCACAATTAATTGCGTAATTGTCTTCATATCTGCTAAACAGTTATCATAACTCGTAGAAAATGGTGCTTTTATAATGATAATGGGTAGCCAGAGCTCACTGGGGAGTTTTTGTGCTGTCAATCGGAAGACCAAAGGCTTATCCTGCTTGTCTTTTGCACTGACGGCATAGAAATTCTGTTCTTACAGGATCGGGAACACTAGTGTGACGCAACTCTTCTGGTGTTGCACTCGTCCATAGGCCACGGACCACTTTCCATCAGGTGCACTGTACCGTATGCTTGTCTGCGACCTAAGCGGTATAAAAAAATGGGCGTTATGTATGTTTTCACTTTTCTCCCTAATCCGCACCGCCATTCGGCGAGTCAAAGTATGTAGTTTAAAACATAAAGAATTAAATATATCGGCTCATTCAAGCTATGTTACAATGTTACGAGGTCAACTCCTACGGCCAGCAAAAAAAAGCATAGATCGTCCAAAAACGATCATCACATGGTCCGTCGACCAGCTGACCCTACGCTTGACATCAACGAACACGGTTACAAAACTCGTTTGACACAAACCGCCCATTTCTGAACGTCAACAGAACTGTCACTACTAGTGTTGGGACATGCCACTTTTTAATTTAGTCGAGTTGCTAGCCATCTGACGATCTCGATATCAAAGGGCTACATGAATTATTCAAATGTTGGTTTTTATACTAATCGGATATAGTTTTAGGGTCAATAGGTTTTGAAATATGAATATTGTTATGAAAAAGAAAGTTGCGGTTGTCATTTACAACAGACATACACGTGTCCAATTGGAGTACCTACGCAGAGACAATATTTTTACAAAAACAATTTCATTTTTCATTTGAGTGCCAATCCTATTGGCATCCAAAGCTGGATTTAGGAGCCTGAGGTCCGCTCCTTCACTCTACCTTTCTAATTTTTTTTTAATTTTGGCTTTTAGCACACGTTTACCGTCTGACACAGCTTCCCTTTCAGGATTGGGAACCCTGAAAGCATGGGAGGCTACAGGTCTCCGTCCGTACATCAATGAGCAAGTGTACTGGTTTGCAAGGTTGGTTGATGGGGTCCATACCCTCGGCCCAACCCATACAACTCTGATAAGGGAATAAGTATAGGGAAAGACCAACGAACGGTGCGCATCCAATATACTGCAATTAATTTAACATCGATAAAAAAATTCCTACCTTGAAGATAGCTAGTACAAAAAACAGTGACGTATTATTTATAATAGTGCTATAATTAGAACGACGACGCGTACAACAAACGACGTTGTTGTGAACGCGATCAAGATTAATTAGAAGCCATTTATAGTAATTTAAGTCTAGCTTCGGTTGTACAAGAATTGGAAATAACGTACAAGCCACAGAATTAAATAATGTCATGTTGTCAGGTTTCTCAAAGTGGTCTACGTGTATACTTCGGGAGTCGGGACCTAAAATGTGCTCTGTACGCGCAGTTTCTTGGGTGTCTTTTGAGGATAGTACGAAATGCTTCGGCGGTGGACGAGCTCAAATTCACCAAGCATAGATTATTATAAAACAATCCGCGGTCGCCAGGGCCTCGTTTGTCTCGCGACTAAGGTCCAAGATATGTGTCCCGATCCTGAGGTATACCTACCACTTAGGGTACGGTAGTTAATCATAGGAGGTACGCGACAAGATATTTTTCTTTTTTTTTAAGCTATTGCATAGCTTCTATCGCGGGCCTTGAGCGTGGAGACCGAATCTAGAAATTCCGTAACGAAAAAAACCTAACACCCCGAAGCTCGCACGAATCGAGCCGAGCTGCTCCGATGTAGCTCCGCTTAACGTAAGTAATTATAATTGCATAAGTTGATAAAATGCAATAGCTTTACCGCGGCAGTCCCCGAGTGCCACACGTCTTTTTTAATTTGAAGATAATATCGGTCTTCAAATTGATTTCATGCCTTCATGTGAAATGGTAAAAATTCACTAAGATTAATAAGACTAATAAGCGTACTAAGCGTAGCGTACGGGTCATGAGCTGAGTATGAAAAGGTTTTTAGTGTTTTCACATTTTGATCGTGATAAATAAATCATTGTTGCTTTTTAATGTGAAAGAAACAAAAATTGTATAATTTAACTAACTATGTACTTTATTAAACATCGATATCGAGTTAATAAGAATAATCCAGAATATTTTAATCAAAAAACTAGTTTTACGAGTTGAAAACATCACTAATTTACGTTTGATTCATAATTTACGTTAATTATTTACTTAAAAATACGTTGGAATTAATTTCCGAACGATAAGTTTGAAATTTTATTTTTCTTTATTGTAAATGACAATTTATTTTAATTTTAACCCACACACTAGTAGGCAAAGGCCACAGTTGTGACCAATTGACAGCCTTCTTGGTAGTTTTACGAGAAAACTTGAAAATTTAATAGGTTTTTACTCACATTAATATATTTTTGATAAGAACTTGAGCTGCGTAATACACTTTTTGTAACCTTGTCTTTCAGGTTACATTAAGTTTCAATGTTCTTCCTTCCTTAGAGACAAAGTTAACAGATTAAAAAAGCAAGTTACTATTAAGTAATCTGGTATTGGGCCGGTCATTGATTCATTTAATACGACCTAGAGAATGGTTACATTATCATAAACCTTCGATTGATGTAGTCAATGGGTTGGCCAAAAAATGCGTATGATATCTTAATGTAACAATTATTATAATGTCATAATGTCCAATGTATCAAAATGACAAGAAAACAATGTTCAATAATTGTCAAAATGCCCAGTTGTCTTAATATCCAGGTGTCAAAACGACCAATTGCTAAAACGTCTAATTGGAAACAATGCCTAATTGTCAAAATAGGTACCCAATTGTTAAAATATCCAGGTGTCAAAACAACAAATTGCCAAAATGTCTAGTAGCTTTAATGTCCAGTTATGAAAACCACAAATATCATCATCACAGGGTAGTGTTGGTTCCGGTGCCGATGGAATCCAAAGCTTGTTCTTTGGGGTCAGGCGTTAGCACTTTCGCGATTCCCCCGTTCTCGGGGAAAATCAAGAACGAGGGAATTGCGACTAAATCTAACTAAATTTGAAAGGGCTGTGAATGCTATGATGGACAAATACAATGGATGTGATATAACCAGTATCAACTATATATACATATCCGCAAAAAATTTGGATAACTACGGGTATAAAGATACTAAATAATATTATCGGTGGTTTCATGCATGAATATTTCAAGTTTTTGAATAAATTCTTCATTTCTCCAAAAATTAAAATATAGGTAGGTACTTGCCATATTTAAGAATTTACTGTTTTATATTGCCTATGCCTTCAATTCAATTGTCTATGGTCTGGCATGTTTGTGTTACCACAAAAAAATTGAAGTGAAATGAGCACGGGGGGAATCACGACTAATCCTTTTATTTCACGATACGGTTTACTCTATCAGTTTTTTTTTTAATCTGAGAATAATTTTTTGCAATACACTTAAGTATTTGTTCTACTCCAACACACCCTTCGATTGATACTTGAAATGGATGCTTATGCCAAAATAAGACTGAGAATATTTAGACGACATGTGCTTGGCCTTATTCTGTGCCCTTGGCCAAGATACGACGGGCCTTTAATGGTGCAACATGGTGCTTTAAATGCGACTGTTCAAAACGGAATACTTAAAGCTTTTATAGTTCTTCTATAATAAGTAGGCGGAACACAGTTACGGCTACAGCTATAACATTGACACTTAACGCCCTATTGACAACGATCTCTCTATTAACCGGCTTCGACCAGTTCACAATTCAATTGAGGGATTCTTTTTTAAACAGACTACCTTTTTTTAGTGCGAAAATTCCCTCGGATGCACCCGGGTGACATGTGTGCAAATGGTCTCACTACCATGGACGCCCAAGATCGTGCGAAGTGGAGGATGAAGAGCCGGAAGGCGAACCCTGAGCTCCGAGGTCATCTTGACCATGAATGCAATCAGGCAAATGCGTCTCCATGAAGATGATGATGACACCCTAAGACCGAAGATATATTGGACTCGACACGTACGTCTTCAGCTCTTGGGGGTACTTTGCACCCCGACTGAAACAGGACCATCTCTGATTTCGATATGTCTCCTTCGAGTTTTGGGAACGGTGTCCCTATTTTGTCCACGGCAAGGGGAGGATAGGGGTGCCGAAATAGACTATACCTAGGGCGCATTCAAATTTTGAAAAAGTAGTTATCTTTATTGTAGAGATGCTGCGAATACACTATGTGATGTCATGTGTCCCACGAGCTGATGATGAGGTTTCGTCATATCGGCCTGTGGCCAGGGAATTTGAAGGCATATCCCAAAGAAGAAAAAAATTTTTTTTCAGAAAGCGGAAGGTCTTAGTTTCCTTTCGATCCTTTGTTAAATTCTCTTGTTTTCACTCTTCCACCTTTGGTTCGCATTCACTGACTGGTTGTAGCCATTGAAAAGTAAGGATATCACAGTATACGTGCTGAAGACTACATAGGCAACATAGAGTAAAAAATACAACGGAGGTACCTATTCGTTTTATCTTTAGAGCCCCACAAAGGAGCAAACTTATTATCCTTCGTGCATTGCGCAGTCGGCTAAAAGGATATACCTAGGTAGGTAATACGAGTAATTATTTGAGCTGTAGAACAGTGTCAGTGTCAATTTTTTTTTCTTTGAGTCTTTGTGCCGTCCTTCAGGCACAATATAAGAATTAGGTCTAGGTTGGACCAATTAAGTTATAGGTTAAGATGTTCGTGATTCTTGGATAAGTAGAATACCAGGGGTATCCTATCTCTTCCTGTGGGATCCCCTGCTCCGATGTTAGGTACCTAGGTACTAAAGACTAAACCTGAGTCGTCTATACGACAGCCTATGAAAAAGAGTTCAGCTGATTGCAACAGGATTTTGTTGTCCCGAAAACAGAAGTCGGTCCTGTATATCCCTGAAGGGGTACTTCAGGGATATACAGGCGAGATTAGATAGATGTATGGATAATTTTCTATAGGTTTCAATTTATCCCAAAACCCACCGATTCGGGGGTCTACTATGTTATTATTTATTCTGTGGCAGAGTGAAAATACATGGAATCCCTAAAGGAGGACAAAAAATTTGTAGGCAACAAAAAAAATTGAACTAAGTATTTTTTTTTTTCAGGACAAGGTATTTTCGGGATTGAGAAGCACAAAATAACTAAAAATTATTCAGCTACAGAACATTGAAATCCAAAACCAAAAGAGCTAAACGAACATTTTATGCTTATCCTGATCACATCGACCAGATGTAACGAGTATAAAATCATAAAATTAATAAATTACCATTCATAATCAGTAATAAACTTTTAAATGGCAACCCATCTACATTTTTACTCATAGGCTTTTGTCCTTGACTATTAAAAAAACAATAACTTAACAATTTAAAGACTGTTATTTCAAATTAGACAAATCAAATAAATAGTGTCAAAAGTTTGCAAAATCGTAGAAATCGATTAAATAATTACCATAAAAACGGCCAATAAAATAAAGGAAACATAATGATCTTCGCTCTTTCAGAAACTAAAATGTTATCCATCGATAATGACGATAGCATTAGATTAGCATATAATCCCACGTTATATAAGAAATAATACTTTGCTACTGTAAAATCGAGTTTTGTTTCATTGCAACAAAACATTTTGTGAAGTCCAAGAAAAATAATTACGAGTTACGACTCAAGACAGCGCTCAGCGCTGTGTGTTGTCCTTGCTGAAAATTATTCCTATTAGATAAATTGGTATATCTAGATCCTAGTTCGTCTTTTGGGCTAAGTAGGTACTCAAGGTAAACATTAACTTGCCGAAAGCTTAATATATGCACGCCTTGAAGCAGTATTAACGCCAACTAATTCGCAATGGTCAACCGTTAAATTCAAAACACAACACTTTTCAACAACTTCCGCAACATGAATTACGTAATAATAACAACAAAATAAAACTGACATACTTAAATCAGTTGACTTTAGTCGTATTCCATTCAGTATCGTAAATCGTACACAACACACGCGTATTAAGTTCGTTTGTAACACGTGATACGTGCTCTCGAGACGAGCGTCGGCAACGCACTGGCGCCGCGTCCCGCGTCCTTCGTCCGTCGACTTTCACTGCAAATGATAATTCTATAACACTACCAATTTTAATTGACATTAATTACTAAAGAATCATTCGAGTGCCTAGTATATTGTACACGGTCGGGTTACCATGGCTGCAGTCCTTTTGTCAGGGTGCGGTGTTTGCATAATCTGTAGTTTGTTTCCGAACGTTTTGTTTAGAATTTTCCCGGCAAGGAATATTTTTATCTGGACTTATGGCTGACTTGGGCTATTTTAATTACTTAAATGTTAATTAGCGATATCAAGGTTTCGTCTAAATAAAGAACAAGTAGCAATTAAGTTACGCATTTTTTCGATCGTTAGATATTTTTGGTTTTTCCGGAAGTCATAGAATTTGTTCCGTAAATAAATAATTAAAGAAATCTGACATAACCAAATATAACCAATATAACAAGATATCTAAGTAGCTGTTGCCCGCGGCTCCACCTGCGTGTAGTTCTGATTCCGTTCCCGTTTTTCGGATTTCCTATGTCTATGTATAAGTAGGGCTGCCATTCATTTCCTAAATCCGGGACAACAATTGTGTGAAAATCCCGGACTTAGGTAAGAGCTTTCACCCCGGACAGTTGAACAATTTTTTTTGCTAATACTTCACTTTTCAGTTTTTCGTGCGGAAAAACCCCTCGTCTTAGTCGTCTTTATATCCCAGGGGTGTATTGTATTTAAAGTCGTATTCAACCCGGATTGCAATTAGAATCCGGCCCGAACTCTCCCCGGACGCCTTAAAAAAAAGAAAATCCAGACAAAGCCGGAAAAACCTGGTTGGATGGCAGCCCTACCTATGTATAAGTAGGTATAGCCTTAGACATTCCCAAATAATGTAGTTTTCTATTGGTACAAGAATTTACAAATTCGATTCAGTAGATCTAATGAATTTTGGAGGAGATAGCTTTAGATGCGATCGAGACTATCGCTAGCATGAAGAAGAAGAGGTTCTGTAGATCCAGAGTTTACCCTACAATCCCACAAACTCACAGACTTAACTCAGTCCTCTTTATTATATTAATAGTCCAAGTATTGAGTTTAACATTATTAAAGCTGAAATCATATTAATAATCTAAGGATAAAAAGTTCATACCTAATTAAAATTAATTACTAATGTATATGTCTAAGATAATACATGTAAGTATGTAGGTACATATCGTAATAAATTAAAATAATTTACCTACCTAATACATAATGAACTTATAAATAAATCTCATAAATTATAAACTGAAGCAAAATAACAAATTAACGAATGTTACAAATCCTATGATACTAATTTTAATAGTACATTATGGTACAAGTGAGCAACGTTGGTGATTACCGCCGAGGCGCCATTGAGACCCGAGCCGCCAGGCGAGGGTCTTAAGACAGCCGAGGACGGTAATCATCATGCTCACACGTGCCATACGACGTTTTACAACACACTTGCGAATAAAATAATACTACAAATACTAAATAAACAATACTACAAATTAATTCGTTTTCCTATGCGCGCGCATTTAACAATGGCGGTCGACCATATTTAAAAAAAAATGAGGTTTGAACTTAACTTTTTTTACTCTGTTTTTTTTTCTGTACTTAGAGAAAAAAAAAAGTTAAATTTGAGTGAAAATTTTGTTTATTACACAAGTATTACAAGTTGAAATTATTTATTTAAATACGAAAATGCATCAAATGACCATACAATAGGCGTATTAATTTATTCGTACTATTAAACACGTTATTTTTTGTATCAAAACTTTTTTAAGAACATAGACAAATTATAGACACTTCCTATGAAATTTAAAAAAGAATCTATAACTCACTTTTGTGAATAATAGCAATGAAAAAGTCACAGTTTTATAATAGGTGTCATTCCGTGCTTAATTGCGGTAAAATAATATCACATTTATGAGCAGGTGTGTTGTAAATGTATTATTATTATTTATTGTATGATTCATCAAGATTGTGGCAAAAATAAAGACTAATTTTTATTTTAAACTAAAAATATTCATAAGTTATTCATTTTATTGAAGGTTTTTGATTTCAGTTGACGTGGACTAGGTGCTGTTCTAGACTTATACGTGGACCTAAAATGTGCTCTATACGTGCAGTGGACGTTTCTTTGGTGTCTTTTGAGGATACCACAGGGTACTACTGCGGTGGACGAGCTCAAATTCATCAAGCTTAAAATAATATACAAATCAATCCGCCCGCGCCAGGGCGTCGTTTATCTCGTGCCTTAAGTCCAAGATGTGTGTCCTGCGGGTTCGATCCCCGCTCAGTGCAAATATTTGTGTGCATGAAATATGAGTATTTGCATTGGTCTGGTCGTGCCTCGGAGAGCACGTTAAGCCGTCGGTCCCGGTTGCCATAAGAACATCTATGGCAGTCGTTACGGGTAGTTGGAGCCCTAAAAAATCGGTCTAGCTACAAAGCTTCGATATCGCCTAATGTTAACATTGGGTTGTGGAGGTCAGATGACAATAGCTTCACGGAAAATATCGAAGTCTAGCCAAATCCGTAGTTAAGACTGGTAAAGCGGACCCCTGACTCCGAGCTGAAAGCTTCGGATGCGACTGGGAATTAACGCTAAGAGGTGTGTCCTGCCTGAGGTATACCTTCCTAAATACCTATTTTTATTTTTTATTTGGACCCCAAAGTTTACGAATCCAAAGTGGTGGGGGAGTCCGGAGGAGACCCTGGAGCCGCCTGTCACCCTAGCAGAAGCAGGCCAGGGCGGCAACGCGCATTGCGTGCCTCCCCATACCCGGGGGCGAGTTAGGGACCCCGTTGTCCCCACACCGGATGAGGACCAGATCGAGAGATATGGCCCTGGGTCGGCCGGGGTGCGAGGGATATGGCTACGACAATCTCACCTCCGGCAACTGACGGTCCACAGACGGCGTGCGTTTTAGTCGGTTCGAGTCCGAGTGTCCGACATAACCTCCTCCTCCGGTTCCGGCGGGGGAGGTATCCGTGAGGATATTTCGCACGATAAAAAAAAATACTAACTATTCAAATCTATTAAGATAGAAGTAATTCTTGTACAAATGACTCAGAATTGTATTGTGTCCTTGAGTGTGACAGGCTACTGACGATTACAGGCCCAAGGTTACACGATTACGTTCAATTAATTGTAATGGCGCACGATTTTGGGGTTACCTTTTACACGTAAGACTTAAGTCATTAGTAATCGGCTTATAAATGGGTTTTATAAGTAACTAGCTGACGCCGCGAACTTCGTACTGCTTAACATTTTTTTTAATTCTTCTTTCCGTAAGAACCATCCCCGTACTTCAAAGAATATTCTAAAAAAAGAATTAGTGAAATCGGTTCAGCCGTTCTCGAGATTTGCGCTAAGCAACGCATTTAGGAAGACTAGCGGCCGCCTGCGACTTCGTAGGTACGCGTGGAGTTCGTTTTACCCCTTTAGGGGCGGCGTTTTGTAAAATTCGTTCTTAGCGGATTTCTACACCCTATAAGGAACCTACCTGCTAAATTTCATGTTTGTAGTGTAGGTGTTAAAGTTTCTGAAATTTCGTGATCAATCATTGAGTGGTATTTTTTTGCTCTTTCTTTTTTTTATCGCGCGAAATATCCCACGACATTATCCTAATCATGGACAGGAGAAGTAGAAGAACGGATCCCGAGCTTCAAGATGCAGACTTTGAATGCAACTGCGATTGTGTGAAGTGCGGTTTTAGTCGGTGTTAGTCCGACATACCCCGAGAATTAAACCTACTGTCACTCTTTTATTCCCAGGTCTTCATTTTCCCAATTTTGCACATGGTAAATTGATGTAGCGCTTTACCGACACGCAATAGAGACAGTCAAAAAATATGGCATTGGAAACTTAGTGTTTATGGCTTTACTATCAAGAGGTCCCGGATTCAAACCTAACTGTTACACTAATTACGTGAACTCACTTCAAACACAAGAGCAAAATCTTAGCTGGGGACACGGGTGTATCTAGCTTTTTTTAAAGGATGGGGCCAAAGTCATATTAGATCCGGATAGGGGGTTTTCATGTGTTTCTTCGGACAGAGTAGAGCAGGGTGGGGCAAGCGCCCCACTTCTGGGCACGCCCATGGCCGGGGAGGTAAACAGGAGTACTAAGTACTAATTTCAGTTTCTAGTATGTACTCTATAAAAAAAATGACTACTGTAGGAAGCCGTACCTCAATAAAGTGTCAAAACGCACTTTTTACATAAGTTTGACGTAATACTGGTAATACCTCTAACTGTCAATTACCACAGGATATGTCAATCAACCCTGACAAAGAGACCACTCGGACTTCGCACTTCAAGAGTGCAGGCAGAGAAATATCCAATTTCACCGAAGTGATAGCTTATTTGTTGATTTTAGATCCTAATGAGGTAGCAAATAAACATCAGCCCACATGATAGTCGTTTACGCGGTTTTTGAAAGCTGACAACGCCTTCAGTACTCTCACTGTCACTTCAAGTGGATATTTGAGTGAGAGCAATGACTTCTGTCACTGCCACAAGAATAGATACGAGGTATTGCTTGGGACTGTATCTTGGACCTAAAATGTGCTCTACACGCGCAGTATTCGTTTCTTGGGTATTTTTTGAGGACAGCACGGGGTGCTACTGCGGTGGACGAGCTCACATTCACCAAGCATAGATTATTACAAAACAATTCACGTGCGGCCAGGCGCGGTCGCATCTTGAAGTTTTGGGGGGGGTCACTTCGGAAATTCCTTAAGAAATTTAACCCCCCCCCCCCCCTCCCCTCATACTGGGACTTTTCCATATGACTTGCATGGTTTGGGGGGGGGGGGGGTCATGTCCCCTGTGACCCCCCCCCCCCTCGCACCGCGCCTGCGTGCGGCAGGGCCTTGTTTGTCTCGCCATTTAGGTCCAAGATATGTGTCCCGAGGTATACTAGCTAGACTGACTGTATGACAAAAAAAATGATATGTCGAAAGACACAACCTATAGTGAATGTCATAACAGATCTGATGGCATTACAATAATGTCGTGCTTATCACAGATAACATAATTAATACTAAAGTAAGTACTATTAGGTAATCTGTGGTACCGGTAGTGAACGCGGCTGCTACGCAGGAGGCGCGGGTTCGACCCCCGCTCAGTGCCAATATTTGTATGCATGAATCATTCTAGAATCCATAACACAAGATAATTAAATTAAGCTTACCATGGGTCTAGATAGCGTTCTATAGAATGTTGTAGAAAATTTATTTCATCATCATCATCTGCATATAGACGTATTCTCCTGATTGCATCCGTGGCCAAGATGACCTCGGAGCTCAGGGTCCGCCTTGTAGAAAATTTATTTATTAAGTATTATTTATTTATTTATTTATAGGTTTCTGCATCCTCTTCCAAATTCGAATTTAAAAATTAATGCCCGCCTAACGTTTTATTTCGTGAGGAAATCCTCTCAGATCCGTTGGAGTCGAACTGACTAAAATCACGATTGGGTTTTCAATTTTCATGGAAGAAATTCTGCCGCACTAAGTATTAGGTAATGGAATTCTTTACCAGCACACGTGTTTCCCTCCTCCTACAGTCCCGGGTCCTTTAAGCGGGGCGTGTAAAACCATCTGATGAGGCCGTCAAGCTGAGTGCCACCATTGTAACATGGTACGTGTCTATAATGGTGACCCTCTTTTCCGAAACTTTGCCTTCAACTTACCTTCAGGTATAAAAAAAATATTATTTATCTTCCGATGACGGGTGGTCTGACTGACTAACTAATCACATAATTTATTTTTCTCAACGGCTTGTCTTGTTTCTATAGACTTATTATTACACTAGCTGTTGCCCGCGGCTCCGCCCGCGTGGATGTCGTTTATCGCGTGGTGTTATAAATTTTAGTGCAGAGAGTTGCGCGTTGAACGCTGATTAGAGGAGCTTTATTTTTTAGAGGAGGTAGGAAACGACGGTATATCCGTCCCAATCGAGCAGTCCGACTGGCCCTACAGAAGTTCACGACTTACCTAATATAATAACCTCGTGTAGTGTTTCTGACGGTGAGTAGGGTTGCCAGAGATTTTGTGCTGTCAGTGGGAAAACCAAAGGCTTTGCCCTACTTATCTTTTGCGCTGACGGCACAGAATCCCTCTGTTCTTACAGCATAGCACGGGTGTGACGCCCCTGGTGTTGCACTCGCCCATAGGCCACGGTAACCTCTTAACATCAGGAGAGCCGCGTGCTTGTCTGCGACCTAAGTATGAAGTATATATAAAAAAAGATTAGACACTGTACTCGCCTCTCTATTCGGCTCCTACTTGACTCTGTACTCTACCACAGAATAAGTAATAGTACTACGTACTCTACGTAGTAGGTACGAGTACTCCACTCTGTATTCGCGTCTCTACTCGATGCCACTATACTCGACTTCACTATTACAGTACGACTCACGACAATAGTATTGGGATGGGGTACTTCAAGAAGGGCGAGTGTGAGTGTGACGCCTCTGGAGTTGCATACGTCCATAGGCCACAGTAACCACTTTCCATCAGGTGGGCCGGGTGCTTGTTTGCCACTTAAGTGGTATATAAGAATGTTCCTACCTGGATATCTACTCGACTCTCTATTGTAGTCCCCATTCCTTTGCCCTTCTCGCACTACCTGTACCTTTCCTGTCTACTAAACTATAATAGGTACTTCGCCTTCGCCAAGCTAAGCTCTAATCTGTATTTGCGTGAAAAACGATTTTGTAACGGATCTTAAGACTACCAAAATCTAATATCACAAATTGACAAATTAGAAATTAAAAAAAGTATTATTAAATACCGGTTCGCGTATATCGGTAGTTTGAAACCAAACGATAGCTTGAATTTAAACGCGAGAACGCCATCTAGTTATGATTCTGTAACTAAATCTTAAAAATTCAAATTTTAATTTCATGATTAAAAACGTATTAGTTTATACAATTGTGTATGCAAAAATAAAGTCTATAAATTGACATTCTTGCTCGGATGTAATCTTATATATAAAACTCTTAGTCCTGACTGACTGATTGACTTAGAGACAACGCACAGCCTAAACCGCTGGTCCTAGAGACTTGAAATTTATAGAGAGTGTATGTTTTGATGCGTGGAGGTGTACTAAGAAACGATTTTTCGAAATTCAGACCCTAAGTGCCTAAAAAGTGCCAAAAACGTACTTTCTTATAACTCAAGAATGGCTGAACAGATTTTCATGATCTTTGGTTTATTGAATTTGGCTTTGTCGCCGAATAGCAATTATCACAATTTAAATGTGGCAAATTCACGAAATAATGTAATATTAAAGAAAATACGAAATATTATGGCGCTAATATCGCTAGCAAAATTGTTACCATGACAACGGAACTAAAGTGATGGTGTCAACGCTAAGTCACATTTTGATCTGTCAAATGATAATATTTATAAAAATGTCACTCTCTGTCACGTATAATATGCAAGAATGTGAAAAATATTGTGTAAGAGTTATGTACTGCAGTTTCTTTATTTAATTGATTGGAAATAGAAAAAAACATATGATAGCAGCGATGATAGCTATCTAGAGCTATATAAAAGAATATACCTGTATATAAAAGAAAGCCTAAAAGTAATACAGCACATTATCATCCAGATCAATCCTCATTTACAAGCTCTCAAACAGTAAGGTATGTGAATTTAAATCTATTGACGCCGCCGATATAACACAAGGGGCGGCTTCATAGCTAGAAACAAAATAAGAATTTATATCAATGGCTAGAAACGTTTCACCAAATAGACGAACGCCTGGCTTCTAGAAAACTTCACTTTCTTTCTTGATGAGAAGTATACTAAGTCAACAATAATAGAGATGGCAGAACACAATTCAATAACTTCCACTTATCAGCTGTGGGCTCAACTACTCAAGCACAGAGCACTTCTGATTAAGATGACAAAGAATATAATACAAAATGTTTATTTTCATAATATTATTTTTAGATAATTTATAAAAAAATTAAACCACCACAAATTTCAAGTATGTTGTTTTATTTGTATTCATTTTTGACGTATCACATAGTAATTTATGTATCCTCAGCATTTACCAACGCATTGGAGGACGTCTTCAAGACGCTGGAGTAGTTACATCTCGCACCTTCGGTTCGCCGATGACATCATCATAGTTGCGGAGTCGCTAGAACAACGGGGCGAAATGCTGCACAGCCTGAATGGAGCTTCTCGACAAGTCAGCCTCGGTGTAAACTTGGATAAAACCAAGATTATGTTCAACGAACATGTTGTACTGAGACCGATTGCCATCGAAGGAGCGACAGTCGAAGTTGTTCAAAAATATTATCTACCTGGGGCAGGTTATCCAGCTCGGTAAAACCAACTTCGAGAAAGAAATAGCCAGAAGAATTCAACTGGGGTGGGCAGCATTTGGCAAACTACGTCGGGTCTTCTCCTCCCCCCTGCCGCAATGCCTCAAAACAAAGGTTTTCGACCAGTGCGTCCTGCCTGTTATGTTACCTATGACCTACGGTGACGAAACGTGGCCACTGAAGGTGGGGTAGTCCGTGACCTAAAAGTCGTGCAGCGGGCTATATAGCGAGCTATGCTTGGAGTTTGTTTGAAGGATAGAATTCGAAACGAGGTCATCCGACATAGAACCAAAGTTACCGACATAGCTAACGAAGTACCAACTTTCTGTTTTGGAAATTAGTTTCGAAAACAGAATTATTATTCTTTCTTGGAAACCAGGTTCGTTAAAAGAAAAATAATTCTGCTATGGAAACCGGTTTCCAAACCTTCGTTTCCAATCTGGCCGTAGGGTGGCAGAATAAGCAAGCTAAAGTGGCAGTGGGCTGGCCACATCTGCCGAAGGACTGATGGCCGTTAGAGCAGACGAGTCCTAGAGTGGATACCGTGAGAAGGAATACGGAAGGTGGGCCACCTCCTAGCCAGCTGGACCGACGATCTGCGAAAGGTGGCTGGGACGTACTGGATGCAGAAGGCGGAGGATCGGCAAACGTGGCGCATATTAGGAGATCCGCTATATGCGCCTATGTCCAGCAGTTAACTGCAATAGGCCAATTGATGATTTTTTGTATCCTTAGCATACAACAGCAACCTTCATAGTTATGGTATACTGATGATATCGCACTGGTTGACAGGGCTCTTAAAAGCAGGTGGAATCTCAGTTCTAAAAGAGCTTACGAACCTCTTTGATTCCGTCATCCAGCAGAACTTAACATGGAACTGTAGTGCGATGGTACTGTTCTCCAAAAAAGGCTATAAGGTCTTGCTGAAGAATTATAAGACTCCTGAGTCATATCTCTATAGAAGTTTTGCTCTTGAGAATCGTCTTGAATAGTTGTAAATTCCAGTCACTGGAGCAAGCCGGGTTTTAAAAGGGTTATAGTGTTGCAGCCAATACTGTTGAGCAGATTATACAAAAGACCTGAGAGTATAATCAGCCGCTATGTATGGCATTTGTAGATTACGAGAAGCCTTCTGACATCATCTAGACCTGGGCATTTCTGGATTGTCTACGACAGTGTCGTGCTGATACGATATTTTCATTGCTGAGATGGTAATTTTAGATTAGAAGACGAAACTCAGAAAGAGATATAGGTACGTCGAAGGGTCGACAAGGGTTGGGCAACATTGGGAAAATTCGTCGAGGTTTCTACTCTTCTGTTATGACTCATGGGGCCCAAATGTGCAAACTGACAGCATATGTCCCCAACATACGGTGGAGGATCGAGTGCTATGGCATACTTTGGGTGAGGCCTAAGTCCAACAGTGGACTGAAATAGGCTATTGATTGATTGATTGATAAGAACGAAATGTTAGGCAATAGTAATTTTTTCTTACCAGTCTTTTTCTAGCCATTTACTAGCTATTGGTATAAAGATACTAATAGTATTTTTATTTTGTTGTAATATTCTAAAAATCTACCACTTTTTTGTAGACAAGGCCGATGTTTCTTACAGTTTTCATTTAATATTTTGAAAAAAAAAACACTACTGAGAGAGCGAAATAAGGTGTCGAAAGTTTATACAACAATTACTATTAGAACTATCGGGATACTTATATTTATACAACAAGTCCGTCAGTTTAGAAAAAAATACTATTGGTGATGGTAGTCGACATCCACGCAGGCGGAGCTGCGGGCGAAAAGCTAGTAAGCTATAAAAATTGACCAATAATAGTAAAAAGCGCCATCTGTCTATCGGGCCATTTTCCGTTTATTATCATAATTGTTCACAACTTCGGTTCTACTCAACCGATTCCGATCAAACAAACGTAAGATTTTAAGTCTGAGCAAGCCCTTTCTAACAATAAAAACCGCATCAAAATCCGTCCAGTAGTTTTTGCGTCCATCGCGGACAAACAGACAAACAGACAAACAGACAGGAAATGAAAAAAAATATTTTCGTGTTCAGTATCGCTAATATAACATAACCCAAGTATTTTTTTTTAAATATCTCCAATGTACAGACACGACCACTTTACAATTTTATAATAGTATAGATAAGAGTCATTGATTGAGAGGATGGTAACATGGTAGTTGCAAACCCGCCGAATGCCGATTCGCCCTGTCAATACTACGCGTGCACAGGGAAGTGTTTACTATAATGTGAGGCGTATTAAATATTAAGTTCAAGGCGTCCATTCTGTGCCGAGAAAATTCTCGTTTTTCCCAAAAACGGTTAATGTCATGAACGCAACGTAAATAGGGCTCTTTACACTATGCGATTTAAATAATCTTTTTAAGAAATGCTAGGCGGCCTCGGTGACATTCGATGCGGTAGCCAATGCAGTTGCAGGTTATCAGCGGCGAAGGGTCCCTATAACCGGATTCCCGCCGGCTTACCTTTGCATAGATGGTAAAGATGTTTTATTTTATAAACTAGATCGAGGGAAGAATTTTTTCCACCAACTTCCATTTAGAAAATTAAGCTTCGCCTTCGCCATTGCAGGACACGAGTCCTCGTTTTCAATCCCCAAATTGGACAGAAATTACATATCAGGGGAAAATTTCAGAAACGCTTGATTTTAATTTGATTAGAAAAAAAAACGTAAAAAATAGACACAGGTACAAATTAGATTTTGTCATTTTTTATGCGTTAAAATTAGATTTTTTATAAACATGAACATTCTTGTCTTGTTTACTTATTCTTTTTATCAATGGGACACACTTTTTACTTTTAAGTACCTAAGTGAAACAAAAATATCACATCACTGGTTCTCTTCGCAGTGACGTCATTAAAAACTAGATGTTTATTATTTAGCGATAAAAAGCTCACATTCCAGGTCAATCTTATAAACATTGTCATTGTATTTATGACCACATTATTCACCGATTTCTCTAACACATTATCTAGTTTTTATAGACCATAAACCATAAAGCGATTGACGGTACGATTTTATGGTTGAGTTGTGGATGAGTTAATTAGCTGAGATCATTAAAATCTCCAATTCGGCCGCCTTTTGCGTGTGAAGTCAGAACACCTGGTAATTGAAGGACCAAATTCTTGCGCAAGACTTCCTCTAACTCTAAAGGTTAGGGGATCAAACGGCAGTCTCTTCCGTTAAAGTCAATATAAGCCAAATCAAGAGAAAGAGTAGGAGAGCGGACACCGGGTTCTGAAGTAAAAACTCGGGATGGAACCGGGACGTACATTATATAGGTTGGTCCCGGTTTCATCGCGATTCCTCATTATTGTTGATGAATAAGAGCGGATTTAATCATTTACTTTTTTATTAAAGGACGTGAGGTCGCTCCGTAAGCAGTAAATGGATTTCCGACTCCCAAGCTCATAAACGACATTTTATATTAAAATAAAAGTTAAAGATATGTTCATATTCACCGTGTATTGAATTGTTAAGTGTCACTTGCTAATTGACAATCTGAATAAATTGTTGTATCAACCAGTCCATCAATAAGTATTGATCGATTGATAGATCGTATAATTCGTATAGTACCAGTGTCGTCGTACCATCATGCCAAAAAACAATCATAGACAAAAGATAAATAATGTCAAATAAAAGAGAAACCGATAATAAATTAATAAATATAATTTAATGACACATTAATTGTTAACTTAAATCTATTCCTGTAGGTAACTAATTCAGTTGTAAAAAAAATGAAAAAACAAAACTAAATTCTAATTTTACATAACATAACATAAACTCACGCCTATATCCCCGAAGGGGTAGGCAGAGGTGCTAGCACCCACATTTCGCCGTTTATGTTTAGGTCCCAATGTAATAGGTGGCGAGCCTATTGCCATTAACCGGGCACTTATAAATTATAAAAAATGAACAATAGACAATAAATAGAATTTCATATCTGCACCACTTTATTTAATGGTTGGAAGGGACAGTTGATAGGCTGTATTGTTATTATTAAAAAACATAATAATCACGCCTTTATCCCCGGAGGGTTAGGCAGAGGTGAATTAACACCCACATTTCACCAATAATATAATTGGAGTGAGCCTATTGCCGTATATCTGGCACTATTATTGACTCGAGCCATGCATCTGAGGCTGACTAGGCTGTAAATATCTGCCTATCCCTTAGTCGCCTTGTACGACATCGCATGAGAGGAGATGGGGTGGCCCATATCTGTCGGGAATTCGGGAACCACGCGGCTAAAATGCAAATATAATAAAAGTACAATAATAAAATAAAAACCTTCATTATTGGGCACCTTCTCAATTTGTGAACTCGGTTAAAAATCGATTATCAGTAAAATCTATAGAAATTATTAGAAATGCAATTCAAATGCGTTGTCCAGGTTTTACCCTCACAATTTCAGGGTGATTGGGATCTCCATTCCCTCTCACGATATACACTATTTGAGCCTCATCATTGCTTACAGCATTATAAACTTTTTTAGGTCTTCTAACATAAAAGTTATGCTTATAATCAAAAACATAATCTTCAGGATTAACTCCAGTGTTCGTTTGATAGTTATCAACATCTAGATTATTATTATTTTGAAAAAATATAAGTTTCTGTGTTCTTATATAATCACTTTCTCGGTCAATGTTGAATCTATCTTCTACAGGTCTTCTGTCGTCAGGGAATTTTAATGTTCCACCACTCCTGTCTCCCCTTGGTCTTTCTACTGTATTAGGATTAGTAATCTTCTGTTTTCTAAGTTTCCTAGGTTTTCTACCTTTTCTCTTATTATCAGTTTCATCAGGGAATGTCCATTTAGAACCTTCTTCTTCTTCTTCTACGATTTCTGCGTTAATGATATCTATACCTGGTTTATTTTGTATACGTTCTTGTACTTCAGAAGGAGAAGTTTCAATATCTAGAACTTTGGAATTTGATTCTTCTTCGTCATAGTAATTAGGTTCATTATTCTTTGGATATAGTTGGTTACCGTAACCATAAGTATTTGCATAGCTTTGTTGATGTTGTTGGGTTTGTTGCTGACTTTGTTGTTGAGTTTGTCCCGCTAAATGGTTGTAGAATTGTTCTAGATTCTGTTGTTTCTTTGGACCATTTGGTTGACCGAAGAATCTGAAGAATCCTCCGTTATGGTTGTTTAGGTAGTTGATTAGCTCTGTGGGGTCAGTAGGGCATTGGGGGTAGGCACGGTGGCAAGCAATGGTGTTGCCAACGGAAGTTACCCCTAGGACGGCAGCCCGGCCGAACACGAAGAGTGGGGATGAACTCGCTGTGTTGTATCCCTGGAGGATACTGAAAATAAGAATGAAAAAAAATTGCGTCATTTTGTTTTTAAAGTGCACATTCTTCTTCTTCTTCATCCGTGGGTTAATCCCGGTTCCAGAATGCATCCAAAACGTGCTCTTTCAAGACCAGGGACCTTTCTCTTACCGGGGTACGAAGGATGTCTTAAGCAACCTTACACCCTGGCGCATTTGAAGACTTGAGACGGCGTGCGGTTTTAATTGGTTCGTTTCTGAGTGCGGGGGCACACGGTGCGTTGCGGCGCCGCACCGCAGAAATTTCGACTCGCTCCGCCCGACTTGAGCTCCTCCCCCCCCGCTCTGAGGGTGGTTAACCCTCGCTAGGTGGAGGGGTATCCGAAATAATTTCCACGCGAAAAAAAGGTCCTTTCTCTTAAAACAGCATTATTTGGTTTGTTTGGCTTCTATGGGAGCCAATGCCGTCGGATCATCCAACCTCAAGAGGAAAACCAGTGCTCATGGGGCAGCGCGCTTGTTCGTCTCATGGGGCTCCATTCCACTTTACAGCTATCTAACCCATTAGATCGCTAACTCGCCTGCTCTCAATACTCATCAGTCCTATTACTACTAATCTTTCAGGTCTTAGCTATCTTACCTCAGCAAAGGTTCAATTCCAGCAGTAGCCTTCAGGAACATTGGGGAGCCTGCAGTCCTGCCGCTGGCCGCTTCGCAGAGCAGTCGAGGAACACACTGCTTGTCGTCAAACAACGCTATGGACGTCAGGGCTTCGGCTACCGCCGATACCGCTTGCTGGGTTATGGACTTTGGACGGCGTAGGGGCCCTGCAAACATAATAATATGATAATGTGTTAAACTTTTGGCTCAATACGTGTGCGTGTGAAGGGACCCAGGACTAAGACTTTTATTGCCAAGGTACCTTTACTTGCTAGCTGGTAGGTATACCTGTTGATTAACGAACGAGGTTCTTGCATGCGGTTTTTTCTCGCGTTTCTGTCATTGTGGCATGGAAATTAATTCGTTGCTGAAATTGATGTCAAATGGTATCATTGAACTGGTTCAAAACTCCAGGGTCAAGCGTGGCGTGAAATGTATTCGATGAAGCCATCAAACATTTTCTCCGTCGTTCGTCTCTTGCATTCCCATTAGCTTATTGTCTGGTGTAGTGAAGTAATATTGACACGCCTATTAGGCTCAACTTAAAAATAGTTTTCAAAAATATTTATTTTCCTATTCATGTTTTAATCTACAACGATTTTAAGTTGGCTGCGAGTGCTGCGACCATGGTCAAATAAATTTAAATTAAAAAACGTAAAATAAAAAAGTTAGCGTGGGCCGGAAGTTGCGTGCGCCAACGAAACACCATAGTCTAGTTAGTTATTTAAATTTAGAACTTCCTGATCAAATATTTTGTCAAAATTGTGTCACTGCAGTTGAGGTTAGATAAACTTTATGTTAGTAATTATAATTTTTTGTTCAAAATTATAGTTTTAATTGTTCCTTTTGAGGTCAAGGCGAATATTAGACATTGTAATAAAATAATTTCTTTAGTGTATAACGTTTATGATGTGAAAAAAGACTTCTAATAAATGTATAGTATTATTTTTCAAGACTGGCTGTATGGGACAAAAAAGGTATCGCGAAAAACCATTACTTGACTAGGAAGACTACCAATAATGCGCAACATTTTGTAGCTGTCACATACTGATGACATTACAAAAAGGAAAGTTACTTTTACGTTACACAAATAGGTGTCAAAATGAAAATAAATGTATTTTCTTTCTTTTCCTTTTCATTATTAATTTATCCATTTGTCTAATGTTTGCGTCCCATTCTAACCAAAATTTTAAATTGCTTCATCCAGGGATGATACAAATTACAGACAGCGTATCTAGTAGTAACTAAGTCTATGTCCACAAATCCTTTTTTGAATTGTAACAAAGATGGCCGCCAAAACGTCATCTATATAACACAAACATTTCTTTTTTCGAATAATTTGCAAAGAAGATGCCCAACTATTTCAAACATTAGAATGATATACTATTGCCACAGCACATCAACAGCCCATAAGAGCAGATATCCTTGCCCTATCACTCACTGGGCTCCGAACCTTTCACCTAAGTCTTTGTTGACCGGACATCTGACCGGAGAGCTGTTGACCGCGACCCCACTGACGAATGATAGGCATCTGATCGACCGATAACGTCTCGAGTGGATCCGGGTGACAATTAGATAGACCATTTGACGGTTATTGGGATGGATGATGTTGGGGGTCCTTATAACTGTTGAATTAAGCTTAATTTTTTTGTTTACGAATTCGGTTTATAGATTTTATGAAGAAATAATAAAGGTGTAGTACTTAACTACCTTTATTATTTCTTCTCTCCCTTTTCTCATGGATACCTAAGATGGAGGGGAGAAAAAAAACCGGAAAGAGGACCCTTGACTCCAAGACGAGAGCACAGAACAGGTAATACGAGAGTCTTGGATGTGACTGGGTTCTAAGGGTTGTCTAAGATCTTACGAAGTGAAGGTAAAAGCCGGTCAGTGGATTCCTGACTCTGAGGTGAAAATCTGCTGAGCCTCGGATGAAAATAGAACTCAACGCGGAGATGATGATGATGATGACAGTTTAAAAATCGATCTTAATCTGTTCAGTTATCTATTACGTAGCATATTTAGTGTGATGTAAGTCAAAAAGTAGGCTAATTTCATCTATTCTATTGATAAACAGACTGGATGCGCAGGAAGTATAGGGTAGACATTGGGAGAGGCCAGTGTTCAGCAGTGAATTGTAATTAGTAACGTAAAAATTTTATGTAGGTAGGTACTCACCAGGATATTTATTATATCCAGGGTACTGGCTATATTGTCCATTCTGTAAATTTTGACCAGCAACGTTGCCATATCCACCTGGAAATCCAGCTTGTGGAGGATATCCTGAATATGCTGCTCCTGCATACTCCTGTCGATGGTCCTCGGGTCTTCTATACGGACCTTGGACATCAGAATCTTCTCCAGAATTTGTATGACCCGAGTTAACAACTGGATTCTTTACTTTTCGAGGAGGTTTTTGCAATTGTTGTCCTGAATATAGTCCGTACGAGCCGGCATAACCAGTCTGATACTGGTAGTAACCTGGTCGCTTAGTGTGTGATGATATTGAGTGGGGTCTTTCGTACCCAGGACCTGGATAGCCAGGGTAAGAGACGTTTGGAGATTCCAAAACTTTGTTGTCTGGTCTTTTTCTTGACTTTCGTTTCCTTTTCTTGACTGGTTCTCTGTTTTCTTTCTTGTAATCATCTTCGAATACTACACGTCCGTTAAAATTGCTATTATCAGTGTCAGTTTCTTTTGTAGTTCCTACAATGTCTTTGTCATAAGTATTTTCAAATTTTGTAAATATTTTCTCTTCATCCTCACTGTCTTCAAGATTGTCTTCAGACGCTTCGTCATCATAAAGTGGTGTTTCTGCTGAATCATTATCTTGGTCTACTTCATCATCATTGTCAGTATTTGTACTTTCTTCAATGGGAAAGAAATGTGATTTATCTAAAACAATATTATTGGAAATTAACATCTATCTTCTTATAAATCAGAAAAAGATAGTCTCAATAATAAGCTGAAGTGCTCTGTCAATGAAGCTACCTAAGAGTTATTATGGTTTAAAAAAAATTGTAATTAAACTTGCCTGGTGACTTAGGAGGATTATCTTCAAATCTTACACGTCCATTACTTCTGGAGTAGGAATCAGAGATTCTTTCATCATCCAGTGGTGAGCTCAGACTGACAGGTTCTTTTCCATAATATTTTCTGGAAATAAAACATTTCACAAGGGTGTAGGGTGTAGAATACCACCAAGGTCTTCGGGGACCAGCTGCAGGCCGGTACACCTGGTGATTGACGGACGAGGCTCTGGAGTAGGATTTTCTCTAGAGCTTGAGGGTCAGACGGCTTGTACCGTCCTATAAAAGCTAAGATAATCAAGTACTGGAATAGGAGAGAGGGTTACAGGTGTAGGTACCGGCTCGCAGATGAGATTTTCTTGGGCCCTGAAAATGTTGGTGAGGTCCCATACATCCAATAAATCCAATCCCAAACATTGATAATTTATTGAAGAAACTTATGATATCTTACGGAAATTCTTATTGAAAGTTATCACTCTAAAAGTGGATAAAAAAATTACTTACGATGACCGTAGTTCATTCGATGCCAGAGTGTGTCCATTTTTCTCATCGGATGCGCTTGTGCTGTAGAATGTTAGGATGATAATTAAAACTGTAAATATGTATGTTTTCATCTTTTCTACCTGAAAGTGATAAAACATAGAGATATATTAATTTTTATGCAAGAGTTTTGTACAAAACGCCTGATGAAATGTTATAGCAATTCTCAAGTTTACACTATGTCCATTGCTTTCTCTGGCTCTGAGAGTCTCTGCAAAACTATTTATTGGGTATAGGTTCATTAAATTAATACGGTTTCACTCCTATGCATCCAAAGCAATTTCTTTAGAGTTCGGCGGTCTGCTTCCATAGACAATAATAATATAAAGTTAAATAAAATAAAGTTAAGTAGGCAATAAATGATTTGAATTTGAATAAACCTAATATAAATAGATAAATAAATATTGTAGGACATTCTACACAACGCCATCTAGACCCAAAGTAAGCATAGCTTAACTAGCTTATGTTATGATTTCTATTCATTTTTTTTTGTAAATACATAGTTACATAGTATACCTATAGGAACACCCAGACCAATGCAAATATTCATATTCATGCATACAAATATTTGCACTGAGGATAGAACCCGCGCCTCCTGCGTAACGGCCGCGTTCACTACCGCTACGCCACAGAGGCAGTCAAAAAATATACAGCATACGGCATTAGCTCGCCCCCTATTAGGTATGTGGTACAGAAAATCCTAGTTGCTGCAATGTGGGGGTTAAATAGTTATTACACCTCTCTATGGTGTATGCCTTCGGAGATATTAGGCGTGGAAATACTTTGAAGAATTCAAATTAATGTAGGTATGTATAATAAAAATAATCTAACTCACTTTTTAAATTTAATCTCACTGCACCACTGCCTCCGAGAAGTCTCACTCACTAAATGAAAATGACCATCATTTGGAATTTCTCTTCTGCCAATGAAAGTTGTTCGCAAATCTAAAAAGGCGCGCAGTTACGCCATACCTCCTTATTTTCGTATCCTTGTCTATTTATGTCTCCCTTATTTGATAATACAACTACCAACTGTTAGGCAATCTGTGATATTACGTTACTCATTCATAATTTCGACCATAAAATAAAGATATAACCCGCGCCACGTATCTTGGACATAAAATGTGCTCAAAATGTGCCCTATACGCGCAGTACACGTATCTTGGGTGTCCTTTGAGGATAGCACGGGGTGCTAATGCGGTAGACGAACTTAAATTCACCAAGCATAGATTATTACAAAGCAATCCGAAGGCGCCATAGCCTCGTATGTCTTACGATTTAGGTCCAAGATACGTGGCGTGGGTTATAATGAGTGTACTTTTGTATTTTTATTATTGAAACGTCTTTAACTAAAGCTTTGTTTAGTTCAAAGACGGTTCATCATACAAGTTGTCCACAGTCACAAAAAATATAATTTATTCTTTATAGGCCATTAAAACGCCATCGACAGCGTTAATGACGGTAGTAAACCTCCGGTAACGTGACAGCTACGCGGGGGCGCAGGTTCAATTCCCGCTTAGTACAAATATTTGTACGTATGAATATGTGTGTCTATTTGCATTGATCTGGGCATTTCCGTGTCTCGGAGAGCACGTTAAGCCGTCGGTTCCGGTTGCCATACGAACATACAGCAGTCGTTACTCGTTACAGGTAGTTGGAGCCCTTATAAACCCAACAACAAACTGGTCTAAATGTATACTTGGGTATCGCCAATGGGTGTGGAGGTCAGGTAGCAGTAGCTTTACGTAAAATTCGAAGTTTAGCCAAACACGCGGTAAGACAAGAAAAAGCTGACGTCGTACTCCGAAGTGAAAACTTCGAATGCGACTGGGATTAAAGCTAGGATGAAGAAGGGATAATGATTAAAACGGCACTTACAAAACTTCAAAGTTTAAAACTTTATAGGCGTAATATAGTAGCGTATATAGTATGCGAGGCGTAAATGGACCACAGGCAAGAACCGCGGTAGCCTAGTGGTATGGGTAATGGACTGCTGAGACGAGGTCTCGGGTTCGATCCCAGGTTTACCATGGCACACACCAATGACTTTTCGATGCTTTTCGAAGTTATGTGTGTATTTATCGCAGGTTTATAAGTGCCCGGTTAATGGCAATAGGCTCGCCACCTATTACATTGGGACCTAAACATAAACGGCGAAATGTGGGTGCTAGCACCTCTGCCTACCTCTTCGGGGATAAAGGCGTGAGTTTATGTTATGTTATGCAAGAAACTCAGCGGTGTTTTTTTTTTCCAATACTCAGGTCAATTGTATGTTTATAGGGTACTAGCTGCCCCGACGAACTTCGTACCGCCATATTTTCTGATCCCGTTCCCGCTGCATATCTCTAAATTTATCAGTGTTTCTCTACAATATTATGCATGTATTATACATAGAAACCTTCCTCTTGAATCACTCTATCTATTAAAAAAAACCGCTTCAAAATCCGTTGCGTAGTTTTGAAAATTTAAGCATACATAGGGACGGACACACAGCGACAGCGACTTTGTTTTATAATATGTAGTGAAGTGATGTAGTGATAACATAACTACCCGGGTTTCCCCCGGGTAGTATGAGCGGTAGATAGAGTAGATAGGTATTAAAAATAAATAAGTAAATCAGCAGACCTTTAAAGGCTTTATGTAGTCACATTTACGAAGCAAACTCATTTCACAACATAACAATACATAGTGCAGTACAACAAAGCTTCACATTGACCTTGGGATCGATAGTTTCATCACAGTACCGGTCTATATCGAATATATCGATAGATCCGATAACGAGCGTTGCAGAACACTATTGACATTTTGACAGGCGCTGCTTAGCCACAGATAATAATTGAAAGACAAGTTTGGACGTTGGCTGTTCGCGCTATCGGCGCTATAGACTTAAGCCTAAGTAGATATGAATCTATACGGACCTATTAAGGTAGGACACGATGGTATTCCCGTCCCAATTGAGCAATCCGATGGGGAAGTGCCTCAGCCCTACAGAATGCCGCAGGCATAATAACGTCGTGTTGTGTTCCCGGCGGTGAGTAGGGTCACCAGAGCTTACCGGAGAGGTTCTGTGCTGTCAGTGGGAAAACCAAAAATGCCTGTCCTGCTTTGATTTCTGCACTGATGGCACAGACACTCTCTGCTCTTACGGGGTCGGTAACACATGTGTGATTCCCCTGGTGTTGCACATTTTTATAGCCCACGGTATGATAATCACTTTTCTTCGGGTGGGCCGTGTGCTTGTCTGCCATGTAAGTGGATAGAAGGGATTTCAACACGAAAAATAAATGGTTTCTTACTAACCTGCCTCAATATTCTAACTTTAATACGATATGTGAGACGTTAAAAATGCAAAGTAGCAAGGTTTAAAAAAGTGTGGGTTATTATATTATGTGCAGGGTTCGTGGGCAGAAACGGATGTATCAAACTTTAATAAGTGGTCTTATGTCATTGTTGTAAAGCCTTTTTGAGGTGTACTCAAATATGGTTTGAGAAGAGAAAGTTGGCCGTTTTATATTATGTTTTCTTTGTCATAATAATCACCTTAACTTAAAATAAAGCAACTATGTCATATTATGGTCGCCATGAGCCATGACATATTGCTCATTTATTGTTTGCTGGACCCGCAAATATTATGGCGCAATATACGTACATATTAAGGCGCTTAGTCCACCCTGCTCTGCTCTGCCCGAAGAAACATACGAAACTTTTACCCCACCCATTAAACAAGAGCTGGGTAGGGGGTAAAATAAGGAATGAAAGATTGTTTGGATGAACATAATTTTCAAAGTAGGTAATCATGAATTTTCTCTACAGGTCCTACCTGATACTGAAACATCTACAATTGCCTACTTGAATATTGTTTTGAAATTATACTTGTAATCTTCTTGCGCCTTATGAAGCGTTTAGAGCAAAAAACGTATCGAACACTTCTTGCTCAAAACCTTTTGTACCTACCTAGGCTGAACAATCTAGATTGCAATTGTTCAAACAGAATAAATCCTGGATTTTGTAAATGATAAAGTAAAAAAATGTGTTGCAAAAAAAGGCTGATTTACGCACGACGCTCTGCTGCAGGTTTTCCTCTGGGTGTTGGGGGTCAGGGAACAGTCGCTCTCGTCAGCCAAGATAAAGTATCAAACGTTAAAATAAAAATCTGTTGATAAGCAGAGTGGAAACATAATCCTGAAGTTTTAGCCCTATAAATATTTTAGATTAGCTGCCGCCCGCGGCTCCACCTCGAAGATGTCGGCTATTGCGATTCTTGGTCATATCTGAGAGATCTCACTGGGGAGGCTTTGTGCTGTCAGTGGGAAGACCAAAGGCTTGTCCTGCTTGTCTTCTGCGCTGACAGCACAGAATCTCTCTGCTCTTACAGGGTCAGCAGCATGAATGTGCCTGCCCTGGTGCTGCACTCGTCCATAGGCCACGGTAACCACTTTCCAACTGGGGAAAAAACAGCGGATCAGCTCAAACAATAGAAATCAACCATTAATAGTTATGGCAGATTATAGATGATCAAGAAGACCTTTCTAATAAAAAAAAACTCATCAAAATTCCTAAATTACTTAAGTTTTGCGTCCATTGCGAATAAACATATGACTGCCTCTGTGGCGTAGCGGTAGTGAACGCGGCTGCTGCGCAGGAGGCGCGGGTTCGATCCCCGCTCAGCGCAAAAATTGTATGCATGAATATGAATATTTGCATTGGTCTGGGTGTTTTCTATGTATAATAATGTATGTACATATTTACAAAAAAAAAGTATACAAGTATGTTTATCAGCATATGCACTCTAGATTCCATAACACAAGCTAGTTAAGCTATGCTTACTTTGGGTCTAGATAGCGTTGTGTAATAAAAAAAAAACAGAAAAGAATTAAAAATAAAATCGTATCGTTATATTAACATAGGTCTGTATAAGTATAACCCAAGTTTTTTTTAAATGCTGCAATTCAATTCACTTAATATAACTTATTGAAGTCAATTTTATTATACTTACGGTATGTTTACCAATGTACAGACACCTAATTTGCAATTGTATAATACTATAGATTATGTCCGGGCATTACGTAGGTATTCTTTTCAGGGCTATGGCCGATAACATGCCATCTCGAGATCATCTGGAGCCGTTCAAAATTGAGAGCACGTATCGCGTAGCCGTGGCAGAGGACACACCGAACACAGCCTTAATGTAACCTTATGTTGCAGTTAGAGTTCGCAATCGGACACTATGTAAACTGGAAGATTCTGATTCACGCAGAAAAACAGAACTCTACACAGTGGATGATCGGAATGAGATATTTCTCCGATACATAAAAAGAGAATCTTCTGGCTACACTAGGTGATCACGCTTAGCGGGCCATGGCCGAAGGGTTAAGATAACTTTTATAGTGCGATACAGAGCCCCGAGCACCAAAAACATTGGAATTCGTAACGAAAGAACGGAGCATTGCGATTGGCAGGCTTCACACGCACACAGGTTCACAGTAGGCAGGCGACCAATCGCATTGCTTCATTCTCTCGATACGTGATAAATTTGTATATGTGTAAGTAGGTATGTAGTTCCTTAGAAGCTGAATATCATGAGATTATGCTGAATATCATCATGGAGACGTATTTTCCTGTTAGGTACATCCGAGGCCGAGGTGAACTCGAAGCTCAGGGTCCGCCTTCCAGCTTTTCCTCCTACACTTCGCTCGGTCTTGGGCGTTCACAGAGGTGAACACGTTGGCACGCACGTCACCCTGCACGACGTCAAGGCAGGACTTCTTGGGCCTCATTATCATCAACAAATCCCCGAGGTATAACCGGGACCCGCTGGGAGCGGTGGCCTCATCAGATATTTTTTACGCCCCGCTTAAAGGACCCGGGACCGTAGGAAGAGGAAAACATGTGTATTGGTAAGGAATACCAGGACTTAATGGTGCGGCAGAGGTAGGAGTCGCCGAACCGCTTGGTTCTTGATGGAATATTATGCACCGTATGCGGGTGACATCTAAATAAGGAGAGGGTGGGACTAATTGGAAGAGCTCTTCAGAATATTCGCCATGGTAGAGACGGTAAAATACTGCCAAGTATAATATTGCCACATAGTTTAATCAGTGTGATTGTGTTCCTATCTAAACCCTCAGACATATGACTCGGTTGGTTGCCCAACCATCATTATATCACAGTATTATTACTAAGTGGCAGAGCAAGGTCTTCTTCTAAATAACAGATCACGGTCTTGGTCCATGACCTTCACGAACTGAATGTAAGTCATTACGACACGGTACTCGTATAGAAGTCGAGTGAGTTACTGAGTTACGAATATTCAACTTTTTAGATTAGATAATTAGACTGGCTCCCCTATACAAGTGGCAATTCATTGGCCAGTGTATTGTAGAGTAGAATGAGGAATGTATGGGATTTGACGTATGACACATATTTTGAAGTTTATGACATAGGTACGTTGACAACTGTCAACGGTTTCATCCTAGATGAAGATGAAGACGGTGGCAGTAGCCACTAGCCCACCAGATAACTAGCTGTATATTATGTTATACAAGAATCACGTGGATTTACATACACTATATTTACAGATCCAAAGGCTCTAATTCTCTTAATAAAGATCTGTTCAAAATTTAGTCTCAATCTAATTTCCCATATTTCAAAAACGGTATTTTCGTAAAACAATTTTCAAGCAAGTGTATTGACATCGTAATCGTTTTTGACATTTGGAAAATCGAGTTTCTTTTTATACTACTTAGGTGGCAAACAAGTACATGGCCACCTTATGGGAATTGGTTACCGTGGCCTATGGACGTATGCAACACCAGGGGCGCCATACTGGCGCTGCCGACCCTGAAGAAACCTTCTAATGATTTCTTGAAGAACCCCATATTTTCGCTTGTGAAAACCACCGCAGGAAGTTCATTCCACAGTTTGAGTGTGCGAGGGATGAAGTTCCTTTCATACCGCGCAGTGTGCACTGTTTCCGGTGTCTGAATTTTGAATAGACATTACGAGAATTGTCTGTCCGATTTCGGGGACACCGTAAAGTTTTTATTCAAGAAAGCATCCAGTATTTTCGCGTAATTACTAACTTGTATGTTGTACCGCGACGCAGTAAGCATTTATCTCTCATTATAACTTTGACAGCCGCTAAGTGCAGACAATCAGCTGTGTTATAGTGAATACCCCAATATTCGACAACGGTACATTTTGGTGATTTGGTTTTGTGTGTGATATACACAGGCTTTTAGTATTATGTTATTTGTGAGTTTGTGACACAGGTAAGTTTTAACATTTTATTTTATTTATTTTATTTAATATGCTACAGGTGACTTGCTCTGAATCGTTCCTGGTGCAGAGGCTGGCCGTCGCAATCCTGGTTAGAAAGGAACCCGGCAATTGTGATGGCACTTTGCACCGGGAGCGAGGGGTGGGTGATTCGATTAATATTGACATCATATGATTTAACTATTTAGTATCTATTAAGTTGACATAGTTTAATTTTTAATTCTTTCTTAAATACATTTTTTATTTAGTAAACTGTATGCTACATTTTTTGTTAATGTTTTTTTGTAATCGATGTTAAGTACCTAGGTAGGTACGTGAATATTCATAATCCATACTAATCCATACTAATATTATAAATGCGAAAGTAACTCTGTCTGTCTGTCTGTCTGTCTGTTACGTTTCACGCCTAAACCGCTAAACCGATTTTGATGAAATTTGGTATAGGGGTAGTTTAGACCTTAAGAAAGGACATAGGCTATGTTTGGTCGCGATAACCGACATCCACGCGGGCGCAGCCGCGGGCAAAAGCTAGTACAAAATATTTGTATATGTATAAATAATGATGTGATTCGAATAAAACCTTAATAAAATCTAACGAGTTCATGAACGCAATAACAGTCTTGTTTCAGCAACAAATGAGTGGTAATCTGATTACACATGTATTTAATGAAATTTTAAGCAATTAAGTAGTACTTGCATAAATAATGTAGTGAGTGGATTACCAAATTTGGATAGGTAGGGGGGGGGGGGGGAACACTACTGACGGTGGAGGTGGGCGGTGATGCATCACAAGGTGGCCACCCTAAACCTACATCTGGGTCGCAAGACCCAGTCGCCGTCACGGTGTTCCTCTCTGTATCACGCTATGGACCCGGCGACCGCACGGTGAATCCATGGAGTGCTGAGAATCGGATCTCGCGTTAAGACAAATGTATAGAAGAATTTCAAACGTATCCAAATGGCTGTATCTTCTACATTTAGCTGAAGGAAAAATTAGCTTGACCGTACTTGATGCAAAGGAAGTTGCGGGTAACCAGGCGCAGTCCGAGGGGGGGGGGGGGGGTCACAGGGGACATGACCCCCCCCCCCCTCCCCAAACCATGCACGTCATATTTAAACCAGTACGAGGGGAGGGGGGGTTAAATTTCTTAAGGGATTTCTAAGTGACCCCCCCCAAAACTTCAAGCTGCGACCGCGCCTGCGGATAACATCTAGTGCCAGTATCATCAACCGATTAGCCTATCGCAGTCCACTGCTGCAATGCAATTCTTTAAGCGACGAGCACAACGTTGCGACAGTCTTTATATATAGATTGTCATTGGTCGATCTCTAGTGACGTCACCCTATCTAACCAATGACGATCTCTAGCAAGGTTGTCGCAACGCTCGTCGTTGTGCGCTAACAGAATTGGATTGCTGGACATAGACCTCTCCTAATATTGATAGGCTTTGGCCTACCGAATTTTGGCAATAAATTTGAGTATTGAGTCGGAATACGGCAATAGGCTCACCCCCTATTACGTGGGACCTAATACAATGATTAATGAAATGTGGTTGTTAATTCACCTCTGCCTAACCCTCCGGGGATAAAGGCGTGATTGTATATGTGAGTGTGTGTATGTGTGTGTGTGTATTGAGTACTGTTTCTACGCCGCTGGCCAGACGGGTTGTTACAGGGTTTTATTTTGAGTTGTTCTTCTCTCGCAGTGATATCGTCTGCGTATTGTTCCGTTAGTCGCCTCTTACGACACCCTTCGGATGAGATGGGATGGTGATACTTGTATTCTTTCTCCGTAAGCACACGGATGAGTACTAGTATAAATATCTCTCTCTTTTTAATACACCTTGTATCTAGTTTATTTACTAACTACACCATATCTTTTGTTTTTATCACATTACTGTCCATCCCAAGGTTGCCTGGAAGAAATCGCTTCTAGCGATAAGGCCGCCCATTGTACATTGAACCGTAACATGCTACCTACTTATTGGTGTACAATAAAGAATTATCTATCTATCTATCTATAAGAAACTATGTAGCTGCCACGGCGAACTTTGTACCGTCATATTTCTTTCCACCCGCGTGAAATTCAGATCCCTTTTCCATATTTTCTCACCGTTTAAACCTTCCCTGGACATCCACTAATATTTCAAGACCAAAATTATAGCCACATCGGTTCAGCCGTTCTCGAATTTTAGCGAGACTAACAGAATTGTAGTTCATTTTTATTTATATAGATAGATTACGCAGGTAACATTTTATAATATACTAGCTGACCCGGCGAACTTCGTACCGCCATATTTACCGCGTGGTATTCTGATCCCGATTTATCAGTGTTCCTCTACAATACATTTAGACCTTCCTCTTGAATCACTCGATCTATTAAAAAAAACCGCTTTAAAATCCGTTGCGTAGTTTTGAAGATTTAAGCATACATAGCGACGGACAGACAGCGACTTTGTTTTATAATATGTAGTGATGATTTGTATCACATACATTATTATACATATATTACGTATTATTAGATAATGAATCTATTTATGTATCCATCAGTTGATAAAACCTGTTATAGATACTTGACCATAACTAAATGGAAATATTTTTAGTCGCGTACAACATCATCATCATCATTTCAGCCATAGGAAGTCCACTGCTGTACATAGGCCTCCCCTATAGATCTCCAATAGGGATAGAAGTAATTCCGATCCGAAAATCCGACAGTACCCAATCATACAGTAACAAAGTGTCCGCTTGATGGCAATGAGGTCGCCTTTTATTACGTGGCTGGGACCCAAAATCGTAGTGGGCGAAATGTGGTTGTTGATACACCTCTACCTACCATCATCAGAGCGTTAGTGCTGGTTTCATCCTTTGCAGTTTGGATCCCAAGGTCAGATCTCCTACTCCTTTTTAGAATTAGGTTTGATTAGCTATTAGCTATTACGCGAGTGATCCCCCAACCTCGAGAGGGAAGCTCTTTTTATCATATGCGAAATCCCCACGGGTATCACCACAGGGGAGGTTATGTCGGACTTGAACCGACTGAAACGTCCGCTGTCTGTGGGTTGTTGGTTGCCGGTGGTTTCGAGCTGGCTTTCTACGGTTGGAAGACCACGGAGTCCCCACCTAGCCCCCGGGACACCTTGAGAAGAAAGTCTGCGCTTCGGCTTGCAGGTGAGGTTGGTTGGCTCCCAAAGATCTTAATGGGGCCCCACACACAAAGTCGATGTATTCTTTATGCATTTATTAACGATTCTGCTCACAGATTGAACGTATCTGTCAGTTTGTTAATTAGCTTGAGCTATTGAATTGCTGATCTTATTTGCATGTGCATAAATTGTAAAGTATGTACTGTGTAGGAGGCGATTCAGTACCTCGAGGCTCGAGCACGAAACGAAAAACGCTTCGGCAGCAAATCGCCAATTTTGCCAATGTCAAGTAAATTGTAAATGTTTATGAAATTATTAATGGCAAGACACCAATGTAAGTTTTCCTTGAAAATTCTCGACAATTATTGTTTAGGACATGCTATTTATAAATGACAATAGGAAGAAAAATCGCAATAGGTAAGTACCTCTCCAGAACAAATTGTAAATCAAATATCGCAAAGACATTAGAACTGTCAACTGGAACAATTTGTCCTCAGATCTAGTTATTAAATCGAGATTCAAGATTGATTAAGTACCTAGATCTACTCTACTTTTTAAACTGCATAATGACGTCAATCTAAACGAGGTTTGGGAAATAAATTGCAAAGTCGAATTGACTTGTTCTGACGCTAAAAATATGGCGGATAACACTATTATCTTAGAACATGTTAATGATATAACCTTCAGAATATCATTTGTTTTTACTTACTCTTTTGAAGATCAGCGGTAAGATGTTAATTACTAGTGCTCGCTATTATAAAGGAAGGTTGTAGGTACGTTTGTTTGCCTTTTTTCCCCGACTGCGCGCGTGAGGGTAATGTTTCATACGCTCATGTATGTATATATTATAGTTTTCATTGTTCCCCTCAATAGACATAATAGCTGGACTAAACAAAAAACAATTTTTTTAATCATTACTTTGCATTTTTACGTCATTAGGTACTTTACTATCGAGTTTTTTTCATACCACTTAGGTCGCAGATAAGCACACGGTGACACGGCCCACCTGATGGAAAGTAGTTACGGTGGCCTATGGACGAGTGCAGACTGCAGAGACACCAGCCCCTCTAGACAAGTGGCAATTCGTTGCTCGGCGTATGATGGAATAGAATGCCAAATGTATGGGATTTGACGTACATGACAGGCGTCAACGAATGTCAAAAACGTCAAATCCTATACATTTGTCAGAAGCAAGTACACCAAGTGCTACTAAAGATAACTTTTCTTTTTTTTATCGCGTTCAAAGACATCGTTTACATTTTGTTTCTGAACACGTGCAAAAAATTGATGATCGGCGGCAAAGATATTATATATAAAAAGAAGTAGATTCGTTATTGCGCGAAAATCGTGAAGATTCGAAAACGAGTCAATTGGAACGTTTGCCTCTAGTACCGCGTGCCGAGCGGCGCCGGCCGGACGTTGAGCGGAAGCATCAGTGACTTATAAAAATAACGAAAATGCCATCGTATGTTTATAGACACTGCACGAACTATTACTCTAAAGTTAATACATCAAAAGGGATTTCATATCACATGGAAATAACACATATTTCGACTGATAAAGACCAAATTTCTGACTTTCATAATATTCAAGTTAAAATTGTTAAAAAGAGACAGTATGATATAATTTGGTGCGAGAGCGACAAGGACGTGTGTGATCCGAACATAGATTAAAGTACAGATGAGAATATCGTAGGCATTAAACTCACTACATACTACTTCCCAATTTTAATTTGTTGTTTTTTATAATTGCCTACTAATACTATGTGGTTCAAGTAAGTTAATAAGTGCGAACTTCACTTCACTGGCAAGTATCTACTTAGGTAAGTACCTACTTGTTAAAATTTGTAGGTACTATTGGCAGCAACAAAATAATGAAATAGAATAAACATACCTAGCTTTTTTATACTTAACTAGCTGCCCCGGCGAACTTCGTACCGCCATATTTTCGGCCCGCGTGGTATTCAAATCCCGTTCCCGCTGCACCCTTATCACTTAGGGGGATGAAAAATAGATGTTGGCCGATTCTCATAGATACCGGATAAGCACAAAAAATTTCATCAAAATCGGTCGAGCCGTTTCGGAGGAGTTCGATTACGCACCCCGTGACAGAAGAATTTTATATATTAGAAGATACAATAACAATGACAAACAAACATCTTTGTCTAAACAAAATTACGCAATTATCTCAAACTTCACTTTACTGGCAAGTACCTACTTAGGTACTTGTTAAAATTGTACTACTGACAGCAACAAAATAATGAAATTTAAAAATTATACCTAGCTTTTTCATAATACATTAACAAAGTTAAACAAACATCTTTGTCTAAACAAAATTAGGCAATAACCTCAATTCAGAGAGCTCTGTACCTTCTTTTTCAATAATTTTGTTAGCCTATGTCACCGACTAGCAACCGCACTGTGATTGGTACATTGTTATCATTAAAGTCCAAGTGACAAACAATAGCTGTCTTCTTCTTTTATATTGTATTTTTCATGTCCTCTCTTTTCAACCCATTGGTTATGTAGGGAAGTGTAGATGAATTAAAAATGTGTGTGTGTGAGTTCGGCACATTTTTCTACGTTGATTTGTAAGCATATGACATGTCTATGTTATGAAATGTCTTTGATCGGCGGTAAGGGATATGTGTAAAGACAATGTCACCTTTGACAACCGACATAACCTCCCCCACCGGCTTCGACGAGGAGGGGGAGGGGGGGGGGCGCTATCCGTGGGACAAAGTCCTCTATTCCGCTAAGTTCAACCAGTTGAACTAATAGCACCAAAAAATTCCAATTCCAAATTCATCCAATTTCAATTTTGTTATAAATTGTGTTGAACTTTCTGGACAAAATTGATCCTATTATAGTTGAACTTAGAGGGATATCTCGCACAATAAAAAAAAGTATGCATTGAGATTACTACATATCAATATACTCTCAAAGTGTTTCTTAGTTAAGTACAATACTTATATTTATATTTTATACGTTATTCATTATGTTGACAAGGGCATAGGATAAGCGTTCACCTTTTATGGACCATTTTGGGTTAAGGACTTTTTTCCGAGGCAACAATTACTTAAGACACAGCTTAAGACTTCAGCACACTGACTGCGGTCTTTAATGGTGGAGGGACAGGAAGAGAAGGCTGCGTCTGTTAGAGCGGACTTGTACGAAGCAGAACTGAGACGTAGGTACGAAGTAAAGGGGAGACATACAGTAGTTGACCAAGTTATGGCGAGCACTCGGTGAGCGTGTGCAGCGCTGACTCCCCGCTCGCATCACAGTGATGGCACTCGGACGTTGGCTCTTTCTCCGACACAGGTAATCCTCGAAGGACCCGTGCCCGGTGATCACCTGCGTCAGCCGGTACGAGAGGCCGCCGTGTGGTCTCTCTAGCCGCTCCCCCATGGTGGGTCTTACTGCCACTATTACAGCGTGCCCTGTGCTTGGTCGCTCAAGCAGTGGCGTAGCTAGATCACAAAGGGCCCCGGTGCAAAAAGAAACAAGGGCCCCCAATTTTTTTTTGTTTCCGATAATTCCTAGACATTAAGCTTGGGGGCCTCCTGAGGGCTCAGGGGGCCCCCAAGCTACCTGTAAATGTGATGGCGAACTTTTCAACGAGACAAAATTCCAAACAAATGAATTGCACTAATTAGAGTTGTACAACCCATTTTCGCCTTCAAAAGTAAGACTTTTTTGGTAGTTAAAATAAAAGTTGCTAGTTCAGGCTCGAAGGGACTGTGAGCTTGGGGGGCCCTCTGAGCCCGGGGGCCCTCTGAGCCCGGGGGCCCTCTGAGCCCGGGGGCCCTCTGAGCCGGGGGGCCCTCTGAGCCTGGGGGCCCTGGTGCACCGCACCACCTTGCCCACCCATAGCTACGCCAGTGCGCTCAAGTCGTCACTCCCACTCCGCCACCATATCCCTACAAGAGGCTAGAGCAAATGCGGAACTCGCGAGCGCAAACGAGTTGGCACCTTCCGATACTGTTCTTAATTAAATTGCGTCGTACAGTGTACTGGCGTCCTTATTTAGGTGTCTTTAGTACCTTTACCTTTAAAGTGACAAAAAGGTCAACAGAACATAATTCGATACTTGTGACCGGTGCAACGGCCTCTGCGATGGTGCACTTGATTGAGAGCAAGGCTCGAGTTGATAATAAATTGAATAAACGGTTTAAATTTCAAAAGAAGTTATGTTCTTCAATGTTTTTAATAGTTTAGTGATTTTTAGAGGTTCGATTCCTGGCCATTACACTAACCCGACTACTGCAAAATCACACTCTAAAAAGTATTAGACAAGAAATTATCAAGAATAACCGTGGTCGTCTGCCACTTACTCTAACAAAGCAATACATTCTTGGGAAAAGTAGCCTGTAATACAAACCTAGCCTGTCAAAATCATAACCCTCCTTTGGCTTCGCCGTAGTCGGGTAAAAAATATTAAACTTTTGTCCGTCTGTCTCATACAGGAGTTTTTAAAACGTGTTTTCAATCAATCAAGTTTTTTTTAATAGATTGCAACTTTTAATTATTTGTGAAAAGCTTGTAAGTTTTTTTGTTAGTACATTTTTTTTCAATTTATTAATCAATCGTATGTGCCGTAAACGTGACAGTATACTTACCTATATTTGCGCCGTGGTTCGCCCACACAATTACTTAATAAAATTCATATAAAACAGTGTTTAATGTCAAGATTCCTTGGAAGGAGGGAAACTTCGCTATAGGTAATATTTTCGCAATATTTCCCATAAGAGGTGCAGGTGGCCTTACTGCCCGGTTATGGATCTTTAGCCACACCATCTCGTCAGCCTCTAGTGTTGAAAGACCAGCCCATAGCCATGTTTATCGTTTTGGGATATTCTAGTTTAAATCGATTAAGAAAGGGAAAAAGAATCGACCTCGTAGGGTGGCGCAAAAGTAAAGACCCTATTTGGTTCGGCTATAACATTTTTTCTAAATTAGAAAACTAGATTTAGGTTTTTTTAAATGTATATTTGTACCATTAAATTTCGTACCATTAGGATTTAAAGATGATGTCTTTTAAATGGTGACCTCCAGAGTTGATACACATTTGAGCCCTATTTATGACATTTTGCATAACTTGCCGTAACACTTCCTGCGATATGTTCGTTATTTCTTGACGAATGTTTTCTTTTAGAGCTGCGAGAGTCTGTGGCTTGTTCACATACACCCGAGATTTCAAAAAACCCCAAAGAAAGAAGTCTGGACTGGTCAGATCGGGTGATCTTGCAGGCCAAGGCAAATCGCCAAAACGAGAGATAACTCGGCCTGGAAAAGCGTCCCTCACTAAGTCCATAGTGTCGCGCGCTGTGTGTGCCGTAGCGCCGTCTTGTTGAAACCAGATGTGCTCCAGCCCCAATTCGTCCAAACAGGGTATCAAAAACTCACGTAACATGGTTCTGTAGCGTTCTCCAGTGACAGTTATCGCATTGCCTCCAGCGTCTTCGAAAAAATAGGGTCCGATCACTCTGTCAACACAGATGCCACACCATACAGTAACTTTTAGTGGGTGTAGAGGTGTTTCTTGAATAATGCGCGGATTATCAGTGCCCCAGAACCGAGTATTCTGCTTATTGACATGCCCTGAGAGATGGAAATGCGCTTCGTCACTCATAACCAATTTTGAAGGAAAATCATCCTCTTCAAGGTTGAGGTTTATGACGCGCTGGCAGTAATCTAGACGAGCTCGGTGGTCAGCAGGCAGCAGCTGATGAGTCATTTGAGTTTTATACGGGAACATCTTTAAGTCTTTCACCAAAATACGCTGCAGGGTCCGTCTGGAAATGCCCAATTGCGTGGCACGTCGCCTCGTTGATGTTTCTGGACACTCTTCCACATCTTCGCGCACAGCATCGATATTTTCAGCTGAACGGCCTGTTCTTGGTCTCCCAGACTTAGGTCTATCCAATGTTGAGCCAGTTGCTTCAAGGCGTGTGGCAAAGCGTCGAATTGTGCGACCAATCGGTGCCGGACGGTGGGGAAATCGTCGACGAAATTCACGTTGTGTTCTTATCACTGATGAATTATTCCGTAAGAACATTGACACAATTATTCCACGTTCTTGGGGAGTAAAACGGTCCATGTTTATTTTCAGTGTATTTTACATTTGTTCACTACACAATTTTCAACAACAGAATGACAGAAAATGTCATATAAAAAAAATAAAGGTATTTTCTTTAGTGCCAGTACTTTTGCGCCACCCAGTATAAGGGAATTTGGATCGATTTCGTACGTGTCTCGGTGGCTTAGTGGTCAGAGCGTTCCCCCTGTAAGGGAAAGATCGCGGGTTCGAGTCCCGTCCGAGGTCGATTCTCTTTCCCTTTCTTAATCGATTTGAACAGTTAGCATAGTAAATGCTTCAAAATTTCATTCTAGTTTAAAAATTAAAATATTCTTCTTCATCCTAGCGTTATTCCCAGTCGCATCAAAAGCACATGAAGCTTTCGCCTCGGAGTCTGGGTTCTAGTCTAATTGCGGGTGAATTTCGATATTTTCCGTGAAACGATTGCCATCTGACCTCCAGAACCTTGGCGAGACATTGGCGTACTAGTCATTAAAATATGTATGTATACAAGAAATCTTCAGCACGTAGGTACCTAATATACCAAAATACATATTAATAATATAACCAATTATTATATTGGATAAAAAAAAACACCTAAACGACATGAAGAAAAAACATTCTGACAATTTCAAAACTTGATTAAAACCGTTATTCGACAAAAAATCTCATAAAGTGAAAAAGTCATCTTTTTGCAGGTAAATACCAAACCAGGTTTTATAAATGCAGTCTTGCGTAGTCATACTTAAGTTCTTACGTGTATCTTTGATCGTAATCTGTTGAGGAGGACGAGAGGAAAACACGAATACCTACTCACATCCACGCAGGCGTAGCCTCGTGCATAGGCTTGTTAATAAGAAAGTTGTTAGTGTAACTAGTAAAATACCTACTACTTGATAATTACTGAGGAAAACCGCACATATGTAGTCTGTAATCTATGGCGGACTATTCCATTTACCCCAGAGGATAAAAGCCGTGAGCATATGTACCTACCTATGTACGTTCTAAAAAAACATTACTTTACTGAATACATAGTATACTCAAAACTATAACATTTAAAAATTACCAAAAAATATAAATAATTTAATTTTCAATAATTAATGTAACTATTATAAATTAAGAAATGTCTACATCTTTATGCTAAACATAGAGACCTCAACATTATAAGTTGGTACTTTCTAATGCGACTTCCAAGGTACTTCTCATGAACACTGTCACAATAGCTTATCGCATTCCACTGCTGGACATAGGCCTCTCCTAAGTCCTAATACACTATCTCTTGGACCTAAAATGTCCTCAAAATGTGCTATATACGCGCAGTACACGTCTCTTGGGTGTCTTTTGAAGATAGCACGGGGTGCTACTGCAGTGGACGAGCAAAATTCACCAAGCATAGATACGAAGAAAAAATCTGCGCGCGTCATGGCCTCATTTGTCCCGCGATTTAGGTTCAAGCTACGTGTCTCGGAGTATACTCGATCCAGTCTATTTTACAGTACGTTAAGGGTAGCCGGTGGAAAAAAAACTCACCTCGATCTAGTTTGTTTGTGTAAAGCCGGTAGGAATTGAGTTATAGGAACCTCTCGCAACATACCAGCTACCGTTTCTATGACAGTTGTAGTCTTACCTTCCGTTTCTAACCAAGGAATTAGTGTCATAGTACATACTTACAACATCATTACCTACAATCTTAGTCTCGAATGCAGTCAAAGCTTGCACGATTTCTCTTATCTTGGCTTTTACGGGAGTGACTACCGTCTGTATAGTGGGATGGTGGTCAAACATGCCTATTGATGAACATAAAAAATAACTCAAAAAATGGACTGTGGCCAATTACCTTGTCAGTCGTTTGTTCAAGGATTAAATAAAAATGATTTTAGTCCGGTTTGTTTTTTTGTCTTACTTTTTGTGGTCTAATGTCAGACTAAAAACTTCTTTAGGAGTTAGAGAAATGAGACTATGGAACAGATGACTTCACTAATGAAGACCAATTATGTATTGGGTATCCGGTTTATGATTTGCAAATGGTTTGACAGTCGGGTAAAAACATGCAAATAACTCTTTGGCTACGAGAGATTTTTATACCACTTAGGTCGCAGATAAGCACACGACCCACCTGCTGGAAAGTGGTTACCGTGGTCTATGGACGTGTGCAACACCAGGGGCGTCACACTCGTGCTGCCGATTTCGACATTATGACAAATTGTTTCATTGTTTTCACTAATTATTTTAATTGAAGTAACTAACATTATTACATGTTTAAAAGGTACTCAAATTATAAAAACTAGATCACGTAGATTCATAGCCTTGTACATAGTTAAAAATAATTGTTAGCACAATTTGTTAACCGACTTCAAAAAGGAGGAGTTTATTCATTAGGTACGGCTTGATTGTCTTCTGCACTGACGGTAGAGGCGGCAACTGAATTTTGAATAGATTACAGGTCTCTGCATACGTAACGGGTTTTTTCACGGACGGGACGGGGACGTGAAGTTTTGGAAATATCTTTTCATATAAAATGTATGCGGCAATGCATATGTCACGGGGCCACGGTCGGGACGGGACGGGATGGGCCGCATACATTTTGCTTCACGTCCCGTCCCGTCCGTGAAAAAACCCGTTACGTATGCAGAGACCTTTAATTAGGAAAATATTGTCCTTCAGGTGTACGTATGCTGTCAAGTAACTAATTAAAAGCAATCTCGGAGGTTTATGACTATTTACAGCTCAACCTAGATCTCATTCATATAATCTCTAACTGAATGCTCACTGTTCACAGATAACACTGGCATCGGCGCGATAAACACGTCTCGATAATCTGAAGAAAATAAATACATATGATATGCAAAGAAACCAGTTATAAAGAGCAAAAACTAAATAAATTGCAAAACTTGATATGATAATTGAATAAACATAAAAACGTGTTTTATAGTGTAACAAATAAGTTATCAAAACCAAGAATGAAAATAAAGTGAAAAATAAATAAATAATTTCATAAAAGTCAAGACCATGAATAAAAAAAGTGTAACATAATTTTATCAAAATTGTAAAAAGTGTATAAAGTGTAAAATATAATATTATAATAAAAAATTATAAAAGTATTGATTTAAAAAAAGTGTAACCTTTTTAAAAAGGAATGTACAAGAAAGTATAAAATCAAAACATTGAAGAAACTAGTGAATTTAATTTTAGATCCTAAAGTGTAACTATAATACCCAAAATGGTGATCAAATTAACTAATCAGATAAACAGTAGTGTCCAAAAACAGGACCCATTTGCTAAATTACTGGGCGAATTCGGACGATGGCAGTTCTTAGTGTTCGGTACGATATTCCTAGTGAAACTGAGTTCAGGATGGGTGCAGATGGCGATATTATTCCTAACACCGAAGTTGAACTTCTGGTGCACAAATCTACCGAATTCTACAAAGACACTGGTGAATAACACTTGTTATGAAGGTTGTCTACAATATGAGTACGATACGTCTCCGTTTGACAATACTATAATATCCGAATGGGATCTAATCTGCGAGAGGCGATGGCTGGCGAGCTTTACGCAGATGATGCTGCAGTTAGGTGTGCTGATTGGGAGTATCATCTTTGGATTCCTCTCGGACAGGTGAGTTTTCTTTTTCTTACCTACCTATTGCCATAATCCGGTGATTTATCCCTCACACTACTGATACTGAGAATTTCGTAACAGTAAGATGACCATGGACTAATTGTTGTCGCTATGTCAGATCAGTAATTACACTTATTATTGACCGTATTGACGATATTATGATGAATTGATACTTGATGATAATTACGGTTTGCTAGCTACGTCATCACGCCGAAACGAATTGTGCACGTCTATATTCCACCAATGCAGAGGATATTCAAGAAGGATATTATGTCTGCCCGTTTAGTGATATGTAAAATATTAATCAAGTCACAAAAGTTGGGATTAGCCTTCGTTTTCCTCATATGAAAGTGGTAATGTGCCCAGCCCCCCTAGACAAGTGGCTATTCGTTGCTCGGCGTATCATGGAATAAAATGACGAATGTATAGGATTTGACGTTTTTGACATTCGTTGACGCCTGTCATATACGTCAAATCCCATACATTTGGCATTCTATTCCACCAAACGCCGGCCGACGAATTGCCACTTGTCTAGAGGGGCAGAGCACGAAAAACTATCGTAACCGTAACGCAAATGTATCGAGAGAACGGAGCACTGTGATTGGTCGCCTGCCTACTGTGAACCTGGTGTGTGTGTCAAGCCTGCCAATCGCAATGCTCCGTACTCTCGATACGTTTACGTTACGATTACGTTACGATTACGATAGTTTTTCCTGCTCCTAGCACTTATTGTACATAGACGTTTAGGGAGCAAAGCTGCTTTGGTGCATTTGTGCAGTAACTGCTTCCTGACATCTCTTGTCAAGAAGTATTTTTCTCGGCAATTTGCTGTGTACGCAGCAGATGCTGCTTCGGTGTGTGGCCCCCTTTGAAATCAGACTTGCTATCGCAGCGCATGTGTGTTCTCTTCTGTACTGTTTAATAAACGCAAAAAAGCATGAGCGGCTTTCTCCTTCCACCCCAAAATTCGCGGCTTTCTCTTTTTCGATCGCGAAATCAACATCTCGTAACCAGTTTTCGACAGGAGAATTATATTAATTAATCTTATTGAATAAGGCGCGTCGGAAGATATTATTTTTCCAATTATGTAATTGTTTACCAATATGGACTTTGAATTTTACCGAGTTTCGAGGAATTTTTGATCTTATTTGACAATTAAATGATGAGCAACCCGGCAAAGTTCGTGAATTAGGCCAGGTCTAGAATATCACAGAACAGATAATAGTACTAGCGTAGGGTTGCCATAAGTGTGGGGACCCAGACGGGGACATTTGAAGAAAAATTAGTAAAGGTAGAAAAATAGGAACTTTTATTACAACAATTTTTAACACTGCCATTAAACAAGCGTTAAACAAGCGGGCAGCGACCCGGGCTTCCCATGTTTTCTGAAAGGCGAAAATTATCAGAATTAACTTCTGATAATTGTACAAAATATTTTGACGAAATCAACATTAAGTTAAACATCATTTTCATGTAGACGCTTTCTCCCGATTGCATCCCTGGCCAAGATGACCCCGGAGCTCAGGGTCCGCCTTCCGGCTCTTCCTCCTCCACTTGACACGATCTTGGGCGTCCATGGTAGTGAGATCATTTGCACGCATATCACTCTCCATGACGTCAAGCCAGGACTTCTTGGGCCTATCCCTTCTACCTGGACCCGGTGGGGGCGCCATTGTCAGGCATTTGCTACCCACGTATCCTGGCGGTTGCCGCAATAAGTGGCCGCACCAGCGAAGGCGGCTCTCTAGCATTATTTTTACCTGCGATGTCATGGACATGAACAACTCCGTGACATGCAGCTCTTACGTGCTTACGCTCTTGCTCTCACAACCATGTAAGAGGACAGGCTTAATGATCGTCTTATAGACCTGCTCCTTTAACCGGACTGGCATTTTGGGATCACCCGTGATGCCAGTCATTTCTCACCACCTGGCCCACGCGGAAGCAATGCGTGCCCTGATGTCGTAGTCGATTTCACTGGTCACATGAAGTACAGGATACCCAGTTACTTAAACCGAATCATCGCCTATGCGGACCGGTGTGAAATCTGTCGAGTTTAACGCTAAACTTTCTGTCATCGCTACATTTAGCTTCATACCACCGTTCTCAAGCGCTTCCTTCCACACTTTCACGTGTTGCACCAATCTGCTCCTGTCCGCGTCCTTCAGCGCAATATCATCAGCATACATGAGCAACCACGGAGGCTGCTTATGTGGTTTTCTGATACTGTCCAACAAGACGTCTAATACCGAGCTGAACAAGTAAGGACTAAGGACGGATCCTTGGTGTACTCCGATGGTGATGGGTAGCTTAGTGGTTAAGGAGTCGGCCTTACGATCGAGAGGTCCCGGGTTCGAATCCTGGCCATTACACTACCGACGTGAACCCACTCCTAGCACAAGCAATTTAGCTTAGTTGGAGGGGTTAATAAGAATATTAGCAACAGGCTTTTGAGTCACCAAAAGCACTCCCGGAAGGAACCAGAATCATGATACATATCTTGGATGGTGTCAATAAAGGTCTCTGGAACTCCCTTAGCCCACAGTACCCACCAGATCACCGCGCGAGGAACACAGTCGAAGGCCTTCTGCATGTCTAAGAATAGGCAGTGCAGGGGCGTGTTCTTCGCCCTGTATTTCCCCACCACAATCCTTAGGTAGAACACCGGATCAATGATCCCGTGCCCGGGACGAAACCCATACTGACACTCCGAGAGTGTACTCTCCTGTCGGATCCAGGAGTCGATTATCTGCTCATAGAGCTTCATGGTGTGGGACATTATCTTTATACCGCGGTTACTACCACACTCCTGCACCGATCCCTTGCCTTTGAATACTGGCGTAATGAAGCTCAGTCTCCACTGGCTCAGGATCTCACGGTGAGAAGTACGCGGTTATACAGATTTGTTAGAATGCTCACACCACGAGCACCCAATGCACCCATTGCCTTCCAAGCCTCGATGGGGATTTCGTCGAGGCCGAGTCTGTACTTCTGCAGGCGTTATCGGTGGCACTAGTCCTTGTCCTTGTTGGAAAGAGGTCTGGTGGATGCACCTATTGCTGCTTATTCAGCATGTCGTTGGAAGTATGAGCGCCATCTGTCCTTCATCGCGTTTTTCTCGTAAAATCATTGGCCCCGGGGTCTTTATTACTCATTAACATATTCATGTATGGAAAAATATCAGCGCTTTCGTCGTTCTATCTACGTATTAATAGCCTAGCTACTTAGTCGCGTTTATTGTAGGTATATTACTGATTACCAACCAAGTCCAGCTCTCTAATATAATACTAAAAATGTTTAACCGGGACAATTTGCTTATTGGCCGGGACGCCGGGACACCAGGCCTCAAACGGGGACATGTCCCGGCGTACGGGGACGTATGGCAACCCTATACTAGCGTAGTGTTGGTGAGCGTGTATATGAAAATTATTATAACGGAAACGAAGGGCGTAGGTATGTCTTTTATGACAGTCATGAACATATACAGGGTGTCCCAAAATTCAAGGATAAGCCGGCAACAAGGGGTGGCCCTAAGTCAAAGTCAAAGTCAAAAATCATTTATTCTGTATAGACCATTAAAACGGCACTTACAAAACGTCAAAAATATATAATTATGTACTAAAGACTAGCTTAGCAAATGGACCACCGGTTCGAAACGCGGCCCTGGCCTGAGAAGACTCCGGCAAGAAACTCAGCGGGCTTTTTTTTTTTTGGTCTATTTACAAATAATGCTTAGTCTACTTAGTCTAAATACAATAATTTGTTTGAGAAGCATGCATGAGTGAACAGCTCATTTCCAAGCTAGTTTATCATCTAAATATTCTTGTATTTTATAATAGCCCTTTTGGCACAATTTCCTCTTAACTACATTTTTAAATTTATTTATAGGTAAATCCCTAATTTCCTTAGGGAGCTTGTTAAAAAAGCGTATACAGTTACCCCGGAAAGAACTGCTAATTTTTTGGAGTCTGGTATCACAGACTACAAGATTGTTTTTATGTCTCGTATTTATGTTATGCCTGTCACATATTTTGGGAAATTTGGAAATATTTTTCTTAACATACATTAGGTTCTCGAAAATGTATTGTGACACTACGGTCAGAATGTCTATTTCTTTAAACTTTTCTCTGAGGGAGACTCTTGGGCCCAAATTATAAATAGCTCGCACAGCCCGCTTTTGTAATATAAATATTGTATTCAAATCCGCGGAACTACCCCAAAGGAGAATTCCGTAGCTCAAAATACTATGAAAATAACTGAAATAAACTATTCTAGCCGTATCCACATCTGTCAGAGTCCTAATCTTTTTTACAGCGTAGGAAGCTGAACTTAATCTATTGGCTATTTTTTCAATATGTGATCCCCACTGCAGTTTGGCATCAATACTCAAACCTAAGAACACTGTTGATTCCACAAGGTTCAACACCTGACCATTGAGTTGTACATTGGTTTCCACCTGTGCAACATTAGGTAGGGTAAATTTAATACATTTAGTTTTATTCCCATTTAGGCAAAGATTGTTTGTACTAAACCAATGGACCACTCTTGTTATTGCACCATTCACTTCGTCATAATTGTTTAGTTGCCTCTTAATTTTAAATATTAACGAAGTATCGTCAGCAAATAAAATAATACTATGTTTGTCCCTTACGTAGTAAGGGAGGTCATTTATATAAATTAAGAATAAAAATGGTCCTAGTATCGAACCCTGTGGAACGCCCATCGAAACCACGGATCCTACTGAGCGTGTACCGTTAACATCGACCCTCTGAATTCTATTATTCAAATATGAAGTCAGAAGATCGAGAGCCCTGTTCCTTATTCCATAATGTTCTAATTTCTTAATTAATGTATCATGGTGGACGCAATCGAAAGCCTTGGATAGATCACAGAAGACACCCAATGCATCATGCTTATCTTCCCAGGCTTCGTAAATACAATTTAACAATTCTACACCAGCATCGGTGGTCGAACGTCCTTTAGTAAACCCAAACTGTTTATCATGAAACAATTTGTTTTCACCAAAATGGGTTAACAACTGTCCCAGAATTAGTTTCTCAAATACCTTACTCAAGGTCGGCAACACAGAAACGGGTCGGAAATTAGAAGGATCTGTGGTGCTGCCAGCCTTGAACAAAGGTATGACTTTGCTATGTTTCATTAAATCCGGAAATCCTCCTACTTATGGCTGCTCAGGAAAAAATAAGAAAAAAAATATATCTCTATTTTTTTTTTAATTATTCGAACTTTTTTAAAATCCCTCGAAATTCGGTACCCTTAATGATATTTTCAACTACCAGGTCCACAATTTTGCAAATATTTTTGAACTCTTTTCTGTATTAGCAAGCTAAGAAGTATGGCTATCCATCACCACCCTGAAAAAATAATAGGATATTTGTAGTTATTTTACAAAAATAAGTCAAAATATTTTTTTGTCGTCAAATTTTCATACATTTTTACTTTCGACCCACTTTATCTTATCTCGGTGAAAAAAAAAAAGTACGGACACCACTATGGCATTCTTTTTCAAAAATTGGCGCAACTATCTATGATTTCAAAATGGTATGATTTGGGTATGATACTATAATGAAATACTAAAAAAAAAATTTTTTTTGTAAATAAGAATCACATTTAATACATTGCTCTTATTGAAAATCACCAGATTTACTTTGTACACAATGCATTCATCCTCAATAAAAAATCATTGACGGGACTTGTGACAAAGTAGTAACCGAGTAGGTTATCACATTACGAGGTTAAGCAACATAAGCCAGGGTGGTTTTCGGATGGATGACCATTCTTAAGACATTAGGACACCTCCGTCCTCTGTTTCTCAGAGAGTACCCCAACAAACATTTTTGAAGTCGCCACAACGTGCCGAATGTAACTTTTGGTTGTATAAGCATGTCGCCAAAACGTCGTTATCACGTCGTTACGACCGAAAAAGGGCCCATTTTATACGACTTAGAGTTGTATAAGAGTCGCATAGTAGTCGTATCAATGACATATTCAGTCGTATAATGGTCGCATAGATGTAGTGAAATTCATTTTTTGCTGCATTATGGTCTACAATACCACTGTTTTACGACACTTTGTCGAATACCAGTGCAAATGACGACATTTTTATTGAATTTTGTTGTACTCATAACAGTGAAGAGTGAAAGAGACATTATAAATTAGAGTTGTCAAAACTCTACCTAGTTTAAGTTAGCCATATTCATTTAATTTCAATATGTTATATCTCGAAACGCGTGTTGAAGTGCATTAATCTATTGGGGAATTAATTTTATCGTGTAATATGCGCTAGTTTTCTTAGTATAATGCACGCGCCTTAGAAATACTTAAAATTAAACAACATTTCTCACTATATTTTTAGCGCACGTGCTAAAAGTTACTTTTATACGACTCTAAGACGCGACACAACCGTAATACGACTACAAAACGACCTTTCATTCTGTGCAGTTAATTATATGTGCAATAATTAGCCGCCATATTAACAAAATTAGGGTTCAACGAGTAAATTTTAAATTTTATTTTAGTAGTAAAAATAATATGATGTGATTTAATGGACGTCGATAAGTTTTTAACCAAGATAGATTTTTCGAAGTTAATACATAATTATGTATTTGAGATGGCTATGGATATCCACACACATCTCTATCACCATTTAAAATAAATAAAACCAACCAATATTACTTGACTATTTTATTTACTTATAACTTCCTTGGTGATATAGGTACATAAAGAACTGCGTAATTCTACATACAAACTCTAGTTACCTACCTATATAAATATGAATCAAATAGGTAAGAAACGGACCTTGAAATATCACTTGTCTCTTTTTTTTCTAATATGCAAATAGACAGGGCGATTTTATAGTCATTTCGGAAGAAGAGATTTTGAGCACAGTATAAATATTGTATTTATATCCACGGAATTGCCCCAGAGGAAAATTCCGTAATTCCACTGTATTATATAGTGCAACCTTGATATAACGACCCTTGAAATAACGAATTTCTCGCTTTAACGAATTTTTCATTATCCGAAGTTTATCATTTTTGCTGGTTTCGCTTTCGCTTTCATAGTCTATTTCACTATCACTGAAACATATTTTATCAAGTATTTCATCTTATTTATCTTGTTTTGTCTCTACTACTTCAAAACAACTAGATCCGCTTTCTGCGCTTTGATTTTGCAAGGAACTCTCCTGAACTCAAAATTAAATTTTGTACGGAACCACCTTCAGTTTCATTAAAAATAGAGATAAAGAATGACTGACTTGTAATGTTATGGTACTCTACAGCTATGCGACATTTAGTCACTTAATGGTAGTATAATAGTGTTCAAAATGACTAAAAGTCGTGTAAGAGTGCAATTTATAACTCTATTACGATTATCGCGTATAAGTAGTTCTTGCGACTCTAATACGATTCAGTTTGGTGTAAAAGTTGTATAGACGTTAGTAAGACGACATCATCGGTTTTACCACTGAAAGTTGTATAATGGTCATAGAAAACAGTCGCGGAGACGTTTATACGACGTCTTTATACGACTACAAGTTGTATAAGGATAAAGAGGCACTGAGTCGTATTAAAACCTAAAATTACTTCTATACGACGTTTATAGAACATTAAGTCGTGTAATTTTCACTTATACGACTAAAATGTTTGTTGGGTACGTTAGGTCGTAGATCCCGGTGGCCATATCTGTCATAGTATCTATGACAGTTAGTCGGACCCCTAAAAGTCCAACAACTGGACTCACTACATAACTTTGATATCGCCAGTGGGTTGTGGAGGTCAGGTGGCAGTCGCTGCACGGCAAATTTCGCATTTCTGCTGTTTCACAGTTAGCCGGGAAATCCGAGGCTCAGAGTTTTATTGGAATAGTTTTAAGAACAATTAGGTTTCCGAAAGCAATTGCAACGCTGGACTAGTTTCATTCAAATATCAATGCGGCTACGGATTATATTTCTGACACAAGAAATGCACGAAAAATAAAATGTATTAACCCGGCGAGGATGTGGCGGGGTCTATTTGACCCTGTTCATTTTGTTTCGAGTATATTCTTTCATTCCCTAGTCGCACATTTCCGAACTTCTCAGTAGCTGCAGTTAATGGACGCCCCTTCTTTCTGAGCGCTGCACCTCAGACGAGTGTCGCTCGCGCAAGGATATACACGTGCTCTAATGTCTACAGGGTACGTATGACCCTTCCACAATCGTGACGTAGAAGTTTCGTTCCATTTTTCGATTTACGATTTTCATTGAATATTATGTATTTTTAGGTATTTTTTGCACAAAATGAACCGGGTTTACTGGAAGCAATATCAGAAAATGACGACCAGTACATGACAGAGGATAGCGACACTGAGCAAGATGCAAGTGATATGAATGGCATACCAAAAAAGAACAAAATTGTTTTACTCATGTCAAGCGTTCATCACAATGCTCAAATAGATGAATCGATTAGTGAAAAGAAGATTAAGATAAACGTGTTTTATAATGCAACGAAAGGTAGAGTGGACGTTGCAGATGAACTGTCGGTCACATTTATGATGTGAGCCAAAATTCACGGAAATGACCTGTGACAGTATTTTATGCAATGCTGACATAAACGCTTATATTATTCACTCATCAAATGGGTCTGACTCTTGTCAGTGAACATTTGAATACTTGTAAAGAAATACCACAGTTGTCTAGTAAATTGCGTAAAATAATTCGTGAATTTAGTGATGAATCCTCTGAGGAACCACCTGCTAGAGTACCAGGTGTACGAAAAAGGTGCCTAGAATGTCCTTATGCAAAACATCGCAAGATCATCGCACATGTATGCGAATCTTGTCATAAGTATATCTGTCAAGAACACATTGTTCCGTTTTGTCAGCAATGTGCTATAGAGAGAACTAATTAGTAGGTTAAAAGACTGATTTTTTGATGATTATTTGTTGATCTCATTGTTAATTACCAAAATAATAAAACTTGAAGTCTGAAAGATAGTTATTTTTTATGTTGATTTATATGTAAGGCAAAGAGCCGAAAATTGATATTGATTTTTAGATATTACTTATAATTTTAATAAATAAAGGCTCGTGAGCACAATGGACATTCTTATTAATAAAATCCCTTATTTATGAATTACCCTGTAAGATTGATAACTGTTCTTTGATAAAAAAATATTATAGATACATAAAAACTGTAACTGAAATACAGGGTCAGCTAGACCCTCCACATTCTCGATGTACTCATTTTGTACCACATTCTCGCCGGGTTAATGCCGGTGGAAAACAATTAAAAATGTAAAAAAAAAATATTAACAAAAATAATACAGAGTCGAATTTAATGGTTAACTGTGAAACAGCAGAACCGCGAAATTTTCCGTTAAGCGACTGCCACCTGACCTCCACAACCCATTGGCGATATCAAAGTTATGTAGTGCGTCCAGTTGTTGGACTTTTAGTGCTCCGACTACCCGTAACAACTGTCATAGATGCTCGTATGGCCACTACGATCGACGGCCTAACGTACTTTCTGAGGAATGGAGGTGTCTCAATGTCTTAAGAATGGTCATCCATCCGAAAACCACCCTGGCTTATGTTGCTTAACCTCGTAATGTGATAACCTACTCGGTTACCACTTTGTCACAAGTCCCGTCAATGATTTTTTATTGAGGATGAATGCATTGTGTACAAAGTAAATCTGGTGATTTTCAATAAGAGCAATGTATTAAATGTTATTCTTATTTATAAAAAAATTTTTTTTTAGTATTTCATTATAGTATCATACCCAAATCATACCATTTTGAAATCTTGGATAGTTGCGCCAATTTTTGAAAAAGGATGCCATAGTCGTGTCCATACTTTTTTTTTTCACCGAGATAAGATAAAGTGGGTCGAAAGTAAAAATGTATGAAAATTTGACGACAAAAAAATATTTTGACTCATTTTTGTAAAATAACTACAAATATTCTATAATTTTTCAGGGTGGTGATGGATAGTCATGCTTCTTAGCTTGCTAATACAGAAAAGAATTCAAAAATATTTGCAAAATTGTGGGCCTGGTAGTTGAAAATATCATTAGGGGTACCGAATTTCGAAGGATTTTAAAAAAGTTTAAATAATTAAAAAAAATAGAGATATTTTTTTTTTCTTATTTTTTCCAGAGCAGCCATAAGTAGGGCCACCCTCTGTTGCCGGCTTATCCTTGAATTTTGGGACACCCTGTATATTATGTCAATCCCATACATTGATTGATTCTAATCTTTTCTACAAACAAATTGCCACTTTTCTAGGTTCTCTACCTGGCCCCCAATAGTAAAAGAGGCATATGTACCTATTTTTTCTAGACAACTTAGGTCGTAGACAAGTACACGGCCCACCTGATGGAAAGTACTTGTCTGCCACCTAAGTGGTATAAAAAAATGTCTCAGATGGATGGGCGATACAACGTAATGGGTAGGTAAAGAACTAAGTATGACGGGTGAAACCATGGGGCAAAATCAGTAATAATTTATACTGTCTTAGAATGTAGAACTCTTGACATGTAGACAAATGATAAGTCTGCTGAATGGGTATTTTCACAGCACAGGCGAGAAACTGACTAGGTAGGTACTTGGTCAATCACCATTAGAGCGGAACTAGAGTTGAAATATGACTTCGATTGTTTGAAAAAGTGATTAATTAATCCTCCTGGGGTAAAAATAAAAAGTGTGTATGAAAGTAGCACATGTAGCTACCTACTTTCATTCACACCTTTTTGATGATGATGATCTTTTGTTACTTGCTTTGGTTTTTTTAACCGACTTCAAAAGGAGGAGGTTCTCAATTCGATGGGTTTTTTTTATGTATGTATGTACACCGATTATTTAATTTGGTTTTGTTACTCTTTATTGCTTAAAATTGCAGTCTGCATAGATACTGCGGAAAAACATATCCTAGCAATAAAATAACGCGTGCATAGTACCTATAGGTCTAGGCTTATGGCTTGGCTATTTGGGTATTATATCAAGACAAAACCCTAGAGGACAAGTCAAGCTTCCCTGCAAACGAACGGCATATTGTACTTAGAATGGATTATTGGATGTATGAGATTTGACGTATGACAGTCATCAACGTTTTTCATAAACGTCAAGTACCTACCTACCATGCATTTGTCATTCTATTCTACAATACTCAATGATGTATTATAAACTATAGATATGTTGTCCACACTCTAAAATGGCGACACAAAAATGATGACTTTTGGTCATCATTTTATGCACCAATCAGAATCACGACCAAAAAAAAACTATTATAATAATAAATTCATAATAATAAAATATAATAATATAAATACTAATATAATACATATAAAGTAATAACATTGACATATTTTTAATAAGTAACTAAACTGTATTTTTAATAAGTACTAACTTAGTGTTTGCGCCATTTTCGAAAGCCGCCGTCTTCTTATATGATGTATCTATGAATATAATACATCATTGACAATACTACAATGAATTGCAGAAATGTATACTGTACTATAAAGAGGAAATACTTATGTTAAAAAGAGGAAAGATTTGTATTTTTGTCTGTAACGAATAAAACTGAACCGATTTCAATAATTCTTTCGCCATTAGAAAGCTTCATTATCAAGTAGGTACCAACATACGCTATTTATCATCAGATCATCACGCTACTATTAGCGATGAACGGGATCGGAATTCCATGTGGGCGGGCCGAGAGCAACAGCTAATGTTAAATAAGTAACAGATACTTAATATTATGCCACTCATCAACTTTGATGATAAATTAATTCAAAATATTCATACGTTTTCGTTGTTATATTATGTATTTCGCTACAATGGCCTTCGTTATATTAATAATCTTAATTATATTTCGCCGCTTCATTCTCGATATAATTAACCAGGTAGTCCCTTATATCTACTAGGCAACGTCGCACATTTTTAAGAGATATGAATATGACTAAAAATTTTTACAAGTACCTACCGAGCTGTGCTCTTGACAGATACTCATTCTTTATTTGTGCGTGGCAACGCGAGCACGTCTTCAGCAATGCGAAAACGCAGCGCCGAAGAAAAAATAAATCAAAAAGTGAAAGTTATCGTCGTATATAGATATAAAAGTTAAAAACTTATTATAAAAATACAAGTGAAAAAGTGAAAGTTATCGTCGTATATAGTTATTTCCTTACCACCATTGTGGTACTGGTATATACAATAAATACCTCACATGTACATCGGGGTTGACCGAGGGTCTCCAACGATGATACTTATTTTACGTAAATCGTAAAACAATCTTTATCATATCGTACATTACGATATTGCTACAGGTACGGATTGACCGCGAGTCAATATCTGCCTCACATGTACATCGGGGTTGACTGCGAGTCTCCAACGATGATACTTATTTTACGTAAATCGTAAAACAATCTTTATCATATCGTACATTACGATATTGCTACAGGTACGGATTGACCGCGAGTCAATATCTGCCTCACATGTACATCGGGGTTGACTGCGAGTCTCCAACGATGATACTTATTTTACGTAAATCGTAAAACAATCTTTATCATATCGTGCATTACGATATTGCTACAGGTACGAATTGACTGCGAGTCAATATCTGCCTCACATGTACATCGGGGTTGACTGCGGGTCTCCAACGATGATACTTATTTTACGTAAATCGTAAAACAATCTTTATCATATCGTACATTACGATATTGCTACAGGTACGGATTGACCGCGAGTCAATATCTGCCTCACAGGTACATCGGGGTTGACCGAGGGTCTCCAACGATGATACTTATTTTACGTAAATCGTAAAACAATCTTTATCATATCGTACATTACGATATTGCTACAGGTATGTACAATAAATATCTTTCATAAAATAATCCTCGGGGTTCGCTGCGTGCGTCCAACGATAATTACATAGTGAAACAGTAATATCAACCATTACTGTGCGGCAATGCATAAAACGAGTGTCGAAAATATTTTTATTTTTATACCCTCATTTATACATAATAGCGGCATACTATTAAATACAAGAGAGCAATGCAGTTTTATATCATTTTAGGTCAAAAAGACCAAATGATTGAGAGCTCAGCTCCAACACTTATCGATAATTTTGTCTCAATCGGAAAACAAGAAATCACCGACTTAACTACAACACCTAGCGTTAATCCTGAACCGTTGACATTGGGCGACCCAGGTCGCGACCCAAAACTGTTATCAGCACTGGGCGAATCCACCCCTGAGCCACCAGACTATGGCGAAAAAATCCTTTATGGCTACCACTTCTAAAGAAGGGTATGCCCATAGAAAATAAATAAAAATTGTTTTAGGAGTATTAATCCTAGACAATTGTAGATTATTGCAAGCACCTAAACTTAATTTTGCGGAGATTGCAGCCGCCATACCCGACAGGGTTAGAAATAAAGACAAAAATATCCTTTCTACCCAGTAACAACTCAGTTCAGGAATTACGGCCATAAATAAGGTCATGGACCTTTTCTTATTAGGTGAACATAAAATTCAGGCAATAAAGCCCCTAAGCTATGGGTGCTGTTTACTAATACTTACGAACTCAAACTGCAAGCGCCTCCCAACAGGTAGGCCTCTATCCCTATCCACACCAGGGAAACTGGCAAGCTCCTCGCTTCCCATCGAACAAGAAGGGGGGGGGGGAGCGGGGAGGGAACCGTCGCCAGGCGCCAACTGCGAGTTCGCGCCGCGACAACCAGTGTGTTCCCAACACGAAGAGCAGGAGCATTTCTTCGAACAAGCCCCGTGCAACGACACAACCATAGTTCAAGTATACATACCGACCGTATGACCTACTTTTATAATTGTCGGCTTATGGTTACCCAAAATACAATAAAATTGCTCTCAAATGAATTTAGGAGTGGTTATTCAATTCCATTTTGCAAAGACGTTCGGCAAGTCACCGGCCCTAATAATAATTTTTCAAAAAAAAAAAAAAAAAAAATAATAATAATATAACATCTCAAATATCAACCGGTGCCCGGGCACCGCGAGTGTTAGGTGAGAGTTTGTTAACGTGGGTAGACTGGTTTAAGATTTCAATTCGAATCTACCTCCAGGGTAAAAACCACCTAGGAGTTCACAGCTTTACCATAATATATGGGTTATCAGCGCAGTGACACCAAGAGTCTTCACAAACATAATATGAAGCAGGTGTTATCTTATTTATGAAACGGCAGCTTTAGGTCCGTGGTGTACCTACTTGTACAGTCGAACGACATATTGGGCATAAGAGATCACTATTCTGAGTGTCTTCTTCCTAAGATATAAACAAAACACTGTAGTTTTAAAATACTTGGCCTCGTTATAAATTATATTGGGGTAAATTGCAAGTTAGCTGCGATCACAAAATTAACTTTGAACAAACATAAATACAATCTAAAATAGATAGACACGTACACTTTTTATTATCTGCGAGATAATAATGCATTACCCTTTTTTATTCAAATCCTGTCACGGTATACCTACACATGGGCTATTAACAAAAATGCCGCCTATATACACAAACATTATAGAACGATCTAAGTAAATTTCCTATGTTATCGAATAACGAAACCAAGATTAGACTCCCTTCAGAGTTATTGAAAGACCTTGATTGGCGGAGCAAGATAATATTCTCAAAATCTAATCATATGCGCCTTGCTCACTTTAAATTCGAGATTTGCACGAATGCCTCCCAGATAAACTGGGCTGCAGTGTGTAATAACAGTCGAACTAACGGAATGTTGTCAACTTTTGAACGCGAAAAACACAAATTACTTAGTCCTTAAGTTTTTCTTGGATTAGAGACCTTAATACGGTTAGAGAATAACTGTGTAGTAGGTTTCGGACTGACCTCTCCCCTAGCTGGTTCCCCTGAGGGGGACGCAAGGATTTTCTAGTACTAGCGTCTCCACTTAGTGAGGGGAGATACTAAAATATTACTTCGCGTCGATAATACGACAACCATAAACTACGTAAATCGAATGTGTGGAATTCAATTCCCCCAGTTAAACGACCTGTCTCGGCTCATTTGGCAGTGGTGCGAGAAACGTAATATTTGGATCGTGACTTCAATTCATAAATAATAAATCCGGACACGGAATAAGAGCTATCAAATAAAGCATTCGAAATGATTACAAGGCCTTTAGCGTTTAGGTTCATAATGTCCAAATCCCAAAATGTCCAGAGGGTGCAAAACGTCCATATCCCTGAATGTCCATGTCCCAAAATGTCCTAATCCCAAAATGTCCAAATCCCGTAATGTCCAAATCCCATAATGTCCACGTCCCAGAATGACCATATCCCAAAGTGTCCATATCCCAAAATGTCCAAATCCCAGAATGTCCAAATCTATATGTATGGTGTATAAAAAATATTTATTCTGACCCGCAGCACACAATACAATCAAAGCAAATATCACAATATACACACACAACAATATGTGGGTAGATCAGTAAAAAATTCCAGACTTCCAGAATGACCGATCTAAAGCAGCCCGCATCCAGCGCTTTAAAAAAAGGGACACTGCCCACCCCGACTCGGATAGGTTAGGTTAGAAGGCTAAGGCGGGAGCGGAGCGGAGCGGAGCTCCCGCATTAGCCTTCGTGGTTATTTTTTTTATAACCACACATATAAGGATTTGGAACTTCAGGATTGGAGCAGACAATCCTTGTATGAGTGGTTATAAAAAAAAATAACCACGAAGCTCCGCTCCGCTCCGCTCCCGCCTTAGCCTTCTAACCTAACCTATCCGAGTCGGGGTGAGCAGTGTCCCTTTTTCTTTAAGCCGTACCACATTTTATTTCTTAAATTGTCGGTATTTTAATTTTCGGTATTTAGAACTTTCGATCATATAAACATTCGGGATTTTAATATTCGGCCTTCCGTTCGTAGGGCTTATGAAATTCGATAATTTCAAATTAGGCATTGTAATACGTACTCACTTTAATATCAGTTTGTCATTTAAAGCTTTGGGTATTTTAAAAGTAAGTCAAACAACCATTAGGTATTTAGATTTTAGGTATTTTGAACTTAGGTTATTTAACTTTAGGTATTATAATTTTAGGTATTCAAATACTTAGCCATTTTAAACTTTCGGTATTTTAAATTTAGGTCAACCCATCATTAGGTATTTAGATTTTAGGTATTTTGAACTTAGGTTATTTAACTTTAGGTATTATAATTTTAGGTATTCAAATACGTACCCATAATAATTATATGACTGGCAAAAGTAGGTTGATTTTATCCACCATACATAGATTTGGACATTCTGGGATTTGGACATTTTGGGATATGGACACTCTGGGATATGGTCATTCTGGAACGTGGACATTATGGGATTTGGACATTATGGGATTTGGACATTTTGGGATTTGGACATTTTGGGACATGGACATTCCGGGATATGGACGTTTTGCACCCTCTGGACATTTTGGGATTTGGACATTATGAACCTAAACGACGTTTAGGTCACCCCGAAATTAACCTATCCGCTTCTCGCACCAGTACAAAATGCGATACGATCTAAACAACATCCTGATACCTTAGCATAAAAATGCATCAGAAAAGTGATTGACGACAAAGCTATTGGCCCTCATAGCCCTGATTTCCCATGTTGAAATAGTTGATAAATTCAGAAATACTTTACCTTTAATTCTGATTTAAACACCCTCTTCAATCTTTTTTTTTTTTTTTAGAGACCAACATCCCCTTCGTCGGAACCTTACCCTGGCTGCAGCGAGGCCCTGTGGCAGGCCTTCATTAAGCGAGGGTCTCCTCCCGATGCACTAAATCTATTAATAGCTTCGTTAGCAGACAGTACTATTATGCAGTATAAGTATCTATTACTTTAAGGCTGTGGTGGCAATTGCCAACACAACGATTAATTTATTCAAACCTCCAATAGCGGCAGTACTATCACTTTTAAGTCAACAGTTTACTAACGGATGTTCATACAGTAACTTAAATAGTCACCAATCAGCATTATCAATATTCCCTGGTGCCAATATCGGCTCAGACGAAAGATGCATCTACTGTAAGATGCATTTAGGTCAATGCCTAAATATTTCCAATACCGACTTAGATTTAAAAAAAAAAAAAAAAAACACTAGAAATAGTAATCTTTCCTGCTCTATGTACAGCTCATTGTGTACAAACATTTTTTAAAAATCGAAAATATATTTTTTTTTTCAAACAATGATATTCACATCTCGATAACGATATGTCAAAGTCAAAGTCAAAGTCTTTGTTTCTCAAAATGGTGCAACACTGTTACAGCTTTTTAGACGTCAAAATGATAAAAACTACCGCTCCTGGACGTGACCAACCTATTCTGTTCCTACCTCATTTCGAGGATAACATACACGTATTTACCTGCCCTGCAACAGTCCTCAAGGAATATATTTTTGCTACAAAAATAAGAGAACTGCCAGTACGGGTCAATGAAATTGTTGTTAACATACAAAGCACCACACAGACCAGCTACCACACAATCAGTTGGTCGCTGGATAAAACAGGTGCTGACAGAGAGCGGCGTCGACACGTGCGTCTCTAGCGCACACTGCATGCGCCATGACGCCACATCCGCCGCGCACTCGCGCGGTCTTCCAGTCAAAGCTATTCTGTAAATTGCTGGCTGGACCAGCACATCCAATACACTCACAAAATCCTATAACCTAACGGTAATCAGTGACGAAAATTTTGCTAATTTAGTATAGGTACCTTACCTAGTATTAGGTAATAAGTACTTAGTTGGAATTTACTATTGCATTAGTAACTTATTTAAATAAATTAAATGGATAAGTAACTGTTTTTGCTCCCAATAATCATTAAGTTCATATTGAGAGTTCCACTGAATTAAAAACTTTCTGTGCTATCTCTGAAAGTCTACCTGGTTAATTATATCGAGAATGAAGCGGCGAAATATAATAGATGATCAAACGAACTTCTCGAATGAAGTTCGATCATTATTATATGAGCCGCTTCATTTGAAGATATAAACTCCCTCCCACCCATAGTACACAAACAGTATTGTTAATAGGTTTGATACTGTACCCAAAGCAAGAAAGTTTTATGCGTTATACCTTTATCTCTAAAGAATGAGTATCTGTCAAGAGCACAGCTCGGTAGGTACTTGTAAAAATTTTTAGTCATATTCATATCTCTTAAAAATGTGCGACGTTGCCTAGTAGATATAAGGGACTACCTGGTTAATTATATCTTCGAATGAAGCGGCTCATATAATAATGATCGAACTTCATTCGAGAAGTTCGTTTGATCATCTATTAAATATTAATTTATTACTAATAAATATTTCCATCAGCACATTAGCATAAATGTGTCTAAATAATAAATAATTCTCGCTAGTTCCTTTGATTAGACACCAGGGGCCAGGATAATGAGTTGGTACACCAACACTTGTGTAAAACATGATAACTCAGTGTAACATGTAGAAAAATAATGTAACACGTGAAAACCGGTGTAACACGTGAAAACTCACTGTAACACTTGAAAATTCACTGTAACACATGAAAACTCAGTGTAACACGAGAAAACTCAGTATAAAATTTTCAATGGTGAAATAAAGCCTTTTTCGTCTCAGCCAAATACAGATCTAGATCACTCCGAGGGAGTGCAGAGATTTGCAGAAATATTTTTACAGAGTTACATTTCTTACGAGGTTCAAAATTATTTCATTTAAACTTATTCTTAGTTAAATCTTTCTGCAGTCCCGGATTCTATAAGCGAGTCGTAAAAAACATCTGATGTGATCGTCAAGCGGAGCGGAGCCACCATACTAATATTATTAATACGAAAGTAACTCTGTCTGTCTATCTGTCTGTTTGTCTGTCTGTCTGTTACGCTTTCACGCCTAAACCGCTGAACCGATTTTGATCAAATTGGTATAGGGGTAGTTTAGACCTTGAGAAAGGACATAGGCTATGTTTGGTCGCGATAACCGACATCCACGCGGGCGGAGTCGCGGGCAAAAGCTAGTAATATTATAAATGCGAAAGTAACTCTGTCTGTCTGTCTGTTAGGGTTTCACGCCTAAACCACTGAACCGATTTTGATGAAATTTGGTATAGGGGTAGTTTAGACCTTGAGAAAGGACTAGGTATGCTAGGCTATGTTTGGTCGCGATAACCGACATCCACGCGGGCGGAGCCGCGGGCAAAAGCTAGTAAGACATAATTACCTGTACAACTCATTGCTTAGAATACCTACACAATAAACAATAAGGTAGGTACATACTCATTACGTACGGACGTCGATGAGGAAGTTTTACCTACGAAATTATCGTTTTGGTTATTACTAGGTATATTATGCTGCTCAAAATTCTGAGCAAAGAAAATAAATAAGTACCTAGGCGTCCGATAACGATCATGCAAGCTTCAATCATGAATTACGTTTGAATGATGGTTATATCTACTGTCGACATTACATGTAACCATCAGTCACCGCTATAGACGATATGTTATTCGTCAATCACGGCCCTGACTGTGGTTAAACTGACAGCAAAACCTATCGTGTAAGGGACGCCTTATACATTATACATTCAAAGTATGTACTTTTTAAGTATGAATCTTTTGTAAAATTAACTAAGTACATATTACTGATACTTAATTATTTGTGTGCAACAATACATTGAAAACAAGTAAAACGTGATGTTATTAAAAATACAGTTAAGTACTCAGGTACCTTGAAAACTGAATAAATCGCTGCACTGAAAGGTTAACTGCAATTTCGTGATTTTCTTTTAATTACAACGGTATCCTTATCGGGCAAAAAAATATAAAAATAACTTTATATTTGCAGTTTAATTTATATGTATTACATACTTAACTAAGTAAAATTAGTTATTTTTTGTTTTTTTTTTAACTTTTCACTCTTAAATTGAAGCCTATTACCGCGAATGTTATTTTTGAAATGACTGACCATTGATCAATCAATGAGGCGGGCCCGTGCGCGTGTCCCCGTGATTGGTATATTATTTATAGCTTTTGCGCGGCTCCACCCGCTAATCTACCCCTGTACCAAATTTCATGAAGATTGGTTCAGTGGTTCAGGCGTAAAAGCGTGACAGACAGACAGTTAATTTCGCATTTATAATATTAGTATGGATGATGATTGGTTGATTGGCACACCCCGCCGTCTCGCCCCTCGCTTACCACCAAAGAGACCTAAAACCCTCATTGCACAGTTACAGCCATATTTGCCTTTAAAAATATAAATTAATTTAAAACCGGTGTTTCAACTTAGCACAAAGTCGTCAATGATAATGTAGCTAGGTCATGGTGTTCTGGTTGAAGCTATATTTGCTGCCTATTAAAATATACAGTCTCTAAATCTATATGTAAATAGGTAATTCAATCAGATGTCAGTCTTAGGATGGGTGACTCGAAGAGCACGTGAAGACATCATCGGTCATCATTCAAAGTAATAAATATAGGTATGTCTAGTCACAACATATAAAAATAGATACCTACTTGCTCCGACTGACTGATTCCTCAATGCGGAGACTAAACCGGTGAACCAACAAACTAGAAATTTTGGTAGGTGATGCCTCTCATAGTGTAAGCAATAAGCATCCAGTAAGAAAGGATTATTGGAAATTACGCTGCTAAAGGGGTGAAGATGGGCATTATAAGGTCCTTACGGGGTCAACAACGCGAGTGTGACGCCCCTGGTGTTACATACGTCAATAGGTCACGGTAACCAATTTTCATCAAGTGGGCCGTGTGCTTTTCTGCCAAATAAGTTGAATAAAAAAACTGTAGGCGATGAACGCTTGTATGGAGTTTTAACAAGGGCTGCGAGTAGACTATGCTCTAAATGACATATAGTTATAATCTTTTACTCAAAACATGTTTTTTCATCTTCCAGATATGGCCGCAAGAACACCTTTCTGGTGGCAATATCAACAGTCATCGTATTCGGACTGGCTATTCCGTTTTCGCCCAACTACATCGTGTTCACGGCCCTGAGGCTGATGCTTGGAGTGGCCACCTCTGGGACCATGGTGGTTTCCTTCGTTATCGTTATGGAGTCTGTTGGACCCCGGTATAGGGAGGTGGCAGGGTGCCTCTTCCAGATACCGTTTATTATCGGTAAGCTACCATTTTACCTATTCTCCAGCAGTTAAATTAAGTTTTAAGTTGTTACCAGATCTGCTGCTATTAAAGAAGGCAACCTACAGCCACAGGATGACGAGTAAAACTCGTATCTATAGGAGTTTCTTCAAACTAACAGCAAGACACGAGTCTGCAATGCTTTGCCTGCTGATTGTCGATACAGGCAGTACCTGGGTGGTAGGTGAAGAAAAGAGGATAGCTGATAGCCGATGATAGAACATTGGGTTTGGGTTCAAATAGTACAGTGTTCTATTACGTCTGTTTTTATTGCCAAGGAACCTGGTGTGCCCTAGTAAAAAAATCCTGGGACTTCGATAAATCGCCGCCATTTTTTCACCCCCTATAAAGGAAAAGCCGTCAAAGTGGGTTTGCTTCTGCTTCCGCAGTGTGGACTGACTCTTCCTGTCACCCCCAGGCTAGTGAAAGTTTGTGATCTCCAACGTGCGGGAAAATGTGCCACCACAATCCACTAATTTATTTTTAAACGTTCCAGGTCATATGACAGTGCCACTCTTCGCCTATTACTTCCGTACCTGGGACAAATACACGCTGGCCCTGGGCATCCCACCACTGATCTACCTGGGTTACTTCTTCACGCTCTCCGAGTCCCCCCGGTGGTTGGTCAGCCAGGGCAGGGTGGAAGAAGCCGTCAAGATTGTCAAGAGAGCTGCTACTATGTAAGTTGGAGCTTCAACGTTTTTCTGTATTACTTAGGTGACGGATATGCTTCCCGGGTCTCCAATCCACCTGCTAGGAAGCTAATACCGTAGTTTATGGATATTTACAAAGTTAGGGGTGTCACAACCCCGCTGCCGATCCTATAAAAACTTTCTAATGCTATAATAATTTATTAGAGAACCCTGTATTGTAGTCGTTTGGGAAAACCATAGCAGAGTTTCACTGTCTGACGTTACATTTAGAATAACTCTACGTTATAGTTTTTATGTTTCGGGACTTATCGCGATTAATTGTTATTTGGAACTTACTTGTGCCGACGTTTCGGGTGCGTTGCAGCACCCGTGGTCACGACTTGACTGGTCTGCGAGCGTCGAGAGGTGCGCGGGATTAATTTGTGTGCCTACCCTCCACTACTTATTTGTGAATGGTAAGGCTGGCGACACACAACACTCACTACGTCAGTTTTTAATGGCACTGTGTTTTTGGGTTTGAGTAATTTAATCACTGGATTCCACGTCCCAGACGTAGTGAGTGTTGTGTGTCGCCAGCCTTACCATTCACAAATAAGTAGTGGAGGGTAGGCACACAAATTAATCCCGCGCACCTCTCGACGCTCGCAGACCAGTCAAGTCGTGACCACGGGTGCTGCAACGCACCCGAAACGTCGGCACAAGTAAGTTCCAAATAACAATTAATCGCGATAAGTCCCGAAACATAAAAACTATGAGTTTACACCGCGATAGTTTAAAAATAACTCTACGTTACTTCATACTAATTTGAAGATGTTTCATTATTATTTCATAGTCATTTTAAAATGTGGCATGTGGATATTTCAATATTATTCTATTGATTTGAAACATCTGTTCTTCTATTGAAGAAACAGCTATGCAAATATGTACAATCTTGATAAAACTGGGTCCACAAATATGCAATATTTGTAAAAAAAAAAGTAGATCGTGTGGAAATTTGAATTATTGGTAAGTATTGGTAAAGATTTTTATGTAAGTTTATCGAACTAAAAATATGCTAAGTTTTAGACAAATCTTGTCTTTAATTAGCAAGTAGCAAACAGAAGCTGTAACAGCTGTAGGTAATCTGTTTTGAAAAATCATGGGTATACCTTTTTTCCCCATAGATACGTTGGCCAGCGGGGGCGGTTATTTCAAACTCGAACCTACCAAGACTACACGCCATCTCGGATTCTAAGATGCCATTGAAAGGTGGCTCATATAGCATTTCCCTCGCACCCCGACTAACTCAGGGCCATCTTCGGTTTCAAGATGAGCTCCTCGGGTGTGGTGGGAACCACGGTTTCCCCATCTTGTGTGGATTAAATTTCTTCGTTCATTATCACAAGTAACCTAAAGGGAAACCGCCACGGCGGGATTCATCAGTTCAGTTTTCAAGACATTTGCAAATAATTGTCGCTTCGAAATGAATATACAGGAGGAATGGCTGTCAGTGGAAAAACCAAAGGCTTTGACCTACTTATGACGGCACAGAATCTCTCTGTTCTTAAAGGGTCGACAGCACGAGTGTGACTCCCCTGGTGTTGCACTCGCCCATAGGCCACGCCACGGTAACCTCTTACCAGTGTACTTGTCAGCGACCTAAGTAGTATAATTTTTTTTTTAAATCTGTTTCAGGAACAACCTCCCAACAGCTAAAATTGAAGAAACCCTGACGCAGTTGTCTCAGGAGATCAGGAAGAACCCTGACCAGCCCCGGCTGAACTACAGCGCGCTGTTCCGAAGGTCGCTGGTGGTGAAGACGGCGTGCTGCGGCGTCATGTGGCTGGTGGTGGGCATCATCTTCTTCGGATTCAACCAGTACATCAGCCAGACCAGCCCTGACCCGTTCCTTAGTGTATTTCTGGCTGGGGTTATTCAGGTAGGAACATGTTTTGTATATTAGTTACTCTAATCTTTATATCTCCAAAGAGTAGAGATGTCTGACAACTGAATCCATGACAACGAAACTGACTCCATGACCTAGGTATAGAACCCAGGATATATCTATAGACCAGGTGCAGACGCTCGCTGCAGCGGCGCCGTCATGCCAGTCAAGCGTGACCGCGCGACTGCGGGACTCCATCCCAGTCCACTGTGCCCTTCCACCTGTACCTACTATCGAGGACCTGAGTAGGGCAACGGACAATGCTGTAGTCGTGGCCAAATATTAAGTCGATAAAATTCAATAAAACGAGCCATTGACTCGATAAAGAAGAAGAAGTAGGAAGTACTATTCCAGTAGGATTCATTCATCATTCATCACAATTAATCTTTTATCTCCAACTTCTCTTCCAGATCCCCTCAAACCTCATCTCCATCTGGCTAATCAAAAAATTCGGCAGAAGACTCACCATCTCAGCCTTCTACTTCCTCTGCGGTGTCTTCGTCATCACCCTCTACTTCGTGCCCAAGATCTTCGCTGTCACGCTCACCCTCGGCACTTTGGGGGTAAGCTGTGCAGCTATCGTCGCAGCTTCCATCTACGTTTACACCTCGGAGTTATACCCTACAGTAGTCAGAAATATGGGTATTGGTGCTTCGTCTACTGCGATGAGGGTAGGGTCTATGCTAGCGCCCTTTATAGCGGATACTGTGGTTAGTATACCGTGGATGCCGACAGCCGTATTTGGAGTAGCGGCTCTGGTTGCTGGACTAGTTAGTTTGATACTGCCGGAGACGAAGGGAACCAGCTTACCTGATAGTATTGAAGATGTTCAGAACGCGAAATGATTTTAAGACTATGGCAACCCTGATTGCATCAAAAACTTGCACTTGGACCCGGGTTGGGCTCAAGAACTAATCTACATAGGTATTTGGTTTACGTGGTTTTTACGGGGGCGACTGCATTCTGATCCCGCGAGGAAAGCGTCAGCAGGTGTGTCGGCTTGAAGGTGAGGATGGAGCTAACAAGCTTTTCTATGACAGCTGAACTAACTGAATATTAGGTCGATCGATATTTCTAATCGATTTTCTTGCCGGTGTCCATTTGTTAAACATTAATGTAAGTAGTTTAGATTTTATTTTAACGTTTTGTAAGGTCATTTCAATAAATGATTAATGATTGTTATTCAATCTCACAATGAACATTGTGGAACAGTGAATTAATTATATTGTGTAACAACTTTCACCAAGTGCCATCACTGTCATCAGTCAACAGTATATTAAATAAATAGTGTTAGTAAAGTATTTATATTTACAAGCTATTTACACTTACAGAGTGTATAATCACAATATTTTCATAGCTTTTCATAATTATTCTTTCTTTTCCGCTTTCTTTCTTAATTCTAAAGTTGTTAAGGTTAATTTGTAATCATGTTTAAAATGTACTTAAAGTAACTGTGATAAATATGTTTAGGTAAATAAAATTGTGAGTAATTCAATTATTTCTAGATTGTGTACAGTTTCGAAAAAAAAATCACTGAATAAAAAAATCTTTATTTAGGAACATTTTCATGAAACAATAAGTATAACTTGTAGTACCTACCCGACTTTTATTCGGCATGACGGGAAAAAGAGGGAGCGGTCCGCTAAAATCGGCTTGTTTTGGTTTTGTAGAGCGCTCTCTGACACTGACACGCACAACAGTCTGACAGTTTGATACATTTATAGAGTAGTTAAAATATTTTTTAAATATAAAACTGTCTTCGGTTTTAACCACTCTATAAAGATATAAACTGTATAGTATACATGCCCTGTGCGATAGAGAGAGAGGGCTCTACAAAACCGAAGCATGCCGATCTTAAGCTGGAGTTGCCAAACCAAAAGCTGTACTTAATATATTATTGTTACCTGTATATTTTTACAAAGGTATAATATTTAATTTTACCTATACTATTATATAACCCAGTAATAAACTGTACAATAAATGTATACATCGAATTAAATTTAAGTTTTTACAACATGGCTGCGCTGATTTTATTATTTTATGTTTAGTAAATACTCGATGTAGTTGGCAAAATATATCACCTTTCTGCAATTGTTCTGTACTAGTATAAAGCCCCCAGAAGGTAGGGTATATCTATATAATTTATTAATTTTGCGGCTAAGGAATGTTTTTACAGTACAGGTTCCTAGTGGCAAAGGGTGAACGTACTGAACATTTTCAAAAGGAAAGCTGATGGAAAAAAACCTTACCTTGATCTAGTAACCTTACCATGCAACCCATAAGGAAGCCTACAGGAGTCGGGTTTGAGGGACCCGTCGCCATTTACCATGCCCTCACCACAACAGGATTCAACGCAACCTAACAACTGTATAAAATATAAAATACTAGCTTTTGCCCGCGGCTCCGCCCGCGTGGATTTCGGTTATTTTTTCTCCTTCTTTCCTTCTCCTCCTTTCTCGAGATCTAATCTACCCCTATACCAAATTTCATCAAAATCTGTTCAGTGGTTTGGGCGTGAAAGCGAGACAGACAGACAGACAGAGTTACTTTCACATTTATAATATTAGTAGGGATTCTATGAATTTTTTTCATAGTTAATTCATCGACGTACCTACCCAGGTTTCTTTAAAGAATGGGGCAAGTCAATCGGATAATACGAGTTGGTGTTTGTTTTAAAATTCTTAACTTCGGATAGAGCTGAATATTCCCCCCCCCCCCTCCCCCTTCCCGTACGCCCATGAGTTAGTTAAACAGTCTATTCCCATAACAACATATATATCATGGCTATACCTACTACCCTATATTACATTATCACTACAGATGTTCAAGGTAGTCATCAGCTAACACCTCTCATGCTGAGGCCGTAGGGTGACTTCGCTCCAGTTCGTAAGTAAAAGTTCCCGCGTAAACTGAAAAAGAAAATAGATTTTTGGAAAAGTATCAAAAGCATATTTTTCGGTTGCGTGGGCCACACAGTGGGCTCTTCACTAAGTTTTTCAGGGCCCAAGCCCACTTTACCTGCAAAGAGGCGGTTGTATCCGTGGCTGCAAGCCAAACTACTACGCTACCACGAATCCTGCATCACGAAAGTGAAGTTTTCGCATTTGTATAATTTATATACAACATCCTAACGACAATAGTAGTGGCTACAAAGGGAGAGGAAGACCTAAAAGAAGGTGGGTGGACTGTGTCAATGATGATATGGTTAAAAAAGGAGTGAATGTTGAGATGACTGCAAATAGAGATGAATGGAAAAAGCACACATGTTGCGCCGACCCCAAATAAACTTGGGATAAGGGTAGGAGAGAGGAAAAGAAGGTTGAAAAGAGGCTCTGAACATCACTCTACTCTTTCTTATAAAACCAAATATTTTCTACAATACGTATCCAAATAATCTAAAATTTCACATGTATGTTAAATAAGTGTATTAGCATGACGTGATCTTCTTAGTTAGTAACCGTCGTCGCCTATAAAGTTATCTATTAAAATGAATTTTACTAATTTTTACGGTTCAAATTTGAGCACATGACCTTGAGCATTTGTATGGTCAAAGTCATTCGCGTATGTAATCACCTTAATGACAATCGTAGGGCCGCGGCCCACCAGGCGTGAGCACCTGGCTTGGTCTGAGGACATCACACCTCGTGGGAGTGGGAGTGGGAGTGACTGTTGTCTGATCTCCAAACACCGAGAGTAAAGCCTGAGGCACATCCTTCCATCAGCAGAACCTAAAGACACTACTCAACCTGCATTATATTTGTAACAAATACTCACTCTGGAGTGGCTCTCACTCCCATGAAGACCACCGACTCATTCTGGCAGTCTCCTTTAAGGAACGTGTCGTAATCGACACATTTGCGAGCCAATAGGCCATTACTGCTCAAAGATTCTGCCCAGTAAACCCACGAGCGCCAGTGGCTGCAGAAATCTGAAAAAAAATAAATTGCAGGAATGTCAGTTGAGAGAGGATAATATGTTATCTACATACATATTATATTGAAGTCTGTCTGTCAGTCTGCAGAGGTGTATTAAACATCCACATTTCGCCAAGTATGATTTTCGGTCCCACGTAATAGGGGGCGAAATTATTACCTTCCTGTCAAGGGGCATTTGTCATCATGGGATGTTTATATTTACTTAATGCCGGATAAATTGTATATTTACTGCCGGATGAAGAACATCAAAGGAATCCAGATTAGTTTCAGAGAACCTATAACACAACTTTGATTTTCATCCAGTTTCCTAAAGAGCCAACATCCTCTTAGCCTTTTCCCAATCCAGTTGTATAGATGTATCAGTATTCCAGTTTAACTGCTAACTTCGATATTTTCTAGGTAGCGACTGCCATCTGACCTCCAGAACCCATTGGCGATATCGAAGTTCTGTAGGTAGAAGACCAGTTGTCGGACTTTGAATGACTTCGAATACGATAGAAGATAGATAGATACCTACCCGTAACTACTGCCATAGAAGTTCGTACGGAACCGACGCGACGACGGCTTAGCATCCTCTCCGACGATCACTCGCAGTAGATCCGTTCTCCGGGTCCATTATAGAGGAGTCCACATCTTAAGAATGATCACCCATCCTAAGAGCCGACCTGGCTAGTGTTGCTTAACCATAATATGTTTGTCTTGTAAAATATTCATTGCAATATTTATGGACTGGCAATTTCAAAAACTTTCGTAGGACTTAGATGTTGCCATTAATATAATATATTATCAGGCGCTCTGACAATAATGAAGAAAACTCTAACGTAACCACCTTTCTATCTTCTCGGAATACGGAGGTCAGCTGGCAGTAACTCCTAGACTATTCAACATGCTATTAAAGAAAGCGATAAGCGAACCGTGGACTCGAATAAGTGCAAACTTTGGACGCTACTCGAAAATCGCAAGGAAGATGATGATGGTCGCTATACCTACCTTCAGATGTTAAAGGGATGGTAGCAGAAACACACCCGGGCTGCTTCGCCTGGCCCCCATTTGGCCAGAAGTCGGCGTGGCCCGTCTGGGAGGGGGTGCCGAAGTACCCTCCGTCTGTGTGGATCACGTCTACGAAGGTGGCGTCGGAGGGCGCGATGTGTGGCGCTGCGATGGGAGGATAGTACAGGGGGTAGGCAGGGTCGAGACCTGTGAGTCTGTGGAGGAGATTAAGATAAATTAATCTGGCTATTAGTATAGGTAATATGATAACTAGTTATCTTGGTGTGGTATAAATAAATATTGTAGGACATACTTGTACTATACAGCAGTAAAGCATAAGGAATTTTTATTAAGGGTTCTAGAATGCAAATAAAGATGCTTAAATATTTTTGTTTCGTAATTACAGTGGAGTCCAAAGGCTGACGGCACAGAATCTCTCTGTCCTCAAAGGGTGTGACTCCCGTAGTGTTGTACTCGTCCATAGGCCACGGTAACCACTCTCCATCAGGTGGACCGTGTGCTTGAAAAAAAAGGAGTCCAACCCGCAACCACTGCAGTCGAATGCTCTACCAACCTAGACTGTACCTCCACATTTGCGACAGTACATTATGAGACTAAAATATCCCTACATGATAAATCCCTGTATACAAAATTAAAAAAGGATAGATCCTGAGCAATCTGATCGCTGAATACCTACTTAAAAGTATCTAATAATAGCACACAGTAATACCTGGGTACAGTATATCCCCTGGAGGTGAGATACCTGGCCGCATACGACATGAGATGGCTGCCCATAGAGTGCCCCACCAGGTGAAGGCCCTTTAGAGACAGGCCTCTCTTCAGCAGCTTCATGAGTGCCTTGCCTACGTACACTCCTGCCTGCAACAGATACAACACTATGTCAATGAAGATCTTCGCTTGCCAATACAAGAGGTTTACTATGAAACGTCCATCCGTAGTTTCGGACTGAAGTTTCGGGTATTAGTACCAAGCAATGCACTTAAAACACTTATTCAGCAATTAAGTAGATATTTGCCTGTAGTTTAACTAATTCGTACTAGATCTAGTCGTGCCTCGGAGAGCATGTTAAGCCGTCGGTCACGGTTTTCACTTGTCTTACGAACATCTATGGCAGTCGTACGGGTAGTTGGAGCCCTAAAAAGTCCAATAACTGGTCTAACTACAATACTTCGATATCGCCAATGGGTTGTGGAAGTCAGGCGGCAGTCGCTTCACGAAAATATCGAAGAAGCAAACCCGCATTTAAACTGGAAAAAATGGACTCGAGACTTCGAGGTGAAAGCTTCGGATGCGACTGGGAATTAACGCTAGGATGAAGAAGAAGAATAGTATCAAATGTCCTCTTACCGTGGGTAAAGTCTTAGCGATAAGGATGTAGTTCCCAAACGCGAGGTTGGACCAGTCCAGCAGCAGTACGTTGTACCCGCCCGCGCGGAGGTAGGCAGACATCACGGTCACAACACTGTCGTCTGTGTACACCTCCACGTAGCTGAAAAGGAGGTCGTTTGTTCTTATAGGAGAGATATCTGATTTATTAAGGGATCGTTTTTTGACGAATCAGTATTCTTTTCACAATTCGTTTTTTTGACAGAGGCAGTACTTTTTGAATAACTGCGTTCGTTGTCTTGAGAAATCGGACCCGATGAAGACGAGACGGTGTGTGGTTTTAGTCGGTTCGAAACTGATCTTATTATCCCCACCAAGGGGCTTATCCGTAGGGATTTCCGCACTAGTGATGATGATATACTTAAGTACTTACCTATCTTTAAGTTTTATAACTATTGGACTTCCGATTAACAATTTTCTACGTAACTGTACCCTTTCTCATTAAAATAGCACCGCACGAATAACAAATGAACACATATTTTTGGAGGTCCAATAGGCACTACAAAAGAGGTCCAATGGAGCCTTTTTTATTTGATTTAATTTTGAGGGTCCAATGGGCACTGAAAAAGAGGTCGAGTGGGCACATTAATTATTATATTTTGAAGGAGGTCCAGTGGGACCTAAAAATGAGGTCGAGTGGGTACTTTTGTGAGAGGGTCGAATCTTGGAGGTCGAACGGGTACGTAGCCCAGCTTTCGTGCTCCATCTTCCACTATTTTTTCCAGCTTTTACAGCACCACTGGCTTGCAGGCGAAGTTGTCTACAGGCCAGAAGTTTTTGAACAGGCCCTGTCCAACCACTATACGTAAATATGATAATCATCACTTACCCGTGCGCGTACACGACTGTCGGCTTGTTGACGTCGAAGGTGGAGTCTTTCATCAACAACCTGATGTTGTTGATCTTCCGGGACGTTGGAGAAGTCACATTTGTTCTGGAAATTAAATCAATAACATGTAATTGGGTAGGCGGTGAGCAATGGCGCATATTGGGAGAAGTGGACTATGATAGTGTGATGATAGGCTTATTGATTGATGAAGTGCGCAGGCAGACAAGGGTGGACTTCTTAGAACATACCTTCACTAATCAAATACTTAACGTATTGAAAAAAGAATAAGTCAAAGGCACTTGAAATCGGCGGGTTAGCATGATAGTAGAGGAAGCTTATTAAGAGTGTACCTTTGGACAGAAGCAGATGGCGAGCTCCCATCTCTGCCTACCCCGAAGGAACATAGGAGTGAGTATAGGTGCGTATGTATGTAAATACTTCCAATATCATACTCTCACTTTTGGACCAAACTCGCTCGGTTACCTTATATAAGCACAATGTTGTAGTTTTTTTGTGTTGCTGAAATGTGCATATCTTATGCTAGGATTGAATAAAAATATTTTCTTTCTTTCTTTCTTTCTTTCTATATGTTCCGCCCTTATTCCCTTGCTATACGATACGATATCCTTGAATCAGATATATCAACGAATCAATATCAGTATATAATAATTTGCATATATTTCTGAATCGATGCATTTGATTTGACCTAGATGATCAAAATAGACATTATAATAATTTCGACTCCAGAGGGGTCAAGGTTGCGGACCTGGAGGTGACAGGGAGAGCTTCCGGGGTCGACTTGGGGACTCCGTGGTCCCCACACCGAAAGAAGGCCAGATCGAGAGATATGGCCCTGGGTAGGCCGGGGTACGAGGGGTATGTCTACGATAATCTCACCTCCGGCAACCGAAGGACCACAGACGGCGTGCCTTTTAGTCGATTTGAGTCTGACATAATCTTCTTCACCGGCTAGGGCGGGGGAGGTACTCGTGGGGATATTTCGCACGGTAAAAAAAAGGTAGAGGCTGCTTGCACCCTAGCAGAAGTGGACCAAGATGACGTTGCGATGCGCGTATCCATCTATCCGAGGGCAAGCTGAGAACACCATGGTTCACACACCAAGGGGTCGAGGTGGAACTTCGTAAATTCCTTGAGAGCTGGTAGATCCACTTGTGGCGCTAACAGTGGACTTTATAGCAGTTGCAAGTGTCAGAGGATCCATTAAACTAACGGTGGTGTACAGAGAACTTCAGAGTTTTGTCCCTGATGTTTAGCCACTAGTGGATCGAGGCAGTGGCCGCAGTGGAACCTAGAGCAATTAGGGATAAATTTTCTTCAAGCAGTTACCTACTTACGGTCATCTTCATCAGTCACAGCGTAGGTATACTTGTTTGCTACCCCCACATTGTTATATAACAAACATGACTTCAATTGTACAGTCAATAGTGCGATCGTGACAAACAATGAAAATTGTCATCATTCATTAAATTATTATATTATCAAATAGTCACATCGTAATCAAATGGTGATGTCAAGGCAGGTGCACTCAACCTTCGGCCCTCTACACAAGGTATATACATATACATACATATGGATTACTAAGGGTAGGCAGTCAAAGATCACATGCTACTACTTAGCTACCAGGATCCTGAAGTTACTCTTGACGTGCATGTTTAAAAACTGCACTGCATTGACGGCACAGAAACTTTCTTCTCTTGCAGGGTCAGCAGCGTGTGACTCCCCTGGTGTTGCACACGTTTATAGGCAACGTTAACCACTTTCCACCAGGTGGGTGGTGTACTTATCTGCTTCCGAAGTGATGTAAAAAAAAGTTCACATTAAGTATACCTATGTTTCAAATTCTAATTTAATATTTGTAATAGTGTTATGAACTAACTAACCGCGGTAACCTAGTGGTATGGACTGCTGAGACGAGGTCTCGGGTTCGATCCCAGGTTTTACCATGGCACACACCAATGACTTTTCGATGCTTTTCGAAGTTAAGTGTGTATTTATCGCAGGTTTATAAGTACCGAGTTGTACCGAGACCGATTGCCATCGAAGGGGCGACACTCGAAGTTGTTCAAAAATATATCTACCTGGGGCAAGTTATCCAGCTCGGTAAAAACAACTTCGAGAAAGAAATAGCCAGAAGAATCCAACTAGGGTGGGCAGCATTTGGCAAATTGCGCCGGGTCTTCTCCTCCCCTCTGCCGCAATGCCTCAAAACAAAGGTTTTCGACCAGTGCGTCCTGCCTGTTATGACCTACGGTGCCGAAACGTGGCTACTGACGGTGGGGTTAGTCCGTGACCTAAAAGTCGCGCAGCGGGCTATGGAGCGAGCTATGCTTGGAGTTTCTTTGAAGGATAGAATTCGTAACGAGGTTATCCGACAAAGAACCAAAGTTACCGACATAGCTCGCAGAATAAGCAAGCTGAAGTGGCAGTGGGCTGGCCACATCTGCCGAAGGACTGATGGCCGTTGGAGCAAACGAGTCCTAGAGTGGAGACCGCGCGTAGGAAAACGGAGGGTAGGACATCCCCTAGCCAGATGGACCGACGACCTGCGAAAGGTGGCTGGGACGGACTGGATGCGGAAGGCGGAGGATCGGCAAACGTGGCGCACATTGGGGGAGGCCTATGTCCAGCAGTGGACTGCAATAGGCTAATTGATTGATTGATTATAAGTGCCCGGTTAATGGCAATAGGCTCGCCACCTATTACATTGGAACCTAAACATAAACGGCGAAATGTGGGTGCTAGCACCTCTGCCTACCCCTTCGGGGATATAGGCGTGAGTTTATTTATGTATGATTGTATGTATATAATATGTATGAAAATGCGTAAGATTGTCCACAATTCCACATACCTACTTACCTATTTGATATGAATCATTAATAATATTAAATTGCTGAAATATTTCATCAATTGATGATTTACAAAATATTAAATTAGAATATGAAACATAAAAGTAAATGTAATAGACATAATAATAAGTTCACCTAGGCACAGAAAAAGGATGCTGATGATGATGATCCCTGCCGGATGCCCATTCACCCTCGCTTTATAAATCCTGTGGTGTTAAAGTAAAAGGGGATGAGTCAAAAATTTAGAAAAATGAGTTCTTTGTGTATTTGCATACTAAACATCGATACGTAATACGGTAAAAAGGGAACGAGTCAACATAATGTACTATTATTTGCGTAAAACTCAAATACAAAACGAGCTTTGTTAAAAAAATAAAACATTGAATAAGTAAAGAGAGCTAAATCTAGTCGTCTCGTTTTTGCCCAAAAAAATAGTGTTTGAAAGTTTAAGCAAAATGAGACAAGTCGAGACATCTCGAAATGCATAATCGTCGTGTTGTGTCAGTTTCATTTCGCGCGCGAAGTTGACGTGTTTTGCTCTGCATAAAAAATAATGATATTGTGTTTTTCAAGTGTTAGGTGTGGCAATTTATAGAAAAATGAGCAGGATTGATAAAATAGATCATAAGTTTCTAGTTCCTGGACATACGCATATGGAGTGCGATTCAATCCACGCTCAAATCGAACGTAAGAAAAAAAGAACTGATATGGCTATACATGTTCCCAGAGACTGGCATAATTTGGTAAGAGTGACGAGTCCAAACATTACTGTCGTAGATATGAAAAGCGATATGTTTTTGGATTTTGCTAAATTATATAAAGGGTCATTGCAGTTACGAAAAGTAGATTCCTCTGGTGATAAATTTATATGGCATGATGTGAAATGGTTTCAATTTAGTGGTGACAACGCACCAGGTGTAATTAAATTTAAAACTAAATTAGACAGCACAACTGAGTTTAAAGAAATTAGTTTTTGCAGAAGGGGCAAAGCAAGTGAATGTTTGAATCCTGAGAAATGTTATGAAGGCCAAGTGCCTATAAGTCAAGAAAAAAAGAAAGACCTACTAAGTATTCTACATTTAATTGATAACAGTTGCCATGATTTTTATAATAACTTGGTAACTAATACAAACACATGCGATATCGATCCCGATCTTGAAGAATTCAACGATGTCTAAGTCTCTAGTGTTGGACTGTATTTAAGTTAGTGTTTAAGTTTTATTGGGACTATTATAGTCATTATTTGTATGCCAATAAAACTGTTTCAATTAATAAATTCATTTATTATAGTACCTAACTGAATGTAAATCTATTCAATTTCATAAATAAAGCAAAAGCTATTAACATAAATAAATAATAGATCATCATCATCATCATCATCATTTCAGCCATAGGAAGTCCACTGCTGGACATCATCATCATCATCATCATTTCAGCCATAGGAAGTCCACTGCTGGACATAGGCCTCCCCTATAGATCTCCAATAGGACCGGTTGGAAGCGGCTCGCATCCAGCGCGTTCCCGCGGCCTTAATGAGGTCGTCTGTCCACCTTGTGGGTGGACGTCCTACGCTGCGCTTGCCGATACGTGGCCTCCATTCGAGGACTTTTCGACCCCATCGGTCATCAGTCCTCCGTGCTATGTGCCCTGCCCACTGCCATTTCAACTTGCTAATCCGCTGGGCTATGTCGGTAACCTTGGTTCTTCTACGGATCTCCTCATTTCTGATTCGATCTCGCAGAGAGACTCCGAGCATAGCCCTCTCCATAGCTCGTTGGGCTACTTTGAGCTTACTCATAAGGCCCATAGTGAGGGACCACGTTTCAGTGCCATAAGTCATCACTGGTAACACACACTGGTCGAAAACCTTCGACTTGAGACACTGGGGTATGTCAGACGAGAATACATTGCGCAATTTTCCGAACGCTGCCCAGCCGAGTTGGATTCGGCGATTGACCTCTTTCTTGAAGTCGGACCTACCTAACTGGACTACTTGTCCTAGGTAGACGTACGAGTCAACAACTTCAAGAACCGAGCTCTCAACAGATATTGGGGTAGGTACAACATGGGCATTGCACATCACCTTTGTCTTGTCCATGTTCATTTTAAGACCCACCTGTTGAGAAACTCGGTTGAGGCCTTCGAGCATCGTGTTGAGATCTTCCATCGATTCTGCCATGACTACAATATCGTCGGCAAACCGGAGGTGAGTGATGTATTCGCCATTAATATTGATGCCGAATCCTTTCCAGTCCAGGAGCTCGAAGGCATTCTCCAAAGTGGCCGTAAACAGTTTCGGAGATATCACGTCTCCCTGTCTTACGCCTCTTTTCAAAGGGATCGCCCTCGAACTCTGTTCCTGTACTCGAACCGACATGGTGGCGTTATTATACAAACACTTCAACACTTCGATGTACCGATAGTCAATACGGCACCGCTGGAGAGACTCAAGCACAGCCCATGTCTCGACCGAATCAAAGGCTTTCTCATAGTCCACAAACGCTAAGCAAAGTGGCAAATTATACTCTTCGGTCTTCTGTATAACTTGCCGCAGCGTATGGATGTGGTCTATGGTACTGTAGCCTCTTCGGAAACCGGATAAATAATACATAAAGAGATAATTTTCAATAACATAAATATTTATATTTTATTTTTGTTAAGGTAAAATAAGATATGTCAGTTATTATTATAAATAATTAAATAATTAAAAAAATAATAATTATAAAAAGAAGGTTATTTTATTATATAAAGTTAAAAACAAATTTGTGATATTTTTTAATATATATTTCTGATTAAACTATGTTTATCTTAAAAAACAAAAGAGTATTTTTCTTTAATGACCTGTACTGAAAAGTTGTTATTTTGAACTCATCCCTTTTTACCTTGACACCACATCTGTTTCGCCAATCTTCTTTTTTTTTCTACACTTCTTTTTTAAACACATTCAAGCAATATTCGTGACATGCATTGACTACATAACAGAGTAATCAAAGTGAAAATTTTTATGTGCCAAAATAAAACTTAGCAATTTTATAGCTCAAGATTTTTATGTTATTTTTTATTTAATGTTAGTGTTACGTGAATTTAATATCAGTAACATGCCTGACATATAAAATTATATAATACCCATTACGTATAACATAAAAAAAAACATAAAAATGTTATTAATATATTATACTGACTGATAACACAAAACACTGGAAGGGTTTTGTGTTGTCTTGTCAGTGGGAAAACCAAAGGCTTGTCCTACTTATCTTTTGGGCTAAAGGCACAGAATCTAGTCTGTTCTTACAGGGCTCCCCTGCTGTTGCACTCGCCTATAGGCCACGGCAACCACTTACCATCTGGTGGGCCATGTGCTTTTCTGCGACCTAAGTAGTATAAAAAATATCTAGCAGCCATTACTACTATTAGTTTATATTCTGTGCCATTATCACGATTATAGGTGCCCCAGAAAATCTGCAGTTGTTTGCGCCTGGTAAAGTAATCAAAAGGTAATTTCTTGTCAAATTGAATTTACCTACATATACTTACTGGTAATGACGTATTATTATATCTGCTATTACTGGGATGCGGGCCTGCGGCGGTACTGAAAAAACGGAACCGGTTTTATTACATTGTATACCTACATAATATGAAGGATTTTTTTTCTATTATTGTGATTTACTGAAACACAAATCTCTTCTTCATCCTAGCGTTAATCCCAGTTGCATCCGAAGCTTTTACCTCGAGTCTGGGGTCCGCTTTATCAGTCTAACTGCGCATTTGGCTGGACTTCGACATTTTAAGTGAAGCGACTGTCATCTGACCTCCACAACCCATAGTGTATTGGGCGATATCCATGCATTGCAGGTAGACCTTGTTGGACTTTTTAGGGCTCCAACTACCCGTAACGACTGCCATAGATGTTCAAGGCAAGCGGGACCAACGGCTTAACGTGCTTTTCGAGGCAAGATCAGACAAATGCAAATACCCATATTCATGCATACCAATATTTGTACTGAACGGGGATCAAATCGGTGCCTACTTCGTAGATTGCATTGGTCTGGTCGTGCCTCGGAGAGCATCGTTGGTCGGTCCCGCTTGCCATACGAAAATCTATGGCAGTCGTTATGGGTAGTTGGAGCCCTAAAACGTCCAACAACTAGTCTAACTGCTATGCTTGGATGTCGCCAATGGGCTGTGGAGTTCAAATGGCAGTCGTTTCACGGAGAATATCGAAGGTCAGCCAAATCCGTAGTTGGACTGTAAAAAGTGTACCCCAGACTTCGATGCGACTGGGATTAACGCTAGCATGAAGAAGTTCAATCAATCAATTATTAGCTTATAGTAGTCCACTGCTGGACATAAGCCTCTTCCAATGGTGGGCGGCTTTGGCCTGCTGTTTCCACGCTGGCCAGACGGGTTGGTACAGGGTTTTATTTTGAGTTGGAAGAAGTTAACTTGTAACAAATTAAAACGTCTAAAACTCTGTCAAACAAATTACTTCATTATGTATTTCAACACATTCCAAAAACACTTTTTGTAGCACCTCATTCCACCGTATTATCTCCACGGTCTCCACCTCTTGGGAGATAACACATTACGGAATATATTTAGTTTTTCTAGTTTTTATATTACTAAGGTAAAACTGAAGGACATGTACATGCGACAATATATAACAACTAGCTCATCTATTAGTATTGTCATTCAAGTTCGTGATCTAAAGAGTTGTACATTATAACTAGTGTTGTGAAAATTTTAGTTCATGGTCGTTATAACTTAGAATAATCTGAACAATAACTATTATGTGTTGACAATGACATGTGCAGATTAACTTAACAAGGTAAGTCTATCAAATAGATGTTATTATATTAAACATTGTCACGTATATAAGGTCCTCCTAGCGTCAATTCCCAGTCGCATCCGAAGCTTTCAGCTCGGAGTCTGGGGTCCGCTTTTACCAGTCATAGCTACAGATTTGGCTAGACCTCGATATTTTCCGTGAAGCGATTGCCATCTGACCTCCACGACCCAATGTTAACATTAGGCGATATCGAAGCTTTGCAGCTAGACCGTTTTTTTTTTTGGACTTTTTAGGGCACCAACTACCCGTAACGACTGCCATAGATGTTCTTATGGCAACCGGGACCGACGGCTTAACGTGCTCTCCGAGGCACGACCAGACCAATGCAAATATCCATATTTAATGCACACTAATATTTGCACTGAGCGGGGATCGAACCCGCGCCTCCTGCGTAGCGGCCGCGTTCACTACCGCTACGCCACGGAGGCTGTATATAAGGTCCCTCAAGAAAGAAAAACGTGCCTATGTATTTCGTCAATAGTTTTTCGGTCACATAATATATAGGTTGATGAGCCAAAGGGTTGTGGAGGTCAGATGGCAGTTGCTTCACGGAAAATATCGAAGTTAAACCAAATTTGTAGTTAGACTGGTAAAGCGGACCCCAGACTCCAAGGTGAAAGCTTCGGATACGACTGGGAATTAACGCTAGGATGAAGAAGAAGTTATAGGATAGGGGTGAGCTTACACGATAGTCACTGTGACATCGTGGTAGGGAGTTGATTGCTAATTTTTTTTTTTATACCACTTAGTTGGCAAACAAGCATACGACCCACCTTATGGGAAGCGGTCACCGTGGCCTACGGACGTATGCAACACCAGGGGCGTTACACTCGCGCTGCCGACCCTGAAGAAACCTTCTAATGCTCTTCTTGAAGAACCCCATATTGTAGTCGCTTGGGAAAACCACCGCAGGGAGTTCATTCCACAGCCTGAGTGTGCGTGGGATGAAGTGCCTTTCAAACCGCACAGTACGCACCGTTTCCGGACGCTACATGTGTGAGGATGAATTCCCTGCCTGTGGCGAGAGGTGCGATGATAGAATGTAGCTGTTGGCTATATATTATGGTCTGGCTGATGATAGAATGTAGAGATCGCGGGTTCTATTCCCGCTCAGTGCAAATATTTGTATCATCGTCATCTTAGCTTGGGTTCCCGTGAGAAAAGCCTGCACCAGAGTCTCTCACTTCAGTATATTTATCCGCATGCTAGAATCCATTAATACCTACTTACTTTGACTCTAGTTAAGGTTGTACAGAATATCTTACACAATAGACTCTAGAGTCTAGACCGTTTTATGTGATCAACAGGGTACTTTTTTTTACTAAAGCCTATCGGAGTAGTATAACCCGCGCCACGTATCTTGGATCTAAAATGTGCCCAAAATGTGCCCTATACGCGCCGTACACATTTCTTGGGTGTCTTTTGAGGATAGCATGGGGTGCTACTGCGGTAGACGAACTCAAATTCACCAAGCATAGACTATTACAAAGCAATCCGCGGGTGCCAGAGCCTCATATGTCTTACGATTTAGGTCCAAGATACGTGGCGCGGGTTATATCAGGGTAGGCACAGCTGTTCTTGTTTGTCAATATTGTAGTACTAAAAGAACTGCCTGGCCAAAACTAGGTCAAGTTGAATAGCTCCTGCAGATCCCATGTCTACTCACCGCTGAGTCCTCTCGCTATCTGCCGGAAGCTGTCTGCTGATAGTGGAAGGGTAGGATCACGCTGCGCTTCGCAGAATGTCACCGCTAGAAGTAAAATAATAATAAAATTATACATAATAGACTGCGTCTAAGTCAAGTAACAGAATAAGCAGGCTGAAGTGGCAGTGGGCTGGCCACATCTGTCGAAGGACTGATGGCCGTTGGAGCAGACGGGTCCTAGAGTGGAGACCGCGAGAAGGAAAACGTAAGGTGGGACACCCCCAAGGCAGGTGGACTGACGACATACGAAGGGTGGCTGGGACGGACTGGATGCGGAAGGCGGATGATCGGCAAACGTGGCGCATATTTGGAGAGGCCTATGTCCAGCAGTGGACTGCAATAGGTTAATTGATTGATTGATTGAAGTCAATTAACTAAGAATCCCGCCCTGCAGAATACCGCGGCCATAATAACCTCGTGTTGTGTTCCAGGCGGTGAGTAGGGTAGCCAGAGCTCACTGAAGAGTTTTTGTGCTGTCAGTGGGAAAACCAATTGCTGTCCTATTTGTTTTCTGCACTGAGGGCACAGAATCTCTCTGTTCTTACAGGATCAGCAGCACGAGTGTGACTCCCCTGGTGTTGCACTCGCCCATAGGCCACGTTAATCAATTTTCATCAGGTGGGCCGTGTGCTTGTAAACCATCTGAGTAGGATAAAATAGTAATCTAACTGACATTTTGGTCTTAATTATGTGTATGTGTACTATTATTCTTGTGGTTATAATTCAAGCAAGAAGGTTACTACAGGGTCAGCAGTACGAGTTTGACACCCCTGATGTTGCATACGTCTATAGGCCGCGATAACCACTTATCATAATTTGTCTGCCAGCTATGTGGTATAAAAAAGGTTCCCTTTGATACCTCCCCACTACCCAGCGGGGGTGGTTATATGGAACCCAACTAAAACTACATATAACTTAGGACACATAGGTATCTTGGACCTAAAATGTGCTCAAAATGTGCCATATACGCGCCGTACACATTTCTTGGATGTCTTTTGAGGATAGCACGGGGTGCTACTGCGGTGGACGAACTCAAATTCACCAAGCATAGATTATTACAAAGCAATCCGCGGGCGCCAGAGCCTAGTTTGTCTTGCGATTTAGGTCCAAGATACGTGTCCGGAGTTATACCATCTTAGGTCTTTAGATGCCGCGACGTGAGATTGTCTAACTAAGGCATATCTCTCTCACCCTGGCTGACCCAGGGCCAACTTCTTTTTCTAGATGGTCCCCTAGGGAGTTACCTAAATGGTAGTTATATAAAAAAACTAAAAAAGAGCATTCCTTCCATTTAGTGACACAATATTTAAGTACACACTATGTTCATAGTCACAGTTGGTTTGACCACCGAAAAATTATTACGTAAAACGCCAACTGCTATTAATGTCAGATATAATGATAATAAGACCTTTTGATAATATGAAAAACGTCATAAGTGTGTGCAATTACCTCACTATGTGACACAATATGCAACTTGCATACTTGTAGCCAAATGCAAGCTACCTCAAAACTATATTTTTTACATTTGGTCCATCAATTGACTGCATCCCGCTAGATGGTATTAAGCTGACGTGACAGAAGATACGGACGACCTTTTTCTGATGCTATTGGTCTTAAGGTGATTATATACGCGAATGACTTTGACCATACAAATGCTCAAGGTCATTCGCTCGTTTTTCAGCCGTAAAAATCAGTAAAACTAATTTTAATAGATAAATTTATAGGGGACGATTACAAACTAAGAAGGTCACGTCATGCTAAAACATTTATTTAACATATATGTGAAATTTTAGATTAATTGGATACATATTGTAGAAAATATTTGGTTTCATAAGAAAGAGTAGAGTGATGTTCAGAGCCTCTTTTCTACTATTTCCTCCTTTTTTATTCCATTTATAAAAAGGAGAAGTTACTCTGTATATCCTGTAGTATGCAGGCATGTAAATTCCAGATCTGTAGGTTTTGTAGTTAAAAAGAAAAACGGTTTCGAAAATACCAATTTTTCGATGCTAATCTGATTCGGGGTCTACCTATAGATGCGTTTTCACGCCCCGCTTGAAGAACCCGGGACTGTAGGAAGAGGGAAAACACTCTTTATCGTTGCCGCTCTTCATCGCTTTTATCGATTAACATGCTTTATCATTAATAGTCCATTAAAATGTTAAGTTTTTTTATTTACCATGCCTAAATTAAAGAACGCAATTTGATCTTTGTAGAGCAATTATACCTTCAAAAAGATTAATAAACAGGTTTACATTAATACCTTTTTGGAGGACTTGGTGTAATTCGATTAAGAATGAAAAATGTGGATCGCTCAGGTGGGACTTGAACTAGGCTCTCACACTTACAGGGGGAATGCTCTGACAATGAGCTACCGAGCCTGAAACATTCCAAATTCACCTATACAACCATCTTGGGGCGATGAACGGTGCGAGCCATCTGCCGATACTCCTACGGACACTATCAGAAACGGTGCGCACTGTGCGGCTTGAAAGGCACTTCATCCCACGCACACTCAAGCTGTGGAATGAACTCCCTGCGGTGGTTTTCCCAAGTTATCTACAATATGGGGTTCTTCAAGGGCATTAGAAGGTTTCTTCAGGGTCGGCAGCGCGAGTGTGACGCCTGGTGTTGCATACGTCCATAGGCCACGGTGACCGCTTCCCATAAGGTGGGTCGTATGCTTGTCTGCCAACTAAGTGGTATAAAAAAAACAATGAATGATGTTACAATCATTTTTAAACATTGTTTTTGTTACTTCACCCACGCAATTTTTTTTTTATTTTTTAAATAAATATAATATATTCTACAACATTCTACACAACGCTATCTAGACCCATGGCAAGCTTAATTAGCTTGTGTTATGGAATCTAGAATGCGGATATACATACTTAGATACTTTTTTACATATTATACATAGAAACATCCAGACCAATGCAAATATTTATATTCATGCATACAAATATTTATTTAATTGAATGGTCAGAACATTCCCCCCGTAAGGAACGGGTTGCGGGTTCGAGTCCCGCCTGAACGATTCTCTTTTCCATTCTAAATCCATTTAAATAGTTAGCATACTTACTAATTGCTTTAAAATTTCATTCATACATACATAATATACTCACGCCCGTAAATCCCCGTACGGGTAGGCAGAGGTGTACTAACACCCACATTTCGCGACCTATGATTTTCAGTCCTACGTAATAGGGGGCGATCCTATTGCCGCCAAGCGGGCACTTAGCCAAGGGCTGTATGTTTAATTTGCTGTCGGATGGAGAACAGCTCTATCCCTTAGTCGCCTTCTACGACACCCACAGGAAGAGATGGAGTTGCCCTATTCTATAACCCGCGCCACGTATCTTGGACCTAAATCGTAAGACATACGAGGCTCTGGCGCCCGCGGATTGCTTTGTAATAGTCCATGCTTGGTGAATTTGAGTTCGTCTACCGCAGTAGCATCCCGTGCTATCCTCAAAAGACACCCAGGAAATGTGTGCTGTGCGTATAGGGCACATTTTGAGCATATTTTAGGTCCAAGATAAGTGGCGCGGGTTATACTCCACCAGGAACCAACACGGCTATTGTATTTGAATTATTAAAAAATATAAGAAGAATACTTTGAACTAGGTACTATATCATACGGAAGCTTTATGAAATATAATTATTTTAATATGCAAATACAAATTCATGCAGTGCAATAAAGACAAGGATAACGGCTACAGTCAAAGTCAAGAAGCGACAAGTTCAAGTGCAACTTGTTACGTTATTTCCCCGTTTTGTATTATTTCACTATTTACTATTTACTATCGTACCCGACAAATGAGCTGCAATAAGCTGTTGGTGGCCCAAGTCATCCTCACATGCAACTTGCTAGACGATTATCTTCTAGGGGTTGGGGGTCAGAGAAAAAAACTTTTTTTTAGAAAGTTTCAGTTTTAGTTAGATACTCTTCTTCCTCCTAGCGTTAATTCCCAGTCGCATCCGAAGCTTTCAGCTCGGAGTCTGGGGTCCGCTTTTACCAGTCATAGCTACAGATTTGGCTAGACCAAATTTAGTTAGATACTCTATTACACCTTTTTTATACTACTTAGGTCGCAGACAAGCACACGGCCCTCCTGATGGTAAGAGGTTACCGTGGCCTATGGGCGAGTGCAACACCAGGGGAGTCACACTCGTGCTGTCGACCCTGTAAGAACAGAGAGATTCTGTGCCGTCAGCGCAAAAGATAAGTAGGTCAGAGTCTTTGATTTTCCCACTGACAGCACAACATAAAATGATGAACGGATCAGGCTGATTTAGAAGTAGTAATCAGATCACCAAGTAGGTACTTTTTACTTTAAAGCTGACTTACGAGATCTTTTTCTTATTTTGATTTTTTGTCTTCATACCTATGTACAATTTTACATGTGTGGATTCGCAATAAAAAAATATTCTTTCGTTCTTTCCTCTTCATTCCGTCTTCTGGACAGTGTGGTGGACGCGGCCGCTACGCTGGAGTATAGCGGACTCTTATCCCTGGCTGGAAGCGATTTCTTCCAGGCAAAATCCCGATCGCGCGCAGACATCGCGTTTTGATCACCGCGACTGCGGTTTATGCGTATAAAGGCACACGTTGTCAGACACCGAACAATACAAGTTAGGTAATCGAACTTAACCATCGAATTACCAATAAATACATAACCTTCATATTCATACATTTATTTTTGTAATACTTTGTAATTTACGCTCGGGCAAACAGCCATGGTCGTACCTTTTATGAGTGAGAGGCTGCAATAATTGGAGGGCTGGCTCGCTTACAAAGTAGTGTTCGATGAATGTGCAATATGCGATGTGCCTCTAACTAATGAATGACAAAATATGTGGTTACAAATTGTATCAATAAGTTAGTAATCGTTACACCACTGGTATATTAAAAAGTTTTGTGGTAATATTTTTTCTTTTCATTTTTTTTCAAAGACCAGTTACGTAGACGTATTAAAAATGCCTTCAAGGAAACCGGTTACGAAACTTCGGTTTCCTAGACGGCCGAAGCGGAATATTAGCAACCGAAATTAAAAATATTTCCGTTCACACGTTGAACGCCAAGGAATAATACAATATATTTTCATTCAGGCCATGTCGGACAATGTTGGGCGACATCAGTATATTTCGTTTGGGCCGTGGGGGACAATGTTGTACGGCAGTCAGGACTATGTTTAAACGTCTGTTCTGAGTTGTCGGTCAATAATACAAGCCTAAATTGTACGCAGCGCGACCCGCGTGGCCCCACAGTACTTCTTTGCCGCTTGGCCCGAGAATAACCAAAAGGACTTAGAAATTATAGGCTTTTCAATAAATTGTTATCAAATATATTCTAGGTGTGTAAAATAAGTGTTTTAAATTGTTCAATTGTTACAGTCAAGTACATATTAAACAAGTAATGGGTTTAGTAGGTCATATTTTTTTGGAAGAAGGCATTTTTAACAAGATTTTTTTTTAAGGTTTTTTGTAAGAAGGCATTTTTAACAAGAATTTTTTTTAAGGTTTACTCTGTTTCGGTTTATCTGTTAGATATTAGGTTTAAAAAATATTTTTTTATCGTAAACCGTAAAAAAAGCGTGGCGGGAGGGGGCTGACAATGTGACCCGCGCGGCCTCTGCGAGGGAAAAACCGGTTTTACTCTCTCGCAGGCCATGTCGGACAATGTTGTCTGATGTATAATATCTCAGGAAATAATGACAATATCGTTATTCCCGTAAGTCAGCCATTCATTTTGAGTTATTTCCTAAGAATATTTACAAAAAAACAACTTGGCGATTTTGGACACTTCATGGTAAAATGTGCTGGCCTCAGGGGAAACTCGCCTGTCGGACAGCATTGTCCGACATGGCGTTCAACGTGTTAACCCCTCCAAGCCAACTAAGCTAAATTGCTTGTGCTAAGAGTGGGTTCACGTCGGTAGTGTGGACCAGGGTTCGAACCCGGGACCTCTCGATCGTTAGGCCGACTCCTCAACCACTAAGCTACCGACACTTTTTTAGTAATTAGAGATGTTTGTTAAAGTAAAATATAAAGGTGTAACAAAACTGTGAGATTATCTGGTATAGGAAAATATGTGTACTTAGGGAAAAAATTGGATGACCCAATTATGTAAACTAGCTTTCGCCCACGGGCGAAGATGTCGCTATCGCGACCAAACATAGCTTATGTCCTTTTTTAAGGTCTAATCTACCTCTGTACTAAATTTAATCAAAATCGGTTTACTAGTTTAGGCGTGAAAGCGTAACAGACAGACAGACAGACTGATAGACAGACAGAGTTACTTTCACATTATAATATTAGTGTAATGTATGCCAAATTTGTAGGTAGATCTTACGACGACGGTAGGTACGTAACACGTCTACCCTCTTCCTAATATAAGTGCCTACCTGTGTAATTTTCTTGTAATAAAGTTTAGTCTTGATTTGTACTGCACCGAGTTTAATTGTGACACCCTCTAGTCTATCCCTAAGGAACATATATTACATTGGCGACGAGTAAAAATTACGCGTACCTACCGATCAAGTGGCTCAGCGACGCTTCAAAAAAATAAAATAAAATTTTTTATTGACAAGATGTCGGTCGGAAAGTTGGAGGCATTTGATATCGAGTCAGACAATTGGACTTTGTACATAGAACGCCTAGAACAATATTTTGTGGTAAACAATGTGAAAGTGGAGATGCGTGTGCCGACCTTGATAACGGTCATGGGGAGTGCTTGCTACGAGTTATTGGTGACCATCTGTACCCCGAGAAAACCGTCGACACTACCGTTCGAAGAATTAGTGCAAATTATGCAAGGTCACCTTCAACCGAAGCCGAATGTTCTAGCGGAAAGATACAAGTTCAGACAAAGGAAGCAGTTAAAAGGGGAAAATATTGCGTCATATGTGGCGGAATTAAAGAAGATGACGAAATTTTGCGACTTTGAAAAAGAGTTAGATTGCAATCTGCGGGATCAATTTGTGTGCGGCTTGGAGAATGACGTCATTAGGCAGCGGCTGTTCACGTGTGATACACCTACGTTCGTCAAAGCACTCCAATGGGCGGTGGCTATGGAAGCGGCGGAGGTGGACTCTGCGATGTTGGAACGGAATCTGGAGCGCGGCAGTGACGTCACAGTAAGCGGCCGGCAACCTCCAATGGTGGCGACGAACCATGTGGCCACATTCGAAAAGGGTGGTCTACAGCGCAGGGAACGCGATCACCCTACCAGAGGGCGGGGCGGAGGTCGAGGCGCGCGCGGCCCGGCACACAATGTACGACGGGATTCAAGGTCATCAAATGTCAGATGCGAGGCGTGTGGTGCAGCACATGAAGTAGCTTCGTGCCGGTTCAAGAGGTATACGTGTCGAGTTTGCAACAAGGAAGGCCATTTAAAGAAGATGTGTCCTAGAATCAATACGGGCATTAACTGGTCTGAGACCCAGCAGGTACGGCAGCGATCTTCCAGCACGGAGGAAGACTTGGATGGTGATTTAGATCAGGTAAATTTAAACTCATTACTGAACAGTAATAGCAGTGATAGCATAGGAAAGTACAAACCTTATTTAATTTGTGTGTCAGTGGCCGACAAAAACATAAGTATGGAGGTAGATACGGGCAGTAGAATATCGTGTATTAATTATGAATTTTACGAAAATATGTTTTCAAACATACCCTTGTTACAGTCGAATTTAATCATGAATTATTATACAGGTGAAAAAGTGTACCCTCGTGGTAGAATTAAACCATTGGTCCGATATGCGGGTGCATGTAAGCAGTTAGACTTGTATGTGATTGATAATGGTAAAAATCCGTTGTTAGGCAGAGAATGGCTACAGGAATTGCATATTAGGCTTCAGGATATTATCGTAAAACCGAATAATGATTGTAATAACATTGTTAGTACGATAAAATTTGACGTAAATGAATTCAATTCCAGATACTCTGAGGTGCTATCGGACGGACTCGGCTGTTATACTGGCGGTGAAGTGAGCCTACGGGTGCGGCCCGGCACGCAACCTGTGTTCATGCGAGCGCGGCCGCTCGCATACGCGCTTCGCGAGCGGGTAGATCGTGCGCTAGACCAGCTGGAGCGCGACGGCGTTATTTCGCCCGTCGAGTCCTCCGACTGGGCGACGCCGATCGTGCCAGTGATTAAAAAGGACGGAGGTTTGAGATTATGTGGTGACTATAAATTAACTCTTAACAAATGCCTAGAGGTTGACCGTTTTCCGTTGCCGAGAATAGACGACTTGCTGACTAAGTTACATTCGGGTCAAAAATACAGTAAAATTGATCTTTCACAGGCGTATGCTCAATTTTGTCTTGATGATCAATCAAAATCGTATACTGTCATAAATACTTTTCGCGGATTGTATAGGTACAATAGACTAATTCAAGGCCTGTCGTCCAGTCCCGGGATCTTTCAAAGAAAAATCGAACAAATATTCTCAGGTATGCCTAGAGTCGGAGTATTCCTTGATGACGTCATACTCACTGGCCGGGACGATAAGGAACATATCGAAACTTTGTACCAGGTTTTTGACAGGTTACAACGTAACGGTTTGAAAGTTAAGCGAGAGAAATGTACTTTCTTTGCGGATGAAGTGTCGTACTTAGGTTTTATCATTAGTAAGGACGGAGTAAAAACTTGTACGGAGAAGGTGGAAGCGATACAGCAGGTACCGAGACCATCGAATGTGTCGGAACTTAGGTCGTTTTTGGGAATGGTAATGTACTATGCTAAGTTTGTTAAAAATATCAGTATGACGCTAGCACCGTTGTACGAATTGTTAAGAAAGGACAATAAATTCATTTGGACAAAACGTTGTACGGAAGTATTCGATAAAATTAAGCAACTATTATCATCTAGTGAAGTACTCGCGCATTACGACCCCCAGATGCCACTAACGTTGACGACTGATGCCAGTGCCACGGGGATAGGAGCGGTCATTTCGCATGTGTTCCCAGATGGAACGGAGCGGCCTATAGCTTATGCCTCGAGAGTCCTTAATGCAGCTGAAACTAACTACTCGCAAATACAACGGGAGGCGCTCGCCATAGTGTATGGGGTAAAAAAAATTTCACCAATATTTGTACGGCCGATTATTTACCCTCAAGACTGATCATAAACCTTTAGTGTCCATTTTTGGGGATAAAGTAGGAATTCCGTCAATGGCGGCAAGTAGGTTACAGAGGTGGGCGGTTATTCTGTCAGGTTATCAATACGATATCCAGTACGTACCGACAGATAAAAACGGAGCCGATGCATTGTCACGGTTACCTGTTGGCAGACGGACAAAAGTCGGACCTGAGATAACGTACGTTAAGTTTGTACAAGATTTCTTGCCGGTTACATGTAACGACATAAAACAATTTATAAATAAAGATGAGATATTAATGAAAGTAGTAATGTACTTGAGATCAGGTTGGCCCGCGGCATGCCCACAACCAGAGCTTAAGCCCTATTTTGTTAGGAAACATGAACTTTATACGGAATCGGGTTGTGTGATGTGGGGTTACAGGATGGTGATGCCATCTATGTTTAGGAAACGAATACTAAAAGAATTACATGTGGGTCACCAAGGTATTGTTAAAATGAAGTCCCTTGCACGGAGCTATGTATGGTGGCCTGGGATTGACGCGGACATTGAAACTGAATGTAAAGAGTGTGCGACATGTAGGTTAGAAGCCCCGGCGCCACCAAAAGCGCCACCGCAGCCCTGGCCGTATAGTTCTGAACCGTGGAGTCGTTTACATATAGATTTTTTAGGCCCATTTAATGGTAAAACGTTTTTTGTTATCATTGATTCTACTACAAAGTGGATTGAGGCCTTTGAGATGTCTAGTACTAAGGGTAAAGAAGTATTAAAGGTTTTACGGGATGTGTTTGCGCGCTTTGGCTTGCCAAAAGAAATTGTCTCAGATAATGGCCCACCGTTTACTTCATCAGAATTAGCTAATTTTATGCTTATTAACGGTATTAAACATATTTTAACGCCAGTATATCACCCAGCGTCGAACGGGGCAGCGGAAGGTGCCGTTAAACTATGCAAGAAAGCTATAAAAAAAGCCTTGAGGGACAAATGCGATGTAGACACAGCTTTGAAGTCATATCTGTTTATGTACCGAAACACGGTACATTGTACAACAGGGCAATCGCCGGCGATGTTGTTACAACATAGGACGTTACGGTCTCGTTTAGATTTGCTTCACACTGCAGGTAACACTGACAGTGTTAAGAAAAAGGTAGAAGATACGCAGAGTAAACAGGTACAAAGTGCGGGTGGTAGGATGCGAAACTTTGAGGTAGGCGATACCGTGTGGACGCGAGGTTTTGGAGGGGAAGATAGGTGGTTGAGTGGTAAAATACAAGATCAGTTAGGATCTAGATGCTATTCAGTGGCTAGGGGAAACGGTCCCCCTATTAAAAGGCATGTAGATCAGCTTTGGAGAAAGTCACCACAGTCGATAACAGCGTGCCCATTACCCGAACCCGATACTCATTCCGAGAATGTAGCCCATTCTCTCGCTCCGCCGCCAGTAGAAGCAGCTGGGTCTAGATCTAGAAGTATGCGCATCAGAAGACCTGTTATTAGATACCCTGATTAAAGGTCCTTATTTTATTTTATTTTATTAGTTTTTAAAATTGTATAAGTTCTCATTTGTTGTTAAGTTTAACCTTTATGTTTAATTGTTTAAGTTAATTGATGTAACTTAAGATAAGTGGTAGGGTGTAATGTATGCCAAATTTGTAGGTAGATCTTACGACGACGGTAGGTACGTAACACGTCTACCCTCTTCCTAATATAAGTGCCTACCTGTGTAATTAGCTTGTAATAAAGTTTAGTCTTGATTTGTACTGCACCGAGTTTAATTGTGACACCCTCTAGTCTATCCCTAAGGAACATATATTACAATTAGTACGGATTCTGTTGCAAAGATTGCAAAAATTGAATTAAAGGTAATTTTGTTTCACCTTAATAAAGGCATTTACAAAGTGCGCGAAATCCCCACAGATTGCAGTCTTTAGGCCTTACGGGTAGCTGTTGGGACCTTATACAGTCCAACAACTAGTCTAACTGCAATATTTCGATATCGCTAATGGGTTAGGGAGGTCAAATGGCAGTCGCTTCATTCAGCCTCGAATTAGACTGCAAAAAGCGGATGCAATTTGATAATTATTTGAGATTGTTATACCTCTGCTAAAAAGGATAAACTCATCGCAAAAATAAACTAATCTTGATATCCTACATGTATTATTGTTCTTTTAAATACTGAATACTAAGATTTTCACATGATATGAATATTAAGTAGATAGGATAAAGGTGAATATATGAAAATCTAATTTTAAAAATAAAACTTCTGCCAAAGGTTATGCAAATACAATTAATTGTAATTTACATTTTGTTTATTTACTTTTAGAGACAAGTTCAAAGTCAAAAAATAAATTTATTCAGTACTAGCTGTTGCCCGCGGCTCCACCCGCGTGGATGTCTGTTATCGCGACCGAACATAGCATACGTTCTTTCCCTAAGTCTAATTCACCTCTGTACCAAATTTCATCAAAATCGGTTTAGTGGTTTAGGCGTGAATGCGTAACAGACAGACAAAAAGTCATACAGACAGTTACTTTCACATTTATAAAATTAGTATGGATGTATAGAAGTAGGTATATGTATTGTAGTCCATCAAAATAGCACTCACAAAATGTCAAAGAAGAAACTAGTCTAATGTTTGGCCAATGGAAATGCGTTCCATGTGCCATCTCTTGTCAAGAAGCATCTTCCTTCAGTAATTTACTGTGCGCAGCAGTGGCGTAAGTCCCTTTAACCCGATTCCTGCCGGCTTGCTCTGCAAAGGAAACCGTGGCCGTGGTAGAGATGTTTACATTTTAAGTATACTCAAATTTTCCAACCGGCTTCTTCACCCTTTTTTTTCGGCAAATTTTCACCCTTCGCCACTGGTGCGCAGAAAATTACTTCTTTGGTGTGTGACCCCCCTAAATCAGTTATGTTACGTGTGCGCCATACAAACAACAATTTAGACAAATTATGGGAATGTAAAAATAAATTGCTCGGCCGACTCAACTGCCACCAAATTGGATTGAAACAATTTAGCTCGTAAAATTTTAAGGTTTTGCGTTTCGAAATAAGTATTTACCTACATTTTTATGTTATGGCTACGAGTTATGGCTCGCCCCTATTATCATCATCATCATCCTCATGTAGACGCATTATCCTGATTGCATCCGTGGCCAAGATGACCTCGGAGCTCAGGGTCCACCTTCCGGCTCTTCCTCCTCCACTTCGCACGATCTTGGGCTTGCCCCTATTATGTTGGACCGAAAATCTTAGCTGGCGAAATGTGGATATCAATTGATACACCTCTGCCTACCCGTTTGGGGACTTACAGAGGTGAATGGCGTCGATGCCATGGCAATGTATGAGGTGTCATCAAATCCAAGAGTTCTCTAAACCAACATCACCTTTGCTAGTCGTTAATAAATATTTGTTGTACGTATGGACGAGACTGGTAGGCTTTCCTCTCAGCGTTGGGAGGTCAGCGGAAGTCGCCCCCCCAAACCATGCACGTCATATTGAAAAGTCCCAGTACGAGGGGAGGGGGGGTTAAATTTCTTAAGGAATTTCTGAAGTGACCCCCCCCCCCCCCCCCCAAAACTTCAAGCTGCGACCGCGCCTGGCTCTCGCCTATTTCCCTCTAGCGTAGGCAGAGACACTCAGCCCACCATTTGACTCTATCCTTACACACTTCACGAGCTTCCTCTACTGTCATGAATCCTTTCATGCAAGCCCGCCGGTTTCGAGTCCTTCTGACCTGCCCTTTTTTCAAAATTTTATTAATTTGGTCAATGTGTGTGCTGCGTGGTCGACCTCGGCTGGTCTTCCCATTACCGCCTTACATATCTGCCTCTCTAGGCAAGTGGCAATTCCTCGGCCGGCGTTCTGTAGAATTGAATGCCAAATGTATGGGATTTGACGTATATGACAGGCGTCAACGAATGTCAAAAACATCAAATCCTGTACATTCGTCATTCTATTCCATAATACGCCGAGAGCTGATAGGGGGGCTGCCCCCCTAGACAAGTGGCATAGCATAGGTGAATGACAAATAATAATAATAGTAATAATATAATAATAATAATTTATTTATCATCAAAATGATGATTTGACGTATATGATTTAATTTTGTTTAAAGATTGTAAAATCCGGGCCGATGCCGTCCGTTTGGTGGGGTTGGATCTTTACTTGTTAAACTCCTATACGGATGAAACGGACCATTGAGAAGAGAACCGGAATTCACTGCACAGTGAATTACACACAGCAGCTGCGTGCGTCGGCAGTTGTCGTATGCGGTCGGCTCCGGAATCATACCTGTGGCGTAGCGGTAGTGAACGCGGCCGCTACGCAGGAGGCGCGGGTTCGATCCCCGCTCAGTGCAAATATTTGTATGCATGAATATGAATATTTGCATTGGTTTCGATTTTCCTATGTATAATATGTATGTATTTACTTACATAAAAAAAATGTATCTAAGTATTTTTATCCGCATTCTAGAACCCATAACACAAGCTAGTTAAGCTATACTTATTTGGGGTCTAGATAGCGTTGTGTAGAATGTCCTACAATATTTATTTTTATTTATTTTATTTATTTATTTAAAGCTCATTTAAAGTATAAAATTAATGATAGTTTGTGAAGTGATTGGAAAACGCATTGAACTCTTCTTCATTTGATTTTGGACTTAAAGATATATAAAATAAAATCTAAAATTAATGCCATTTTTTGCAGTTCTGTGGTATGACAGTAGGACGGTTTTACTTTAGCAGCATCGAGGGCCTGTTGGCAAGAGCTGTGGATTCTCAACCGTAAAACTTTAAACCAACGACCCAATGGTTAATGTTGTATAACACCGGAAATTTGCGAAAACCGTATTTTTTTCTAATATGGCGGGAAAATTATAAACTGTCGAAATATATTGTCAACAGACCGAGAAATGTCACGCTTAGCAATTTAAATTACACGTCTTCCGTAATAATAGGTATAGGAAATAAAGTCTCGCTGTAACATTGTTAATTTCGATGAAAAAATATAAATTCAGAGACATCAAAGACTTCTATTTCTAGTAAGGCTTCCAGTCTCGGTATATTTTCGAGACCCGGGACAAAAATATCGAGACTCGGATTGGTCCCGGGATTCCCGGGAAAAACGAGACTTTCGAGACTTTTTACAAATTGATTTCTGAGCCCTTATGTAGGTAGTCTAGATAGGGATTAGGTATTTCGTTAGTGAATACAAGATATTTCAATAAGGTCATTTATTTTTCAAAATATTACAGTGAACTGAAAATAAACAAAATGGAAGGAATATAAAAAAAAAAACAGATTTTCTCATTTTTGAAGTGGGCTCGTAAAAAAACAAGAGCATTCAATGTATTTTCTGATAGAGAGGACCTTATTTTGTTACAAAAATAACCTGCAGTGGAAAAGGCCCTCTCTGCTTCCACGCTCGTGGGAGGGATAGATATAAGGTAACTGTAGCACTTATTTATGAATTTCCCCCTATCTCCATCATTTTCAAACAATGCTCTTTCAACATGTATAGTTGTTTTTAAATCGTGGACAGAAGTATCCTTATTTTTGAAGTTTATCAAATTACTTAATTCGTATTCAAGCTGGTCTTTTGTTGTGAGTTCCGAAAGCGTAATATCATTGGAATCACTATTAGTGTTTGTTGCAACTGCATTCAAATTATCATTTGTAGACTTATTTAATCTTTCGTACAATGTTTTTAAGGATAGTGTAATTTCATCGTTACTTAAAGTTTCAAAAGCTCCTGGATCAAGCTTCTTTTCAAAAAACTGAGAAGTATTGTGTAAGTATTGTAAGATACTGGCTTCAATCAGTCTATTTTCCTTAATACGAACACGCAGCGAATTGACGAGTCTTACGCTCAATGAAGTTTGTTGTGAGTCTAATTTCTGTAGACAGAAATTCAATGCTGTATCCGCTGTCAAAAGTGTTGCGTCTCGTCTACATAGTGCCTCTACGGTTACTTTTATGATAATAAGTGAATTTGAAATTGCTTCGAGTGTAGTATATTCCGATTCAGTGAAATCTATTCCAGACCCATGCCAGTGACCAAGCAGTTGCCAGTTGCCATGCCAGTGACAACTGACCACATAAGCAGGGTAAAAAAAATTGATGATTCCTCAGTATTATTTAATTATTTCATAATTATTTCATTGGAATCTCGAAAGTCTCGTTTTTCCCGGGACTGGAAGTTGCACTCTCGAGTCTCGAAAATTCGAAAAAATCGTCGAGACTCTCGATATTTTCGAGACCAAGAGTCCCGGGATGGAAGCCCTAATTTCTAGGTGCTTATAAAAATATCTATAAGGGCAAGATTACTTATCGATATTTCCTTTCAATTAAATTCTTATTGTGATGGCTTTTTGCCAATATCCTGCAGATAGATTTCTTTTTTTATATAGGACACGTCAATTTGACTTCGCCTCGCCTGATGATAAGCTGAAGGCAAAGGTTCACCATTATAGACACGTACCATGTTATGGTGACACTTAACTTGACGGCCTCATCAGATGCTTTTTCACGCCCCGCTTAAGATGTAATTTATGATACAGACAGAATCGATAACAATGCCTATTCTTGTTTCGTTTTCTTTGTAATATGCATCTGTATCTCTAGCTGTCTAGTGTAGTGTCTAACTTTTTTTCTGTATGTCTAGCTGTCTAGTGCCTAACTTTAGCCTCATACCGAAAAAAAAAAACATTTGACAGATGACATTGACTTTGACAGCTTGCGGCGGGAAACTTGATCAGTTCCGTTTCGCTTGTCTTATTTCCGGTTATAATTAAATGGGATCGACCTTTGATCTAATCTTTTAATTTGAAAATTATATTCAATACTTATTATGTTATTTATTATTTTTACAAGTTTTTTGTCGACTTTACGGTGGGCGGTCGGACAATCAAGGTCTAAAGGTGGTAATAACAACTTTTTTTAATTCTGTATTTACTATTAATTATTTTTTGGTTGTTTTAATTACTTTTTTAATTGCCAAAACCCACTAACTATGTTTTTATAACTATTTTGTGTATTCATTAAGTAGGTAGGTACTTTTTTATTTATTTTTTTGTTTAGGTATGTGTGAAATAATAAGATTTTTTGTCATTTGTGAGATAAATCTAACAAATGTGTAACTATTTAATTATCTATTAATAATTATATTCCGAAATCAGACAACAAGTGGCGTAGTGATAGGGTTTTCGACTGCGAAATTAAAGGTCGCGGCTTCCATTCCCACTCAGTGCCAATATTGTGTATTGATACCTATACAAATTTTCATAACTCGCACGCGCTAGCAAGTTCCGAATTAGCGAGTTGATGAATGATTCCATCCATGCATACAAAATGCGTGAATACCTATGTAAGTATATTTGCATTCGTGACATTCGTCTGAATGTTTCTCCGCATAATATACATTTATAAAAAATGTATTATGTTAAATGCACATTCTAGAACCCATAACAAAAGTTAGTTTAGCTATGCTTACTTTTTGGATCTATATAGCGCTGTGTAGAATTTCATAGATTATTTATTTATTTACTTAACTTTTTATTGATTTCAAAATTATAAAAAACAAATAAAAATAACTAAATCTCTCTGCCCAAAAATAAAAGTTGTGAACGATATCATTATTTTTTTTTTTTCAACAAAAGGAGAGGGATGGAGTTGTCACCGAGGTGAAAGCCTCCTGGGAACTACTAGGAACAACGCTAGGATGATGATGATGACATAGAAACACATGTTAAATAACAACATAAATATTTTTTTTTGAGATAATTTTAAAGCAATTAGTTTGCTAGACTAAACAAATTATAATAAATTGGAAAAAGCGAAATCAATTCTCGGGCGGGACTCGAACCCGCGATCTTTCCCTTACAGGGGGAACGCTCTGACCACTGAGCCACCGAGCTTTCGCCCGAGAGTGACCCAATTTTTCCAATACATCCATCTTACGGCGATGGTGGGAGTAATCTACCGATATTCGTTCGAGTCCCGCCCGAGAATTGATTTCGCTTTTTCCAATTTATTATAACATAAATATTAAAATACTAAGGAATCGAACCGTCATCGGGCGTCGGTGGCATAACAGGAGGCGCGAGTTCGATCCCCGCTCAGTGCAAATATTTGTATGCATGAATATGGATATTTGCATTGGTCTGGTTGTGCCTCGGAGAGCACGTTAAGCCGTCGGTCCCGGTTACCATACAAACATCAATGGCAGTCGTTACGGGTAGTTGGAGCCCTAAAAAGTCCAACAATAACGATCTAGCTGCAATGCTTCGATATCGCCTTATGTCGCCATTGGGTTGTGGAGGTCAGATGGCAGTCGCTTCACGGGAAATATCGAGGTCCAGACACTTTGTCATGGGCTGTATGTTTGCTGTCGGATGGAAAACAACCCTATCCTTTAGTCGCCATTTACGACACCCACAGAACGAGATGGGGTGGCCCTTTATACTCTAAGGGTGACCCTATTCTACTTCACCGGGAACCAACACGGTAACGTTATTTTAAACGTTAACTAATGACAAAAATTGCATATCACACTATACTTAGTATCTACATCATATTAAATAATAATTTGCACGCCGTATTTTGCTTGCAGGGTATGATTGTAACGCCTTTTGTTCCATATTCTTGTAAATAAATAAATATGACTTGGTGTGTCTTCTATTACATTGGGACCTCAACATGCTAGCACCTCTGCCTACCCCTTCGGGGATATAGGCGTGAGTTTATGTTATTTTGTGTTATGTTTGTCTCAGATAGGCGTAGGAAAAATGGATTAAGTAATTAAAAATATCATTCACATTCAATAAACCGTTATTGTAAAAAAAAAACTTACCGAAAATTACAAAAATGGTTCCGAAAACACATTTCATTTTGAACATTTGTTTCACTTCACTTTCAAAATATTATGTCACTTTTTTTCGATTTCGATTTTTAGTATAGCAACATTTTTTTACGCGCGTCTTGGTGCGGTTGAGACGTGACTGTGCGGAAGGTCTCGGCCAGCCCCGAGCGTGTTATGAGCATATTTGCATAATCCTTCGATTGTATATTATATTTAAATTATACTGTTTATTGTGAGAATAATATCCATTAAAACTTATTAAAAATAAAATAGTTTTTTTTAGGAAGGTACTTCTACGGTTTTTATGTTTAAATACAATTTATTAGTAAGTCGCTAAAGTACTTGCGTATTTTTATTTTAATTATATAAATGTAAGCAAATGAACTCGTTTTCAATGGCTTCTTAATGTGTAAGACTATTAATAGTTTAGTGGTTACGGAGTCAGCCTTACGATACGAGGTCCCGGGTTCGAAGCCTGGTCACTACCGACGTGACCCACTCCTAACACAAGCACTTGTGCTGCATAAACGACAATATAAGTACTTTGATTGCGTTGAATGTGAAGTTTTGATGTTTATGTACTTGGGTAGGAGGAGGTAGACATGACGCTCTCACCGTCCCAATCGAGCAGTCCACCTGGGGAAGTATCTCCACCCTACCGAATACCGAGGTTAAATGACCTCGTGTTGTGTTCCCGACGGTGAGTAGGGTAGCCAGAGCTCACTGGAGAAGTTTTGTGCTGTCAGTGAGAAAACCAAATGCTTGTCCTACTTATTTTCTGCACTGACGGTACAGAATCTCTCTGTTCTTATAGGGTTGGCAGCACGAGTGTGACGCCCCTGGTGTTGCACACGTCCATAGGCCACGGTAACCTCTTTCCATCAGGTGGGCTGTGTGATGGTCTGCGACCTAAGTAATCCAAAAAAACCTTTCTGTTGAGCTAGAATCATGAAATTTCGGACGGAGGATGCGAAGGAGCGTACTTCAGACTTAAAGATGAAAGTTCATACTCACTGGTCGGCACATGTTCGTAATTTAAAACTTTTGTTTTCAATATTCGTGCTTGCGTTCACATCATCCCAATTTTGGCCAATATTTTTGACGCTTTTCTACCTCTTTCAAATATAATAATGACTACTATTACCGATATAGGTTCCTTTTTTTGTTTTCGACATACAGAACTCAAAGAAAAGTAATCAATCACGTCTTTCATGCTTTTAATCGTCGGAATTGGGACACGTGTGAGAGTAAAGTGTCGAATTGGAGCAACCGGTCGACCTCGGCGTCTACACTCATTATATTTGTATAAATGTAATATTTCCAGTAAGGCAACGTAATGCATGCTGCAATTTTTAACACGAACCTTTCAAAATCGCTGCAGCGTAAAGGTTAAGATGTCTGATATTGAGAGATTATCACCCGTATTCACAAACAATACTGTGAGGTCTCATAGTGTGCTCGAGCGCATAGGGCTGGTAAAATTAATTCACAAACATCACAGAGCATTATCTAACGCAGTGTGTTCCCTCAACAAAGTATTACATAAGTGTTATCAATGAATAAAAAGGCTTGCCAGAATGAACGCACTGAGAATTTGTCGTTCTTTGCACAGTTTTGGTAGTACGCATAGCTTTTTTTTTTTTTTTTTTTTTTTATCGTGCGAAAAATCCCCACGGATACCTCCCCCGCCGGAGTCGGAGGAGGAGGTTATGTCGGACTCGAACCGACTAAAACGCACGCCTTCTGTGGGCCGTCAGTTGCCGGAGGTGAGATTGTCATAGCCATATCCCTCGCACCCCGGCCGACCCAGGGCCATATCTCTTGATATGGCCCTCTTCCGGTGTGGGGACCACGGAGTCCCCAACTCGCCCCCGGGTATGGGGGGGCACGCAATGCGTGCCACCGCCGTGGCCTGCTTCTGCTAGGGTGACAGGCGACCCCACGGTAGTACGCATAGCGAAGTATTGTTTGTGAATACGGGTGTATGAGTTCGAATCGAAGGTAGCAAAAAAATAATCGTTTCGCTAGTTTATAAATGAAATCCTTTATTGCGACTCATGACACGTAGTTTTATTATTTATTCTGTGCCCATGGTTACCATACTAGGACCATTGTGTTTGTAAATTACGTTACGAGATTCACTGCAGTGGCTCCATCCGATCAAGAGCTAGGTATAACTTTTTCTGACGTTGGTTGTGCTGATTTCTGATGTTGGTGAATTGAGGAGAACTTAACCTTAACTTAAAATAAATAATAAATAAATATTGTAGGACATTCTACACAACGCTATCAACACCCAGAGTAGGTAGTAAGCAGAACTTAACTAGCTTACATATTAGCTATACATAGAAACACCCAGACCAATGTAAATATACATATTCATGCATATAAATATTCGCACTAAGCGGGAATCGAACCCGCACCCCCTGCGTGGCAGTCAAACGTTACGCCACAGAGGCCGTCAAAATAATATTTGTAGGTATGGACTATGGATATTGCTGTATATTTTCATTCAATATTCTTTATTGTACACACAAACATTATATTGACAAATACAAAATAATATTTCTGTACAAAGGCTGTATATATGCTGTATAGGTATTGTGCTAATCATTTGAATTAAAACAGTAAAGACATAAATTGTTACTATCTGCATCGCTAGTTACATCCTCTCGTTACAAAACAATTACAAAATAGTACATTATGGTACAAGTGAGCAACGTTGGTGATTACCGCCGAGGCGCCATTGAGACCCGAGCCGCCAGGCGAGGGTCTTAAGACAGCCGAGGACGGTAATCATCATGCTCACACGTGCCATACGACGTTTTACAACACGCTTGCGAATAAAATAATACTACAAATACTAAATAAACAATACTACAAATTAATTCGTTTTCCTATGCGCGCGCATTTAACAATGGCGGTCGACCATATTTAAAAAAAATGAGGTTTGAACTTAACTTTTTTTACTCTGTTTTTTTTTCTGTACTTAGAGAAAAAAAAAAGTTAAATTTGAGTGAAAATGTTGTTTATTACACAAGTATTACAAGTTGAAATTATTTATTTAAATACGAAAATGCATCAAATGACCATACAATAGGCGTATTAATTTTACATAATTTTACAACACACCTGCTCATAACAGTGATATTATTTTACCGCAATTAAGCACGGAATGACACCTATTATAAAACTGTGACTTTTTCATTACTATTATTCACAAAAGTGAGTTATAGATTCTTTTTTAAATTTAATAGGAAGTGTCTATAATTGTCTATGTTCTTAAAAAAGTTTTGATACAAAAAATAACGTGTTTAATAGTACGAATAAATTAATACGCCTATTGTATGGTCATTTGATGCATTTTCGTATTTAAATAAATAATTTCAACTTGTAATACTTGTGTAATAAACAAAATTTTCACTCAAATTTAACTTTTTTTTCTCTCTAAGTAAGTACAGAAAAAAAAACAGAGTAAAAAAAAGTTAAGTTCAAACCTAATTTTTTTTTAAATATGGTCGACCGCCATTGTTAAATGCGCGCGCATAGGAAAACGAATTAATTTGTAGTATTGTTTATTTAGTATTTGTAGTATTATTTTATTCGCAAGTGTGTTGTAAAACGTCGTATGGCACGTGTGAGCATGATGATTACCGTCCTCGGCTGTCTTAAGACCCTCGCCTGGCGGCTCGGGTCTCAATGGCGCCTCGGTGGTAATCACCAACGTTGCTCACTTGTACCATAATGTACTATTTCACCATTGACACTCGAAAAAGGGCCCGTGATTCATCAAAAACAGTGAATAAAACGCTCTTTGTTTCACCGAGTGAATAAAAAAATTTGAATTTGGAACATGCGCGAATGTACGGATTCTAGTGAAACATACAAAGAGGTTGCACACTCTCACTATAAAAATAAAAACGCACTAAAAGCCACCTAAATGTAATCACTGGCTGGATGGAATGTGGCTCAGTTTAAATTAAGAAAAAAAAATGCCGCCATTTTCTGTGTAATTTTCCTTGTAAAAGTTTATGTTTGTCTCATAATCATAAAATGACTTCATCTAGTGATGAAAATGAAACTCATATTCTCGAACGCGAAAAGACTCCTGAGTCTTTTCGCGCTAAAGCGGTAGCTATTACTGATAATTTGCTGCTTCTTTTGTGTACTATCCATAACAAAATGTAATTCATAATCACAGAGTAATCGTTTTCTCGTAGTCAATGGTGAAAAGTTGAGTACCTAACACGTGAAAAAAGAATTCATCTCGGCTCTTGTATCCCTCGATCCACTCGGTTTCTCTCTAGAACCCCTCGCTACGCTCGGGATTCTACCGGAGAAACCTTCACTCCTCTCAGGATACAACAGAACTTGGTGCCTCGAAAAGAATTCACCTTTTTTTCACTTGTTGGGTAATCTACTATTGTTACAAGTTGGTCAGTTTTTTTACGATACTTGTTACGCTCTCAAGCAAGTTGGTAATGAAATAGACACAATCATGATGATACATCGTTTTGTTTCCTATTTTGCTTGCTAAGTTGTACAGTATTCTTTACTCTGAGATTTTTATTTTTATTTATATTATTTTATTTATTTTATTTTATTTTATTCATTTGGTGGATCAAACTTAGTTATGGAAATTTTAGCCCGTTTTTGTTCACTGATAGATCTGATATCTGGTACCGGGGGGCATACCTTTAGTTCGGATGAAAATATAATTTAAAAAAAAAAGTACCTATCTACATATTAGGTACCACAGAATATAGTAGGTACTTATTACTATTATAGTTATTGGGATAGTTATTTACCAAGTATTGTATTGAGTAGGTATCCGATACCGACTAATAGTTATAGGAACGGCCATGAAAGATTAAATAAATAATAGGATAGGACCTATGTTTCTACTACTTAATAACATATTCGATGTTGACCTGATTAGGGGCCTTAATAGTACCTACTAATAAGTAATAACAGTATTACTAATAGTACATACCTACTACTAATAATAGTAGATATAACTTACTTGTTTTATGTCGCATTGCCTTGAATACTGTCCGCATAAAAAAAAGGATCAATGTGGTCATATTCTTTTTCAGTATCAGAATTTCCCTAATCTTATTTCGTTAATATTAAAAGAAAAGAAAGAAAGAAAATATTTTTATTCAACCCAGCTTACCTATACAAAAATATACACAGCTTAACAACCAGAAATAAAATTACAACATTGTGCATACTTATCAATGATAAATGCATCTAAATAGCCTGCTATATAGGTAGAATAAAGGACGCCTCTCAGCTTAATGCTGTCCGCGTTGTATTGCAATAATTCATATGAGCATTAACAATTAGGTCACTTTAAAATAAAAATGTATCACAGATGTATGTTTATTGACATGGTACACATGAACTAAGGTTATTATATTTGTACTATGTGGTACAAACAGCGCGTGGTAACACTCTGTTTGCGTAACCCTCGGGCCGGTTACGACTGTTGGCAGAGCAAATCTTTATGTCACTAAGTACAGAGGGTCGAGGCAAACTGACGCAGGGGCAGCGCAACGGTACACGATGCAATATGCAATAAATCCAAAAAATTACGTAGGTCCAATACCGTTTTTTTTACCCCGCTAGATGATAGAAAAATTATGTGCAATCCAGAAAATCCATACTAATATTATAAATGCGAAAGTAACTCTATCTGTTTGTACGCTTTCACGCCCAAACCACTGAATATTTTGATGAAATTTGGTACAGAGATAGAATATACCCTGGGATAGGACATAGGCTATGTTTGGTGGCGATAACCGACACGCGGGCGGAGCCGCGAGCAAAAGCTAGTACAAAATAAAAACGCAAAAATTACACTATTGTCCACGAAATTATAAAAGTGTTTCTAAATAAGAACGTGTAGTTCTACCCACGTACTAAATAAACAAATGTATTAAAGGGCCATTACTCTGCTTTTTATGAAAGTATTTTGTAAAGATTTTGCTATTGCTTAAGTATTTTTCTCACTTTTTCTCTTGTATACTTTGTCTCAGCTGCATACTGGCGCATATAACTTAATTAAAACGTAGGTAAGTAATAATTAATCTGTGATTATTAGTGCCAATTAAAAGTAGGTAGATATGTAATAATTGATCTGTGATTATTTGTGCCAGTTAATAGTAGGTAAGTAATAATTAATAATTGATCTTTGATTATTTGGGCCAATTAATAGTAGGTAAGTAATAATTAATAATTGATCTGTGATTATTTGTGCCAATTATAACTTAATAATTTTAGAGAGATTTTTAGATGTTAGTAATAAGATGTTTTCACTTTAATCATAATTAAGTTCACGCCTAGTGAACACGCGGTTGGTTTTCTTAAGTTTATTTTGTTAAACATTCATAAATAAAGGTTTATGTTGATTATATTTAATTATTTCGTTTTATTTTGTCACAAATGCAAAATTTCCTAACGACTGCGTTTTTTTATATTGAAATTCTGAAGCAACAGTGGCATATTTACAGGTACCTTGTCTTATTTTTGCCTGTAACCTAGGTTATCTACAATGTACAGTGTAGATTTGGACTTTATTAGAAACTACACATATTAAACTTACTATAAAAACCACTAGAATCATAATAAGTCTCGCCAAAATGCCATACCTTTAATCTGAATCTTTAACTGCATCTCCTGTAAAATTTCTAATAGTGTAGTTAAGCCATTGTTGCACCAAATGAGCGAATGTGTTCCCTATCTTGATGGTTTCGATAGGATACATTTTCACACACTGCTCAAAGAACCCGGGACTGTACGAAGAGGGCACGTATGCGGGCAGAGCGTTCCATCTTTTCATCATGCGACAAAGGACGAAGCCTCAAACCGTTTGGTGCGAGACGGTTTCCACCTTGCTCGCATTTTGGAGTCCGGGTATAGTCTCCTACTTCATTACATTTTTTCACTACTATCTGGCGTCTCGGTCTGACACCTCTAGAGCCTCACCCATTTATCAGCAGATGTACTGGCTTGTAGGTGAGGTTGTCTTGAGTCTTGGTCTTGGTGGGACCATAGAACATTTTGATGTTTCGCTTCGTATCGACTACGCGGCAGTGTGCCTAGACCTTTATGCTTAAACGTCTTGTTTTATTTGACAGCTAGGTATAATAAGAGCGTGAGAAATATATATTTGAAGAGGAAAAATATTATACAGATTTAATATTTATATTTATAGTTTTTTTTTTTATATAGGTAAGTTAAATAAATCATGTAATAAATATTCTGTTTGTCCGTAGTTTAAAGATAAATATCGCCTCCGTGGCGATAGTACATTCCACTGCAGGCTACGCAAGAAGTATGAGTTTGATTCCCGCTTAGTGCAAATCATTTTGTGTATATGAATTTGCTGGATTCGTGACATTTATGGTTACTGCTCCGCTCCCTTGAGTAGTAACGAGATGAGTATTAAGTCTATAACTTTCCTCGAAAAACGAGCTATTCAGCACAAAACGATTTTTTCAATTCGAACTAGTAGTTCCTGAGATTGGTGCGTTCAACCAATCAAACAAATGAACTCTTCAGCTCTACTCTTCAACTATTATTAGTAAAGTAATAGTAATTAGTAGGTAGGTATATTAGTACCTATAGATCAATCTCCTCAGTCATAGGACTACCTCTGGAGGTAGTGTTACGGAGACTTAGCACTATTATTTTATACTACTTAGGTCGCAGAAAAGCACACGGCCCTCCTGATGGTAAGAGGTTACCGTGACCTATGGGCGAATGCAACACCAGGGGAGTCACACTCGTGCTGCCGACCCTGTAAGAACAGAGTGATTCTGTGCCGTCAGCGCAAAAGATTAGTAGGACAAAGCCTTTGGTTTGCCCACTAACCGCACAAAATCTCTCCAGTGAGCTCTGGCTACCCTACTCACCGTCGGAAACACAACACGAGGTTATTAAGACGCGGTCTTCTGTAGGGTGGAGGTACTTCCCCAGTCGGACTGCTCGATTGGGACGGATATACCGTCGTATCCTTCCTGCATTAACTCTATCTCTAAATCACTAGACTGATTACTAGGCTAGTTTTGTCAAGTTCGTGCTCAGCAAAAACCCTCATTATAGGTACCTACGCTGCTACAATGTAACTAATGTGGTGGTCATGCACCTTGCAGCATGCAATGCGACCTATGGTCAATCAAGACTGTGATTACCCGCATGCACTGTTTATGCGTGAGGACAATATCACGTCGACCTTGTTGAACCTGTATTTTATAGTAAAATCTTTATAGCCTAGCTGTTGTCCTCGGCTCCGCCTGTGATTACGTCTGTTATCGCCACTAAACATAGGATAAGTCCTTGCCCAAGGTCTAATCTATCTCTGTACCAAAATTCATCAAAATCGATTCAGTAGTTTAGGTGTGAAAGTGTAACAGACGATACTTTCACATTTATAATGTTAGTACTACTAGCTGTGTCTCCCGGTTTCACTTCTTAATTCAATTCTAGCAGTCCTCGCCTCGTTTTTCCGCATTTTTTCTTATTCCTCAGTCATAATGTCATGAACCAGTGAACCACCGAAGTAATACCTAGTTTTTTTTTTACTAACCGTACCTACGTTTTAGTAATCGTTTCATCAGTGGTATTCGTTCAGAACTGAATATTTATTTGATAACTAGCTGTCCCGGCGAACTTCGTACCGCCATATTTTTCCCGTTCCCGCTGAACCTATTTTCTCATCCTTTAAACCTTCCCTGGACACCCACGAATATTTCAAGATTAAAATTAGCCAAACCGGTTAAGCCGTTCTTGAGTTATTAAATAACAACGAAAAATGGCATTGATTTTTATATATTAGAAAAAGAAATACCACGTGGTATTAGAAAAATGGTACTGGATCGGAATAGACCCATATTTCTATACAGTAGCACCTACTTAAGACAAAAATATTGTGAGTTTGGTACACCTGCATGATGTACATGAGCGTGACCGTCACAGTAATATTGTTTTGTGACTGACAGATGTACTGTCTTGTCTTGTTGGCCTCTGTCTACCCTTCGAGGGTACAGACATATAACTAACTGAATTCAGTCTCATTGAAATAATTAAATGCCAGCTGGATTGTACAAAGAATTAGCATTGCCATTCAACGTGACAATGTTGCCAGTCTTTGTTATTTTAATTTATTCTGTTTGGAATTATAAAATAAATAGTAAGTACAATTTATTGTTTTACTCGATAAGAGATTGGAAAAAGTGAGTGCTTAGACAGGACTCGAATGCGCGTCAAGTCCCTTACAGGAGGAATGCTCTGACTACTGAGCTACTGAGCTATACTGACTTCACTTCTTCCAATCTTAGTCGATTTTTTTAAGATAGAAAAAAAAAGACGTGTGGCACTCGGGGACTGCCGCGGTAAAGCTATTGCATAGCATTTTTTATCAACTTATGCAATTAAGTATAATAAATAATAATTTGAATTTGAATTTGAATTTGATTTTGATTTTTGAGTTCTGAGTTCTGAGTTCTGAGCCTGAGTCTGAATTTGAATTTGAATTTGAAAACTAACAACTTATGCAATTATAATTACTTACGTTAAGGGAAGCTACTTCGGAGCAGCTCGGCTCGATTCGTGCGAGCTCGGAGTTGGGGGTGTTACCATTTTTCGTTACGGAATTTCTGGATTCGGTCTCCACGCTCAAGGCCCGCGATAGAAGCTATGCAATAGCTTAAAACGAATACGGAAAAGCAAATACGGCTTAGGCGGGAGTCGAACCCGCGATCTTTCCTGAATGCTCTGAACACAGCCACCAAGCCTGACCCAAAGCCGATCCAATTTTTTCTATACATCCGTGTTACGGCGGCGGCGGTGGGAGCGCCATCTACCGATACTCGTCCGAGTGTGGCTCGGTGGTTCTTACCAGCTCACGTGTTTCCCTCCTCCTACAGTCCCGGGTCCTTAGAGCGGGCGTGAATAAAATTAGTACCTATCTGATGAAGCCGTCAAGCTGAGTGCACGCATTGTAACATGGTATGTGTCTATAATGGTGGCCCTCTTTTCCGAGACTGCCTTCAGCTTACCATCAGGTGCGGTGCTTATGTATTTTTATAAAAAGTCGCTACAGGATTGTTTACCTTTAGTTAATACCTTAAATACCTTATTATCTACCTAACCGAATGGAGTATTAGCTCTGGCTGCTGGCTACATACGTAGGTACTATTTAGTATATTACATTATAACAGCTGTTGTATAAAGTCTAAGAGATAAAGATAAGATACACACACATATAACTCCGGACACGTATCTTAGACCTAAATCGCAAGACAAACGAGGCTCTGTCTGACGCCCGCGGATTGCTTTGTAATAATCTATGCTTGGTGAATTTGAGTTCGTCCACCGCAGTAGCACCCCGTCCTATTCTCAAAAGACACCCAAAAATGTGTAGGTACTTAGTGCGCGTATAGGGCACAAGTTATACTTCTCCTTGTAGTCATTGCATCTAGCAGTAAAGTGCGGATATAATGTCGTGTTTCGCGTAGGAGAGATGCTGATTTATGAAATGTGCACCCATGTATTGTTTTAGGGTAAGGATGCCTATTATGAGATACCATTTCTATTTTTGAATATAAAAACAAAACTGTTACATTTACAGCTTTCTAATATATAGTTTTAGATATGAAATTTGATGTACTTTTAATGTGTATTAGCTTTTTAGCGCTAAATACAATATTTTTCTATCTATTTTGTGAAAAGTGAAAAATATCAGAAAAGACATCCAAAGCAAAGGGTCTCCTATTATGAGATATTAGGGGTTGCTAATATAAGATAGTATCTCATATTAGGTTCTTAATTTTTTTTGGGGTTAACAAAGAATAAAACAATAAGTATTAATGTCATGATCACATTTTTATTATAGGAACATCAACCTTTTATAGGCTTTTATCTTATCAATTTCAGGCTCATATAAATCAAAAAAGTTGGCGACTGCAACTGGATTAAATCCTTTTACTCTGGCGGCAGAAACTGCTTCAGGTGTCCTAATTGATAACGCAGGATGTCTCCTCAGAAATCCACGTAGCCATTTTTTACCAGCAGAGGCTTTAGTCACACTGAAAGGATGCCTAAGATTGTTTTTAATAGCTAATTGAAACGCCATGTATTTGATGTCCTGCAGACGTAAACCATAAAATCGTTTATCCATTTCTTTGCAATAACTTTCCAGCTCAGCTTCTAAATCAATAGGTAAGGCTGGTCTTCTCCCCATACGAACCTGGACAAGATCTTCTGCATGAACATCCTTTTTCACATAGCGTGCAAGAGTACCCCTTAGGAACACCAAATTGTTTTGCAGCTCTTAAGTACCTAACCCATTTCCTTTCTTCGTACTGCATTCACAGCCTGTATCATGGCGGTATGGTCCCAGGTCTTTCTTTTGATGGGAGTCGTCTAAAATAAAAAAATTATAGAGCTTAATTCAACAGCTGAAATAATTACTCTTTTTGTGTACCACAATATGAGATATCTCAATTTAGGAACCCCAGCATATCTCATATTAGGAAAACAACAATTTTACTAAATGGATGCCAATATTTTTGCTTCCAAAAGAAAACACAATAAAACTCCAATTACAACTTAAAATTTATAATATAATCTACGCACAATATGTATATTGAAAGCATTTAACGTAATAATAAAGAGGTTACATACCTTGTAAACATTTAATGAAAAATATTCGGTTTTACGACTACGTATTAATCTGCACGCACAAGTTCTTACATGCCCGGTGGCGGGGGCGCACTAGCAGACATTTAGCTATGCAGCCGTGTCGATTCGAGCGACACTAGCGCCAAATGGCTGACGTGAATAATTTGACCAATACCTTGCTATCTCATATTTAGCGCCTATCTCATAATAGGCATCCTTACCCTATACTTCTTTTAAAAATGTATCGAATATTGTTCAGTTAATAATCACCAAATTAAAAATTTAAAAAACCGACTTCAACCGATTTTTGTTGATATTTCATAAATTGCTTGACCGATTTTGATAAAATTTACCTGGGAAGTATAACCTATCAAACAAAAAAATAATTTTGCAAATCGGTCCAGGCGTCTTTGAGTAATCGGTGAACATACATACATATCTACCTCAAAAGTAAACCAAAACCAAATTAAAAATCAACGCTTATACACCGGAAATATAGCTGAATATTCTGAACACTTCTGCATACCCTTTCAAAGGATTCAGGCGTGATGTTATGATGTGTAATGGCAGAGACATTGCAATAATATGCGATTGCAGCATTCGCGGCTGATTTCCTGGTATTTTTTGAAGAGTTCTTTGGTCTAATCTCGGAAACCCATCATCAGATTTTTACGAAATTTAAATGGGACCATTTCGGAATAATCTACTTTCGAACAAAAAAAGAATTTTGCAAATCCGTCTACGCATGGCGGAGCTATGAGCGAACAAACATAAAAAAAAAAAAAACATAGAAACATCCGAATTGAGAACCTCCTCCTTTTTTGAAGTCGGTTAATAAGCGTAAGTTCTTTGAGTTATAAATGGACTGTACATTGGCTTCACGTAGGAGTTTTTATTTGCAAGTGTGTGATCTTTGTGAAACAGTGCATTATTTTGTGATCTTATTGTATTTAATTTTATATGCCATTAAGTTTGTTTTTGTGTTACCTATGTTACGTAAGTACCTACATCTATTATTAAGAACATACAAAAACTAAATAAAAATATAGGCAAACATAAAATTCATAATCATCTATGCGTTAATACCGGTCGCATCTGAAGCTCTCTGTTCGAGTAAATCAAACACTCGACAAATGCGTATAGGTAATTGCATCGCTTGCAATTATGCACATTTGTTCGATTTGGCTAATGTGTAGCCAGTTCGTGTCCAAAGCCCTCACGTAGCTACCGCGTACTCGCAACCAAAACCATTAAAGTTAACCATTAATTCCAAACCATTAGAATCATTATCTTAAGTAGGTAATATAAGTCAATTATAACATAAACCATTTTAGTGTAAACTACTAGTGAGTGAATATAGATACTTTCCTTAAACTTGCTCTTATTTTACCAATAAGTACCTTTTACACCAATATATATCAAACAAACCAAGAGTTGGAGTTGTGTAGAGTTAACCATAATACAAACCAAACCCAACTCTTTTCACTCTCTCCTATATGAGTCCGATGTCCACTTGCCGGATTTTACTTTTCCACTCTGTATGACGACTTCTTGGGTCTACCCCTCCTACTGGGCCCAGTGGAATGGTCAGACATTTGTTACTCACAGTCTGGCAGTCGACGCAAAACATGACCGCACCAGCGAAGGCGTCTCTCCTTTATTCTACCTATCTGCAAATTATGAATAGTTGACATTGATTTAAATTATTACTTAATAAGTATTTTATACCCCAATGTGTGATTCCTACCAGCAGAGCTAAAATATGCAAAAGTAGGTACTCTACCGTCTCACACGTGTTCCCTTCTTCTTACAGTCCCGCCCGGGTGAAAGCGGTTATAGAAAAATATTGTTTTGTCCCATGGGCCGAAATTATCATAGGACGAAACAACGAACTACTCGAAAGCGGGGCGTGAAAAATCATCTGATGAGGCTGTGTAGCTGAGTGGCACATACCATGATACGTGTCTGTAATGATGACCCTCTTTCCTAAGATTTTCTTTCAACCTTACCATCATGCGAGACTCTGACTACTGAGCTACCTAGATACGCCATGGATATCCGAAAACCTCCTGTACATACGTCGCAGACCCACCACCATAGTGGTAACCGTGGTGTATGGACATGTTCAACACCAGAGGAGTCGCTCTCGTGCTGCCGACCCTGGAAGAACAGAGAGATTCTGTGCTGTCAGCGCAGAAGATATATAGGTACGACAAGCCTTTGGTCTTCCCACTGACAACACAAACGCTCTCCAGTGAGCTCTGGCTACCCTCTTCACCGCCGGGAACACAACACTAGGTTATTATAGCCGCGGTATTTTGAGGAAAACTTCTTGAGGAAAATACTGTTTCTTCTTCTATATAAATATGCATTACACGTGCTTATAGCTATAGCTCATTATGTTAGGTACCTACAAGATTGTTGCTTTAAACAGTTTAAACATAAAATGGTCCTCTATGTTGCAAAACTTGCAAACGTAGCGCGTCCAATTCGTTAAAAAACGATTGCTTAGAGTGTATTTATCTTAGAGTATACATTGCTATAGAGCGCACCTTACAAGTATGAACTGCTATCACGGGTATAAACAGTACCGAGGCTCCTGGCTCAACCTCAATCAGTAGCAAAACAATATCTTCGCAAATAATATGTAATTCGATATGTTAAATCAAAATTACGCAAAAATACCGCAAAATGACGCCATTTTTATGTATCTTGGCTTTAATTTTATCCATGTATATCAAATCGAAGAAAAAATTTCATAACAACAAACTACATTAATAAGTGCATCTATTGATATTTTCGGTAATGCATGAAAAGTCACTATAGGTGCGCTATACCATCCCAAAGTATCTGCTAACACTCGGCGCCAAAGACCTGAGTAATAGGCGCGCTCTATATTTATAATGTATACTCTAAGGTATCTATACTCCATTCGGTTAGGGACTTAACGTAGGGTAAACAATCTTGTAGCGAGTTTTTATAAAAACACATGTTAAACAAATAAACTAGACTAACTGACTAACTAGTGGTTCGATTTCGGGTTTAGTCTTCAAAATAAGTTTCTAAACAGAAAATCATTTATGAAATGAGTTTTTTTAATAAAACATATTAAATAGACACATCAAGATCGTGTACGTTTAGTTACTTGACTATACTCCACTACTATACCATACTGTACTATACTATAGGTAGTATAGGTACCTACCTACATTATATACTCTAAACGTGGTTGTCATACTAAGTAGTTAAAGAAATTTTAAAATACAGTGTAAGAAAGTTTGTAACGAATCTTCCTTATTGGCATGTCTTTAGAAAGAAACGGTTACAATTGTCGTAATTAAATGCATCTTTTTTATATCACGTTGGCAGACAAGCACACGGCCCACCTGATGGAAAGTGGTTACCGTGGCCTATGGACGTGTGCAACACCAGGGGCGTTACACTCGTGCTGTCGATACGGCTTGAGCTCTTTCAGCATTATTAACATTTACTGTGATATATCCAGCAGTGGACTGCAATAGGCTTATTGATTGATTGACCATTACCGTGAGACTCGCTATCCAATAATTCGAAAATGAAACGTTTTAGAATTTGGATACTAATTTTCCTAAGTTTTTTTCTGAAATTAGTTGATAGTGTTGCCGCTCGATAGTCGATAGTTGTTAGTTGATTGTTAGACTATCGATAGTATCGATATTGTCGATATAGCACCGTTAGTATAATACACACACATACACACATACGACACACAGTAATACTATCGATAGTATCGTTTTTCAATACCCAATGTATCATATCAGTCCAGTCCACAACAAACTTACATTAGGTGTTATATAAAACGGTTATCGCGACCAAACAGCCTATGTCGTTTCTCAAGGTCTGATCCCTATACCAAATTTCATCAAAATCGGTTCAGTGGTTTAAACGTGAAAGCGTAACAGACAGACAGACAGTTACTTTCGCATTTATAATATTAGTATGGAAGTATGGATTATCAGTTTAGTAAGTATGAATTCTTAAGAAGCTTCCCTTCACGATAACAAACCGTGACTTCTACAGTTCTACTGGATAATTAAATTACGCGCATAACTAATAGCAATAAAACTTGAACACAACTCCACCTAGCGAAGATGTCTCAAACTACTACGAAACTACTAAACCTTCATCGCGATATGAAAGTTTTTCTCAATCTTGAAGACGTCTTGGAAGTTGTAGAAATTGATACTTATTTTATTATTTCGTTTTCATTATTTTTTTTAAAATCCACAAACGAATATTTAAATCAAAACCCATTGGACGGTAGTGCCACGGGTAACTAAGTAGATCACGGGTAATTTTGTTGTATGCGTTCAATGAGCCAATCAGAGTAGTAGTGCCATGGGAAAGTAAAATTTCCCATGACACTACTGGTAGTGCCAAGCAGTAGTGCCACGGGTAATGGAGGACCCTAATGATGTTTACTTGAGAAGGTACTACTTCAAGAAAATAATCCACTTTTATCCTTATGACTAGACGTGCTTCGAGTCCTAACCTGACTTGGCAGGTACACAGTTGCTAAATAACAATCGTTTAACTTTATTACTTTCGTAGTTGCAGTCTGGTCACGTTGCACAACGTATACCCCTTTTGAAGTAGTCCATTTATCACTGTCACTTAATATCAGCGATGCACATTTGTTCTTAGTTCTAGTCGCAACTACGAGGTGTGGAGACGTTCCTTGGTCGACGTAGTGTCTTAAATTGTGGCCTATACTTACAAGTAAGTTTGAATTCTTATTTAACACCCGTTCCTGCTAACCATAGGAACCTATTCACGGGATATACTGTGTTATGGCAGACTTTAATCTAACCCTGTACCAAATTTCAGACAGATCTGGGGCTTCGTCTATACTAAAGCAAAACCATTGTCATACCACAGAGACTGCAAAAAATGGCATTAAATTTTAGATTTTACTAGCTGTCCCGGCGAACTTCGTATCGCCATATTTTTTTCAACCCGCGAGAATTTTTGATCTCGTTCCCATTACACCTATTTTCTCATCTTTAAACCTTTCCGGGACATCCACGAATATTTCAAGACTAGAATTAGCCAAATCGGTTCAGCCGTTCTTGAGTTATAAACTAACAGCGAAAAGTGGCATTGATTTTTATATTATATAGATTGCTGCAGACTCATAGTCCAAAATTGAAGGAAAAAAGTTTCATTACACTCTCATTCGCTCTACAAAAAGTATTTATTGTATTTTTTCCTATCGGTAGTAAACGACCGCAGATAGGTAAATCAATAGGTACTGTGGTCTGTAAATGAGACATCAAGTCTAATCAATAAATAATGAGTCGTTAAGGTAGGAACGGGTTAAACTATAGCTATTGAATGAAATGAACTATTCAAATCGATTTCGATTGAAAAAAAAAACGAAAAAGCTCAGGCGGGAAAGGATCCTGAAGAAACCTTCTAATGCCCTTCTTAAAAAACCACCATATTGTAGCCACTTGGGAAAACCACAGCAAGAAGCTCATTCCACAACTTGAGCGTGCGTGGGATGAAGTTTCTTTCATACCGAACAGTATGTCAATTCTATACATAGGTACATACATACATACATACAATCACGCCTTTATCCCCGGAGGGTTAGGCAGGGGAGAATTAACACTCACATTTAACCAATCATTGTATTAGGTCCCACGTAATAGGAGGTGAGCCTATTGCCGTTTTCCAGGCACTATTGTTGACTCGAGCCATGTATAGGCTGAGTCTGGACTGTAAGTATATATCTGTCTGATGTTAAACAGCCCTATCCCTTAGTCGCCTTGTACGACACCGCATGGGAGGAGATGGGGTGGCCCAAATTCTACTCTGCCGACGGAATAATTCTATAAATTGATTAGTATTCTATTCTTCAAAGGTTTGCCACTACAGGGCAGCTCTAGGAATTAAATAAAACGAAGACTGAGATGAACACTCATTTTTAATTAAGTAGGAATGTTTACAAGAACACGTAATATATAATATCTACATACAATTTATAAACGCTATAGTGACTTAGTTTAGAAATTTCGCACTCGTACATAAAGTATTAAGAAGAAATTGTCATTTTCTAATGTTTTTAGAATTATGAAAATGGCGAGTATCAAGATTTGTATTTCTGTTGTTAAGATATAACTATAAGATCTCGAATTTTGTTTTATTATATTAGGTAATCTCTTTTTTCTTTTTGATTTTAAGAGTTCTTTGGAAAAAAAGCTTCTTTTGACTTAACTCAGTTTTGAAATATCTTGTAGTATGGTAAAAGACTAAAATTTAAAATGATAACGTTTAATATATATCAGATATTTGGTATGAAGTCAACACATATTGCTGTTTTAAAACAGAATTCCTTATCGATGATAACGAAGAGTATTATTGTGTATATTAATAGTAATATGTTATGAATTATTAAGGAGAAAAATGAGCGATTTTTGTATTATTATTATTATGTGTACGATTCATTGTATACGGTAACAATATAAGCTTATAAATAATACCATATATCTAAGATCATAAATATTGTCTTTGTTCGAAACAAGAAGAAATTATCTGCTGACATTCGTCAGTTAATAAAAAAAAATTGCATCAGTTCATAAATGATGCAGTACAACTCAAGCTGCAATGGCTCCCGCTAGGGAGCATTAAAACCGCATTTAAATTATTCACCGAAAAAAAATGCATCACTGCAAAATTGACAATTTTTTTTTGTACTCATGCATCTTACACGTTTATTGAACAAAGTGGATCATTATACATTTATAATAATTAAAGTAATACTTATAAATAATAAGTTGCCGGTTATAGCCCACACCTTACACAAGCGCTTTAGCTTAGCTGGAAGGGTTAGCGAGAATACTAATGTAAAATTACTACTAGTAAAAAAAATAGGGATAAATGCAATAGTGTCATATCTCAAAATATCAAGTCTGTGATAAATCCAAGCTATTGTTGGTTACTAAAAGCCGAAAATTAGACATAACCGTCTAAATGAAAATAGGAATAGCTAAATGGAAAATTCTATTATATTTTCATAAAGAAACTATAAAACATATTCACAAAAGAACTAAAATATTAATTTCTTACAGAAATAAGAAGAAAACAAACATTATTATTTATGGAACTCAATTTAAATTACTGTGAAATGGAGAGTAGAAAAAGAATGATAACGGTCCGAGATTGATGTCATTTTATATTTTCTAATTGGCAATGACTTATGTATAGGTACTTAAAGTCCTTATTATGAACATTAAAATTTCTGCATCGTTACTATGACGCGTTTACAAGCAATTTGGGTTTTGGCCGCGATACAGAAGCGGGATGGAGCTAGAGCCCTCTCCCTTTGTATAGCTCTATACAAAGGGAGAGGGCCCTTTGGACCGTGGCTGCGCTGTGTGGCGTTCATAGTGTAGGCATAATATTCTAAAATCAATGCACAAAAAGAAATCTGTATTCTAATGGGTAATAATATGTTTTAGAGCGCGTTTAAATGCTTTTAAAATATTACTTAATTATAAATAAAGTTTTCGACAAAAACAACCATTTTCAGACATTTCACAATACAATCGACCAAATATTCAATATAATTTTCATTAATATAATATTTACCATATTTATAATCATATCATATCAATAATTATTCAATTTTATAAAGGTTTAATTATAAAACCTGCATTGAAAGTGTTCACCGATATTAGTAAACATTATTATAATGGTGAAACTTTAGGCCTAAGGCGCGTATCGACCAAGCTACATGCGTTTCTCGCAATTAATCTAATGATAAATTAAAAACATCATAAGTATTATCATTATTATTAATATTTATTTTATTATAATCATCTAAAGCGTCATCCTCAATCGTATTTTCATAAGAATTTTAATTGAGCTCCGTGTACCTATCGATTTAGAAAGACCAACCCTATGCTTAAAAAAACAATAGTCCGCGTAGCTTTAGATACGATAAACCCATCCAATCTAAAGCTATTCAGTTAGTATTAAGTTTATTAACAAAATTAAGATTTCTGAAACCCGTGAAAATTTCCATCTAGGACACAAATTTTAACTGACTCCGATTTCGCAATATAACCTTCGACAATAAATATTTAGTTTTATCCTGAATATCAATAACATACACAGTATCAAGCAAGAAAATCAGGGGTTGATCTTCTCTAACGCATACTCTCATCTAGCTTGGGTCTACTCGGTCTACTCCGGTCTACTAGTCTACTTAAGATCTACATCATCTCCGAGCAGATCTTCGCACTCCTTCTCCCACTTGTCATCGCCTGCCTTGTCAGCAACCACCTCGTATTCATTCAGTTCTGCTTCTAACTCTTTCTCCCATTGCTCTGCAAATAATTTCGGGTAAAAGCGTCAAACGTTGTCAGTTATTTTTTTTATAAATTAACAATTATTAAAAAAATAGTATGTACAGACACCGTTGGGAACTGGATGTTTTTGTTTCCTAAATAATACATTGGTCTTTCAATGTAGGTACTTTTTTCGAGTTTTAGGAATAAGGCTGTATCATTTATGCCAGTGTGTAATAATTCATTATTATTTTCTTTCTCTGACTCCATTCTGTTGTAAGATTTGTTTGTTAAACATTTTTACAACGTATCTAACAATGGTATAGCGTTACCTTTGATACTTACTTATGTCGCATTTGGTATCTTGATATTGACATTATTTTCTTTTTAATTCATTGATCTCATTTTAAAGTTATAGTTAGTTCTATTTAACAAGGTCTACTTACAATATAAAATAACAACACCAATATTATTTTAGAATAATATAATTATTTCAATTCATAATAACTAACTATAAATGCCAATTTATTCTTTTTTTTTAACTATACGTTGTAATTTCGCTAAACATTGTACGAGTGTTGAAAGTATATACTGTCGCTAGAAATAATATTTTGACATTATCTAGGTATACTACTGGGAGTAAAACAGACCATGATAGGCCAGGGTTAGCCACTATAGGCCAGAGAAAGCCAGAGTTTACCACGTGAACTTTGAAATGGAAAACGGGCACAACTCCAAAATACATAAATAGCCAAATTATTTACTTTTAAAAATTCGAAACTATGATTATATGGACACCGATTAATGATTACAATGACTAATTTATTGCTTATCATTTTGACTAATTTGCAATAGATTGATATTGATATTCTATACGTTTGATATTTTAAAGTTCGACAACAATGGCGAAGAATTGAAAAATCATTACGTTCCTATTATTACGTTGACTATGATAATAATACTTTTAATTGTGAATAATAATATCAATCCTATTGCAACAAAGCAAATACGAAAAGAGACAAACGCAAACAATCCCCGGGCGACAGCATACTAGGCCTGCAGTTACTTGTCGATCCAACCGTGAAACACTATCATATAAATGAGTATTCACCTAAATCTACACAACTTTTATAACATTGGATTATTATCCTGATTAATATAGACCTAACTCTAATTGTAAATAATAAAACAAACGTGAAGACTGTGTTGTCAGAGACATGATCAAGTTTCAATTGTTGAAGATCAAAGACGGCAGTTACAGTTTTATTTTAATTGACTGTCACAAATTAGTGATATGTCGCAGTTATGACGGGATACTACATTTACAAACCACAATATCAACCTTAAAATCGTCAAACTAACATTACCTTTTGATCACACCATTACTGGAGAAGTAATGTGTTACATACATAATGTGGAGAATGACTTGCAGATGCAAAAGTTTAATATTAAAATTGATGAAAGATTTCAAATAGGCTGACAACACAAGTATATGTACAATAAAATTGAAGTTTCAACATTGCTACGACGCAACAATTTAGAAGCAGTGTGAAAAAAACGACCAAAACGACCAACTTTGAGAAGTATATAAGCGAACAGATAATAAAGATACAACATAAACAAGCAATGATAGATCATAAAGCCCAAAAGTCGATATACAAGTAGCAATGTCAAAACCTGAACAATAAAATACTTACATTAATGCTACTGAGCCGAATTGTAATGAACAGTGTGATATTATATTAGCTATATAACCTTAATCAATACTTAGACATATATAACATTTAGTAGACATTAAAATAGGTTCCAATGAGAAAGATTTATTTGATTTTTTTTATAGATAGGTATACAATTCAACGGTAGTAGTCTTTACGTCAATAGCACAATTGAATAGCTATTGAAATACAGACTAAACTTCTACAAGTGACATACAACATATTATAAACAAAGACATGGCTATATATATACAGTTATCATAGTCCTTATTACAAGGACAAAGAAGCTATATTGTCATATAACATTCATTAATATATACGACACACGAGGTAACAACAAGGATGAAGATATGACATAGTGATATATCATTTAAAAGTTTAAATAAAGATGCGAACAGTGATAAATTCTAGAATTATTAACGCACCAAATTATATTTATAATGTGTGATAGGGATAACAGTGACGTGCTTGACACAATAATGCCATAATGGTCATGCCAAGTGTCGCGTCCGCATAGCATCATCCACATAAATAAAGATAATTATCATGGAGATGCGAAATAGAATACATAAATGAATAAAATTTATGCTCGGCGAAGCTTTGTAACCCATTTTAAATATCTCAGAGCGAAATAACATCTATGTGTCATTGTTTATAACTCATACTAAAAGAATAACATAGACGGAACGTAGAGAGCTCGCGTGTGAAGCCGCGTAAATTTATTAAAATAGTAACATTTCGCTCGCACTCGTGCATTTATACTTACCTTTGATTGATATATAGCACTTGGTGAAACATATTGTTACACATATTGATAACACACTTGAATTATTCCACGATATTTAATAATGAAGTTGACCGGTTACGCCTTACTTATTTTGGGGAAAAAGTATGTACCAGTACACATAATTTTAAATCTACCCACATAATGAAATATGGTTATATTGTAGTTTTTAAGAATTGGCGAACATGCCAATAAATGTAAACTTTGAGAATGCCGTAAGGCTAAATCGGTCAGGTTCAATAATAAATATCGTAGAAAAGTACAAGTCTGTTATCAATATGTGAAATGGTACTATTTTAGTATTATATAAAGGCTGCGTCGCAAGCTTGTTGTTACATTCCGTCTATGTTATTTTATAAGTCTGAAGTTTATAACAGTTAACCGAATTTTTCTAACATTACTCTGTGCGTATCCGCTACCTACGTTACGTGATGGCATTATTTTATCAAGAGTGAAACAATTCTTATGAGTGGATCGTTATAGCAATACATTCTGATTGACGCAAGCATCGTATCGACTTACTGTTTTCGATTTACTGTTCTATACATTACACACTCACTCCAACACATCATTATAGTTGCCTCATATAACCTTACATGTATTCCTACTTTCTTTCCAGAAGATGTGCTATTAAAACGGCGATAAATGATCATGAATAAAACAATAATAACATTGGATTGTTCTAGATTCTTATTCAATATCTACCAATTATTATTAATAGTAGAATAATATATAGAACAGTGTAATGGTGTTAATAATAATGACTGTGGATGCCCTTCGGATGTCCGTGCGTAGTTTAAGCTGCATTCCAGGGGAAAGGAAAAAGTATATGCGTTTAGCGACAGTATCACAGACAGACGTAATATTGATTTTGATGACATATGAATGAGATGAGAGTTAGTAGACATTTAGTTAGTAGACTAGTTAGTAGTCATCTTTGGCGATGATGTCTGTTATTTAAGTGTGAATTAGATTGTTATTACGGCATTAAAATTATAATTTACTATACAAATTTTGATATAGAAGTGATGTTTTATTAAAATTAAAAATATGATGAGTTGATTGGTGATATTTGTCTATAAGTTTGATAGGAGATTGAAGATAGTAAAAATATAAGATCGAATTTGAACTAATAAGTGAATCAAGTAGTAGTGTGGTAGACAGATACATATTTACATATACAAAGAACATGCAATGCAAGGCATATATTCCTCAAAGTTGGTTCGAATTTCAATAAAAATGACACCCTGCTAATGATTAAAGATTTTGAAAAAGTAAATAATATGGCTATGTGTGAAATAAAATAAAATAAAACAATCTAATGAGATCACGTAACAAAAACATTTGATATTGTACAAAATATTTTAAGTTTGGCCGATAAGAAAAACATTTCGTTAATTTTTCACGGTTAGTAATAAGTCCAAAGTAAAAAATAAAATATTAAATTGAAATAAAACCACCTTTTAACGGATTATATTGCAATTCTTAAAAGTATGACTTAATAACTTAATAATACCCAGAAAAAAGCATAATACAATAAGACTAAACGACAAAGTGAGCTAAAGTAAAATAATTCAGTATGATTGGAGGACTTTGAGATAACTTAGTCTTCAAACTCACAAGTCACCTCGCGACCATATCTGGTAAAAAGTAGCCGAGACGTCAGGCTAAATATGAACGATAGAATCCTTTAAAAAGTGGTTTTATTTCAATTAGAAATACTCGCGTAAACTTTAGACAGTTTCATAAAATTAAATTTTTAAATCTTACCATCGTCGTTTTCCCTATCGACTTTCAATGACTTTATTCGTTTCTTGGCGTCATCGATAGATTCCTGTGATGATTTTTCAACGACTTTCACATTCTCATTTGCCGATACTTCGTCTGATATGGAAAAACATAAATAAAAACAACAAAAAGAAAATAACGAAGAAGATGAACAAAATAAAATGTGTGATCAACTGAAATTGGAGAATAAATTTTGACGAAAAAATAATATTGAGGACGATCATACTTAGTGCCATTTCTCTAATAAAGATAATTCTGATAAATGCTATGTACCTCATGACAAATGATCTGGTAAGTGTAGTGAAGTAAATCTATAAGAAGTCGACCTCACAGTTAATGAAGTTAATATAAGCCCCTAAAACGAAGTCACTTCACTTAATGACAATTACGTGCATGTGCCTACTCATGTTACTTTACTTATCAATGACTTCAATTATTTTGATAACAGTGATTTCACTAGAGTCACTGTTACAAGTGAAACAGTGACGCTTGAATCAAAAGCAGAAATCTCTTTGCTGTCTAGTAATTTAATGTTAGTTGTTGCAAATGTCCTACCTATTTAGTCAGCGTCAGTAATGTCAATGGAGGGTATATGACGGCTATAAAGCATGTTGTGGCGCATACCCTGGGAGTCGTCGGCGCTGGCCTGGCGGCTGGCGGCCGCGTCTGCCTCGTTGGCCTGGCAGATGAGGGACAGGCGGTAGAAGTAGTTCCGCCAGAAGTTTTCCTCCGTGATACTGGAAGTGGAGATAATATTATCTAAATATTAGATAAAAGTGTGTATGAAGTAAATAGATTTGTAGACTCAAACAATTGTTTTATAACAGTAAATACTGACAAAATATTACAAACTGCTCATACTACTGTTAATATTGACAACAAAGTTCTGAAAGTTTGTATCCTCTTCAAATAGTGTATCCATGACTGTAAATAAATGTATAGTGTTTTTAATTTCAAAGATAATAATAGTGTGGCAAAAATTGGATTAATTTTCACAAATCTTTTTGATATTTCATGACAATACACAAGACACATTTTACTGGTAAATCTAGATACAATATGAGATAATCAACATGATCACTTAAGAACAACATGTATTAACAATGACGTTCAAGTCACCTGTGCTCCGACCACGAAAAGCTACCGTGATCGTAACGTAAACGTCTCGAGAGAACGAAGCATTGTGATTGGTCGCCTGCGTACTGTGAACCTGTGTGTGTGAAGCCTGCCAATCACAATGCTCCTTCGATACGTTTACATCACGATTACAATAGTTTTTCATGCTGTTTCAATAAATCTGAAATTAAAAGCTTACTTACACTTTTGGCACGAGATCGAAGCGCATCTTCTCGAGGTTGGGGTCCTCGGTCATGATGGCGACCGCCACAGGGTACATCTTGTCGTAGTCAAAGTCGAACTCCACGCCCGCTGGAGGTGCACGCACGAAGTTCCTCCGGTCCTGGAAAATGTACCCATAGAATTATTATTCCGTCTACTCCGAATCAGTACTTACAGAAATAATAATATCCTCGAAATAATAAACATTAATTTTGATTAACATAGCGAGCCACAGCATCCGTGTGTTGATGGAGAAAGAATACAAATATCACCACTACTAACGGAAAAATACGCAGACGATATCACTGTGAGAGAAAGAAAACTTGAATTATAACCCTGTACCAACCCGTCTGGCCAGCGTGGAAACAGTACGCCAAAGCTTCCCAACATTGGGAGAAGCCTATGTCGAGCAGTGGACTGTAGATAGTTTAGTTATGGAGAATTTTTGATAAGACGTAGGCAATTTAAATACTTACAGTAGATAGCGAGAGGCACTCCTCCTTAAGAGCTGGTTCGTTCGGGGCACCTATCCATGGTGCGACGGCAGCGGCGCTACCGCGACCTTCCTGGCCCTTGATGAACGCGTCTTGCTCACGGTTGAAGTCGCCCAAAATGCTCTGTAACAAACAACAATTGTTTAGATAGTGGAATAAGTCTTATAACAATTATATTCTAGGTTGAAACAACAACTTGATAATGAACGCAGACCGAGTGAAAAGTGGAGACTTAGTTAACAGTAATATAGTAGAATTGTCGAAAAGTAAATGTAAATAATGTTAATGGAAAATAATAAGTCATTAAGGTTGTAAATACAAGTGAAGATACTCGTTCCTGGTTCTAAATTCATTCAAGATTTACTTATGTATTTTGTTTCAGATTTTACCTGATACATCAAAGCAATCGCACAAGTTTTCAAAACATTTCTTTTTTATAACATTACAAATAAAAATGAATAGAAATCATTACTACTAAACCCCACCGAAAAGGGCTGTTTATTACAAATATTTTATGAGAGGAATGAAAATGGACCTGAATCAAGTAAAAGACATTGAGAATACGAAAAAAGAAGAAGATAAATTAATAAACGCGATAGGAGAACTCGGGAAATGGCAAATTTTGATGGTTTCAGTGATCATATGGCCAACAAGGATCTCAGCGATATGGCAACAATTGGGTATAATATTTATAGCGCCAAATACAACTTTTATATGCACACAAACGAATTTAACAGAGCGAGCAGAAGAATCAAAATGTTATAGTGACTGCGCCAAGTACGAGTATCACACGGAGTTTGGAAACACGATAATATCGGAATGGGAGTTGATCTGCGATAGAGCATGGTTGGCGAACTTCACGCAGACAGTTACTATGTTTGGTGTTCTGCTGGGCAGTTTATTCTTTGGATTCATGGCTGATAGGTAAGGATTTATATTTAAAGTACAAAATGTTACTAATAACTACAAAATATTCATCGACAATTTCTTAAGTATTTTCATTTCAATGGCAGACATTTTAATATTTCAGAACTTACTTAACAGCGTAGTCGTAATGCATTTAACAATTTTTTATTTTTATTGTTTTCATATATATTGTTTGTAACCTTGCTACGAGTATTAGGACAGTATTGAACTTTGTAAACATAATAATTGGTTTAAAAATATCTATAGGATAGGCATTGCGCTTTCAGACAATTATCTCCTTATAGAATAAATTCTCCTAGAAGTCGTAGATGCGCCTGTTTATACTCATTTAATTTTTAACTTGGTGATTTTTCTGTTCAACCTTACAGATATGGTCGACGTCCAGCATTATTGACTGCTTGCATGTTACAGTTAATAATGACTATAACAGAAGCCTTCTGTCCGACATATTGGATGTTCACCGCAATACGATTTTTTATTGGCACTTCAACAGCAGGCATATTACTATGTGCCTTCATTTTCATCATAGAAATCACTGGACCTAGTAAAAGGGAGCTAATTGCTTGTCTCAGTGCTATCCCTTTAGCCGTAGGAGAAATGACGATGCCAATATTTGCATACTTCTTAAGGACATATGATATGTACTGCTTGGGCGTAGCTATTCCAAATTTGCTGTACATAGTGTACTTTTTCATAATGCCAGAGTCACCAAAATGGTTAATTTCAATGGGAAGATTAGAAGAAGCAAGTTTAGTGATGAAACAGGCAGCGGAATGGTATTCATATTTTATTTTACTAATAGCATAATTTTATTACAGAATCCGTTGAAAAGCATTTCAAACCAGTAAACCGCATTCATAATACGATTATTAAGATTTTTTTCCTCAATTTGATGGCATATCCCTTATAAAGAAAATGATATGCCAACTGAACCATCAGAACCTGTGTCACTTGTGCGTTGACAATTTCTGTAACGAACCCCTTTTCCCTTTTTTATGACTTGAAGACTTTTCTCCCAAGAGACTTCTGAAGAACTGATTACAAGTGTTCGCGTTTTTTTTTTTTTTTTTTTTATATAGGACACGTCAATTTGACTTCGCCTCGCCTGATGGTAAGCTGAAGGCAAAGTCTCTGAAAAGAGGGCCACCATTACAACACGTACCATGTTACAATGGTGGCACTCAGCTCATTTACCAATGGATGATGGAATTTAACGTAGGTAGCAAACGATCAATCTCATTCATCAACAACTAAAATGGTTTCCTTTACAGGAACAAACTGCCATCAGATGATATGATGGATATAGCCAAAAAGATTGCGGCTGAGAACGTAAAATCAAGTGACACCAAAGACAGCAAGGCGACATACTTAGATCTTGTGAAGACAAAGGCTCTCAGAGTCAATAGCGTATGCTCCTGTACCGTATGGTTTATAGTAGGCATGACTTTCTATGGCAGTAATCAATACATTGGACAGACGAGTTCTAATGCATTCATCAGTATATTTCTGGCAGGATTGTTGCAAGTAAGAGTGCAATTATATGCTTTTTGTAAATTGAATAGATTAAAATTTTCATTTCCCCATATCAAATGCTTTCAAAATTTATTACTTTCCTTAAACAGCAATCCCGAAATTAGGTCTCCATTGTTTTGAAGCCTAAAAATTTTAATATCTCATAACTAGCAGAAGCTCTTAGTCAGTGGAATAATCGTCACTCTATTCCTCCTTCTGCCAAACTTTAATATCAGCCTTAGCAAATTCATCTATGGATTCAAATTATTTTGGTCTAATTCGCTCTTAACATTCTCCAGATACCAGGAATAATATTGTCTGGTGTTCTCTGCAAGTATGTTGGAAGACGGATAACCTTGATCGGCTTCTTCATCATCTGTGCATTGAGCTACTCCGTATTGGCAGTACCCGAGAGCTGGTTCTATGTCAGATTGGTAGCTGGCACTATTGCTGTCAGTATCGCATCAGGAGCTTTTTGTACTATGTAAGTTGTTTTTTTATATCTTTACCTAAAATGCTAGTCCAGAAACTTTAATAACGAAGAACATGCTTCATACAATACGATTAAGCCCAATAACAGTCGAAGAACTAGGAAATTAAAATCGTATTGGACAAAAACCTTGTTGGACTTTAATCCTAGTTGGACATTTCGTATTTTGGACATAAGTCGTGCAAAGGGAATTATAATACAGTTGTTTTATTTGTTTCAGATACATGTACACCTCTGAGCTCTTCCCAACAGTAGCTCGCAACATGGCTATGGGGGCTTCATCCACAGTGTCAAGGATGGGGTCCATGCTAGCTCCATTTATTGCCGGACTCTACGTGGTAGCTCCATGGCTGCCTCCAGCAATTTTTGCTTTTATACCTTTGATAGCTGCATTTGCGTGTTATCTCCTACCAGAAACCAGAGGGAAGAAACTACCTGATCATTTGAATTAGTTTATTGTGCACTTGCAAAGAACGCAATGACTACTGAAATCATACCAACATCATTTGTAATCTTTTGATACTTCTCGGTTGTACTAAAAAAAGATGCTCAGTATTGCGCTTTTGGACAATGAATTATTTCGGCTAGCCTGAATCTCTGGCGTAGTTATAACTTGCCATTTTGCCATTAAAGAAGTTGCCTTTAGTATTATTATAATATACTTAGTTGTATATCACGGACAAGTACAAGTACCCTGTAGCTATCGCTTATGTGCCACAACTGTGAAGATATCGAACACAATTCGCAATGTGATTGGTGGTTACGGATCATGTTCGTCCAGGATTTTTCTCTATTGATGATTATGACCAATCAGTTCACTGTTTTGAGAGGCTTATTTGGTTGTATATGAATATTTAACGATACTAGTTTCGATATCAATAAGGTTCCAGAGTAGTTCGTGTTTTGTATTCCGTGTTGCGTATTTCGTTTAAGTTCACTCATACAAAAGTATTGGGAATAAAGTCGAATGAGAATCGAATTTCAATCGCGTTATATCTGACTTTCTGAAGTTCGTATCTCGTCTGTTGAAAGTTGATATCTTCTATCCGTAGAAGATTCTTCATTCATTCATCAATAGAGCCTCTGAAACTAAATTCAATGCGATAGCTCGATAGTTCGATAACTATATTGATATCTATAAGATTTCCGTCTATTATACCTTACAGAGTTACATAATAAGCGTGGTCTGAATTAGATTTTATTATTAAGTTTTGTTATGGAAAATACAATAATAGAAATAGTTTTATTAATTTATTATTTGACTTGTGTGCGATTTCCTTGCGTTTTCTAAATAATAATCTTACTCCTCTTCTGACTGAACTGACTTCTACTGACTGAAAAACTGACTTCTACTCTTACTCCTTCACTGTGCAAGCGGTTAGACTATGGAATTCGCTACCGTCTGACATTAGAGCTAGCAACACGTTGTCTGTCTTCAGAAACAAAGTTCAAAATCATTATCTCTCCTCTACTCTGTGACGTTGTCGTGGAGTGGAGGAGCGATGGCGGAGGTTTCCTATATGCATAAATATTTGCTTATTTATTAATATTAAGTATGTTTATTATATATATTTATGTAGATTATGTTTAGTATTTTATTATGTATTATTATATTTAGTACATTATTATGTAGACTATGTTTAGTATGTTATTGTGACAATATATTTTATGTATTACCACTGTATATCTTTATGATTGTGTGTGTACTTAAGTGTTTTCTTTTCTCTCCCGTTTCTATACACACATTTACACCTCTTTTCTTGTTCCTCACGATCTCCTCTCGCCGGTCTGCTGGGAGAAATTTCTTTATAGAAATAAGCAGTACCAATGTACCAACTTTCAACTTCCATTGTATGTATATTTTTTCTATGTGTGCATAGAAAAAATATACATACAATATATCCTCCCAGTTGACGTCGATGGGGAGGAATTTTTTGACGCCTAAACCTGCAGCTTTGTATATAGGTATATAGATATTGTTTTTATACTAGTAATTAATTTATGTAAATAATTGTAGTTAATTGTAATTTCTTAATAATTAATAATAAAAGCTTTGACTGTAATAAATAAATAAATAATTCACATAGAACATTGTAGTCCACTCCTGTACAATGGGCTCACCCAATATGCGCTAGGACATCCGGTCCTTCACCTTCTGCATTATGTTTGTTACTTCAGCCCATGATTAATTTATATATAATTAAATGTCGTTATATGACTTACTTGTTTTATTTTAAAATAATGGTAGAAAATTGTAATAAAGACAAGTCAAAAATAAAATCAATTATTGCTTTATTATTAGTTGTAGTTTTATTGAATTCATCAGTAAGTACTTCTTCTACTGATTTCCCTCATGGTGCAAAGTGTTGGCTTCTTTTGGTTACGAAAGGTTCAATAGAACATGGAGCGCAAATGGCGGACTTTTGTCTCTGCCTATCCAGAAGCGAGTATATTTATGTAAGTATATTCTGGTATACAAGCTCTAAAGACGAAATTAAATAAAGAACGCGGCTGTTTCATTACCGTTAATTAAAATCCGGAAACTCATTCACAATAAGGCACTGAAAGTAATTGAAATTCAACGAAAAAATTAAACCCTATCCACGTACCTACGTCACAGATTCAAGTCGAGACTAAAATACCATCATAAGCAGAAATTGAACAAAAGCTGCTATAAAACAAATTATATTCCACATTAACACCTCTGACGTAGGTCGGGGAGGGTTTGTATGGGGGGGGGGGGGGGGGAGGAAACTGGGTCAACTTTGAACACGATTTATGATTGTAACGAACAATTAAGTAATGAAAGGAAATAAGTAGAAAGCGAGACGGAATTCAAATTTGCTATTAATAAAGTAGGTGGCAATAAGAAACCTAATAATGTGAATGACTTTTGTGACTTCAGTTATTTTGACCTAATACTTTAGTAAGTTTTCAATCAGATGGCAATCGCTTCACGGAAAATATCGATGTCCAGCCAAATTCGCAGTTAGACTGGTAAAACGGATTCCAGACTCTGAGGTGCGGAGCGGAGATAGATTAACCAATAGGATTGCATAAAAAACTCCGCTCAGCTGCAGGAGCGGAGTTTTATGCAATGCTATTGGTTAATCTTTCTCCGCTCCGCCCCGCTCCACGTCAATGGAAACGCAGCATAATAATAGGATGAAGAAGATTTTAGTAAGTTTTCATAATTCGATTATTTTAGTTGTAAGACGTTCCACGATAAAAATCTAGCCAAGACCTGATGGATCCTCACGGATCCATCAGGTCTTGGCTAGATCTCACGACAATGATCAAATTCATACTGATGGACGAATAACTTACTTATTCCCAGAACAAACAGGATCTTTATTCTGAGTGACATCAAGTTTCAAACTCAGTCGTAACTTGAGAAGACGGTGGATTACAGTTGGTTAACATAGAACAGATAATTGGCGTAACCCAAGACCAACTCAAATGTGTAGGCTTTAACGAACGCGCGTAGTTACGAAATGATTTGTCACTCAGAATAATGTGCCAGGTTTATTGAAATCGGTTCACTGTTTTGTACATAAATAATGTTAGTATGTATTCGATTATAATATCAAGCCAGCTTCGCCATTTCATTTGCATGATGATAGCTCGCTGAACGTCATAATGCAGATAAAATAATGATTGTAAATAGAAGCACTCCCAGTAGGCAACGTAAGAGGTGTCTTGAAATAGGAGCCCCTAAAATCCGTCGAAGCGACGGTCATTAAAACCCAACTCAAAACCAATCGCTCAAGACATAAGGGTTATTTTGGTAAAGCATTAATTTGAGAAACAAGATACAGACCCATATATTCAGGCTTAGGCAGGCTATCCTATATCTATCTCTACTCTATCCAACAGTAAACAAACAGGTTATGAGCCTAGTTGCTGGTGGCTCGCCTGTGGATCACGAGACTGAATGACAGAGTTAACAAAATTTTGTGGGGTCAATACATAATGTCTTTGAGGATTCAGTACACATAATGAATAACTGGATATCAACGTCCATTACCATTATAAAAAGAAATCCAACAGTAAAATGATCACTAAACTACGTAACGTACGTACTACCTAATTGAATAGACATGAAAAATTACTTGCCAAAAATGAAGAAAACGTGCAATAAAATGTCAACAATCATCCCAGTGGTAATAAAACATAAATAAAGAGGCTAAACAAACAAAAATGTAATCCATTAGCAATTGAGATTAGACAGAAGCGGAACAACAAAAGTTATAAAACAAATCATATTCCAGTCCTCCGAATTATCGGTGAGGTGTAAAAGAGGAGAGGAAAGAAACTAGGTCAACAGTAAACACGATTTATGATTGTCACGGACAATTAAGTAATGAAGAGAAACAAGTACAAAACGATAGGACATAAAATTTGCACGTAAATTTTGACGACAATATAATAAACAAAGACCTAACATTTTGATCCATTCTTGATTATTATTTGACGAAAAATGGACTGAATCTTTTCTAGTTGAAGCTGGTTTAGCTGAAAGTTTCCCTGATCCCCTTTGAAAGAGCTAGTTCTGACTAAAAAAAATCCCCGAAATTTATTATTGGATACCCCATGTGTTTGACATGTTGTAATCGTTTTTAGGTTAGCACATTGTGTAACCTTTCGTTCATACAATATTGAAAGTAGAATAAAATATTGATGGTATTTAAATATCACGATCAAATTCAAATATCAAAAGCCAAACAACAAATGTCAAAAGACTAGAACGAGAAAAGCCAAACTGCAAACCATATTTTTCAAAAGGTTCTCTTATAGAGTCACTTTGTGAATCAAATATCTTGACTATTCATAAGCGATTTAAAATATTCCCGAATGTAAAAATATGTCGGTCTCCAAGAGCCATGCAAATTTATTCTTAAAACGTAGATGGTAAAAAAGGGAAAGGGCAATTTTATTAAATTATGTAAAGTGAGAACTGTCCAGTTTCTTCTAGAGTGGGCCATAAAGCTGAGATGCGACACCGAGAGGAGCCATTAGCTTATTTTATAACACCTTTTAGACATCCAAACAAGAAATAAAGGGGACAGTTTCTAATTGGACTAGAAATATTGCCCTAAAGTTATTTAGTTGAGACAATATTTTTTTTAACGATTACATGTAATCGATTAAGACAGAAAAAAGCGAATACAGCTCACGATCTTTCCCTTACAGCGGGATGCTCTGACTTTCATGTACAGAGGGAGCTATTTTACAACAAATTTTTGAAGAGGTCCAGTAAAATTTCATATTTGGAGAGTGAAGTTACATCAACTGGAAATGTCTGCTAATTGCATTAGAATAAACTTTATCAACATCTTCATTCAAGCGTCAATCTCGATTGCATCCAAAGCTTGCACAATTTCCAACCCCGACCCCAAATGTACCTACGAACTTGCAGATGAGGTTGGTTTGGATTTCGAAGTTCTTGATAACGTGGAACGTATTCTTACTAGGTATATGGGGTCGCATTCCACGTTATCTACCAGCTGAATGATTTGTCATAGCAATTTGGAATCTACTCAAACAAAAGACTGAATAAATGTTCATTCACTGAATGAATTCATTCGATCAATCAATCAGCTTGATTAATACCGGCGCATGATGTAATCTTTTATCTATGAGGGATCAATAGGGTTCGATATCAATGGAAGATAAGACGGGGTATAATTACAGGAAAAGGGAATTTGATTGGACATCTGGAAGAGGAGAAAGTAATGAGTGGATAATTGTTACAGGGATAGACAAGGGTATCAAGTTGGAGTTTTCGCTTTGTCTTTAGATAGAAAATGACTGTTATATAATACCAGTGATTGTAAACTAACTTTTAAACTCTCGCGTTCCATGATATACAATAATGTTAACGGGAATTCCCGTTAACATTATTGTATACCAGTGATTGTAACTTTATGTTTATCATATTTTGGTGTGTCAAATAAAAATATCTTCTTGTTTTTGATTTGGATATAATAAAAGCGTACGTTTTTATTTTTTATTTTACTAAACTTCATGCACAAGTACGTAGACGGACTTAACCAGTCAACCAAAGGTGGTGCAGAGAAAAACTCAGTAGGTGCATTATTGAGAGTGTAGTCCAGTTGCTCTATTCCACTTTAATCCACTAAACAAATCCATTCATGGATTTCTTCAGATTTCTTAAGCGTTATTGTATAGTTTCTTGTTTATACATAATACAGTCACGCATATTTCTTAACGGGGTAGGTAAAGACCACTTACTACGACCCTAGCGAACACTTTTCGCTTTTTTGTTTTCAAACATACTCAGTGATTACGGGTGCATAAGACCTGACCTTTCCCTAAAATATCCTCGATCCAATTTGACATACGTGGGCCTTAATCTACCTTAATAGAACAGTTCCACATTCAGCCGCCACAAAACGCGCACGACTAAACAAAATAAATATTCACACATCGTTTACCTTGAATAAGGTTCATAGGTATTCAACGCATTAAAAATAAAATAAAACTCATTCACAAATGGACGCTGACAATCCGATGAATAAAGCTCGGACAAAGCTTCCCCCCCACCTCCCCCCACTGTACATATTCGTATTGATTAGTACGGTTTCGTTTGTGCGGCAGAGGCCGAGTAATGGGGACCAGACTCTGTTTAACAGTATTGATGAAACGTGACTCTGAGGAATTAAAGGAGCTTTGAAAGATGATATTATATTTTTTGGTTATGGGATCCGTCAATATGTATTCACTTCGGCAGAATGGAAGAAGGCATAAGTGACTATTGGTCACTAGTGAAGGATACCACTATTGGTCCAAGAATGGTGAATGCTAAAATTGTGATACTCGCTTTCATAGCTTTGATAGAAGACGTCCCGCTCAGGATTGCAGGATAATAGGAACACGTATGAATTTTAAGTCTGTACGGAGCGGGCAAGCCTTCCAATATTGGGAAATGCATGTCCAGCAGGGGACTGTGATAGGCTAATTGATTGATTGATGAAGCGGAAAAGAAAAGAGGTTTATCAATTGTTAGCACCTTATGAGGGTGGCATTTCAGCTTCAGCCCTGTGTTATTCTAGATAGGTAACGAGAGAGTAGGATTAATTGGAAAATTTTATTGTCATGATAAAAGCTATAAAATAAGCTATGTCGGCTATACTAAGCTATATGCTCTACGCGGCTCGATTATCATCTCAGCGTCGAACCTTGGCTGCAACTAAGGCGTTGGAAAAAAGCCTCTGTCTACCGCGAGGGTAGAAAACATTAAGTAAGCATGTAAAATTCTAGCTATTGCTAAATGATTGTATATACTTATGAATTCTAATGTAATTTTACTGCATGGATACAAAGGTTCTTTAAATGCTCAAGTTTTTACTACAAAGTGCAAAAAAAAATTACTCAAATAATATGAGAACGGTTATAGGAAGAGAGTTTATATAACTAATATGAATTAAAAAATATACAAAACATCCTTATACAACACAGCCTTAAAAACTGTATATGATACATAAGCAAATGAGTCTGTTAAATAATAATAATGTTTAGAATTTCAAATTCAAGATTAAGATGATAATATACAAACGGAAGCTTTGGAAGTTATTCATGTGTTTTTAAACGACAAACAACCGATAATAACATTTAGATAGGTCAATCTTGTAATCAGAATAACTCTCAATATTCTTCATAAATAAGCAATGAATAAAATTAAATCTCTGTGAATGATGATGTTGAAAAGTTACATGATAATAATCTGATGGAAAATGATTACAAATTACTTTCAAGCAAATATACTCACAGTCTTGTTTTTCTGTAGTCCCCAGATTAGCATGGAAAAGTGGAAAGAGTAATGTTTAGAAAGTTATTCATAGATATTTATTGCAAAGAAAAGATATTAGTTAGAAGAAGATATTTAAAAAAGTACATATTAAGATTAGGACTGTCGTAGTGACAGGACGTTACATAGTAAGTTTGTTTTTTATAGTACAATATTTTCAAGATAAATTGCTTTCATAGCAAGTACTTGAACAAAGTAAACAGAAATAATCTTTCAATAGAGCTAATATCCATTCAGCATCGACTACAAGAAGTGTCGAACAACTTTTTTCATTTGTTACTTTTATTATAGTAACACTTAGCCAGAAAGTTTCTCGTCGCCATCTTATCGGAAACTCCACAAACTCGTTTGAATACTCGTAGTGTAAAGTTATTTAACTTGCTCCTAGCTACAGGAAACTACTAAAACGAAAATGGACGAAGGAGCTGAATGCGAGACATTTGAATTAAAATGTAAGTATCTTTATCTCCAAGTTCGTAGTCGTCGTCGTTTGCAAAGATCAAAACTTTAACAGATTTAAAGTTCAGAAATTTCATGCGCAACTGCGTGCGTACTGTTGCTTAAGATATGTCTTTCATATTCCTTCGACCAAAGACACCGCAACGGTCTTCCAAACGACCGAAAGCACATTTCATTAGTCGAAGAGATTTGAAAGTCTTAAGTGCCATGCTACGCAGACTGGTCACGTGCGGACATATTTCACAATAAAACGAATATAGGAACACTATAATATAAAAGAGAGAAACATAAAACTTTTATTAGTTTAGTTTCGTAGTAAACACAAGATTTTTAAGACATTCAGAGAGACAACTATTATATTTTGAGATTCACGTAAACTTCAGACAGTATCACATTCAGGTGTTTCCAAAATTGCAACTTCTAGTACCTGGAATTCCATTTTTTTTATTTAGCTCGAGATAAAACGAAAATACGAGCCAGGCGGCAGACAGTTGGGTTAAAATTTAGGTAGACTAAATTTATTATTAAAAGTTTTGCAGTACCTAAAGAGAGAGCATTAGATTATTATCTGATTTAGACCATTTCAGAATTTGCCTGACCAAAATGAGCGAGCTACCCAAAGAATGAAAGAACTTATATTTCATTTTAAGTTAATTACTTTTGCACTTAGCACACCCAGCCGATTGCCTACCTAAAGAGAAAAAATTTAATATATGTTTCGAATCTGCCCTCCTAAAATAAAAATTCATCGTGTGCTTTTTATATAATTTAAAAAAGAAAAATACTTATTATGTCTCTGCTTCAATAACCATAAATATAGCTTAAAACTTAGTTTTAAACTTCAATGCCACCGATGATGATAAAGAAAAAGCAAACTCTTCAGAAAACTTTACAGCTTTTGAACTAAAAGCTTTTTAAAAGGCACATTCAGTTGGCACCTCAATGTAGCGCTCGGGAAATCAAATATTCTTCCCGTATTTAGCACTCAACGTCATAAAAGGAAATGGCGAATTTACCCCAGTTGAAGAGAATAAAATAGATGCAGACAAAAAGGAGATAAACGCTGAACGTAGACGAGCGGGCGCAGGTTACGAATTATAGGGAACCAATGGGTTCGTACCCAGTTACAGTTACATACACATGCTAAGAGTAAATAATAAATTAAATATATCTTCAATCTCTTACAAATAGGCGCCGAGTGATACATTGCTTACTTTGAATCAATATCAAATTACCAATCACGAAAAGGATATCAGCATTACAAAACACAATTATCTTGGAAATGTGTGAGTCGGGTTACACTGTTTTCGTTACTTTGACTATATTTTTGTATAGTCAAAGATTTACTACTACAGAAGTGCTAAATTATTTTTATGTACTTACAGGCAAGATGTTTGTATTAAAAATTGTGTCCTGTATGAGGTAGAATTGAATTTCGAATTTGCAACGGAACGCAAAACTAAAAAATGAATGTCGCAATGAATTTTTGCGATGCCGAATGAATTTTTTATCCGCACAGTCAGTTTAGTAGCATACCTACATAGATAAATGTAAGGTATACGACTAAAACGATAAAAATGTAAGTGTTAAAACTCTTTTTTTCTTGCCGGCGTGGTTTCCAAATATACAAACTGTCTCGATTCAACTCTACAAAGATGTCCACCAATAAGAGTATTTTATTCTAAAGAAGCCCACTTTTATATGACTAGCGAGCATCCACTACCAGAGGCTACAGTAAATTAAATTCGTGAAATAAATTCCCTCTTCGTTCCCACTGCGCAAATTAATGTCGATCTAATAAACGTAGGAATGATTGCCTTATCCCACCGCGTTTATAAAATTTACGCAGGTCATTTCTAAAAGTTTAAATCATACTTATCTGGAGAAATTGAAACGCTCGTGGCTAAAGTTTGTTGTGATAAGAAAGAGAGAAATCCATTTGTTGGTGGGCGAGACTTTTGAGTTCTTCTGATAACAAATAGTTAGTAGCAGAATATAAAACATGCGTGATGAGTACAATTAGGCCGGGGTCCCTAGTACATTGCCAATACCTGACTACTATCAAGCTAATTTTCCGTGAGTAGCTTCGTTTTGATGAGACGCCCATTATAAGCTTGTACGCAAGTTTAGAATGTGGTAGCTAACAGAGATAGCATGGGTCAAATATGTCGATTTCATGATTCCAAAAAACTTATTACTAACCGGCTAGTTTTTCTTATATCTCAAGATAATTATCTAAGTTCTTTGAAAAAATATTTGTCCTACAAAATATATGGTTTTATTAAAGAGTCCCCCTCTTCGAACATGTATTGATATCGAGGTCATCTGAAATGATTACCAACCGGCTGATTTTTCTTATATTACTTGTTTAATGTTTATATAATTCAACAAACATATTGTCCTACAAATTGTGTGGTACGTTAGCCCAGTCCTACACTCAAAAGTAGTAGTACTTACCCTTGATATAAAAATTATTACTATCAAGCTGAATCTTCGTGAATAGCTTCGTTTTGATGAGACGCCCAATAATAGCTTGTACGCAAGTTTCGAATGTGGTAGCTAACAGTGCTAGAATGGGTCAAATATGTCGATTTCATGATTCCAAAAAATTTATTACTAACCAGCTAGTTTTTGTTATATCTCAAGATAATTATCTAAGTCATTCGAAAAAATATTTGTCCTACAAAATCCCTCTTCCAACATGTATTGATATCGAGGTCATCAAAAGTGATTACTAACCGGCTGATTTTTCTTTTATTACTTGATTAATATTTATATAATTTAACAAACATGTTGTCCTACAAATTGAGTGGTACGTTATCCCGGTCCTACGCTCAAAATAAAAATAATGTCTCTGCTCAAAATATAGCAATAACTTCATTTCGATGAGACGATGGGTTTATATCGAAAAATATCGATCCTAGGACAAAATTATGAACATCAAATGGCATGGATGGATGGATCTGCATCCCATTCCGAATGGAATGACACCTCAATCATAATAATTTCTGAGGAATCCAAAAATTAAATGTACCTAAAAAATACTTGATAAATAGAGTATTTGTACTGATGATTGATGGCAATTCCTGATATTACTGATATTCTCTCTAACCCCTCCAGCTAAGCTAAATTGCTTGTGTTGGAACCCGGGACCGCCGCCGTCTGACCGTCGCTCGGGGGGAATTGAGCATACCAAGGTTTTTAGCGGTCCCCCGAAAAGACAAATGACAAGAGGGTAGGTCATAATGTAGGTATATAATAGTTATTATTTTACTTTTTATAGGCTTTTTTTTTTGGGTCGGGCGTTTTTTAATGTTTTTTTATTGTACTATGTACGCAAGTAGGTACGTAGTGGCATTGATTTTGTCGCAGTTATTACTAACCTAGTGTAAGGTAAGTGTACAAATAATAGACACTATCGAACAAAACCCAGTATTTTAAGAAAAGTAACCATTTGTTTTATAAGACTATTGACTTAAAACATATGTGCATGAAGTTTTAATAAATAAATTTAAAAAAAGACGCCTAATAGTGTCTATAAGACATATTCAAAAATTCGCAACACTGTCCTAAGTAAATTTAGGAAGACGACAGTTGACAGCAAATAATGTGACTCCGGGAACATGGTCGTGTTATTTCTTAAGATTTTTGCCAAGGGTACTGATTTTTTATAGGTGTGTAATTTTATGTTCATTAGTAATGATTATTACTAATTTTAGTATAGACGTTAAGAATATTGTAGTTATTGACATGCTTAGACCATTGCTATTTTAGTTGCCTTATAGTTTTCGAAGTCACTAATATCGCCGGTCGACTGCCACACTTTGAAAGCATCTTTTTTAGCGGTAACCGCTGTTTTAACTGTTTGGTTCCACCATTCTGTTTCTCTGTTGGGACCTCTTTGCTTCTTGTTCGGCCGAGGTGGTTTTCGGCTTTGCTTATGCAGATTTTTTCAAAGTTTTCCCACATTTTGTTAGTCCTCATATCTGTGGTATCCATGGAACTTAAGTTTTCAGCAAGTTCCATTGTGAACAGTTTACCTGGTGGTTATTTTAATGATCTCCATTTGATTTTCGGTATCAAATTTCGGTTTGTTTTAATGGGTTTCGGAAGTTTATATACGGTAACCAATAACCTGTGTTGAGCTGCGAGCGGCTAGTAATTTCGGTTACTAATATTCTTTACAAAAAATAAAATCGGGAGACTTGACTATCTCATGCAGTCACACAATAACGTTACATTCTAAATCGGAATCGAAGTTCAGTTATTTACTACTCATTTTACTAAATAAATGGCGTTATTGTTGATAAGGTTCATGGCTCGTTGAGCAAAAGTACTGTGTCTGTTGGAATGAAATGTTATAAGTTAAGATTTTATGGACTTCCTTTCATTCAATTTACCATGTTTACTAGAGAGATTCGATCCTCATGATTGACACTATCGATTGAGACTATAAAAATACAGGATGTTATTTTTTTTGAATTTTAGTCGGTTCGATTACCAGGCATGGCAAGGGAATTTTCAAAAAACTATGAATGCTGTTTTGTTTCTTATAAAAAATAAAGGAATGTTTCCTTTGAGTGAAATTAGCTATCTCCAGTATTTAAAGTACTTTCCCTCCAGGTAAGGTTAAAATCTTCCACCCTGTATAATATACTACAGCTATACTACATTATATTTTCGTACCTACCTAGTCTACTAAAATATAAAATTATTTTAATTTGAAAAGAGATTTATTCACAGCATGTTATGTTATAAATAGGAAAATGCAAAAATTACAATTCTTGTCGGACTAGTGATACATACCAGTTTCCTTGTAGGACATTGTTACTTTTGGGCAGAGAACACAATTACCTATTATGTTATATTTTTGTCCTACAGTTAGTAATGAGAAAAAATATCTTGTGGTACTAACAACTTCTGAGCGTAGGACCAGGATAACGTACCACTCAATTTGTAGGACAACATGTTCGTTATATTATATAAATATTAACCAAGTAATAAAAGAAAAATCAGCCGGTTAGTAATCACTTTTGATGACCTCGATATCAATACATATTCGAAGAGGGGGACTCTTTAATCAAACCATACTTTTTGTAGGACAAATATTTTTTTAAGTAACTTAGATAATTATCTTAAGACATAAGAAAAACTAGCCGGTTAGTAATAATCACATAAAAATATCGACATATTTGACCCATTCTAGCACTGTTAGCTACCAGATTCGAAACTTGCGTACAAGCTATTATTGGGCGTCTCATCAAAACGAAGCTACTCACGGAAAATTAGCTTGATAGTAATCAAGTTTTGGAAATGTACTAGGGACCCCATCCTAAATTGGGTCATAAAACTCACAAGGGCTGCGGTCCGCCAGGCGTGATCACCTTGCCTGGTCAAAGGAACATCAGCAAATACATGCTGTAAGCATGCTATAAGAAGCATGCACATAGATTTGTGCTCGACAACATGACGTCCCCAATTTACAGCATGCAAAATTGAAATCTCATCGCGGATTCAGCTGTCGAGTCCATTCGATCGTTCGAAACGTTCTTACAGCATATATGCTTGCAGACCCCATTCCTAGACAAACTCTTCTCGATTGATTTGAGTACTATAAATATTGGGCATAATTTGCCTGTGACAGGGGTATTATAAAGGTTAGAATATATATGGCCATTCATACATCCAAAGTAATCCTAGCCGCTCTACCATGACTGACAAGCTAGAGCAGCATAACTGATCTTAATGAAATTTTGTCACAGAGAACATGAAAGAATACGTTGAAGAAAACCAATAAGTAAGTTGAAAGTATTCAAACCCACTAAGTAAATGTTCGACAGAGCCTTCAGGAAACTGTAACTTTTTCGTTAAATTGAATTCATTGAACCTATTAGTCCCAAGTCCTGAGAATAATTGGAAAGGAAGAGAGCTGCGATTCATAAATTTTCAACGGTATAATACAATAATTAAACACGTTTCTTTTTCCTTTCTTTTTCATTTTTTAATTTCGTTTGAATGTTGTGAAAGTACAGATACTTATGGATGGATAGATGTAAATTTGTTATTCTTTCAAAACAACAGAATTTGGATGGTATTCAACACAGAGGTGGATTATAGTCTGAAATAGCTCATAAGGTTCCTTTCTGTAGATCACAGGAACACGACAGCCAAATACTTCACAGATCTATACTCACTATCATTGAATCCTATGGTTCTTGAAAGCATTTGTTTCACTTAGAAGCCCAGTTACATTTCAATTAACCAGCAGACCCAACACATGTGGAAAATAATGAATCCTCTATCTCATGCTACTGACAGGCGGCCGGCAATATGGCTGAATCACAATAACTTCGTATTCAGGGCGGGACGGTGCACGTCAGGCGGAGATGGCTGAGCAGCGACGTCGTCCGGAATATATGAATACTTTCTGATTTAGAAACGTTATTCGAAAAGAGATTTCTGGAAATTTTAAATCAGGTTCATTCATTTATGGATACAATATGGGCATTGTACTGTATCGTAGAAGACGAAGTGCGTGCCAATGATGTCACTATCGCGGAAACCGAAGACGGAGAAATACATTCCGGCAAAAGTACCCTGGATTTTGAAGTGAAACCCTCGAATGCCACCACGACTAACGTGAAGATGAAGGGGATTGTACTGTATCTTATTTTGTCCTGTTATGTAAAACCCAGCGCTTTGAAAGTGAACTCTACTAGATTTGTTTCACCTCGCCGAAACTGTGCTACCTCACAACACTCACAACTACATTACAGTGAGGTGTACTGTACATGTCGGAATCGAACCGTCTGAACTTGTACGGCGTTCATTTATGTCTATCTTCGTTACGGGAGAGCTAAGTTGTTTCGTAGGCAAGTAAGTAATGATTTCATTATTCTGAGCATATGCGTGTATGCCCAAAATAACAAAATTTTAGCCACCGGAATCAGCTTACCATCAAGTAAATGTAAACTCGATTTTCTTATACATGCCATCATCAGATAGAAACAAAATGTATATAGAATCAATCCCAAGGTATTAACCCTTTCTAATGAAAAAGAAATAAATCAAAACCGGTAAGCGTGAAAAATAATTTACGAAAAAAATATATTATTAATTCTATTTTAAAATAGGTTGAAAAGGATCAAAGCGGACTCCAAGGTATTGCTCCACATAAAATTCTTGTATAAAAATAAAGGAAAAGCTACTCCCATGAGAATAAGACTAAGGTAGGTAATGCCAAGAAAAAGTAAAATTTCCTCTCAGAGAGCACGATTGAGAAAATATTTGTTCAATTCTTAAAACAGCTGAGGCTGAGAATTAGAATTAGAATTCTCAGCCTCAGCTGTTTTAAGAATTACGTAATAAGTTTTTAAGAGATTGTATACTGTCCAAGGAACTAAAAGAATGAATGAAAGTATTGAACAAAGATTTTAAAACTTCATTTCACTGTATCGGATCATTGGCCGCAGGATCTTCCCTTTGAGTCGGAGGAACATCGCACCCGATTTCTCCATAACCCTCTTAAAATAATATTAAGCTCGCTTACACAGATACATCGTCAAGGTGTGTATAATTGGTAGTTCAATATTAATGTAATATATCAAAATATATCACGTTTAATATATTCGACGTGCGTATGTTATTGGTTCAGCAATAGACGCTGAAGTACTGTTATAAGTGCAAGCACACACGATATAATTACGCTGTTTCCTAGAATAAAAACTCACGACTTCTTTTCCTCCGAGATAAGAAGAGAAAAGTCAGACATTCTGTTTCTATCCCTACCTACCTCACGAGCTTCCTCCACTGACATTAAACCGTTCATGCGAACCCGCGGGTTTCAATGCTTTCAACCTGCCCTATTTTCAATATATCATTAATTGGATCAGTGAGGTTATGCGAGGTCGACCCCGGCCTGCATGCCCAATCACATATGCCTTTTATACTTGGTGTGTCATTCGCTTAGTACTCATTTGTTCTATATGCCCTAAACATACCCTAGCATAGAAGAAAATAAAACATAAAATATGACTAATTTAATACAAATCCGTAAAATAACTTTATCCGCAATAAACGCCAAAATATATACCTTCATAAGTGCGCACGTACACGGTAAAATTACGCTGTATCCTGTTAAGTCAGTTCGCGTGGTAATAAGAGATCATTCTGTAAATTATGTAAAGCTTATGAAATATTTTACGATGAGTTTTTGCCACGCAATTCATAATCCGAAACTGGATACGAATATAGCTTGCAAGAGATTCCCGGCAATTCCAACTATTAGGTAATCTGTGTTCCCGGGGTGTGCTCATAAAAAAAAACCAACACAATCATCAGATCAAAAAAGGGTAGACAGAGGTATATTATCTCTCTCGGGGCTCGTGGCCAATAAGCACTCTTGAGTGGCAGTATGGGTACATTGAACTTACACTGAAAAGCCGACCCCATCTGGGTTGAGGAAAGGCTAGGAAGATACCTTTTACGACATCCACGGGAAGAGGGAGTGGCACTTGCATGATAAGGTCTTACACCCGTATTCACAAACAATACTTCGCTATGCGTACTACCAAAACTGTGCAAAAAACGACAAATTCTCAGTGCGTTCGTTTTGGCAAGCCTTTTTATTCATTGATAACACTTAAGTAATACCTACTTCGTTGAGGGAACGCACTGCGTTAGATACTGCTCCGTGATGTTTGTGAATTAATTTTACCAGCCCTATGCGCTCGAGCACACTATGAGACCTCACAGTATTGTTTGTGAATACGGGTGTTAGATTCGGGTCGGATTGCAATTGAGAATGCCCTAACAAGTACGCTTAATAACATTTTGGCTCGCCGTGAATCTATGAGACCGAGACCTCATACATATCACCCGCACTCGCTACGGGACAATCAAAGTGTAAAAACTCCGTAAAAAATTCCGTAAAACCTAAATATTTTACGTCGACTTTTTGGTGCTCAATTCGCAATCTGACTCATTGAGGATGTAGCTTGTAAAACATTTTCCCGTCGAGAGTACAGATCTTAGAGTATCTATCACCTGTAGAGCGCGTCTTAGCAAGTATGAACTGCTATCACGGGTGTGAACAGTGCCTAGAATTTTTGACAACTGCAATCAGTAGCAAAACAATATCTGCCAAAGTGATTTCGCAAATAACAGTTTATTTCATTTTGTGGTAATAATGGTGAACTGTGCATTGCCAGGCTCTCAAAACGATTCCCGAAAGAAAAATAAAAAGAATGATAACATTTCATATCACCCGTGAGTAGTATTATATGACTAATTTATTTGTTTTCATAAAATTTATACGGGTCTCCTAGGGGGATGCGAGAAACGCGGGGCGGGTTACAGCTGACGGCTGTCACCGGCCATTTCTGCGTTTAAATGAATAGTGATGTAGCACATGCACTTTCGGTTACGATAATTTTCTTTTTGCAGTAGAATTTCATTGTAGGTTTATTTTCTTTTATAGTATAGAGTATTTACTGCGTAAACAAATAAATCTGCTCATTTTACTTTTATATATTACCTAAGCACTATTATTTTTGTTGGGTTTACAAAAATATTAAGATGCATAATAATAGATGCATGAGTGAAAGCTAAAAGCTATAAAGAGGCCTGATTGGGAGCCGAATATTCGAAGTTTCATCTGTTCTATCTATTTTAAGCTTGATTTCAAATAAGTAACTAAGAAAGGGCTTTGCAAACTGAATGACGATGCAGTACCAGACTTTACCTCCACGTAGGTAAATGCTTATGCAAAACTTTATATTTCAACTAGCTGTTGCCCGCGGCTCCGCCCGCGTGGATGTCGGTTATCGCGACCAAACATAGCCTATGTCCTTTTTCGAGGTTCAATCTACCCTTATACTCAGTACTGAATTGATGCCGACTCTTGACCAATAGATGGCGCTGTATGTCCGAAATAAATTTTATTTTTTATTTTATTTTTTGTAATAAAAACTATCCTATGTCCTTTCTCAAGTTCCAAACTATGTCTGTACCAAATTTCACACAAATCGGTTCAGTAGTTTAGGCGTGAAGCAAAGACAGACAGACAGACAGACAGACAGAAAGACAGACAGACAGAGTTACTTTCGCATTTATAATATTAGTTTGGAAGTTTGGATTAACCACTGGCCTTTTCCAAAGTGCGTCAAAACTTTATATGCTTATCCATACTAATATTATATACGACTCTGTCTGTTGATATGTTAGATTTGTGGGATTTTAATTTCTATAATTATTCATTAAATGATACTAAGTAATATATTTGTATCTTGGTTTAATTTTATCCATTCATCCACGCATGCGTCACACTAAATTCACAACATAACCAACTATCGATAATTTTGGTAATATGTACATGAAACATCACTATAGGCGCTTTATACCACAGATAAAAAACTGCTTACACTTGGCACAATGGACCATAGTGTTAGACTTGCTCTATAGTAAGATAGATACTCAAAGGTACAGATAGATACAATGAGCAAATCGTGAATGTAATTTGCTTTTACGAGTGTTTTTATTGCAATTCCGTCGTCATATTAACAGTCTAGACTGTTCGTCTACATCAGCCTTAAGTGTGCGAGTGTTGACAGAAATATAAACCGGCTTTTTATATTGGTGATGTCGATATGACTTTATCTTGCCTGATGGTAACCTGTAAGTAAAGTCTCAGCGTTCGACTGCTAAGTCACAGGTCATAGGTTCGATTCTAGCTTAATTCAAATATTTGCAAGCCTGCCTAACGCATCCTTTCTTTCTTTCTTTCTAAAATCATGTACCTAAGAAGTATGTTTATCCACATTCTAGGACCCATATACAAGCTAGTTAGTATGATTACTTTGAGTCTATATAGCGATGTGAAGAATATCTTAGAATACTTATTTATTTCTTTACAGTAACAAGGTACTAGAGAGCTTTTTCATTCAAATTCGTGATCCGCATCCCAGCTAATCCGTTTCCATTCCATTTCAAATGTATACGGTACATTATCTGCTGGCGCTGAAATCTCCACAAACAGCTGAATATTACAGTTAAACCCTCCATAATCACCGAAATACGACTCATAAATGTTTGTTGGCTACAGGGATCATGGGAATTATCTTTATAACTTCATCATTTGCATGTTTTATGCTAATAAGGCGGCAAACAAGTATATTGGGCTCCATCATTCGGAGAGCCAGTCAACCTGTGTGGTACTAGAGCAAGAATACAAGTATCACCACCCCATCTCATCCGAAGGGTGTCGTAAGAGGTGACTAACGGAAAGGCACGTAGACGATATCACTGCGAGATGGAAAACTGGAAATAAATCCCTGTACCAACCAGTCTGGCCAGCATGGAAACAGCCAAAGATAACTTTGGGAGAGGTATAATATGTCTAGCAGTGGACTACTATAGACTAATTGATTGAAGTCAACCTTACCTGCGAGCCGGTACAGCCGGTGCTGATTAACGCACGAGGCTCTAGTAACGACTTTCTTTTCAGGTTTAGGAAGTTATCCGCAGTTGCTTCCGTAAAAGCTAACCAAACCAAATAATATAAAGAGGACCTAAAATGCACGCTTTAGATGAAATAGGGAATCGCTTTTGCATTCGAACGTTTCGGGTAATGCGGCGACTGCGGCGCAGCTAGATGTGCGAGTTTGCATAGAACTTCATATAAAGAATTCGGAATGCGGGGACTGCGATGAGTACGGTGCGGCTAGGTCTGCGTTCACCTTTAGTTGTTAGAAAGGTTCAAATTATATGAATATAGACGGTAGAACCAAGGATAACTCTGAGAAATCCAGATGAATTACATGAAACAATGGTAAGAAAGGGAGTAACTGTGGAGAATGGAAGAGAATGACAGTTAATTGATACAAAGGCAGGCAGATAACTCAAGAGAATAAGTCAACTTCGCTTAGCGAATACCAGATTAATCTGGGGCTATTTGCGAAACATTTGCATGCCTTGTTAGGAATTCAAATGCCGCATAACGCAATTTCTAACTAAGGCACAGAATACAAATTAGGAGAAATTGCCCTTAAACTTAGTTTTGTTGTCAGTATCGAAACTACTGTCGCTAAACTTTCAAATGTTATGACCAATGACGTCACAAGACACTGTGATGTAATTAGCTACAAGTGCTACAACGTTCAGGATGTGGATAAAGGGAATATTAGTAATTTCGGTTGCTAATATTCTTTTAACAAATACCAAAAAAAAAAAAAAATATCTTCCTGCTGTAGTTTTCCCAAGCGACTACAATATGGGATTCTTCAAGGAAATTAGAAGGTTCTTACTAGGCCGGCAGCACGAATATGACGCCCCTGCAGTTGCACACGTCTACATATATTATTATAGGCAACAGTAACTTCCCATCAGGTGGGCCGCGTGCTTATCTGCGACCACACAATCCAAAAGAAATGAACACGTAACAGATAAACCGGATATAAAAATCAATAGAGACCTAAAAGTCAGTACCTAATCAATCAGAATCACTTCATAGTAAGCTGGCACAGAAGCGATTTTATATTCCTTGAGTTAAATACAGTTTATCTCTTACAGGAAACGAAGAATTGCTTGCTCCATCGCGTTTTAATTGCAACAATAATATACCAATAAAACATCAACAGATTTCAGCTACTGAGTCACAGCTACCATACACTTGGACTCATCAAGTTTTACTCCAAATGGAAGTGCCATTAAGATAACATGCCCGTACGTGTATCTGGCCAAGATTTCTCCTAATGGGGATGATTTTACTGCACGTACTTTATCTGATCGTAATGTGGCCGCTTTTATTTGGCTACAATCGTAAAGTTGTGTGTATTATGGAGTTTACTGTGGAAGGTCGAAAAAGGGAACCATTTCACCCCCATTTCGGGTTATTCCCAGTAGCCCCCACTGCCGACGCCACCACTGGTGACAAATGGGATTTGTTTCCAAAAAATGTCCCACTTGCCACCACTGGTGGCGTCACCAGTGGTGGCAACTGGGAATGGTTACTCTTTTTGTTCCCAGTTGCCACCAGTGGAGACAGATGGGAAAAATCATTTGATAAGCCCCCAGTAGAGTGACGTCGGACCAGTGGAGTTAGAACTGAAATATAGTGAATAGTGATAGTGGCCGTTCTTTACATTACGAGGTTAAGTAAAATTAGCTGGGTCGGGTTTTGGATGGGTGGCCGTTCTTCACATTACGACGTTAAGTAAAATTAGCTGGGTCAGGTTTTGGATGGGTGGCCGTTCTTCACATTACGAGGTTAAGTAAAATTAGCTGGGTCGGGTTTTGGATGGGTGGCCGTTCTTCACATTACGAGGTTGAGTAAAATTAGCTGGGTGGGGTTTTGGATAAGTGGCCGTTCTTTATATTACGAGGTTAAATAAAATTGGCTGGGTCGGGCTTTGGATGGGTGGCCGTTCTTCACATTACGAGGTTAAGCTTAATTGGCTGGGTCAGGTTTTGGATGGGTGGCCGTTCTTTACATTACGAGTTTAAGCATTACGCGCTAATCTCAAGAACTACCGGTTCGAATTGAAAAGATATTTTTCTGTTGAATAGTCCATTTATCGACGAATAATAATAATAATAATAATAATATTTATTCATTATTCATTGTACAATAATAATATCTACACAGTGTCTTAGTCTATCGTGCGTAATAATATATAGTAAGTGCATAAGAATCTTAGGTACGTATATCTACTGATTATATACCTATTTACGTATTCTGTGTCTCTAGGTCTTATAAATAAGTATTTAAGTATATTACATAGTATGCGCCTGAACTAGGTAATCCTGTGTTTCAGGCGTCCAGGCCAAATTTATTAATAATTCTAAAATGATCGACATGATATTACTGGTAAATACAACAAACAATGCTAAATTGGGTCATTACTGCTAACTAAAATAACTAAAATAATAATAATATCTATTATCTTATATCTAGCACTACTCACTTTAGAACAGACATTAAGTCCTCCGTATCATCGTAGGACATGCTTTGGAGGATATTCTTCACAACTCGCTTACAACAACCATAATTCAGAGGATAAATGCTTGTTATAGCGTTTATCCTATTGTATAGTAGAGGTCCCAAAAACAAATAAAATTTACCTGTGTACTCATGTTTTATTGCAATTCTTTCAGTGCAAACAATATCTTTCCGCCTTTTGTTAGAAACTTCAGTGCTATAGGGAAGCGCAGCGTGCTGTTTTAGTACTGTGCTCAATATAAATAACTGGCGGACTGTTAGTACTTCACAGGATTTGTATAAGAGGTCAGTGGGAAATAGGAAAGAGCGGAATGTGGCTACTTTGAGGATCGCTCTCTGAGCTCGCTCGATGGGCAAAAGCAACGTCTTACCCACTCCTCCCCATGATGTTATACAGTATGTCACTATTGACTGACAAAGTGCAAAGTACACTTGTTTAATCAACATTGGATCACCGATATATTTTATTTTTCTGAAGACAAATATCAACTTGCGTAGTCGCTTAATTAGTGCTTCGCTATGTGCTTTAAACGAAAGAGTTTCGTCTATTATGATACCCAGGTACCTTATGTTGTCTGTTTTAGCTATAACCGGGCAAGTACACGTGTTATCCTTAGAATTAGGATCTCTACAATAATGTGCGTACAGTGAGGGGTCAGGTTGGGTTGTAGACGGTCTTTTGCGCATCGAGAATGTAACGTACTTAGATTTGTCTGCATTTAGGGTTAGTAAGTTATGTTGAAGCCATTTATTTACAATGTTAAAACCTCCTTGTGCTCGCGTGTGCACTTCTCTTTCCGAGTGACCAGAAAAAAGGAGTGCAGTGTCGTCCGCGTAGGATATGATCGTGCCGTGTTCCAGATTTATATTACATAGTTCATTTATGTAAATTAAGAACAATGTGCTACCTAATACGCTTCCTTGTGGAATGCCAAATGAGGTGTTCTCCAGGTCTTCACTGAGAACACTCCCGATCTTTACACATTGGGTACGTTCATTTAAGTAGCTCTTGAGGAGATCTAGCTGTACGCCCCTTACTCCAATATTGTCAAGCTTACTCAACAATTTAGGAATAGAGACCGTATCATACGCTTTTGCTAGGTCCAGAAATATTCCCACTGGACGGTTACCCTTATCAAGCTCTTGTGCTATGTAATCCGTCAGATGATGCACAGCATCGGCCGTGGACCTATTAGCTCGAAATCCAAACTGCGTGTTGGATAAAAGCGAGTTATCCTCCAAATATGTCATCAACCTGCTATTTATAATTTTCTCAAGTATTTTTGATATTGCAGGGAGTAAGGAAATAGGCCTGTAATTCGTTACTTGTTCTTTTCCTCCAGACTTATATACAGGGACAACCACAGCTTTTTTAAGGCATTTAGGGAAAACGCCTGTCGCTAAGCATTTTCGGAAGATGTTAGTTAACGGTTGCACCAGTATATGTTTACATTTTTTCAGGATTTTATTTGATATGAGGTCCCAGCCAACAGCACAGTCATCTTTTAAGTTCATAATTATCCTCTCAACCTCCTCTTCATCGGTATCCAATAGCACAAGAGATGACAGAGTAGTCCTACTCGGGTAGGGTGGGTTTGTGTGATATTGCGTATTTGCCTGCGTTTGATGTGCTAGCCGCTTACCAACATCCACAAAGAACCTATTTACCATGTTAGCGGATGTTACCTGTGATGGATGGGTGTTTAATAAACTTGAAGGCGATTCATGTCGCTTCGTAGTGTACGTTATGTTCTTAATATGCTGCCAGACCTTTTTACTATTCGACCCCGCCTTTGCCAGCTCTAATTTGTCATGATTTATTTTGACCTTCCTTAACAGATCATTGCAAAAATTCCTGTATCTTTTGTATGATAACTCTAATGTTAGATTATCAGGGTTACGTTTACATTTCAAGTGAAGCTGATCCCTATGCTTCATACAGCGAATTAGACCTGGAGTGATCCAAGGCTTTATGTTATTATTTTTGTTATGCAATCGCACTGTCTTTGTATTTTCATGTATTGCATTTTTTACACTTTCGATCATGTATTGCATACAAAATTGCGGATCATCAGAATAATAAACTGGGGCAAAGTCAATGTTGCGTAAATCGTCTTCAAGTTTATTTATGTTTAATTTCGTGACTGATCGCGTTTTTTCTAGTTTAGGTAATTTGCAACTCAGGGTTAGTAGTGCAGCGCTATGATCGGTTATATTGGAATTGATGACGAGTACTTTTGCGGGATATTGTGTTTTTAGCATTATATGGTCAAGGCAAGACCCACTTGCTTGACGCGTGATAAAAGAATGTGTGGTGAATAAACCATGAAATGAACAGAGGTTGAGATAATGTAGGGCATCTGCCTTTACGTCTTGCTGTCCTTGTAGGATGTTGATGTTTATGTCTCCAGTTAGTATTATGCTTTTATAGGACGATAGGCTTTGTAATGTGTCATTTAGCGAGTCAATAAACTTATACTTATCGCTAAAGGCGGGAGACCTGTATATTGCTAGTATTGCCAGGTCTGCCCCGATTTTTATTAATAATCTATTACACTCCTGCATATTTGGTTCCTCTACAGTTGCATTAATATCATTTTTTATGTAAACTACTACCCCATCGTTCTGATTGTATATTATATTACTTCTATACATATTATATCCCGGTATTAGTGGTATGTTATATGGTAACGATAGCCTACATTCCGTCAAGACAATGACGTCAAGATTAGAATTGATTCTATGTTGTAATGCTAGAAAGCTATCAATATTCTTAAATACACTACGTATGTTTTGTGTTATTATGGTTAATGGGTTACTGCACGAGGTCAGATATTGTTTGCACTCTTCTGCCTCACACGTTCTAGACTCTGATACGGAGAAGTTATCTATATCATTTATTAAATTGTGTGCCATTAGGCAACTAAACTAAATTAAAAACTTATGAAAATAAAGAAAAAAGGTCAGTACAAAACTTGGTTAAGGGCGCTCTTAGGCGCCTTCATAATCAATGGAATTGATGTACCTTCTTTCTGCCATTATTTTAGCCGGACAGTCTGACGCGCCGGTGGCATGATTGCTTGGCTTCTTGAACCTTGAGCAAGTAGCGCATTTTGCTCCCTCTGTCGTCTTCGTGCACTCCTTCATCGAGTGCCCTTGTTCTCCACACTGTCCGCAGGTGTGTGTCGTCTCCCTGCATGTTTTAGCTGCATGGCCATACTGCTGGCACTTGAAGCACCTGGTAACCAGTGTAAAATCTCTGACCGGGCAAGATGACCAGTTCACAAATACCCTTTCCTTGGTTATCAGGACCTTACGTATGCTTGCAGGCACTTCAATCACGTAGTTACAGGTCTCTGCGTCCCTCTTACCTGATTTATGACTCAGTCTAATTGAGGTCAGGAATGTTTCAAGACTGTAGTGCTCTAGTTTGTCCATCAAGTTCTGGTGATACAAGCACGTAAAAACTTCCTTTTCCTGCATGGTCGCTGGTACTCCGATAACTATAACCCTAGGTTTTCTCTTGAGCTGGTCGTCTAGGGTAAGTCCTGAGTTGGTTAGCTGGGCCGATTGTTTTAGTTTCTCAATGTCCCCCTTTGAGTCAGTGCTTATTATGACGCCACCGTTCTTGGTCTTGCGTAACCCTCTCACTTGTAGTTTCATTTGTTCAGGGCAGATAATTTTTTGGACTAATGACTTGGTCTCTTCACTCGATTTACCCTTGTCGTTGGGATAAATCGCTACTGAGTTGAGGCTTGTCCTAGGTATAAACTTGTTGTTACCCTTTTTTAGCATATCAGCGAATGATGTGTTGGTATTGGGCTTGGATGCTTCATCGATGGTCCGCTTTAGGTCATTTAGTTGCTTCGATAGGTCAAGCTGGTCTTGAAGTGCCTGGCCAGCCGTGCTAGCTTGGAGGGCCTTCACCTTAAGTGCCTGGTATTGCACTGCCATTTGTGAGGTACCGTTGCCTACTTTTCTGCACAACGTACTTATGCGCAGCTTCTGCTCAGAGTTCAGTTTGCCCTCTGTAGCTATGCTGCATACCTCATTCAGACACTGCTCGATGGTCGTTATCCAGTTCTGGATCTCCGGCGTCGATACCCATTCCGTCCGGAATGGGGCTTGGCTCTGCTCATTTGGGCGTGGTGGGGGGGCAGGCGTCGGCGTCGCGGGTGGCGTGCGAGGGGTTCTACTACCCCTAGTGAAGGGACTTTCATCCATGATAATAAAGTCACTTTAATTATAGCACATAATTACACGATCACAGAACAGTATCACTTTTGATCACGAAGCTTATAGATAGGCTATATAACATCACGCTACTACAAAAGGGAGCGGAGCAGTGAGCATAAATGTCTACAAATCGGGCAGATTTCCATAAATCTTTACTAATATTATAAAGAGGAAAGATTTGTATCATTATATTCGAATAAACTCAAAAACCACTGAACCGATTTCAATAATTCTTGTACTATTAGAAAGCTGCACTATCACTGACTAATGTATTATTAATAATATTTAATGTATTATTTGTATTATTATATATTTAATAATATTTAATGTATTATTTGTATAATGTAATTTACATATGGGAATTGATTACCTGAAATAAACGTATTTTAATTTAATTTAATTTTTTTAATTTAATGTAGGCTAAATTACGTTTTCAAAAAATTGGGGCCCCCTACTAAAACTTCAATAAGGTGCAAAAAATTACCTAAAAAATTCCTTACATTACTTCGCATGCGCTGCGAAAACTATTAAAGATAACTATGAAAGAACAAAATAATTTACTGTGGCAATGTATAACTTTGAAAGATCTACATAAAAGTCTGCAGTAGCATATGTCTGTCTAATAAGGGTAGCCCACAATGATCATTTTTATCTTTTACAAATTACTATATCGGTGAAATAAATTCAAGCAGATATGTCGATCAAAACCAGACCACGGAAGGTAGGTATTCAAGATTGTTTCAATACAATTGTTGATTGCTTTTTGAATTATTGAAATCGGACGTTCTATTCAAAACATATTACGAAATAATAAATGTCAATAAATCCGGTAGATTCCCATTCCCATTCATTATTTTAAAAAAGGATACAATGGGTGTTCCAAGTTTGTGACGAGCTAAGACAGGGAGGGTCAGCTAAACAGAAGATGCAACGGGAACGGGATCCGAATGCGGGGTCGGATCCTCCAAATGCCCCTCACCCAGGGGAGGCGCTGCCGCCTACGGCAAATCCGGCCGCAACAGGAGCGGCTCTATAGAGGGCTGCTCAGAGGCATCCCACATGTCCTTCTGACTACCAGAGGGCACAGTGGAAAGCAGGCAAGGGGAGGACTGGTCACCGAGTGCAGGCGTGAGGATTAGAGGTGCGGCCGCCTATCACTCCTTCACGCCCGCCTCCCCCCCTTTCCGGGTTTCGATAGGGACACCGTGCGTCCCACTTCTAAGGGGGGCTATCTTAAAATCGTAGATGGCCTAGGGTCAGCCGGGGAGCGCGGAATATGCCCTAGGTAATTTTCCACCCCAGCAAGTGTGAAGACCCGCGACGGTATGCGTTTTTAGTGGGTCCGAGTCCAATATTACCACTCCTGATGGCCGACGGGGGTGGTATCCAAGTGAACTATATCACGAGAAAAAAGTTGACACAAAAGTTAAGCTTAACCTCGTAATGTGAAGAACGGCCACCCATCCAAAGCCCGACCCAGCCAATTTTATTTAACCTCGTAATGTGAAGAACGGCCACCCATCCAAAACCCGACCCAGCTAATTTTACTTAACCTCGTAATGTGAAGAACGGCCACCCATCCAAAACCCGACCCAGCTAATTTTACTTAACCTCGTAATGTGAAGAACGGCCACCCATCCAAAACCCGACCCAGCTAATTTTACTTAACCTCGTAATGTGAAGAACGGCCACCCTTCCAAAACCCGACTCAGCTAATTCTACTTAACCTCGTAATGTAAAGAACGGCCACTATCACTATTCACTATATTTCAGTTCTAACTTCACTAGTCCGACGTCACTACTGGGGGCTTATCAAATGATTTTTCCCATCTGTCTCCACTGGTGGCAACTGGGAACAAAAAGAGTAACCATTCCCAGTTGCCACCACTGGTGACGCCACCAGTGGTGGCAAGTGGGACATTTTTTGGAAACAAATCCCATTTGTCACCAGTGGTGGCGTCGGCAGTGGGGGCTACTGGGAATAACCCACCATTTCTCCACTATTGAACGGTGTCTGATGCAAGTTTTTTCTATTCTTGATAGGAAGTGAAATCACAAATGCAAACAATAATAACTTTGAGGAAATTCTCAAAAAAAATTTTTGGCGCATACAATATTACTTCTCCCTTATTCATGATTTACCCAGTACCATTTTGCACGACCGTCGAAGTATTATCCTCTCACGTGATATCACCACCTAAGCAACAGTATGTAATGATGGTGGAGACCTCGCCTCTGATGCATTCCTCTGTCCCTATTACCATTCTCCTTATTCATTAACACCTCCCACTCCACATGTGGTATCTTACGAGTGACACATTCAGTGTTAAAAACGTTAATTGCATTCTCACATAATAGCATAAGCATTTTAAAATAAAATAAAAAAATCTGCTTCGATCGACATAAATATCACTTAAAATGGACCAGATAATGAAAAAGAAAACTTTATACAATCTGCACTAAAAGCTTTTTAAAAAAGTTTAAAAAAAAAGGCGTATTCAGCTGGCACTGTGGAAGTCAAACATTATTTCCGTATTTGTTACTCCGACCTAATAAACGAAGAATTAAAAACTTTACCAACTACTGATACCACAAAACTAGCTTCTCCTTCTCTTAAGAAGGCATTGCCCTCCCTCATAAAGGCCGGAGTGCCTTCATGTCGAATAGTAAATGTCCCGCAGAGCGGGCTAATGAATGCGACTTTAGCTTGATGCATAGCGCGCATTAGCGCTAAAAGGGATGAGACCCGCTGGGAATTACAGCTTTGTCACAATTTAGGATTGAATAAATTTCTAGTTAGGATTAAAGCGCTAAATGTATCTTTGTCTGTAAGGTCCATTTTATAGATAGTTGTGAGTTATGTTTTCCTCCATTGCTATTTCGCTCCCCTCTAGAGGAAGAGATTTAAAATAGTTTTTAAAAGAAACTAAAAATATATTTAGTTTTATTGAAACTAAACACATAAATGAAATTTCAGTAGATACTGTTTATTACCCGGAAGGGTAGAATATTTTTTCTAAAAAATTGGAACCACACCGGCTAGACAAATATTCAAAATGAACATCCTAATAGATGTTCACCCAATATCTAGATGGGGACCATTTCCAAAGTCAAGAAAACGATGATCATAAAGCCAATAATAGCATTCAGACGCCTGTAGCACATCTCCGCCGCGAAACCGCGTATAGCGGAACCGCGGTTGTTTCGCCATGTTCTGTCAGTTGTACGAGGAGCGAAACTCTAGCGAAACGGCATGTTCTAATGCATAGATTTACCTATCTTCTATCTCTTTCGCCGCGCAGTTTCGCTTATGCCGTTCACACCTCCGCGCTTCGTCCGCTATTTTGTCAGTGTTGTCACGTGACAATTTTACGTAACACATAAATTGCAGGGCCGCATTAGGGGTCTTTTAAATTCCAAATGAATCAAGATCAGTAAAAAAGTTTTACTTTGATTATTTTTTCGCCGTCTACAGTTTTTTGTACAGGATGGTATTACCTACATCTAGGTACACTAATATTCTAAAGAGGAAAGTCCTTTTCTTGTTTTGTTTTGTTTGTTGTTGACTGATTTCAATAATGGGAGTAACATAGGCTAGCAAATAAAGACCCGCGACGGCATGCGTTTTTAGTGGTTCAGAGTTCAGTTCAGTTCGACAATCACTCCTGACCATCCGAGGGAACTTTAGCACGAAAAAAAAGTGGGAACGGAATCCGAATTCCACGCGGGCGGAGCCGCGGGCAACTGCTAGTATTATACATAGCTGCTGCCCACGGCTCCACACACGTCGAATTCTGATCACGCTCCTACTTTTTTTCGGTAGTCCCTTCAAATACCACTCCGGTCAGCCATCGCACCTACTCAAAACCGCACGCCTCCTATTACGCACTCCCCGACTGATTCTAGGCCATAATTTAAGAGCCCTCAGGTGTGAAAAGCACGGTGTCCCCATTGTACTCCGGAAAGGAAGGATATGAATGTCACACCACTTCGCCAGCGGGTTGAAGCGGTGACAGGTGGCTGAATCTGAACCCTCGGTCTGCACTCGGCGACCAGTCCAGCAATAACGTCAAATGTGTCCTTTGCACGACTTATATGTCCAATTATGAAAAATGACGATCACTCTTTAATTGTCCAACCATAGAAATTGTCCAATCATAATATAAATAATAATTGGTCAATATAATTAATAATTATTAATCATCGATTATATTTGTATACATATTTATAACTTACTGTTACGTTTAGTAAAAAGTATTTAATTTGACTTGACAGCCAAATACCCTATACGGCCCTGGATTTTGACAGGCGACGACGATTCGAAATCTACACACGGTTGCGAAGGATCGCGCATGCGAAATCACGTTGTCATTTTAAACGGAGCAATCAGAAGTCAGAAAATTCGCGCATGCGTTCTACACAGACCAATCAGATTCGCATACACAGTTTGATTTGGTAACGAAGTTGTCAAATTTTGGTGTCAATTCATGGTAAAGCTACTGAGCGTAACTACGTTTTTTTAAATGATGGACGTGGAATATACCGAAAAGCTTCTCATAGAGATCAGAAATAGACCCGGGTGAATATCCCGACCCCATTTTTCGAGTGTCCAGGGTGAGAATCGTAGTGTAACATTAATATTTAGTTACAATTTTTTTTGGCGTATACTACAGGTAAAAACACGTTTGATCATATGCTTATATTTCAGTAAATGTTATTATATATATTTAAAAAAATATATATATGCTCAATTTAAGCGCTGGGTGGCCTGTCCCGACCCTACCTCATGTTAAACTTACAGTCGTCAAGACTAGGTTTTAAGTTTCTAAGTAATAAGAGTTAACTAATACATTAAAAACTTGAATTAAATTAATTGAATTAAAAGCTTTCGAGTGTGTAGAACATTTATGAATTGATCTATTACTATTAGAACATGAAAAATTTTAAGCCTATATTTTGTCCAAGCGAAAAGATAAGTTTCGGTGGACAAATTGCAAGCGTGGCTAGAAATTCAGAGGGAATTAAATGTGGAAGGTACGTTTTTTATTATAATAATAATAATAGACTTTTAATTGTATTAATATTATATTTATCTAAATGTAATGTTAACGTATAATGGTACCAAATATAAAACTAATTTATATATGTATATTATATTTGTGCAAATTAGTGTCCCCATTGTCCATACAAAAAGTGAACATCTCCTTTCCCTATCACTCACCATAAAGTAACTAATAATTTAACTAGACAGCCAATTACCCAATTTCGGCCCTGTTGATTTTGAAAGTTCTTGACGCACGGTATCAAGTTCGCGCATGCGAAAAAGACGTTATCATGTTGAACGGAGCAATCAGAAGTCAGGTAGTTGGCGCATGCGTTCTACACGGACCAGTTAGATTCGGGTACGCGCTCCATATTAGATAACAAGTGTCAAGTTCCGCTCATGTTTCGCTGCTCCAGCTACACTTGAACACAGCGAAACTCAACTAGCAGTTCCGCTGTCCGCCGCGAAACGGCGGAGATGTGCTACGGGCGAGAAAGACTATGATGACATGGGAGATAAGCTTGAATGAAGAGGTGAAAATACCTCAACACAGATCATTCTCTTATGGTTAGCATTATCCCCTTTTCTAGAAGTAAAGAACGAACGCTAAACACACATCCAAAACAGTATTCAAACTAAACGAAAACCTCCCTAGTTCTCACACAAAGCGAACAAGAAAAATACTGTTTTAAAACCCGCTCCTGTTAACAAACTACAATTAAAATAAATAAATGAACAACTCGACAAGACTAAGCGAGCACCGCCAAGAGAAACTTAATACGCCAGTTATTTTTCACAGAATTCTTTCATGAAATTTCCACTTTTGTTTTATGTTCCTGCTGCAGTGCACGCGGTAATGGAATAGGTTGCGTTGCGGTTGTTTTCGCAGCTAATGCTATATTTCAAATTTCCACCACATGCTCATATTTCACTGCATTATTACGTCAGAGCTGAACTAGGAACTCACACCACATGTATGCAATTATACCCACAAGTATTCTCTGTCCAATTACTGCATATACAGTTCTGCAGTATATGGAGGTAATTAAACTGAATATGTCCGCCTTTATGATGATGAACGATGAAACATCAAAATTAGGTTAAGACCAAGAATAACTAAACTGGTAGAGAGTGCCTATGGCATTAACTCCGCAAATGTACTTCGTACATCCATAGTAATATTATAATTAACTCTGTCTGTCTGTCTGTATGTCTGTCTATCTGTCACTGAACCGATTTTGATGAAATTTGGTACAGAGATAGATTAGACCTTGGGAAAGGATAAATGTTGTTTGGTCGCGATAACCGACATTCACGCGAGCAGAACTGCGGGCAACAGCAAATAAAGTAAAGATAAAATTCTCGAATGATTCCATATTTTCTAATCAGATCATATAGAAAATAAATCACGTCCCATTGAATTAATTCCAGTACTCAGTTTTGAATCTCGATTTATCTAAGGACAGATTGTATAGACAATCTGCCAAATCTGTCAATCAGGCAGAATACGGGCATCTTGTATCTGATACAATACATTTTACACAGAACCACGCCTTACTTCGTAGAACAGAATAGGGTAGACAGCTACAACGGCCCTCTATTTACTCCTGTCATGACACACCTCACGAACATTCTCTACCTTAATTAAACCCCTCACACACGCCCACCAATTTCAGCTGTTTTCGGCTTAATTAATGCAACAGAAAGGTAAATTTGAAGACAATTAAGTTTCCTTAAAAATTGCAACGCCGGATTTACCTGCTTCAAATAAATAAATGAAATAAAATTTATTCACGGAAAAAATGAAATGTTACAATATTTTCTTCTGCCAAACTGTGTAACAGCTTAGAAGATCCATACTTCCATACTAATATTATAAATGCGAAAATAACTCTGTCTGTCTGTCTGTTACGCTTTCACGCCTAAACTACTGAACCGATTTTGATGACATTTGTTATAGGGGTAGATTAGACCTTGAGAAAAGACATAGGCTATGTTTGGTCGCGATAACTGACATCCACGTGGGCGGAGCCGCGGACAAAAGCTAGTAGAATATATAAGAAAGATAGAAGATATAACTCTCTCATTTCCTATACAGGACAACACGTGTAGTGCTAAGATATCATCCGCATACGGTGCAGAATATTCTATCAAGAATCAAGCGGTTCGGTGACTCTTTTCTTTGTCGCACCATAAAGTCTTGGAATTCTTCACCAGCACACGTGGTTTCCTGTTCCTTCAGTTCCGGGTCCTTTAAGCGGGGCGTGCAAAAGCATCTGATGAGGCTGTTATGTTAAGGGCTACCATTGTTACATCGTAGGTGTCTGTAATGCTGACACTCTTTTCTCCTGAGACTTTTGCTTACCATCAGGCAAGAAATCAAGATGTGTTGTGTTGTGTTAATAAAAAAAATCCTTGCGTGACTCAAGCAAAAATAGAATAGGCATGACCTGGTATTATAAATGTAACACATAATGTGAACAGTGGAAGTAAAAGGGTGAAAGCGACATCGACATTGCAACGAAAAAACGTTCTAAACAACATCATAATAGTTAGAAAGACAGTGATTTTCCTGTCAACTATCGTTGTAGATGACGACGTAAACGATGTACCTTCTTGTTCGGTACCATCGTCAAACGTCTGCTGTCACGCAACTGTGTTTAGCTTTCAAGATTGCAGTGTCGAAAAGGCATATGATGAAATAAATTTATTTGAAAGTATTACAATAATTGCATATTGTCTAGTTATAGCGAATTGAAAATCGTTCTTTCTGGCATAATTGTCAATTCCAGGACACGTGATATGGGCACTTAAAAACCGAGGGTCTCTGAGCTTGAACTGGGTTTAAAACGGCCAGTTGGTATAGGTACAGACATAAGCTCATGAGAAAAGAAAAGAATGGTAAAAACCGATGGAAATATCAAGACACAACTTCGAAATAGGTAGGATAAATATTACCTAGCACATTTGAATAATCTTAATATACTAGGATCCCTTATACAACTGTAAGCTAAATCACGAGTGAAAATGTTTCGTAACAGTGAAACTATTTCCACCCCTTCACTGTACAGAACAACAAGGACATAAATCATAGCAAGTGGCCTATATTCATAGCACAGTTAACTTTATGACGTCACTAGTCAGGAACGCAGTAATGTGCCGAATAATTCAGTAGTTTCAATATACTGTATGGAAACATAGTAATTTATTAGAGGTAATAAGTTGAAGTCAATTAGAATATGTACAGAAAACTATATGGCTTGCAAAACATGATGAACATGACAGCAAAATGTACAGGTATAGGTCGCAAAATGTTCCTTTAACACAAGCTCTTCTTTTCTACATAGGACAACACGTGCAGGACTCAGATGTCACCCGCATACGGTGCAGAATATTCCATCAAGAACCAAGCGGTTCGGCAACTCCTTTTGCCGCGTTACCATTAAGACCTGCAATTCCTTACCAGCTTACGTGTTTCCCTCTTCCTACAGTTCCGGGTTCGGGTCCGGGGTGTGAAAAATTATAGGTATAGGTACAGACATAAGCTCATGAGAAAAGAAAAGAATGGTAAAAACCGATGGAAATATCAAGACACAACTTCGAAATAGGTAGGATAAATATTACCTAGCACATTTGAATAATCTTAATATACTAGGATCCCTTATACAACTGTAAGCTAAATCACGAGTGAAAATGTTTCGTAACAGTGAAACTATTTCCACCCCTTCACTGTACAGAACAACAAGGACATAAATCATAGCAAGTGGCCTATATTCATAGCACAGTTAACTTTATGACGTCACTAGTCAGGAACGCAGTAATGTGCCGAATAATTCAGTAGTTTCAATATACTGTATGGAAACATAGTAATTTATTAGAGGTAATAAGTTGAAGTCAATTAGAATATGTACAGAAAACTATATGGCTTGCAAAACATGATGAACATGACAGCAAAATGTACAGGTATAGGTCGCAACATGTTCCTTTAACACAAGCTCTTCTTTTCTACATAGGACAACACGTGCAGGACTCAGATGTCACCCGCATACGGTGCAGAATATTCCATCAAGAACCAAGCGGTTCGGCAACTCCTTTTGCCGCGTTACCATTAAGACCTGCAATTCCTTACCAGCTTACGTGTTTCCCTCTTCCTACAGTTCCGGGTTCGGGTCCGGGGTGTGAAAAAGCATCTGATGAGGCCGTCAAGCTGAAGGCCACCATTGTAAAATGGTACGTATCTATAATGATGACCCTCTTTTTCGAGACTTCGCCTTCAGCTTACCATCAGGCCCTTTCGCACAATTTCCTTATCCTAGAATGTCTATTTTTCAAAAAGTCTATTTTTCAACTATTCATTTATAATTAGTGAAAAAAATAAAGCTCTGAGACAAAAAAAGAACTTGGTTTTTTCATGAGATAAATAAAACTTATAATAAATCATAAAATCGTTAATTAAAAGGGAATAAAATTAGAGTCAATGCTTAATATTTTAGTCTGACTTGTCTTGATTAAAATAATAATTATTTTACTTACAAATATTTCTAACAAAACAAACTTAATTAAACGTTGAGCACCTACCATAAAACTTCAATTTTACTTTTTAATAAAAAAAGTAGGCGCCACTTTGAATCTTTACTTCCTTCGTGGACTTATTCAAATATTAATCAACCAATGTTTTAATGAAACAAAAATATTTTAATTATACCGAGTTTCTCTTCTCCATTATTAGGTACAATATAAGAATACATCCAGACAATTGATTTTATTTACTCAAAACAAAATCGTACAAACAAAAAAATAAATCTGTAGTCAAACACCTAAGAAATTAAAAAATACCATAGCGTTAACATTTCAAAGATAGAAAACGGTGACGTTACACGAGAACTAATTAAAAATACGACTGAGAAATGAAATGAAAAACTCCCTTTCATTGAACAGTGAGTAATGAAAGTAATTACTGTAAAAAAAGAATGAACGAAGACGGAAAAACTGCAAATAACGAACGGCGAGCAGTTTTTATATTACTTAGGTCGCAGAGAAGCTGATAGAAAGTGGTTACCGTGGCCTATAGACGAGTGCAACATCAGGGGAGTCATACTCGTCGTATAAAGTGACCGTGGCCTTTACACGAGTGCAACATCAGGGGAGTCACACTCGTCGTATATGACACGTATTTTGGCGTTTATGACATAAACATAACATAACATAAACTCACGCCTATATCCCCAAAGGGGTAGGCAGAGGTGCTAGCACCCACGTTTATGACATACGTGGACGAATGTCATAATATACGTGAAATCCAATGTATTCATCATTTTAAGAATTGCCACTTGTCTAGGAGGGCAGTTCAGTATCGTCAATTCTATATAATTTTGCATATCTGCAATATAAAAAAATACAACCAAATTGTATAATAGTACTAGCTGACCCTGCGAACTTCGTACCGCCTAACAGTCGATTCTTTTTTTTTAAATTTTTCTCTCCGTATGAACCATCCTCGTACTTCAAGGAATATTCTAAAAAAAAGAATTAGCGAAATCGGTTCAGCCGTTCCCGTTCTCGAGATTTGCGCTTAACAACACATTTAGGCATTCATTTTTATTATAGAAAAGAAGATAGATTTATAGATAAAAACTATGCAGTACTTAATTAATGAAACGAGTTCAAAAATATCGTTCTGAAGTGTATAGTTTGTGGTTGGTAGAGTGTGATAACAGTGGAACAACATAAAATATGACATAAGTATGAAAATAAAAAATAATTTACAGTCGGAGGGAGACTAATTAATACCTACGTTAAAATTAAGCACGTTTCAGGTAGTAAATTTGATCTAGAATAGTCGAGACAGGCAAAAGGATGGTTTTCCCAAGCGACTACAATATGGGGTTCTTCAAGAAGGGCATTAGAAGGTTTCTTCAGGGTCGGCAGCACGAGTGTGACGCCCCTGGTGTTGCATACGTCCATAGGCCACGGTAACCACTTTCCATCAGGTGGGCCGTGTGCTTGTCTGCCACCTAAGTGGTATAAAAAAAAAAAAAAGGGACATAACAATGAAAAATGATATCGTTCTCATAAATTATTTGTCACTGAATTCCAGCCTTTAAAGAGGAAAATTCTGGATTATTTTTGCCAGAATTATGGAGTTAGATATTTTTATTATGAATTTAATAAAACTATAAAAAAATAGCAACAACCAGATGGAATTTGGGTAAGCAGAAAAGACACAGAGCTAAAGGCCATCTCTTGGAGAAGACGCAAGGAGGCAAAATTATTGGCAACCTCTTATTTCCGTCATTCGTTCATTGCCGTCTAGCGGACACTTTGTAATGGGCTGTATGTTTACTGTCGGAAAGAGAACAGCCCTATCCCTTAGTCGCCTTCTACGACACCCACAGGAAGAGATGGGGTGGCCCTATTCTACAACACCGGGTACCAACACGACTGATCAGTATTGTAATTCTGAAACAAGCAACCAAACGACTTAAAAATGTTATTACTATGTACTTTTTTGAAATAATTTAGTCTTGTTATATTGGCTATAACGAATTGATAGCTTCCGTGTCGTAGCGGTAGTGAAGCGGCCGCTACGCAGGTCAAATATGTGTGCATGAAATATGATTATTTGCATTGGTCTGGTCGTGCCTCGGAGATCACGTTAAGCCGTCGGTCCCGGTTGCCATAAGAACATCTATGGCAGTATCTACGGGTAGTTGGAGCCCTAAGTTCAAAAACAACGGTCTTGCTGCAAAGCTTCGATATCGCCTAATGTTAACATTGGGTTGTGGAGGTCGGATGGCAATCGCTTCACAGTTAATATCAAGGTCTAGCCAAATCCGTAGTTAAGACTGGTAAAGCCGACCCCAGACTCCGAGCTGAAAGCTTCGGATGCGACTGGGAATTAACGCTAGGAGGAAGAAGATATTGGCTATAACGAAAATATTACGTTTATCAGTGTACATGTATATATCTCTAATGGGAGACAAATAAAGTAACAAAGAAACAAGTATAATTGACTTTTTCAACTTATCCCTGAAAGGAAAAGAACCTATATTGTATGTTATCCTCAATGAAACTTCTAAGTATGACAATTATATTCACTCTTATGAAAGTTTTGGTTATGAAGATACAGTTATATTGATGATATAGTGACAAGCATAACCACACAAGTCGCGATAGCCGAAAAGACACCAACTGGTTCAATATACGGCGTCATTTAGACGGGGAGTTTCTCGCCCGCAAGATACGAATAACGATCCAAAGTACCTATCGAAAGGAGAGAAAAAAGTTGCTTCGTCAAAACATTCGCAGAAACAATATCTGCTCGGCCGTCCACGCCTGGTGAGAATTGCCTCGCAATTCAATATTGGTAGTGCCCGTCTAAACAGAATTTTCAAGCAAATCGTATTTGACATAGGCGATATGTCACTTGCGAATCTCGTGTGATATAATCGTAGGCGAGAATTTTGTGTTTGCCTGTGTGTAAACACGTTCGATACGATAATGGTATGGCGATTATTGCCAGTGTTAGTAGCGTACGATTTTTCGGACCAAAACGTGCGAGAAACTCTACCCGTCTATATGAGCCTTAATGCTACAAATTGAAATAACCCGTAATTGCTATAATAAGCTTGTCATAAATCCTCGTAAATACAACCACTTTGGGCGTAGAAACTCGCGATTTGACGAAACCTTTGTTATGAGGAACTTATTATAAATGTTAATAACTTTACACCCCTAAGTCCCACCGCTCGTGTCTCTCTCACAAATCATTTACAATGTCTTATTTGAGTTTAACCGAGAAGTTTTCTCTCAGTATTATTCAGATAAATAATGTTGTTTTGTGCAGAAAAAGTTTGATATAAATTGTATGAAAGTCTCCACCGCAAGATGGCTACGTTATTATGCGGTTTACTTTCAAAGTCTAGCAGCTTATTTTATACAGGATTATTACTCTTCCATCTCGATTCTGCCTCACCGCACTACTAAGCTGCACTACTAGTAGTACCGTCGAATATTTTGTTCCCTTCTGTACTACGGGCCTAGTAGTGTAGTTGATAATTGCAAAAAAGTGACCCACTACCAAGCCACACTACCAGTAGTGTCAAGAAGAATATTTTTTCCTTCCATTGCTACTGCTTCAGTGGTATCACTGGTATCGTATGTAATTGTGAAAGCACGCATAATGTGCGTTTTTCCCGTTCACACTACTTCTCCAGTGTCGTAAGTACCTAATAGTGAAAATATAATCATGGGCATTTTTTATAACACCGTACCGGTCGGTAGTGGAGAAGGGAATAATTCCCAAGGTAGTGCGGCGGGGCAGGAGCGTTCCAACTCCAACTTTATCGTGATTTTCATCCCATTTCTAATTTTAAAAGTATTTACTCATCTCGTTTCAAAGTGTAAGCGTGCTCGTATACTAAGTTAGCGAACTTAAAGAGGATTTGTTACTTTACCGGCGACAAAGTACATCTAAGTTAAGTTTAATACGTTACTTGGATATGAAACTTTAAGCTCGGTGCACACGACAGCTACTTAAATCGATAGCGACTCGCTGGCGACGTCAAAATTAATGTGTGGTGTGGACGTGAATATTGTCGCTGCAGTGCTTAGTGCGAGTATTTTTCTCACATTCACCGGTGACGAATAAGTGATTTGTATAAAATTGGATTATCGCCACCTGGCGGCAAACGGAGAATAAACTCGTACTAGGCACTCTGATGGAGCGAACGGATCTTTATGCCAAGGCGTTAGTCACCAGCGACATTGTTACTGTGAAGACGTGTAGTAGGTACACCCGGGAGTGCGAGTTTTTAAACGGACTTACGTAAATATATTCTATCTTTTTTATACCGTCTTTCGCCTTTCTGCTTACGATCTTTCGAGAAAATCAATCACAGAACGGTATGCACGTCTGTTACGAAAGGAATATTGAAAAACCGCTTTAATACAGACACCAAAGTTATAAATCGCTAGCGAGTTACCATCGTTCAGAATCGCTATGTGTGTGGAGTGTGGACCGAGCTTAACACTTGAAGCACCGAGATATTTAAAACTTGAACTTATACTTGAAATGACTTGATACTTCTTTGTCGTCATTTATTTCCTTTAGCCGGGTCGATTTTCCAAAATATATAGGTGTCCTACGCTTTTGATGATAAATAAGTAGGTACCTATCAGTGAATACTGTGCATAGGGCTCAGTAAGGTTGCCGCCTATCAACCTATCAAAAGCAGGCCGAGACGCAGCGCGATGCCCCCCCCCCCCTTTTTTCTGGGGGCCGAGGGGGCTTTCTATGGCCCTGGGTCAGTCAGGGTGCGCGAAGAATATGCCAGAGGGTACCTCACCCCCAGAAACTGATGGCCAGAGACGGCCGTGCAGTTGGCTCCGGCAGGGGGTATCCAAGAGGATTTTTGCACGTAGAAAAAGTTGCGTAGGCAAACCCATTGAACTTGCGACACTGTTACTGTTACCGTTACCGACACCTCTGTAAACCTACATCTAAAATTGACCCAGTTTATATGAAACTTGAGTTCTTCACTCCTGTCGGCCCTCTCGGAGTGCCGCTGCTTTTTTCTGGGTTAAGTACTAAAGCTCAGTAGGCTGTGTCGGCCATGAACAAAGAGAAAGTAAACATGGCATTTGAAACAAAAGAAACTGTGTACAAAACGGAAGCACGCAATAAATTAAATTTGAAATCCGCTTAAAAACATTTCCAAATGAAAAATAATTCCCACCGAATTAATTAATAAAAGGCTCGTTATAATTTTGGAAGTGAAACAACTTCATCGTAATGGAAATAGGAAATGAATGAAGAATCATCGGTATTAATTTATAATTAAGAAAAAAACACTTTTTATAAAAAGTAATATCAAATACGACATTAAATATTTTTGCTAGACATCAGGCCAATAAAAAATACATACATATAATCAGATCAGAGGTGATTTAACACTCACATTTATTATTATATTATATTATTATATATTCCGTCCCACGTAATATTAGATGAGTGTATTGCCGTATTCCGGACACTATTGTTGACTCGAGCTATTCATGAATGCATCCGAGGCTGAGTCTGGGCTGTATATATCTGTCTGATGTTAAACAGCCCTATCCCTTGCCTTGTACGACACCACATGAGAAGATTGTTTTTAATTCTTGATCACCTCAATACATTCTCAAATACGCGTAAAGGTTTTCGCCCAAGCGTGAGAAATTATATCTCCAAAGTCGATGGAGCAAAGGTGGAAGTTTCTCACTGGGAAGTATCAAAATTGCCTGGACCACCGGGGCGGCATGACGCGCATGCTGCGTCTACATTTAATAAACTTTCCACAAACTCCTTCCAGTTTGTAACTAGGATGGCACAATGGGGTTTTGTTGTGGAAATGCACATTTTAAATAAAGTTTTATAATAGAAAACTAGCACATAATTTTTTGCATACATATAAATTACATTTTATCTATCTAGACAGCCTCAATGGCGTGGTGGTAGTGAACGCGGCCGCTACGCAGGAGGCGTTTCTATTGTGGCGATGGCGTCTAGACTCTTAGATGGTGTTTTGCTACCTGGATAGCGCTCTCGGAGGCACACATGAGATCCTCCGGTGTACATGTGTTTGGGAGTACGTACCTATGCATTAATATGGGTATTTGCATTGGTCTGGTCGTGCCTAGCAGAGCACGTTAAGCCGTCGGGAACATATGAACATCTATGGCAGTCGTTACGAGTAGTTGGGAGTCCTAAAAAGTTCAACAACTGGTTTAGCTGTGAAGCTTCGATATCGCTCAATATCGCTATCAGGTTGTGGAGGTCAGATAGCAGTCGCTTCACGGAAAATATCGAAGTTTTTTTTTTTTATACCACTTAGTTGGCAGACAAGCACACGGCCCACCTGATGGGAACCGGTCACCGCGGCCTGTGGACGTATACAACACCAGGGGCGTCACACTCGCGCTGCTGACCCTGAAGAAACCTTCTAATACCCTTCTTGAAGAACCCCATATTGTAGTCGCTTGGGAAAACCACCGCAGTCCAGTAAAATGCGCAGTTAGACAGTTAAGCAGACCCCAGATTCCGAGGTTAAAGCTTCGGATGCGACTGGGATACACGCTAGGATGAAGAAGGATCAGTACTCCATTAAATATCAGAAAAACATCATAGAGGTAAAGTTGCAATGCCTATAATATAATATGCAGGGAGCGACTGATATTGGAAATAACAAAAAACCTTTACATAATAAGTATTTGATGAGAGCCATGAGACGAGTCTTTCCCGTATTGTGAGCCTATATTGCCTTTATTCCATTTGGAAAACAGGAAAACGTAAACGTTAAACGTATTAAAGGTTTGTATTCGTGAATACGGTTCTCAAATGTAGGTACCATCAGCTCATATTATATTAAGCTGCTTTTTTGTTTAACATCTCTAATATATAAAAATCAATGCCACTTTTCGTTGTTATTTTATAACTCAAGAATGTCTGAACCGATTTGGCTAATTTTAGTCTTGAAATATTCGTGGGTGTCCAGGGAAGGTTTAAAGGATGAGAAAATAGGTGCAGCGGGAACGGGAAAAATATGGCGGTACGAAGTTCGCCGGGATAGCTAGTACATACATAATAATCTATAGACGTCACAAAATAAGAAACGGATTTAAAAGGTAAATACAAAATATTACAATACTCTGCTTTTGCTTTGCCGTAGTCGGAGTCGGATAATAAAATCTAACCTTTTGAAACCCGAAATAGAAAACAATTCTGAAATTCATATAAGACATTGAATAAATTCTTAACAAGTTTATATAGTCTGTGAACTTGGATAGGGCAATGCCTGCCATCATAAAAGTATATAGCTGCTGTTTGGGTTGGTTTATATTTTATATCTTTATAGTCCTCTAGTCTGCTCCAATGTGGATACTAGAGAACGAAGTTATATAAAAGACTTATAAATTGATGTTAGCACTACCACCAATATTTTTTTTTTTTTTTTTTTTACTGGTTTGGAATAATAAATCGGCTACTTTTATCATAGGAATCGATTCCCATGGACTGCGAGAACGGGATCAAAATTGATAAAATATAAATAATTTTACAATCCTACTGTAAAAGTATAGGAAATTTCTATGTACTTTGAAACATTACAGTATTAAGTAGATAGCTATACACATAATGTGAAAAGTGTGAAAACTCAACTCATAATGTAGGTACATAAAACTAAGAAGACCCATTACTACTACTCCGTGAGTAAATAATAGAACATCTGTGTCTCGGCTGGTGTGCGTAACATGTCTGAAAGCTTTTTAATTTATCACTGATATAGCCTTGGGTATCTTTTGTGGATAACACGGGGTGCTACTCCTGTGGACGAGCTCAAATTCGTCAGACATAGATTATTACAAAACAATCTGGCCCTGGCGCGCGCGGATTGTTTTGTAATAATCTATCACCCGTATTCACAAACAATACTTCGCTATGCGTACTACCAAAACTGTGCAAAGAACGACAAATTCTCAGTGCGTTCGTTTTGGCAAGCCTTTTTATTCATTGATAACACTTAAGTAATACTTTGTTGAGGGAACGCACTGCGTTAGATACTGCTCCGTGATGTTTGTGAATTAATTTTACCAGCCCTATGCGCTCGAGCACACTATGAGACCTCACAGTATTGTTTGTGAATACGGGTGTAAGTCTGGCGAATTTGAGCCGAAAGAATAGCTGAGAGAAGAGCCGAAGAAAAGAAAGAAATTGAGAAAAGAAAGGAAATAAATTAAAGAAATGTGTACTGCGCGTATAGCTCATTTTCAAAACATTTTAGGTCCAAGATATATGTCCCGAGCAATACCGGCACATATCTTGATCGCATACACGTCGCAAAAAGTACTCTTTATGCGCAGTACGTTTAGGTGCCTTTTTAACACCGAACAAAAAAGAGGGGTGTTATAAGTTTGAAGTGTGTATGAGTGTGTGTGTGTGTGTGTGTGTGTGTGTGTGTGTGTGTGTGTGTGTGTGTGTGTGTGTGTGTGTGTGTGTGTATGTGTGCGCGTGTGCGTGTGCATGTGCGTGTGTGTGTGTGTGTCAGTCTACCTGTGGCATCGTAGCTCCCAAACGGCTGAACCGATTTCGATCCTGTTTCTTTTGTTTGAAAGATGGTTTAGTCGAGAGTGTTCTTATTTATCATGGGGTGCTACGGTGGCGAAAGAGCTCAAATCCACCAGTAATTTTTTTTATATTTGGTCCGTCAATTGACTGCATCCTGCTAGATGTTTAAAAGCTTAGGTGCAGTCCAAAAGATACGGACCACCATTTCTGATGCTATTGGTCTTAAAATGGTGCTCCTTATTTTGACGGCCTTGATGCTTTTTGCCCCGCTTGAAGGACCCGGGACTGTAGGAAGACGGAAACACGCGCGGAAACATGCCTCATACCGTTTGGTGCGGGACGGAATGGATTCCATGATATCAAACCAATACGCGCGTAAAGCGCCCCACACACTCACAGTTTCGTATACGATTTTGGACTGACGGTTATTATGTGTGTGGCCGCTTGACGATTCCGATCAGCAAAGACAGTAAAAGGCCGGACAGTCTTTGGCCGTCGGCATTTTTTACGTAATAACATCAGACTAAAAGAATAAAATAATGTTATTACTTTAGTCTGAGGTACTAAAATTATGATGACATTGATGACATAAGGACTGCAGGCCGCCGGACAGACGAAAAACTGCAGGCGGACTGTAAGTGGGTGGCCGCCTTAAGACCTCATTCGGTCTCATGACTTGAGGTCAAGATGTATATTCCGGGCACTATACTGTGTTAATCTCGTGATCTACCGGGTTAATTATTTCATTCATACTCGTAACTACGTTTTTTTCAGACATTTTTAAAACATAGTCAGCGCAGTCCCCATAGTGACGACGCCCATCAGAAACTACAAGATGGTACTTGAGCCGAGTGAAGCGTTCTCACAGACAAACCGTAATTGGTCTGTCTCTGGGTTGAAAGCTGACTAAACTGCCTTTAGCACAAAAGTCGTGTTTCACCTACCGTGATAAAACTACTAGTAGGAAATGTAGAGACACTTACCTGAAACAAAGAAATACATAATTATTAGAACATTATTCATAATAGAACTTTAGTTAGAATTATTGACAAGTTTAACTTTGTATACATATTATGTAAAAAGTGGTAAAAAAAATCTTAAAATGATGTATGCCAATATAGCTGAACATGGCTGATCGACCTATGTTTCATAATAAAGCATTTGAATTTGAACATACAGGGTGAAAGATTCCGATCTTACCTTAAGGGAAAGTACTGTAAATACTAAAGATACCGAATTTCACTCAAAGGTAACATTCCCTTACTTTTTAAAAAGAAACAAAACTTTGAAGTCAGTTCAAAGTATTTCGAAATGTTGCTTGCCACAAAAAATAACATTCTGTATTTTTATGGCATCAATCGATAATGTCAATCATAAGGATCAAATCTCTCTTACAAACATGGTAGGTAAGTACCTACCATGTTTGTAAGAGAGATCCAGGTAAGGTATAGTATAGTTTATTATAACTTTACTGTGCACACCAAGGAGAAAAAATATGTGTTATTGGTAGTACATTTTAGGTATAAACAATTAGGCGGCCTTATCACCTAGTGGCAATCTCTTGTGTCAAAATCTTCCACAAAAAATATTACTTCATTCTTTATTTGACAGAAGACTAAATAAGGTACAGTGAACGTGCTCAAGTATTTCTATTTCCTATTCCATTCAATAAAGTCCAAAAAGAAAATTCTTTTATTAACCAGATAAAAAGCAGAAGATGAAAACATCAGTAATAATACCTCCCTAATTCGTTTGTTCGTATGGATCCAGCAAAAATTGCAAAGGAAGTTTGGATAAAAATATTTTGGCACAGGGAGGAGTAAGTTAGAATTTATCTGTTTAGTTACCGCGACAAAACCAAAAGTTTAAATTAAATTACTTTCAAACTTCATTGCGAGTTTTATTTCATTTTAATACTGTCATCATTACTATTGTCTGTCTTTTGTTTTGAAATAATAGTCGAGAGAAATTGCATTGGAGCCGGAACCTATTTATTATACTTCTAACTGCAGTGAGTAAATTCAGCATCTACTGCGACTTGGAAATGCCTTTAAAGGAAATAAGTAATGTGTTCGTTTGCATAAACTATAAATATCATCCTTACAATAATTTATTACATACTTCATGACGTCATGTGTGGTAAACTGCAGGGTGCAGGGGCTATAAAAAGAGTTTTTATGTAGATCAGCTTGAAATGCTTTGTGGTTCTAACTTTTCATAGGAAATACAATAGTATATCAATCAATTAGCCTATCGCAGTCCACTGCTGGACATAGGCCTCTCCCAATGTTGGGAGGCTTTGGCCTATTTTTTCCACGCTGGCCAGACGGGTCGGTACAGGGTTTTATTTCGAGATTTCCGTCTCTCGCAGTGATATCGTCTGCGTATTGTTCAGTTAGTCGCCTCTTACGACACCCTTCGGATGAGATGGGGTGGTGACACTTCTATTCTTTCTCCGTCACTACACGGATATTTAAATCATTCGACTCTGAAAGCATCATAATCACCACTAAGTCATCCTCAGAGTATTTTCTCAATTCATTTATGTAATGTCGATTTTTCAGTCTAAGTAAGTAACGGCCGACGTTCGATTCGATCCATCGATGAATATCGAAGGTATTCAAGATTTTCTCTAATACGAGTAAGATACAGTCTGCTTCTAAAGTTGCCATATTTAAAAAAAACACTGATACCTACTTAACCCTGCAAGAGGCTTTTAAAGCTAACATTAACTTTTATGAGGCTATTGAATGAAATAACACTATTTTTCGTAGCAATGACGCAATTCCTGAGAATGGCAGCTACAGAAAATTGACTTCAACATAGTAAACCTTATTTACAACAGATTATTTTTATACCACAAATATTCTAAAAATATGTTGGTTCCTGGTGGAATAGGGAGCCCATTTCTTCCCGTGGGTGTTGTCCAAGACGACTAAGGGATAGGGCTGTTCTCCATCCGACAGTAAACATACAGCCCGTGACAATGTTGACTGCAATAGGCTCGTCCTCGATAACTTAGGACCAAAACCACTAATGTTGGTGTTAATACACCTCTGCCTACCCCTTCGAGGATTTGCGGATGCGGATTTGAATACTATATTTTAATGATTCCAAAAATAAACATTTAGCGAAAGCCGCTGTATTATCTTTAAGAACCTTCCAGTTTTCTAAATATCAATTTCAATTGGTTGTCAAGGAGACGGAAAGAGGTTCTACAAGTGAGGCTTAATCAAACAGCACTCCAAGCACGAAATGAGGGTTAAGCACATTTCTGTAATAGACAGGTCTAAATTCTGATTAAATGCATTTAGACGGGCAGACTTTCTCTCCTGCAAGATACGATTATCGAAAGGGCAGAAAAAAGTTGCTTCGTCTAAATATTCGCAGAAAGAATAGCCTCGTTCGACTCGTTAGTTCACGCCTGGCGAGAATTGCCTAGCAATAGAATATTGGTAGCGTTAGTCTAAACAGAATTTTCAAGCAACAATCATATTTTGACATAGGCGATATATCACTTGCGAATCTCGTATAATATATTATTCAGTACACCTCTGGTCCGACGTCACTACTGGGGGTGTATCAAATGATTTTTCAAATATGTCACCGCTGGTGGCAATTGGGAACAAAAAGAGGGAGAAAAAGAAATCCCATTTGTCACCAGTGGTGGCGTCGACAGTAGGGGCAACTGGGAATAAACCATATAATCGTAGGCGAGAATTTTGTTTGTCTGTGTGTAAACACTTTGATACGAGTCGTGTACGATTTTTCGGACCGAAACGCGCGAGAAACACTCCCCGTCTAAATAACGCCTAAATGTGGAAGGAATTGGCTAAATTATATTACGAGCGATATCTAAATTGTATTAGGGCTACAGATATTTACTTTGGCAAGGCGATCAATTTCGTATTGGTCTGACCTGTCACGATGCGGACAGGGCAAGATTGTTTGGCCATGTCATTTAGTTTTGGTTGCACAACCTCACCCGGGTTGAAAATGTAATTCGAATTTCAAAACATTCATCCCTTTTGCTAAAGTGTAGATATAGGTATAGCAGGGAGGTTTGAGATAATTATCAAGATTAGATTTATGTATATGTAACTGTATTGTTTTTTATCCCCGGCGGGTTAGGTAGAGGTGATTTAACACCCACATTTCACCAATCATTGCATTAGATCCCATGTAATAGAGAGTGAGCCTATTGCCATACTCCGGACACTATTGTTGACTCGAGCCATGCATCTGAGGCTGAGTCTGGGCTGTATATGTATGTCTGTTGTTAAACAGCCCTATCCCTTAGTCGCTTTATACGATACCGCATGGGAAGAGATTAGATGGCCCAGATTCTACTCTGCCGGGAACCACGCGGTTAATATATTTTTATACATCATATTTTATCATACCCATTTTGCGGATACGTCACAACTCTGCACGACTGGGACTGCTGGGACATTAATGGGCATTAATTTTTCGTGGACATCCATCTGAAATCAATCTTCATTACCAACGACGGTGCCGTGGCAGCAAAAAGTTTAAAAGCCTCTTTTGTAGGATTGAGTACGGATCATTTAGTTGTCACTGGGAAGCTATCGATCCATTTTGTAGCTACGTTCTGTCTGTTAACAGGTTTTGAGGTCACAAATATTTTGTTACTAGCTTTTGCCCGCGGCTCCGCCCGCGTGGATGTCGGTTATCGCGACCAAACATGTCCTTTCTCGAGGTCTAATCTACCCCTATACCAAATTTCATCAAAATCGGTACAGTGGTTTGGGCGTGACAGACAGACAGACAGACAGACAGAGTTACTTTCACATTTATAATATTAGTAGGGATGTTAAGTAAAAATGTTTTGCAGTAAATCCAGTCGGCTTTCGGAACTTCTACACCTAGTTTCCGAAAGGCTGATCAACGTCAAATCAACTAATCGGCTGTCAAATCTCTTATCAAGTAGCAATTGGGTTGCTAGAATCATGATTAAATAGTTTAATTTGATCATCGTGTCGGTTAAAATAGCTGATTAACCAACACGATGATCAAATTATTCTATTTAACCATGCTTTTAGCAATCCAATTGCTACTTAAAAAAAAATTAACAGCTGATTAGTTAATTTGACCTTGATCATGGCCTTTCGGAAACTGGGCGTTAGAGTTGTTGTTTAACAAGTTATGGGTACGCTGTATCTACTGCATGCATCTGCAGTTATCGTTGGCTTTAGAATCATACCTTCACGCCATCGCTTGTTTTCTTTACTTCTACATCTTTTCAGAAAACAATAAACATTTAGAAAATCATACATCATGATATTCTTTGAAAATAGCTATTATTTCGCTGGAAAAAAAAATATTATTTTGCTAGATGTCAGCTACAAGACCCAATAAATCACAAACATTATGTTCAATACTATTGTTCCAGAGCAATACAAATTCTTCGCAGCTTGCAATGTTTCATACAACAAAGTCTATCCATTTCAAAAGCTGCAAGCCCCTTCATTTATTCTTTTATAAGAAATTCTACCGACTCTGAAATCTCAACAAGAGGCGGACATTTGAATATTGTGAAGTTAAGCCTCTCAGAGGAGGGATTTGTTCGCGATTTTTCAATAGATGTTGCATATTGATAGCTTATGTTCTGTGCGATTTTATGACGCACTTTAGTTTCTGAGACATTTATCGACATATTTTTTATATTCATTTATGTATTAGTTTTGTAACCGGCTTCCAAAAAAAGGAGAAGGTTCTCAATTTGATAGGTATGTTTTTTTAAAGAAAGAAAAGTTAAATATGTTTATTTTGGTCACTGCAGCTAATTTTTGTTTGTTACGCGATTACAACGTCAATTTATCGATGTTTTTTTATGATTCTTGTTTTATTTGAAAGAGGATATTTCGGGTAGCCCCATATCCAGAAATCATGTGCGTACCCTGGAGGGGGAACAAGTGGGGCGCCCGCCACGACCAAATTGACTTTTGCCTCATCCCTTAAAGAAAGCTGGGCACGCCAATGCCAGGAAGTCAGGATCTGATGCTGGGATCCTGGGGAAATTGAGAGAAACCTTCAAAATATAAATACTGTTTGTTATTTTTTTTATGTTAACCACAATAAGTCAGTAAGTTAACCAGGTAAGTAATTCTAAACTGCGTGTTCATTATACGCCTGATTCGAGGTAAATGCCATCTATCACGTACATTAGGCATTCATTATTAATGCGTGCCTCGACGAGGGCGTTTTGTTCATAAATATCGTATGGAGTTATTACCCGAAATGCCCCAACAATTCTAACCTTTCAACCAAAACCTGGCAACTTCACCTTTTTCAATGTTTTTTATACTGGAGATTGATGGCGCTTGATGGAACTTGCTACACATATTGAATAAAGCACTTGTACTTTTCCACAATTATTTATTATTTTGAACCTTACCGGTTTCGCCTTACGGCATTCTCAAAGGTTAACGATGGTTACAAAATGGTGGTGGGATACAAAACCATTGTAAACCTTTGAGAATGCCGTAAGGCGAAACCGGTAAGGTTCAAAATAATAAATAATTGTGGAAAAGTACAAGTGCTTTATTCATTATGTTTTTCAATGTTATATTTACCTGGCTTAACGTATTATAACAATGTTTACAAATCTTTTCTGCAAGGCTTCTTCAGAAATATATCCATACTTTCATTTCAGATGCTCCAAAGGCTGAAATATACGCCCTTCTGGGAAAGAATTACTTTAGCCGTAGGTCAAAACTCTACTCAAATTATATGAGTGTAGAACTCAAATTCTCGATATTCCACAGTTAGATAAACTGCCTCTGGTCATTGTTGTCAAAAACGATTCCAAGCCAAAGATAGAATCCATCCATACAATAACGCCTTTATCCCTGGGGGGTTAAGCAGAGATGAATTAACACCCACATTTCACCACTCATTGTATTCGGTCCCACGTAATAGGGCGTGAGAATATTGCCGTATTCAGGGCACTATTGCTGACTCGGGTCATGCATCTGAGGCTGAGTCTGGGCTGTATATATCTGTCTGATATTAAACAGCCCTATCCCTTAGTCACCTTGTGCGACACCGCATGGGAAGAGATGGGATGGCCCAAATTCTACTCTGTCGGGAACCACGCGGCACAAAGGGGTGACTAAAATTCATTTAGTATGAAGTTACGTATTTTAACCGTTATCATACAAAGTTACAAAACAGTCTGCCAACTAATTCTGTAAAGTTACAACGTATACACTGATCGTTTATACGGAAACTCAGTTCCCAAACTTGTATTGTATAGACTATGGCGCCATCACACTGTAACAAGACTGCGTTCAAAAATGAACCTTAATACTTCACAAATGAGTAGGCAGTCAGCGAGAATGGCTTGACAGTGTCGCGTGATAAAGCGGCGACTGCTTCGCGTTACGTAACTTGCCCGTATTGATCGTGCTACCCTGCCCCGCGCCGCGCACGCCGCCAGCGGACCAATCACGACGCCCGATTTAATTTTAATTTGATAGCCGTTTCGTTCTAGCTGACTTCTGATTTGTCAGCTCTTTACCCGTCAAGACGATGCGCTATAAGGTATTTTTGTTACCGCACGTGCCTTTCAGTGTTTGATGTGACGTAGGCGGCTACATTATTAGACGACTATTCCGAATCTAAATACACTTACGATGTAACGTTTCGTAGATAAAGCTTTCTTTTTATGAGGATTACGTATTATTATTGCCTTTTATGTACATAACGAGTGCGTGACCGAACTAAATAACCAAGGCCCTTATTCCAGGAATATATTCAGTACTGAATCTCGATTTATAACTAGATCTGAGTTAGGTAGATTGTATTTTAGATGACAGTTCTAATGTCATTATGAAAGTGGATTCACAACTGAGAACAGACAATGGTTAACCTGTAAACGTGTGCTATATGCCCATACACATGTACATCTGAGGAACTCATGTGCGTCTCCGAAAACCCCATCCACGTAGCAGCACACTGGGAGAACATAATTTGAGAATCGAAGCGACATCGACACGATAGAAGAAGATGTGAATATGGACAAGATAGGATATTTATAATAAATTGGAAAAAGCGAAATCAATTCTCGGGCGGGACTCGAACCCGTTCGTACGAATATCGGTAGATTACTCCCATCATCGCCGTAAGATGGATGTATTGGAAAAATTGGATAACTCTCGGGCGAAGCTCGGTGGCTCAGTGGTCAGAGCGTTCCCCCTGTAAGGGAAAGATCGCGGGTTCGAGTCCCGCCCGAGAATTGATTTCGCTTTTTCCAATTTATTATAATTTGTTTAGTTTAGCAAACTAATTGCTTTAAAATTATCTCAAAAGATAGGATATTCTTTATTTTATACCATAAAAGTATCGTACCGCCACCGCCATATTTTTCCCATTCCCGCTGCACTTATTTTCTCACCCTTTAAACCTTCCCTGGACAGCCACGAATATTTCAAGACTAAAATTAGTAAAATCGGTTCAGCCGTTCTAGAGTTATAAAATAACAATGAAAAGTGGCATTGATTTTTATATATTAGAGATTCCCAATTCCCAAAAAAATCGCCGCCCTTATCGCTAGCAGCGATTTTTTTCCCTTTGGATGGATAGAAGCCTTTTAATATGGTATTAACGGGTGAATCCCATCCCATTGTCATACGATTAAGTAAATAATATGCAGATGGGTCCCTTGATACCCCAGGGGACCCATCCTCCCTAATCTACCTCCTCCTATGATAACGTTATATGACGGTATGTGTGGAACTGTTTAATTTGTACTAACTTGAATATATTTTAATTTATGAGGCACTAATTTTGAGCTCTAAATACGACTATTATAAAGTACGAATATGTAGGTGACATTTTACTCTATATTCGCATTACCGTTTTCATAGCCTAGAATAGTAAAGATGTGTGTACGACGCGAGGTATGTATAATTTATGGGCAGCATTAGGCGTCGCGCCGCCTGCAAGTTACGATTTTTGGCGCATAAAAAAGGCGTTGCCAAACTATTTCGTAGCTCTCGAGGTGTTAACTCGGTTTATGTTTAGTAATAACAACTGTAAATATAGTAAACAACATTATTTTATTACAAGCCTTCTGCCCGCACCCTTATCTGCGGTTCTACTCAACCGATTGCAATCAAACAAACTTAGCGTAAGATAACTAACGTAAGATTTCAGGTCTGACCATACAATATGGGGTTCTTCAAGAAGGGCATTAAAAGGTTTCTTCAGGGTCGGCAGCGCGAGTGTGACGCCCCTGGTGTTACATACTTCAATAGGCTACGGTAACCACTTCCCATTAGGTGGACCGTGTGCTTGTATGCTACCTAAATGGTATTTAAAAAAACCCTTTCGAACAAAAAAAAACACATCAAAATCCGTTCAGTAGCTTCTGCGTCCATCATAAACAAACATTTCCAATTCATAATTAGTATTCCGTAGCCAAATGGCAAAAAACGGAACCCTTAAGGTCCAACCCCACCAAACGGACGGCATCGGAACGGATTTTACAATCTTTAAACAAAATAAATATTATATTACAGCATATTACGGCCGATGCCGTCCGTTTGGTGGGGTTGGACCTTTATAGATTCGTCATGTCTGTCCGTCCGTATGTCACAGCCACTTTTCTCCGAAACTATGAGGCCTATGCTGTTGCAACTTGGTAAGAAGATGTATTCTGTGAACCGCATTAAGAATTTTACACAAAAATAAAAAAAAGCATTAAATTTTGGGGGTCCCCATACTTACAACTGGAACTCAAAAAAAAATTTTTCATCAAACCCATACGTGTGTGGTATCTATAGATAGGTCTTTAAAAATGCTATTGAGGTTTCTAACATATTTTTTTTCTAAACTGAATAGTTTGCGCGAGAGACTCTTCCAAAGTGGAAAAATGTGTGTAATCTAACTTCTAAAATAAGAGAATGATAAATGTAAGAAAAATATATGATGTAAATTGCCATGCAAACTCCCACTAAAAATTGGTTCGAACGAGATCCAGTCAGTACTTTTTTTTTTAATACGTCATAAACCGCAATTTTCACCTTTGCTACTACGGAACCCTTCATGGGCGAGTCCGACTCGCACTTGGCCGATTTTTTATATAATACTATAGATGAATATATATTGTAGAGCTAAACACTTTTAGCTAATGTCCAAGCAGCTAAGTCCTTTCATTTTATACTATGAGTTTATGGACGTTCAAGTAGGTATATAAATCCTTGATATAGAGACGGCCAAAACCGGTTGGGGGTCCCCAAAATACAGGACATACATCATTCTTGTAAATGCCTCAAAAATACCATATACAAAAAATGTAGATTTTTGGGGCATTGCTGTTATAATTTTCTACGATAAAAACCTCATGGTGTTCCGTCGAGAACCTTTTAGTCTGGAACCCCCGTCGTGAAATTCGGGGGCGACATCCTTCCTACGTATAATATATAATTCTTTTTTATTTAATCTTAGATACTGCTATTACATTTTTTGTTGAGAATATTACAGTATCGGCGACGCTTTTCTTTGCCGCACCAAACTGCTTTGGAATTCTTTATACCATCATACCACAGATGTAGCGGTAGTGAACGCGGCCGCTACGCAGGAGACGCGGGTTCGAACCCCGCTCAGTGCAAATATTTGTGTTCATGAAATATGGATATTTGCATTGGTCTGGTCGTGCCTCGGAGAGCACGTTAAGCCGTCGGTCCCGGTTGCCATAAGAACATCTATAGCAGTCGTTACGGGTAGTTGGAGCCCTAGAAAATCCAAAAACAACGGTCGCTTCACGGAAAATATCGAGATCTAGCCAAATCAGCAGTTAAGACTGGGAAAGCGGACCCCAGACTCCGAGCTGAAAAGCTTCGGATGCGACTGGGAATTAACGCTAAATTGCATTAACTTTTAGATTTAAATGGTATATGGACGTTTATTCACCTCTTTCTTACCCTCCACGGATAAAAGCTTGATTGTACGTATGTTAAGCAAAGGTATGCTTCTGAAGCCGACCGCATACGATAGCGACAGACGAATGCAGCAGATACAGCGCACCCATTACTTGTTAAACTCCGATACGGATAAAGGGGACCATTGAGAACCCGCAATGAATTACGCGCATGTGCTGCGTGCGTCGGCAGTTGTTGTATGCGGTCGGCTACGGAATCATACCTGTATCTGTCGCGTCACCTTCAACCGCACGAGATAGTTTATCTTCACGCCTCTTCCTCAACATTAATATTTTTTTAATAACTACTCCGATCTCGGTAAGGCGAACAGGCATTATTAGTTCCCGGACTTATTGCCATTCCGACATTCCAAGTGGCTTGACTTAAGCGCCTAGGTCAAGGGTGGCTTTTTCCAATATAGCGTCCTATTCCACTCGCACTCGAAAACTATTTATGGCTCTACATACGGATAGACAGATATGTGTATTTGTTTTAAGTCTCACGTTCTAACGAGCCTGGAACCGTCAACCGGTCAGTTTTCATGGGCTGTGTGAGTCTTTTCAGGTGCAGTCCGTGCAGTACACCCTTATGTCTTAGTCGACCATCACCACAAACCCACAAGATTTGTTTGTGTGTACATAAATAATAAATAAATAAGAAAAAAAAATAAGGAGACCCAGATAGTCCCTTTATAGATAGACCCTTTATTCTTCAAACCGCAGACCACTTCAAACTTCGGCAATATAATTTAGAATACTTTTAAGTGTAATGCATCATCTTTTCTGTTCATCCGAGTGTCAATCCTTGTTGCATACAAAACTTGTATTTAGAAGTCAATGATCTGCTCTCGTATAACTCCATTATTTTGGTCTTTATGGGAAAGACTGCCATCTAATCCGTCAAACCCGGGACGAAGGCCTGGCCTGTACCAGCTTACATATGAAGTTTTCTTGGGCCTCATACAGCTTAGGTACTGAATCACCCCATAATAATAAAGTCACACTTTTACGCGTCTGTCTGTTCCGCTGCTAAAATCCATGGTTTAATCATTTATACTATCATTTTGATATTTTTCACAGAAGCCTCATATGTGTAATCACCCTAAATAACCTTTAAATAATGGGCAAACAAATTGAACCCATATGAAACCGGAGTCGTTAGCAAACAATAAAGAGAATAATGAAATAATACTACTTTTAAATATCGATGAATGTTCAAAAGCACGAAACGGCCCTCAATAATAAATGGACTTGAGTACGTGACCGAAGTATTAATAAAGTACACAGCGTAGTAATTACAGGAAAAAACCTTTCAAATCGAGGAAACTTCGGGGGACGAGTCGGTAATTAGCAATCAAACTTAAAGGTCGACCGGGTCCGCCCCGAATTATAAATTCATAATTTGTTGCCGACTTTGTATATTATAATAATTACGCCCAGTAATATTTCGGCAGATTATTTTATCCCACGATGAGAATTACTTAAACACGATACCAACTAATTGAGTAATTTTTGACGATACGCCCGTCACATCGTGCTACGACGCAGCATCGTGCTACGTTGCGGCTTCGTGCTACGATGTAACTTCGTGCTACAGGAAGACATCGTGCTACGACGCCATCTCGTGCTACGACGCAGCATCGTGCTACATTGCGGCATCGTGCTACGATGTAACTTCGTGCTACAGGAAGACATCGTGCTACGACGCCATCTCGTGCTACGACGCAGCATCGTGCTACATTGCGGCATCGTGCTACGATGTAACTTCGTGCTACAGGAAGACATCGTGCTACGACGCCATTTTGTTCTACGACGCGGCATCGTGCTACGTTGCGGCATCGTGCTACGATGAGACTTCGTGCTACAGGAAGACATCGTGCTACGAGGAGACATTAGGTACTCTTACTACACTTACTACGAAACATCGTGCTACTAGGAGATATGCTACGAGGAGAGGCATCGTATTGTGTTTATGTGTATGAACCCTTAACCTTAAGCCCGTCCATTGTATAACCTCAATTATAAAAAAAAATGCTAGCTATGGAGGCAACCGTGTTTCCCACTCGGATAAAGAAGAGAGGGGACGTCAGTTTTTAATAGATCTATATGTCACTGACTTGATAGGTTGAGAGATTGGCGACACAAATTTCCATATTAACAAGGTTTATCTAACCTTATTCTCCCCGCCTGCGTTATCGCCCCGCTACCGCTCGTGTCTAAGCAACAGTCTTAAGCGTATCAAATGAGATCTAGATGGCTGCCGACGTGACACTGATCCCTATTGATCCCCGGAACCGCCCTCCGTCCGAGGATATTAATTCTCCAACGGGACATTAAGTTCCCGATATTGAATGTCGGAATTCGACGACGGAGCTGTCTTTCTTACTGAACTCCTGATAGGTACTTTATAAAGAAGGTAATGATAGTTTGATTTATTTAGCTGATAATGTTGATTGGTTGTTTCCCGTTTTGTATTTAGATGTGTTTTCAAAAAAAAAATATAGTTGAAAAAACATAAGTGTAGTAATTGGAACAAACATTTTCGATGTTATAATGAAGGTATGATAGAGAGAGCGCTCTTAAAACCGAAGCTCGCCAACCTTATGGGTCACACTCTACAAGAAATACAATAAATCTTTACGATATCATTGTACCGTTTAAGGTACACCGACAAAAAAATATCTAAAAACTATAGATTTTGTCACACACATCGATTTATCGGCGCAGTTTGAACGGTACGCATTGGCTGGACTCTCACTCTGCTTCCAGACGCAACGCGCCACGTGCTGTATCAAAAATTAGACAGGTACGAATAACTGTGCGATTGTGGTAGGCATTTTCTCTTTTGTATTACTCTTTTCCGTTTCGTTTCTCCTACAATAACAAGCTTTTTACAGGTAATAACACACGACCCATAGGCTACAACAACATCATGGAAAAGGCCGTGAACTTGTTTGTTACATTTAAAAAAAACATCCTTCAAGATGAAAGGGAAGGTTCTCATTTCGACTGTATTATTTCGCGATACCTTTTCCGATTGTGAAGCGATTTCATTGATTCTTTTTATTGAATCGAGAGTCTCGAGTGTGGTCCAATTTCATTTTGCAGATACTCGTAATATTTCATCTCTTAGGGCGAATAGGGGATGAATCTCGTTTATTCGGTGTGGGTTTATCACACGATATCTTTACCGACTGTGAATCGATCTCAACATATTTTAACGAATAGGTTGTCTGTAAATGCGATACTTCGATATCGCCAATGGGTTGTGGAGATCAGTGGCATTCGCTTCACGGAAAATATCGTGGTTCCGGCAAACCCACAGTTAAACTGGAAACTCAGGGGTGAAAGCTTCAGATGCGAATAGGATTAATGTTAGAATGAAATAGATTAGGTGTTTGACTTGTGTCTGGTGTTTGATCCCGGGGAAGTAGAATACGGCCACCTTATCTCTTTTTTTTATATAGGACACGTCAATTTGACTTCGCCTCGCCTGATGGTAAGCTGAAGGCAAAGTCTCTGAAAAGAGGGTCACCATTACAGACATGTACCATGTTACAATGATGGCACTCAGCTTGACGGCCTCATCAGATGCTTTTTCACGCCCCACTTAAAGGACCCGGGACTATAGGAGGAGAGAAACACGTGAACTGGTAAGGAATTCCAAGACTTAATAGTGCGGCAGAAGGAGTCGCCGAACCGCTTGGTTCTTGATGGAATATTCTGCACCGTATACGGGTGGCATCTAAGTCCTGCACGTGTTGTCCTATGCAGGAAAGGAGAGGGTGGGATTAGTTGGAAGAGCTCATCAGAACATTCACCATGGTAGAGACGGTAAAATACCACCAAAGATGCCACATCTCTACGCAACTGCAAGGGCTCGAGGGTGTTGGTGACCTCAAGATTCCCAATAATGCGGACTGCACGCTGCTGCAACCTGTCGAGAGCATCTAGTAAGTACTTTGCGGAGCCATCCCAGAGATGAGAACAGTATTCCACGCAAGAGCGAATTTGTGTCTTGTATAGAAGGCACCGCTGCTCCGGCGTGAAAAAACGTCTCACTCTGTTCAGGACACCGAGTTTACGCGAGGCTGTTTTGATGATACTCTCAATGTAGTTTTTGTTGTTCAGTTTGCAGCGAACATCCTAACCTAGGATATTGAGATTGTCCTGTAGACTGTTCTGTGGGTGTCCTAAAAGGCGACTAAGGGATAGGGCTGTTCTCAAGTTCTCTCATTCATGACAAAGTGCCACGACAATAGACTCACCCCCTATTACGTGGAACCGAAATTCATAGTTAGCGAAATGTGGGTGTTAACACGCCTCTGCCTACCCTTTCGAGGCTTTATAGGCATGTATACATTTATATGTGTAGGTTAGCTGTGTTGGTTTCCCGTTGCAATCAAAGTCTAAAGAAATAATGTATGCAAAAAAAAAAAACGAATCCACAACCAATTTAATAGTCCAAAGGCATCGCCATTCAAAGTATAGGCAACAGAAATTGTTTTATTTATAGTTTTAGATCGGATAGAAACACGCGAAAATCTAATTTTCGACACGAAATTTCATTGAATTTTCTGATTGTTATCGATTTCTGTGAAAGCTGAATACGCCTCACACAAGGTGTTTGGGCAAATAAACATTTATGTTTTAGAGCCCACCTTCTTTTTTTATTTGTGGCACGTCGATATGTCTTCACTCTACCTGAAGGTGTACTAGAAGTGAAGTCTCAGATATGAAGGCCATCATTACAAATGCATCAAACCCACAATGGTGGTCTTTAGTTTGACGGCCTTCAAAAATGTTTTTTCTGACTGCAGGAATAGCAGAAAGAAAACATAAAAAGATCCACGATGTTGGTAAATACAGATGTACTTTATGCCCAAAAGTGTTCAATCTAGAGAGGTATAGGAAAAAACATACCGAATTGGTTCACCATCAGGCAGCTAAATTCAAATGCTGGTATTGTGAAGATCGGTTTTCAGGAGAATATACAAGGCACTTCCATTTGCTAGAGAAACACAAGGAAAAAGACAAGACAAACAACATGTACGTTGATGAAGATATCAGACTTTATAGTGCGGTAATGTAACGAGGTGATGAAACCTAATTGAAAATAATATAAGTATCGACAAACATCCTGGGCCCCAAGCACGAAAAATTATCGTAATCGTAACGTAAATGTATCCAGAGAACCGAGCATTGCGATTGGCCGCCTGCCTACTGTAAAAATGTGTGAAGCCTGCTATTAGCCCCTCCTGATCAGAAGGTCTGAGTAGCTTAATGACCAACATCGCGAAACGTCTAAGGTGATTACATACGTGAATGACTTGACCATACAAATGCTCAAGGTCATTGGCTCATATTTGAACCGTAAAAATCAGTAAAACCAATTTTAATAGATAACTTTATAGGCGACGATTACAAACTAAGAAGGTCACGTCATGCTAATACACTTATTTAACATGTATGTGAAATTTTAGATTATTTGGATACATATTGTAGAAAATGTTTGGTTTCATAAGAAAGAGTAGAGTGATGTTCAGAGCCTCTTTTCTACTATTTTCTCCTTTTTTATTTAAATTCTAAAAAGGAGAAGTTACTCTGTATATCCTGTAGTATCCAGGTATGTAAATTCCAGATCTGTAGGTTTCATACTTAATAAGAAAAACGGTTTCGAAAATACCGATTTTTCGATGCTGATCTGATTCGGGGCCTTAAGTCTAACTAGCACAAAGTCCATGTAGCAAAACGTCCAACTATCAGTTGGTCTATATAGCAGAACGTCTAATTAGCGAATAGTCAGTTATCAATGCTCCTTAGACGTTTCGCGATGTTGGTCATTCAGCAACTTAGATCTTCTGATCAGGAGGGGCTAATAGCAATGCTGATGAAGAAGTGCTTGGAGTACTGAACAAAAATGGTAAAGTTACGGACAAACAAAAATATCAAGTAATTTTTGCAGAATTGAGAAATAAACAAAGGATGATGGGCACAAATGTATGGAACTTGGTCCCACCCTCCAATCGGAATAAATGATACACCATTGGAAAGGTATTTTTGTGTGGATTACGAATAACTATGGCGCTAGTCCCGATTTGCTGTCCGAAAGCAGTATTTTTTGTTTTTTTTGTAGCATCCTGCATACACTTCTATTATTATTGGTCTCGATTATGGTATGTTATAAATATAATAATAATAATTACAATAAGTAAGATTTTCGAGAAATAAGTGAATATACACTTTATTTCTTGTTTTATTTTATACCACTTAGGTGGCAGACAAGCACACGGCCCACCAGTTGGAAAGTGGTTACCGTGGCCTATGGACGTATGTAGCACCAGGGGCGTCACACAACCCTGAAGAAACCTTCTAAAGCCCTTCTTCTTCTTATTATTATTCACACTAATATTATAAATGCATAGTAGTAATGCCAAGTGAAAATCGCTTGTCTGTCACTTAAGTGGTATAAAAATAAATCAAGCACATAATTTCACAAAACCGGTGCCAACTTAATGCTTATCTGCTTACGTACACTTAGAGTTAATAAGAATAGTATCATCATCAAAATCGGTCAAGCCAGATATATATATTTTTTTTAATTCTATTTCGAAGTAACTTCTGAGGAGTATATTACAAAACGGACAATAGATACAGGTTAGCTGCCATAGTCGTTTTTTATACTCTTGATAAGAGCTATCCAACGATGGTAAATTCATTTCGATTGGACAATATTGTAAGTGGGCCCAAAACGCCCATCCTCCTTTACTTTTGAATTTATACCTGTAGTCGGCATGTAATTTTCTAACCTAACTCACATCTCCATAAATCCTACCTAATACCTTCGCATTGTTAAGTATTGCAGAGTGAATTTGAATTGCCATCAGCGTAATCTAGGGCCTCTGAGGGACCTCAAAGGCCTAGACGATTACGTAGGTATTAATTTCTGCTGATGAAGTTTTAATAACGCCCAGGCAAAGACCTTTGAGTAATAATATACTGCATTTTGTTAAGTTTATTACAATGTTAGAGACCCTTCGTTCTCTGTTAGATAATCTTTGTTCTTGTTAGAGGCTCTTCGTTCTCTGTAAGAGACTCTTCATACTCTGTAAGAGACTTTTCATTTCTGTTAGACTTTGTTTTCTCGATTATTATTTTTTTCCCACATTTTTTCTTTTAACCTCAACTTTTACGAAAGGCAATGCGAAAATGACAATACAGATGTTGTAGGCGTATTTTTTATTTATTTATTTAAACTTCATGTACATTATGTACACAGGCGGACTTAATGCCATAGGCATTCTCTAGCAGTCAACCATATAGGTGGTGCAGAGGGTAACAAACCTCAATAGCAAAGTCTACCGGCGTACCAAAACGCGGAAAAAAAATCTACTAACATGTGTTCATTTGCTACCGTGCCCAGCAAACGACAAGAGGTTCCCCTCCTTTGACATGAGCACAAAAAATACAACTGACGCAATATGAGCGTATTATAGATACCCCTCGTTGGACAAACACGCATAAGTATATAACCAATAAAAAGATATCAAAACGCAGGAAACATACAATAGGAAAAATCGAACAATACATTCGGAACGAAAAATAAATCCAATTACATTACAAACGTATGATGAAAAGCCTGCAAAAGGTATTAAAAAGGGCAGGGGTGGGGCTGGAACAGCTATTTTTGCAACCGTTGCAAATAAAAGGTCCCATTAAAAGGTTCAAATTACACGCCACATTTATCGTCAGGCGCTAGCTCGATTGGAATCGATAGACTTCAGAGCCTACAGACGGTAATAGGTTTACCAGCAAAATAATCCTGGAAATGAGGACTGAACTGAAATATAATATTGGCTACGTGGTTTTTTTCTCAAAGATGTTATATAGAGAGATGTTATATAATATAGCGATAGGTACTAGGTGAAGCCCGGTGTTAGGCTCGTGTGGATATCGGTTATCACCAGTTTTAGTCATATCTCCTACTCAACTTAAAACCAAATCTTACGTTTGATTTCGATCAAACAATCGTAAGATTTAGTCTGACTGAGTTCTTTCTAACAAAAAAAAAACCCGAACTACCAAGTTGAATTTGCCTTTACTATTAGAACTATCGGGATATTTACCATGTATTGTTTAGAGTTTCCGATATTTCGGCGCTGTTGCAAGCACCACGATCACGGAGGAACTGTAGTACTGGCGGTAAACGGTGAAAAAGTTTTTAGAAGCACATAATATCGATCTACCCTCTTTCGCCTTTTTTTTTTGTAATTTGTCAAAATGCTGAATTTTTATAAAGTTGAAATCCCAAAATGTAGTTTTCACAAAGTTTAGAATTAGAATTTTAATAAATCTTAAAGCTGACCTTTTAAAATATTACATAGAAATTATTTTTATGATATACTTTATACCTTTAGGTTAATAACTGAACCGAGACGCGAGGTGAAAATACTTTGATAAATGATAATATAATGAAATGATGATTAATGATGTTTACCTGGTACTGAAAACTTCATAAAATAGAAGCTAGAAAATATGTGTAGGGTAAGTAATACATAATTATTTAGTTTAATAGCCGCTACCCGCGGCTTCAGCCGTTTCCCCTAACTCGTAGGGACTTATTCCTGGGATAAAAGTAACCTGTGTGTATTCTTGATTATAATCTATCCCCGTATCAAATTTCAGGTTAATCCGTTTAGCCGTTTGAGCTTGATTGAGTAACAAACATATAAGCATTTTCACAACATCATACTCGTAATATTAGTCGGATATAGGAATTTTGCAGCTGTTAGATGTCCTGAATATGATAAAGTATGATCCGGACATACTTATACATCTGTTACTATACGATTATTTAGCAACTGTTGTTGTTCTAAATCAAGACGCCGCTGATTAGATTTGCTTCATTTTTTATAAAAACAATAGGTACTAAAAGATCAAAAAACTTCAGTCAATCAAAATTCTACAGTGAACATTTCTTTGAAGAAAAGTTAGATAAGAGACTCCCTCAACGAAAGTCCGGTGAGAAACTAGGGTATTTATATGCAAATATTTGTTCAAACTTCTTTGTACTCTCACAAGAAATATGACATTTAACTTTAAAGCTCCAGAGGGGTTAGGTTCCTTTGTGCTTGCGAATGCGTTATGACATTTTTACATTAGTAACTTCATGACGGGTACGTAAATAGCTTTTGTGAATGCTTTCACAATGTTTATACGAGACTTGCGCTGGCAGATAACTGATGAAATTTTAGAAAATTAGGGTTCGTGTGACTCAGGTCGCGGGCAAAGCTAGCATAAAATAAAAAAAACGTGTGCATTACTGGGTCTCTAGGAAGCCGGGTGAGAGGGAATTGCCTTATTGGTCCACCTTACACACGGGCATTTGTAATCCAAGACTTCGTGCGATTTTAGTCGGTTCGAGTCGACTGTATCCATGGGGAATACGGCCCGAAAAAAGGGGATCTAGACAAAGTAACATTCTATTAGCGATAACGCCATGCATACGTTCAGTAATGTATTAGATTGATACAATCATCAGAGTGACCATTAAGAATTTTTTATTTCATTTAAATGAGTGAATATAATGTATAAACATAATCATCGAAGGGTCACGTCCATTCGCCTTCCATTGACAAATAAAAATGGATTCGCTTCGAAACAATTCCGTTAGTAGGGTGTAACTTTTAAATTTGTATTTTATATGGTGTACAATAAAGTATAAATAAATAAATAAATAAAAACTTTATCTACATAGTCAGAAACGACAAAGTAACACAGAAATCCTCCATAATCCGAATTAACTCCTAATTTAACAATCACAAATAAATAATCACTGGCTTTGAAGTAAAGTACGAATTTCAATGAGAATAATTGATAAGCAAAACGTAAACCAAAGCTGTAATTCAATTTCGGTTGCGACTTGGGTGTTACGAGATCTCGTGTCCTTAGGGATGTGAGAAACGAAGGTCGGAATGAAATGTGGGATAATGTGGGCGCTTTGAAAACTCACTAAGCTAACGAGGCTTGCGATTCTGGATAACACGTTACGGTTTCTATTTGAATTTTACTGGCTGAAATATTTAAATCTAAGGGTACCTACATTTCCTACATACAAATTCAAATTCTTTATTTCTCAAAATTGTGCAACGCTATTACAGCTTTTTGACGTCAAATTCTGCTTAAAACTAACTTTACCACCGCTTCCAAGTCGCTAGTGGAGAAGAAACATTTGCAAGATGTCAGTTTACAAAAGGTGATTTCTTTGACATTTTTTGGACATTCTTTGACATTGGCTCGTGTGAAGTATATAAAAAAAATTTCGGGACGATTTTCAATATTTTTTGACAAACGACGATTTAACATTTTTTTTTTATACCACTTAGATGGCAGACAAGCACACGGCCCACCTGACATTATGGCTACACGGATAGGTTTACCCGAACCTGTTTCTCGATGTAAGCACCCTAACTTAAAATTAGTAATTATGACAAAAAGGCTCAGACGCAGAATGTCATAAAAACTAATCCAAACTAGTCTCACCGTACTAAAATGTATTCACATTTCTATTGAACCCAAGTCAAATATGGCGCAAGTTAAGGGGCCATAATGTTAAAATGTCGTACATTTCAATTTTATATTTTAATTATCTATCTCTTCCTGGCTACCTGGGGTCAACCTTCCCCACTTTTCTGCTCACTTTCTTAAGTTTTTTCTCGGCAACTTCACATTCTTTTTATTGCACTATATCCTTCCATCTTGTTTTATGCTTTATCATCGTAATAAAACAAAATGCAATGAATTATTGAAAAAGCTGTCACAGCAAAATTATTTCGTCATAACCTACAGTTAATAATACATTTCATAAAGTTTCATACTGTATGAAATTTATTATTGAGTGTTGTTTTAGCCAAAGTTTTAACTGAGCAACAATCAACTGTTTCCCTAAGAAAATGTCAGAACACTTAAAAGTTTCCAAACTCAATCAGAGTAGCACCAAGTTATATCGCTTTAATATGAATTTCAGGCCATCAGTAGCTACATTTGTGAGGTTAATGATATCTCAAAATAAAGATCAACTTTTCTCATCTCAACTACTGCGTCATTACGACTAACTTCAATTAGCCTATTGCAGTCCCCTGCTGGACATAGGCCTTTTCCAATGTGCGTTATTTTCCCGATCCTCTGCCTTCCGCATCCAATCTTTTTTTAGGTCGTCAGCCCATCTGTCTGGGGGGGCTTCCCACCTTCCGTTTGTCTTCTCGCGGTGTCCACTCTAGGACTCGTTTGCTCCATCGGTCATCGGTCCTTCGACAAATGTGGCCAGCCCACTGACACTTAAGCTTGCTTATTCTGCGAGCTACGTCGGTAACTTTAGTTCTTCGTCGGCAGTTCGAATTTCGAAAAAAATATAAGTGATCATTGTGATCAGTCATTTCTGTTCAGATTAATACGAACCAAATAATAAGAAGAAAATGTAAGAATGATAACGAAAGAATGATTGATAATCATTCTTTCGTTTACTTACATTTAAATAACGTGCATAGCGTATACGATCAGCAAATGAAAGAACAAAGAAAGGGACGAAGATATCAGAAAGGGGAAAACAAAGATTACATCGAAAAGGAAATAGAAGCTCGGTCCTAGATAAACAACTAAAAAGGGTCAGGGTAAGGTAAGTCACGGTAAAGTAAATAAGTAAGTCATATGACCACTATAGATACTAATAAACATAGACGTTTGTGAAATGCTATTTCCTTTTCCTGTGAAATGAAATTACCTGATAATAATATACCTGAAAGAACATCTTGGTAGAATTCGTACTTTATTCATTGTTCGTACTTATACTCTCGCTACTTTTCACTAAAAGGGATAGCGTTTTTTTTAGTAACACTTAATACCGAGCCTATTTGTAGAACCCAGAACCTGACTATAACACGCAAAAATAATCACAAATGAATGTCAAGGGACCAATAAAGCTACAAATAAACTTATTTGTACATAAGTAAATGTAATACAACACGAAAACGCTACGCATTATTTAAGCCCAGTAAACATTTTTCGAGCTCAAAAAGGTTTCTTCATATAACAACTTCAATGCTACACAAAAGGACTTAAAGGACACTGAACCTTGTCAAGGAATACTATCAAATGTGAAAATAGGAGCACAAATTCTCTTGTCACTGTACCCGAGTACAATGTCGGCCATGACAGTTTTATGTTCAGAGATTGTGATCCTTATTACGACGTCCAATAAGTACAACGTACAAGTAAAGCTTAACTGGAAATAAATAAAGATATACTTGTTATAGATGAAACAAAATGTTAACAATATTGAAAGACAAACAATTCCAGGGGGTTCAACTTCTCAAGTGTAATGATATCGTTTGAAAAGATAAGAGTTTGTGGGTAGTTCTTTTCGATTTCGCCTCGGGAGAAAAGTAGATCTTTTTTTTAGTTATAATTGTAAGAGGGGTACAGGAGTAATCTAAGTGTTCCGTCAATTATAAAACGTGAAATGATAGTATCTTTACGTAAATTGTTCCAGGTTAAACTTTCTTTGATGGCTTATGTCTAGAAGAAATGGAATAAAATTGGACACTATGAATAACAGAAATAATTTCAAGCCATATTAAATCTCGATATAAGCGATATTTATCCAGAACTAGTTTCCACGTGTGTTCTACCTCTTGACTGCCTAGACCTAATAGTGTTTCAAGATTTCCAAAGATTTGTTGGAGATGATGCCAGGATAAGCCATCGACAGGATTTCAATAGCCTTCGAAACTATAAATCTTTTTATCTGCGGATTATAGGCACTTTATAAAGACTTAAAACGAGTTTTGTAGCTTCAGCAACGCGATAAAAACCACCGAAATCCTAAGCATAAGCTGACACACTTTCAGTAAAAAAATATCAAAGTAAATATCGAGTTAATTACCTACGAAAAGTATCAGTCCAAAAGGCGTTATTTTTTTAAGAATATTCGCATAAAGGCGAAGACGCCAAAATATAGTCAAGATAAAGTCCATAAATCTTTTTACCGTAGAAAGCAAATTGGAGAGTCCCGGGAAAACAAACAACTTTGTTCAGGAGCAGCACTTAGGGGCGGTTCATAAAATACGCCACGGCAAAATTTTAGCTTTTTATCACATTCCCCACTCTACGGTGCGCTATCTCTCAGTTTTGTGTCATGAAAGATACCCACTATAATTTACATATACTGTACAAATAACAAGGCCATTAGGAGTACATCGATTAAGATATATTAATTATGTACTTATTTAAAATTATAAAGTTAAGACGACCCACAGACCTGCACGAAAACCCATACAAAACAGATGTGAATAAACGTCAAAATTTCTCCAATTTCTGTATTCACACTTTTAGCCACTTTATACGACATCCACAGGCTGTGATGGGTTAATCCTTGTATTCTACTTTGCCGGATCAATAAAAATATTCTAAACAAACAACAAAAATTTCCAAAATCAGAGAGCAAAATTCGCGTTTTGTCAAAAAAAAAGCCATCCCTTCCCTCATAAGTGCTTACGTATTTTATGAATAGCCCTTTACCATTTACGGAGGTACGCTAGAAATCCATTACAGTCCATCATGATAAAAATAAGGGCAAGTTTGTTAGTGCTTTTTGACGTGGGCCCTCCCTGTTACCAAGTTTGGGACAATTTAGGGCGATTCTTGACGTATGTAGCACGGTAGTCGGTAATTGAAGAAGTTTGACAACCCTTCCTTAGGACACTAATTTCAAAACTTATACAACTTGGCAGATAAACAATTTGGGAACCATTCATTAGATTTTACTTGAAAATATTACATAAATTATACTTTCCATTATAATTTTGATTATTCAAGTTGTTGAAATTTACATAGAACTAATTTAATTTTAGACATAATTTACTGCACCTCTACGCCAATGGAGTAGGCAGAGATTATACGTTTTCAGTTACTATTATTCTGGCCTCACCTTTGGCTTCTTCTATTTTCATTATTGTTTCCATGCGACATTTTCTAGCATACCACAATGTTCCCTCCTAATCAGGCTGTTAATACACCTCTAAATAACTCAAACTATCTCAGGGATATACTCGTATGTACGTACGATTCCTATAAATACAAATATAAACCCTAAAGCTTATTTCCCTTCGCAATCTACGAAAACCGTAAATAGCCACGAATTCGTATCTGCCAACGGTATTATATTACCCCATTTGACTCAGCCGGCTTCAGAACTTCCGGGAAAAGATAACGGGTTCCCACATATTTATCATATTCCTAACTCGAAAAGGAAATTCAAAGAAAGAATTCGATATTTATTGATCGAATGATATATTTATAAGCTAAATATATCGAGTTATTCTCACTAGACCTGACAATTGGTACCGAGAATTCGAGCCGGGTTAAAATAGAATAATATATCTGTCATATTTCCATATAAATCTCTATAGTTGGGACAAGGGCCGTCAACCCAGTGGCTTCGCTCACTTCGGGTGATTTAAGTTTCACCGCATGCCTTCTGGATTTGTCATTATCAACTAAGGGTTATTACCGGTTGAATCCGAGACATTCAAGTGTAGATTACATTTTATAACTTTATTATAATAACAAGAACAGGTAGTTAGAACACCAATTAGCACTGCATACTCCTAACAACATAATACATTTTCACGTATACATATACCTACCAGTCCTACCACCATAATGTTATTGTCACTGAAAGGTCACGAGGTTCACGGGAAGCGATAAGATCGCCCATTGTACTGCTTTTCAACATATTTTATTCACATTCTTGTATGTCTGCTCGGGTGGAATATTATAATTGGTTTGCATCTAATTGATACTCCACTTGATCTTTTTCAAGAACCTTGCCACTAGATGAGGCAATATAAACTTAAAGCCTATACAAAGATAAGACCAAATATTAGAGTATCGCATACACAAGACTAACAGGAAAGAATATTGTTATGTCTTTTAGTAAGTAGTTAAAAAAACTGAAGCTTTGATAATCCTACTCAACACTAAAATATCAATAAGTTCGGCTTTCACTAATGGAATCATAGGACCGATTTTATACCTTAACTGTATTACTTACTATTTTATGCAATTAAATTCATTGAAAAACATGATGAACCCAGCTTAGTTGTTCCTTATGGCTGTTCCTATCACTTACATTGGTAGAATCCGTTCTAAATATGTGTATAGGGTATAGTTTTTGAAGATACGCATTCTCTAAATTTTAACAGGAGATCCTATTACATCCTACCCTCTCAAAAACAATACATATTTGTTTCGAAATTTCTCCAATACGTTTCCTAACGTCAGCAAAATTAAATAAAACTCGTCGCCGAAGTAATCAGGTTCCACGCACCTGAGGGAATAGAGCCGGGTACCTCAATTAAGAATTACGATTTTTACGTTACAATATTCGAATATCGAATCAATTCAAATCACATTATGAACCAGCTGTTGCCCGCGGCACCGCTTCCGTTCAATTGTGATCCCGTTTCCACAACCCATGGGAATCTATTTCAGGATCACAAACCCTATGTGTGATTCAATATTCTAATCTATCACTGTACCAAATTTCAACTAGAACCGTGTAGCCGTTTGAGAACTATTGTGGAACAAACATCCAAATATCTTCACAAACTTTTATATTTATAATATTAGTAGGATTGGATATTCTACGTACAACCCGAAGCTTCTCTCAAATAAATATTTCATACAAACACGCCCATATTGCATTAATCAAAACACGCTCAGACACAAAGTTTTATGATTCATCTAATATGACGGACGTAAAATATTGTAGAGAAACTAGAATATACGAGGGTGGGTAATAAGAAAGCTGTCTAAATGAGGCATGAAGACATCTGCGCTGTGAAGCGTTCTATCTGTCTCGTGTAATAGCAACATGTATTAGGGACGACGCCTTGGCAGATAAGTCTATAAGCAGTTTAGCTGAGGCATTGAAATGAATATAACGTCAAGAATTAGTGACAGTACGGAAGCCAAGGTTATGGCACCCAACGTGGGACTCAATTTGAACGTTTGAAATAAATTGTTTCCGATGTCAGATTGTGATTACTAATCACCATAATATATCCTCTGCTCGTATACTCATTTTCGTAACTAAATAATGTAATAATTAATATAAAATCCATATTCATATTTTTGAACCAGAAAAAACCGTATGTACACAGAACAGTATAGAACTCATACTGTTCTAAAAAAAATCTCTCTTGTGCTTCCCCAAATTGTGTGGTTTTTTTTAAGAGAGTTCAGTATAAGATTCTTCAGACCACGACTGTTGAAGGCGATCATATTTTTCGGTGATATCTTCATAAAAATTGACAAATTCCAATACTGAAGTTTTTTAGGAAGAAGTAATGGCGATATAGTGGATAGTAAATGGTAGCCCGGAGTGCGTCAATCCAACACAGACGTGACAGATTTTTTGTTAAAGCCATATATCTCTGTTATCCGAAATAAAAATTGTATAAGAAATGGCTTGAGGGTTATCGCTTCAGAATACAATATCTTTCGGGTCCGAATGTGGGTGTTATCCGCTTTGCCCTTTCAAATCTCTCAGGGGATAACAAGGGCAACTGTATTAATTTTCTACAACAAAAATGGTATCAATTTATTTCGCAACTCATAAAATATACAATACTGTCTAGCACATGATATATTGTAGGCGTATTCGCGAACTTAATAAGTACCTTGAGTGCCATTACGTGCGGAACAATGTAACGTAATTCTTAAGATGAAACTTTTTATTAATAAACACATTTTATCTATTTTAAATTACAGCCCGAGAAAATTAAACATCCGAGCTCCAACTGAGCTGGGTGCGAATTATTGTACCTTTACTGCTATTTTTAAACGCTCTATTAGTAAAAAAATACAATTCTCAATTAAAACCATGTCTTACGTAAAGCGCTTCTTCGAACTCACTTATGAAGTTCGCACTTGGCTGATTTCACATCACACTCACGCTCGCCTGAGAGTAAACTACACGGGTGTTAGGTTAGCAAGAAATACCAGATATGTAATTATAACGTCAATTAACTCACCAGCAGATAAACAAGCTATTTAGGTACGGGTTTCTATTGGTAGATTTCCCTAGTCGAGGAAAATGAAAAAATAAAACAGATTACGCCAAAGATATTGCGAAGCAAAAAAATTAAGCTGAACCTTTTTTAAGTCCTTGGAAAGTTCGTTAACTAATTTAATTAGTTTCAAGCAAAGCGATGTCAAACAACATCGCCTTTACTTCATCGTCTGACTAGACTTGTTTGGCATTTGAGGAGCAAATGATATTCAGAGAGAAAAAGGTAGTAGGTAGCCTGCAGCCCAGCCGGGTGCGAGGGAATTGCCTTATTGGTCCATGTCTAACGTAATCAGATAACCACACCCGGTGGCCGATGGACGTGATATCTGTGAGGTTTCAGCACGAAAAAAAGGTACTATTTAGGCGACTCAATGATGTTGTCGCAAAATGGGTGGGTGTACCTGACAAGTTAACCCAAAGTCTATGGACAGGGCAAATATGGAAGTGTAGAGACGACGTTTGTTAAAAAGGTATGGACGAAAAACTCGGTCAAGTACGGTTCTCTCACAATACTGAGCAGTCGGTGCAAAATGTTCGTACTGGAGAGGTGAAAAATATATTTCAACAAATACTCCGCGACAGAAATATTTTCCAACACAAAGAACGACAGTGACAATATGACATAGCTTTTGATGTTCAAGTTGTTTGAACAACGATCAGTAGAACGTGAACGTTTCTCCATATTATTATATTTTATAGCCCGGGTAGTTACGGCAAAATTTTGTGTTACCTGAACCAAAATATTAGCCAGAAAACTTATATTAAAATTCAATGCACATTGACTACAGGTTTTTTGGCTATTCCAATAAGTGGGTTTCCAAAAGGTGGGCACAAATAAGGTCTAGCTAAATGTAGTTTCCTGGATACATTTAGCTAGACCGCATCGCAGATAGATTGGAAATCCGACCCCAATTGTGTTGGAAAAAGAGCTCAGAGGACGATGATGATTTCTAGCTAGATAACCAATTAGGGGGTCCAGAAATGATTTTTGGAGTAAACGTCTCTGTTCATCGGAGTACTAATCCTGGTTGCATCCAAAGCTTGCATTTTGAAGCCTTAGCTTTCACGGAAATAACTGCCGTTCGACCGCAATACGCCAAAAGGAGCACTCGCCGTGCGTATATCGTCAATCAGCAGGTGTAACGTCTTGCAGGCGAGATTACCTTAGGCCTCAAAGATCTTAGTGTGTCCCATACACTAATACCAATTACAGTATTTTATATATTAAAGACTAAACTCTAATCCAACAATTTCCGCGCGACTTGTTTCCTTTAAACGTCAAATCAACGTGGCAGCAACAAATTACACACGAACATAAAACAAACTGAGCCGAAACGATTAAACTCCCTCGTCACGCCACGCCCGGTTAAACAGACGAACAAACTCATCTGTAATACATATATAAGTTGTATATAAGTGAGGCTGTACGCTGTGTATCAATTAATAAAGTTAGTGGAGTGTTTATTCACTTTTGAACTTTGAACACAAGTTTCAGATGATTAGGTGGCTTATTCGCAAAACGTCCATTTCGCAAAATTTATCTAGGTCGCAAAATGTCCCTTTCGGATATTGTCCCTTTCGCATAATATCTCGTTATCTTAATGACCCTTTTGAATAATCTCCTTTTCGTGAAATGTCTCTTTTTAAATATTCTTGTAACTAGTGAAATAAATATAATTCCTATTTATTGTTGGTTATTAAAAAATAGCTAAAATATAAAAAATACGAATTAAAATATATTTCTGTTTATTTTTAGAAATCGTTTGATCCGTAGTAATGTCCTAGCTAGAGTATTGTATTATTATTAAAACTAACATGACCTGCAGAGCAATTCTGTAAGCGCACAACGACGAGCACAACGTTGCGACAGCCTTGATATAGATTGTCATTGGTCGATCTCCAGTGACGTCACCCAGTCCGACCAATGACAATCTCTATCAAGGTTGTCGCAACGTTGTGCTCGCCTTTGTGCGCTTACAGAATTGCATTGCTGACCACCGCGCGAACCGGTTCGCAACGCGGCCCCATCCCGAGAAGACTCCGGCAACAAATTCAGCGGGTTTTTTCTGGTCGATTTACAAACAAATTTACCAATGTTTTATTTTAGTAGCATTAAGAGCAAAAAGCTTTCCGAAATACTCACAACATCTAAATATACCTGAATTGTTTAATAGCTTTTTGGCAAAGTTTCGTTTTAATTAAACTTTTAAATTTATGTAGGTACGAGTAGTTTTCTAATTTCATCAGGGAGCCTGTTGTAGAAGGGTTTAATTTACCCTGAAATGAATTATTTATCTCGTGGAGTTGACTATCAAAAGCCACAAGTTTGTTTTTGAATATTTCTTGAGGGAAGACTGCTGTTACACTAGAAAGTGGCTTGAGTTGCCAGGTTTTATATTTGGCGTTATTGAGGAACTTGTACTTCAGGCCCGGGTCCTGTCTGCTCGCCCACTGCTCGCTTCTACAATTTATTTTATTTCAACTTTTAGGGACCGACTGCAGTTAGACTTTTATCCTGAGACGTATCGATGGACAATTTGCAGGTCTACCGGTTTGTGGGTGAGATGCGTTTAGGCTACGAGCATCTCAGGGGGTAAAAAGCCCCCTGAGTTTTCTCAGTCAGAGTTTTCTCAGGGCGGAGCCGCGTTTTGAATTGCTAAATAATAGTCCAATTTTTTTTTTCAACATTTTCTAAGTGCATTTTTTTATATGTAAATAGAATAAACGATTGTAACGAAAGTATCGAGGTCTAGCCAAATCCGTAGTTAAGTCTGGTAAAGCGGACTCCAGACTCCGAGCTAAAAGCTTCGGATGCGACTGGGAATTAACGCTAGGATGAAGAATAAGAATAAACGATTGTTTGACTGACTTCCATCGTTGTCAATATCAACCCAACAATTCCTATAAATCTACTTCGAAGAATCCACAACATCCTAAGCTAAAACAGTATTTTCTTTGCCGAGTTATCGGAAAAAGTTCGCAAACAACACTAACAATCTAAGTTATATTATTTTCAGCAGATATCAAAGGAAACGCCGTTTCTGCTCGATCGATACCACGTAAGTAATTGCTCCGGAAACAGGTATCGGCACACCGAGCGACGTATATGTTGCCACGGCCAAAAGTTTAATCAGAGAGAAATTGGTCGCTATTTTTAGGTCGCGTTATTGGTTCTGACGTATTTTTACGAGTTTATGTAGGTTATTTTTATATTTTTTTGTATAACTGTAAATGAGGGTGCTTCGAGCCTTTATATAGGGTGTTTTTTTAGAGGTATAGAACTTTAAATTGCAATAAAACAACGATGGATTATTCGATTGACATGAATTTTATTTATCAGCAAGATAATCTTGTGGCAATACATTTTAAATATGATTTCTGGCATATGACCGCCACGGCTGGCTCGGATGTAGTCCAATCTGGACGTCCAGTTTGGATGACTTTTTCCAACATTTGTGGCCGTATATCGGCAATAACACGGCGAATGTTGTCTTCCAAATGGTCAAGGGTTTGTGGCTTATCCGCATAGACCAATGACTTTACATAGCCCCACAGAAAGTAGTCTAGCGGTGTTAAATCACAAGATCTTGGAGGCCAATTCACAGGTCCAAAACGTGAAATTAGGCGGCCACCAAGCGTGTCTTTTTTGTGATTGGACTACATCCGAGCCAGCCGAGGCGGTCATGTGCCAGAAATCATATTTAAAATGTATTGCCACAAGATTATCTTGCTGATAAATAAAATTCATGTCAATCGAATAATCCATCGTTGTTTTATTGCAATTTAAAGTTCTATACCTCTAAAAAAAACACCCATTATAAACCAAATTACGGTCGGCTTTGTCTTATTACGAAACGATTGTTAAAAAACGATCTGATATTCTGTTATTGTGTCAAAATTAAGATGGCGGGATAAGAAAAAGTAATTCCACAATAAAATAGAGTTCAACATATACTGCACTAACCCCTTATCATCAAGTGCGCCATGTAATTATTTGTATAATTTTTAACTTAGTAGCATAAAAAACCTCCACACTCCCTACATCACCGTTCAACCCTTACCCTTAATTAAATTTAGAGAGAATTAATCAGCACCATCGATTTTCTCTTCATATATCCATCCATTATGTATCTGGGTCGCTTCAAGAACCTCTCCCAAAGTCCCAACTTTAATCTCAAAGGTCCATTTAAAAACAAGGTCAGAAGCTAAATCGGGTCTGGGAACATCTAAAGGCGAAAAGCCTCGTTTTCAGACTGATAAAGACCGCAGTACAAAAGCGGTGCATCGAGGCGAGATGAGTTCAAAAATTAAATAAATGCTCTGTGACTGAATTCAACTGGTTGGCTGGTTACGTGCTTCCTCGAGCCCATGATTTAGGTTAGATTGGAGCCTTGGAGGATATAGGTACAGAGGCGCAACGTAGATTGTCATTGGCCAGATTGTATCACGTCATTGGAAATCGACCAATGACAGTGTCTATCGCGCACATCGTTGCGACTCGCATCGTTGTCGCATCGTTGTGCTTGTTAGTGAATTGCACAGCAGATGTAAATATATGTATGTAACATATTAACACCTGTACCTATATCCTGCAATTGGCGTACATTGATACGGAGGTAGGACACGACAGGATTCCCGTCCCAATTGAGCAGTCCGACAGGGGAAGTACCTCCGCCCTACAGAATACCGCGGTTATTACAACCGCGTGTTGTGTTTGCAGCGGTGAGTAGGGTAGTCAGAGCTCATTAGGGAGACTGCAAAAATGCGCGGTTTTGCTGCAGTCAGTGTCCAGACAATTAAATTTAGGTCCATACACACAGTCCCACCTCATTTTTTGAAGTTTCTTACAAAAACAACAGAAGAGTCGACAAATAATACACCAGACTACGAGTATAATACTGTACTTCAAAAGATAAAATGTAAACTTGTGAAAGTTCTAGTTTAGCAGAGTAAAAAAATTGCCCACTGGTAGGGCTTACAGTAGATTTATACATAATCTTAAATCTCTGGTTCTAACGATTATAGCTTGACGTTATGTGCCGCATTGCGTAAGACAGATAACATCTTTTAAAAAGTCAAATTCTAAAATTACAAGGTGACATCACATACAGTTGCAAACTAAATTTTTATGATTAAAATACTTGGTTCATACTCTTGTAAGTAAGAAATAAATAAAAATGGGTTTCCGTTGCAGTAAATGCCAGCATGCTATTGACAACTAATTAATTAAGAAATGATCATCATTATAATCAAGGCTATTTCTCAAAGTTCACACTATGGGACAGGCCACAGGGGTCCACTTTTTGTTTTGATGAATTAAACTATTTTCTAAGAGCGATTGCCGTCTGACCTCCCTATCCGGTTTAAAAGGTGTACCTACTAGCAGGTGAGATTGTGGTAACCCCAGAAGTACACAAGAAAAAAATCTAGAAAAAGGCACTATCAGTGAAATAAAAGCATGTTTCAACGACAGAGTACAATAACCTAGCTGAAATCAGAATTACGTTGGGCTTTAAAAATGCGATAGCAAACAAAATTATTACGGCCCGTTCGAGAGTTAACGACACTACAAATTTAGAACAAAAAGTAAAAGCACAGGTATAATATCTGGCGAATCAGAACAGTCCGTAAAAAGATACGAGCCTCTTTACAGGTAGAAGGGACCAAAGGTAAAACCTGATAAATATATATTATCAGGTTTTATATTAGGAGTGAATCTGAAAACTGAGCAATAACCATTTCCGGTATAATTTTAAAAGGTACCCCTAAAGATAAACGTAATATTATTGATGCTGTATTAATGCAAATCCTTCGCTTTTGGGATAAAGCTGTGGCAAATATGTTTAGAGAAATTAAATTCACACACGATATTATCCTTTGAAATAATATTGCGGATGTAATTTTCCTTATAGTAGCAGAGAGGCTGAGAGTTGTACATTAAAATTATTTAGCTAATAATATACCCGTACACCTGGTAAGTAACAGGTGCACTATTGATGAGGTATTATATAAACTATTTAGGTAATCTGTGGTACCTAATATTCGCCACACTTCATATATGAGTAGAAAACCAAAATCAATTTCCAGGGGATATTAACACAAAACATGTCGTGTTTCTACTTGAAGATTGAAAAAACTCTACGTAGTAAGGTGGGATATCCAAAACTCCTTAGTACTGTTTAATATTTATAACGTTTTCCAGGATCGGTACATCATGTTAGTTGCCAAGTCCTCTTCACGATAAAAAGGGTAATAAAAAGCCGACGGTTCATTCACAGCCGGGTAAACGGTTACGCTAGGAAAGGGTGATTTGCGAAGCCGATGCCTAACGACCATGATAATGCCAAACCACAAAAAGAAAGACATAAAAACGTAGATATCCAAACCAACGATCCTATTTCGTTCAACAATACTCGCATTCACAAACACGTTCAGAAAAATATTCAGTCGTTTCACGTTCAGAAATCACATTGGCTCCAGAAATTTCTATTGCCAATCGATACCGTAATATACTTCAGGGATCTGATATAAATATTATTTTCTTTGAATATTTGAATGCACATATATTTCAGAGACAATTTAGACGCACTATATCTCTTTTTGTGTTAGAAAAATGTGACAGATCTTATATTCTATTATTGTGAAATCCGATACAAGTTTTGTAAATTTATTTTATGTAATGTTGTCACGATTGCGTCTATGAATCTTGAACAGAAGACATAGCAACGAATCAAAAGCTTTAATAGGATTACGTGCTTCTTCATCCGAGCGCCAATCTCATCTGCATCGAAAGCTTGCTTGCTTATCCTCCCCTCTATCATGCTTTTTATGTAAGTAGACAGAAAAAACAGTGGAGCGGGAGTACCACCAATAGTAAGACTTGGTCAATATATCATACAGAGGTATCACATATATATTGTCGACGGAACAGAGACGGTATATTAGTTTTGGGTGAGATCCTCTCACCCAAAACTTTGTGTAAATCGATGTTGCAATTTTTCTTCGAAAATAATAGTCCGATTTTGATGCAGTTTTCAATTATGGTTGTGCATGTTCTTAGATAGGTCTTACAATGACAACTCACCAGGGCGCGCTGCTGCAAACATTATTGTGCGAATCAATGTTGTAATTTTTCTACAAGACTACTAGTCTGATTTAGATGCTGTTTCCATTACGTTTTGTAAAGGCCTTTATGACTGTCTTTATAGAACAAATGTTTTTTGAATTTCACTTTAACATCATTATTTTATTTAGTCGGATCACACTACTAGGCACTTTATTATGTTGAGCACATCAATATAATGTCACTTTGCCTGTAAGCTCCAAGTGAAGCATTACAGGCAATCTTATCCATCCTTCAAAGTTTTCAATAAACAGTGAAAACTAGTCTTTAAGCGTCAAGACATTACTCCAGATCTCAAGATATAGGCAAATAGAGGAATACCCAAAGGTTCAAAATATGGTCCTTAGTTACCTTATCAAAACTGTAACACAAGCTTTTACAAGCAATCGATCACATGGGTTGAAGTTATAATAACCGTATATAATAACAATTAACGTTGTTAGCCTGGATCCAAGCGAGCTGAGTGCGACGGAAGTAGTGCTATCTCTCATGGAACTCAATTAAGCGCCATTACCGAGCGTTGAGCGTCCTTGCAAAGCCCTTTAGAAAATACTTTGCAATAAAGCAGAGTTTAAGCGTGGAAATTTGAAAGCTTTCACAATAGAATTTAAGTGGGAATATGGAGGGAATTCATAATGAGACACGATCTCGGATAAAGTTCCGGTATGGATGATGAAATACGGGCCCGAGTTTTTTATCGATACATATAAAATTCAATTGAGGATTCTGTACTGATGAGATACGTAATATAATATAAGAATTTTGCAAATTTTACTGAGCTGCGATTGGAAAACAGCCTGCAGCTTTTTCAGCTTTTGTATTGCTTACAAAGCTTGAAGGCGAAACATTTTTGAAAAGTGTTTTACATTAATGTTTCCATCAATAGCTTATTGCATTCCACTACTACACATAGACCACTCCAAATGCTCATCCGCCTTACAAATCCAGAAAATTCCAGCTACCTTTTCCAGGTCATCTCAAATCGTCAGAATTGGCACTTCTATAGAAAACGATATAAAATTGTGTACAGAAACTACACAACTGTTCGACGAAGCTGAAAGCTTTTGAAGAAAAACCGATTTGTCGTTTGCGGAAATAAATGCGGGAAGTTGAATTTCTTACCTCTGGAAAAGATTTCGATTGGTCTTTTGTCGTCTGAAGAACTTACGCACCTATCAAAGACTTTGTATGTCTAAGGCGCAATATTATTGAAGAAATCTTATACAATGGAAGTCATATGACTTAGAAAAATGGTTGTAATACCATAGAAGATGATAGATTTCTTATTTTACATTTATAATCATTAAACTAGGTATGTTTCAGATTTATGCAACTCAATGATGTAGGTGTTGTAACGTGAAAGTACACCATTTTACAAATCACGAAGCTAAAATCAGTTAAATGGTCGGATTTCTCATGACGTCTTATTATACCTATGACATGAGATCAACAATTACAAATAGGGAAACGTGAACGTCTGCCATCAGGGTTTGATTTAGGCAATAAAACCGATATCTTAAGTCTTTTAAAAAATATAAATTTGGCAGAAGAGCAAAACGCAACAGAAAGCCTGCCAGCATAACATTGGCTTGTGCCCTGCCATATTTTTGTCTGCCTGTGACACAGAAACACCGCTTTAGACTGTACAAAGCTTGCCACCCCTTGCGTCATACATCCGCATTATGCCTCGCCCTAATTCTTCTAGACCTGGCGTACCGCCAAAAAAACATACCCTTATGAATCATTCTATATCTGATCCGGATCCATTTGTACCAAATAGGAACATTGTGTTTAGGGAAAATTGGTTGAGTTAAAGTAGTGGCCAATCGGCAAGGTTTTTGACCTATCCAGACTACGCAATGTTGCTATGGAAATGGGACCAAAACAGACGGAGGCAATTCCTAAATATTAATGAGTTATCTCAGATATGTAGCTAAACGTTGGTAACGTAAATTAAGTTTTCTCAACGAGCATATCTGAGTAAAAAAAAGGTGGCTGGGACAGACTGGATGCGGAATGCAAAAGATCGGGAAAAATAGCGCACATTGGGTGAGGTATATGTCCAGCAGTGGTCTGAGTTTAGATTTAATAAATAAATAAATAAATAAATAAATAAATAAATAATTGATTGATTGATACTGTGAGGACACATACTAAATTGTCATTGTCATAAATGAAAACTAGCCTACTAGCTAGGTCCACACAACCAGTTCCTGGTTATAAACCGGATCGCATCGATATCTTAAAAATCTTACTAATATTTAGAAGCACAAAAGTTTGTGAAGATGTTTCGAGGATTTTACTTAATCACGTTGAAACCGGTTGAACAGATTTGGATGAAAATTGGCACATAGATAGACCATTTTCTGGATTAAAACATAGAATACTTTTCTCTCTTCTTTTCTTTTTAGATCTTCAGCAACGGAGGCAGATCTTAGCATCTAGGCACGGAGATTGTCAAGACTACTTTACATATTAATCAGGTTATGGGCTTAATCAATCTGTTCAGTATTCTGTTAAAGCGCTGCATTACATATTCAAGATGCTCTCAAGTCTAAATTGAGCCCGTCTAAAGTTAATGCTTTTATTCCCTCGTATCTTCGTTGTATAAGTAAGCAATATTTATTTTGCTTTCACGGTACTGAGATGCATAAGAGATGTATGCATAACATTCCTTATGAAGAGAAGCTTATTTTGCATGAGATTTTTTGGTTCATATAAAAAGGAAAAAGTATTTTTTTGATATTCACATTCATACAGTCACACACCTTTCCCATTGACCCCAATTGGCAGAGAACATGTGAGGCCTTTCGTTTCTCCTATTTACATCGGTTACTCTATCTATAGATATACACCCGAATAACAGTTCAACCACCATACTTAGGAATGTTTGCTTAATAGTTTGCGTGCGATCCGTAGTTTTATTCAAAAACATTGATTTGATTAAACACTTGGATAATAAAATAGCCAGGAAGTTCTCACAACAACCAAATAATCCCAATTCAGGATATAATTAATCCCTTCTTCAATTTCCATATAATTCAAAAGGGTAGATGGTGAAAATATAAGCTGATTTAATTAAAAATGATATGGATATCAAGGGTTCCGATTTCTGGCTATCTATATTGATTTGTTGAAGTTGAACCAACGAAATTGATGAGATGTCTACATAATGACGTTTTGGTCACGTGACACCCTTTTTTCAGCGATTTCATTGGTCGTAGAGATGTTTCGATTTTGTCGCTGTTCGCCATGCTGAGGCTAATATCCTCAGATAAATCGAAATTCAGGATTAAGTGTTCTTTTAGAATACAGGCGTTATTTTTCATAATTTAGACAAGTCAAACTTTACATTTTCTTCTTAATTTATTTCAAATTATTCACCCTCTAGGTATATTCTATTTTCAGATAATATTACAAGCTATAACAAACCAAGCTATTTTGTATATAAATGTACCTGCAGCAAGAAGGATTCAAACAATACTGGTGCTCAGTATAGCTTAAGTTATACAGGGTGGAAGATTTTAACCTTACCTGGAGGGAAAGTACTTTAAATACTGGAGATAGCTAATTTCACTCAAAGGAAACATTCCTTTATTTTTAAAAAGAAACAAAACTGCATTCATAGTTTTTTGAAAATTCCCTTGCCATGCCCGGTAATCGAACCGACTAAAATCCAAAAAAATAACATCCTGTATTTTTATAGCATCAATCGATAGTGTCAATCATGAGGATCGAAACTCTCTAATAAACATGGTAAATTAAATTAAAGGAAGTCAATAAAATCTTAACTTATAAATTCCATTCCAACAGATACAGTACTTTTGCTCAACGTGCCATCACATACCTTATCAACAATAACGCAATTTATTTAGTAAAATGAGTACTAAATGACTAAACTTTGATTCCGATTTAGAATGTAACGTTATTGTGTGACTGCATGAGGTAGTCAAGTCTCCCGATTTTTTTTTATAAAGAATATTAGTAACCGAAATTACTAATATTCCTGTTAACCCCCCCAAGTAAGCTAAATTGCTTGTACTAGTATTGGGTTCACGTCTGTGGGGTGAGCACGAACTACTATCGTAATCGTATCGTGAACTTAACGAGAGCACGGAGCATTGCGATTGGCAGGCTTCAGGCAGGCGGCCAATCGCAATGCTCCGTGCTCTCGTTACGTTCAAGCTACGATTACGATAGTAGTTCGTGCTCACCTCACTGTAGTGTAATGGTCAGGATTCGAACCCGGGACCTCTCGATCGTAAGGCCGACTCCTTAACCACTAAGCTACCGACGGCGACGCTACTATTATTTCGATTTAGGTCCAAGATACGTGTCTCGAGGTATACTTGGTTGGGCTTGGAAAGCACTTCGTGGTACACCGCATCGCACCCTGGGCAACGGAGATGGCGAGAGAATTGCCTTATTGGTTCGTCTTATAATACGTTAATTGAGACTTTTGAATTAACCTGAGACGGCATACGGTTTTAGTCGGTTTGAGTCGAGAGAGTACCTGCTGGCCAGTGAGGGCCAGCCATGAAAAACAGGGACAAGTAATTTAAATATGGAATTTTATTCTTAATATGATAGGTGATGGATCCTTGAGTTAAGTTCTCTATTTTGTTAAATCGAATTTGAAAATTGAGTTTTCAGGGATTTCCTTTCATTTAATTAATCATGTTTGTTAGACAGATTTGATCCTTATGATTTATACTATTGATTGATGTTATAAAAATACAGGATGTTATTTTTTCGGATTTTAGTTGGTTCGATTACCGGGTGTGGCAAGCGAATTTTCAAAAATCTATGAATACAGTTTTATTTCTTTTTAAAAATAAAGGAATGTTTTCTTTGAGTGAAATTCGGTATCTCCAGTATTTAGAGAACTTTCCCTCCAGGTAAGGTTAAAATCTTCCACCCTGTATACAGCGTCTAATGCAAACCTCCAATATACAAGCTAATGCTATTCTCAGAATGCAGCTCAAAGTTCAAACACGTTAGAGCAGAGAATTTGCATTCTCATCCAGTCCAATCCAGTTTCTTGCGAACTAATTCTAGAAGGATAAACTTATAAACAAGAAAGTAACTTAGAATTTCGAACCACAAAGGAAAATTTAAATGAGAAAGTGGTTAGTTTCCTCTGTAGGTACAGTTTTTTTGGAGGATTAGTTTTTATGAAAGAAATGTTTGAATATTCTTTATACCACTTAGGTGGTAATGGAAAGTGATCACAGTGGCCTGTGGACGTGTTCAACACGAGGGATAGTCATACTCATGCTGTCGACCCTGCAAAAACTAACGAAGAACCCCATATAGTATGCAAATTTGCCTGGCAACGGGTCCCCGCCGGGTCCAGCATAAGAAATCCTGGCTTGACGTCGTGGAACCCTCCACACATGCGTGCGAATAGTCTCACTACCATGGACACCCAAGATCGTATGAAGTGGAACCTTGGCCTCGGATGCAATCAGGAAAATACATCTATGAAGATGATGATGATGATGTACACAAAAAATCCATCCGTCGGAGATTTAGGAAATAATGCGAAACTATTAACTACCCTCATTTTTGCGTCCGAGTTTAAAAATTAGTATAACACCCAGCAGTATCTTTGTCACCCCAAGTAATCTCAAACTTTTTATCTCCCGACTCAGTCATCTGGATATTCCTGTCGCGCGTCACCCGGTGTCGTCCGCCGTAATGAGTTCCGTCTTATCTTACGTAATTAATGAAACGTTCGGTAACTTTTCTGTCTTGATTTGAGTCTCAGCGTCCATTCATTGATCGAAGAATATGACGCTTCTTCAAAACCGATACCCGATCTTTCCTTTTGACTTTGGATCCCTTTTCTAAACTTTTGAATCTTATGCTGGATTTTATCAGTGAATATACGTTTAACTAATCCGAGTTTTAACGTTGTGTCTCGAGAGCGGGTGGCAGGCAGAGTTTCCAGAATATTAAACTATTTAATTAACTGTTAAAGGCTGTCATAGAATATACCCCGTTCCTACACAAACTCATCTTGATTGATTTGGGTAATATAGCTGTTGGGCATAATTTGGTTTTGACAGGGGATATTCAGGTAATATGCTTGATTGCGAGGTATCTCGTTGCAATTGTTGAAACTGTTAATGACTTATTTTCCATTGTTGACATTGCCCATAGATTTGGGCTCTATTTAAAAAGAATTACCTTAATGTTAGCAGAGACCAAAATTAAAACCATAACATCGAAAAGTTCATTGCTCTTAATTTTATCAGTACATACCAAACAGAACTTCAGTGCGACAGTCGGACGCTGAAATAACAGCTTTAAAACTGTGTAAAGTGCAAACAAAACGAGATTCTTGTTGGAGGAAGTTGCCAAATGGCATGTCTGGCTGTAGCCATAAAATAAATATGTCTGGAGTCTTAAGTACACATATTTTACTAATAATGGCCAAAGTTTCAAGTAGCTTAAATGTCTTGTATTATTATTTTGTAAATGTAGAAGTAACCGGAACAGTGAATTAATGTAAGTATCTGTTTTATATCTCTTCAAGCCTTCTTTTTTGCTTTTCTACTTTATTTTACAACAATTACACTCAACTACACTAAAATTATTTTATAAAATTTGAAACATGAAAGATTTATTTTGTTAAAATTGATTAAAAAATGTAGAAAATTAAGGGAAACACGGGGAAGAATAATCAAGTACACAGTCCGCAGGCTCCGAGGTATAACCCTCGGATAAAACCGGAATACATAGGTACCAGAAGAATGGTAATATAATAATGAAATTTGATTAAAACAAGATATATCATACTATGGACAATATTTTGTTTGATTAGTAACACGTTATAATACTGTAATTAAACGGAACTGAAACAAGTCAATTTCAATATTACTAACTGTTATTAGTAAGTGTTTTAAATACCTCATTCTATTGATCGTCATGACTAACCTCACAATATAAGTAAGCTTAGACCACCGAAGCGACAATTCAGTAAAAGCCTCCAATAAAACGTAATGTTCAGTGTGACCCTACGAAATGAACCCATTAACGAAAGTAGTTTGGCACATACGTGATCCTATAATCTGTAGAGATCACAGAAATGAACCACTCCGCTTGGGCAAACAATTCAGGGCCCATTATCGCACCCTGTGGAACGCCTTCTTGTATATTCGTGTGGTTACATAAAATTATTTGATGTAAGCATGCTTATGTAGATAATTTAACAGAATTTCTATTGTTTGACCTATTTAGTCCTTCCATTGTGTAAATATAACAGAATCCTTTTTATTCGAAGTAGACATACCTACTCAAAAGCTGTTGTTGAATCATATCCCCTTAGGATATGATTTTATTTGGTTTCTTGTTCTTCTGTCGAATCGACGGCATTTCTACCCTCAAATTCTGTTTTTCCAGTGTGCTGTTACCTGGATTGCGTTATTTTACTTGGGTTCTGCTATACACAAGTATAATAACGCAATCCATATTTAAACTTTTCGTAGTGGACACAATCAATAATGGCCAGTAGTGCTCAGCCTTAAGATATGATTCCGTAGCTAGATAAAGATAAATTTATTCGTAGAAACATGTGTACAGAATGATGATGTTAACAACTACTACGACAACTTCCGACGCACGCAGTATTCATTGCAGCTTCTCATTGGTCCCCTTTATCCCTATCGGAATTTAATAAGTAATGGATACGCTGTATGTGCTGCATGCGTCGGCAGTTGTCGTATGCGGTCGACTTCGGAATCATACCTTTAGTCGAAAGTTGTTGTTGTTGCTCTGTTAGTTGGAATCACATGATTTGATAAAATAAATATTTTAGCTTTTATAACTTCGTAAGCTAAATAATTTACTTTGAGATCACTTCTAAGTTTCGAAATAATACGTAAACTATTACTCATTTATTGTAATTCAAATAAGCCATACCTCAATACATGTTCCTGTGTTATTCATTAAATTACATAATCAGACTACATATAATAGGTATAAATTCAAATTTCATGTTATAAATCTCTCATGTCTTTGTCCATAATACTGCATAGACACAACTGACAGTAACAAAACTGCTAACGAAATGCATCGTAAAAAACAGTATGAATAACGCGTTAGGTGTGACTTATTGACACCTTATGCGTTTTTCAAGTTATACCAAAGTAGTAGATCTTTTTTACGCCGAATCGTAATGCCACTTACTATGTCTATAGATTTGGTAAAATGGTCCGAGTCTAAGGAATCAGTGTTTGCTTATTCTAGAGTACTCACGTTTTCCTCGACAGTTTTCTTGATCTTAGCTGTGGTCTCGCTCACTTTGGCCCCAGCCTTGTTCACGGCGGAGTACAGGAAGTTACCCAGGGACTTGGCTCCAGCAACTGCCTTGGTCGTCACTGGACAAGTTATGAGTGAGTGAGTAGACAATTAATAGAATGTATTGCTCGAGACACATATCTTGGACCTAAAATGTGCTCTATACGCACAGAATACGTTTCTTGGATATCTTTTGAGGATAACATGGGTTGCTACGCAGTGGACGAGCCAAATTCATCAAGCATAGATTATTACAAAATAATCCGCCCGCGCTAGACCCTCGTTTGCCTCGCGATTAGGTCCAAGATACGTGTCCCGAGGTATTGGAAGATGAAGTTTAGTTAAGTAGTGGATTATCTTCATGAGACACATGTGTTATAGAAAATAAGTATTGTCCCTAAAATTCGTTTCTAGATTACAAGTTGCAAGATCAAAAACAGCTTCGTTTTAGATGTTAGATATATTTACGTCAACGACCTGCGAAAGGTGGCTGGGACGGACTGGATGCGGAAGGCGGAGGACCGGCAAACGTGGCGCGTATTGGGAGAGGCCTATGTCCAGCAGTGGAGTGCAGTAGGCCAATTGATGATTTACGTCAAAGACGGTAAAGATCAGATCAGACGATAATGATTTGTCTTCTAAAACACAGTAAATAAAACCTTTTAAAATAATGCCATAAGATGTTATGCAACTGGGCACAAACCGCACAGAGCCGATAGTGACGAATCAACATAAGTGTGACTTAAGCCTGTGACTTACAGTGAAAGTCTGAGCGACCAGCTATTTCATATAGCGAGTGAAAATCAGTCACAGCTCAAAAACGATTGCGATATAACGAAAAATAATATCATAATGATTTTTCACATATTATTACCTGTGAAATGATAAAACATTTTCTATAGCCGTAGTCGGTAAAGTTACAAAAATTGGCACAAAGAAGTAATAATAGGCTTCTTCAAAGTAACCAAAATCTACTAGTATATTTATACAGCTTTGATCTTGCAAAAGTATTTTTAATTCAAAGAGAAACCTCACTTAAAAGACTGATATTACAGTAAGTAGACTGTTTTGAAGTGGAAGAAAGGGGATCCGAGGAGGGTATGAGTTTCAATTGTTCGGCAAATATCTCCCGTGGAAGACAAGTGGCAATCTCAACGCTTGAGTCCCGTTTAAGATGAGTATAGTCTGCTGGTGACAGCCCCAAGTACATTATTCCGTGTTAAGGAATTAATTGTAGTGGCAACATTATCGTGTTATTAGTGTTGGGTATTAGCAAAAGGTTAGTAGGGCTATTTCAAAATTAAATTAAAGATAAGGTACATAATGAACATAATAAAAGTGAACTCGTTTTACAGAATGTTTCTTATATAAAAAAGGTCTACTTTTTAACAAAAATACAGCTACCGGTACAAAGTCTTCGTCATCCTATCAAGATAATATTGAATGATTAAAAAAAACGAAACAGTTTGCGTAATGTATACAAATCACGCACGCGAACACATTTTAAAAGCATAGCTAAATGTTTAAATATTTTTTAGACTGGCATGATAGCATGCAAAGTAGTTTTTATAATTTTTAAAATGGCAACACTTAAGAATTAGATCGCCACTCCAACAAGGCGAGTCTCGGATAAAATGTTAGTTTCTGTAAAAAGAGTTTTAAATCAACAGAAAAAAGTAAAATAATACTAACGCTCTTGCATATCAGGTACTTCTAAAGCATCAACATCGAAAAACTTTTTATTCGGGTCACCTGAAAATGTGCAATGAAAAAACTAAAATAAACTAGCAAACAAAAAAAATAAAACAAAAAGCGTACTACCTAATATTAATGATCTTACGTTAAAAAGAAATAGAAACAGTCCTTAAAAATGATCACTAAATTCACCTCCCTCATATAGCAAACACGAGTGCAAAAGAATATGCATTAATCGATGAGTGCGAGCGAGAACAAAGTATGACTTGTGCTACACAATGCGGATACGTTTTTTAAGTCGCGATGGCATTGAGAAATCTATTTCATTTAAATATAAGATCATTATAGACGACTGAAGACAATTGATCAAAACTACAATATGTTATTTGCTGGCTGGGTCGAAGATTTTTTAATTCATCATCATATCGATGTTTCAGGTTGCCCCAAAGGCTTGGGTAGGGCCCTACAGCATACATATAGTATCACAAGAATAGTTCTGATCAATTGTCATGGATGAACAAAAAATACAAAGTAACATTACTAAAAAGCAAAAACATAATAGGTATTTTCCACAACTGTCAAAGCAAGTTCATTCATCATCTTAGCATTGTCCCTGTCTGCATCTGAGACTTTCACCTCAGAGCCTAGGATCCTTATACCTCCGCCTTTGACTTATACAGCTTTTATAGGAGTGAACAACTTCCAATCCCGTGAAAAAAGCCTTCGTCAGAGTCTCGCCCTTCAATTAGCAGAGGTTCCACCGTGCAAGCTTGGGTAATATCTTAGGGGACCGTTCAAGTAAGCCTACTAATTGAAGAACTCATCAATCACAATCATTTACACGTGAAAAAGCAACTAATTTATCTTCCATAACATTTTTAATATCCACCCCGGCCTGCGTCAATCTCATCAAAGGAAAGGCAACATTAAACTCCCTGTCCCTAAGCCTTCGTAATACTTGCACGCCCCTTTGGCGCTATCCACAGATAAAAGCGTCAACCGGACGCGCTTCATAAATTGCGACCTTAGACCTCCTGTTCACCGGCACCGTAGGGGATAGAAAGGGACGGTTTTACCGCACGGTGTTTGTAATGTGATGCTTTACAATCCCACCAGAGACAAAGCGTGTACGTAGTTCTATTTTCGTATTAAACTTGTGTTGGCATTACCTGCTTGTGACTAATTTGTTAAACGAAATTAAAAATTGATACTACTGGATAGGTACTACAGTAAGGGGTGTGGAGAAAAGATACGACTGTTGGAAGTGTTATCGCAGGGAGAAGGAGAGTTAAAAAGAGATAGTAGGATTAGTAGGTAATAGTAAAGATTTTAAATGCAAAGCACTTGGTATAGTTTCTTTGAATACTGGATATAGCTCTCTTTCTTTGCTTCATTTAACTTAGTTTATATGGTAAAACTTACCGTTGCCAACGCCAGCTGGCTGCTCCTCAGTTGGAGTGCCCCCGGTGGAAGCTGGCCTGCTGTCTGCTCCACCGGTAGCGCTGCGTCCAAACCATCAATTACCATTAGTAAGGAGGAAATACTAGTTTATAAAGACACACATCTACAGGAAGTAGGGACAAAGAGTATACGAGAACCAAGCACCCACGATCCATCAGACCCTATTATGTCGGGGTATATTTTAAGTGAAAGGACACATGCGATAAATTGGATCGATGTGTCGGATCATGCTCAGAAATACAAAGCCTATAGCAAAAATACCTCAGTCATATTACAGCTAGATAGCGTTGTGTAGAATATCATACTCTTAGGGAACAATTATTCTAAAAATCCTAGCGAATACCATAAGTCAAAGACGTCTGCGGGTATATCCCCAATTGATCCAAATTCTTTACTTTATTTACAGTCTTTAGAGATAGTAATTCTTTAGTTGCTATTTTTCATTGAAGGAGCGAAAGGACTCTATACTAGAATCGCAACAAATGGAAAGATGTTATCTCTGCCTTCCTCAATAGCAGACATATTTTTCTAGAATGACCCCCAAAAGTACTTAGAAATCCATAGAATTGTCGTCAAAACTTCTCCGAACACGTTGTCGTATCGTCACCCCACTGACCCCAATCACGATGCGATGTGTAAAAATCAATAGCAGTAATATATTCGAGTTCCTCCTAGCTCGTTTGCGCAAGTACCATTCTCGACCTCTTTCTATTTACTGGAAACTAATGATCGGTAACTACCAGCTTTAATGGTATTACGTCATTTATTACTTTATCGGTCAAACTGACCGTTCGTGCTTATGTGCCTTCTCAATATTATACCACTACTTTACTGCCGCAACCTTACGCCATCTCCTTATCCCTGATTTCTTTCTTATCTCGGCTCAACTTTTTTTTGTCATGACTTCCTTCAGCTAGTTTTCCTCTTTATTAATATGTGTCGTCTCTAAAGAAAGTATCTTCACGTTCTCTGTCGCTTATTAATTCTGCAGAGACTTCTCGTATCTCTGTTTCCTCTCTATCTTACATTTTACTTCGAACTCTGTCATATATCGATCAGTATAGGTCCAGGAAAAAAATTAGATGTTATGCGCGTATTTGCTCAATTGATGACGGGTCCTTTTATTCATCTAATTTTAGCAAAGAACATTTTAACGCACTCAATGTTTCTTTCTGGTTCTTGAACTAGAATTTCAATAAATTATAATCTTGATTTAAACTCTACGCACCATATAAATGCGCATTTTGCCATCCAATAGCGCTCGATAATGCAGTTGCAATAATCTCGAGCATTTACTATCTTACAAAATTCATTATAGATTGTTTTGTGTTTTTTGACATTGTGCAACCTCTGTAAAGATATGTTTGTACAGCCGATTCCAATATCCACTGACCAAACTATTCCCTACTTCGTATTGTCGGAATGTTTTTCGAGACTTCCATGCTAGTAAAGATATTTTTGAGCCCTACAAATTTCATTTAAACAACTGAGAGTATAATACTCATTAATGTGGCATTTTTTGGAACGTCGTCATTCTCCTGTTTAGGTGTAGGGCTGACTAACTACGAGTAGGTATATAGATGCTAAAATGCCTTTCGACAACCTATCTGTGACCACGGTTGGAGCAATAGAATCGACACAGGGAAATAAAGGTATCATATATAATAGCTTTTATCGTCGATTTTGCCTACGTCTTTGTATTTTATTCAGGCTGTTAGGAGACTAAAAATAATTAAAATTCCTAAGTACGCAGTATCATTTTACCGCGAGGAACGGAAATGAAACTCATTTAACTAAGGCGCAATAAATCCTTATCTGAGACTAGGCAAGGTTATTCATGGTCTAGCCAAATTCTTAGCGAGAATAATGAATTAGTTGATTCAGCAACTTTTAATGCAATTTCTTGCAGAACTACTGCAACGTGGCCGTCAGTTCTTCAATTAAAGTTTGCATTTGTACTCCAAAAAGTGGTTGGAAATTGGTTTCGTACTCAATGTCGAAAAAAAAATGATTTGTACAACGACGCCATCAAAGAGGTATTTAACCGATGGGTTATTAAATTGATCGATGGACCATTTCATTCTAAAGTCATGTGTACTATATACTCTGAACGGATACTCTCATAGAACTCCGACACGGATAGATTAGGTAAAAACTTAAGATACTGTACGAAGAAATATGAGCCCTACGAAGCGAATATCCCAAAGTGGATTGTGACCCCAATTACGTAAAAATGTAGAGAAATATGGGCGTGTGAATGACCTCTGTAACAACCATTAGTATAAAACCAGGTAGCAATAAGTAAAGAAATCGGACGATCCTGTTTATTTGACAAAGTATGACGGCAAGCCACGTACCATTTTCTTCAGCCATTTCTAATTATATTTTTCCGAGGAACAAAATATCCTAGATTACTATTTAACAACCCGTAATTAGTAAAGAGAATCAATTACACATCTGCCCTATTACGTACGGCGAGCCGCGCGAGCGTGACGTCGAAGATATCGGATGAGCAACCACACCTTTTTCTTGCTTACAAAGTCTATCATTGCCCATGGTGACTTTTTTTTTCACACGCAAATAGGCAAAAGCTTAGCTGAACTTCGCTTATTAAGCGGCAACCATAGTAACCATTTTTTTTTTTTACAATGGCGATAAAAATAACCATTTGGATACTCGGATAGCGACGCTTGCAAACCTTTTCATTCTGGGTATACCTACTTTTGTAATATTTTTGTAAATTTTAGGTAATCGCAGCAGGGTGATGTAAGCCCAATGGCCAGCTTTAAGCTTAGTGTAAGAATGTGACTAGACCAAAATATATATTAGATAAAAAAGACAACACTAAGAAAATGCACAACAATGAAAAATAAAAAATGGGGTTTGAGCAGAATAAATGAGTTCATAATTTTTTAAGTGCATCTAGTAAAAATATGTGAGTGACTGTCTATTCTTTTTATAAGAAATAAGAATAACTAAAAGTAATTGGTACTAATCAAAATGTATTGATTCTGCCAAAAAAAAAGATAAATCCATACTTTGTAAAAATTTGGTCAGATTTTTTTGTCAAATGGTCAAAAAAAATTATTACCAAAGAATGTGTGTAACATAAGTTACCAGATCTCCTTGAATTTTTTTTTTTTTAATCTTAATACGTGCTCAAAAGCCATGAAAATAAATTAGTGCCGAAAAAAGCGTGAAGCTGAAATTGTTCATAGTACAATTTTATTGTGCTGATTTAAAAATATCCATGTGAAAATAAGGCACAATGATTAAATAACAAAATAATGATGCACTAAAATTATGTCTGTGTTGCAATAACAATAAATGTGATTTGTAAAAATATATATTTTATGGGTAATGTGTTGTTGCTGATGAATATTTCAAGTATTCCATATGAAACATGTTACATAATAATAGAGGCGTCCAAGCTCCATTTTTAAAATATGAAATGCCACAAACGTGTAATCCATGTGAATATCCATGTACCTCTTAAATATTATCAATCATATTTATAAGTATGGTAAAATGTTTAGGTCTAATATAAAAAAAATGTCATTGAAATTTTCTTTCCATTTTTCTTTTCAAAAATAAATCCATTTTTTTTTTTCAATCTCATCAGTTACAAAACATCATCCTATAGAAAAAAAGAATGAAAAAGCCAAACAAAATTTGTTTTAACTCATTAATTCCGCCAACCCCTCGTACCTATTATACCTAGAGTTATCATCATCATCCTTTCCTTCAGGTTTTGGTTCTGCTACTTCAGCAGTTTCTGTCGGAATCTGCTGCTCTGGCTGCTCAGCAGCTGTGGGTTCATTTTTCCTAAGACCTGGGATGGGAATGCCTGAACCGAGCCAACCAGTCATTTGTGACTTGACATTGGTGATGAGGTCCAGTTTGCTGCCTCCTTTTGTGGGACTGTAGACAATAGAACATGTTAGAAAAATGGAAAATGTTACATAATTATGAGCAATATTTTTTCAACCAAGTTTCCTATGATTCTTATTAAAAAAAATGGTAAGTACTTTTGTTACTCAGCATACTATTGATTCGATTTTTTAAAAAAAAGCCTCTAATCTTTTTCTTTAAATGTTGTACATGTTGTACATTCCAAAAAAAAATTAGAAAAGTATGCTGAATGAAGACTAAGCTTGAACAATATTGCATGTTTCATATCACACAGTAGTTAATTAAAATTTCATCATAAAACCAGCACATAAATTAAAAAAGAGTCATGTATGTAACTCATTCACATAGATCTTGTCTAATCTGTCTGTAATTTTTTAATACATAGTATAAAAATATTATATACTAATACATTATTACAGATGACGAAATTTAACTATAATTTTATAACTTTAATCTCAAGCTGATGTTCCGCTAGATAAAACATAAGGCTCAAGGAAAACGTAAACAAAGAATTTACCTTTGTTTTTCACCTTCCGCTGCGGCCGCTTCAAGAGCGGCCTCTTTCGTAGGGGTTGGGACTTCTTCATCTTGAGGCTCGCCCTTAGCCGCTCCCATCCACGAACTGACCTGGTTAGTGAGTCCTGAAAACATTTTCACTGGCACTAGCTAATCAAACAACTACACAACACAATCACTCAGCGATTTCACAACGCTACGACAGTTTCGCACATGACCCACGACACGGACGGTCTGCTATGCGGCTGTAGAAAGCGTGATCAGCTGAAAAACTAAATGGAAAACCACAATCGACCAGGAAAATTCAAGAAGAGTCCACTGCGCATGAAAACTTGCGCTCCTGCGCTATTTACGCTATGTACAGCTATCGACACATATGATTTAAATGTGAAACGTAAAATAGATGTTAAAACGATGGAATTAGGTCTAAATTGGCATATCACAGACTTTGCATCTCCTTCTAACTTCGTGATAGCAGAGTAATGTCAAAATTATGTCAATACGTAGATAATAAAAGAAATACGTTTAGTTGTTATCCCGTAATTTAGCAAGCAGTCCATTGCTTTCCGTGTAAACTTTAGTACATAATAATTTCTATTATCAATATTTGAGCTTGCTATCCAGTAAACAAAGCTTGGCTGAGTGTTTAAACTGTAAGGAAGATTCCAATAGGAACACAAATGACTTTATCAGTTTTGTGAAACGGAATACAGATCGCTGGTGTATTTATTTTTATCTGTGTCAAAATTTACCAATTAAAAAAACAACTTGACAATTTCTGATATATTCACAATTTTTGTTTGCAGTGAGTTTTTACAAGAATCCTTGTGTTTTATTTAACAAATGTAGTAATTCGTGGTCCCGGATAACTAAAATTACGGTAGTGCCTACAGCAACCATCGGCGGTGAGCAAATTTTTCAACATGACTGAAACACGAAGAATACAACTTCACCTTGGAAAATGTATAGAGGATTTGGACAAATTACACAATGTACCAGATTTGAAGACTAAAAGAGCAACCCTGTAAGTACCGCTAGCTCCCTTCATACACGAAACCTAATTCAATTAGTCTGAGCTATGACTATTTTGGGTTTTCTTCGCAGGTTATGCAAAACAGCTCTAAAATTATTTGAAAGTGCAGAAGAGGCTCGTGAGAAGGGAGATGAGGAGTATTCCTACGTTTATTATATGAAATACCTTCGAGTTGTCGCGTATATTAGCAAGGACAAGGAATATTTAAAGGATAAGTCCTATTTCAACAACATGTTAGGGGCTAAGAACCCAAACAAAGCTATTGATGCGGCTGAAAAGTTGAAGAACAGTCTCATTGAAAGGTCAGAAGTCATTCTTTTGTCTGTATAATCATCATGGTGTACTTCAGATATAATATCACTGATTTGTTGCAGCTGATAAGATTGAGTCATGTTGTCAACTGAGGGATTTTCACTTTTTTCCTCATTTATACTTATACAATACATACATCATTTTTTATATAAAACTAAAATAAGTAAAAAGTTTTTATCATACTTGTATAAAATGTACATAGTTACATAAAATAAAAACCTTTCTTATAAAAAGCTAAATAGAATCTAATAAGAATAAGAATATAATATTGAAATGTAAAATGTACCTATTCCATAGCCAATCCTTTTTAGTTTCAATTTTTTTTTTAAATTGTAATTTCTGTAACCTGTCTGTTCCCATAAATGCTTAGAAAAAAAATAGTAGATTGTATAACATAAGGGAGCAAAATATTATTTTTACGGCGAGGGTGCACTTTGAACCACGAGGGTAGCGAAGGTTTCTAGAATAGAACCTGAGCACAGCGAGGGGTTCAAAGTATATCGCCCGAGGGAAAAATAATTTGTACCGCCGTGCAGCCAACACGAACCAGCCAGTAATAAAAAAAATTGGTTCGATTTCTATGAATAATATGATGTTCCGAATTCAAATCACTTTTCCGTCCGCTAAAAAGCTCTGAACAGAAAAGTGCTACTTTGCTCCCACTTATAGAGGAACAAAGTGACACTTTTCAAGGAACAAAGTGAATAGAAGGGATGAAAATACTTTTTGTATCTAAGCTCCATTTGGTTAGGTACACTAAAGGCAAACAACTTGAAGTGTTGTTTAATATTTTTTATTTTATTTTCTTAATAGGAATCCAACCACAAAGCTAAGCAGTAATTTATTTGTTTAAAATGTGACTGTAAAAAATCATATCAAGATTGTTTCTTTAGTGAAGAAGAACTGGAACATAGATTATCTTATTCCTTCTGTTAAAATTTAAAAGAAAACTTTTGTGTTCCCAGCCTATGTAAAACCTCAACTTTATATTTTCATCCATCAATAAAATTCCAGGTATGCCAAAGAGCAGAAAACCAAACGTCTTAACGATATAAAAGAGAATGAATTGATTAAACAGAAGATAGAGGAAAGTAGGAAGAAGATTACGGAAACTGTACCCATCAATGAACCATCTGGACTACCTAGTAAGTGGAGTTTTTAGTCATTGTAAACATAGAATTTAAATAAGCTTTGAAAACAGTAATGACACTTAGATTGCCCTGAATCCAATGATGTATTATTTTTATAGATATGTCATACATTAAGATGGCGGCTTTCAAAAATGGCGCAAACACAACATAATATTAGCTACTTCGAAAAATACAATGTTATTAATTTATATGAATTATATTATTATTATTATTTTAACAGGCAGGCAGTCGAAACAACTGATAATGCCCGTATCCTGCTTGTGCCCACTAGTGTTTATTTATTTATTTTTTGTTTAAGGTGTTGGTCTAATCTATTCTTAAATTGGTTAATGTTCTGGGCTGTCACAACATCATGTGGTAGCTTATTCCACTCTCTCACTACCCTATTACTTAAAAAGTTTAGATAATGATATTATAATTTATATTAATAATATTTTATTATTACGTATTTATTATTAAAAAGTTTTTTTTTGGGTGGCGCACTGTGCGAGTCATCATTTTTTTGTCGCCATTTTAGAGTGTGGACAACATATCTATAGTTTATAATATATCATTGCCTGAATCACTGTTATCATTGATGGGCACTATGGTGTTGCAGTGCAGTCACTGCAACACAGTGCCCGTCAATGATAATGATGGTGGGTAAAATATTTTTGGGGTTTATCTAAACTATCAATCAATCAATTATACTAGCCTACTGCAGTCCACTGCTGGACATAGGCCTCTCCCAATATGCGCCACGTTTGCCGATCCTCCGCCTTCCGCATCCAGCCTGTCCCAGCCACCTTTCGCAGGTCGCCAGCCCACTATCTAAACAAGCCGAGCAGATTAGAACAAGTTGTCTGAGAAGTGGTGTCAGCTGCAACACGTAACTGCTTACAAGTGTTACTCGATAAATGGCTTACTTGATAAAAGTGTTACTACTAATAATTAAAAAAGAATACTTACACGCAGGTACTGCAAGAAGTCACAGGTTAACCTTGAGCCACATGCTTGAGTTATCCTTTTATACTTCTTTTGTAGCCGCGGTAGCCTAGTGGTATGGGTAATGGACTGCAGAGACGAGGTCTCGGGTTCGATCCCAGGTATTACCATGGCACACACCAATGACTTTTCGATGCTTTTCGAAGTTATGTGTGTATTTATCGCAGGTTTATAAGTGCCCGGTTAATGGCAATAGGCTCGCCACCTATTACATTGGGACCTAAACATAAACGGCGAAATGTGGGTGCTAGCACCTCTGCCTACCCCTTCGGGGATATAGGCGTGACTTTATGTTATGTTCTTTTTAGGTCTGGATGAAGTGACTATCAAAAGTGAGCAACTATATTCAATCCTGAAGAGTGGCAAGCTGAAGGTGATGATCCTTGACACGAGGCCTTCCAAGGACTTCCTGGAGTCACACATCAACTATCCAGCATGTATCAGCGCACCTGAAGAGTGTATTTCCCCTGGGTAAGATTACTCTATCATTTTTCATACCACTTGGGTAGCATAAACAGCTTGCTAGAGTTCTTCAACGAGTTGGGGTGGATCGAATAGAATGCCCACCCTTATGACCATGACGTGAAGTTGCGGACACCAGGCCATTATACCATACCACTTAGGTATCACCACTGCTTGATACTAGAAATCTTTAAGCGAAACTATATCGTCCGTAACTTAGTGATAGCATATTATGGTTTTAAGTACACAAAGTTTGTTCCGTCTGGAGTTTATTCAAATAAATAATTTAAAAAATATAACTTATTCCACAGCCAATCTGCCAATGTGTTGGAGCAGAACCTGCCGCTTGTCTCCAGACCTGTGTGGGCTGAGCGAGCCAGCATGGAGTTAATTGTGATGCTGGACTGGAGCAGCACTACTGTCATACCCGGCAAGACCATGTACCTGCTGAAAACTATACTACTTAAGGTACGAGGAATTGAACTACCGCCTACACCTGAGCCTTGTCCGTCAATCAACTGGTGTACCGGCTTGCAAGTATACCGGCTTGCAGGTGCACCGACTTGCAGGTGTACCGACTTGCAGGTGTACCGGCTTGCAGGTGTACTGGCTTGCAGATGAGCCAGTTTGTAGGTGTACCGGCTTGCAGGTGTACCAGTTTGTAGGTATGCCGGCTTGCAGGTGTACCGGTTTGTAGGTGTACAGGCTTGCAGGTGTACCGGTTTGCAAGTGAACCGCTTGCAGGTGTACCGTCGTGTACCGTCTTGCAAGTGAGATTTACTTGGGCCCCCAAAGTAATAACAGATCATATTTCGTTCCACAGTGGGATGTCAACATCCAGTATTCCCGTCCCCCGCTGGCGCTGCACGGCGGGTACGAGGACTGGCTGCTCAAGTACCCTGCCTTCACCACCAACCCTCAGGCGAAGCCGCCCCGGCAGGATGACATGATGGATGACATGCTGGGTAATTGCTAAAACATCATAGTTCTCCGATGAACTCTTTAAGTCCTCTCAAAAAAACCGCCAAGTGCGAGTCGGATACACCAACTGTGAAAATTTTTAAAGGTCTAGGCTATCACGGGTCATGAGTTACGGCCTAGTGACAGACAGACTGGCAGTCAAGTCTTAGTAATGGGGTTCCGTTTTTACCCTTCAAACAAAGAGGTGTTATAAAATCTTTCTCAAATATAATTTTACTACTTCGTAATAAAGTGCTATTTAGCTTCCACTGCATTCTAAAACAAGACAACTATTTGCAGGAGACATCGAGTATCCCAACTGGTCGGAGTTGTCTCCCGTGTCTCCCCCCGTGGCCCCCGCCCCGCGTCCACCCAAACCGGGTGAACCCGCTGTAGACCGCAGCAGTAAGGTAACTGTCTCTTTGTCTAGACTGGTGGTTCGAAAGACCATATGAACCATCGTGCATGTGTCTGAAGTTAAAGATATTATTTATTTGACTGCTTTAATCGTCACGTAGCATAAGTTTAAGCTTATTTTGTGTGCTTAGGTTTGACCGCAGTAGTCAGGTAATCGTCTCTTTGTACTAGACTGCTGGCTCGAAGGACCATATAAACCATCGTGCATGTGTCTCCAAATGAGTATTTTATACTTATTTGACTTATGTTTGTGTGCTTAGGTTGAACTAAAATCGTAAAATAACTAGCTCTGTAGCTGGACTGGTGGTTCGAAGGACCATGTGAACCATCGTGCATGTGTCTGAAGCTAAAGATATTAATTGACTGCCTTAATGGTCCCGTAGCGTAAATTTAAAGCTATGTCTATGTGCTTGGGTAGACCACAGTTGTAAAGTAACTGGTTCTGTAGCTGGACTGGCAGTTCGAAGGACCATATGAACCATGGTGCATGTGTTTGAAGCTATAGCTAATTGTTTGACTGCCTTAATGGTCCTATAACATAAGTTTAAGGCTATGTTGGTGTGCTTGGATTGGACGGTAATTGTAAAGTAAATGATTCTTTAGCTGAACTGATGGCTCGAAGGACCATAACATGTTATGTTGTGTATGTGTCTCTTAAGCTAGATATCTATGTGACCGCCTCAGTGATTCTGTAGCATAAGTTTAAACACGGACCTAAAGAGATCAAACCATTATCCCTTAGGCAGCAGCTGTCCAGATGTACTCGGAGCGCGCCCGCAGCATGCAGCTGATCCTGGAGCAACAGGAACGTATCGCAGACACCTCCCTCACGCTCGAGATGCAGAGGATCGAGGCTGAGCAGGTACCACACTTACCCCACTTGTCACCAAGCAGCTTCCCCCCTCCCTTTTCCGGGGACAAGATGGGGAAACCGTGATCCCACATTCGACGGGGCCATGTTACATCAAGGCCATCTACGTGACAAGGATCAGACAGGTTGTGAGAGAATTGCCTTGAGAGAGAAATAGAATTACTCTTACACATATTGATAAATTGATAATAACACAACATTAAAAAACAACATATAAACATCCGAATTGAGAACCTCCTCCTTTTTTAGAAGTCGGTTAAAAAAGAGAATTACTTTTATTTCACATTTTGCAAATCAATATAATTAAAACCTTACAACCTTATAAGATGGTGGTTGATAGATGGTTTTAGTCGGTTCGAGTCCGAAATTTCCACCCTTGCTGGCGAGGAATTGTCAATAGGCATTTTCGCATTCCAAAAACAGAGTACCTCCCCTTTTATTCCTAAATATCATTCTTATAGTTTCTTAATAACTTCATCAAGAATTAATTATATTGTTCTTTCGCAAGGATTGGGAGAACGTCCGTATGAAACGCGAAGGAGAAAGCCAGGATGATGTGCGAGCGCTGTACAAACTCAGGGAGCACGAGATCCTGTCGCAGCTCATGCAGTTGGAGAATAAGCAGTACGACATGGTGAGTTACCCCATTTATTAATGTGGTTTTCTATTGGTGAAAGAATTTTCAAAATCGGTTTAGCGGATTCAGAGATTACTCTCTACAACGTCACAAACTTTACATCTTTATAATTGTAGTATAGATTATAAATGCTGTAATTAAATGTAAAATATCAATTTAAGGTTGCCTGGAAGAAATCGCTTATAGCGATAAGGCCGCCATTTGTACATTTCTTTTTGTTAATGTTTTTTTTAATATATTATGTACTAATTTATTAGTGTACAATAAAGTTTTAAATTATTATTATTAATTATATCAGATATTGTGGCAATGCTATATCCCTATTGATAACAGCAATCAAGAGAAAGAATAAGAAATGCTAATCAATACGAAAACTTATAATGCGCGATGCAGGTCGATAGTTCCGTAGAAGTTCAGCGTGATTTCAAGAGATGGCGCTAGGTTCTTGTGACACTTGAAATTGCTTATCGCGTATCGTAAGTAAAGACAACAGGTGGCGTTAAAATCAAATAAAAAAAAGTAATCACAAAATAAAATGGTAACAGTTATTTCTGAGGTCTGTTAATCATTTCTCTCATCATCATCAGGAACAAGAGAATATGAGTCTTCGTGAGCAGTTAGAAGATTACCAGCGACGGGAGAGAGAGGAGGCCGAGAAGCTCGCCGAGACCATCGCCAGCTCCACCGAAGAGCCTGGGCCTGCTGATGCTGAAGGTATGGCTGAAGTTGAAGTACTTTTCGCTATTCGTAAAATGTCTTTTTTTTTTGTTTTTTTGCCAAAGCCTAATCTGGACCTTTAGTATCTAGACTACTGAAGAATTACGCAACCTCGCAGGGTTCATCTTCATCGTAACTATCTGTTCGTGGATTCACACATTCATTCCGTGCCTCATTCATTCGTAAAATGTTAGTGCTCTTTAGATTATGTATTTTGTCATATTAAAATTTTGTAGATATCGAATATTATAAAACATCGGTTAACAAAACTAGGCTAAACAAGTGTGGCGACACTGTATAGATCAACGCCATCTAGCGAAATCGAGTTGAACCTCTAACGAACTATCGTGATCCGACAACATGATAAAAAAAATCAGTTGATTGCATTTATGGTCATTTACTTACTATTCTGAATTTAAATCGCTTTTTTCTTTTTTTACCGAATTTTCCAGATTTAAGTTATTTCGAAAATGAAACCTTTTTAGAATAGGTGAATAGTGAATGAGTTTAATTTGGAATAAGGTAACTGTACCAATGCTCGACACTGTACCAATGCTAGACACTTTCGAACAAAACCCAGTATTTTGAGAAAATTATCCATTTGTTTTATAAGACTATTAACTTAAAAGATGCCTAATGGTATCTATAAGATATGTTCAAATATTCGCAACACCATCCGAAGTAAATTTAGAAAGACTGTTGACAGCAAATAATGTGACTCCGTGAACACGGTCGTGTTATTTCTTAAGATTTTTGCCAAGGGTACTGATTTTTATAGGTGTGATTTTTTTGTTTATAAGTTATGATTATTACTAATTTTAGTATAAACGTTATAAATATTGAAGTTATTGACATACTTGGACCATTGGGACAATGATGTCTAGCATTGGTGTTTTCGACCAAGTGCATAATAATTTAATTTAAAGTAAAAGTATGATAGATTTTAAAGATTTTATGGGCAAAAGTTAATGTCTAATTGTTGCTGTAACAGTTAAAAAAGAATGTAACGACCATGCTGTAATTAATTTGTTAAATTTTTTAGATTGAAATTTTATTTTTCCTTAAAGTGTCTACCATTGGTACAGTTACCTTATGTCATTTTCAGAAAGAGGTTTTTCTAAAGAGAATAGTTGTTCTCAGGAATAAGTTCTTTATTATACTGGACTAAAAATATGCTCTAACCGCGCAATACACGTTTCATGAGTGTCTTGAGAATAGCAGGGGGTGGTATTACTGCTCGTGACATTCGTGTATACCGCGGGACAGATATCTCGAACCTATGCCGAGGCCCTGGCGCCTGCGGATTGGTTTTTATTAATCTACTAGCTGACCCGGCGAATTTCGTACCGCCATATTTTCTGATCCCGTTCCCGCTACATATCTCTAAATTTATCAGTGTTTCTCTGCAATATTATGCATGTATTATACATATAAACCTTCCTCTTGAATCACTCCATCTGTTAAAAAAAACTGCTTCAAAATTCGTTGCGTAGTTTTGAAGATTTAAGCATACATAGGGACGGACAGACAGCGACAGCGACTTTGTTTTATAATATGTAGTGATGCTAATAAGCACGGGGTGCTATCCTCAAAAGTCACCCAAGAAACGTGTATTGCGCAAGAGTACATTTTGGATCCAAGATTTTGATTTGACTGCCTCTGTGGCGTAGCTGTAGTGAACGCGGCTGCTACGCAGGAGGCGCGGGTTCGATCCCCGCTCAGTGCCAATATTTGTATGCATGAATATAAATATTTGCATTGGTCTGGGTGTTTCTATGTATAATATGTATGTATTTACAACAACAAAAAAAAGTATCTAAGTATGTATATCCGCATTCTAGATTCCATAACACAAGCTAATTAATTAAGCTTACCATGGGTCTAGATAGCGTTGTGTAGAATGTTGTAGAATATTATTCTCTAATATATAAAATTCTCGTGTCACAATGTGCGTAATCGAACTCTTCTGAAACGGCTTGACCGATTTTGATGAAATTTTTTGTGCTTATCCGGTATCTATGAGAATCGGCCAACATCTATTTTTCATCCCCCTAAGTGATAAGGGTGCAGCGGGAACGGGATTTGAATACCACGCGGGCCGAAAATATGGCGGTACGAAGTTCGCCGGGGCAGCTAGTTTATTTCTATTATATTATTATTTATATGTGTGTGATACGATCGTGTCGCCCTCTAGCGGAGCGTGCGCGTGCAGTATCCGAAGCGGCCGCACGCGAAGTGTCCGCAGCGCGTGCGCGCATCGCCGCCGTGCGCGAACAGCGCGACCAGCTGGACCGCACCAGAGAAATGCTCGAGGTGGAGCGCAAGCGCAAGCTGGCGCAGGCGCGGGAGAAGCGCAAGCCGGACCTGGACAAGCCGCACGGGGTTAGACGAATCTACTTGTCTTATATCTCACTGTCGAGACACGTTTATACGATATGGATACGACATATGTGCAAATACTGAAACCGCGAAGCATCCTGGTCCGTAGGAATAGAACCAAATTAAATTTAAACTTAAATTCCCTGATTTATAAAATCCGAAATTTTCTAACAAAATAATTATTAAAATAAATGTAGAAATTGCAACCAGTTTAATCCATTGCTTTAAAGTCATTGACTGTGTCATAAGTCATTAATAAATACGCACACACCTTCACACGCACACACAACAACTTCACACACACACACAACAGGCATAGTAGGTAACTTACTTGAACAGCTAAGCGGCAACATGCAATTCTACAGAGTGCTCAAAGTTGTTCAAATTCTATAAAATTAAAACTCTAGTTTCTGCCCTTAATACTGGACCAATTTTGTTCAAACTTTTCCTGCTTGAAGCTTAGGGGGTACCAAGTATATGGTTTCAATTATTGCGTATATGTCGTATCCATATTGTATAACACTGATATACACGTGCATGTCATACTATTATCATATACGAGCGTACACCCTCACATACTCATTCACATATACACGGGTTAGACTCATATTGACTTGGTTGTAAAAGACCTACTTTGCAAAATGTCTAGTTTGCAGAATGACTACATAGCAAAAGGTCCAAGGTGCAACCGACTGCCCACAGATGGCGTGCGTTTAGTCAGTTCATGTCCGATATATAACTTCCTTCACCGCAGGATTTTTCGCACGATGAAAAAAACACACGCCTTAGAAATGAAATATGAGAAGAATATATTTATTCTCAATAAACGAATACTAAAAAAATAAAAAGTCTATAGACACGCACACACATAATCAAATAATCACCTACAAGAACACTCTCATACATATACATTAATGTTAACGGGAACATACATACCTTTGATTTGCCTGACATTTCGACCAGGTTACACCGGCCGTGGTCACAGGCTGACTGCCATACACCCTAGCGTCATTTAGATAGGGTGAGTTCCTTGCCTACAAGATACGATCATCGAAAGAACAAAAAAAGTTGCTTCTCGCTCTACCACGCCTCGCGAAAATTACCTCGCAATTGAATATACCCCTCTAAACAGATTTTTCAAAAAATAATCGTTTTTTACATAGGCGATTATGTCACTTGCGAGTCGCGTATAATATAATCGTAAGCGAAGATTTATTTTGCCTGTGTGTCAACACTTTATACGATAATGGTTTAGCGATTATTGCTGGTGATAGTCGCGTACGATTTTGCCGAAACGTGCGAGAGACTCTCCCCGTCTAAATTAGCCTTTATACATCCACCACACGAGTACACACATACAAATCACCGAACCGAACTTACCTCTACCTCTAAATCCATATACTCGTGAAAACAGCCGTAAATATTAAGCAATTACAAATATCATTTACACATGCATGTATAACAACCATCTGTACATACTTCATACACACCATTCTCATACAATATGGTATCGCAGGACGAGGACGGCGACACATACATGATATCGCCGGACAGCCCCGGCGCGACGGGACTTAACCGATCGCACTCATCGCCTAACATCGCTAAGGTGCGTACCTAATTACTAAAAATACTAATCACTATTAGCATTGCTTTTACACGACTTTTGTAAGTCAATCATTTTCATCAGAAGTCCCTCTCTTAAAAGTCGTACAAGCCAAAAGGAGTAGAAGAAGAATGTGTACACAGGGCTTCGGTTGAAGCTTCGGATTCAACTGGAAACAATGCTGCGTTGGTCATAAGATTCTTAAACCAAACCCTCCGGGGATAAAGGCGTGATTGTATGTATGAATGTAAAAAATAACGAAACTCAAATTTCCATTTTTGTTACCTTTTGCAACTGATTCCTCCCAACGGAACGTGAGATTGTTTGAGATATGGCCAGTGCTATCTCTTTCGAGCTGGTCCTATTCAGGTGTGGCCCATACCGCCGCGGCCCATTTTTGTAATCTGAAGAAATATCTGGTGTTTTACGAATCTGGTATTTAGCGATTCTGGTATTAAGCGATTGAATAATTCTAATAATAATAATTCTGGTATTATTTAATGATTCTTCTTTACATACCAAACTGCCAATATCTTGATAATCAAACACACGTCACTTTGTCAAGCGTTTCATGCTCTTGATTGCTTAATTTTTCTTACCAAAAGTAGGAATAGACGTCCAAACTGAATTTCGACAAATAGTTTGGCGAAATTGGCTTCAGATTTTTTTTTGTCCTGTGAATAAACCCCACGAATACCTCCCACTCGGAGCTGGTGGAGGAGGTTATGTCGGACTCAAACAGACTAAAACGCACGCTATCAGTTGCTGGAGGTGAGATTAAACAAATGTTTTGACTTAGGTATCTTCGGATGAGGAGGAACCTGGCGCGCCGACCTTCGACCGGAGTACCAAGCCGAGCAAGATGGCTCCCTCTAGCGACTTGCACCAACGAGACTTCCAACCTGTATGGGGAGACGTGGTGAGTGGAATAATGCTGTATACTTGTATATTGCCCGGGACATTATATCTTGGACCTATCAATCAATTTAGCCTATTGCTGTCCACTGCTGGACATAGGCCTCTCCCAATATGCGCCACGTTTGCCGATCCTATCTTGGACCAAAAATGTGCTCAAAAATACCAAATTAAAAAAGAAAAGTATATTTTGGTATTCAAAATGGTTCTGCTGCCAAATATGATATAGATAGATCTCTATAAGTCCTTTAGCTAATCACAATTTAATAATAATCTAAATTTATTATGAGACATATCTGTTGGACCTAAAATATGTTCAAAATAAATAAATAAATATTGTAGGACATTCTACACAACGCTATCTAGACCCAAAGTAAGCACAGCTTAACTAGCTTGTGTTATGGGTTCTAGAATGCGGATAAACATACTTAGATACATTTTTTTTTGTAAATACATACATATTATATAACACATAGAAACATCCAGACCAATGCAAATATTCATATTAATATGCACACAAATATTTGCACTGAGCGGGGATCGAACCCGCGCCTCCTGCGTAGCGGCCGCGTTCACTACCGCTACGCCACGGAGGCAAGTCAACGTGCTATATACGCGCAGTACACGTTTCTTGGGTGTCTTTTGAGGATAGCACGGGGTGCTACTGCGGTGGACGAGCGAGCATTCACCAAGCATAGATTATTACAAAACAGTCCCCTCAAGGCCTCGTTTATCTCGAGATTTAGGTCCAAGATATGTTGTGTCCCGATGTGTACTTGTTTTCTGACTATAGAATGGATTTCAAAGATGTTTTTACGAGCTGAGTCCGGTATAAACGTAAATACTGTAGTACTGCGTAATTAAACAAAAATATTTTTTTTTTTATTTTTTTTTTATTTATTCATTACTATACAATGTTACATGAATCTTAAATTAAGACACTAAAACCCTGCAGGGTTTAATATGTGTCGCGTCTAACAATAATGAGGGGTTAGGCATAAATTTATTTTTTTGCTACTGTGAACATATAAAATAAATAGAAAAATAATAAATCCTTAAATTAATTACATATTACATTCATTAGGTGCATTCCTTCGAAGAGCGAAATGTACTTATGTGCCTCGCGCGGGTAAGAGCGAGACTGCCATAGGTTCCGCAATACAGTCTGCGTTTGCGCATCTCGCTCACGCTCGCACCCGAACCAGTGATTTACCTTATATAAAAAATAGACAATAGTTTTGCAAGTGCGTAGTCTGTGATACATGATGTTTTTAATTTGTTAGGTTTTATTACGATTCATTATGGTTTTGGTTACGATAGTACGATTTAATTTTTGTTATGAATTCTTTATTGCCGAACTTTGTACGTATGTCCGTAGTTATTCTCTCTTATTATATTCTCCGTATATTATATATATAGTCCGTAGTTATTATATTCTCTTACATAATTTTGAAGAAAAATGCTAGTAGTTTCACTATTCGACAATAGATGGCAGTACGATACAACACAGCTTGACGAATGCTAATTCCGTTTCCGTTTATAGATGGCGACGTTATCCTTATCCGATACGGACGGAGAAGTATTCCCTCTCCTTCATCTAGGTAATTCTCTTATTTGTTAGGAGATACTATTTGAACTAGCCTAAGACTCGAATATGGGGACTTCACGGAAAAAGGTTTTTACAGGGTGGGCACCAAGTGTCTTCCCTGGTTTTACACATGTCCATAGGCTACAGTAACCTATTTCCCACCTGATGTGTGGGCCGTGTGCTTGTCAGGTGGTCGATTAACAAGTAAATCGACCACCATGTTGAGCCGGGGTGGGGTCACCGAATTGCGAAAAGGCTCAAGGCATGAAGGGGTCGGCTTTCTAGTCTAACTAAAACGCGACTAACTTCGATAGTTTTCGTGAAGTGCTTGCCATGTGACCTCCACAACCACTTGGCAATATCGAAGTTCTGTATTTAGACTAGTCGGACTTTTATTTAGGGAGGGTTCGCAACTACTAGCTTACAACATATTAGTACTAAAAAGTAGACTTCTAGAACATACTACATTACTTTGATAGGCTCAAGCTATCGCCTACACGCACTTTATTGTGACTCAGAACGTCATTGCATTTCCTGCCACAGTACAAACTATACAGTAGGTTAAAATGACATTTGCCGACAGCTAAATACCTACTTTTACAATTAAATGTATTTTCGAATAATGACAATGTCGCAACGTTGTACTAGTCGTTGTGCGCTTACAGAAATTACATTGCAAAGCCGATTTTTTGGCCAAATTGGTAAGATATGGGTGTGCATGCAATGTTTTAAAATTACAGGACAATGTTGTAATTGTAGTAATCCATATCCATACTAATATTATAAATGCGAAAGTAACTCTGTCTGTATAGGGGTAGATTAGACCTTGAGAAAGGACATAGGCTATGTTTGATCGCGATAACCGACATCCACGCGGGCGGAGCCGCGGGCAAATGCTAGTTTTTGATATTTTCAATGAAATAAAGGAATCTTATATGGTCAAAATATTTAATGAAGTCATGAATAATTTACATTAGTTCCCGGCAGAGTAGAATTTGGGCCACCCCTCTTCCCACGCAGTGTTGTACAAGGCGACTAAGGGATAGGTCTGTTTAACATAAGGTACACACAGCCCCAGACTCATGCTCAGGTGCATGCACCATGGCTCATGTCAACAATAGTGCCTGAAAAACGGCAATAGGCTCACCCCCTCCGATGATAAAGTCGTGATTATATGTATGTATTTTAAGTGGCACTACTGTTATACATACACCGTGGCACAAACTGTAGGTTCATGTGACGTGTATCGGACTCAAGGCTCTGAATCCCGACGCGTGCACTAATCCCCTCGCTAACTACCCACAAACGTGCCCGCGACTCATGCTAATAAACAATACGATAGCTACTTTACATGTAATCTTGTCTTTCTAATTACGCCAATTAGAAAAATGGTGAACGATTTCGATGATCGAGATGAGAATAGTGTTATTGAGTAGCTGTTAGTCAATTTTAGCAGTATTGACTTGTGAAATGGTTGGTAGGCCCAAGAAAATGTGGTTGGCAGGCGTGAAAAGGTAATCAAAGAACCAAGCGGTTCGGCGACTCCTTCTTCTGCCGCGCCATTAAGTCTTGGAATTCCTTGCTAGTTCACGTGTTTACCTCTTCCTACAGTCCCGGGTCCTTTAAGCGGGGCGTGAAAAAGCATCTGATGAGCTGAGTGCCACCATTGTAACATGGTACGTGTCTGTAATGGTGACCCTCTTTTCAGAGACTTGCCTTCAGCGTACCATCAGGCGAGGCGAAGTCAAATTGACGTGTCCTATATAAAAAAAAATCAATCCCTGTTGAGGCGCGCAGTGTCCACACCCCGCGCAATTTGACTTAACTTAACTAACCGTCGCCTTAAGACGGATGTTTTGATGTTGATGAAGGAAGAATTTGGATCAGCTTTGGGCGAGGCTTGTGGCTCAGTTGTCATTCCCCCTGTAAGGGAAAGATCGCGGGTTTGAGGTCCGCTAGTCGGGCTGTAGTCGCTTTTTCTATCTTAAAAACGATTTGGATGGATTAGGTTAGAAGGCTAACGGCGTAAGCCTTCGTGGTTATATTTTTTTATAACCTACCCATGAATATAGTAATCCTCCTTCGTCGTAAACCCTAGTTAAAAATAAACTGTAGGTGAATAGTCCATTAGTTCAAATCCTTACCATACTAATATTATAAATGTGAAAGTAACTCTGTCTGTCTGTCTGTTACGCTATCACGCCTAAACCACTAAACAGATTTCGATGAAATTTGTTACAGATATAGATTAGACCTTGGGGAAAGACATAGGCTATGTTTGGTCGCGATAACCGACATCCACGCGGGCGGAGCCGCGGGCAACAGCTAGTAACCAATATTCTAAACATCCATTAGATGAATCGTCCAATAGTGCAATCAAACATAGTTTAATCAAACGTAGGTGAATGAAACAGTAGGTCGGGTTAATATTGCTTGACTCGCGTCCAATATTAACCCGATTCCTGCCGGCTTCCGGGTAGCATAGTTCGTGATAAATTAAATCGAGATAAGATTTATTTTTCCATCATCTTCCTTTTGGAAAATTTTCAGCCTTCGCCACTTACCGAGGCTTATAACATCTTAGGCCCATAGTCCATACACGTGGTTCTGCGAAGAAATATTAAGGTTTTAAATATTAAGTAGGTAATGAAAGAAGCCCCTAACGAAGTCACGCGTGTTCGCACGCTACCCGCCATGTGCCGCTCACGCATACAGATTTTGGCCAGATTATCCCACCTCTGACCGTCCACTCACGTTTTGGTAGTGTGCCGACAGTTCGTGCTAATTATGCAATGACTACTAGACTGGAATAAAAAATATGGTATCGCGAAAGCCGCGTGGTTCCTGGCCTAGTAGAATTTGGGTCATCCCATCTCTTTCCATGAGGTGTCGTACAAGGCGACTAAGGGATAGGGATGTTTAGCATCAGACAGATATATACAGACTTAGCCTCAGATGTATGACTCCAGTCAACAATTAAATAGTGCCCGGAAAACGGCAATAGGCTCACCCCCTATTACGTGGGACCTAATACAATGATTGGTTAAATGTGGGTGTTAATTCACCTCTGCCTAACCCTCCGGGCGTGATTGTATGTATGTATGTATGAATTCAATAGAGTAAGGTGGTGTTCAAAGATGTAAATGAGCATGTTTAACCACAGGCTTGTCGCAGGGGTCAGCTCCAACAATAAATGTCTATACAATATGATTAATAGCGCACCTCGCCTGACGTAACTCTTGGCGGTACAAATAATTGTCGCCCCGGCCTCGTAGGCTTATTAGAAAATAAAATTGGAAAAGTTTAGTTGGAGAATTCATATTTTATGTTCAGCCTTGGCCGTTTTCATTGGTCATACATATATGCATAATAATCAAGCCTGTAAATACCCGTAGGTTGGACAGATGTGTATTCCGTTTATTAAACTAAAATTTTGCCCACTATGATTTTCAGTCCCACGTTATAGGGAGTAGGCCTATTGCCGTCAAACGAGCACTTTGTTACGGGCTGTATCCCTTAGTCACCTTCTACGAAACCCACAGGAAGAGATGGAGTAGCACTATTCTACTCCACCGAAAACCAACATGGCAATTGTCAATATTTCCCCGAATTTTCCTCCCGGTAGCAATTAAAGCGCCGCTATTCTTTTGATTTGCCTAATCTTGACCATTTTTTGTAGAGACTGAGAAGTAGACTCTTATTTCTTCGTAAATACTGTATTAGTATAACTATAGTATAGTTAAAATCTCGCTGCAGACTCGGTCATAAATCATAATCGGCGTAGAGATGTGCGCTAGTTGCCCGACGGCATCTGTGGTTCAGTGGTAGAATGCTCACCTGCCGATTTACAATAAAACACGTTTATAAGGTTTTATACTACTGTAAGAGAGCGAAACACTCGAATGATTTATGACCGAGTCTGCAGCGAGATTTTAACTATACTATAACTAGTTTGCCGCCCTAGGTTTTTGTGACTTTTGGTCTTATTTCCCGATTGCCTGCTCTGTCGTGTTAGGATGTACCCTGTAAAGAAGAATGAAGACGTGATAATAAATGAATAAAGAAAAAAGCGATAAATATCAGAAAAAGCGCATCAAAATCCGTTCAGTAGTTTTTGCGTCCATCGCGAACACGAATAATTACTTGAGATAATTTTAAAGCAATTCGTTTGCTAAACTAAACAACAGTGGTCAGAGCGTTCCCCCTGTAAGGGAAAGATCGCGGGTTCGAGTCCCGCCCGAGAATTGATTTCGCTTTTTCCAATTTATTATAACGAATAATTACGTCCATCGCGGACGGAATTTTTCGTGTTCAGTATCGTTAATATAACATAACCCAAGTTTTTCTTTTATTTTCTCCAATGTATTAGTTTGTGTCTGACAACCACTTTGCAATAATATAGATAGATGTGTCCAGACGCAAATATTATAAAAGTTGGCAAGAATGGCAAGGGTCGCACCTAGTCTGAGTACACAATTCCTCGACGGCTGTGCTATCAATCAGTCTGTTAGTCGGACTGTTCACTTTCCTTGCACGACAGGGAGACTACAATTTAGGAAGCGAAGAGGACAACCTTTTTCAGGAAATTTAGTTATCTAATGATATACGGCTAGCCTCTAAAAGCGCGCAATAGACAATCTCTATTTCCCACAAAGATTCCTGGGGACCGTATTCTATTAGATGACAATCGCATAAAGAGCAGACGCATACTTCGAACTCAATCTAGATTTAAGAATACTCCTAGAACACATTCAAAACTTTAATGTGTATGAGAATGGGATACAGTGTATATCTAGCAGCAGACCATTATTTACTAGCGCAGAAGCTCTAGAAGCATTACGTACATGGTAACTAACTCATTACGTGACACGTGAAATCATAATAGATGACGATTTTTGGATGTGAGACCTTTAAGGAATACACAGATACTTCATTGAAGGTGTTAATGAGAATATTTATAACGTGTGGTACACAATCATTGAAAATAAAACCGCGGGGAATCGCCAGTCTGCCACATTATTGACAAACAACAAAACACAATACGTAGTCACCCTACCACCCTCTCTAGCACAACCCCTAGCACGTGAGCGTTAGTGCCTTAGTGCTGACACAGCTACGCTCGCGACGCCACGCTTGGCTAACGACCGTCCACAACAATACTGCCGTGAATATACTAACAACTAAACTATTTCGTTGAAAAATAAAAAGAAAAAAGAAAATAATATTCTTTTTTCAAATCGAAAAAGTGTGTGAAATAAAATGAAAAGATTCTTTTATTAAATGTTTAAAAGAGAATAATGATCGAGTGTGTTAAAATAAAATAAAGTTAAATTCTTTTTTTTTTTAAACCACGACAGTTATAAAAAGAATTCAAATTCTTTTTTTTAATATGTGAAAGAATATAAATTTAAAAATAGGAATGTTACCGACGATACTATCAACAGTGTTCATGTTTTATTTATTAGTTCTCCTAATTCTCATATTCCCTTTGTCTCGGTACACGAAGTCTAGTCTATTGTTGACAAATGACAATTGAATTTTGTTAATTTATTGCGAGAAACTATCGTAACGTGAGTGTTTTATTTCACTTTATCATTGTGTTGTAATCAAACTATTAGTTCAAAGTGTTATTGACTTAGTAATTTAACTATTTATTGCATAAATCAATGTTTATCGAAACTGTGCTATCAGAAGAAAGAACATAAACTTTTGAAAAAGAAACTAAAATATTTCTTTTATTAAATTTAAAAGTGCTATCAGAAGAAAGAAGATAAACTTTTGAAAAAGAAACTAAAATATTTCTTTTATTAAATTTAAAAGTGTTATCAGAAGAAAGAAGATAAAATTTTGAAAAAAGAAATTAAAATATTTCTTTAAGAGTTTTATTTGAATCAAGCTTATTCAAATAAGCCAAAGATCTAAAGATCGGGAAGACGGTGGTCGCGGTGGTCTTCAGTTCTGCCCTCAAGTGTGGCACAGTGGCCAAGGTGGTGGGGTACGAGCGGCGATGCATTCCCCTGGACGCCGCTAGCATGGTGCTCAAGGTCAAAGTCAGACTTAAGTACTCGCAGAACCACATCGTCTGGCTGTTTAGACGAGTGAGTGTGTATAAAGTGACTTGATTTTTCGTAACATATAGAAAATTTGTAGACAAAATATGTTGATAGTCGCGATGCGACTGATAAGCTTATGTGCGGGGTTTGGTTCCTGTATCGTTTGTTTTTTCTGTTAATAAATTTTCAGTAAAAATACGTAGTCGGAAAAATTTGTTAAACAAGATCTCCATTAAGTAAGATTGAAGACATGTCAACAAAATTTTCACCTGTATTTTTTATATATTATCTACTTTTTTTTTTCAATTAATAAGCTAGTTAGCCACTATTTATGCTAGTAAGGAAGTACATACACGAAAAAATTCACGGGAAAAATAGGCATAGTGGTGGCGAGTGCACGTACTGTTAGCCTCGGGTTCCCAGGAATCCCAGGTAGGGTAGTTCTCAGGTCAGTCATTGATATTAGATTTTGCATTGTCACGAAATCAAAGAACCGTAAACCTAACCAGCTATGGCGAAATATGGACACCAAAACACCTCTGCTCACCTCTCGCTAGAATCATATGAAAGTTATTAAACAATTGGTAACTTTAGCCATGATCGTTTTCTTTTCCAAAGTTATAAACTTATAAATAAAGCCGCAACAGTGACCCCACCGATTGTTATCGGTTCAAAGGTCAAGTTCACCGTGAAATGCGGACTGGACATCGTGGAGGGGATGGGGAAGGTTACTACTTAGTGTGTGGGGTTCGTGTTTATATATAGGTACGTAGTCTTGCCTGCAGTGGCGAACTTATCGTGTGGGGCATGCCATTGAGCGCAGTGAATCGTGGCAAAATTATCCCATAATTATGGGCGATTCAAAATCCGTGAGCTCCATCGCATGCAACACGTTTATTGATGACATTACGAAAAGTCGCGTTATGCCTATAGGCTATAGGCACAATTTCTGCGTCCCATCTCAAAATCAAAATTTATACTCGAGGGAACTTTTGGATTCTAAACGGCTTGTCTAATATCTATAGAAGCCATTGATACTTGTTCTTTTAATAAATACTTTTGCTATCCCTACTAATATTATAAATGTGAAAGTAACTCTGTCTGTCTGTCTCACTTTCACGCCCAAACCACTGAACCGATTTTGATGAAATTTGGTATAGGGGTAGATTAGACCTCGAGAAAGGACATAGGCTATGTTTGGTCGCGATAACCGACATCCACGCGGGCGGAGCCGCGGACAAAAGCTAGTTTGAAATAAAACTTCGTTTTAACGGAGTCTATCGAGATATCTTTGTTATTATTTACTTTTAGCCTGACGTTTCGGCTACTTTTCAGCAGCCATGGTCGCGGGTTGACTAAAAATGGTAGTTATCACATAATTTGAAGTAAGTTATCTCAAAGTACCCGAATCATGATGAATTGTTGGTGTTACTATTTACGCATACTAACTACGCAGAGAGAGAGAGCAATGTATAAGGATATAATCCATTAAAAAGTAGTTTTATTTCAATGAGTGAGATTCGCGGCAACTTTAGACAGTATCATGACTTCTGCTACCGAAAAAAATCTTGCACTTGAGTTGCATTTTTCGACTATATGTACTATAACAGTTAAAATACACTTAGCCCGATCCAGGAACCAAGACCATAACCTAAAAATCGTAAATAAACATAAGTGCAAATTTTGACTTCTATACAAATAGAGCATTGTAATATCGTTGCCGCACTCAGTTCGTAACAGGTTTGATTTCCATATAAATTATGTAAAGCAAACTGGTAGCAGGCACAGATACAGGAATTATTTCAGGAGAAGGAAATATATATGGAAATAACTATTATGTCACCCTGATAGTGATGGACTAAACAGCCTGTTACCTTATTAACAGGGCACAGAGGCTCTCGAGCAGTGGCAAAGGGTCAAAATTTCCAAAAGGGAAGCCAACAGAAAAAAGAACTTTAAGGTAAGTTCTTTTTTCTATTGGCTAGTCTGTCATACTCATACACCATGTTATCCGTCGGGAAACCAACAGAAATTGAGTTATAGAGACTCGTCCCATTCGCGTTTTTGGATAGAGAAGGAAGGCTTTCTTTCCTCCGAATAAGTGGGGGTCAACAATGGTGCTCAAATTATACCTCTCCCATTGCCATCGGTATCTGTGCCTGTAACAAGACAATTTGCCAACATCTAAAAACACCAGAGACGCACGATGGCCCAAAAAGGAGGCTAAGTGCGGACGAAAGAGCCCCCTTTCCAAGCACCACAGACTAATGCGTATTCGTTGCTTTGACAGAGTCGAGGTCTCACAGGCCTCAAGAACTTAGGCAACACCTGCTATATGAACTCCATCATCCAGTGCCTCAACAACACCGCCATCCTGGTCACCTACTTCTGCAACGGACAGTACTTGGAACATGTCAACAGGTAACCTTCAATCTTTAACTTAGGTCTTAAAGACAATTAAAAACTTATAATAAATTGGAAAAAGCGAAATCAATTCTCGGGAAAAGGGAAAGATCGCGGGTTCGAGTCCCGCCCGAGAATTGATTTCGCTTTTTCCAATTTATTATAATTTGTTTAGTCTAGCAAACTAATTGCTTTAAAATTATCTCAATTAAAAACTTCTTCTCAATCAATTAGCTTATCGAAGTCCACCGCTGGACATAGGCCTCTCCCCTCCCCATGTATTCACACAGGTCTTACAAGCCATTGGTCCTGATATTTCGCATTCCCAATCTGGACCGTCAAAGCCATCTTTTTCAAGTCAATTATCGCGATCATGGTAAAGGTATCAGACCTTTGATGTTTTGACTAGGTCACACCGGACGTGGTCACAAGCTGACTGGCTCAGTGGCTATACCATGATCGCGTTAATTCCCTTTAATATTATTATATACTAGCCTTCCGCCCGCATGCATCTCGGTTAACGTGACCTTTGCTCATAGCTTCGGTTCTACTCAACCGATTCCGATCAAACAAACGTAAGATTTTAAGTCTGAGCAAGCCCTTTCTAACAAAAAAAACCGCATCAAAATCCTTCCAGTAGTTATTGCGTCCATCGCGGACAAACAGACAAACAGACAGGAAATTTAAAAAAAATATTTTCGTGTTCAGTATCGTTAACAAAACATAACCCAAGTATTTTTTTTTAAATATCTCCAATGTACAGACACGACCACTTTACAATTATATAATAGTATATACATAGATTATCATGGAACGCGAGATTTTTTAGGCCCGTATTCTAAAATGGCATTCAGTCTTGAATCTCGATTTATCTGAGGACGGCAACCTCAGCACGGAGGACATCGACAAAATCGAGACCAAAACGTCATGATATAGACATATTGTCTCACAACTTGTCACAACGTATTGTCCATACAATCTGTCCGCAGATAAATCAAGATTCAGACGTGAGTACCATTTGGATAGGTAGGGGGGGGGGACACTACTGACGGTGGAGGTGAGCGCTGATGCATCACGCGGTGGCCACCCTAAACCTACATCTGGGTCGCGCGTCCCAGTCGCCGTCACGGTGTTCCTCTTTGTATCACGCTATGGACCCGGCGACCGCACGGTGAATCCATGGAGTGCTGAGAATCGGATCTCTAGATTACGGGCCTAAAAGTTGTATTGTAAGGCATTGAGTAAATGTGGACATGGTGTGCAGGTCCCACAGCACTCGCGGCGCGATAGCAGAAGAGCTGGCGGCCGTGGTGCGCGCGCTGTGGTCCGGACAGTACCGGTTCATCGCCACCAGGGACCTTCGGGTGAGTTATTTTTTACAGAATACTAGCTTTACCCGCGGCTCCGCCTGCGTGAATGTCGGTTATCGCGACCAAACATAGCCTATGTCCTTTCTCAAAGTTCTCAAAGTAGGGATTAGATAAACCAGGCTAACAAAAGTAAAACATTTGTTCTAGGGATGGGTCTGACCATGCCACGGGGTATACCCCCTAGCCCCCTGCGCTAATCATGTGTTGTGTCTCAGAACGAGGTGGGCAAGCACCAGCGCGCCTTCCGCGGCTGCGAGCAGCAGGACTCGCACGAGTTCCTCACCATCCTCATGGACTGGCTCCATCTGGACCTGCAGTTCACCATCAACATGCCTCCGCACAAGGTAACCCTCAACAGCATCTTAGCGTGGTCGCCGGTTGCTTCCGAACACGGAACGGAAGAAACAAGTGGACATGCGAAGTAGGTTGTTACTCAAAAGTGCACAAATTCGACAATATATCGGTTTTGTAGATAATTCTCTCTACTCATAGTTTGATATCTTTAAAGAGTAGTTGAAACCGTATGTGTTTATTAAATAGCGACTGTTACCCGCGACTCCGTCCGCTTGGACTTCGGATCCTGTTCCCACTGCTGACCCTCCCAGATAGCATGATGATATAATAAAACCTGTGACATTCACAAATGGTACGTGTCTGTAATGGTGACCCTCTTTTCAGGGACTCTGCCTTCAGCTTACCATCAGGCGAGGCGAAGTCAAATTGACGTGTCCTGTATAAAAAAAAAAGACGTGTGGCACTCGGGGACTGCCGCGGTAAAGCTATTGCATAGCATTTTTTATGAACTTATGCAATTATAATAATATAATTTAAATTTGAATCTAAGTCTGAGTCTGAATTTGAATTTGAATTTGAAAACTAACAACTTATGCAATTATAATTACTTACGTTAAGTGAGCAGCTCGGCTCTGTTCGTGCGAGCTCGGAGGTGTTACCATTTTTCGTTACGGAATTTCTGGATTCGGTCTCCACGCTCAAGGCCCGCGATAGAAGCTATGCAATAGCTTAAAAAATGTAGTTTTGTAGCCTTGTATTGGTAATAGAATTTTCAAAACTCTGTAGTGTATCCAGAAATTACCTCCCGCAACCTCACAAACTTTACCACAAGCCTCCGTCGCGTAAGGTACTTTTTTTTTAAAATGTACCTTTCTCAAAATGCAACTTTCTCATAATGCACCTTTCTCAAAATGTACCTTTCTCAATACATGGGTAATAGTATAGGTTAAAACAATATCTGCGGTTTTACCAACTCTAAGAAGATATCAAGCTGTTCACATGCGCTGTGCAATAAAGACAACACTTTTCTTAACAAGCCTATCTCTCGACGTGTCAACTCAAAAACGGAATTACTGTACAAATTCACTTTTCTAACAGGACAGCCTACCCCCCTCGGAGAAGGCGTGGCACGAGTACACCAAGAGCAAGGAGAGCCTGATCCTCCGCCTGTTCTACGGCCAGATCAAGTCTACGGTGAAGTGTACGGTGTGCGGCAAGCAGAGTGTCACCTACGAGTCCTTCTCAAATCTTTCACTCGAGTTGCCGGCTAACGCCAACCGGTGTACGCTCAGTGTGAGTATCTTTATACCAGGATAACAGCTTCGAGTCTCTTTGACGAATCTAGTAACTACCCATGTGTTGTTTGACTCATTCGCAAAACGTCCACTTCTCAAAATGTCCTGTTCGCACAATGACACTTTCGTAAAATGCCCGTGCCGCAAAAAGTCACTTTTTCAATTACTTATTAGAACTAGTGAATTTAATATATTTACGATGTGTTCTTCGTTTCATTTATATTCGTATTATTATAGTAGTTTATGAAACTATTGCATAATAAAATAAGGGTTCTTAAAATAGGAGTGTGAATTAAAAAAACAAGCTGCATGCGAGTTTTTTTATAGTATCACACGAGTGTTTTAAGGCCAAATTATGTGCAATTTCATACACTACTTTATATAATCTCATGAAATAATATAACTAGCGAAAAATCATGGAAACGTTGAGCTTCAAAATCCATTTGCTGGTCGCGCATGCGTGTTGCGCCGCGACCACAGACAGTTTAGAAAAAAATCCAGCTGAAGTTGTATCGTAATGGAAAAAAGTTACATCATGATACAATTGGCCATAGAAGAGCTGTATCACAATGTAATTTTTGAATTTATTTTGATATTCTGTGCATAAAGACCGTCATTAAAGTTTTGTTTTCAGTATGAGAGTAAATCAATTTATTTATTTCATTAGTTACATCGAATAGCCAAATAAGGGTCATTTTGCGAAATGGACTATGAATTGTATGACATTGATAACTTAATATTGTGCTCTTACACTGAAATATTAGAATTTGCACGCCTAGCAGCAGAATGTACTGTACTCTGTACTCATCACATGAAACATGTACTGTACTGAGTAAAATATGCTATATTCATGTCCAATTTTATCCACAGGATTGCCTAAAACTATACCTAAACGGCGAAACAATACCCGGCTGGAACTGCCCGAACTGCAAAGAGAAACGGGACGCCGTCAAAAAGCTAGACATATCCCGTCTCCCCCCAGTTCTCGTCATCCACTTCAAGCGTTTCTACATGGACCCTAAAGAGTACATGTGCAACGCTTACAGGAAGAAGCAAACCTATATAGACTTCCCTCTAGAAGACCTGGATATGAGGCAATTTGCCTTGCACTGTCCGAGCAACCATCTGTACAATTTGTATGCGGTTTCGAACCACTATGGGTCAATGGAGGGAGGGCATTATACTGCGTATTGTAAGAGCAGTGTTTATGGCAAGTGAGTATGTTTTGAATATTTATTAGGAAATTTTTGGGGTACATGGGAAAATGGTTTAAGCTGGCACACTTGCTGATTGGTGAATGAGGTTCTGACTAAGGTTTTCCTCTGTCGTCTGATCTTGAGAGGTATGGTTCTCCCAATATGCGCTACGTTTGCCGATCCTCCGCCTTCCGCATCCAGTCTGTCCCAGCCACCTTTCGCAGGTCGTCAGTTCATCTGGCTAGGGGATGTCCGACCTTCTGACATACATACAATCACGCCTTTATCCCCGGAGAGTTAGGCAGGGATGAATTAACATCCATATTTCACCAATTATTGTAATTCGGTCCCACGTGTACGGGGTGAGCCTATTGCTGTATTCCGGGCACTATTGTTGACTCGAACCATGCATCTGAGGCTGAGTCTGGGCTGTATATATTTGTCTAATGTTAAACAGCCCTATCCCTTAGTCGCCTTATAATGCTGTGTAACACATGCTGTGCATTCCCCCATTTGCATACCAATTTTGTTGAAATACGCTAAGCTACTTATTGTAATAACTGAATACCATTGTAACTGTAATATACCGTATTTCGTACAAATAAATTATCATTCATTCATTCCAGATGGTACAAATACGATGACCACGTGGTCACGGAGATATCATCAAGCGAGGTGAAGTCTAGCGCCGCCTACATCTTGTTCTACACGTCGTGTGGGTCGACTCGCCTGTCGTGATGTGACGCCCTAGGTCCCGCCGTTCGGCCTTAGCCGCCAGGACGAATGTGAGCTTCAGACTGTACATACTATACATACAAACACCTTTCGAACGTCACTAGACGCTATTCCAATGATAAAATATGCAGACGATGTGTTTTTATTAAAAAAAAATGACAAGTTGTACGCTGTTTGTACAAGATTTACGTTATTGGACGTCTTTTCAAGTGTTATTTTTGTAAAAGAATTTGGAAATTGATGTCGTTACAAGATTTACGTCGTTGGACGTTTCTTCAGATGAATTTCCTGTTGAAGAGTTTGGAAATTGATGTCGTTACAAGATTTACGTCACTGGACGTTTTTTCAAATGAATTTTCTATTTGAGAATTTGGAATGTCATTATTTGCTGTCGTAAAGACGCAGATATATTGACCTCGAGTTAGTATACCAACGTCATTGGACGTCAACGATTAACTTTTATGTTTTCCTAAAGACATTGATATCTTTGAGTTACATTTTTGTGCACTATTTTACTTGTATTTTTGATATCACTTCAAAAGTATTTGTTCAATTTGACCACCATTTCCTGACTTCACTTGAATTTGGTCCTCTAAATACTTAACCAGCCAATTCAAACATCTACTCCTAAACACTCACTTCTATTTTGGACAAAAACGTCCATAAACGTTTTAGCTGACCTGAACGTCTTCAAACCCTTTAGTCGCATTATGTCCAATTCGCAAAATGTCCAACTGTCCAATTCTCAATAGGTCCAGTTCGCAATTGGTCCAGTTCGCAGTTGGTCCAGTTCGCAATTGGTGCAGTTCGCAGTTGGTCCAGTTCGCAATTGGTCCAGTTCGCAATTGGTCCAGTTCGCAATTGGTCCAATTCGCAATTGGTCCAGTTCGTAATTAGGGATCCTCCTTGATTACGAGAAGCGTTTTTGACAACCTTCTGAGATAGAAGGCTAGCGCAATCCGACATGTATAGATTAGGTTAGAAGGCTAATGCCCGAATGCTAAAAATAACCACGAAGGCTAAACCTTCGTGGTTATTTTTTTTATAGCCGTGCAGAAATAAGTGATTTGCCTAGCTGTTTCATTAAATGGCTAGGCAAGTAATTGAACGTCATCTATCGAATCCATTTGCCTAGCCGCTTAATTAAATGGCTGAATATCATTTTCAGGCCGTTTAGTTAACAGGGGAATACCCAACAATTCCGAAATATTTAGTTCCGAATTTCAATATTCCGATTTTCACATACATACATACCGAATATTATAATTCCTAAGAAACAAAACTCCGAGTACCTATTTAAAATCACGACAGTTATTTATTCGAAAGACTTAAATACGAATGTTCATTCTTCCGAATTTCATTTGTACGAATAATTATAAATCCGTAGTGTTATTAGCCCTAAAAACGTTATTCCGAATTTCAAATTTCCGAAAATTCATAGTTCGAATTGAAAATTAGTATCAAAAATAGATAAAAGTCAAATTTTTGATTTGCCATATCGCGCATAAAGAGTTTTGGGAGTAGGTAATTAATGATTTTTTAAACTAAATAATTAATTTCTCTCCAACGTATACGTATAAAAATTAAGCTGAACACGACTTGCCGTGGTACTTGTTTGCCCTACACTATTTAAAAACCGGAGGCGCAGAAGGAGGGCAGAGAAAGACTGAGAATGAGAAAGCTGCTCATTCCGACTTGGATAGATTAGGTTAGAAGCCCTCGTGATTATTTTTTTTATAACCATGCAGAACTTTATTTAGTCAAATGCGAAATCAAATGATTTTACGAACTGGACCAATTGCGAATAGGACAATGTGAGAATTGGACGTTGTGAGAATTGGACAATTTGCGAATTGGACGTTGTGAGAATTGGACAATTTGCAAATTGGACGTTGTTAGAATTGGACAATTTGCGAATTGGACGTTGTGAGAATTGGACAATTTGAGCCCGCTGGACATTTTGCGAATTGGGCATAATGCGACTAAAGGCTTCAAACGTCTTTTTCTGACTAAAGAACATTTCGTCCGTCTGTTCACATATTTAAGGATAGATTGCTACACTCGTAACCATACTATTGTATAGCATGTTGGTTATGCCCTAGTCTGGTGGAAATAGTTAAGTGTATAGTCTGGACTACTCATATTTATAGTCCAAAAGGGTTTGGTTTATGGCCTCAACAGTGCGCGTAAACACAAAATGTTCGGACGATTAATTTTAGCTTTAAATTCTGAAAAGACAGTTTAAAACCAGTTTCCTTGTGAGAAATATAGTTTTTGTTAAAATGCCGTGGAAAAAAGTACAGTTTTAAAAGGGCGTTGAGTCTTTTCAGCCAGGTGTTACCATATAATAAAGAAATGGTCTTATTTGGTGCTATAGAATCACTCCCAATATAATCTGGGTTGTGAATATACTTAAAAAGCGAACGATAACTGACTAATCTTTACTAAAGAAAGAGACAGCTATACGATACTGCTGTTGAGAAAGGAGACAAGACTCAACGCTCTTCCGGTAATTGTTAAAAATTATTGTAATTTAGCAAATTTTTTGTTCATTTATACAATAGTTGTAATTTTTTTGTTGAGAATACATTGCAAGTAATCTACATACACATATCTAGGAAAATACCAGCCGTATGTAATACTATAGTACAGCCGGAAGCATCTGTCTTGAATCCTTTTATTATCTGTCTCACTCGCTCTCATTAAGGAGCACTATAATGACGTGCTATGAAGTTTAGCATAAAAACTGAGATGCTAACGGCCGTACGATTGTATGGATGGTAATACTTTCTTATTATGTGTATACGCGACCAAAAAGTTTTTATTAGGGGCGGCACGACACGACGTGTCATAGCAAAAGATTTTATTACTAATCCAGTTATTTTAAATCTTTTTTCAATGAAATGAGAAATCATGTTACTCGTCGAGCCGCGGATACCACGGCATGTCACGACACGCCGTGGGATGCCGCAGCACTACCTGCCATGTCATGGCAAAGGATTTTATTACTTATCAAGTTATTCTGAATCTTATTTCAATGATCTAAGAATTTATGTTACTTTATTTCGACATCACGATGTCGCGAAGTGCCGTGGGATGCCACGGCAAGCCACAGGATACCACGGCATGCCGCAGCACTACATGTCGTGCCGTGCCGTGCGAGAATTACTTTAGTGTTAAGCGACTTTTGTCGTTAACTATACATTATGTAGACATCAAAACACACAGACAGGACTTTGATGATGTTATTATTTACTACGTATTGTGCTTGCAATGTCTTCTCAGCTTAATAAAGCTCTTCCAGAATGTTTTACTATAATAATAGAAACTAATAATAAAAATTGAACACAAAATCCACACTGATATATCTACTGCATATCATGTTTATCAAATTATTTTATGACAATTGAATTCATATAATTAACTGTCATAAATTAATTTGACGTAAATGCTTCCACAAACATACATACAGTAACAATTATTTGGCATATTGGGAAGTCGAGTGAGAGTTCGGTTAACATCGGCTTTGTTCGGTTTTGCAGAGCGTTGTCTCTATCGCACATGCGACTGATGGTTTGATATCTTTATAGAGTAGTTAAAACAGTTTGTTCATAAAATATTAAAACTATTAACTGTTGCTCACGATTCCACCTGCGTGGAATTCTGAGTCTTTATGTTATTCCAGGCTATAAATCTATCCTTGTACCAAATTTCAGCTAGATTCGTTCAGCCTGCTGCAAAGCATGATTCAATAACCAATAATTAAACATCTTCACAAACTTTCACATTAATAATATTGGTAGGATAGCTTCGGTTTTAATTACTCTATAAATATATCAAGTGTGCGATAGAGATAAACCGAAGAAACCCGATCTTAGCTAGACACTCGCTCTTCCCATCATAAAAATTTACATTTATTTGTGACTTAGCAAAACTGTTTTATACTGTTCATTGTTAAACCGAGTCTAGTGCTATCCCTTTCTAATCTTCCTACTAGAAAGAGATCACACGATTCTCGCTACGAGAATATATTTCTCAAATTGAGTCACCAGTCGTTACATGTAATGTAGTATTTTTTATTTGCGAGATAGGGCACTCGACTTAACTGTAAAATATTTTAATATAACTATTAGACTAAACCAGCCTGGCAAGGCCAATATAGAACGAATATATATTCTTAATATATAATATTATATCGTATTTGACTACATGCTAGGCTTGTAGGCTAACGGTGAGGAACAGAGTGCCTTGTGCGAGAATTTCACCTTTTGGGCGGTTCATACAATACTTTTTAGGTCTACTGCCCCTCCCATTCGGCAAAGTAAGTCTCGGTGGCTTAGTGGTCAGAGCATTCCCCCTGTAAGGGAAAGATCGCGGGTTCGAGTCCCGCCCGAGGTCGATTCTCTTTTCTCTTTTTCAATCGATTTGAATAGTATGTCACTTTCTTTCAACACTATTCGAGCCAATATGGTGGATCTTCCTAAACTGAAGAGCTGTTATATCCACTTGTAGAGCTAACTGTGGATTCTAATTTGTAAGTCATGGGATCCACTATGCCAACAGTAGATTACAATAATCCCCAAAGTGCTTTTACTCCAATAGTGGATCATGTCAGTGGATTCTAAAACAGTTGCAATTGTTGTAACAGTATCCACGTGACGAACGGTAGATCACCGTGAACCTCATAGCGCTGTGTTTTCCACTGATGGATCCTTGAGGACTGCGCGAAGATTGCATCTAAGAGCCTCTACACCCTCTCAATTGAGATAGAAAGCGAATACAGCTCAGGCGGGTAGGTTCCGATAGTTCATACGAGTATCGGTAGATGACTCATACACCCAAGATGGATGTATAGAAAAATTTGGATCAGCTTCGGGCGAGGTTCGGTGGCTCAGTGGTCAGAGCATTAACCCTGTAAGGGAAAGATCGCGGGTTTGAGTCCCGCCTGAGCTGTATTCGCTCTTTTTCTATCAGGATTTGAATAGCTAGCGGTTTCTCTTGAAAACCGATAATAAAAAGTGCAATATTGTTTGATAGATCACGTTCCCTTAATCCTTTTCATAGTCAGCAACATCCTTTTTTACCCCTCCCTTAAGCAAGCGGATTCTATGAACGGCCCCATTTCGAATGCGAGCGAGTGAACAGACAGCGCCACCTAGTGGTGAATTTGTAAAACTGTTTACTCAATAATAGTCAAACCAACTGTGAACTGAAGGATGGCGCCACATGTCCCTTCAATATTGTCAAATCTTAATAAATTACTTTCATGTGCAATAAAACAAACATTGCACGGATTTGTTGGAACATCTTTAGGTGAAGTCATTCGAGTAGTTTTTTTAATGTGATTCGCTCGCACTTGGCACTCGAAAGCAAATGTTGGAGTGAGTTTTTAAAAAAATCACAAAAGCAGGCTTCTAGATGTATAATGTTTAATGTATAAATTATATCTTGTACAAATAGCTTTTCCATGTTGATTACATAGGTTATTTTATTAATTTATTGTATTTTTGTGTTTTATTTATTTTGCGAGTGTCTGTGTCACAGTCGTTTGGATCATACAAACATTATAACAGGTAAATTTACTTTATATATTACTGGCGGCCGGAATCCCTGCTTCGCGTGGGGATTAATTAGTAGTAAAACAATCTTATAAATCGATTGCAGAGCCATCTACCGACATGAAAAATATATAAACTCCATCATGTTCGAGCTCAATAGATATATAACTTTTTGAGGTAGCAACCCGAGAGGTATAGCTCCTTGAAAAGTTATGTTCTGTGTATTTGGTCTGTGAAATATACCTCCTTTCCGGTAGATAGTTTCTACGTGTCTGTAAAATAATCTTGTATGTGTAATACAAGATTATTTTGGTAGACTTTCCAATTTTATATTTTGAATAAATTATTATCAAGTAGCTGTGATACAGACACATAATTTTACCCGATTCTCAAATGGTTGCTTAAAGATAGACTAAATATGTTACAAAAAAAGGGAATATATGTGTGCTTGAGAAATCTACTAAACGATTTATCGGTGCAGATTGAACGATACAGTGCAGTCGTAAGGATTTTTCGTAGCGCGTGCCACCCATCGGCCGACTTTGCTGATGTATGGATTAATTGCGCACCATATAGTTTAGTCTGCCTGTAACACCTAATATATCCACTTGTTATAGTCCTATCACTTGTCTAGCTGTATTAGAGTGAATGATATTTGTATGAATATAATGCAGCGAATGAAAGACTGATACCTGAATGATATTGTATTGGAACGAAGCTTTTATGTCCCAGTACACTCATAATTACTGAAATGAAAAAAATGATGATAAGTAAAAAAAATACATAATATAAATTTTATTTTCAATCTCATCTTCAGACCTTGGATATCCTGTATAACACTAGTGTCTACCACAACAACAAAAAAATTAGCCCAAACTCAATACATGATGCATGGCCTCAGAAGCAACACGATGATGAAAATATGGTGCGTAAAAATGACATGCGATTAAAACGTACGTTGACGACTGTCATATTATATACGAATCGATTTAGAAAGAGAAAAGAGAATCGACCTCCGGCGGGACTCGTACCCGCGATCTTTCCTTTACAGGGGGAACGCTCTGACCACTAAGCCACGGAGACCGCACGAAGACGGACGTCGCCCCAAAGACGAAAGTGTAGAAGAATTTGGATTGGCTTCGTGTGGTCTCGGTGGATTAGTGGTCAGAGCCTTCCCCCTGTAAGGGAAAGATCGCGGGTTCGAGTCCCGCCCGAGGTCGATTCTCTTTTATCTTTCTAAATCGATTTGAATAGCATTATAAATGTTTCAAAATTTCATTCGACTGTTGACATACGTCAAAATAAGTGTCAATCCCATACATTCATTATTCTATTCTAGGTACAATACGCTGGCCAACGAATTGTTACTTGTCTAGGTCGGCTGGAATATTTATGGTAGGTACTTACCCCGTGTACTTGATAAACGTAAAAGCTTCGTGTCCCTTGGGTATTTCCCGAAATTTCACATTTTTTTAATGTGTTGCACAGCCAGGTGTCGTAATGCACTGAGAAATTATGGGTATACCGAACTACAAGCTTTGGATGTAATCGGAATTCACAACGCGTGTGGGTGAAGGCATGCGTTCGTTTGTAAGTGCGTGCGTGCGTGACCATCCACACCTATTTGAAAAGTGCACCCTGTATTTTCCCCATACAGTACGATTGATAGGTAACAAGTGTACTATATAGGGAAAAGGTAATGAATTGTTCCTGAAATTAGCAACAAGTCATAGTTATTCAAGTCGATTAAGATAGAAAAAGCGAATCCAGCTCAGGCGGGACTCGACCAGGCGCGGTCGCAGCTTGAAGTTTTGGGGGGGGGGGGGGGTCACTTCGGAAATTCCTTAAGAAATTTAACCCCCCCTCCCCTCGTACTGGGACTTTTCAATATGACGTGCATGGTTTTGGGGGGGGGGGGGGGGGGGGTCATGTCCCCTGTGACACCCCCCCCCCTCGGACCGCGCCTGAACTCGACCCCGCGATCTTTCCCTTACGCTCTAACCACTGAGCCATTGAGCCTCGCCCGAAGCCTGTTACTTTACGGTTAGTGTATGTACCCTTATGTACCCCTCTAGACAAGTGGCAATTCAATGGCCGGTCTTTTATAGAATAGAATTGCCAAATGTATGGGATTTGGCGTACCTATATGACAGGCATCAACGATATTGGTATTTAAACTTTCATGGTCGTTCACATACTATTAGAACTAGCGTAGCAAAAGAACTCTAAAGAGGGTAGATTGATATAATGTACTCTTAAAAACTTTTTCACCGTTTACCGCCAGTACTACAGTTCCTCCGTGATCATGGTGCTTGCAACAGCGCCGAAATATCGGAAACTCCAAACAATATATGGTATTCATGGTAAATATCCTGATAGTTCTAATAGTAAGGCGTCAACGTATGTTAAAAACGTCAAATCCTATACATTCGTCATTCTATTTCATGATACGCCGAGCAACGAGTTGCCACCTGTCTAGGGGAGCTGTTAATATTTCGTTTGGACAACTGTGCCATTTTCAAGGTTCTATTGTAAAAATAAATAAAATTTATTTTTAAATATTTCATTCTGTTGTATGAACATTTGTATATAGCATACATATGGATAATTGTATGTAAAAATAAATGTAAGACAAACTTTATTAAATTCTTTGTTAATATAAACATTATTTTTATTTGTTTCTGACTAGCTGCTGCCCGCGGCTCCGCGCGCCTAGAACTCTGATCCCGTTTCCCGTTCCCGGCTGCCGATGATTCCCACCCGTGGGAAGCCATTCCCGGGATAAAAGTGGCTTGGGACCTGATGATCTTGTGGGGTTACATACCAATACACAATACATTATTAGCAGTATAAAAATAAAATCCCGACTGCTGTCGAAAAGATCGAAACAAGTTCGATAACAGGCGTACCCATTAATTTATTTTCAATTTATGATTGGCAAATGCCGAAAAGATAAAGACAAGTTTGCTTGTCTTTATCTTTTCGGCAGCAGTCGGGTGTTTTATTTTTTATTAATTTATATTATTTTGAACACACAATACGCGCGTTAAACATTGCCCTCGCTGGCGCAGTCGGGTAAATATATAAAGGTTTCATAATAAAATATTAGGGGATCACTGAGCCGAGTGAGAAGAGAAACACAGCATTATTCTACTTAACAACGTATTTTAATCGCAGTCGTAACATGACTAGACTATGGGTTTCAATTGGTTACCATAAAAGATACAACTGGTGTAAAATAAACCAACTGAAATGTAACTGCTAATACAAATACGTAGTTACGTTACATCTTGTCAAGACGAATAAGGGCCCACTTGTGAAGACGAGGCGAGGCTGTCACCATGGATGTACCCAACTTCCTTTATGAGGCAAAAGTCCTTGGTGGTTGTATGTTTTTAAATTCTTAACTTGGGGCAGGGCAGACCAGAGTTAGTTGGGGCAAGTGCCCAATTTGCCCTTGGGCAAGCCCATGGCTGTCACCATTGGCCAAGTCTAATAAAGGCCCACCGCAGGACCGTGGCATGCCACAGCACGCCTATAGAAGATGCTTCGCATCAAAAAGAACAATATTCTTGTAACAATATCCAGCTGTCAGACATCTGCTTCATTGCTCTTAACACTGTCTTCATCATCATCTGCCGCCATCAGCAGGTCCATATCGAGGAGACAGTTGTCAAAATCATCTTCCTCTTCCTCCTCATCACATTGTGTGGCATACGGATCACGGTCAGTATCTGAAATAATAAATGTTTTAGCATTATTAACCATCATGCATAGTATGGTATCATGAGCTGGTATCTGCAACTCCATGTCACGTGTAATGTCCGCGTTTATTACCGCCACGCAACAGAGACAACTCTGGCAAAAGAATGGTTGAAGGATGAAGTCCTGTAACTTAACCTAGCTTCTTTAATCCAGCAATGTGCAGTGAATTGATGAACTGAATATATAAAATGTGCTACCTGCATTTAGTGGCAATGTGACAGCATATTGTGGCCTGAAACTTTGGTGGGGGAAAATAAAAAAGCAGTTATCCCCCATGAACATTGTACCTTACACATTTCTCCAATGATTTAAGACCAACGTCATCTGGAATGGTGGCCCTTATCTTATAGACTGCACATCAGATTTTTACCATCTAGCAGGGGTAATTGACAAAGTATTAAAAAAAGTACTTACTGAATACAGAGTTGGTTACAGATAAGTTCAGCTCCTCAGTGTTGCAAAAGTCAAAGTTATCCATATTCTGAGTGTTCAAGTCTAAGCTGTCCATGGTATGTGTACCAAGTTGTTGTGTGGTTGTTGAGACATCTGGCATTTCTACATCTGCACTCGTTCCTTGCTTCTCAGGTGCAGACTTTACATTACTTTGTTCCGCATCTAAGCTAGCTTGAACTTTAGCACGCATACTTTCTAAGTGTAGACGTTCAATCTAGAATTAAAACAAATTACTATTTAAAGACCATGGGTGTATTTTACTGGCAAATGGAAGATGGTACGAAAAATGTTACCTGTAAACTATTTTTCTGAGCTTTAATCTTCTGCAATGCCTCTATTATCCATTTCTCTTCGCCCAGTAGCTGTGCTTCCTCGGCTATGCGCTGAGCTAGCTTGGGAGTTGGAGCCGGCTTGTTGTGAGGATTGATTCTAGTTTTTAAAGACATTCTTGTTTACAGATACTTATTATACTAGCACGGTATTACAATTAACATTTACTTTTCGTACAATTAAAAGTAATATGTAGTTTAATGACTATTAACGATAACTAAATATAAATAATCAAATGCTTTTTGCTATGACACCATTTATTTATTTATCTATGGTTTACCAAACCAAAAGAGATGAACTTCAACGTCAATGTCAAAAATGATCATTGCACTCTATAGTATTGTCTGTGGATTTAGGTGAACGATGAACGGTGATGACGATTGATGATGGATTTGTCGAAATATAAGCAGAATAGTTAGAAAAGAAATTGACCACTATTGGTTCGAGATTTATTCGGTATATTTTTATTAATATAAAAATTTTATGGATCCATGATCTTCTTGGTGTCGTAGCTAGAATATCGCTCCGCTTTAGATGATTGTCTATGCTCAGAAAATTCCGCAAATACCGACGTAAAAATAAGTAGTGCGATCGCGATCCGTGTGATTGCGATCGAATCGTTGTCACAATTTTTCCATCCTTCGTAGTAATCAGACTGCTTAGCGCTTAATTATTTAAAAATGAGTTTTGACTCCGATGCCGAAGGAGGCTTTGAGGTCTGTTCTCTCAGCCACAATTCTAGTGGGTTACCTTTTAATCCGTCTTGTATCGAGAACGTAATTTTGGCCATCAGTGATCGTTTTGATTTTCGTGTGGTAATGTCGGATGAAAGAGTGAAAGGAGCATTGCTGGTGACTACGGGATTGTCCATCGCAGGTGGGCTAATTGGACGCCATTACGGAGGAAAAGTTGGCGCAGCAGTTGGTGGCGCCGTCGGTGGCGCATTAGGAGTCGGATGCGTCAGTGAGTATAAATATCATATATTTTCATTGTTGAAGTCAACCCAAAATATGAATGTTTATAACAGATAGCAGATAGCAGATGAATGATGAATAGCAGATGATGATCATATTTTGCACGAAATGTGACGGAACCGTAGAACAAACAAGCGGAAAGGTGCTATCTCTGCCTACCCCATAGGCAAAAAGGTAATCTATGTAGGTTTTATTCGTTATTTTAATGTTACTGTTAATTTAACTGCAATAACGATCAATTTTGCTATCAACTTTTTACGTGGTCTCTCACTGCTCTCAGACAGATTATTAGAATATTATTCTGATTTCTGAGCTGTATTCAGCTGAAGTAAGTAAATATTGTAGGTTCAAAGTTCAAGTACTACGCAGGACAATAGCTTCTTTATTTATTATCCAGTCTGGGGTGTGCTATATGGATATCTTTATTTGAATTTATGTAAACAAATATCTATGTAGTCTTCAACAACACAATCGTATTTTCTTATTGCATTATCAATTAAGTCAGTAGGTAGGTATGTAATGGACATCGTCAAAGCAATCTACCCTCCTTTATTTAATTCTCTATTCTCGTAATAAAACAAATGTGTCTCTATCTTTTCTAGTTGTGTCTATGAGAAGTGTATGGAGTGAGATCAAAGGGAAACTATCCGAATTATTTGAAATAGTTTACGATTATCTGGCTGGGCTGGGTTTGGATGATTACAAGAAAGCTGCCATGTTTTTGACGACAAATGGAGTAAACGCACAACTTGGTATTCTCATCTTAGAAACCGTGTCCAGTATTCTTGGCAAGAAAATACTTTCTAGTCTTAATGCTGCATGATAATTATTTTGAAACATATTTCTCGTCTCGTACCTACTTTGTTCCAGTGATGTGTAACTTTGATATTCATGCAACTAAAAGTACCAGACCTATTGTGATAGTAGTTGTATTGTTTTTTATCGTTTGACACTAAGATTAAAAGACGTAAGTAAAGAAGACAGTTTTAACTTTAAAATCTGACACAAAATAGTAAAATAATAACTAAATAGTAAAAAATATTTTGACTGATGCAGTATTATGAAGAAAATTTCTATCTACCCACAGGTATGAAAAAAAGGTTATAACTATGATTATCTAGCATTATTTAAGAAATGAGAACATTATTGACAGAGTATTGTATGAGTATTATGACTTCAGAATCGTTATTTTTGAATCATGTTGATCGTGATTTTAGTTATAAGCGTAAATGTAATTTGTGAAATAAATGTTTTGTTTAGACTTTTAAAAAAGGACCAAGGTTGAATAAAATTTTTATGTAGTTATTTTAT